>JAIXND010000690.1:7360714-8587500 GCA_023646645.1 Varanus salvator macromaculatus | reverse complement strand
CTGGAAGCTGGACTGGAGGGGCTGCAGCGCATCGGTCTCATCCAGAAAGCGCTGAGCTGAGCCTTCTCAAAGACCTTGCCCACAGAGGGAGATTTTCGGCTAGAGGGTGGTCAGGCTCCAGCGGCCTTTTCCAGAAGAGCCCCATGGCGGCTGCCTTCAAGGTGGCGAGCGAGAACTTCCTATCCAAGGATGAAGCAGCTGATCTGGCCAGTTATAGCCCCACGGCACCCTTTGCCACACATGAAAGGCAAGCGGGTGAGAAGTGAGCCTGGCCTCCTCAAACGCCCTGCCTGCATCTCCGTAACACAACAACCGAATTCAGCCAAAGACGATGAGCATTTCGGAATGTTCTGCACTTGTGCTGAAAGGGCACAAGCAACTTCGTCTGTGAACTGGGTAGCAAAAGAGTTACAGGAGGTTTCTGGGAAATCAACACAATTTGCTAATAGCATGGATTATCCCTAAAGTGTGTTCTTGCTGCTGCTGCTAACATTTATGGACTGCCATATTGTTTAAAAAGCCATCAAGATGATGCACCACAAGAACCCTGACTGCAGAAAGAAAACAGTTAAAATCTTCCCCATACTGAACCAGCTCCCAAAACCGAATTGCATCCCTTCCACGCTGCGTGAGCTGCCCTCAACACGCCTTGTGAAACCGCACAGCCGGCATCCAGGCCACGAAGTCCCACCTGTAGGCCCCGAGGTGGGCATGGACGCCCGGCTCCGAACCAAGACCAAGTTTAGGGATGCAGAATTTTTTACAGGTGGGCTAGATGAGGACGGATCCAGTTCCTTCTCTGCCAGCTGCCCGGGATTTAAAGAAATGCCAGGTGGCCACGACGGAGCTTCCTGATGGCCTCGGATTGGTCAAAGAGCCGAAACCCGCCCCCCACCTGCCGCAGGGTGGTGTTGTGCTGCCCGAATATGGCGCTGGACATTGCTGGAAACAGAGCAGTCTTGCAATGGATGGCTTGCTCCTGAAGGACAAATTGTGTTGTCCTCACCCCAAAAGCATCCAGTTGTGGGTTTGGATGTCACAGTAAACAACCCACAGGCAGCGGGACCCCGGCTTGCTTCGCCCAGGAGGCAGCAGGCAGATGCTTCTCTCTCAGTTCTCAAACCATGAGCTCTTTTGAACATGTGAACCAGCTCATGGAGCAACAACAGTAACTTATCCAGGGAATTCATGATCTCCAATACTGTTTGGCCTGCCCACGAAATTAAACATGCAATAAAATAGAGACGATGCCTGCTCTAAAAATAAATAAAAAACTGAATAAGGATCCTTGTTGTTATTATGACAAAGAACGGGGCGGGGGAGCGGGGGGGGGGAGACAGAAATCCCCACATTGTTAGCTAATCACGTTTTTTCTAAAGCATATAAAGGACTTCAGTGTTAATTCCTAAAATGAACTACTTATGATTACAAGGAATTAAATTACTTTTAACATTAGTTTTTTTTTTGTAGAAGCAGCCAGCTCTGTCCCTCTCTGCCTCCTCTCCCTTTGCACACAGTCTTTTTCTTCATATATACACATGGAACTATTGTTAATTAAGACTGTCTCCATTATAAAGCTAATTAACAATTAGCATAAACATAATTAGCTAACGCTGACATTTAACTCATTACATTGTTTAAATAATTTTCAGAAATTGCCCTTAGTGGCATTCTGTCATACTGGAATAATGGCAGCACTTTGTCATGTAAATTAAATGACATTTGTGTTGCTTCCTCTCCAACTCAGCGAGAACAGCTCCCTCCCTCCGCCTCTTTCCTGTTCTTTTTAAAGTCACACGGAACTCAGAATTTAGGGTCCTTTTTAAAGCTCGCTGCATCACGCATCTTTTTTAGCTAAGCTCAGATCATGACCAGCCAGATGTAATTTCTAAGGCAGTGGGCAGGACACCAGAAACACCTATTCATAGTCCTATCAATTCAAGGATGCTTCTGCCCTGCCACCTCCGGCCCTGCGCTTACCTGTCCATTCACGCTATTTCCTTTCATTTATGAGTCGCCCAGCAGCCAAAGCTTGGCGGAGCGTTATGCCTTTTGAAATGGTGCCTGGCCAGTCATCTGGGACGTTCGTCTTGGGATGCTGGAAACGTGTATCCCATCGCTCTTGTGAACCGTGACCCTAGCAGCCATGCGGTGTTTAAATCCCTTAATGACTATTGCACCAGAGGAGCTCCCCAGAAGAAATGACTTGTAGAGTCTGGAGAATTGAGAGGGCATCCCGTGGCACGCTTCTATGCCAATGTGGCCTCCCCGTAGCCTGAAGGGCCGGATCCTGCCTGATCTTGGAAGCTAAGCAGGGTCTGGCCCGGCTGAAATCTGGGCGAGGGATGTTGAAAGGGTGGTTTGCGGACTCTGGAGTCAACATCTCCGCCCGGACCTGTGGAGGGCAGCAGCCTAGACTGGGCGGCGTAGGGAGGACTGAGCTCCAGAGCTCGTTCTTGCCCCTCGTCCCTCCACATCACTCGGCTCGCTCCCACTGGGCCGCTTTGAGCAGAGGAAGAGCGGCCTGTCGGCACGCCGTTGCTGCTGGAAGGGCCGCCCGGGTTCTTCATCCCTCCCCACCTGCCTGCGCGGGGAGGCGAGTTGGCGAGTGAACCATCAACATGCAGTAGCTTGGCCTCCAACCCTCCCTCGGATATTAAAACCATTTGCTGTCTTCACAGCCACCAGCAGTGGACAGTTTTATGCTCCAGGAGTCTCTCCGACTCCCTTGCAAAGCCATTCAACATGGCGGCCATCAACACCCCTTGCCGTAGCAAGTGCCATAGACTGTGTGGAGCAGGCACTGTGTGATGTGAAGTCCCTTTCCCCATGCCTTCTCCAAGCAGCAGGTGCACCGAAGAGCCCTGCCGGATGAGACCCTGGGGCCTTCTCATCCGGCGTTCTGTTCCATGGTAGCCACCCCGATGCTCCCCGGTGGCGCATAGGCAGAGACGGGCTGGGCATATGCAGCCATCGTGGCCGTGGCTTATGTAGGGCTCTTGGCGGCTTCCACATGTCACCATAGAACAGAGCCCAGAGGGTGCTGCCCTTCACGGGACGCGGGGACGCTTGCCTGCTACGCTGTGCTTAGAAGTCCCCAGCGTCTCGCACTGCAGGCAGATGTGCCTGGCCGCCCCAGCCTCTCCTGGGGGAGACAAACCCCTCTTCTTTACCGTAGCCAAGGCCAAGAACTCTTCGCCTCGGCCACAGCAGTCAGGAATACTTTGTTTTCTTATGCCCAGGTCCTCACCAGATTTGTGTTTGCATGACACATCCCTTCATTTAATAGTCACAGATATACTGAAGTTTATTATTTCTTAAAAACGTGCATATCTGCCTCTCCACCAGCTTAGGGCAGATAACAACAGTACTACTATAAGTAATAGGTAGGTTTCTAACTTACTTGGATTTCAACCATGGAGTGGCTTTCAGTCATGTCCAGAGCAATGATTCACACTGCTCAGCTCATCTAGCTTGCATTTGGAGGCATGAGCCAACCTGCATCGTACCATTTTCCATTCCACATTACCATAGGGTGCCCGTCTAAGATGGTTTTGCGCTCTTCCCTCATCACAAAGACCCAAGCTCAAAGCTCTGTCTAAAATGCAGAATTAAAAAGTAGGACTCCACTGGAAAATTCGCATGGTCCCATTTGTTCTCCTTAGAAACATAGAAACAGAGTGAGTCAGAAGGGGCCTCCCAGGCCATCTAGTCTGACCTCCGGCTCCAGCCAGCTCCGCTCACCATGTGTATGTCCAGCCTATCTTTGAACACCCGCACTGATGGGGCCTTTATGACCTCCTGTGGAAGCCCATTCCACACCCTCGGGGTCCCGACTGTCAGGAAGTGCTTCCTGGCATCCAAATGGAACCTGAGTTCCCTGAGCTCTGCTCCGTTGGAGCGCATCCTGCCTTCCTCTGCAGGGGAGAACAGGTCTCTAGCCACCTCCGTGTGACATCCCCTTACATACCTGTATGTCGCCAACAGATCCCTTCAGAGTCTCCTCTTCTCCAGGCTGAAGAGACCCAGTTCCCTCAGTCTCGCCTCATACCCCATCCCCTGCAAACCGGCCACCAACCTTGTGGCCCTGCGCTGCACTGACTCTAACCCGGCTATGTCCTTCCTGTAATGAGGGGCCCAAAACTAAACACAATACTCCAGTTGCGGGCGCACCACAGTCGTATTGAGTGGTAGTAATACCTCTCTCGATCTAGAAGCCACACTTCTGGCTATGCAACCAAGGGTGGCGTTCACCCTCTCGATCTAGAAGCCACACTTCTGGCTATGCAACCAAGGGTGGCGTTCGACCACATCACACTGCTGGCTCATGTTCAGCCTGCAGTCAACCAGCACCCCGCCTCAGTGCCCCTCAACAGGGAGTCCCCAACAACAATCACCCGCCACTGTGTCTTCCTGGTGGTGGTGGGCGGCCGTGCCCTGGCCCTCGCCTCTCCTGCAGCAGCCCCCTTGCCGCTTGTGGTCCCAGGCTGGGGGTCCTGCTAGTCCCCCGAGGCCTCATCAGCCCCAGCCTCCCCAAGCAGAAAGAAACTGCTTCCAGCTCCAGGTCGGCCCCAGGAGGAGGAGGAGGCCATGCTGGGTGACAAGCCCCCATGTCTCCCCAGCTGCTCCTCCCATGGCCATTCTCTCAACCCTCTGTCCAGAGGGGGGCTGCTCCCGGGGACCTGGAGAGCTCTCTCGGCCCTCAGGCACCTCACCTCCTCCTCTGGCAGGGCCACCCGCTTGCACCAAGGGCAAGTGTATCCCTGCCTCTCCTGGGGGAGTAGGGCGGACATGGCGCAGCTGCCACAGTGGCAGCAACACCCGTGACTCTCGCCAAGGCCATCTCCTGGCCTGCCATTGGGAACCCCTCAGAGACCCTGCCTTGGTCCCCCGCCTTGTCTGTCCTGTACTACTCCTCACTCACCCAGTTCTCCCAGACAAAAACCTCCCCCCCCCCCCAACACACAAGGACAAAATAAACATTAAGATTAAAACAAAACAAAACAAAAAAAAACAACTGCCCCCAGGGAAGGGAGTCCCCGGGCAGCCCGAGCAACAGCGAAGGGACACAGCCAGGGGACGATGCCCTTATGAGCCTCTCAGGCTGGTGGCCCCGCCCCCTGCTTCCCCCTGGCCCCTCTGGCCCCGCCCCCTCCCTCCCTGCTGCTCTTGCCCCCCCCCCCGCCCAGCCCCTGCCTTGCCCTGGCCAGGCTCCCAGCACCCAGCGCTCTCCCCCAGCCTCTGCCTCCACTGCTCTGCTGCTCTGCCAAGAGGCCAGAGCCAAAGAGCATGGGCCAAATGGGGAAATTGGGCCTCCATTAGAGATTGTGCTGGCACGCTGCCCTTGCGTTGTCACGAAACTGCTTGTCTCAGGAAGCAATTTGTTCTCAGCTGTCAATTCCTTTCCAAAGGGTTCCGTTATTGTTTTATTAAGGCTCCGTAATCTCTGATTGACGCTTTCCTTCACGCGCTGACCTTGTCATTGTTCTCACAAGTGCTCATAATTGTCACACTGGGGAAGGTTGGCTTCAATTATCTCTGCTGACACTCCTATGCCCTGGTTACACTCTGCCGATAGCCCTGGACATGCCGCAATACACATTCGCCGAGGAAGGGGAAACGCGGTGGCGAGGCAGTCCAGGGCGCTCGCACGGGACGTAACGCTGGATGTCACGGGGTCCTAAAATGCTGCAATAGCACACAGTGATTCAGCCGACCCAGACTCTGCTGGTGCCTGGGCTGCGTGCAGGCCGCTTGCTGTTCCATTGGGCAGTTTTTCCAGCTGGCAACGCGTCTTGGAGGGAGAAGCATTTGAGCATAGAAGTGCAGAGCATCAACCTCACGGCCACCAGGCAGAGTAGGCTGCAAAAGTGGGGCGCCTTTCGTGACACGGGGGGGGGGGTGTTTCTTCACTCCCCGAGTGCCATGGAAGCCCACAGGGGGCACGATCCCACCAGGGGTCCTTCAGCAACAGCTCCGTTGAAATGTATGGAGCTGCACTAGGGCAAAACGGCAGACTTGCTGGGGTGGTGCCAGAATTCCTGCCCTTCCCTGCCCAAGAAGCACCTCTCTTGCCTTAGATGCAATACTTCACTCTCTCCCCTGGATTTCCATCCAGTCAAGCCTTCTCCTCTGTCCCTTCCTTCCTCGTGACGCAGAGGGGAAGGCAGTCCTGCAGCTCAGGTGCTGGGAGAGCATGGCCTTCAGTGGGGCTGCTGGCTGCCGGGATTCGTGCTCCCGGCATCCCGGCTTCTTCCTTTCCTCTGGACCTTCTGGGACCTTCCATCATCCTTGGCTACTTCTGGTACTCTCCAGGGTCTACGTTCCCTTCCAGGGATGGGTGGCTCCTACCCACCATGAATATCCTTGGATAGGATGCAACCTCACATTAAATGAGGTGGTGTTTGGCTTCCCCAGGCTGACTTCACACCACCCCAGCTGCTAGTTGCCCTGTAACACATTTTGGGCTTTTCCACTCAGATTGGTTTTCCACCTTGTTCCGGCTTGGTCCTCCTGTCTGGATGCTCTTCCCACAGAGGTGAGCATTAGGTTCTCAACACATCAGAATGGGCAGGGGTCATCCCATACTTACCACGGGGAGAAGGGTGGACTATGACATCACAGCCATGACGTCTTGATCCAGTTTGCTCACGCTGCATTGATTTTTATGAGGAAATTCAGATTTAAACATTGGCAGGAGGATGTTTTTGTGGCACACATGGACGGATAAGCCAATTCTACCTTGGATCCATGGGTAGATGCTGAGGACGAGTTCATGTCCGTCTGAGCTTTGCACACGCCTGTCAGGCCCGGACTCCAAAAGGCCGGCCTGGCTCTCTGGCCCTCTCAGCTGCTTGCCATGCTTGGCATCCAAGTCCAGTCACTTGCAGCAGCGCAAGAGAGCTCTAGCTAGCATTGCTCTGACCACGACGGTCTGTTTCCACGCAACCAGGGAGTTTTCCTTCCCCGATGCTGCAATGGCACAAGGACCATGCGCGCTGCCCTCGAACGCTCCTTATCAGGCACCACTTCTACGCACAAGAGGTGTAAGCAGCCTGTGCCTTGATGTTCAGACAGAGATGAATCATTGGCCATCCAGACAGCGGCACTACTTGTTAGCTCGCTCTACTTCATTACCTCTTAGCACCTGTGTAAACAATATTACTTTTACAACCATATGTTTTAATTATGTAGAATGCTGTGCATATGCTTTGCAATGCCATAAGTTTGCAGACTATGAAAACTAGCCACTGTCTCTGTGCTCTGGTTCCAAGTCTTTTCCGGGAAGATTCTCCTGTGTTTTCTGATGGGAGCCCTTCCCAGCAGGAGCCCTTGCTGCGCGGTGTAAGAGTCTTGCTGCTGAGAGTGTTGCAAGTCTAGCCGGGATGTTTGGACATTATTGCAATAAGCAATACTCCCCTCCTTAGTAAACCTGGAGTCGGCACACCACTCTCTGGAAAGCATTGGAAAAATCCCTCTGCCTCCAGCCAGGGCAACAATGCCAAACATGATCGACTTCGCATGGCTGCATGGAAACACCGCACCCACAGCAGCGCTGAGGATCGCGGCTCATCCCTCCCGCTTTCACAGTATCAGAGTCTCCTTCGTGACTGGAAGTACCAACGGAGCTGATCAGTGGCACTGAGCCATCATCCATGCCTGTACATGCATACCATTGGTGAATTAATATGGTGCAGCAGGAATGGGATGAGGAGCTGCATTGTCCCATTTGGCCTGACTGATGGATTGCTGCTTTAGCATCTTTACCTGAAGCATCAAAGGATATCAAGGCGTTTGAGAAAAACTCCTGTGCCATATCAGTTGGACACCGAAACATCTTCAGTGAGGGTCTAGGTATCTCGTTTCTGCAGAGCTAATGTTTCTTTTAATGGTAAGTTTTGCCAATGCCCAGAAGCTGCTTTTTGGGGAGAAAGTTACAGATAAATTGTGTGTGGAAACTCTCTTTAAAATGCACATTTTCTCTTCAATTATCTACCTGCTTCTCAGGTAGTGCTTGGTCAGCTCAAATAGATTTTCTGCGCCCTTTTGACTGATGCGACAACACTAGAAGGATAAACACTGTGAAAGAGAGAGAGGAACAAATGGTATGTCAAATGAATTTGAAAAAAGTGGCATGGGGCAGCACTTGTGCATGAACCCCGGCGAGGATATCTGGCCTGCCTTGGTTACAATGTATCCAGAACTCTTAGAAAATTGTATTTTCTTGCACAGAGAGGACAGGAGATAGAGGGCCATATTTGCATACTGAAATGGGGGTGTTCAAATCGAGGTGGTTATATATTTTTGTCTTTACCTCTGCCTAGCTTTGTCTTCTGGCTTGGGGGTGAGGAAGGCATGGAGGAGTTTGCCCCTTGACTCCAAGGAGCTCTGCCAAGCTGCTCCCGCTTCCAGAGCAGCAGAGGGGCCCCCTGGATGATGCCTCCCCCACCTCGGGGCTCTTCTCTGAGCCAGACGGGGCATCAACGGTGGGGAAGTGGACGGCTGCCCTCCGGTGTTCAGCGCTCACTGGCAATGACACTGCGCAGATCACGACCCCCATCTTGCTGTCAGGCTGGCCAGATGCCTATTTAAAATGAAACATGGGACAGTCATTGCAACGCTCCCTTTGGAATGCACTTGCATTTTTCTGCCGAAATGAGACATTAGAATAAACACTGCAAATTCACTGCCACAGTAAAAAGTGGCCGTGTCGCCCTTACCCTTGTCTTATTTCCAGGAACAGTTAAATGGCTATTTACAGAGGCTTATTTTATTACCCCGCCCCTTTTTTGCTTGAAAATGTCATTTACATATGAGCAGACTGGCTGGCCTTGTTAATCTCTTGTTCTCGTGACTTTACTGCGAAGGATGGCATGGGCTGTGCAGGCAGGAGCGCTGGGGACAAGATCCCCTGAGCTGAGAAAGGAGGTGTCGCGCAGGCACCTCCCGCATGGCAGTTCAGAGCAAGGGCACAGAGGCCACCGAGCCGGGAGCAGCTTCGCTCCCGGCCTGCCTGCCACTCTGCAGTGAGGCTTTCGGAGCCTCGGCTGCTGAGCTGAACTGCGTGGGGGCCAGAGGGGGTACTGAGGCGGCGACCTCCCTCTGCCGGCCTCCTGCAGCTCTCTGCCAGCGCTTTCCTTCCCAGATCCCCCACCCCCACCCCGTCTGCAAGGTGCTAGTGGCGCCCAGATGTGGCAGGAGCTGCACCGCACTCGTGCACCAGCAGGGGTGCTGAGGCCTCTGTCACGCTGCCCTCTGGAGGCCCTCGCGCTGAATGACAGACTTCAAAGCAGCTGGAGGAGGAGGAATGGTCCCAGCCAGTGGCCCCTCAGAGCCACACAAGGTCTTCTGGAATGGCTTGCTCTGGAATGGGCCTCTGAGACCTGCTGGTGTGCCTAGAACCTGCTCCTAGGATGTGAAAGTCCTAGAACTGAGGTTAATTCTGGGGAGCGAAACACCTGCCTGCAGCTTTGGTCTTTCTTCTGGGATTGGTTCACCAAAGCTTCCCACACTTCTGAATCTCTGGGGATTGGGGGGCTGCCCCATGAGGCTGCTGTCCAGATTCCCAGATCGATGGTCCAGAGAGCTGGAACAGGCCTGCAGGGCCAGAAGGGTTAGCCCGGTTCTCCACCCCTCTGCAAGCACTCAGATCCACGTATGTCCTACTCCCACCTCGAGCTCACGAGCCAAGGCAGAATGCGCAGGAAAGTGTCGGCCCTGGACTGGCTGCACTGCAGCATTCTTGGGTCCTGCAGGGCCCGGGGGAATCACTGGGGCTGCCCTTGAGGGTGGCTGGCCCCACGCAGCATGAGGACCTCTGCTGACTGGGGATGCTGAGCCAGCAGAGCATCCCTAGTCACTCCCACAAGCCAAGGAGGTTCTGGGGAGCAGCATCTTCTCTCAGAAATCCCTGTGACACCTTCGCACACATGGGCCATGGGGCAGCCTGCCCGGAAGGTACAGGGGGAAGCTTCCTCCAGGTGCATGTTTCTGCAGAAATGGCACTTCAGATATTTGCCACTGACTTATTTCCTAGACTTGTCACCCCTGCTGTAAGGTTCTTGGTTCTTGGTGAGGAGATGTGTCTTTCTTAGAGCTCTCCGTTGGAGACCTGTGCCCAGAGAAGGAGCCTCTGCCAGGAGACCGATGGCATTTCACACCCCACAGGGAGAAAAAGTTTGCTCTCGTGAGCAAGGCATGTCTGCTTAGCACTAATAAGCTGCTCCCAGCCTTTATAGACTATTGGATGAACAAACCTATTCCCTTCTGGTGTTTCTCAGTTATGTGTTCTTCCTATCTTAAATCCAGTCCATGGCAAACTTTGATTTCTGCTTGAGTGAAAAGCACATTTTACACACGTTTCTCCTAATAAATGGATTTCTTTAAGCAATTTTGCATAATATGCACATTTTATAAGCAATTACAAAAATGTATGAGCAATTTATAAGCAAAAATGGAGAGGCTAATGGGTGGGATAGAAATGGAATAAATATAATGAGCACTGGAGAATCCAAAGGCAACATTCAAGCTGCAAAGGGCAGCTGATCTTCAGCCGGTTCAAAAGGGCGGTAACTGGACTTCGTTCCCAGCCATCTTCCTGCCGGACCTCCATCTCCTCGTCATTGGTCCTCGTCCAGCCCAGCGCCAGTTCCAGACACGAGTTCAGCATTCCCACCGCCTCCTCTGACTCAGAGTCAACAGCAGGGCTGCGGGGAGGAGGGGTCTCCTGCTTTCAGCCTGCGCCGCGCGCAAAACCTCGCGCATTTCAAAGCGCAACCCTGCTGCCCGCCAGCGCGCGAGGCTTCCGCGCAAACTTCGGGCTGCGTTTGCCTGGCGGGAGGGGGCGCCGCAGCGCGCATTAACCTTCGCAGCACTGCGACTGGGTGACCGGGGGGGGGCTGCCCAGAGGCCCGATCGGCTTCAGCCCCGCATGCCTGCCGTCCGCCGCTCCCTCGGAGCCCTCGAACTGGCGCTCCGGCGCGTCCGCATCGCCTTCCCAGCCAGGCCTGCCGGGGAGTGGGGGGAGCAAAAGCCCCGGAGGGCGGGTCAGGGGAGCTTTGAGCGGCCCTCCCGGCTTCCGGCCAGCGCGCAGCAAGTCTTCCCCGCCTCCGGGCGACCCGGCGGCGTCCTTAGGACGCGGCATCGCCCTGAAAGAAGCTGCTCGCTCCCAGCTTGTGAGATGGAGAGAAGCACCCGGGAGGAAAGATTGTTTCACAGAAGTTCACGCTCGATAGGATGCGAGTTAGAAGAGGCATGAAGAGGTGGGGCACTGAAGACGCTGGTGCCCAATGCCAACGAGATTAAAGTCTTGGATTAAAATCTCTAGAAAGAAATCTTATATTAAAATCTCTAGAAAGAAATCTTGGATTATTTCCTCTAGAAAGAAATCTTGGATTAAAATTTCTAGATTAAAGCCTTGGATTAAAATCTCTAGATAGCTGCACACATCCTTCCCAAAGTCTACCTCCTCGGCTTACCTTTCCAGCCTCCCCGCACCCGTGCCCCTGGTGGGGACGGCTCTGCACCCCCTAACTGGCTCCTGAACGTGACTGGTCTGTGGAAGGATTTCAAATTCACAGTCCGGAGAGCAGCAACCAAACGGCGCCACGCCGTGACTCGCAAGGGAGCTTCTGGGCCGCCATCGCGGGCCGGTTCCGCTGCGAGCGTCCGACCCCGCGCTGCGCCGGCGCCCCGGTTCGGCGGAAGGGCTGGTTCGGCCCTCTGGAAGGCGAACTGGAATTAGAATATGGACGCCATCCGACGAAATGGGGAGAGGGGCGCCTCGGAAGCGTTCTCCTCGGGTGGGCAAGTGAGGCAGGACCGCGCAGGAGAGCGCGCGCGGGTGGGCGGGTCCCCCCCGGTGCCCCCCCGGTCCCCAGCCTCCCCGCTCTCTGCAGCCTGCCGACATTCTGTAGGCACTGAGATTCCCCGAGCCTACGGGGGATTTTTTTGGTGGGGGCTACCTCGCCTTAGCAGCTTTTTCCAAAATATTAGGGGGCGGAGCACTTCCGCAAGTCCTGCAGCTGCTCGGCTTGCCGAGACCTCCGTGTCCTGCGCGGAGCAGCACGCAGGGGACGAAATGCAGTCAAAACAAAGAACACGTGTGCTTCAGCAAAACGTCGCAGTAGGGGGGCCCGTGCGGGACCCCGGAAGGGGGGCAGCCACGCCCTACTCTGAGCACTCTGCTTCATTCACACGCACGCGCGCGTGCGCACCCAGCAGCCACCCAGGATTCCGCGACTCGCGCAGTCCTCACTGGGCTTGTCCTGGGGTGGGGGCTCCCCACACCACTCTCTCAGAGCCCCCCTCCATCCTTCCCTTCCAGAATATTGCTGGGGCCGTTGAAAAGTATGGCCCATGCTAGTCAGGATTTGGGATGTGGGGTGGACCAGGGCCGGAAGCCTTTACCGATCTGAAGCCGGTTCGCCGCTTTCCGCTCACTGCGCGTCGGGCTGTTTCATTCCACATTCTGGTTCCTCACGACTTGCCATTCCAGGCTGGTGGCCGCCCCGGGCCGGCTCGGCGTGCCCTGGGATCCAGACGGAGCCCCAGGGGAGGGAAGCCCATGGAGAGCGACGGGATCGCGCAGCTGGCCGTCACCGGCGCGCACGGCTTGCACCCTTTCGCTTCGCGCGGCAGCCTGCCGACGAAGAAGGGGCCCGGAGGGGCCGCGCCCTCCCCGTGTTGCGGGCGTCAGGGCCCTTCCCGCGGGAGACGTCCGCCCCACCGAGGCCGGGGGGGCCGGGGGTCCAGCCACACCGTGTCCCCGCGTGGACCTAGACTGAGCCCCGCAGCGTGTGGAGGCACGACCCTCGCCGGGGAGAGCGCCCTTCGAACAGGCTTGTCTCCCCTCCACGGCCCCTCGGGTCGTGCGGGCAATGCTCGAATGCTTGACCTCAAGAACCATAGAAATGTCGACAAAGAGAATTTAGGGGACTCGAAAAATGCTTCCATGGCTGCTTTAACGGCGCCACCCTTCCGCGAGCTGGCTCGCGCGCGTGTTTTTAACCGGGAAGGTGGGAGAGGAACGCTTTGCGCGCGGGGCCGAAACGGAGCGCCGAGTCCCGTCCTCTCCGCCCCGTAAGTAGGGCAGCGGCTGCCTCGGCGCAAACGCAGCGTCTGGAGGCGGCGCGGGGCAGCGCCACGACGTCTCGCTGCCACGCGCGTCCCGCGAACGGGCAGCAACGCGCACAGGACCGCGCGGGAGCGCAACTCTCCAAGCGGCCACAGAGTCCGAGGCGGGCGCGGCTCGGCGCGAGTGAGCTTGCGGGCGACACATCTTGGGTGGACACGCGGCTCTCTCGACGCCTCCGCCGACGAGGCAGCGGCCTGCAGCTTCGCCTCCTCCCTGCGGAGGCCGGGAAGAGGGCGTTGCAGGCTGGAAAGCGGCTCCGGGCCGCCCCTCGCCCCGCGGCCCCGCGCTCCGGCGTCCATTCGCCCGCCGTTCGTTCGCGGGAGCTCCAGGTGGACAGGGCCCTTGTTTCTGTTTGTGCGTCGCGAAGAGAAAAACCTCGGACCTGAAAAAGCAAGGGGCCACCGAGATCAAGTGCGAGGGCGGCGGAGATCAAGCTCGGCTCAGCGACGAGTGGGGCTCGGCTCCTGCGGAGGCGTGGAGAAGCGCGCAGCCCGCCTGGCAGGACCTGGGGGCAACGCGCGCCCGCCAAGCGCAGGATCGCGGCGAGGCTCGCTGCGCGCCCCCTTCACGCCGCTGAGCAGGCAGGCAGGCAGGCAGGCACGCCTGGTGGCGCCTGCGGCTCCCCTCGCGGCGCGCTCTCCGAGGCGAACGGGGCCGGGGCGGTCTCCGGACCGCTTCCCGCACGCCCGGCCCACTCAGCTGGGACCCGGCGGGGGGACCCCTGCCCGCGGGGTGGGGGGGGTGCCCGCGGTCCGCGCGCGGGCGGGCGGGCGGGCGGCGCAAGAGGTGCGCGCGCAGGGCTGGGCACGCTCCCGCCGCCCGCGGCACCTCTCCCCGCGCAGCCTATCGAAGGCGGTTGTCTATTTGTCCCTTCACGGCTCCTCGTCCTTAGATTAGATTTCTCCTTTCTCATTACCAACCTTAATAGACCTTTCAGACCTAATTCCAGCCCCAGATATTATCTGACCCGTATAATTAATTAATTATAGCCCAAATATTATAGATTATTAAAAATAGCATGACTAATAGTGTAATATCTCAAGCTGTCGACTTTAATAGTCAACATTGTCTTGGTCTCTCTTATCAGGCCGGGACACCCGGCGAGAATATTGATTCTCGGTAATTTCAACCGTCATCTGCCACCCTGACGGGTAATTGTCAGATTTTCGCCCGAGTCAGAGCTCATTTGAAATCGTTAAACCGTCGGCACAGCTCCGGGTTGATCTTAATGCTTCCTTTTGCTCTCCTACAGAATGTTTCAGCCTCCGGGAGGAAAACAAATAGGAGGCGCGAAGGGAGCGAGCGAGCGGCGCACGGCAGCCCCTCGCAGCGCCCCCGCGCGCCTCTCTGGGCGGACGGGCCCGCCGGGCTCCCGGTGCGCCAGAGCCGCGGCCGCCCCTCGCGCCCCGTCCCTGCCTCCCGCGTCCCTGAGGCCCCCTCCGCACCCCGGGGCTCGGCTTGAAGCCCGCCTGCCTGCCTGTTTGCCTGCCTGCCGCCACGTAGCGACCCACGACCCCGCGCCACGCGTTGGCACGGCCAGCCACAGCCGCCACCGGCAGGAAACGAGCCGGCGCAGAGAGGCGTCCGGAGGCTGCTGCGGCGGGCGCGCCTCTCGCACACCCGCGGCGGCGTCGAAGCGTGCGAGGGGCACCCAGCCCCGCTTCGGGCTCCCGGGGTCCTGGCCGCGGGGCAGGAGGTGGCCGGCCGGGGGTCGTGCCAGCGGCTCCCGGGAGCTGTCGAGCAACTCGGCCGCTCGGGCGCGGGCGCGCCGACGTGCGCGGCGCGGGGAGCAGGAGGCGGGCGCTGCGCGAGCCGGCTCGGAAGGGGCGCGGGAGAGCGGCCGGGAGATGGAGAGCCGGCGACCGCCGCCTCCCCGGGTGCTCCAGCCACGCGGCGGCGCGACTCCCACGGCTGGTTCCCCGCGAGAAGGTACTAGAACGGCCCGCTTAGGAGATGCTCCGAGGATTCCCCGAAGCGTTGTTTAAACTTCTAATTATGATTCATGTGTGTGATAATATTAATTTAATAATCAAGGAGCTGTGTAGGAAGCATTAACCCCAATTAAGCTCATTACTGGCCTAACCTGGCAATCCCTCGGGCTCCAGCCGCACGGCGTCGGAGGAAGCGAGGCAGCCGCGCCCCGGCCCCTCGCCCGCGCCCCCCGCCCGCGCCCGCTTCCGGGGCAGCGGCGCCTTCCCTGGCTCGCCCGGGGAGGGCTTCGTGGACGCTTCTCACAGCCCCCACCCCTTCGGCATGCACAGCCGCGGTCTCTCGACCTGCCTGGAGGAGGCCGGAGCCACCGCGGGCGGCTCGCGCGGCCTGCGCCCACCTGCCCACCAGGGGCGAGCTGACGCGACACGTCGGAAGAGAAGGGGAGGGGAGGGGAGGGGAGAATTGAGAGGGAGGGAAAATCCTGCCCTGCCTCGGCTCAGCACGGAGCGCCGGTGCCCAGGAAACCAGAGGTGCCTGGCCGTGGAGAGCGAGGCACGCATCTGCAGCTGCTCCTGCGCCCGGGCCCTGGCGCAGTCCCCCGGGAAGGCTCGGCGGGCACGGGCGGCTTGGCGCTGTGTCTGCGCAGCACTGCTCCGCGCCGGTTGGGGCCTGACCCGAGCGCAGCCCTGGCCGGCTGCAGAAGCGGGCTCTGCTCGAACGACAGCCCGCCTTCAGCTCGAACGACAGCCCGCCTCCGCCTTTCCTCCGACAGCCCGCCTCGGGGTGGGGGGAACGGATCGATGCTGACCCCCCCCCCCGCGGGGGTCGCGAGCAGGGCCGGCTCTGCCCGGCCTCCTTTCCCCGCACGGTGGAGCAGCGCCGCGCAGGGAACGCACAGGGAAGGCATCGCAGCGAGCCCCATGCGCCTGGCCCCCCGCTCAGCGCGGGGAAGGCGGCGGGGACGCGCAAGCCGGAGGGCAGCCGCGCTCCCCAGCCCAGCCGCCTCCGGAGAGAGGCGTGCGCCCCACCGGGCGATCGCGAGGCGGCCTTCACCGCGGGGCGAGCGGCCCCCAGCCAGAGGAGCTGCCAGCGAGTTGGGATCCCGCCCCCGCCCCCGCGCAGCCCTGCCCTGCCCTGCCCGGAGGCCACGGGACGCGAGCGCCGCGCAGGGGGAGCGGGGGCTGGACCTCCACCCCGCCGAGGTGCCGCGGTGACCTTTCCGTGCTCTCGGCACCGCGTCCCTGATCAATGCGCGCGGCTCGGAGGCGCGGACGGGCCAGCAGCCCCTCCCCACTCCCCCACCCCATGTAAATCCATCAAAGTGACCTTCCCAATATAACAAGGGCTGCTAAACTGTTTTACCACCACGATAAATGTCCTTAATTACCCTGAGATCTGCCTGCGCCACTGCAAGGCGATGATGAATGGGCAAACAGAAAAGGTTCATTTGTTGACTGGACTCGGGAAGATCTAATTAAAAATGAAGTTTGGAGCGAAGACGCGAGCCTGGCCGCCGAGGAGGCCGCGCTCGCTGCGCCGGGGGCGGGGTGCCGACGCGCGGGGCCCCCGGCCAGGCTGGCTGGGCCTTCCAGGGCCTCCCGCCCTCCCAGGCGGGAGTGGCGTCTGCCAGGCGTGGGCGAGGGAGCCTGGGAGCCGGCGGCCCTTGCATCTCAGCCCTGCACGGGCGGCGCGGCCCTGCCACGGACCCGGGCGGGGAGCGCGGGACTCTCCGCCTGCCTCCCGCGGGACTGCGGCAGCGGCGGGGCATGCCCGGCGCCCCCCAACAGGGACGGCCGGGACCGCGGGGCCCGAGGAGCCGGCGGTCGGCGAGCTGCTGGGCCCGCAGAGGGGGCACAGGAAACGGCGCGCCGACACGCCCTCCCCCCACCCCGCCTGCGGGCCGCTTCCCCAGTTCGCGAGCTAAGCCGGCCCGGGTTCGAGGCCGGGGCGAGTCGTCCGGCGGCCTCCGGGGTAGCGGGGGACACGCGGCGGCGCCCCCCTCGCGCCCCGTCGGGCCAGGCCGGGTGGGCGCAGAGCTACGGCCTGCCAGGCCAGCGAGACCTCCCCGCAGCCTGCAGCTCCCCGGTGAGCCGCTAACTGGAGGTGGCAGGTGGAGGGAGCGCGCGCAAATGAGCCTCTAATTGACAATCAATTGTGATTAGGCGCGGCGGAGGCCTTCCCGGGCCGGCTCTCTCCGCCGGCTGGGGGTGGGCAAGCGGCCCCGCGGCAGGGGGCGCCCCGGAGCCGCGAATGCGCCCGGCCGGCCTCTCCCTCGGCGCTGCTGCCTGGACGGAGCCGGGCGCTGGGCCTCTGGCGGGGCGGCCCGGTGCGCAGCGCGAGGGCCCGCCTGGGGAGGCACTGGCGAGCCGAGGGGGCGCGGCGCTGCGGAGCTCCCGGAGAGTCGCTCGGGGGCGCAGCAGGGCGCGGGGCGAGACCAAAGCGCCCCCTGAGGTCGGCCCGCGCCCGGAGGAGCCTGCTCCAAGCCCCTGAGCGCCGCGCTCCGGCCCGGCCCGGCCCCGCGCCTGCGGGGCACTCCCCTGGGCCCGCCCGCTCATGGGCTAATCATGTCCGAGCGCTACCAAAATTACAGCTGATTGCTTTCCCCATTATTGCGTCCAAGTTTTAATTTCTGCTTTCCAAAGGATCATTGCTTGCGGTAATTGCAAAGGACCTGCCCTTGTATGTGTCACTAGCCTTAAAGACATTTTTTACAGCGAAAATAAAAATTTCGTTTATTCCTTCTCCATTCCCGGCCCTTCTTTTGGCAGGCAATTCAAAGTAGGCAGTGAGCGAGACGTCCAAAGCAAGAACGGAATTAATGCGATCAAGCGGCAGATTGCGGAAAAGTCTAGGTAGCAAAGGACTCTCGCTCCGCTCCCCAATTTCAACGTCCCGCGCTTCTCGTCTTGTATTTGGGGCGGATTAGATGGGGAGCGCTCTGCCGGCTGCCTGCCCGCGGGGACTCTTTGCAGGGTGCTTCTCTCTCGAAATCCCGAGCAGGGTCGTGGGGCGCTCAGTTCTGCCCGGTGCCCAGATGGAGGGCCACTCCGAGCGGGCCCCTCCACGGGGCCCGCGCACCTGGCGGGCCTGCGGGCTTCGCGGGAGTCGCTCCGGCGCGGCGCCTGCGCGCGCTGCGGATTTCCCTGCCACTCGTGCGCTTGCTCGCGAGTAAGGCCCGCTTATTTATTTCGCGGGCTGCCCGCGGGGCGGGGGCAGCGCGGAGCCCCGTCAAGCCGCGCACCACGGGCGGATGCTTTGCGCCCCTCCCCGGCGCCGGAGCGGGGCGCTAGTCAGTCCCGCGCTGCGCAGAAGCCGCGAGCCCCGGCAGGCGCGGCGCCTAATTGCGGCGCTCCTGCGGACCCCGCGGGTCTTGCGCCGAGAGCGCCGCCCTCCCCCCGCCTCCAAATAAGGCTATTTAGATGCTTTCCAGATGAGCGGAGGGCGCCTCGCAGCGCTGCCGGCCGGGTCGATCCCCGGCAGCCCCCCGCCCCCCCGCGCGCCCCCGCCTGCCTTGCCCGGCGCGCACACGCGCTCCTGGGGTCTTCTCCGGGACGCAGGGAGCGGGCCACGATGGGCGAGCGGTCCGGCTGCTGCCATTTCCCGCCGAGCGCCGGGCATGCGTGCGCCAAGGAGCCGCGTTTCGGCGCGGAGCGGGGCGGCATGACCGGCTAGGCCGCACCAGAAGCGGGAGGCGGCCGCGCAGGGGCGACAGGGCGCCGAGGGGGCCGGCGCGGGCAGCCGAACCGGGGCGCCTTCCCGCCCGGTCCCTCCGTTCCTCCCCAGCGGGGCTCGCGGGAGAAGTTTGCTGGACGAAGGAAGCGGGCGCGGAAGCGGGCGCGGAAGGGAGGCAGGAAGGGGGAAGTCGTCCGGAGGGGGAGGGGCGGGGGCGGCGGGGGCGGCGGGGGATGAGCGCGAGCCGAGACAAGGCTCAGGTGGGTGACGTCTCTATTCCGGCAGCGGCCGCGGCGGCAGCGGGGAGCCCTCCGGAGCGCCTCCTGGGGGACCCCGCGCCCGGCTGGCAAGCGGACGGCGGCATGGAGAGCCGCGCCGAGCCGCGCCTGGCGCCCGGCGCCGAGCCGCTGCCGCCCGCCTACTCCTGCCCGGTGGTGGGCAGGGAGCGGGCCGGCAGCGAGCTCTCCGGCGGCGGCGGCGGCGGCACGGGCGGGCCCGAGGGGGCGGGCGCTGCCCTGCCCGCCGCGCTGCACAGGACCACGTCCTTCTCGGTGCTGGACATCCTGGACCCCAACAAGTTCAACAGCCGCAGCCGCCGCCAGTGCGCTCTGCTCTACAAGACTGCAGCCGGCGTCGCGGATTACGCGCTGGCCACGGACGCCCAGAAGCCCGACGGCGACGCGGGCGCCGAGGCCAGGACGCCCACCGAGGACGGCCAGGCGGGCCGGCGGACCAAGGCCTCGCCCGAGGCGCGCAGTAAGTGGCGCGGGGGGCGGCGCTGGGCGGGCGGCTCGGCAAGAGCACGGGAGCCCGTCGCGCAGGCAGGCGCCGCTCGGCCCGTCCGAGGTGCCCGCTGCCCGGTCAGGCGCCCAGGAGCGTCCGCGTCTTCGGGCAGCCGGGCCGCGGGAACCGGCGCAAGGGCTCAGCGCGGCGGGTCGGGAGGAGGCGCCCCCAGCTCCGGGGCCGCGCTCCTGGGTGGCCGCCTCAAGGGCTTGCGGCCCTCGCAAGCGGGGAAGCGCGCCGCAAACGCGCTGCTCCAGCCGGCCCCCATGCGTCGGGGGTCTCCTCGCCGCGCCGGAGGCCAGGCCGCGCCTGCAGTTCGCGGGGGCTCCTGTCCCGCCTGCCCCCCGGAACAGCGCCGAGTAGGCGGGCGAGCACCGGACAGTCGCGCAACCGCTCTGCTCTGAGGAGGGCGGCCGGGGGGCGGGCCAGGGCCCCTCCAGCTGGGCTCAAGGGGGGTGCACAGAAGCCCTCCCGGACCGCTCCCCTCGCTGAGCAGGGTCAGCCTGGAGGCGTAATTCCCTCCCCCCCCCCCGCCCCCGCGCTGCTGCCGCTGCTCCCGGCGACAGATTCAATTTTCGCTTCCCCTGTAGCTTTTTTTAGGACAAATCAGACTAATTGTGACAAAACGCTGGTTATCTCTGGAAAAACAATTAAATTCCTTCGATTACATTTAAAGCAGCGTGTGCTTGGCCGCGTAAGGAGGCTGCATAATGGGGGAAACCGCCCCGGAGTGGCCGCGTCGCACCGAGCCGGTCGATATCCTATTATCGAATGTTGCGTATCTCTTTCAAGCACCTTGCAAACTCTCGCCTAACATCTAAATTATAGGGTCAAAATTCGGATAATTACTCGATTAAAACCTATTACACTTATTAGGGTCGCCCATCGACCGGGAAGGGCGTTCGACCGGGCGCCAGATTGCTTTTGCTTCCCGGCCCGCGCGGGGCTCCCCGCAGAGCGCAGGGCGAGCCTGGCTGCTGGCCCGCGGCCGGAGCGCTCCTCGCAGAGCCCGGCCGGCGCGGGTCTTCGCTGCCCGCCGCTGCGGGAGACGGGCCCGGCCCGGCTCGGCCCGCTCACCCGCCGCCTCGGCGGGCTGCGGAGGGCCGGCAGGGAGCGGGCCGGCCTTGGCGCGCAGAGGCAGCCCCGTGTTCGCTCCGGTGCTGACCCGAGGGCACCTTCCCTCTCGGGCCTGTCCGCCTGTCCCGCGAGCGAGCTCCTTTGCGGGCCTGGTGGGCTGAGGTCAGCCCCGACCCCGTCAGCCACCCGCGCACCTGGCCGGACGCCCGCCTCCCCTGCCATCCTCTCCGGAGCGCTGCCCCGTGCCCTCCCGGCCTGCCCGCCCCTCGCTGGGGGCTCCTGCGCCGGGGGTTTGGGATATCGGCCAACGATTCCCCCTTCGAGCTCAGGCTTTGGTCCAGCAAAGCCACGGGAAATCCTAAAATAGTTCAAGATCCCTGCCTTTCGAAGAAATGCGCCGTGCAAACCCTTCTGAACAGGACTGGGGATGGGGTGCAGCGGGGTTGGCTTCGCGCGCGGCTCATTTCACGCCCAGCAGCTCCCCCCAGACTGCTGGTTTCCTCCCACGGAGGAGCAAGACCCCTCGCGCGCTCGAGGCGCACGGATCGCCCCAGCTCCGTCGCGTTTGCTCCCGGTCCGACGACCCAGAGCATCCCAAGCGCACCGGGGCAAATGAGCCGCAGGCCCCCCTGAGACTCGCCCGACACCTTCCAGCCTTCCCGAGCGGGCTTCCGTGCCCCGGAGGAGCGGCTTCAGCGGGAGCCTAGCGCGGGAGAGCCGAGCGGGGCCTGCTGCGCCCGAGTTCCCAGGACGGGCGATTCATATAGAAATCTAGACGACTAAGGGGTTTGTGCATCGCACGGGAGCGCTTTGGTTTAATTCAATCCGCGCTGGGAATCGAGGCATGGCTCTGGGTCCCCTTATTCCACCCCATCCCCGATAACGACAAAGAGCCCAGGCAGCGGGCAGAGAACGTTCATGAGAGGAATTCGGGGCGCCCAATATCTGGCGGGCCCCGCCTCGGTCGCCCGCTGCATTTCGCCCCCAAGAAGCCCCCGAGCCGGGGCGGCTGCAGAGGAACGCTGGCCGCGGGCGGGAGCGGCTGGCTGCCTCTGCCTCTCCGGAGCGAGGCCCGGGCGAGGTGCAGGGAAGACCGGCCGCGCCGCCGCGGCCCTTCTCCTCCCGCTGGCTTTCCGTGAGGGCAGTCGCTGGTTCTGCGAACGGTGCGGGGCTTCGTGTCCTGCAATCGGCCGGCCAGCGGGCCTGCTCGTGCAAGGGCTGCGCAGCAGGCCCACTGGGGAGCGGCCCGTTCTTGGGGAAGGCCCGGGGCACGAGAAATTGTTCGGGCGCCGCGGGAGGCCACGCGAGCGCGCCGAAACTCCCGCAAGTGCCCTGGAAGCCCAGCCAGAGGGAGGAGACGTGTGGCAATTCCGACGTGCTGAGCTTAAAAGGAGGCGGGTACGCATGGGGTGCGGGAAGCCTCGGGAAGGCAGTCCCGGGGGCGCCTTCTTCGGGCCGCAGCGGGGCGGGAGTCTCGTTCCGCGCCTAGGGAGCCGTAAACCCAAGCCACCCCCAGCCTCCGGCAGGCCCTGCCCGGGGCCTGCGGACGGGCAGGCCAGAGGCCTGGCCGCGGGGAGTCTCCTGACTCACCAGGACTGCAGGGCTGCCGCCGCCCCTCGTGCTTCGCGCAGGGAAGAGAAACCGGCCTTCCGCCGCGCTCCGAAGCGGCCCGGGGACTTCGGGAGATCAGGCCCGCGGCCACGCGCCCCGCTCGTCCTGGGGCCATGCGGGGGACTGTGGGGACCGCAGGCGCGCCGCCTAACCGGGTTGCTTGTCGCGCAGAGGCTGAGGCGGAGGCGGGCGCCGGCAGGAGCCCATGCGCGGAGAGCGAGGCGCCGGACGACGACGAGGACGACGACGACGACGACGACGAGGACGGGGAGCTGTGCAGCGAGGGCAGCAGCGCCAGCGAGGCGGGAGGCCCCGGCGCAGGCGGCGGACTCGCGGGCCCCGTCGAGGCGGGCGGCGGCCTCCACCCGGACGACAGCGAGGCGCCGCCGCCCCTCGCACCGCCGCCGCCGGGAGGGGCCCAGGGGATCGGGCCCCCTCCGCCGCCCCCGCCGCCGCCGCAGCAGGCCCCGGCGGGGCCGCCGTCGGGAAAGGCCAAGCGGAAGCGGCCCGGCTCGGACTCCAAGTCGGGCAAGCCCCGGAGGGCGCGGACGGCCTTCACGTACGAGCAGCTGGTGGCGCTGGAGAACAAGTTCAAGGCGACGCGCTACCTGTCCGTGTGCGAGCGCCTCAACCTGGCGCTGTCGCTCAGCCTGACCGAGACGCAGGTCAAGATCTGGTTCCAGAACCGGCGCACCAAGTGGAAGAAGCAGAACCCAGGCGCCGACACCAGCGCGCCCACGGGTGGCGGCGGCGGCGGCGGCCCGGGCGGCGGCCCGGGCGGCCTATCGGGCGCGCTCAGCCCGCTCAGCCCCTCGCCCCCCATGGCCGGCCACGGGCTGGCCATGCACGGCCCGCCAGGCGCCTACGCCGGCCACCCCCCCGGCGGGCTGGTGTGCGCCGCGCAGCTGCCCTTCCTGCCCAGCCCCGCCGCCGTCCTCTCGCCCTTCGTGCTGGGCTCGCAGACCTACGGCGCGCCCGCCTTCTACGCGCCGCACCTCTGAGCGCGCCGGCCGCCGAGGCTCCGCGGGCGGCCGCGGCGGCGCTTCCCAGGGCGAGGGGCCGTGGGTCCGCGCTCGGCGCGCCGGAGGGGCCCCGCCTGCCCGGCCGCGGACGGGGCCGCCTCGCAGCCCGTGGCGGGGCCCTCCGGGGGCTCGGGCGCTCGCGCTGTCCGCGCCTGGCCTGCAGCACCGCTCCCGGCCGCGCAGAGGGCCCGCGGGCGCGCCGTCGGGGGCAGCTGGCTTCGTGGATGTGCTGCGGACCCCGCCGCTGCTGGGCTGCCTGCCTTCCCTCCCTCCGGCTTGGCCCGGTCTGGCCCGGCCCGGCCGCCGGCGCGCCCGGGGCTGCTCCGCGGCGCCTCTCAGGGTGGAAAGCAGCGGCCGCCCCCTTCTCGGCGTGGCCGAGGACACGCGGCCCCCTTTCCTTTCGGTCCCGCGGTTTTTACACCCGTCGGTGTCGGTTTGCTTTCTTTGCTATTATTATTATTATTATTATTATTATTATTATTATTATTATTATCGAAAAGTACCTGTGTGTGGGGAGTTTAACATGAAATTAAAGGGGGTGTCTTATCTGGAACTCGTTTAAAAAAAAGGAACACTTTTATAAACTTCAACTACCCATGTATATTTCTGGCTGTTATTTAAAACAGGAACTTTATAATTTGTGTATAAAGTACGAAGCAGATGCTGATCCAAATGATATCGAAAGCACTTTGCCGAAAATCTGAACCAATAAAGAACCAGTCGAGGTCGCGCTGGCCCAGTCGCTGTTTCCTTTCGACAAGGCGACGCCGCGCCGGGCGGGGGTCGCCAAGGCCAGTTCGGGGGCGAAGACGGTCGCCCAGCGCCTCTGCGTCCTGCGCGCCGCGGGGCAGTCGAGCGGCGCGCAGCAGCGAGGCGGTGCCGGGGCAGGCCGTGCCCGCGAGGTTCCCGCGTCCCCTCCCGGACCCGAGGCCCCGAACCTTTTCTAGAGCACCGTCTGGACGGCCGGCTCGGA
This sequence comes from Varanus salvator macromaculatus, assembly GCA_023646645.1. Classification (NCBI taxonomy): domain Eukaryota; kingdom Metazoa; phylum Chordata; class Lepidosauria; order Squamata; family Varanidae; genus Varanus; species Varanus salvator. The sequence goes on along the minus strand of JAIXND010000690.1, from coordinate 8,563,295 downwards.
GAGAAGCGCGTCCGGCTGAACTCGTTGCTTTCCCGACCCTGCTCCAGCGTTTAGTCTCTTTTCGTCCGTTGGAGGATTCTGGAGGGAGAGAAGCAGGCGCGCCGCCTCGGGTAAGTTGCTCGCGCTCCCGTGGGCGGCTGGCTTTTGCTTTTGGACGGTCGAGCGCGTTAGCTTCCAGCATAAAATAGACTATCGAATAATAAAGGGGGGTTGCCCCGCTTGGAAGCGTTTCGGGAACCCTGCTTTTCCCGCTCCTCCCCAGAGCGTGTGCCTCTCGACCGGCCGCGGAAATCGAAGGAAGCAGAGGGATCTTGCGAACAAGTTATTATTGGATTTGTAATTCTGAACGATCTAAAGGCTCCCCGTCCTCACCCTGCATGTCACCGGACAGGCTCATTGCTCGACTGGGCGGCCGAGTCCCGGCCCCGCCGCGGCTCGTGTCGTTCTCAGAGGGACGCAGGAGTTTGGCGAGGGAGCCCGGCCGGCGGGGCCTTCTCCTGCTCGGGCCCTGGCAGAGGGTGCGCGGCGAGCGCTTCCCACCGGCCTCCCGCTGCAGGCGAGCGGGGCCCCGGGCTCCGGGCTCCGGGCGCGAGGCGCAGCGAGGGGCGAAGGCAGCCCCCGGAGAGAGAGCTCTGCGGGCGAGGAGAGGCCCTGTGCCCCCGCCCTGCCGGCCCCCGCGCACCCGCGGACTGGGGAGAGCCAGAGCCCTGCTGGGGCCTCCCGCACCCCCGCTGCCAGCCCGCCCCCCGCCCGCCCGCGGAAAAGCGCGAAGGCGCAGCTGCCCTCGCCCGGAGTGGCCTTCCTGACGGTGCACAGCGACACGGGAGGGCGCCTGGGAGGAGGCGCGGCCGGGGTGGAGGCCGCCCCGTCGCCCCCGAGGCAGCCTCTGAACCTGGCCAGCCCCGCGGAGCTCTCGGAGGTCCCCGCAGAGTGCGCATTCATGTCCAGATCCACCGGACGTTCGTTCTCGCGCATCGCGCAAACGCGGATCCCAGGCGGGGTCTCCGGAGAAGCTGGGTCTGCGACTGTGGCGGAAGAGGCGGAAGCGTCGCCGCTTCGCCGGCGGAGCCGCGCCGGAGGCGCCCTGAACGGCGCGGGCAGCAAGCGATGCCCGGGAATTCGCTCAGCGCCGGAACGGGACGGCAGCAGGGGCGGTCGAATGGCCCGCGGAGAAAAACTGGGCGAGCGAGCTCAGAGCTGGCGGCGTCCTGCCGAGTCGTCGCGTCCGCGTTGCGAGGCTCCGGCTGGGCCTCGCCGGGGCAGCGAGCCCGGCTCCGAGTCCCGCGGCCCGAGGGGGCGGCCCAGGCACCAAGGCGCTTCCCGCCCGAGAGAGCCGCGCGCGGGCAGGGCGAGGAGCGGAGCTGATGCAGGGCGGCCTGCCCGGCGGATGGGGCGCCCCGCTCGCCCAGGGAGAGGGCTGGGGTTAGGGGACGAGCCGCCCCCTGCTGGGGGGGGTGCCGCTCCCCAGAGGCGGCAGACTTGCTTTTAGCTGGAGACGATGCATCGCCCCTCCTCTCCACGCACACGCACAAACGCGGGAGACTCCAGTGCCCTCCTTCCCCAGACCCCGACATGCGCTGCCATTGCCCCTGAAAGAGGGGGCTGAAGGGAAAGCCCGCGCGCAGTCCGCCCTTCCCACGTTCATCGCCTTCCGTGTTTTCAAGTTGCCTTTTAGGCTTGGCCGCATCCAAGAACTCTCCTGTTGAACTCCGGGTGCGCCACCCCAGGCACCACTGGGGGCGATTCTCTGGGACGCGCCCGGAAGGGGTCGGTTCCTCTGAGCGAGGCATTTCGGAGCTAGCGCGCTCCTGCTTGCTCGCGGGGAGGCAGCGAGGGGGCACGTCCTCTTCGGAGACGCTGAACCGGCAGGCGCGCCAGGAGCAACCTCCCTGCTCCCGCGGCTTGGCGAAGGGGACCCGGCCCCAGCGCCCGGCGACCCTCCCGAAACAGATCGGGCAGGAACCTGGCCTCAGTGAAGGCTCCCCTTGAGACGGATTTCCCGGAAGAAAAGCGCTTTAGACTTCGCTTTTCTACAAGGAGCGTTTTCAGTACAGACACAGGAAATTAGACTTCATTCTGAGGTGTCACAGTTGGAGCCGCGGAGACCCGTCCCTTGGAGGGAAGAGCGTGGCAGGTTGTCTTGTGCTCCATGGAATTGTGTGTTGAGGGCCGGGACCCCATCGCGCTGTCGGAGCGCGCCTACTTCCCAACTTTCCGGCATTCACACCGTTTGGAAGAGAGAGCCTGGCCCGTCTTGCTCGATTTTGCTTTAGCATCTTAAGCAGCTTCTGCTCCATTCGCATTTGATGTAAAAGAACTGAACATGGCGACACAAAGCGATTGCGAACAAAATCCATTTAGAAAGCAATGGACGTTTAAGAGAGTGCGAAGCATTTGGAGGTTCTACGAGTGCGCCTTCGTAACGATAGGATGTTCTCGCGATGACACTTCTGAGCTGCGAGCAAATGGTGTGAAGTGGAGTCACGGAGGACCACAGCAATTTCTTCGTGCGGACAGATGCATCCTGTGGGAACCGGTAATTATTCTGGAAAGGCTGCGATCCGTCTCATGTTCCTATGATTTCTTCTTGCAATTTCTCCAGGTGGAACTTCGGAGCAAGGCTCCTCACAACGTGACCATTCCCCAAACTTCCCAGCTAATTTGGAGTAAACCGTTCTATGCCTCGATCAGCAATGATCGGATGCATTTCTCTTCCGTGTCTGCTTCCTTTTTGTACTGAACTGTTTTGAATTCGACCCGAATTCCCGTTCCACTGATTTCCCACAACGTGTTTTTAGCGTCAGTGACTCGCATCTGTGCCTGTGAACGATAGTCCGCTGACCATCCATCTTTCCTCCGACCCTCTTATCTGGAGCACCTGCTCTCCCTTCCCGGGTTCAGCCGGGACAAATTCATATTTCTGTTGCAGGTGCATAAGCGCGGGAGGTTCGGTGAGGAGTCAACCGCCCGGCAGCACAAAAGCTCCTAAAGAGAACACCTAGCTGGAACCAAACCGGTTGAAGCTTCGCTCACGAATATAGCTTAACATTTCATTTGTTTCTTGGTCAAAATCATAGATTAGAAGAACGATGTGCGAGAGCAGTAACTGTATTTTGGAAAAATATTTGCAAGGTGTAGATTAGTGTAGAAGGCTGGAAAGATGCAGGGGCTGATGGATGGAGAAACCAGGCTCGGATGCTGAGAAATGCAGCTACTTCATCGATTGAGCGCAGAGAAACGGTTACGCAGCACACTGACTCTGATTAATTCCTGTGCAACCAGACGACCCCGCGGAGCGGCCTGCGGGTCCTCGTGGGAGGGATGGGCAGCCTCTCCATCGCTCCACCGTGGCTCGGAGGGGACCAGCGCCGTTCCCCGCTTCTCGGCCTGGGCGCATTCCAAGGATGCGCCGAAGCAGCGGCCAGCTCGCAAACCCGCTGCTGCAAGTGGGCGAGGCGGAGACGCCCGGGACCCCTCCCCCCGCCACCCCGTAGCCCTGCGGTCAGCCCGCGAAGGGACCCGGCAGGCGGCGGAGGCTCGGCAAGGCCGTGCTCCGCCGTCAAGGCCCTTCCTCGCGCGCCCTTGCTGGTTCCAGGGCCCAGGCACGGGTGTGGGGGGGAGGCTGGGGGGCTGCACAGGGCTGGCCAGCTCATCTGTGCCCGTGGCCCGTCCCACCTCGCAGGGCTGTTGGAGGCTTAACGGGGCTGGGCGGGCTTCCTTGAAGGGGCTACGGCGGCTGCGGGCAGAATGGAAGGCGCAGCGGGGCAAGAAGCTCCGTTGCCCCCCCCCCCCCGCCTGCCTGCCTTGGGAGCGAGTTGACGGCGCACGTGCGCGCGGAGGGATCGGGCCCTTGCGCTCGCACGGGGCGCTCGGGATGGCCGCTGTGGGGCCGCGCAGTTGCCTGAAGCCAGGCAGAGACACGTGCCCGTCCGTGGCCGCCTCGGGGCAAAGGGACTGCTCGCATCCCAGCTCTGCGCTCCTCCAACGGCAGCCCCCCCCAGGCGGAATCAGCGCGGGAGGGGGCCGAAGGTGGGGCGGGAGGAGGCCGGGCCCGGGGCCCGGCGGGCGCCTCCTTTTCCCCCAGCAGCTCTTGGTCGGGGTGGCAGCAAGCGGCCTCCCGCACGAAATGCGGTGCCTGAGATGCTGGGCGGGGGGGGAGGGGACCCTGCACCGGATGCATGGCAGCCCCGTGTCAGGAGGCGCCCTGCTTCGCGGGCCCCCGCGGGGCACGTCCTCCGCTGCTCGGCGCCTCCCTGGGGGGCCGGAGGGCGGCGGGGCTGCTGCCTCGGGAGGGGAGGAGATGGTCCCGCAGGCGCGCTCGGCGGGCTCCGCGCGAGGGCCGCAGCTCCTTCCTCCAGGCGACGGGAGGCCCGCCCCCTTCTGGCTCTCCTGCTGCATTTATTGGTTAGATTTATATCCCACCTTTTTTCCTACGAAGCGGCTTGCACCCTCCTCCTCCTGCCCTCATTCATTCCCCCAACAACCACCCTGTGAGGCAGGCTGGGCTGGGACTCTGGCTGGCCCCGTGGGCTGCATGACCGAGCGGGGACCCGAACCCTGATCCCCCGAGTCCCAGTCCCGCGCTCTAGCCACTACCCCACACCGCCTGTGCTCAGTCGTGCCTGGGGTGCTCCCCTTCATTGCCCGATCTGCGCCCCCAGAGGTGGTCGCTCCACCCGGTTTCCGTGCCGGAGCGGGGGATGCCGCGCTCCCTGCTCTGCTCTGGAGCGCCTCCGGACCGGCGGCCTCCCCAGAAGCTGCCCCCTCGCTCGGGAGTCGGAGGCACGAGGCCGCGCGAGAGCCCAGGCTTCCTGCAGCGCGGGCACCAGCGCCGGCGCCGTCCACGAGCAGGTCCCGTGGCAGCGCCGGGGAGAGAGCCTCCCCCCAACCCCGGGGGCCCGGGAAGGCGCCGCGGGCCGGGCAGGCGATGCCAGGGCTTGTGATCGGCCGGGCCCTTCCAGGCAGCTCCATACGGGTCCTCCCTGGAAGAAGATGTAGGCATTTCAGAAACGAGCGCACGGGAAGCTTGTGCCTTTCCGCTCTCGACGCAGCTCTGGAGGACAGGACGCGTGTGCGTGCGGAGCAGCGCGTGTTCCAGAGTGATCTCCCTGCTCCTTCCCTGAAGGCAGGGGCGCCTGCAGGGCTGAGGAAGCTGCTGTGGGGTCAGAATGGCTGCATCTTTTTGGGGGGGGGGCTGTGGAAACGGGGCGCTCCAGCGCAGCAAGCAAGGAGCCGGTTTCCAAGCGCACTCTGAATTGTGCTCGGAAGCTGCATGTTGGGTTGCGTTTGCAAGCGCCCCCTGAGAATCAAGGTGTGCGCCTTCCTTGTGCAGTTAACATCTGAAAGGCGGGACTTACATAGTAACCCTGGATACACCTGCCCATTATGGAACATGGGACTACAATTTTCCCAGTTTCAGGGGAAAAAATGCACATAATGACAGCAAGGTTCATAAGTTATTGAATAATTCTCAGAAAGCAGAGAAAACATGTGTGGAGCCCACAGTCTGAACACTTGGCAGTTTCCCTGCATTTATGTCTGCTCTCCGGGGCTGTGTGCAGTCTTATCATTATTGCACTGTAATAATAACAACCGACTTCTGAATTAAGTTACCTTTGGGGCCAAAAGCTCACCTACCCATCTCCTCTGCCTTAAGGTTGCAGCTGCATGCAGGTAACCTTATGCAAGGCAGCTGGGAAGTGAAAACACAGAGTTTACATAATTTTATTACGATAACAGCCATTTTTGTTTCCACTGGGCACTAACATAGCAGCAATATCACAAAAAGAACCCACACAGAGTTAATATGTACCATGATGGTATGTGCAACAGACTCACAGGCCATGTGTCAACATTTCCGTGGTAGTTCATTTTAAACATTCCCATGGGAGTTCAGCAGAAGTCTGGCATGATGCAAAACTCACAGTAAGTGCCCCACAATTTGTGCATCCAGTGGGAAGCTCTGAAACACTTTGTGTGCAAACAAACCAATGTGAAACAAAAGGTTTCCCTATGAAACGCCTGCTTCTGTCACATCCTCTGCTGCGATTTGGAGCGATCCCACCAACTCTGTTCTGGATCACAGCAGAGGTTTGGGACCTCTTTCTGCCCCGGAGCCAGATTCCTTCCAGAGATGAAAAGCCCAGTGCGAGTGGGGCTGAAGGCAGAACGGGCAGCGCCCCATCCACAAATCCCCAAACCCTGTCCTTACTGCTAGTCCCTCCAGGCACCCGAGAAGAGGCATTTCAATGACACGAGGCTGCAGAAATGCCAGGGGAGCTGCTCAGGCTGGTGGTTGTGGCCATCTGAGAGAACCTGAGAAGCCGATCTGGAGACCCAGAGGGTCAGGCCTGGCCCCAGAGCTGAGGGCTGGCACCCCTGGTTTAATAAGACACAGCAGAACAACTGGCAGAACTACTGACATCCGTGCTGTAAGGCCAAGCTTTAGCTTGGAGAATAGCACCTCCACCTCAGTGCTGAGAGAGAGCCCAGCCCATACGGGGCGGCGGGGAACATCTCAGCCAGGGAGGCCCAGGCTCAGGTCCCTGGGAGCTCTCCGCGTGACTGAGGGAGAGCTACGGTCCCCTCGCCTGGCGGGGGAAGGAGCAGCACTGCCTGGTGCAAAGCCTCAGGTGCCTGCGGATCGTGCTGGCATTGAGAACAGAACTGGCTCAGGAGTACGGGGCAGCAGGTCTGGAGTCATGTGCAATGCTGTGTGCAGGCTTCCCGGAGAAATGGCTTTCCTTGCCACCTCCAAGGCTGCCATCCCCCTTCAGAAGCCTGCATCTTGCAGCAACTGCCAACGGCAGCACGGAAACCGGCACCCATTTTTCTCGAATTGCATCATCAACATGCTGGGCAGACAGGCAAATAATCCGCAGGCCCAAGCTAACCACGTGATGCCACGAACGGGCATCAATGAGGCAGCGCCACCGAGTGCAGGCAGCCCCAGAAGGCCAGGCGCTGCTCTTCCGCCTCACTCTCTGCAGTCCCCACTGAAAAATCAAAGCCACGGCCAAGGAGTGGAGCCTGGCTCCTCCCTGGCCTCTGCAACCCCCATCCTGAGGGCAGCCTGGCCACGGAGGCCGGGGAGAGGCATGTGACCCGTGGCCCCTGGGGAGGCCGCTGCTCACCATGCCGGAGGGCTGCTCTTCAGCAGCAGGGCTTGCTCCCGAGCAGGTGTGCCTGGGCTTGTGCTGAGGAAGGCCCCTGTCCAACCAGGGGGGCCCTGCTTCCGCTTGCTGTGCTGGACAAGCTCCCCAGCCCTGCAGCCAGGGAGGGCCCCCAGCCGCAGCCTGGAGCTTGACTTAGTCCAGGGGAGTCCTCTTCCAGCCGGTCGCCTCCCCTGCGCAAGGGTGGCCTGGAGGAAGCGCATGCAATGGGGACGCAGGCCAGCCGGGCCCTCGACCCAAGCAGCCCTGGAGCTCACGGCATAACTGTTTGGTCCAGCCTCCCTCACAGGGTTGTTGTGAGGATGGAATGGAGGAGAACCTTATTCATTCATTGGATTTTTCTCCTGGTCCCATTATCTATAGGGTTGCCTTAGGAGAATCTTGCAAGCCACCTGGCACGAGAAAGAAAGGTGGGATATAATGATTTTGAAGAATACACATCTCTGTTTTATTAAAAGGCTGCCCATGGCTTTCCAGGACAAGTGCAATTTCCTGAAGCAAAATGGCTCTCCTGGAGCTGGAAACACAAACGTTACAGGAGACAAGCATGAGCGCGGCTTGAATGGGTGTTCAAGAGCCAGGAGACGGCGAGTGTCTGAGGCACCCTGTTATTTTCGAGGGGCTGCTGAGTGCACACGCTTGCCCTTCTCCCGACCGGCATCCTGCCCTCACGACCCTCCTGCATTCGCGATGCTTCTGCTGCCACCACCAAGCCTTCCTACCCTGGCGAATTCCAAAAGCGGCATAAAAAAATAAGCCATGATTGAAATGATTGACTGAATGACTGATTGAAAAGGAATGATTGAAAAAAATAATAATTGAGAGTGCTTGTTTAAAAGGGGGATTCTGGAAGCTCTAGAAATACTGTGACAAATAGCTGTAGCTCAGCAAGTTACACATCTGTGGAAAACGACAGCCGAGAATTGCGTGAAAAATAGCGGTGCGCTTTCACATGCCATGCACTCCCTCCTCTCTGGCCGGGGCGGCTGCCCACAAGCACAGATGTGCGCCTCTTCCCTCCGCACGGCCTAAAAAGCAAAGTGCTTGTCACAAGGGGGGCTCCTGCCCAGTCACGGCCTCCACTCACTGGTGCCAAGACAGGGTCCCCCCAACCCTGATTCCGTGCCTCTGCCCTCCCAGGATGTGTCTGTGAGAAGGTCATATTGGCGAATGGAGACCAGAGCCATCTCGCCTGGCGTCATTTCTACCTGCAGATGGATCGGCAGGAAGGAGAACGCTGCAGGATCGGTGCAGGCAGAGGGGCTGAGAGACTCTCCGTTAGTGTTGCAGGGCCTGTCTTCTCTCCGCCCTGAAGGCCGAGCGCGGCCGGCCATGTGGGACAGCAGGCACCTCATTAGCGCTCATGCGCTCCTGGGCAGGAGATGTCACATGCGTCAGCCTTGTCCCAAACACGTCACTCCTCTTTAAAGAGGTCAATGAACACATGTATGTATTTCATTTCATGTTTATGCCCAAGGCTCTCTGGGCGGCGACCAAAAATTAAAATTAAACAGAAGTTTAAAAGGCACACAGGCGCAAACATAATTTAAAAGGACGAGAGCGTAATGGCAAGTGCTGCTGTTCAGTGCAGAAGCATTCCCGCAGCACAAGGCAAACTGGGATGCAGCAGTGCCTCGGCCCACGAGCGCCTCCGTTCACGCCCAAGTCAGGTCGTGAACAAGCATTTCATAAAAATACTTTTGACTCAGGTTGCGAGCTCCACATTGGGTGGCGACCGCGATCATGGCCATCTCCCCCTGCCCCCCCCCCCGAGTGGAGAGGTGGGAGCAATCGTGCTGGTGGGAGGAGAGATGGCTGAGATCGCGCCCGTCTTTCCTGCACGAGTGCAACCGCGATCTCGGCCATCCCCCCGCACTGAGTGCGCCCGCGTTCGCGCCTGCCTCCCCCCCCCCCAGTGTGCCGGGATGACGGGCGCGATCGCGATCATGCTGGGGGGGGGGCAGGGAAATGGCTGACATCTCTGTTGTTGTCACTTTGCTTCACATTTTTCTGATTAAAAAAATAATTACAGAACGGATTAACCTTATTTACATTGAACCTTATGGGGAAATTTGACTTGGCTCACAACCAATTTGGGTCACGACCGGAGTCCTGGAACGGATTAAGCTCGTGAGCTGAGGTACAACTGTATATACAAATAAAGTTTAAAGGTTAGAGTGTTAAAATGCTGGGAAAATAAAAAGTCTTCACCTGGCATTGAAAAGACTACAAAGTTGGTGCCAGGCGCAACTCCTTAAGGAGTTATTAATGACACATTCAAGAGCAGTTTGATGCACCTCTGGTTGTTTCCATGTGACCGTGTGTTCTTTTTTCTTCCCTTTTCTGTACCTGGATTTGCGCTTTTGCTCGATTTGTATTCTCAGCAGCTTTGTGCTCACATCTGGTCTCACTGGCAGATTGTAAAAATCTGGTACTGCTGCTCTTGTCACTTCTCCCCACTTTGAGAAGCACATGAAAAATTGTCCTCTGGACTCCCTGAGAACTGCCCCATCCTGCTCAGTCCGTGAAAGAGACTCCCCTGAAGTCAAGATGCCTCGCGTTCACGGCACTCACACACCCGCCAGAGAGGCTGCCCGGTCAAAACATGCATTCAGATTAGTCTGCACTGCTTTCAAGGTGCCCACAGACGGATTGCAGTATAATCTGGAGATGTGCGACGGACCTGCCTGCAGCCCCCAGATGCCCCTTCCCCCCTTTGTGAAGACAGCAGCAGCCCTTCTGCAGGCGTCTGTCCCCACGGCTTCTCGGAGATGATCAATAGTGGCTCTGAGGGTTCAGCTCTAGGATGCAGTTCATCAGACCCTGCAGCTTTGAACTCGTTCAGCGTAATGAGGTATCCCTTGACCTTTTGGGTATCAGCCTCAAGCAGCTGTCCTGCCCCTCCAGCTTGTACTTCACCTTTGCCAGAGAGCAGATCAGGGATGCTCTTTTGGGAGAAGATGGAGCCAATTTAGGGGCTGAGCGTCTGCCTCCTCTTTGTCACCTGTTGCCATTTTGCCGTCCACACTGAGCAGCCGAACCCCCATTTCTTCCCTTAGTCTTTTAGATGTCTTTGCGGAGTATCTGACGTGGCTTGTTTTGTCGCTTCCAGCCTCCCTCAGTGCGTGCTCAGCTTTAACCTTCCTGACGCCATCCCCGCGATTCCGTGCTGGAAGTCCGTGCCTTCCTCCCACTTCCTAGATGCTGTGTTTTATTTTATTTTGTCTTATTGTTAAACCGTACTGACACTACAGTAAGGGACAGTCTAAAAAGTTCTAAATAAACAAATAAATCAATTAAAACAAATTAAATTAAAATCAAAGCATCTTCTTTTGTTTTCCGATCACCCCTAATCGTTTTGTGAAGCCATGTGGGCTTCTTTTGTTACCTTTACTTCTTTTTTTGGTTGGAGTTGTAATTGTGCCATACAATTTCCTTTAAAAAAAAAAACCATCTATCATGGACTTCATTTTAATGCAAACTTCCTTTTCATTGTCCTGTGTTCATTAAAGTTGGCTATCCTAAAATTCAGGAGAGATGGTTAGAAACATAGAAACAGAGCGAGTCAGAAGGGGCCTCCTGGGCCATCTAGTCTGACCTCCGGCACCAGCCGGCTCTGCTCACGACATGCCCACCATGTGCATGTCCAGCCTGTCTTTGAACACCCTCACCGATGGGGCCTCAACGACCTCCTGTGGAAGCCCATTCCACGCCCTCGGGGTCCTGACTGTCAGGAAGTGCTTCCTGGCATCCAAATTGAACCTTGGCTCCCTGAGCTTTGCTCCATTGGAGCGTGTGGTTGTCTACACTCAGCTTTTGCTTCCTTTAGAACAGGGGTCCTCAAACTTTTAAATGGGGGGGCCAGTTAACTGTCCCTCAGACAGTTGGGGGGACAGACTATAGTTTGGAAAAAAATGAAAGAATCCCTATGCACATTGCACATTAATTTAAATTGAAATAAACTAAACATGCTTAAAATTAAATTAAAAATAATTAACATTAATGAAAAATGTTGGCTCTGCTCCCATCAACCCCAGGGGGGGCTCCCCCACTGAAGGCCGTGGCTCCGGTGCGTCCGCTGCAAGCCGCCTCGCCAAGCCCCCGCCGCCAAGCAGCTGACCCCAGGCTTGGTGAGGAGGCTGTGGCTTGGCCTGCAGCCCAGGGACATGGCTCATGTCATTCACAATAGACTTAAAAAGTTAATCTGAGGTGGTACGTTTTTTCTTACCTTCAATCCTTCTTTAGCGTCGTCTTCTCGCTCTTCAGCCCAACTCGCTTCTGTTTCCCGCTCTGCATATGCATCCAACTGGGGAAGGGGGAGGGCCAGCGCACATGCAGTGGCTGTGCATGCGCCGGCACCCTGCTCAGTTTCAGGGAACACCTGCACCAGCTCAGAGCGTTTGAACTTGCTCGGAGATCGAGTGAGTCCAAAACCTCAGAGGCGGGGCAGATAAATGAGCATGGCAGGCCGGATTCGGCTCACGGGCCGTAGCTTGAGGACCTGTGCTTTAGAATTGAGAATTCAATTATGTCAGGTCCCTTTTCTGCAGTCCCCATAACCACCACTAGGTCATCTCTGTTGATGATTGGGATTGAGCTGACATCTGATCCTCTAGTCCAGGGGTCCTCAAACTTTTTCACCAGGGGGCCAGCTGAAAGGAGCCAGTGGTGTGTGCGGGCCACAGAAAGGTGGTGTCGGCGGTGCATGCGGGCCGGCGAGGGGCCGGGGCACGTGGTGAGATGAGGCGAGGTGAGGATGGGCGCGCATGGTGAGGGGAGGCGAGGTGCGGGTGGGGGCGGGCAGCACGAGGTGGGTGCCCGAGTATCGCTTGGAGATGGTTTTCTCCATGCAAGCAAACCGTCGCCTCCCTGTGCACGGGGCGAAGTGGGCGGTGGCAGGTGTGCACATGGACGCGGGGGTCCAAATGGGCCTGGCAGGCCAGATCTGGCCCCCAGGCTGTAGTGTGAGGACCCATGCTCTAGTTCCTTCCTCTACTTTCTGCAGGAGGGAGTTATCAGCAACACAGGCCAAGAATTTATTGGAGGAGCCACACTTGGCAGAAACGGTCTCTCAACAAATATAAGGAGCTTGAAATCCTGTACAACCCTAGCAAGGAACTAGCATTACTTACAAATAAAGAGATTTTATTGCAAAATGGACTATAGAAATCATTTGCAGAAAATACATGTCAACATACACCAACATGAATTTTTCACGTATTTATGTTTACATAAATGACATTGGAGCTTTCCAGGCCCTGTTTTGTTACCCTTTTTATGAAATGACAAAGCTGAGCACAGCCGATCAAAGGCAACCGGATGAGAACTATTGTGAGCAGAAAGGCTAAATCACAGGAAAGAATTGTGAGCATTTTTATCCACACATACATTTATTGTAAAATACTAGATTACTAGGTTAATTTTCTGTTAAATCATTTTTCAGTAAAAGAATACATGCATTTGGAAAAAACCAAGATGCTCTGGCGTGCATCAGAGAGCAAGCGTCCGTCCCTCCGGATGGATCCCTGCTTTGAGAACCAGCGTGACTTTTCTTTGCAACGCGTCGCACGAATCCCACTATTCACAGCTCCTATGGTATCATTTCCCGCACGATGACTCGTTCCCACATCTGAAAATAAGTGTTGCGCAGAGCTCGGCTACCTATTACGGTTGCCACCGAGACCGGAGTCCCCCGGGAGGGGAAGGTCCCTGTCCCCCCCCTCCTGCGGCAGTGCCCTCCATGCGAGGCGGCCCTGGGGACGGCTCAGAAGCCACAGCTGCTGCAAACGCGGCACCCAGGCAGACTAGCGGCACCCGACTGGTTCTGTCCCGCAGGTACGGCTGCGTGCGCGCTCCTGGGCCTGACGTGAGGTGCTGGCACTCCCTGTACAGCCCACACGGCCAGGCACCCGTTACCTGCTGAGTGCCGCTCCCTCCTGCAGCTTGCCTGGGCGCCACTCGCAGCCTCAGGGGTCTCCCTCTGAGAGCCAGCTCTGGGGAAAGCTTGTGGGGGGGACGGGGGGTGCTTTCACAGTGATGGCCCTGTCTTTGGAACGGCTTCTCCACTGAGGCCGGCCTGGCCCCAAATTAGTTGTCTTCTTGGTGCCAGATTAAGACGGCCCTCTTTTCCGGGGGCTTTAAAGACACCTCTGGGGGCTTGTGGGGAACACCCACCCCAGCCTCCGATGGAGTCATTCTGTCTGACTCTTTCAGCTGTCTTTAACCATTTAACAGTTTTTCTGCTCTTACTATTTTCTAATGGCAGTTTTGCTGTCTGTTTTATAGATGGCTGAGAACCACCCAGTGAGCTTCAACTGTGGAGCAGTGGAGAAACCGTAATGACGGCCCCCTGGGATGACCAGGGAGCGTGACGCAGGCCGATGGCCAGCCGTGGGGAGGCGGGTCTAGCGTGGCGGCGGGGTGAGCCTGTGGTCGCAGCTGCAGCTTCTCTTGGCATGTGTCACCACTGGCCAAATACCAGAGCAAATTTGCACCGGAAGTGATCTGGAGTACACAATATAAACATGTTTGGTCCACTGACATTTAAAAAAAAAGAATCGGTATTCTTACAAGCTTTCTTCTATTTCACCCCAAATGCAAACAGTTATTAACTGTGAGGAACTGATTTTGCACACAAATGGGGAAAATAATGTTTAATAAATATTCACTTTCATTTTCAAATATATTAGATTATCCAAATTTATACTAATTATACCACTCCAATAAGATGTTTTATCTGTGGAGCTTTAGGAATCACAGCCCAGCGAAGTGTCCTCTCAGTCCTGACATTTCGATGTTCAGTTCAGGGCATAGTTAAACTGGTTTGCAAACTTCTCGTGTTTTCTTTGATCCACGCGGTTCATGGCTTTCACCACGCGGTTCATGGCTGCTCTGTTAAGGAAAAGCAAGACAATATGACGAGAGGGCTAAGCTGCTATTTCGTGTGGATGCAGGCAGTGCTTAGGAATATGTTAACAAAAATAATGAAGTGTGGCATGACGGATTGCTGATCAAGCTTCAAACACTTGTGCTGATGATGAAGCAGAACAAATTTATTATGTTAACTAAATTAGCTACAGCAATACAAACAGTTTTAATTTAGCAATGGGCTCATTAACAGAAACAAACAAATGGAAGTCTTTCAGCATGATGATTGCGCTCTTCCCACCTTTTATAGCCACATCCATTTTAGACAATTACTTAGGTGAAATTTTAAATGCTGCCCAAGGAATATAAGAATATCAACTTCATGGGAGAAATATGCATGGGGCTCTGTTCATCAGGACGTGTATTGGACTTGGTCTTTGCACATTATGAATGAAACCGAGCAACATGAATAGCTTATCATGGAAACCATTAACACTTATTTACAAATACTTGGGTGGGAACCCTACAGCAGAGAGAGAAACTATCAGCCACAGCGGTAGCTTTCTCAGCATAGCTCTCCAAGGAAGCTACACTGGGAAGCACCTATGACCACCCCCTTAAAAAAAAAGCTCCTGCGGACAAGCACCCTTTCCACTGCATCCCCACCTCACACGGAAGCAAGGATTCGCACCCACTGCAGCCTTTGCTTTGCATGTCCAGCACTGCAGTTCTGCAGTAGCAGAGCTGAGGGGCAAGGAAGATCATGGGCGCACGGGGACAATTAAGTTCAAGGTGGGCAGGAACTGTTTGCGTGCCAGGAACCGTTTTCAGTCGGGTCCAGGGAAAAAAACGGCAACATCACAACCTGGTGGAGACAGGAGGAGACCGCAAGCCTGGGCAGGAGAGTGTGGCCGGGAGAGTGCCCCACTCCGTCCTTCCCCAGATGTGGGTCATGCTGGTCTGATTAATCTCTATGCTGCCCAACAGTGGGGCGGTGCTCGGCTGACCCGGTGCCCTGCCTAGGGACGCTGCGACCGCTGCTGGGAAGGCATTCCCGGGTGCCGGACAGGCTGGGCACGAGGGCCTCCAGAAACGAGCCTCCACTGAGGCAACGGGGCACTGATGTCCGGCGCCTTTATAGAGCAGCCTAACCAGACCCTGCGAGAAGTGAGATTTACTAGATACTGCAAGGTGAAAGCCCAGAATGGCCGTCAAATAAACTCTAGAGGGGAGATGCTGGGGCTGCCGGAGAGGGGCAGGATGAGGAGGAGGAACTCATGAGGAAGATGTGAAGGAACTGACTCCATGCGAGGCCAAAACGGAAACAGCTCTTCTTGCAGGCAGAATCATTTCTAGCACTTGGAGATGATTTCTAGCACTTGGAGATGATTATTTCTGGCACCATTCTTCTGCGGAGAGCCGCTCTCAGGGTGCAAACTCTGCCCCGGAACCACAAGAGTAGAGTTGGAAGGGGCCGATAAGGTCCCTGATAAGCAGGGACTCCCTGCTTTTGTTTGCTGCAACGTGTCAGAAAAGCAGGATTAACGGAAAAGCAAGCCATGGGGGTAAGGTGAGGAGAGGGACTTTACACCTGGAACAGTACACACCTGGCTGTCTAAAAGGGGAGGCATAAAACCATTAATCCAAAATAATGTTGGGGTCCAAAATAATCCAGCTGCAGAACAGGATGTGCCTTCGGCAGCTCCCGCTTGTAAACAAAGCCAAGGATGGCCAGCTCTCTCTGCACAGGCCGTCACTTAAGAACTGCTGTGGGAGAGCCACTCCGCCCACTAGGAAACTGAGTAAGCAGTAGCATAGACCAGAAGGACGGGTGGCCATCAACGACATCTTGGTACAAGGCACATGCGCATCCTGGTCCCCTCTGTGTACCAAAGAAGGAAGCCCACTTATGGGTCAGGATGCCATGAACAGCGTCGTCACGGCCAGCCTGCAGCGGCCTCAGAGCATTTGGACCAAGGCTTTGGGGACACACCTTCCCTCGAGCACATCCCCCCAACTCCGCGGACATGGATGGCGACCGCTCAGACACGCCTGCGTCTCGCAACCCCAACAGCTTTATGCCGAAGCCTTTCTAAGGTGCCTGAAGTCGGGAGGGAACGCTTAAATGACGCTTTAAAAATGGGGCATTTAGAACAGCAGATTAAAGGATGCCTCTTTAAGCAAACTCCGCTCAGGGAGCTGACCAGGACTCGGCCACAAAGCGGTGGCGACTGCGGCTGGGATGGGATGTAATTGGCGGGAGCAAAGCGAGTCTGGAGCACGGTGCAACGGCCTTGGCACTGTCGTGCCGCACAGCCTGCGCATTAACACTACTGGCCTGTGAGATGCTGCAGACGAGACGCGATCCCCCTTCGATGGCCGGAGTGCAATTTCACTTAACTTTATTGGCAGATCAGGGCCTGCTTTATCACCTGTACATTTCAAGTAATTTGGGACTGTTATATAAAGCCAAGGTTATAACCTTGTTTAGTGCTGCAACTATGAAGCCTATTAAAATATGACAGATTGAATTCCCACGCCTGGCACTACCACACATTCAAAATCATTAGCACGGAGCACAGTAAACTAAAAACAACTTTTGAAATTTATTTTCTAAAGGTGATGTGAAATTCTGCTTATTAGAACTTTATGGCTTATTGACTCCTCAAAATAAGAGCAGATAATGCGGATTGTCACGGACAATGGCCTGCTCTGCGAGGAGACGAGGCCTGATATGCGTTTTCATTACTCATAACAGCCATTACATCAAGACAAGGAGAAGAACACCATTTTTAAACAATCAACATCCCTTCAATTGGCTCATTCAGGCTTTGGAGATTATATCATATTGCAGGCACTAATATTTTTGCTCAGAACAAAAGCTGCTTTGCTTCTGGAATTAACAGCATTTGCTCCATGCAACTTGCTTTGGGGACCCCGGGCGCCCAGTGCACGTTCTGGCTGCCCCGGAGAGGGCGGCTCTGCAGGACAGCTGCTGGCAAACTGCACCTGCGGCACCTTGACTGCCCTCCGCCCACTGAGGTCAGGTGTGTGGGGGGCATCCGGCACGTCCCGGCCCATCTCTGGGGGCGGCTGGCAGACCTGTGCGGATTCGACACGCAACCCGTTGGGCTGTGCAGAAGAGCCACGCCACCAGGACGCCGCTTGGGCCGGGCCCCTTGGTACGCAGCCCTACACCTGTCCAGACGGCCCAAAGGGCACATGCAGGACCAGACTGTTAAATCACAGCTTCACAACCGGCCAGCTGATGCCAAAGGGAGCACCTGCCCAGCTTGCTGGTGTTGGTGGCTCCTCCAACTCCCAGCATGCATCTCCTCTTCTCCTGAAGGCCCATCAAAATAGGCAGCACACACTACAATTTCCACACAGGTTGACAAAGGAACAAATCTGTAAGCACCTTATGTCACACTGTGTTCATGCAAAGGTCTTTTTGGTCCTGGACATGACACTCAAACCCACCAGGCAAGCAAATTTTTGCATCATCAGGAAACATGTAGAGAATGGCGTCCATCAGAGAAAAAGCTTGCAAGAACGCAGCCTGCCTCTTTCTTCCCATGATACACACAGACAGGTCAGCACACATGATAAATCAAACCAGAATTAACAGGAGCAACAGAAAGCACAGGCAGCACAAATCAAGACGTCTCTTACTTATTGAAAACTTTCTTCTCCAGGCGGGCCCGGGATGTGTCCGCTTGCTGCCTCAGATCTGTCAGGTTCGGGTACTTCTTCCTCTTCATCTGCCCTTTCTTCCCCGCTTTTCCTTTTCCGCTATACCGAGAGGATCCAAGGTCGACGCCAGTGGCCGCTTCCACTTCTCTCATGAGCTCTGGATCTTGCCACTCTGACAAAGACAAAAGAACCAGCCACTGCTCCACTGCTAATTGGGGGCAGTCACACATATTTGGCGTGGCAGGACCAAACAAAACATCGGGAACAAATCCTTACAAGACTGCTGCTAAGCATGCGCAAGCAGTGCTGCTTTATGGCCCTGCGGAGTCCCACCATCAGATAAACCTACTCCTGTTCAAATTTGAAAGCCCAATAAAAGGACACCCAACCAGCAAGTTCGTGGCTTCCTAGGCTAACATCCAGAGTGTGATGAACAAGGCTCTTGCATGGGTACTATGCCTGATACCGAATTATGCCGATTGTCTAGCAAAACAAATTAATACCAAGAACACTGATAAAAGGGGAAAATAAAGTTGTGGAAGCCGGCAGGAAGTGATCTTTTCAGAGAGCCTGGACTTCAGAAAGCAACACTGATAAGAATGAGAAACAGCACGGTCGAGCGGAGAAAATTCCCAAAGTTAAGGGCTCAGACAGAAATACGCAACACGACTCTACATGTGCATTACTCTTCATCCCTGTATTCTGCTGTCAGGGGAGAAACAATAATATCCTGGTACAGCTGCCGTTAGCATTCATTAATGTCCATGTGCTTGCGATTAGCAGTCATGAACTTCAAAATAAAAGATCGCTTCAGCCCTTTCCAGGCAGGTAGCACCAAACTATTTTTCACTATGGTAGTGTATTGATGAACTTCTAAAAGCCAAACAAAACCACCCTATTAGCTTCATTTATGGCAATAAGAGCAAGAATAAAACTCTGCAAAGAGAAGGAGAAAAATGGAGCTCTCCAGTAATTCAAATGAAGAAGCTTAGAAGGGCAAAATAAAAACCACACATACGACGAGATGGATCGCAGTGCGGTTTTTTTTGGAAGTAAAGGAATACAAAGCAGAACAATTCGAGACACAAGCACAATTAATCCAAGATTAACAAAAAAACGTCTAAACAGTTTATCTACCCGTAAATAAGGTGGCGTCACAGTTTAGGAACTCGGTGAATGGTGCAATTGTTTAAATACAACGAAAAATGCTGGTGTTCAGTAGAGATGAAATGAGCATTTGAGTAAAATGAAGGAGCAATTTAAAAGCCTTTGAGAAAAATCGATCGCATGCCAGGAACAGCAGCCGTTTTGAGCGCTGATGGGCCCCTAAAGCTCTTCATACATTGTTACTGGTTTAGCAGCAGGGAAAAGAAAATTACACAGTTTGCAAGGGTAGGGTGGAATCAATACTGTAGTTAGTAAAGAGATACTATTTCACATCTGACTGGCCAGCGGCTGCCTTCACTACCTTGTCCCGATACCTGTTTGTTAACAAGTCACTAAGGGCTGGAAAACCAGATATTCTTCAGGGCTGACACAAAAAATAGGCACTTAATTTGCTCCTCTGTGTGAACTATTGTAAAAGGATGAACACTGCAGATTAGCGGGTCACCCTAATCCCCCAGGATTCGTCGTTTCAGAAGAGCCCGGAGCTCTGCTCCGCGGACGCTTGACTGGGACGTAATATTTTTAAGCTGCGTCAAGCAAAGCAAAGCAAAGCAAAGCAAAGCAAAGCAAAGCAAAGCAAAGCAAAGCAAAGCAAAGCAAAGCAAAAAGTCAGGCCTCGCTGATCGGGCAGAGCACCATCCAGGCAGCTCAAGCTCTCCACTCCGCTGCTTGGGCACGAAGCACGGTGGTTCAGGCAGGAGCCTGCAAGTGCCCACGTGGGGCAGGGGGTGGCCAGGGGCAGCCCAGCCCTTCTGCAGACGGGACTCAGGAAGGGGCTCCTCCCCAGCGTCGCTGGCAAAGGCGCACCGGTGTTCCTCGCTGCTCGTACAGCCGGACTCCCCACTGCAGTCTGCCCCCCACCCCATTTCGACTGGCACACCTTTCCCAACCCCGGGTCTTGGGACTGAACCATATAGCAGCCATCTTCATGTGGCCAGAAGTTCAAGGAAGGAGTGCATTTTCCAAAATTCAGGAACCCCGAAAACTGAGCAACCGGGGACAATCTTTTGAGGCTCGGGGTCCTGTATGGCAACCCGGCGCTTCCTCCCGCTTCCTAACATCCCACCCACATGACTTCACACAAGGCCGTTCTGCAGAGTGGGGAGTGCAGGAAAGGGTGAACCCGTCGAGGGGCATTTCACCCAACGGACCACACGCATGGAGCGCTCCATGCAAGCAGCAAAGCAGTCACTTTGTTAGATGGTTAGGGAATGGCCTACAAAACAATTATTTACGTGAAGTGGTTTTGGTACCACCCTTTGGAAGGGCTGCTACAGAACAAGGTATTCACAAGAAGCTCCTCTTATTTGGGAATAATATTCTTCTTTCAAATCTTCCATTATGGTCCAACATGTCTTGATTTTCAGGCCTTAATTCTACTGCATGCGTTCACTGGATTCTTGCAAAGCTACCTCCAGTCCTGTTCAAAGAGTGCCTTGCATGCATTGCAAACTGAACTGAAGACTTAATGATTCACACGAACCTGGGTGCTGCTCTTTCTTCTCCCACTGTTTCTTTGCTTCCCTGTCTCGGTCTTCTTGATTCACAGGATTCCCAGATTCATCCCGGGGGATTATTTTTCCGTGAAAAGGGCACTTCAGGACAAAACAGTCACAGTTGAAATTTTGTCAGAGTCCACATTATATTTTTATGAACAAGCTAAGACTGGTCTGAGGCGTATTTGTGGCACAGCTGTCCAGAAAACCCTGACTGGCTTTATGCAGGTCAAGAAGCTGTGCTGACTGGTCCATATGATTCTAGGCTATCAGAATATTAAAATGGCAATGTGTTCGCAGCAAGCCATTCAGAGTGGGAGTGCAGTCTGTCTGCAATCGGGACTTCACTTCTGGTGCCTTGCGAAGGATGTTTATTGGAGCAAAGAAACCCCCAAACCCAATGCAAGCTTAATGAACACTGGGGCTGCTCATCCTCCTCCGAATACAAACACTTCTGAGGAGGCGAAAGCCGGACGGAAGGGCCTTCTGGAGAGCAAGGCGTGGAGGGAGAAAGGCGCAGACCAGCGTCCGCAGGCTGGCCTGGGAAGCATCCCGCCCTCTGGGCACCGAGCCGCATGCCCACCAGCCCCAACGAGGGAGCCCTCCTCGATGCCCCACACACCCTTGCTCCAGAGGAGGCCTCCTTTTATTATTTTATTATTAAAACACTTACAAGTAACTCCTTAGGCTTACCAGGTGCTCCCCCGCTTGTCGCGGCCCCTTGGGCAGCACGGGGAAAGCGAGGGCCGGCCGTGTGTTGGGGGGCCTGACGGAAGGGCTGCCTGGAAACCCTCTCCAGGATGAGCCACACACGGGAAACCCACGCAGGTGCCCAGGCAGGTGCACGTGGTCCGACGGGACTCCTGAAGCCCCCTTCCCTGAGGAGGACCATCCATTCAATCCCTGCCTATGGTCACTTTCCATGCACAAGCCGTGCTGGGCGGGTGCCATGGGTTATCACTTGGGCCAGGCTTAAACAGCCCCCGCATAACCCACGGCTTGTGGAACCCACAGCTGAGGCCCGGCTATTTTAGGGTTTTGTGAGAGCTGCCACGCTTGCGGGACGTCAAAGGCCACAGAGCCGCCCACCAGGCCTTGAACTTTTGGAAGGGGGGCTGGCACCCACCACAGCCTACCACAAGGCCGCAGGCTGCTACAGCACCACAAACGCCCCCCTGTGCGCGAGAACAGGGCGGGGTCCTTCTTCTCGGCCTCCCTGCTCAGGAGGCTGGCGGAGCAGCACAGATGAGCACGGGTGACAAAGGCTTCGTTCAGCAAGATGGCTCCTCAGCCTGGCTCAGCAGGGCAGGTCCTCCTCTTGGGTTGAAACATACAGAAAGGTTCGAGGGTTGTTCTGAGTGCTCCCCACCTGCACCCCGTTCGTCCTCCAAAGCCTTGCCCAGCACGTGCCCGATCCTCACATTTTATCCTCGTCACCACCTGCCAGGAATTCAGGCTTGTCATGGGTGGGCGGTGAGCCTCACCAGTGAGCGAGGTTTTGGACAGAGGTGGCTTGGCTCACATTCAACTCTCAGGCCAAACCCAGCACAAGGAGTGAGCCTTTTAACAAAGGGCAGAAGAGGCCCTGGGTGGAGATGGAATCTCCGGATCTTCTTACACACCCACCTTAAATCTATCCTGCCTTTCACAGAGGCCTCCGTGAGGCATGGGTGCCCGGCATTTATGCTTCACTGGTTCAAAAGTGCCAGCAAACGTCATGCACCTGCTCTTCAGCATTTCTGCAATTTCTTTGTTTTCCACTTCTTCTTCCACTTCGTTGGGTGCCCAAAAGCGATGCTGAGAAGAAAATCTAGGAGGCAGAACACAGTTAGAACCAACATGTGCTGTGTTCTAGTTGGAAGGTGGACAGAGCAATTCCAATGAATCAATACGGTATTTTTCCCGAGGTCTCGACCAAACTCTCAGTCCTGCTCTTAAACAGGTGAAAGGTCTCGTGTTTGAATGATGGCCAAAGACGCTCCTTCTGGACACAGAGAACTAGCATGCCTGAAGGAGGGTTTGCCACGGTCCTGTTTTCATGCAAACATTTCCCCCCTTCTGCTCATCATCAGATCTTGGATCCACTTGGATCCTGATGCGGCCGAGTTCAGAAAAAACGGAGTGCGTCACCCCGCTAGACGAGTTCTTTGGCTCACTGTCAGCGTGGTGGTGAAGTGCACCAGGAGGCCTTGTTCCAGCCGACGGGGCTGCTATGCAGGCCAGGCAGAGCCGGGATGGCGAACGCAGGATGCAACCCCTGAGCTGAAACTATGCGGACAATCTTCCACCTGTCTCCTAAGGGATTCTGAGGCTGCTTCTAAGAAAGTGGTTATTTATTCTGGGTGAGGACCAACATTTTCGAGACCGCAGTGCCAGTGCCTCCTTCACTGAAACTGACTGGTTAGGCTTTGGATACCTCCGCTGCCTTGGTCTTTTAGGGAACGCAGCAAATGGAAGCGCACTGCCACTCCAGGTTTTGCTGCCTGACGCCTGTGATGCCTTCTGCCCCCTGCTGGACTGAAACTCTGTCTTCCTTGAAAGTTCCTGAATGTTTCTGGCCTCAAGCGTCACTCAGGACCCTCTCTGAAGCTTGATCACATTTAGAGAGCAAACATGAAGGAAGATATCTACTTAAGAATCGTGCCGGAAGTCGGTTGCTCTTGGCCCCAGTAAAGAATGTCCAATCCAAAAGGCACCACAGGAGCCTTGGCTTCTTCCTCTTCACGCTTACTGCTCGACTCCTCGGAAGCGGCTTGTTCCGGATTCCTAATGTGCAAGACAAACGAAACA
The DNA here is from genome assembly GCA_023646645.1 of Varanus salvator macromaculatus. Lineage (NCBI taxonomy): Eukaryota > Metazoa > Chordata > Lepidosauria > Squamata > Varanidae > Varanus > Varanus salvator. Next base: position 8,540,110 of record JAIXND010000690.1, on the reverse strand, counting down.
GGAGGCAGGGATATGCCAACATGCCTGCCAAGGGGCTCAGCGGCAATTCCCATCCCCGCCTGCATGCCACTTGACACGTCAACACTGCTGTGGAAGATGAATAAAACAAACAAGAAATGATAGAGTCCCACATTCAGCACAATGCTTAATGAGTTTTCTAGGTCTTTTGATGAGAAGAGAGAAAGGAAAAGCAAATGCCATTTAAACAGTTATGATGTGGATTAAATGCCGTTGTTGCTTCAGTCTTCACAGAAATAATTCCAAAGAATCCCCAACAACGTGTAGAAGTGCCCTCTGAGCGAACCCAAGGCCTGCTGGCTCATTTGTGCTTGCGGGGCCACCCCACATTCCACGGAAGCCAGAAAGGCGAGAGAGAAGCTCGGCCGCATTCGCCTGGGCTCCTTGGTTTAGGACCGCATGCACAGCTTCAGCAAGACTCCAGCTCACACAGCTGACGTCAGGCAGGAGACTTAGAACACAGAGCTGTGCCACAGAGTCCCAGACAACAGGGTTTCTCTTGCTGAGGGCCTGCCAGCCCCACAGAGGGGTCTGGGGAACGTGTGGAGGGTGCAAGGGGAGAGGCGACCCACCTCACCATCAGTTTCTGTTCTGTGGGTGGACCATGTTGGGACATGGTTTATCTCTGCCTCAGCTGGCCAACGCTGTTAGGCTTGGAAAGTAAATTTGAGACACAGGTGTGCATCTCAGCTTCCCTGCTGGCGAAAGTACGCTTGAAAAAGAGGCTGCGGCCCAGTTCACATATACCTACGAACTATGGGTTGACTGGCTCCAGTCAGCTGGGACAGGCACCAGCAAGCGGCTGTGCTCACTCCTGCCCACTCACCCCTCCTGCTCTGCACCAGCTTCCACCAACAACCCGGGAACATCACCCTGTTCCTGGGCTGTTGCATGTGGCACGCAAACCCAGCGGGACAAGCCGTTCGAGCCCGTGAATATATGCACAGTGATTCCTTTTGCCAAGGATTGTCTCGTTTTTTTACTTTGAAAAATGGGTGGCTGGATGCAGGGGCAGCTATATTTAGAGAGAGATCTCATCTGCTATGCCATCACCATCTTGTGAATGGCTGTTCCAGAAAAGAGAAGTCAACAAAACGTGGGGTTAATAGTTTGTTCCAAATATTCATTCAGAATGTTTAAATTTTTGTTCAACTGATTTTCAATGTTCACCCTTGCGGATTTACAATTTCAAATGGCTTTAAGTTTTGTTTTGTGAAATGTCTCAAGAACATCCACTATTGTAATATTTGATGTTTTGAAACCCTGGGGGTTCTCTTCAAAAGTCTAAAATATTAAATCATTTTCTCTCTAGGAGCAAAACAGGATTACTAAATGTTTCACAATTATCACCGTCTGTCATTATCTTTCCAAGGAACTGTTCTGGAGCTAAAGGCAAGGGAATAAGATTTCCAACTGTGTGTGTATATCAACCTGTCATCTGGAGGTTGTAATCCAGGCAATTTATCGCGGATAATTTTCCATGTTGCAGCTGCACAGGTTGGATCAAGTTCTTCTTCATTTCTCTTAGCTTGGGAACCGGAGGCTACCGTAGATGTCTTTTTCTCTGTCTGTTTTGCTAAAGACTTAGGTGATGTTACGGGCTCCAGACCTGCAAAAGAAACGTAAGCACAGGGTAAGCATACATGCGCTGCTATGTAGCGTGTGACACAACCCTTCTTCTCGGCATGTGGCCAGTCTGCAAATCCTATTTTGGAAATCTCTGCTTTGCAGGCAGCAGGAGAAACGGAATTCAGAAACAGAGCAGATCCTTTCGTGGAAGCAGAGGGAATTCTAACTTGCCGCTCTCGTGCTGTCCATCTCTTCCATGGAAGGAAAAGGACAGCTCACCCCCGTTACAGGCAAACCCCGGTTGGTGCTTTCCAGCCAAGCAGGGCAAGGTAATTGGCCGCAGAGAAACAGCAGAGAGTGGGGACTTGGTCCTCCCTCCACTTCTTCCTGCCCCTCTGCAGCCCCCTCCAGAGCCACTGTCCCCAGCCTGGTCAGGCAAAGACCTGTCTGGAAAGCAGGGGGAAGAAGGCTGCATGAGGGCACGCTGCATCGAAGCAGAAACCATCATCGGGGTTCAAGCAGCCACACGTGTATGGGATCAAAACCAGGCCACTGCAGCCTTGCTTTGTTACCTATTTCCCGTGTCTAAGTTTACAAAATCTGAAAAAGTTGCTTATACCAAGGGATAAGGTGGAACTGTATTTATTTATTAGATTTATATCCCACCTTTTTTCCTTTTAAAGAACTCAAGGTGGCTCACATCATTCCTTCCCTGCTGCTCCCAATCCTATCCACACAACCGGGTTGTCACAAAGAGGAAGGGCAGGATCTCCTTCCGATCATCCCGGAGTGCAGGACCGGAATAACAGGCTCAAGTTTCAGGAAGTCGGCTCTGGCTAGAGGTCAGTGGGAAGAGGCTCCAGAAATTATCCAGCTGCAAGACGCCAGGAAGCTTCTCCATAATAAAACCATTCTAACACATGCAGGTTCCCCCTTTGTTGGTGTAGCAGTTAATATCCATTGGCCAATAGACATTGTCAAAATCGTGCAGCTACTTGATGAATGACGAGTGTGCCACACGCTTGTGCAAGAATGAGCTCACCAAGGATTCTTCCAGGAAATAGGAGGAGGAAAGAGTTATGATACTGGTTCCTTGTTAGGTAAATACTCATTTAATTCTACAAAGGCTTTCATTTATATAACCAGGCATAAAATGAGCCCCTCTTCCTCCAATCACAACTCTCAAACAGAAAATGTCTGCCTCAAAACGCTTTTAAGTTAAAAACCTCGCACGTTTCCCATTTTCCATACTATTGCTTCTGTACTATTTCAGCCAGTATTTGCTCCAGTACTTTTCACGTCAGGAATAAACATTTTAAAAACTCCCAGTCTTCTTGGGGGGGGGGGGCGCTATTATTATTATTTTTATTATTTTTTACATTGACCAAATGGCACCTATTTGCCTGAAGCAATAAGCAGACAGTGTTAAAGAGATAAATCAATAGTAGGAAATAGAGAGGCTTGGTTTCAGCTGAAAGTTAGGCTACTGAATGCTGACATTATTGATTTTAGCTAGTTCAGCTGGCCTTGTAATTAAAATGTAAATTTGAGAAAGAGATTATGTCCTGACAGAAATGGTGGGATTAGGGAGAGATAAAAGCTCTTCAATGGAAATTCAGAGAAAGTAGGAGAACATGTTTCATCAACCATTTGGATTTAGGAGAATCAAAAGTAGGCAACTTTAATATACATGTAATTGTAAAGGGAAAACACAAAAACCCTTAGAATGTAAATAATACGAACAAACGCTGAGGACTAGATGTGCTTTCCCTTCCACCCATCTGCTTCTCTTTGGTGCAGCCTGTCCTAATTGGAAATATGCAGTGGATTATTAATATGGGCTGGAATCTGAAGTGCTCGCTTAGACCTGCCCCAAACCTGCTGTGCCCAGCCGACTTTTTGCTCTGAACAGCAAAATCAGAATTTGGACTGAGTTGGCTCCCTTTTTAACCCCCCCCCCCCCATACACACAATTAATTTCTAGTTTTGGGAATATGAAGACCGCTACATTTCTCTTCACTTCGGAAAGGCAGACATGAGGCCAGGCACGAGAACGGATGCTGCTTTCGGCTACGGAGAGCTGGCTGCAGCCTGAGAACTGCGACTTCGATCACGGATAGATGCTTTCTCTCTACCCTTTCCAGTGGAAAAAACCGGTGTCCAGGCTCCCTCGTCACAGCAGCATCTGAGTGAACACTTAGTATATTTAGTGGGAGGTGCCTGTCTGGAAAAAACAGAAAACTGGATGGAGGAATGGACCCAAGTCCCTTGAAAGGGAGCACGGCTGGAGTGGCCTGAACACGAAGACTGCACAGTGCGGCCTTTTCCTTCAGGCCCTCCTTGTAAGACGCGGCTGCTAAACAGAAGGTTTACGAGAGATTCCTTGGAATCGGCTTCAGGACTTATCATGGCCATCCACTACCTACAAAGGACACATCAAAATATCACAAACTCCTCGCATTCAGGATTATAATGTAATGTATAATGATGAAATCAAAGTGCCGGAGATTGGAAATTCTGCATAACATGGCACAATGAAAAGAATAGAATAACCAAGGAATAGGGAATTCAGAAAGCCAAGTGCCAGGAAGAAGAGTTGAGAGCGATTTCTTGTTGTTCTGCTTCTGTGCTAACGACTCTGGCGGCCTCAAGACATGGTGCAGCACCGACAACTGCAGGCACGCTTCCCAACCACACCTGAACCATCAACAGAGGAGAAACCGATCCTGAACGATGGTTGCAACAATTCACAAAGCACTAGTGTTTGCCAAACTCTTTTTAAGGTCCGCTGTGGTTCTTTGTAAGGCAAGCACTACATTAGCATCGTTCCAATTTCCTCCCCCGGCCCCCCGAGTGGGGAGATGGCCGCAACTGTGCTGGGGCCGGGGGGGGGGGGGAGATGGCCGAGATTGCACCCGTCTTTCCTGCACGAGCACAACCGCGATCTCGGCCATCTCCTGCCCCCCGGCAGCACGATCGCACCTGTCTCCCCCCACCCCCGCCGAGCACACCCACAATCATGCCCATCTCCCCCCCCCCCGCAAGCTGGGATGACAGGCATGATTGCGATTATACTGGGGAGGGGGGAGATGGCCGCCATCTTTGTTGTTCTTTGTCACTTTGCTTCACATTTTTCTGATTTAAAAAAAAATAGTTGCAGAACGGATTAACCTTATTTCCAAAGAGCGTAGTAGAAGGGACATGGCGAATTACAGACCAGTTAGCCTTACGTCCATTACAGGAAAAACAATGGAAAAACTCATAATACAGAGAGATCTAGTGATGCTCGATAGGGAAGGAAGGCTGGCAGCAGCACAACACGGCTTCCACAAAAACAGGTCCTGCCAGGCAAATTCTACAAGGTTTTGAGGGGGCTAGATAGAGGGGATGCAGTGGATGTGGTTTATCTGGATTTCAGCAAGGCCTTTGACAAAGTGCCCCATGATTCTCCCTGGTGGAGAATCTGAGGAGTTTTGGGATACACCAAAGCACTGTCCGGTGGATTAGGGCATGCTTGACTGACCGAAAGCAGAAGATAACCATTAGTGGGGAATCATCGGGATGGCGGCCAGTGACAAGCGGGATCCCCCAGGACGCCCAGGCTGATCCTGTTTAATCTTTTCATCAATGACATGGAAAAAGGGGTGAACAGTCTGCTGATCAAATTTGCAGACAACACTAAAACTGGAGCAGTGGCCACAACTGAGGAGCAGGTACTCCAGATCCAAAAGGATCTGGACAGACTATGGAAGTCAGCAGGAGACAACAGGATGGCGTTCAGTGTGGATAAGTGCAAGGTCTTGCACTTGGGACATGGGAATAGGTGTCATAAGTACAGGTTAGGGGACAAGTGGCTGGAGAGCAGCACTCGTGAAAGGGACCTCGGGGAGCTGGTTGACTGCAGGCTGAACGTGAGCCAGCAGTGTGATGCGGTGGTCAAGAGGGCGAACGCCACCCTTGGTTGCAGAGCCAGAAGTGTGGCTTCTAGATCGAGAGAGGTATTACTACCACTCAATATGACTCTGGTGCGCCCACAACTGGAGTATTGCGCTCAGTTTTGGACCCCTCATTACAGGAAGGATATAGCCAGGTTGGAGTCAGTGCAGCGCAGGGCCACAAGGTTGGTGGCAAGTTTGCAGGGGAAGCCGTATGAGGTGAGACTAAGGGAACTGGGTCTCTTCAGCCTGGAGAAGAGGAAACTCAGAAGGGATCTGTTGGTGACATACAGGTATGTCAGGGGATGTCACATGGAGATGGATAGAGGCCTGTTCTCCCCTGCAGAGGAAGGCAGGAGGCACTCCAACGGAGCAAAGCTCAGGGAACCAAGGTTCAATTTGGATGCCAAGAAGCACTTCCTGACAGTTGGGACCCCGAGGGCGTGGAATGGGCTTCCATGGGAGGTCACTTGAGGCCCCATCAGTACGGGTGTTGAAGGATAGGCTGGGCAAGCACATGGTGGGCATGTCGTGAGCAGAGCCGGAGGTCAGACTAGATAGCCTGGGAGGCCCCTTCTGACTCGCTCTGTTTCTATTTTTTTATTTACACTGAACCTTATGGGGAAATTTGACTTGGCTCACGACCAATTTGGGTCACAACCAGAGTCCTGGAACAGATTAACTTTGTGGGCCAAGGTACCACTGTATTTAATACACGATAATAAGCAACACTGCCTAAAAGTTACAACATTTGGAGCTTGTCAATTCAGAAAGGAGGCAATGGAGGGGACACAAGCAGTCTACGCAATAATGCACGCTGCAGGGAGCGCCTCTCCTCCCTTTGTGATACTAGAACCTGGGCCTTCCAATTAAGCTGAATGGAGAGTCAAGCCAGATAAGAGAGAGAGCTTCCTCACACTGCAGCTAAATTACGGCACGGCCTTGATGACCTTTGAGCAAATAAGGCACTATATAAATGTTATCATTTCCGCCCGCACCACCATCATGGAGAACAAGGCTATTAATGGTGACTACCCGTGATATATATTAGCGCGAGAATCGAAGGCAGCACAAAGCTCTGCAGAAGCCACTGGGGGGCACTGGGAGAAGACGGATGGCTTCCATCCCACCGGTGAATTTCCCGGAGGCAGCTGCCCGACCACCGTGAGGAAGAGGGTTCCAGGAGGACAGGGACTGGGTTTGGACCAGCAGGCCGACACGGGACAGGAGTGTCAGCCACACGGAGGAGCAGACGTGCAAAAGGCCAAGTGTGGTTGAGGACGGAGGGCTGCTTTGGATGCTGCCGGTGTGCCCGCAGGACCAACCTGAGCCAGAGGTTCTGAGAGCACCAGGAGGAGGAGAAGCGCTCACTCCCGGAGGTCGCCAGAGCTCTGTGAAAGGAGGCCTCTGTGGAGGGCTTGTTCATGGCAGGTCCTGCTGGCACAAAGGAGGAACACGAGGACGATGGGGGTGTGGGTGCCACCCACAGCATGGGAATTAAGACATCACCAGGGTGATGAGGTTAACAGGCTGGACGCTGTAATGCAAAAGGAGGGCTGCGCGGTGACGGCCGCAGCCGTCCTTTGGGGGGCTTCTGCTCAGGGTTCCTGTCAGCCCTTCCATCTTAGCGTGAGCGTCACGCACGCCTCACCTTGCTTCCTCTTCCACTGACCCTCCAAGTCCTGTGGCTATTCAGTCGCTGATCCCTTACATGGGGGGGGGGGGCAGTATCCTAGCATTTTTCTTTTCTTTCCCATAACAGCCTTCTGAAAGGTCCCCCCAACTCGCTGCTCCGCCTCTTGTTTCCCAGGAACGCTTCTGGTGCCATCTCTGTTAGCACCCAGTGCGCGAGCCTGATGCCAGAGGGAGTAAGATCCCTGCAGCACCATTTCCTGGGGGCACAACCGTAAGCCCATCCCTCTGCCAGTGCTGTTCCAAGCATCATCCTTGGGCAGCATCCTTTGTTCCACCTAGAACTCCATCGCCAATCCAGCCCCCTTCAGACCGACCCGTGTGCCTGCTGCAAGGCGGCCACCATCCCAGAGACACCAGGTGCAAGTGTAAATAAGGATTATACAAATGAGGGGTCATTAGAGAGCCTGGTAATGCTAATTTGGCATGACACCCCTTAATGGGCTGTGCCTTCACACTTCAGTTGCCTCATCTCCTAAATTCTTTTACAAATTTACATTCCATTTTGCACATGGAAATTCAAATTGGTCCTCTCCCTCCCAAGAACACATATCCTAAAAAGCATTTCTTGCCTTAATCTGCAGTCAGAAAGTACTTGGACAGTTGCATTATTTGTCAAAAACTATTTAGGCAACTTTTTACTTTGCAGCAAAGAACTCTGGGTGAAGCAAGAAATGTTTGTAACCCAAAAGACACATTCCAGGGTTTGTTTTAGATTTGTTTTCTGTTTCCCTATTTTGCTAGTTAAGATACCGTATTTTTTGCTCTATAAGACTCACTCCCTCCCCCCCAAAGTAAGGGGAAATGTCTGTGCGTCTTATAGAGCAAATATGTGTGTGCAGTAAGTCTGTCGGATGTGCAGCCCATGGGGAAGTGATGGGGAATGTGCCTGTGATGATGTGCCCATTTGAGTCAGAATATTTTTTTTCTTGTTTTCCTCCTCTCAAAACTAGGCGCGTCTTATGGTCAGGCGCATCTTATAAAGTGAAAAATACAGTAAATGCCATCCAGCTTTCCTTGTTTAGTTGGGCAGAGAAGGATTTGGCCCAAATAAGAACTGTGCAAACATTATATGTGAATGTTCAGACTGAGTTCTGTAACACTGTGATCCAATTAACATCACACTGGGTTTCGACACAGCTCAATGTATTCTAAAACAAGTTAAAAGAAGCACACACACAGAAAGACACATGTGCCAGTTCGACAGGAAGTGGCGAGCAGCTGGCACTTCCTTGGGCACCATGTCCCAAAACCAGGTGGATCAAACCCTCCGGGGCTTGGATATGGGATTTCTTCCTGCCCCGGTGCCCACACTGCCTTTACTGCCACTGCGCTGCCTTTGCGGGATCCGTCCATTCCACTGACACAGCGGTGCTGCTTCGCAGGCCTGAGTGCTGCATCCCGAATGGGCAATGCCACGGGCTTCTCGGGAGGGGGGCGGCGGGGTGTGACCAGGACTGGGACCACCGAGGACGTGGACCACCAAGCGGTGGTGTGCAGGCCGCTGCAGCAATGTTGACAACCCACACGGTCTTAACAAGTTTGAAACGAGTTGTAAAAAGGCTGCTGAGTTTCGTCTCAAGAAAAACACAGTATTTTCCAGTTGTAAGAAAGAAATAGCCCAGATTGTGCGGTTATCTCCCATCCGGACTGTGCCCCTTGCATAAATCTATGCATCGGTATGTAAGGCCACATAAAAGAAGTAGGTTTGTGAGGCTGCAGAGATGTCCATCACCCGCTGTGCATTCAGCATGCCAATAGAAACTCAGCTTGATGAATTTGAAAATATATTAAAATACTAAAATCCAAGCAAGGGGGCTGGGGAGTCACTATCTAGAAGGAAACTGTGTACCAAATTAAAACTCCCAAAAGAAAGAAAAAGAAAATAACTGACAAATAAAATTTTGAATTCTTAGACTACACATTTTCCGAACCATCACACAGTACGACTTGGCTGCCAAAGCAATTAATGCACATTTGTTTTCAAGCAAATAAAAACCAGTGCAAAGATTAATTCAGACCTTTTAGTCATGAAGTCCATGATTTTTTCCCCATGGCAGAATTAAATCTATTTACACCACAAATTTCACAAACTCGCTCACCTGAAGCCTGCTACTGTGAACGCACTTTTGCGATGTACACTAGTGGGACTTACTTCCAAGTAATCATGCACAGGATCAGACCCTGGGTGTTCAGAACTTTCCAAAGGCATGTGCTGGCTTTAACCTGGGATTAGGTGTCAGGTGCTTCTGCATGAGCTAGGTGGGAGGATCCTAGGAATGCATGCTTTGAGGACTACACACACTGTGGAGCTCCAGCAGATTGCGGACACAAAGCAAGAGCACGATGGGACTCACTGAAGTCTAGCGAGATGCAGAGTCCGTGAGTACCGACAACTCTTCCTCTGCCACAGTCCAGCATGAAGCCCACAATAATAAATGCCTTAATCTATAATTGTTTACCCTCAGAAATCTGTTTCCCCCGTCACACGTTTGCTTTTGTTGCTCTTAGAAACAGAAAACCAAGGCTCATTTTAACACAGCATATTCTTTTGAATAAATACAAGGATTTATATTAAAATTAGCTTTGGATCAATGCAATATTTATTCAATGTTTTCCAGCCACTTTCTTCCATGAAACAGCTGTATTAATTAACTGTCTTTGCCTTCAATAGAAATAAACAAAACAGGGATTCAGTTCCTGTGATGATTCTATGACTGTGTGCGCATGCAGACACACACGCATTTTCGGCACCACCATGTACCACCACAATGTCGCCTGTGATGGGGCAGAGCCACAGAGGTCAATCAGCATTTGGTTTGGTTTGTACAAAGCGAACACCATGTCACAGAAAAAGATTCACAACCAACTAAGTGAAGCGCTTATTTTTGGAAAGACATCCTAGAAAGCCGTCCTGCTACTTTAAATGGATTACTGGCGATCGGAGACCAGCACAGGGGCAGAAAAGGAAAACATATGGATTTTGCCATCACGGAATCTCACATTTTTCTGGCTCACAGGAAAGCAAGTGCTAACAAGGCTGAAGCCTTAAAGGCATGCTTCCTTTCGGTTATATTGCTATAAATCAGAAATATGTTTGATGAAGCTGTGAAGTATTTCCTCCCAACTTACTGTACCAAAACTGAGAGCACAATCAATCCTATAAATTGGAGAGAAACCTGAAAGGCGCTTAAATGTTTTTCTTTTATATAATAGCCTAAGTTTAAAATGAAATAATGCATTTGCGCGCATGCAAAAAAGTTAGATGTGCAAAGCAGGCCTGTTTCATTGCTTCCCTGAGCGGGGGCTTCTCTCACACGAATTGTCCTAAGCAAATCATGGGGGAAAGAGCGGTTTCTGCAGGAAAAGGCGTCCACCTAGTTTATGAACAATCTGACTGTCTGCTAAACGTAGTAGTCGGAATAGTACAACATAGCGTTTGCGTATCCTGCCGAAGCACATTTAAAGAAAAATAATCGGAGGCGTTTCACGGTTTCCGATATCTAGATAAGCCAGTCATTAAGGTTTTGTGGGAAAAAAGCTCTCAAAATTAAAATCCCTTTACTGTTCTATTTAGGGTTGCAATGATTAATTGATTAACTGGTTTTATTATTAAAGAACAGCTTTAAACACACCTTTAAAAATGTTAAAAAAGCAGCTGGATGGACCATAAAATATTCCAAATCTATGCTGCAGTAATATTTTTATTAGGCCTCCTGTTGAGGGGATCAAAAGTAAATAAAGATTATGGCCCCATCGGCATGCAGCCCGGGAGTCATCCGTACCGCTCACCTATCACAGAGCCACCTCCCATCAGGCCAAAGGGAGGCTGCATATTCAAAATGACGACAGCAGGCACTCCAGGCAAAACATGGGTGAGTTAATAATCAATTAAGCCACAGCGTGCTGTTACCATGCACGAACCAGGTCCATGGCAGGTTTGCTGAAAATTAAAATTAAAGGTAATCTTTCCTTCATGTTTGTATCCAAAGGTAAGCACACTTTTCTCCACAGCAATAAGCTCCTATGGATTTCCTTTTAAAAGAACCACGGCCAATTGCCAGTGTTCCAGTTAAGATCCTATTATTACACTTTACGTCTGGGTCTTCCATATGCTGATGGGCCTTGAACTTGCTTGTTTTTAGACTACTTTTGGCTTTGAGATACCGTAATTAGGAATACTGATCATTTGTTCCAATAATGAACTTCTGGGTTCTCTCAGTTTCGAGATGATCTAAAAACATCTCTTGAAATTTTGCAGTGTGCATAGTTATTTAAATTTAACTTGATTAATAAAATCAATTAGTTAAAAGCCAAACCAATAGAAGATTTTAAAGTTTTTATGCCACTGACACATGTTCAATATGTTAAATCTATTCCCAGAGAAATTGCCCAGAATTCATTGACACAGAGATATCTTCAAAGATTGGCCTAACTGCAAACCTATACGTGATAATTTGGAGTACTCTCCTAATACAGTGGGACTCACCTCTGAGTAAACGTGCATAAAATTGTGCTGTAAAGAGAACAGAACTGTTCTGATAAGAGATATCTGCGTGAAGCTGCTATGGAGACTAATGAGAAACGAAGGTCCTTGCTAGCCGCTCCGGATCCATTCTGGAAGGGAGAGCTGAGCACGGCTGTCACTGGTAGGCCATCCTGGAGGGCACTTATGCATAGGGCTGACGCAAGTGGGATGACAATGCAGCAGCTGTTGTGAAAGAGCTGATGCACCACGTGTGCAGAACATTAAGGCTCCTCAATGAACGGGCACACCCTGATGGCCCCTCCATTCTGATCTGGATGTGGAGACCCGGATGAAGGCCAAGGAGCTGTACTGGCCGGTTTGGGGTGTAGCGGCAACAATCAGCAATGTGGACTTTGGAGACTGGGAGATGCAGAGATCGTCCGACCCACAAAGCCCTAGCAAGTGACGCACCAGTATTACTGCAGGAGACAGGTGCACATCCATGCACAAAGCGCAACTTGCCTAGCTAAGGCCGGTTTCCAGGTCTCTGGATGGCTGTGTGCTGGCAAAGGGGAGAAGCCAGAGCCCGGCCAGGAGGTGCCCGTGGGAACTGCTCTGGAAACCAAGTTGTCTGGACAAGACACTTCCAGTCCATGCAGCGTTGGCTCAGTGACCCCCATGGTGCTCTCAACTGTGAAGCAAGGAGCCAGCTAACATACGGCTGAGGTGTTACCTTTTTCTGGACTGTAGAAGCCCAGGAAGAAGCGCTTTCTCAGGCACTTCGCAATAAATGGGAGGAAACCTGGCCTCCTCCACGGGATTCGAAAAGCAGGAGCCCACATTCCAGCAAAGACATCGGGGAGGCTCCCCTTTGTGGCGATGCCCTTTTGGCCGCAGCCTTCACAGGACACCCGGAGATCTGTTTGGTCACTATCGGTGGCAAAAGTAATGCCGGTTCTAGCCTGCTCTATCAAGTTCTCCTCGGCAATACGACGTGCAAACCCTAATCCTACACACCTGAGCCCTATGCACCTGAGTCAACAAGCACCCTCTTTTACTGTGCGCTGACAGAGCGACACGAACACACGGACATGTGCAACTAATTCTGGGTTCAAAGTGACTTTGAAATGCGAGTGAAGAGCTCAGTCCCCGGCTCAGTCGCCTCCTCGCGAATATTTGTTTTCTTAACGCCAAGTCTGCTCCTCCCGCCCCCATGTAATGATTTCCTCGCGGCAGTCAGAAAGATTACCCACACCGCTGATCACTTTATTATCTCATAATGGCTGTTTGTTTGCTTTACTGCAGCAGAAACATACAGGGATAAAGGCTTTCACAGCTGGGGAAACTCACCATACTCCTGACGGAGGTGGTCTGGAATGTGGGGCTCGTAGCCCTCCTTCTCCGGCACTTCCACAAACTCCTCATCGTTGTCGCTGCTGTCATCATCGCCCACGGCCTTCCCCTTTGCAGAAGAGTGAGACACGAGGAGACCATGAAAAGATGCACCCCATACAGAAACATCCCAATCAAAGGATCCTTTCCGAGATTTAGTACGCAAAATCCTGCCATTTTATCCATTTTATCTCTAACTTTAACCCCAACATGACATTTTGGGCCGCTCTTTGGCAGAACAAAAGCTTCTGAGAAGTGTATTTCACATATTTGAAACAAGGCAGCCCTGGCCTACAGACACAAAATCCAAAAAGATATGACGGGCAGGGCAAAAAGGATTTGAGAGGGAAAATTATGGTAAACTAATAATCGATAAAGCACTGTTGCAACTACATTTTCAGCTCTATACCAGCCATAAGGAAGACCCCTTCAGGGCTGCCACGGGCTGGGCACTGCAAAGCTTTGACTCACAGAGTCACCATAAGTTGGGGATGGCTTGATGACACATAACACAACACCGCCAGCACAACTGCAACACTACCGCCAGCATCTGGAAGAGGATGAGATCCTCGCTGCACACGCACACGCCAACGTGGGTGCGGCATTTCCCCGAGATCTGGGCTTTCCTCAACAAACAATGCCTCTTGAGCAAAACCGGAGCCCTTCTTGATCAAGTGGAGCTCCATGCCATTAGCTTGTGACAGCAGCCTTAGAGAAAGAATTACAAGCAATTTCTTTCCACACACCCTAATTACACCTTTCAAGTACTGAAGTGCTGGAATTACCAAGGCGTGAAGAATATGTACAAGAGGCACACTGTAAATAGGTAAAAGTGAAGTGGGGAAAAAATGCACATTAAAGGTTAGCTGATTCATGCATTTTATGTCCGGCGGGTCTCTTTGTGAATTGCAATGTCCCTCAGCATAGCCAAATTCTAAAAACAAAACAAAAACCAGCTGTCAGCACTACAGAAGCTGTACTGCACTCTAGTTCAGTGCCCCTGAATCTGGGGGTTTTCTAAACACTCAGGCTGAGGAATTGTGCAGATTAAATCAGGCAGGCAGGCAGTTGTCTTATGACAGGTTGTCCACAAACCTTTTGAAAGTTTCCTGCACTTCAAAAGAGCAACAGACAAAAATCCCTTTCCTTTCCTTTCCTTTCCTTTCCTTTCCTTTCCTTTCCTTTCCTCATACAAGGAGATGTGTCCCCTGGTATGCTGTTAAGCTCTGAGATGAACACTCCTTTCAACTGCCAGCCTTGTGATTCCACAAGGTGTGACTTCGGCTGCAGCAGAAGCCTTTCATACCTTGGTCTAACCAGGCGGTGCAGCAGCGCAACGGAGGTCCTGCTCCAGAGATGCACTGAAGGCGGGCGCAAGGCGCACGTGGTCTGCGCATGTTCCTGAACAACAACACGCAACCAATACAGAACAGCCCTCCTCATAAAAGCAGTCATTTTAATTAATGATAAAAATCGATTTGGGGATGGCAGGCTTATCTCCTCTCTCAGCCAGGCCACGCAGAGGACGAGAGAGACAATGTTCTTGTCCCTGCACGAGCCCAGCTGGAGCGGCAGCTCGAGCCCTTCCAGGCCGGGGGGGGGGGGGGCTGCCCCGAGCGCCCGGCGGCAAGGCCACCCTGGACACTGTTGGGCAGGCGCAGCAGGCGCACCACCGGTGGTCCTTCCTGGCTGATGTCGCCGCCGTCACCACACGTGCTGCACAATGCAACATATGCTGAAGCCACTCATAAGCTGCAGCTGCCAGAGAATGGAGCTGCTAAGTTATGGATAAGTGGCTGCCATTTCCAGGTTCCTTGCTTTAAAAAAATATATAACATTCTTTCAATCAAAACTCTAAAACATACCATTAAAATTGGAGGTGGGTCAAAGCAACAAAACTGAAGCATTACAAATATTTTATTTGCGATGCATTGCTCCTAATCTGTCTCAGAGTCCTTTTCAATCCCTAATTCTTACCTTTAAGCCCCAATAAAGTTTGAGCTTGGGGTACCAAAGGGATCACCAGATCCCACGTCCCATGGTGCTCTGGATCCCACCATCTGAAAATGTGACTAGTGAGTATGCAGGGTTGGGCCCACTTGGTGGTGGGACCTACGTTCTGGAATTCCCCCTCCACGACATCGGGAAGTTAGCTTTGAGGCAAGGTTTTAAAATGGTTTGATCCCCAGAGCCAGTTGGCTGAAATGCTGCTTTTTTATATTCTCAATGCTTTAGCTAATTTTTCATGTGCACTTTTGATTGTTACTATTTTTGTCTTATTTTCTGGGCTGCTTTGGGGACCAAAAAGTGGCCCAGAAATGCCTGTATAAACAGCATGTGGGCAGGCCTGCTCCAGTGCCCCAACAGGCCCTTGCTTATCCCTGTGTGTCCTGCAGCTCACCTTTACCTCCATTCCCGAAGCAGTTCTGCTTCTGTGGATGCCCTTGCATTTTCAGCCGGAGTTATTCAACACCTCCAAAGCCGCTTCAGAAGGCAAGACAAATATCACAACTGGGGCACTCCAGCCAATCACAATTACAGAGCAATGACTGCCATTCCCTTCCTTCTCATCCAAGCTAAGAGCAAGTTCTGCCTGCAGCAGTTAATGCAGGAGCACACACCTGGCCGAAGAAGCCTCGTTTCCCCTGGCAGGTGGTGGCCACCCGAGTCACACTGGCCACTGTGGGAGTAAGATGCGGCCACCAAGGCTCCCTGATGTGGCCTCCGGTGCCCTTCGCTTCTGGGGACTGCCTGGCCCCTTTGCAGAGCGGCCCTGTGGGTCAGGCAGGGGCTGCAGAGCACCACAGGCCCAACCAGCAGGGCCCCTTTCTCAGCCCTGGGAAGGCCCCCTGGATCTGTGCTTCTCCAAGCATGGAGACAGCTAAGAAGGCTTGGGGTCAGTGACTAATGGGCCAGCCTTCTCCTCCTCCTCTGGCCCAGGAGAACATGACAAGAGGCCGTGAGCTCCCCTCCCGCATGCACCCAACATTACAGTTCTGCACCCCTGCTCTGCGTCCATACCCTTAAGAAGGAATGAAAAGAAATAGGCTGAGACAGGAAAAAGGCCCACAATCCCCAGCATTCCCCAGCCACTGGTGGAGCACCAGCTGGAGCGCTCTGCAGGTGCCCGCAGCGCTGCTCCGTTGCCATGCACGCGGGATCCAAGACCACCTGGCGGGGCATCCCCGCCAACTCTCCTCTGTACTAGCATTCTTGCCATTGTCCCGGGGGAAGAGAATGCTGGGGAAGTTTTATACTACAGCATTAATCCAGGTAACAGGAAAGGTGTGATGCAACACGGGCCTGAAAACTGTTTTCCCTACCTCTTCTCACAATATTTAACTTTCAGCTGACAATGACAGAAAGGCGATTCATCACCCATGGTAACGTTATCCATGCTTCTCCTTGTTTGCCTCATCGCGAGAGCTGCAGGCAGAGCACTTGGCTTCTTCAGGCCGAAAAAGGAAGCGCTTCTGCTAAGAGCCAATTTTACTTCAGAAAACTGAACGACACCGGATGTGATTGGACAGAGGAGAATGTAATTTTATAGAGAACTGGCAGCACATTTTTGCACAAACGAAAAGCACAGCCTGCATAAGGATCACCAACAAGCAAAGAGTGATGTGTGATGGGGTGCAAAGCCCTTCAAGATGCATGGATTTTTAATAGCAACTGCTTAAAAAGCATGAAGGAATTTGACAGATCTCTTTAAGGTCACACACACAGTAACCCGACAGCAGACCTGATAATGCAGTTTGACTTCTTTCAAAAGATTTGTCTGTTTTTATTTTGCATGGACGCACAGAAAAGATTTCAAAAATATCACGAGGCAAAGAATTCCCAGTTAAAACAAATGCCTGCAGCACAAGAGTCTGACGCAAAACAGGGGAGAAGAAAGCCCGGCACACTTGCAGGGGCTCAAACTTGGAGACTCGCACAACGCTTTGCTGGGAAGAGAAATAATAAGATGCAAATTCACTTTGTTTAGGCACAGTTCAAGAGCGGTGCATTTAGGCCCTATAGGAAACATTAATCATAGGAAACTGTAATTTTTGTTATCAGTCCAACACTAATCAAAAGGGAAACCTGTCACTAGCACTGACCTGTGAAACGTCCCAATTATACCCTTTGGAAATGACAGGAGCACTTAACTTCCTCACTGAGTAAATGACGACAATCAATCACGTTTGAATAACAATGAGCCACGGAGCTGAAAATTATTTTTTGTATAGAATCTACCCAGGAATTTATGAAAGGTGAAAAGCAACCCAAGGTTTTAGGGCCATTATAGCTTTCAGCTGGTACAGTGCATATCAAACACTAAACAGAATTTATGTGTTTTAATTTTCTAAAAGGTAGATGTGGACTTGGTGCTACAATGCATAACATATAATGCCAGATTTTAAATATGAGGGTCATTTTCATAAAATATTATGCTTATTGTCTGCACCCTTGAATTCACTGAGGTTTTTATTATTAAATTTGTATTTTGTGTAAAAATATTTAACTGCTTAGCTAACTGAGAAATCCCTTGGTTTCCAGATATACCATGATTAGTTTTCCATTCGCTTTAGACAATCTACATTTCCCTTTATTTGTATATAAAAGCATATAGCAGAAGGTAGCGCTGAACCGCTACTTATCAAATCTGAATTTTCAACTCTTACCGCCATCATTTTCATTTACAATAGTCGACTCTTTCTTTTTAAATCTGCTGATTGTGGCAATTTTATTACCAAATGGCCTGGAGAGAGTTATGCTCAGGGTTCCACCATCAAGCATTAGGCCTGTGTCGCGGTCGTGCTTGCGTTCCCCTCTGCGAGCTCGCTTGCACCGCCTCGACCCGTCCAGTCCGCCACCCCCCTCTCTCTCCACAACTACCTGGACACTTGGTAGTAATCCTCCGAGGTGATTATACTATGGCTGGCCGAGAACCACTTCTTGACCACCAAGGAACATGAAGCTCTCTCCAGCTAAGAAGTCGCGCCCTGTGTGTCTCATGAGCCGGGAGTTCAGGACTGACGAGAGCCCATCCAAACCATCCCTGGGCATCAGCTCCGCCTAAACGCACCTCACCGGAAGGCCCCTCTGAACGGCAGCCTTCATGCAAGCAGCCTTTCCTGAATTTGCCTGGAGCCCAGCGGCAGTCACCTTAAATGCTCTTTTTCTACAGTTACACTTAAGCAGAACTCAGAATAAATGGTACTTCACATCTGATGAGAATAAACGATGCTTCACATTTCAACCCGTCTGTTTCTTAAGAGCTGATGCCTGCCACTAGTAGGGCTTAAGTTGCTCACTTGCAATTCCCAGCTTTGACAGAGATATCTACAGGCATCAGTTTACCCCTACCCCAGCAAGAGATAAGCTGTAGCTTAAGGAATTAATATTGCTAACTCGTTCCATTAATGTGCAACAGATGGCCGTCTGTCCCATTTGTGCTGCAGCAGTGAAAATGCATCTTCAAATCGAAATCACATAGCTTGTCATATTTGCATAGCAGATTACAGCCACCTAAATGAATGCCAGTCACTTCTAATATTTTAATCCTCCCAGTCGCAGCCTGAATTCTAAAGGCAATGAATTCTACTATGCAGCACAGTCACCTTCGGACGACCAACCATGTTGCAAACAAGTCAACAAGTCACTAACCGGCAAGTTTTCTTCACCGCTCTGCCAGCCCCTGCCACTGCTTCCTCTTCAGTTTGCCAACTCTTCCCTGAGCCACCCCATGGCCTCATGTCTTTGTTCAACACATTTCAGGGCAAGAGCCTTCCCCAAATGGCTTATGCAATAATCCCTCATACAGCAAAAATCCAGGCAGTGACAGGTGTTGGGAGAGTGCTAAGGGATGGAGGTGAATGTCCCAGCCAGGGGGCTTTGCAACTTGGAAGTGAGCACATATTTTGACCTCTCTCCTGTACAGACCCAGGCTCCTGTTTGCCAGTTAATCCTTTGTTTCCCTGGCACAAACTCAGCAGGGGGTCCTTTCTGATCACTCAAGCAAAACATCAAGGCATCAGCCTGAAATCCTTCGTAAAAGACCATCATTTGGTAAGATGCATCCAGGTAAGCACGGGGAAAGATGTGCTGAGGATGAATCTGTCAAGCCTATGGAAGACCAGGTCTCGCAGAAGAAGAATCTGCGTGACTCCCGCAAAGGTAAACGCCTCGGTGTGTTATGGCCTTCACAGACAGCATCCACAACCACCTGAACAGAGGAGCAGAAGGCAATCGGTCCAAGAGATCTGTGCTGAAGGTTCACCCAGACTCCCTGACCGGAACACCCCAGAGCAGCAAACGCTCCCAGCAGTGGTAGCAGACCAGTCTCCACAGGGTGTGGGGAGCCCCCGACAGAAGATCGGCCCCCACCCAGTTCAAGAGAGTGCAGGCTCAGTTGGTCGCCAAATCGCGCGAGGCACTGCTTCCCCTCTGTTGGCATGAGTTCGGCCTCATCTTGGGCACTGTGTCCACTTCTGGGCGCACGTGTCATGAAAGAAGCAGGCAAACTGGAAGGGTTTCAGAGGAGGGCAACAAAGATGATTGGAGGACTGGAAACAAAGCCTTGCAAGGGCACTGGCAGAACTGGGCATGTTTAGGCTAGAGAAAATGAGATGGTGGGGAGATATAATGGCACTTTTCAAATACTTGAAAGGCTGCCACATGAATGAGGGCCAGGTACTCTTCTTGATCGGGCCAAAGTACAGGACACGGAGAAATGGGCTCAACTTACGGGAAGCCAGGTTCCGGCTAGACTTTGGGAAGAACTCCCTGCCTGCTGGAGCACTACAGCGATGGAGCCAATGACCTGGAGTGGCGGTGGGCTCTCCCACCCTGGAGGCATTCAAGGGGCAGCTGGACAGCACCTGCCAGGGATGTGTTGACCAGAGTCTGACCCCGAGCAGACTCGCAGGCCCTTCCAACTTGACCATTCTGCAATTCCACACCAGACACATGGCGCCTGTCCACAGACAACAAAGAGTGCATGTCTTTGATGCACTGCAACTGAGCTCAAGACCTTCGGTTCTCAGCAGACGCACGCTGGAACAGTGGCTGTCACCCAGCTCCACAGCACCTCCCTCTAGCATCACCGTCCCCTTCGGAGCTAGAGTGCTCTGTCCTGTGGGCCTCATGAGAAAAAGGCCTGAGCCAAGGGTGGGTGTAGCGTCACTCGAGGCGGACCAGACACACCACCCAGCTGGGCTTCCAAAGGCCTTCACCCAAAGCTCCCAAGTTCCTCCCACAGATCGGAGGAAGCAGAGGACCTCAATGGAGGGGCACTTCTTGCAACAGAGGACACTCACCCAAGGAGCTGCATGAGCCTGGCGCCTCTTAACGAGGGTGTTAACGAACTGGAGCCAGGAGTGAGCAACGAGGAGCCCCAGTTTGCAGATGACACCAAATCATTTGGGGAAGAAGCTCAAAGGGGTAGTGAATACCTCCAGAAGGGTTTATCCCTGGGTGACACAACACTCGAAACAGCAAATGCGGCTCACTGGAAGCACAAAGGGATGCGCACAGAGCTAAAAAGCCGGGCCTCCCCGCCTACGGACAGGAGCCCAAGCGGCTGTTAACTCACCAGGTCATGGTGAAGAGATCAATGAAACGTGGGCCTAACGCACAGCACTTCCGGAAAAGGTCACTTCCATGGCAAAGAGCACTGGGAAAGCGGTCTGACATGGGATTGCGATACTGGAGGGTGCCCCGGTGAACCCTTGGAGCGAACAAATTTGGAATAATGTGCAGAGTTTTGCTGTGCTGCATTTAACATGTAGGATACTTCAGGAAACACTCAGAAGAAGGGCAACCGGCGTGACCAGGGCTGCAAGAAGGGTCTGTGTGGAACGGCTGCTAGGTTAGAAGGCAAGATAAGGAGAGGGAGGAAGCAAGAGATCATAAGTGGGGCGTGGAGAAAAGGGATATCAGCAAGTTTTTCTTCCTCTATCATGAAATTGGAATCCACGGAAGATGAATGGTGGGAATTTCTGGAAAGCCAAACGAACTCCCGCTACCAGCTGGAGGTTCTACGGGCTGCCTCTGGCGGTCCCTGAGGGAGATGGATGGTTTGCTCTGAATTCCATGGCTTCCATGTCTTGACCGGCACCTTCCGTGGAAGCAGCAATGCAAG
Organism: Varanus salvator macromaculatus; assembly: GCA_023646645.1. Lineage (NCBI taxonomy): Eukaryota > Metazoa > Chordata > Lepidosauria > Squamata > Varanidae > Varanus > Varanus salvator. Next base: position 8,518,908 of record JAIXND010000690.1, on the reverse strand, counting down.
CATGTTATCGGTGAGCAAACGTGGGACCGGTGCACAGTGGCAGGATGAACAGGGACACCACGGAGGTGGTTCTCAGCATTCCCGCGCTGGGCCAGCACGCACAGGACCAGCGGGACTGCAGCACCGGCCCGCTTGTATTTGCAGGTGACACTGGCAGTGGTGGGGGTGCAGCAACAGGGAACACACCCTACACAACATTACCCGTCCGTCCACTTAATCGGGAATTGTTAAAATCTGTGTAGCCAGACTGCCTGTTCTGCCTTCTCAATCAGGTTTCATTCCCTTCACAAGGCTCCACCTGCCCTCGTGCTACGGCTGTGTGGCAGGCACGGGCTCTCTTCCTCCAGCGTGATGTAAGGTACCCTCCGTAAGTGAACTCTAAACTTCATTTGTCTTTCAGCAGGCTTGATGACTAGGCATTTAAAAACCCATTCTGTCTTATAAACTAAAAATTAAATGTACTCAGCTGTGATGGTCGTCATTGCATCTGCTATTTATATGCTAATACCCTCACTGGAAGATCTTGCAAATTATTCCACCGTACTAATATTTCATGTGCATCTACTCACAGCCAACTAAATATTTTTTCCTAGAGGAGAGAGGATTTTTGGCCAAGGAATTAATACTTACCACAGTGGAACCAATTTATATGGACAACTTTATGTGACTGCATTTTGAATTCAGCCATGACATAATATATAGTCATTTTAAATGGAGGAAGGGAACAATTTGTGTAACCAAATCACAGAGTGTTCATTAACAGAGTATAAAATCCCTTTAAAATGACTGATAACATAGACCAAAACAAAGTACCTGATTTGGGTAGAGATTCGTATAACTTTACCTACTTTATACTTTGAAAATCATAACTATAGCTGGCATATTAACGCATGTGTCATTAGATGCTTCCTCTTCTAAGAACTGCAGTAAATACGCTGTGGGAATTCACTGTGTTTCAAGCGTAAATACACACTGATCGACCTGGCTGACATAACACAATGGCCCACTATGGCTTCATTTACCCTTCTGGGCACCACTTTTGCGTGAGTTTTGCGTGCTTGCCCTGCCTTCTCGTAGCATCCTCATGCTGACACCAAGGTTCGCACCACTGTTGCATGGGGGAGCGGCGGCAGAACTTAAATCATGCTGATTTAAGGCACCAAAGTTTATTGGCTCTTGACATTCATGTCTGATGACAACTCCCCTTTTCTCCAACATCTCAGCTCTCCTCCGCCTTCAGCCAGCATGACCAAGAGACATGGAGGGCATCAGCTCGGGAAAAGCATCATTGTTATGTGCTGTCAAGTCAGCTCTGATTGATGGTGACCCTGCGAATGAGAGCCCTCCAAATGTCCGGTCCATGACAGCCCTGCTCAGCTCTAGATTTGGGCCCGTGGCTTCCTTTACGGAGTCCATCTGTCTCATACGGGAGCTTCCTTTTCTTTGTCTGCCGTTGACTTTCCCTAGAATGACGGTCTTCCCAAGACGTGCCCCAAGTGCAGCACTGGAATTCCCCTTCCCCTCTGTGCCCGCCTGCCCCCAGACTTCCTCTTGGCTTTTGTCAAGTTCCACCATTTGTGCCAGCGCTACTCGCACTTGTCCTTCGCTCTTCCCAGTCACTGGGTCAGATGCTCCCCATGAAACTGAAGGGGGATGCCAGGCAACTTGTGGATTTAAAGAGAGTCCATCTTACCTGGTCGAGGGCTTCGCTCTCCATTAACCAACCAGAAAAAAGCCTTGTTGCCGCTTTGCACAATGCAATGTGATCATGCCCAGGAGCCTTCCCATTATGCTCGTGGGTCAAAGATATACAAAGCAGCATAAAAAGTTTCTTAAATACCCCTCACAAGCAATGGACATACACAAATATTAAAATGACAGTAAAACACAGTGACATCCTGCTGTCAGATGCTAGTTTCTCCATGGACTGCAAAGACGGGCATTCCCAGGCTGGTTTCAAAGGAGGAGGCATACCTTCCAAACACAGTGGGACTCAGCCTAAAAAGCGAGCTGATGCACAACAGCCAAAGCAGCTTGCCAAAGATAAAAACAGCCCATAAATAAGCAAAGCTAAAAGTGCTCTCCTTCCTTTTAGGTTTCTCCTTCAAGGCACATGTGCAATGTAATCACATTTCTCCCTTTTTCTAGGCAAATTGGCACAAAATTCCAGAATCACTGCTCGTTGCATCGCTCTGAACTGGATGCGCTTTACAGCTGGGTCTTCTTTGCACCTGCTTCATTACCCACCCGTTCCTATTCCCGCTGCCACAGCCTGACAGGAATAGTTTGGTGGATTGTTCCACAATCACCTTGCACTGACAACGCATAGCTATCTAGCGGCCGCCATGAACTCCACGATCTCTTTTTGCCTGACTCTGCAGATAATCTGCTGCACAACACACACACACCTGACCATCACGCGCTAAGTGAGGCTGCAGCACAGGCAGCTGACATTTAGAGCGTGCAAGCCCAGGGAGGGTGGGTGACAAGCGGGCCAAAGCTCACATAAGCCATCATCCCTGGTTTGCAAGGCACACTGGGGTTGCATGCACAACTGGACGAGCATATGAATCACCAGGCCTCGTGGGTTACATAACACCCAGCAAACCATTGCACACTGTCCAAACCTGGTCACTTGGAGTGAGCCTGAATTCAAAACACTGCACAAGGCTGCTGAACTATATTCCATCTGTGGTGCCCTACATCTGCTGAACTTGCTCATCTTTTGATTGTGAATTTAATTGTTACATGTGAATTTCACCAACACACTTCTACCTTTCTCTAGGGATGGCCAAATCTTTCCAGCTTAATTTTTATCAGTTCTCTTTTTCCCACTGCTAAGTTCATTTTGTCCCATTTCTACATCAGTCTCTGATTTTTTTTTACACCACACAACATGTGCACTTTTTCAAAACATACTTATTTTTGTATGTCTTTTCATGATCCATTTTCAAATTAAAACAACCTTTGGCAAATGACCTCTCTGCTGAATAAAGTGTTTTTGCACACTGCTAAATATTCTGAATGCAGTTTCAAATACATGAGTTTTTGCAAAAATGTTTGACTACTCCACTGCAAACTTTGAAATTAACTCACTCTAAGAGTAATGCTTTTCTCTATGAAGTTTAGATGCATTTCAGAAGATTTTCCTAAGCTGAAGCACTTAATGTAAATATTGTAAAAGGTCTCTGAATATGTATATTTCCCTGTAATATAACTGCCCTGTGGTGCTAAAAATATGCAAGAAATCTGCATGTGTAAGTCTTTTAAATAAAACTAGCAATTTTCCTTCTTAGTTTCGCAAATTGTATTAGTAATCCTGGTAGCAAAATCTGTACTGTCTAGAAGAGAGAGCACTCTCAATTTAAATGCTGAAGCTAATTAATGAGGACCTAGTGTAGTAGGGCCATTACTCCCTCCTGCCCTCTCTCACTTGCATTCTCTGCTCCCCAGGGGCGCAAGTGACGGAAATGACCCGGGAGTGGAGCGCACTCCCTCTACTGGCCAATGAAAAGAATTCTAGCTCAGAGGACACCGGCTCAGCCATATTCTTGCCAAGTTGCGCATTCTGAATCACAGGAAATTTTTTGACTGGCACCTAGCCTACTTATACAATGCAGCTTCACAAGAAAAAGCATTCAAGTCTCATTTAAAATGTTTGGAAAATGCAGCTCTCAACTACTAGCAGCAGGTGGTTCATATCTGGAATATATGAACACTAGCATCGTGCTAGTTTGAATTTCCCAGGGTAGAACCTGATGCACTCCTGGTCCGGCCGTGGATGTCGGCCTCTTTGGGACCTCTTCTGGGTCACAGGTCTTTTTGTGCCTACACACGTCCTACAGAGGACTCTGCCCGGCAAATGTTGATTAAAAGGGAGGACTAAAGCTCAGTTCAGACCTCTGAAAGGGCAGCTGTGAAAACTCAGCCCTGAAATGGACATTGCTCCATCTCCCATGGCCACCAGAGCTCAGGAATGCTGAACTGACCGAAGATGAAAGTAGACAAGGAGGTTGAGACTGGAGTTTTCCATTCGCAGGCTGAACCCAGTCTGTGTTCTCAACCACAGTCACTGAAAACCACAGGCAGCCATGTGCACTAAGCCTCAGAGATTTCTTTATGAGGGGGCACTTAGCTGCAGCTTTGAGGAAGACTTCAGATACCAGGAAATAAAAAGGAAGCATCGAGCGATTCATCACTGCCGAGTTCTAAGTGTGGACGGACAGCTGTGCCCTTGCCTGGATCACCAAGCGCATTCTGCGCTCCACCCATGGCGCCACCCGCAGGTGGGGCAGCACAGGCACGAGGGGGTAGGGGCTGTGGCTCCCCTGCCACCAGCAGGAGCGGGAGAGGAAACTGCCCCCGGCAGAGGGAAATCCAGTTGCCTGAGCGGCAGGCTCGTCTCCTTGAGTTCATGGGCGAGCACAGCTTTGTTGGCCGTGGTGGCAACGTGGCAGGTGCAAATGGAAGCGCTGCAGAAGCGCCGTCGCCAAGATGAGGTTCCCTTTCTGGTCGTCAAGCGAGAGGAAGTGCAGCGGCAGATCACAAGGGCAGGAAGACCAACTATGGAACTCCCACGAGCCAAAGGAGTTTGAAAGCCAAAGGATTTTCCTACAATGCCTGAAACACGCGGCTCTCATTTGCTTCCACTGCTCAAACACTCTAAGCCACGCTACAAAATGCAACACACACTGATGAGGAAGCAAGACAGCAACCCGACACGGATGACAAGGGGAGTTCATTCTGCTTTTTCTCCATAGCAGCCTTCTCAGTGGCTTCTTCCCCCCATTTTTATTGGTCTAAATTGTTTCTGCAATATAATTTCTGTCCATGAGGCTTCAACAAATGCCAAACCTTAAGCAAAACGAGAAAACTAATTTCCAGAAATGCCCTCCACATAATCAAATATATCCCAATGAAAACAAAGCAATCATATATTGAGAAAACACCTCGGTATCATTGTCTGCATGCAAGTCATTCACCATGAATATACATCAGAAATATTTAGTCCAACTTACCGCTTTCCTGTTCCTTTCTTTAAATTCGATATTCATTTTCTGGTGTTTCTCTACAGCAGTATCCAATTTACTTCTAAGATCAATAGCTCGTCTCAGGCGATCGTCACTTATCCCGGCCCTTGTGAACAACTGCAAGTTTAAATTGCGTATTAGCTCACCCACAGATATGAGCCACAGTGACCTATCTATCTATACGGCGTAACACAGAACTAAGACATGACCCTGCAATAGCTGATGACCAAGAGTCAGGCAGTACTTTCTGGGCTGTTTCTCAATAGCCAAATGCAACAAAAGGAGGGTCAATTTGTAGCTAAGCTCAACATGCCATAACAGCTTCCAGATGCAAAACCGGCCCCTTTACCTAGTGGTGACCCCACAGGCATTTCATGGAATGATGTAAGAAAGAAGAAAACGAACCAAGGAGCAACAAAACATTTTCAGGAAACTGCAGACGTGCTTTAGACAAGGGCTTTTGAAAGCACACACCTCCAGCCCTTGCTCATCAAAACGCCATCAGTCAGGGCCCCCGGTGCCTCTGCCCCACCTGCCACCAATGGGTCCTTTGTCCTGCACAAAGGACCCATCACCACCCATGGCTGCCCCGTTGCACTATGAGAGCATTCCAAGGCATGCTTGCTGCTCCCCAGTCCACCCACCGACATGATGCTGCAGAGCCAGCTACACTTTTGAGAAGGGATGAGCCATGTCATCAAGGTGGCGCACCCAGACCATTTGCTAGAAATGTCTCCAAGTGCAAAAATTCTCTTAAGGCAGGAGAACAGGACAGAACGGGACAGGGAGGAAATGCCCTTGTGTACTGAACTGAATCCAGCCCAGAAAGGACGAGTTCTTGGCTGGAAGCTCACACAACAGAGCCAAAAGAGTCACAGAGGAATTGTATGCCTCCAGTGAGAGGCCCAGGGAAACCTGAAAACCCCACGCACAGATCAGCCTCTTAGCACACAAAGATGGAGATCAAGCAAAACGCAGAAAGGAAGAATGTCCATTTTATTTTCAAAGAAAAGGACTTGGCTCACCTGAATCCAGGATTGTACAGAAGGCAAGAATTTGTTTCTGATGAGCTTGTAAGCATCCATGACATTACTTATTATTGCTGTATTGTCTTCATTTTCATGTAGTTCCACATCTAACGGGGAAGAAAAACAAAATATCAGCTGTCATTAAGAAGCAAATTACATGGCTTAGGTCTATCTAAAATGTTACTCCTGCAGTATTTGGCAACCTCCCACTCATGGGGGTCAGCTGACACCTTATTCAGAAATGGGACCTCTCTCCACACAACCTCTCTTCACTCCTTCCTGTCGTAACCATTCAGCAGCTGTACCCGTAACTGTTTGAAATTCCTAAGTACCCATAACAGCAGGCGGAAAAGGCAGGCAGAAAAGTAAGGGTGTAAGAAGGCCTCATGGTGGGTGGTCTCTCCAGCGTCTCTTTCAATGCACACACCTTCTTTCAGTGTCAGCGGTCAAGCAGCTTCCCAACTAAGGACTGCACCATGCTGACAATGTATTAGGTGGTGCGTGAACAATATTTCTCACACCCAGTGCAACCTAAAGCTAAAGCCAGTGTGGCACAGCTGTCATTTGCATGCCATTGGGTGAAAGTACCTGTGGCTATCTCAAGACTGAGAGTGTATTTATGAGAGCCGAGACCATGACTCCGAACAAAACTCTCACGATCGTTGTCTTCGCCAGTGCCACCAGAAGTCAGCCCGGATTCTGAGCTGTCTTGTGTGTCCATGTCTCCCTCTGTCTCCTCCGTCAAGTCTCTGCTAGGCGCTTTCGGGCCCTGAGAGACAGGAGGGAGGTCCTTGCTGCAACAAGGCCTCTCATCCTCCAGAGAAGGTCCTTGCTGACCCACCACCTGCACAGGTGAACAGGCAGCAGGTTTGTCCACCTCGGCATCAGCCGTTCCAGCATCATTCACCATGAAATCAAACGGATCTGGCATCAAAAGCTGAAAACAGTTCTCCATCTCAGTCAGCACCGTCTGGATTTCTTGGGACATGTCTGTCGAATGGCAGTAGTTTAAGAAACATAACCCAGAATACACACACAAACACACCATGCTATGGCAAGCGTATTTATTTCTTACTCTTATAAATGGCCCCATAACCAACGGGGCTCTCTGGGAGGTATACAAATACTTTGCTTCCTACCCCAAAATACTCAACAGGTTCTGTATGCTGCTAGTAGCTTCTTGCAACATACATATTCTTTCAATCCCCAGTGGAAACTAGGCTACTTTTTAAGAGGTGCCAAAGGCTTGGAAAGCAGAAGGGCACCAGGACTTACTGATGTTAGGAGCAGGCAAAGATCCCACTAATGTGACTCAGAATGAGGCCCCGTAGGAGTGTTGGCAGCTACTTCATTCTAAATCAGAATGTGGGACCGTCTACCTGAGCATCAACATGGGCAGGATTCTTCCCTGGGCCTACCTAGGGACGGAAAGTGCAAGCAAAACAGGTGCCTAACAAGAACCCTTAACCTGCCAGAAACACCCTTGCAGGACACCAGACCTGCTGCCCCGGCTCAGCAGCGGAAGTGGCACTCCATTCGGACTTTGAAAATGACGGTGCCTCTCGGAATCACACCCCAAGCATTTCTAATGCCACAGCATTTGCTTATGAAGTTTCCGGAACTGCTAGAACTAGATTTGGCCACATTCACCTTCCTCTGCCCTTGCCTCTTCCTCTTCCACCTCTTGTTCTACTGTCTGATTTACATTGTAAGCTCTTTACTGGCAGAGACCCGACTATTTTCTCCCTATGAAAATGGAAGTGGAAAACTGAGAATGCTGTGTTTGTATCAACAAAGCCCACTAGTATGGGACTCAAACGTCATCACAAGACCCTAAAACGGAATGCAGATTAATATGCTGCCCATCAAGAAACTCAACTCTGCTCACCTTCCATCTCCTTCTCAGCTTTTTTGGCTTTATCTTTGTAAATGGCATCCAGTCGTTTCTGTTTCTCTTCATCTCTCCTTCTCTCAGCTAGAGTTCTGGCGTGTATGTCTTGAAAATCCACCTAAGGAAGAATTGCAGAGGAGATGCAACTTCTATAGTCAGAAGAAATGCTTTGCTAAGATGCGCTGGCTGACATGGGCAGCATCGTTTTGTGTTGGACATCTGGAAGGAAGAGGCTGTGCAAAGGTTACATTCAGGTATTTCTAGAACCTCTCCTCCAAAACCAACAGCAATCTGGAAAGCGGGTCCTTTCAGGAAACAGCAAAAAGGGGCCCTAGGAGTGTAGGACGACCACCTATTTTTAAAGCTTAGGCAAAAGTAAGATGCGTTAGAGAAAAGCATATAGGTTTTTCTTAATTATCCTGGTTCAAATATACTTACCTTACTTGTTCCAAAGCAAATACCAAATGGATAAAAGATTTAAGCATATCTGTCAGGGAGTCCTCCCAGTATGCAATTAATCTTTTCAACGCATAAGCTGTCCTTACCAACCTTTTGGCGCAAGCAGTGGCTTCCTTCAGTGAATCGGAAGAGGAGCATTCCTGTCTACCTGTGCAAACGGACCCCGCATCCCCTTCGCCCGTCCGAGAGGCATCCGCGCAGGCATCGCATCGCATCGCGCCCGCCACGCCCCTCGCTCCCCCGCCCCCACCCGCCCCGGCGCGGTACCTTCTTGCTCCGCTGCAGGAAGCGGTGGCCCAGCGCGAGCTGCCGGTAGGCGCCGCCGAAGCGCTCGTGCCACTCCTGCACGGCGCCGAGGGCGGCGCGCCTGAGCCCCCGCGCGGCGTCGTGCGGCGCGGGCAGCGGCCGGGCCAGGTCGGTGCCCGCGGCCAGCGCCAGGAACTCCTGGAAGTCGGCGAGCAGCAGCGAGCGGAAGCGGTGCGAGCGGGCGAAGAGCTCGCGGGCCACCTGCAGCGCGGCGAGGCGCACCTGCGCGTGCGGCCGGCCCAGCTGCGCCATCAGCAGGCGGTGCGCGCGCCCCACGCGCTCCTCCGAGGACCTGCGGGCAGAGCGCCGGGTGAGCCGCGGGCCGGGCGCGGGGGCCCGGCCCGGCCCAGGCGCCGCCCGCCCCCCGCCCCCCGCCCCGCGGGCCCCGGCGGCCGCGCTCCGCCGCGGGGCCGCGCCGGCCACACCTGCACAGCCGCTTCAGCGCGCTCAGCCGGGCCGCGTCCGGGCGCGGCGCCCCGGCGGTGGTGAGCTCCTCCACCAGCCGCGCCAGCGCCGCCTCCTCCGCCTCCATCCCCACGCGCGCTGCGGGCTGCGGGCTGCGGGCTCGGCCGGCACGGGCGGACGGGCGGAAGGACGGACCGACGGTCGGACGCCCCTGGCCCCGCCCCGCCGCGTCGCCGCGCCACGTGACCCGGGGCGGCCAGGCCTGCGCGCCCGCCTGGCCCTGCCGCGCCTGCGCCGCGCCTGCGCATTCGGGCCCGAGAGGGCGGCGGCGGCGGGGGGCCTTGCGGGGCTGCTGCGTTGCCGGGGCGGCGCCCGACGCCTCCCGGGGCCCCGGGGCCGCGCTCCCCCGGGCTCGCGGGCTCGAAGCTCGCTTCCGATCCGGCAGCGCCGGTGATGGCTCGGCGACCGACGGGGCGGGTAGAGCGGCGACCCGCGCTTCCCCGGCACCCTTTCCTGCAGCTGCGTCCGGCACGCATTATCTGGACCCATTTCAGTCCGGCTTCAGACCCGGGTACGGCACTGAATCCACCTTGGTCGCCCTGTACGATGACCTGTGCAGGGAGAGGGACAGGGGGAGTGCGTCCCTGTTGGTTCTCCTGGACCTCTCGGCGGCTTTCGATACCATTGACCATGGTATCCTTCTGGATAGGCTCGCTGGACTGGGAGTGGGAGGCACCGCTTGGCGGTGGTTCCACTCCTATCTCAATGGCCGATTTCAGAAGGTGGTGCTGGGGGACTATGGCTCTGCGCCATGGCAGCTATGCCATGGGGTACCGCAGGGGTCCATTCTGTCCCCTTTGCTTTTTAACATCTACATGAAACCGCTGGGAGAGGTCATCAGGAGGTGTGGGCTGTGGAATCATCAATACGCTGACGATACCCAGCTCTGCCTCTCGTTCTGCACCGATCCAGGTGAGGCGGTGGCTGTGCTGAACCGGTGCCTGGCCGAGGTGATGGGCTGGATGAGGGCCAATAAACTGAAGCTCAATCCAGACAAGACGGAGGTCCTGTTGGTGGGTGGGTCGGGCCTCGGAGTGGGGGACCTGACCCTAGTCTTGAATGGGGTTGCACTCCCTCTGAAAGACAGGGTCCGCAGCCTGGGAGTGCTCCTCAACCCGGAGCTGACCTTGGTAGCCCAAGAGTCAGCAGTGGCGAGGAGCGCTTTCCATCAGTTTTGGCTGATCCATCAGCTGCGTCCCTTTCTGGAGTACGACTGTCTGGCAACAGTGACACACGCATTGGTGACTTCCCGGTTAGACTTCTGTAACGCGCTCTACGTAGGGCTACCCTTGAAGATGGTCCAGATACTTGTTGGTGAAAAATAGAGCTGCCAGGGTACTGACTGGGACTGGGCGTGGTTCTTATATCACCCCAGTTCTCCATCAGCTACACTGGCTTCCCATTGAAGTCCTGGCCCAATTCAAGGTGTTGGGTCTTACCTATAAAGCCCTTAACGGCTTGGGTCCTGGTTACCTAAAGGAGCGCCTGCGACCATATATGCCCTCCCGCCCCCTATGATTGTCAGCTGATGCTCTCCTCCGGGAACCCTCTGAGAGAGAAATAAGGAGCGTGAGTACCCGGAGGAGGGCTTTCTCTGCAGTGGCACCCCACCTATGGAATGCGCTCCCCAGAGAGGCTCGCCTGGCACCATCATTTGCTTTTTGGCGCCAGGCGAAGACCTTTTTATTTAAGAAATATTTTAATTGTTAATTTTATATTTTATTACTGTTATATTTATATTTTTATATTAGACTTTGAGATGGGCCAGTTTTAAATAGTGCATTGGTTTTAAATTGTATTTTTCTATTGTTGTTAGCCGCCCCAAGGCTTGTGTGCAAGGGGGCGGCATACAAATATGTTAAATAAAATAAATAATAAACCTCTGCAGACCCCGCCGCTGCCCCGGCGCAGCCGGTGCCCGCATCTGCTGGTCCTCCAACTCGCGGGTCCGCCGCCTCCATTCGCTTGCGAATATCTGCCAAGCCTCCCACTCGGCGGCTGCAGATGCATTTTGCCCTCGTGGTTTTGGCCTGAAGAAGCTACCGGTTCTCCAGCGTCCATCCACCATGATGGAATGAAGAGCCAACAACTCTCACAATGGCTGCAGTGCGGCTTGCTTGCATCCAAGTGCCTGGACCAGCTGGAGCAGCTTGCCCGGCTCTGCAAGGCTAGTAGTCAGGAACCAGAAAGGGCAGGAATTACAGGGCCGTGGGGCGGGGCAACATCGACCTGCTCCAGCGGTGCGAGGTGACCTATTCGAAGGCAGGGTCATGAGCCCGTCTCTCTTGATCTTGTGCACCACAGCACTATGGGCTTCACAATAAATGGCCTTCCGGCTGAAGGCCAGCAGGCCGTGCGAGATGCGAAGCGTAGCCCATGTGCCACCCAACCTGTCCTGCTCCTCCAGACCTTTGGAATCACATCACTGTTGGCCTGGGAGGCCTGGAGAGGTATGTGTGACTGTCCACCAGTCACTCAACCCCCACCCCAGCAAGCCAGTAAGTATCCTCTGGGAGAGTAGCCCACCCAGATTCCCCTTAATGGGTTTGTATTTGCAGAGGTGCGTCCACCCACAAGGACACAGACTGGAGACACTGGGATGCTGACAGGAGCCACCCAGCCTCATCACGAGCACTGTCAAATCCCCACTTTTCAGACTCAGCACCCTGCTTGTTTTCATTACAGTTTAAGGAAAGGAAACAACGATTATGAACAAGACTTCAGTTTACAGTCTTTATTTAGCTAATCAACATCAACATGCAAAAATAAAGGCTAAATACAAACTTCTATAAACTACAATGAGTTTTGTTTGGAGAGTGATAAAGATGTGATTTGTAGCTGTCAAAACTGAACTAATCTCTGCTGTAATGAATACCCTAAAATTACATAATTATCTTGCAAGGCATCTTCAAAACTTGCCCAACACTTAAGGTTACCAGCTGAATTTTATGTGAGTACATTCTCAAAGCAAGAAATAAGGCAGTAGCACTAATGGTTTGATATTGAATCCTATGCACATAGTAACTAATAAATGAAGGATCTTACCACTATGGTCAACTGGAGGAAGAACAGGCATACGGGCAGCATGTTATGCCTGTCCCATTTCCAGTTCCTTGTATTTATGTGGTCTTCCTAAGATTCTTAAAGAGTAGAGGACTTTCGGAGATGAGAAGTAACGCTTGCATTTCCTTTCAAAGGAACTCTTAATTCCTCCAGTGAAGTCAAGTCTCATGTTAGGGGTCACCAAGCATCTGTTCCACAGAAGGCGCGAAGATGGCCCCTGGGATCGCTTTGAGGGCAGAGTGTAAGAGGATACCAAACAAAAGGGTCTCGGCCGACTGCTGGCACAGCAAGGAGGCCCCACATCACACTTGGACGTAGCAAACGTGTCTCCAGCTTGTGTGTCCCATGGCGACAAAAGCCTCTCGACAGGAGGCGCACACGGGTGCTCCCTTTCGGCCCACACACACACACGCGCACACACAATACCCTGAAGCCACAAGGTGGACACACAATCGGAAGATCTGATGACCCAGCTCCGTGGTGCATGTCGTACAGTTTAGCACATTTGGCCCCTTCAAACACCATCTGTTCCACACATGGTTACACACTGATGATACTGAAAACAGGTCTGGAAGTGTGAAGTGGCACCTTTGAGATCCACTGCGACTTTTTTTCCTCAAGCAAAACGGTCCATTTGAGTAAGGTTCTTTTTCTGGATGAGTATTTGAGAAGAGTCCAATTACTATTACAAAATCCAAACATTCAAAATTTGTTCCCTCCAAGTACAACCTTTTAGTCACACACCCTCACTTTCTAAGACTGCGTATTGGTGCTCACTGATCTTTGGTCGCAAGAAAAAATGCCACCAACACATCTGACCCCCACCCCACCCAAAGTGACAGCTCTCTTTCCCACATTTACGATCTCTCGCTACAGGCAAGCCAGAATATATTGTACCAAATTCCAGCGGCACTTTGCTGTGTCTATGAGGGAGTTACATAATGTAGACCTTCTCAGCTTGTGAGAAGTTGAAGACCTCTTTGGTTCTTGGACAAACTACTTTGTCATCCTGACGAACAGAAAGCAAAGACTGGAATAAAAGAGGAAAGATCAAGATCATTCCAAACTGGAATAAAGTAATCACACATGACTCAACAACTGTACATCTTAATGGTACCTCGTAACTCATTATCCAAGCCCACACTATTTATGCCAAACCATGGCAAAAAAGCCCCACTGCATTTGCAGTCCCTTTTCTGAAGTCTTGTAATCCTTGTTACAGATTTCTACTTCAACACATGAAACCCGGGAGTAACTGTGATGGTTCCCTCCGAGGTCAAAAGCCATCTCACCCAAAACTGGTATTAACACATGTTGGTGTTTTCTCTAAATGAGAGAACACATGTTGGTGTTTTCTCTAAATGAGCTGCCATGGCAAGATGCGTACAGGTCCCAGATTAAAGTGACTCGTAAGCGCATCAGCCCAGTGTCTGGAAATGTGTCTAAGTGCCTGGGATCCTGCACTTTGCCCCCTTCAGGAGGCCAGGACATCCCCTGCGGCTCCAAGGAGGCTGCCCACCCCAGAGCAGCCTGGGGTGAGACAGCTGAGTGGGGGAAGTGGGCAGGGCAGTCTCGTTGTGCCACACTGCTGGCTCCTCCATTCTAACTGGGAACGGCATGCATTATGCCTGCGATGAAACGAGCCAAAGGTGCCAGCAGGGCGCCTGCCACCCAACGCCCTCGAGCTGCCCAGGATGGATTTTGCTTCATGAAGGTTTTGGGTCAGTGGCTGGAAAATGCAGCCCAGGTGGGCCAGCTTCATGGACCTGTACTCTTCAAACTGCACAGCAGTCCCCCAACAGACACATTCATCGTTAGCAAATGTAGCCCTATCATCTGTTTTATTTTTTCAGTCATTAGCAATCACCCCAGATTCAAGGGAGGAAGGTCCTTAGAAGTACTTACATTGTATCCATACACGTATCCGTTGGGAAGCATCATCGGAGGATTGTTCTCGTTCATCACATCTCCTGAAATCTTGCAGACCAGGCGCGAGTTGGCGCAGTGGGCCATCGGCAGCGGCTGGGCCAGCTTATTTAGCGACTTGCTACACACTGGGCAGTCGGGGTTCTTTGAACTGCCATCCTCCTTGTAACATTGTCTATCGGAGGCCAGGTAAAGGAAGCCAAACCACAGCTGTGGAAATCAAACACTGCACCTCACGAACACCGGCCGTAGGGTTCAGTCGGCAGCTACCGTGAAGCCCGACACTGCAAGTGCCGGAGCCAGTTTGGCTTTTAGTACGCGAACGGGGCCCATTTTGTGTCCTTCTGAGCCCCATGCATGCCCCCCATGCCAAGTCCTCTGTGAGGCTGCAACCGAGACAGGGATGTGCCAGCAAGCAGCATCCAAGCACACTTTTCCTCGCCTGGCATTGTAAAAATAGGCTCGCTTCCAGCATGCAGTCAGAATGTTTCCTATTTCCCAATCTGTATAAAAGTAAGAGTCTTTTTCCTGCAGTCTGTGCTTTGCTGACTCAAACTGTGCGAAGTATCTGCTTTCACTCATTTTGGAGTTAAAAACAGTTAAGCTCAGTGAGCACTTGCCAAACAACAATCCTGCCGAAGAAACACGTGAATTACCAAACCTCCCCGCACCTGAGGGATCCTATTTTAAAAGCAACGCAGCTTCGCCCCGACGGCTGCTCGTTCAAGGATACGGTGTTTTTATAGCTGAAAGCCCAGCCTGCAGTGTTATAGTGAAGACGGAGTTGTTCCCCAGCTGATGCAGCCGGTAGTTGTCGTATCTGAACTGCTGGATGAGCATCCTCCATCGGGCGGGGTCCAGAAGGTCCTGCAGACAAGGCACAAAGGGCAGGCTGAGCGCATGGAAAGAGTGCCAACATTTCGTTAGCTCTCACAGGTACGGCTCCTGCAGGTTAAAACAAGTCCTTGCTAGTCACGGACTCACCTGCTGCACAGAAGAGGAAAAGACAGGTAAGCATGGCAAGAGGGCACAGAGGGGGAGGACGTGCTCTAAGGACCAGAAAAACTGAAGGGTAGGTGGGGGCTTGTTTAAACGAGGCATGCGCAGCGCGAGCGGACAGGGTCACGAGCCAATGGCAAACAAAACCCGCCTGCAAATGTGTGCAGACTCCCACTTAATACTGTCAAGAAGGCAGACTAAGAATCAGTCACCTCCAGACCCAGAAGCTGTCAACACAGAAAGGCAGGTAAATGCTAAATGTTTTGCTGACAGCAAAGAGCAATACTTGTTTGCAAACCTAACTTTTTGAAGAAGGTGCGTTCAAGAGTTAGTAACCATCAGCAGGTGCCCTGCCCCTCTTTTTACATAGCTGAAATTGAAAATATATATACATATGTACCTTGTATGGTGAAATGTGTGTGTCTGAAGGGAAGGCCAGCATTCCCATCACCTGCCGCACTTCGTCCAGCTGGCTGCCTTCAGCCTGGCTGAAATGTTTCCTTGCATGTCTGTAATGCAGAAGAGCGTCACTTGTGCTGGCAGCATTTCCGGTCTCCTTTCTGGGGAGGGGGCATCTCGCACTCCACACACTGCCCCAAATCCCGAATCCTGATGGAGGAGCATCACTTCCTGGGCCCGTGAGATTTGGTACTGCAACTGCGACACGCAGTCTTTGCCGAAGGGCCTCTTCCAGAGCAGCAGGGCCTGCGGAACCCGATGTCCCAACCACCGCTTTGCACGGACGGCGTAAGTGTGAGGCGCGGCTGGGCAGCTGCTGAGGGCCCACCGACAGGAGTCTCTTCGAGTTGCTCCCCTCCCCGCCGCTTGACCTTCACCTTTATTCAGGTACATTTTCCATACAGTAGAAACACAGGAGGCGTTCCAACAAACGAAAATGCTGACAGCCCATTCAGCTAAGCTGTAAAATTAAGCCTGGCTTTCGGCTCACGGAAGGCTACCTGGCCCCTTTTGTGTCCTTCCTGTGCAGTGTCCACGCAGGACTGCTGAGGCAAGGCAGCAAGCGGCGAGGTGTGAGACGGGGCGCCTGGAACAGCCTGGCCCCTGGAGCTCGGTTTGGTCTACTGTGGGCTGGCATGGGGATCGGTCTGGCTCCAGAGGGTCCCGCCAGCCTGGAAGGGGGTCGCAGCCTCCTGAAAGGCCTTGTGTGCCTGCTGCACGGTGATGCTCCCAGGACCGCAGCGGTCTCAGTGGTGGGCCATGTTTTATCAGCATGGGGCACTACACCTCCCATCTAGGGAAGCCAGACCATGCCCATTACCCACAGACAGGCTGCATTCAGACTGGGCCCCTGTCACACGCTCTTTGCAGAACTGTCTTTAAGGATGATCCAGAAGCTTCCACTGGCGCAGGTCTTAGCTGCACGGGTGCTGATGGGAACTGGGCAGTGAAAATGCATGACTCTAGCATGGTGTCGGCAACACTGCTTGCTGCCGTGTGCCTGGCTCCAGTCCAGGCAGCTGGTATTCACCTCTGAGCCAAGGCGGCATGGGACCAGGCTAGCTGAAGGACGGCCTGCCCTGCGCGGCCACACCCAGGCATGAAGACGTGCCCGGGCAGCTGGCAGGCAGGGCGGACCAGGTGGCCCATCTCACAGGTGGCCCCCGGAGGGCTGGGCTGTGCTGCCCACCGAGGGGCACGCAGCCACAATGCTGCCGTGGCGCATTTTAAAAACGCATCCTCTTCAGGGCAATTTCTCTAGTGCTTTTAAATGACTGCAGTCATTTCCAACACAAAAGGATTGCTGCAAATGTTCAGCATTGGCGTTTGTTACATTGCTGCTTTATTTATATGGCTTTTTAAAAAAACTGCTGCTGAGAGATAATGCGCTTCTGGTTCTGTTTTTTTAATATTACATAAGCCACAATATGTGGTCTATGCTCTGAAGGACCACCTAGAAGTGATACAGAAATAATAATAATAATAGAGGCTTTCATACTTTTTCCCCTTATTCCTTCCTTTCCTCCTTATCTTGCTGACACAGATGCGCAAAAGCTATTTCCTCATTTGTTCATTTTAACACATGGCCATTCTCATGCGCATCTGGAACAGTTCTCAACAGTCACATAATCCTGCTTGACTTACTTGCCAACATTATGGCTGCTCTGTTGTTGCTACTGGTTTGTTGTTGGTTGTTACTACTCTGTGGTTGTTACTGGTTTTACCATGTCAATGTTTTATTCTTATATTGGGGGGGGGGGTTGTTAAATGTTTTCCTGACTTTTGTTAACTGCCCAGACAGCCTTTTGGCTGGTGGGTGGTATAAAAATGAAATAAACGAATAAACAAACAATATCAAAATACACACACTCCTTGCCTTCTCAATGTTCATGACGCTTTGACTGGGGATGCTTATCAGGACGCTGTCCAGGCAAGACTTTGTATTTTAGCTAGCCAGAGCTGCATGCTTGAGCAAAGTCTGAATTATTTGCACAACCCTTTAAAAAAACCCTACAAAATATTTGTGCAGTTCTGGTGCTTAAAACATGATCATGTCTGACACGATCATCTTTCAGAAAGGGCAGTGGGGACCAACATTTATTTTGGATATCAAGGAATAATAAACTTGGATCAAGTGACTGCTGTCAATGGTGCATACAGACAATCTCTTGCTAGTGAGGAAAGTGTGAGAAAACTAGCCCAAATATGAACTGATACAGCAAATATAAGCGAAAAGACAAAAAGCGAAAAAGATGGCAGCATGTTAAGGAACTGCTCTGGTCAATTCTCCAGTCTGTACATGTCCAGTGTGCCTAGAGACTGCGCCCTCAGGGCCACAGGCCCTCAAGCCCCAGGAAACCTGGCCTGCTGTGACAGATGCTCCCTCTCCCTGGCAGGGCTCCCCTCTGGAAGCCGCCACAACAAAGAGTCAGAATCCCCTGCCGATCGGCTGCTCGGGTGCCGTGGCCACTGCGACTCCCTGCTACACAGATGTTATAGGTAGCCGCCCTGCCGCTCTGCTGCTGATGGCGACCTTCACATGCACAGAGGCTCTCCCCACAAACGTACGCAGCATGAGTTGCGTGGGAAGCTGCCCACAGCGCGCCCAGTGAACAAAGGGGCTCCCTATGGGGTGCCTTCCCCCTCGATCCTCCCACAGGTGTCTCGGGGACTCTCTGTCCCCTCTCCCTGCTACAATCCCCGGCCCCTTTGGCATCCATGACGGCCCTTCTGACTCCTCCTGTCCTTTCCGTGAGGGTCAAGGCCAAGGGGCCACTTGCAGCTGCCCTGCATGCCTGGGTTCGGGCGACGCAGCCCGGTCAAGGGCACGTCTCCTAGAGCAAGCCACAGGAGTCAGGCTGGCCTGTAGCCCACACACAAGCCACACTGTGAGGAGCAGTTCAGGTTGTCGTGATGTGCCAACCCCGTTGGGCTAATTCATAGTCATGTAGAGGATTTTCAAGAAGAAAACCTCAAACAGATTTTACAATGACTCTGAAGAGGCTGTAAAGAAAGTGGTCCCTTGTAAAATTGACATTTTATGTCAAATTCACATTGAAATTTGTGTCCCCTCTTAACATTTTCCATATGTAATTTCCTAAGAACACTCCTGCAATGCTTCAAGCAAAGCAATCATTCCTCTGCTAATGGAATTTAATAACCAATAAGTAATGGCAATTTGGATTCTCTAGGAAGAACAGCTTACTCTAGAAGGGTGTAAACCCAGTTTATACACCTGCATTTTATAGGATCATGGAATAGTGGAGCAGGAAGGGGCCATGAAGGCCATCGGGTCCACCCCCTGCTGTTGCAGGACTCCAAGTCCCACTCAGATGGCTCTCCAGTTTGAGCACGAGCCTAAGATGTTCAAGTATCATGATTTATAAAATGGCATCAAGAACATGTTTTTAAATTTCTAAAACAGAGACAAATAATTAAAATTAAACTGTTGATGAACCATGAGACTAAAATGAAGTACTTGAATGTCATTCTTAATTATTATCCTTTTAAAAATGAATCATAATACTCAAGCAAATTGTTTGGTAAGCAACCTAGTTTCATACCTCACAGCATCCAGTCTCTTGTTCTGTCGAATTAGCTCAATGAACTCCTGAATCCTTAGACTGAACTCCAGACAGCTCTGAGATTAAAGACAAGACAGAGTCTTAGACGTGGCCATAACAGCATTCACAAATTTAGTCTCTGATATGAGGCCTATTTGGACAAGGGCCACAGAACTGACGTGGCGCAGACACAGTCACGGGCCAGGTGGTGCCTCCCTCAGATCTAATCCCTGCCATGGCCTCAGGCAGGTACCTGCAAGCTCCAGCCCTTCACCTACTATGAAGATGCTGACTTGCCTGTCCTAAGAACACCACAAACGCTGCATGGTAAGGCAGAAAAAATTCCCTGCAAGTAGTTGTGCCGCCCTTGATTTTCCTGCTATAAAACTAAAGGGTCTGCAAACATTTTGTTTGCCATTTCTAGAGAAAGCTTCCAACATCACGCTGTGTTCTCAGCATGGCGCAAAAACATACTGGCATACACCTTCATTTTAAATACTGATCCTTCTCAGGCCATTTCTCCAAGTCGACTTATAAATAAAATGTTGAGTTTTGATTTTTGCATAAAAGTAAGCTTTGTTTTGCTACATAAAAGTAGTTTAAGAAGTACAGTTGAATCAATGGGTTTTGCGATCAGGATCTAACTTAATACAACTACAACTGAGAAAGCTTCTTCAAAGAACCCATTCTACTCTTATAGACATTTATATTTCAAATCCATATCCTGCCAGTCTTAAGAAGGAAGTAAATTACATACAGTTATTTAGAACAAATGTCCCTCTTGGGCAGGACTGATCAGTTTTTATCCGGTCACACATGCTCATCAAATTTGTGCCGGTCACAAGCCCCAGCGAGCATACAGGCTCTCCATACCTTCATCTTTCTGAGCCTAGATTTGTTATCATGACACCAAGCTAAACAAGTCATTGTTTCTTGTCTTTCCAAGGATTCTTCTACTTCTTTGGCAGTCAAGAACATCTCAATATTTACCAAGTCCTGGAAAGAGAAGAGAAACAAAGTCACTCACCAGAGGAACTACTGGGTTTACTTTCACGACTTTCATTATGAAAATCAAATGTGAAGATACTAGCAAAGATACTTTCAGAGTGCCCCTGCACAGAAAGAGCCTCTTCCGCACGCACCATAGACTGCCTCATTTTCAGAGGCCTGAAGCAGCAGGCAAGCCTGTTTTGGTCAACGTAGCTGCACTCACCTAGCTCTGAATCCAACTCCTCAGGTTAGAATCTGCTTTGCTATCTGAATTATTGCTATTATTTTTCAACTTGAAGGTTCAGCGATAGAAATACAATGGATCCAATGTACCCGAGGACCATTATCAGTGTTGCAAATAACACGTATTAACAGACTTTTTAAAAAAGCCAAGCTTTGCCAGAGAGAGGAAGCAATGAGGCGAGTTTGCCTCCTTTCCCCCATCCCCAAAGAAAGCCACAATCCATTCAGGACTCCCAGCTCTGGATGCAGGTTTCAACCATTCACCGATTCTGATGAGGCTGATGAGACTGAACAGGCTCATCAGGAGAGAATGGAGCAGAAGCCCTACCTAGAGGCATTGTACACACACAAGCACCCCCCCCAATAAAGCAAAATGGTCCGCTACATCACCAGTACTTATACCGGTATATGAAAATACCAAATTCAGACATAGCAGCCAATTGCAATGACTTCATTTCTACCCCTTCCCACATTCTTCTAACGTCAGTGGCTGAGAACTTGTTATACACTGAAATTCCATGTGGCTGAGCAGGTTATATGCAGCAGGAAATGGCAGAACCTGTTTGTGACAAACAACCTAGTACTGACATACCCAAGGTATGCAGATAGTAATAGAGATTACTTTGAACTTGAACCTTACTCTGGAGCGGGTCAAAGCAAGCAGAAGCGTTTCAGAGCAGTTATGGGGAAACAAGAGCCTGGAAGTAAATGGGCCACTTTTGAAACGGAGGAATGCAAACAGTGCGGGCACATGAGGGTCTGTTTGAGGTCTGGTGCTTCCTATCTTGTTCATGGCCAATTTGGCATTAGAAGTGGAACGGCCAGGTTTTGCTAATGATACCAAATTATTCAGAACAAAAACAGACACCAGAACTGGGGTATGAGCATGAAAACAATAAATGCAAAGACCACCAGCTGAGAACTCAAAGCACCAGAGCAACTCCCCAGTCAGAAGAGGCCACAACATTGGGGACTTTTTCGCTTAGAAAGATGGCAAGTAAGGTTAGAAATGACAGAAGGGAAAAAGCCAAGATGTCTTTTCCTCTCTTCATAATACTAGAACCCACAGCTTGTGTGAAGCTGAATGGGGATGGATCCTGGACTGATAGAAGCATCACACAGCACATAAATTCACTGCCACAACATGTGGTGCCAGTTACGAACTGGGATGCTTTAAAAAGGTGTTTCGACAAAGTAATAGAGCGCAAGGTACCAATGGCCCCTGGCCATGATGGCGATGCTCCACCTCCCACAGGAGCGGCAGGACCTTAATGCCAGCCACCGGGGAACCCGAGCAGGAGGACTTTTCAGGGCTCTCTGGCTGGTCACCATGGAAACAGAACACTTGACCAGGTGTGCTTTGCCGGGATGCTGGTGGACTCTCATGCTACAGGATCTACCAGCTGTACAAAAAAGACTCTTCTAAACAGATCCATTTATTTATTTCATGTTGTGCCACCCCGTAGGTGAGGCTCTTGCCCCACAAAAGCACATTTGTTTTCAACACCGTTTCAAAGTATATTTTGGGCATGGAAATGTGCCACTAGCTGTACAAAATGGAGCACAAGTCCAAGCCATTCAAGATTACTTGAGTTGGTGTGAAGTAACAGTACATTTAAGGGGCATTCTAGAAAAACAGCTTAATACCTTGCAACGTACTTCCTCAAGAATTCCATTTAAGACTCTAGCCAGGGAAGCTTGACTGTGGCAGCAGGTCAAGTTGCATGTGTGCAGCAAGTGCGCTCTCTCACTAGGCTTCCTCACCCCATAAGAGCCCCCCATTCCTAGGCTGAAGAACCCAACAGATGCACCCCAACGTTTAGGGAAATTTTTCAGTGAGTCACCTGCTACACCCTAGCCAGCATCAAATGCAGCAGCTTTTTCATGCCTACTGCATAGCAGCAAGTACTAACCTCAATGCCACTTTGCCGGGCTAATTTTACAGCTGTGTTGTAGTAGCCACACCGCAAGAGATGTTCCACCATCATGCGATCCATGCGTTTTTTTTTCCACATGTTTGCGGCAGCTGGTTGGTCGCTGCTATGCTCTTTAAGATGCTCGATCCTGCGCTTGCACAACTTTGCACTCTCATCTTCGGCTTGGATAGACTCCACTGCCTGCGTGAAGAAAGCAGATGTTCAGTGCACGTTAATACTGCCAAGTGTCTCTGCGTGGGCCATGTTCAGGTGCGCAGCAACCAGACCCACAGTTGCCCCCCTCACCCTCACAAAAGAGCAGGAGACATGAGCAGAGAGACTGAGGGAGGGTCCCCCCCAAAACTCCGCCATAGAATTTTCCCAAACTGAGCAAGCGTTAAAATATTTTCAACCCAGGCAGAACCATGAATAAAAACCGGTATGCTCCTCATTCTTCCCATAAGGTTAATTTGAGCCTTGTTAAACATTTTCTTTGCAGACGCAATTTGACAAAGCTGCCCTCACAGCCGTCAGAGTGGTCAAGCAAAACGGCTGTGAAGGTTTGGGGTTGGTGGGGAAAGGCAAGGTATGTTTTAGCTAGCTTGATGAAAAGGAAACTGGCTGAATATCCTGTTTCTACGTGTAATGCACCTTTTACATTCCTAAGCAGCACCAGAACTAGTTCGATCCGAATGGTTATGTAGGATGCAGTACACTCAGATTACTTTGGGCATTTAAGGGTGCCTCTAATTATTAACTTGTAGACGGGCAGGCCACGTTCAAAGTCTGCCCCCAGTGCCTTGCGTTATTTGAAATAATTTCTTTCCTTACCACTCAAACCACTACAATGTATATAAACAGTGAATGTTACAAATGAGACAGTCAAGACAATACTAGAAACCAAACTCAGAAACAGTGCTAACCATTTAGGCAAGCCAGTATCAGGGAAAGCGTGTGTAAAAAAAATGCTTTGCATCAGCGAGAAGAACCCCGGTGTTTGCTTAATGCTAGCCTGCACAGCGTTCCATCAGCCACATGGCCACATGAGCAGACACGAGACGAGCGCCGCGCCGCGTGATGAGTTGAGCTTCCGCTGCTGAGCCACCGGCTCGTTGGGCAAGCGCACGTGGGGCGAGGCAGTCACTGAAGAGGGCTGGCCCTGAGCTGCTCAGCCAACTTCAGAGCCTTGAAATTATCCCGGGAGTGTGCTGGCGACTGGCACAGAGGTTATGGGGCAGCTGCCTCACCACAAGCTGCAGCTTTCTGGCCGGCCTCAAAGTCGGCCCTCCACGGAGAGTCCTTCAGTGACTCCATGCCTGGACCACTGTGGACAGGTTTTCACAAGCCACCCTGTCTGGAGCAGGCAATTACCTGCCTCCTGGAGACGGGGACACCGCCCACGGCACTTCCATGTTGCTGGAATGCAAGCGCAATTTGCCTGCCCTTGTTCAGCCATCGCCGCTTCCAGGCACGGCCTCGGGGTTTGCACTGCACTCATGCCCTGTCCCATGGGCCTGATCCAGTTCCGATGATATGCAGCCCTTCTTCATAACATCAGCAGACTCATAGAATCGCAGCACAGCAGAGCTGGAAGCGGCCATGAAGGGCACTGGGTCCAACCCCTGCTGTTGCACGACACCCAGTCACACCATCCCACTCACGATGACATCTTGCCCGAAATCTCCAATGGCTTCATGCAGGTAACAACGGATGCACAAGCAACTATAATATAGATGCTAATAACCATGGCAAAGGTCCTCAGGCACCTCATAAAGCAAGTGGCAGGGCAGGGGAGCACATGGCCCCTGCTAAAAAATGGCAAAGGTAAAGGTTTCCCCTTGACGTGAAGGCCAGCCATGCCTGACTCTCGGGGGTGGTGCTCATCTCTGTCTCCTGGCCGAGGGAGCCAGCGTTTGTCCGTAGACAGTCTCCGTGGCCACGTGGCCGGCAGGACTAAACACCGAGGTGCACAGAACGCTGTTACCTGCCCACCGAAGTGGCGCCTTTTCATCTACTCGCATTTGCAGGCTTTCGAACTACAAGGTTGGCAGGAGCTGGACGGAGCAACAGGAACTCACCCCGTTGTGCGGATTTGAACTGGCGACCTTCCGATCTACCAGCCCAGCAGCACAAGCCCCTGTGCCACCTGCATCCCTCTCTCATTCCCCAAATGTAGCCCTGAAGACGGGTCCAGGAGCAGTGGAAGACTGAGCCTCCAAGCCCCACCTCAGAGGAAGCACATGGCCAGGGCCATCAAACGCCACTTGAGGCCGAGAACGAGGACGCACTGCTGCTGCCCTTCTCAGTAAAGGGCATCCACCAGGATGACCAAGGCTGACCAGGATCCCCGGGAACGCCGGCCCTTGCCCCATCATCTTGCAAAATAGGCCTCTGTGACCTGACAAGAGCTGCTGAAAACCAAGAGGCCCAGGGTGGGTCACTGTGAGAGCAGCCACATCCCCACCTCTGACGGCAGCAAGTGCAACTCCCCTGCATGGACTCGTCACTAGAAGATGCCCCATCTTCTAGGTCTACTCAGGGAGAATGTGAATCCAAGAGACGTGTGGAAGCTGCACTGCTACAAGCCACCTGTCCACATCGTACGGATGCAGTAACCAAAGCTTACCCCGTGGTCCCAGGCCAGGCACAGCAACGGACAGTGCAGGCAGGGCCTGCGTGGCAACAGTGCCTGGTTTGCCCTCCAAGTGCTAGTAAAGGCATTTCGGTGCGTCCCTGGGGACACCAAGGCCCAAACACCCACCGCTGGTATCCGTATCCTTTGCAGCACCCTGAAGTATTTTAAAGTTTTATTATGTTTTAATATGTTTAATGCATTGTAAGCCACCTAGGAAGGCCATGGCAATTATAGGCAGCCTATAAATACGTGCACAAACAAACATTCCACTCGAGGCCAACCAAGGATGCGGGGGGAGGGGGCAAAATGAGCTTCCCTTACTGCCGCAAGGCCCTTAACCATTTTCCATGGTGTAACTATGTCGATTTCCCTTTGTAGAAAAATTTACCAGCAGTTACTTTTTATCATACTCAAATGTGCAGCCCCCTGGTTCTTTAAGAAGGAATCAAACCCATTCCTTGGTTCAGACTTTGGGTATTCCTCTTCCAATATATAATCACTCCTATAAGCGAAAGACCAAATCCTGAATGCGTTTATATATTTATACAAATACGTTCACACATGTGGAAGAGAAGATAGCATGCTCCCTGCTCACTAAGCCCCCACTTCCTTTTCAAAGAGCAGGTGCTGCTGATTAATGCTTTGGAAAACCAAGGTGCATGCCTGGGGAAGGCCAGGCTATTCTCCCACTTCTCAAAATTTGGAGTCAGGCATTGAGTGGGGAGTCCTTCCCAGCTCTATTCTATGACTGACATGATATTTATTCCACACTAACACTGAATGCGAGATGCAAAACAGACCTACTGTGCCCAATTGCAAATTCGACCATTTCAGTCCAGAAAACTGAAATGGAAAAGGTAAGCTGCAAGACAAGAAAAGAAGTTTCAACAAAGAGGTGGACATGAGGTGGAACAGAGGGTCACCTTTCGCTTCAGGACGCTGAGTTTTTCAACTACTCCATCGAGGAGGCTAACCACAGAATCCACAGCTGGACAGCTGCTCAAAGTCTTCTCCAGTTCTGCTACCACCATTGTGACGTGGCTAGTCTCGCGGTCGATGTTTTTCTGTGCAGCCCGGAATCGTTTGTTCAGCGTTTCATAGGGCACCTTTAAAAAGAAACAACATTTTGGTATTTCTAGGTCCCTTTTTAGATATTTGCCACAGCCTCTCTCTCTTGACAGCTTTTCACAAAGCACAGCCACCTGGGCTCTCCTTTAAAGCTCTTCAGCAGAACAGATTCTAGGGTGGTGGTACAACATTCTTTATTTGCTTCCTCAACACTCAGATGCCAGGATATTCCTGGAGTTCTATGCACTTATTCGTCTTGGCCTTTTCATTCAACATTCTCAGACTCTACACATTTGTCAGAAATTGTATGAATAGTGCAGACTTGGTCTTAGTCCAGAGGTTCTGGCAAGTTCAGCTTTTGATGTGTTGTAAAACACAGTGGAAGCTAAAGATAAAATGGAATAAAAGAAACCTCACAAAGCAGTCCTCTGAGATACAGAAAATCTCCCACCAACGTATGGCTGGATCTTTGGAAAGCCAGGCTGTTCTGGCAAGCCCCTCCTCATTAGTGGAGCGTGGCAGGGCAGGATGAGCCCAGCAAGCCCAGCCCGCAAAAGAAGGCCGCTGGCGGAGAGAAGTCAACACATCCATGGAGGTGTTTATTTCACCGGTGCTGAATGCATGGCCACTGGGATGGGTGGGGAGCAACGCAGGGCCACAGAAGCACCTGGGACATGGCTGTGCATTCAATTCCCCCTCTTCCCTTTTGTGCCCAATACATGCAAAAGGATGTTCATGCAAGCAGCTCCACATCTCCTTGTGGAGGGGCCAGGGCCAGGAGACCAAGAGCATGCTCTCCAAGAAGAGATACCTACCCAAGGCAAGTCCTGGGCAACCAAGGCACTCTTCACGTGCCAGGACGTCGCCCGCTGATGGGACATCCAGTGCCAGATCCTTATCCAGGGACAAGGGTACAACCATCCACCACAGTGGGGAATTCTTTTCACATCACACCGGTTCGGCCGTGCATCAGCCTTGGGCATGGCTCAGTCGCAAGACCTCACAAGCATGCAGTAAAAGCTGGGCACCCTGTAAGTCAACCATCCCCTCTCTGTTTTGGACTACATCAGCTTGACCAGTGTGGTCAGGGACAGCAGGAGCTGTGGGTCAAAGCATCTGAAGGGCACCAGATTGGAAAGAATGACTCTGAACTGCCTCCTTGGGTAGACATTATCCCATAAGGAAGAGCAAAGAATCCAACTATTAAAATACCCTCCCTCTGCTTAGATAGATTTGAAAAAGAGGGCGAAAGGAGCCAAATGTTATGGGGAATCAGGTGATACCAGCTTGTCTCACATTCACACTTGAATTTTGCCTAATAAATATGCTCAAATAAATACAGACTGTACCACAAATAAAAAAGCAAAGCCTATGTGCAAATAAGTATGAAAAGCTCTACAAGGTGGTGAAATCAGTGTCATATTGGTAAATGGGCACCCAATAGAGAAAGTTGACTATACACCCCAGGATGTGACTGAAATTATAAGCTACCAGATAGAATATATTGGGTACACCTCAGGCTACACTGCAAGTGTATCAAAACTGAATTTTCTGAAGCTTTTAAAACAGAACTGAAATATCAGCATTTTCTTACTGATGTGTTAAACAGAAATGGAACAAACAACAACAGTGCATTCGGTTAGACCTAGGTGCTTTGCATCCTATTTACTTCAACATATTTCCATTCCAAACTGGCAAAAGACGTCTCCTGCAAGGTCTGCAACAGCCAACGGCTGCTGCCACTGAGGGATTCCGCTTGGAGCATGGCGGAATTCTGGAGAGCCAGCGCTATGCGGCCTCCCCCACGCTAACGGCTCATTAAACGCCTCGTCTCTGCTTCTTGGGACCACCGCATAGCAGATGTCTTAAAAGGACTTGATTTCTGCTCTGAATAAACGGCTTCCATTTCAATCTTCCTGAGAAGATGATTGCCAATTTCCCTTGCTTATCCATGTTACCACCAAACTGTTTTCTTCTGGCATTTTGTGTTGTGGGTACAGCACCCTCCACTTGCTCCGCATGAGGAGGCCCTGAAGCATAATGAAGCAGAAGGGTTCCTGATGCCAGCACGCCGGAACAGAGTGCAGCTTGTCACCATGAGGGAATGCTGAAAAGCCAGAAGGGCTCCTGTCGCAGTCAGGAGCACATTAGGACTTGTGTTGTCACATGACAACCGACACGGACAACAGTAGAGCAAGCACATAACATGAACCGAGTTTCTTTGTACTATGGCTCTTACAGAGAAAACACGCGGTGCCTGAAACACTTAAAATATCTGAAGTGCCATCACAGACCGTTAGAGGAATATGAGGTTCCTCTCTGCTTTGTTCCTGTAAGGTCACTCGGGAAGTAAAGGCCTTCTCATCGCATTTTCCTTTTCTCATACCTCATCTGTAAGGTCTTGTTACTACTCAGTTTTTATAATGTGGTTTTGTTACCCATTCTAGCTCTAAGCTACTTGGTTTATACAGATGCTTGGTAAGATTATCATGCTTCCTGTTTATCACTGCATTTGAATCCCACCTTTCCCTTGCGTATTGTCACTGTCATGTTGGAAGCCATTTTCGTTTGTTGCCTGCAAAAAATTCAGTGCTAAAAATGCTTACAGATGTAAGTCCCACTATATTATGTCTTTGTTTTACAAAGTAATTTCTGGACAAGCTTTCTTTGTAAGACTCCAAGGGCAGCATGTAATCAATGGCAGTATCACAATAAAGGCACAAAACCAGCAGCCTTAAGGCTGGTCAAATCCATCAGAGCTGCACCGTAAAAGTGTTCAATGAGGTTCAGTCCAAGGTAAATGTGCTCACATCCCAGGGCTGCAGCTGTGCGCACACTTACATATGTGACTGCACTGTAAATGTCCTGAATAAACAAAAGTAGCCAAGATAAAGCTCAAATCATATAATCAATAGCAATTTGAAATAAGGAGAACTCAATGAGGAAATGTACGTGCTTGGAGTTTCCTAAGCCTTCCCTTCTTACATATCCAGCACTGGCAGCAGTTCAGTCTGATGCCTGGCAACTGAAGTAGGCGCCCTTAAAAAAATGGCTGGACTCAATATTCTTAATTGCCCAGCCCCAAATCAAGATCTCAAAAGCAGGTTGTATTTCTTCCAATTCCTTTTTATCCTTCCTGGACACAGATGTAGTTTTGTACATTTTTCAGAAGATCTATAAAGCTCACAGGATCAAGAAGCACATCACTTCGATGTGGCTATAACTTTTAACAAAGAGAATGGGTGCCAAAGAAAGGTAAAACATACCAAAAATCAGCAGTACAGGAGAGCATCAAGGAGAAAAATGTGTGTGTGTGGGGGGGGAAGGGTTGTTAGTCATGCAAGTTTTTGAGACTGACAAGCAAGAGAGATTTTGCATGTTTCATCTGTTAGCATGGTTAGTGCTATTCCCACCTCCAACTATCAAACTTCTATGTCCTTTATTTTTTGCTTTGGCCCTCACGGTTCCACTAATAAATCAAATTTTACTCTACATTGCAATTGCTATTAACTATGCAATACTCTAGGTTAATATCATCTTTATTAATTTGTCCCTAAATGTTTGCACCTTATTATAGAGATCTGTCTTTTTACTTGTAGGGGACATGCCAATAAATCATTCCCCTCTCCAATGAAGCCAGTTTAGTTCAAAAGATGTGCTCCAGGCTGCTTTAAGGCTCCCTAATGTACAGAATATACATTTCAAGGCATGACAGCATTTGCCACCCTCCTAAGATGGAGGCGGGGGGGGTGGGGGTCAGCTTTGGTTTTCCGCTTTGAAAATATTCTTACTACTTCATCACCCTTCTCTGCCACTCATAGCCAAAGCTCTCTGGGTGGGTCGCAACGTCTAAGTCACACATTTCAACCAGCTCCAACCCTGCTCAGCTTCCAAGACTAGGCAGGGTGAGGTGCTATCAATATCTTACCGGTCCTGTGCCCAGCCTCCAGGACCCTCCAGGTTACACCAACACCCAATCAACTGATTCTTTCTGGGCAAGGTGCCTGAGGTGGCAGTTGCCCTGAAAGTTTGGACAATCTTGGATGAATATTCCAATTGCCAAGGTCCACTTCAATCTTGTTTCCAGCTTTGTTTTGACACTGAAATAGTATTGGTCATCCTAATGATTTGGAGTACAAACGTCTTACTTCTCCAAGCTATTTTGGGATTGCTTGTTTCCATCAACCATAGTAGTCTTTCAAATGGTCAAAAAGATTATAAAAAGCTGTGCACAGCTGTTTTCTTTGGTTGGCGTAATATAGCATGTTACAGCAACATGGAATTCAGGTATTTTCTTATGGCCAACCAAGCTAGCATGGTTTTTCTTCTAGACCAGCTATTTGAAGAGATGGGTGGCACTGTGCTGCAATGGGATTGTTCATCTTGGGATTGTCAGTTCCAGAGGCCAGAGCCAGGAAGTCGCTGTCCTGCTCCACAGCAGTGACACGATGGGATTCCAAAGGGCTTTTCCCTTTCACAAGCTATTCCTCATCTATACAAGGCCACTACCAAGTCAGTAGACATGTAGTGCCTTTACCAAATTCCAATGGCAATGCAAATTAAGGCAATGCTGTAGGAAAGCTGGACAGATATCTGAAGCTCAGTCCTGCTCAGCCAGATGCACAGCTGGTAAGTAGCGCACCTGATCTTGGAGGGAAATGTGCCTGCTCTACAAGAGGCGGCTGCCACTCGGGGATCAGCCTGCAGCTCTTGAATGCTGACAGATCCAGGCCTGGGGGGCACAAGGCACCTTCCAATGCTTTCCACCAGGTGCCAACTGGAGCCCCAGAACTGGACACAGCACACAGTCCACTGGGCAGATTCACCCGACAGGTGGCCAACTCCCATTAGCGCCCCATCACTGAATGGAGGGTGGCCACCCACTCGAGGCATCCCTGGCCGGCCACGAAGGGCTGTTCTGGCTTCTGGGCAGGGTTAGGGTTCCGTCTGCAGGCTCTGCTTTCCACAGCCGCGAAGGGCTCGAGGCCGGGACACCTCCGGGGCGGTCCCCCCGCACGCCATGCCCGGGGCGGCGGAGGGGCGCCCCCACGCAAGGCCCATCCTGCCGCGGAGCGTCTCGTCTTTGCCCTTCGTCCCCGGGGGCTGGCCCGGCCCGGCCGACCTCGTCACGGCTGGATCAAGACGCGGACCGCAATGGGACCGCCCTGGGCGCGTGGCCTGCCGGCCGGGGGCTGCCCCACTCCTTCAGCGGCCGCTCGGCCGACATTCTCCTTCCCTGCCGGCGCCGCCGCTTCTCGCGGAGCGCCCGGGCAGCGCGGGAGAGGGGCGGGAGGCCGCGCCGCGCCACTGCGGGCGAGGGCTCCGAGGAGAGGGCGGCCCGCTCGGCGCAGGAGGCCCCGGAGCGAGCCCATGCGAGGCCGACGGCCTGGCCCCGCCGCACGGCCTGTCGCTGCCGGGCGCCCGGAGCGCTTCCTCGGCGCCGCGGGAGACCCGGGGCCCTCGTCGGCAGGGCCGCCGCCGCCTCCCGCCAGGCCCCGCCCCGGCCCGGCGGCCGGGCGCGCCCACCTTGAGCGTGGGGTACTCCTGCACCTTCAGCGTCATGGAGAGCTGGGCCGCCGACTCCTGCACCGCCATCTTGGCCCGGGCGCCGGCGCCGCCGCCCGGCCGCTTCCCGGCTGCCGTCTCGCAGAGCCCGAGCAGCGCGTCAGGCGCGCGCGGCTCACTGGGAAGTGCGGCGCGTGCACTTCCGCCTCCCCGCCCCGCTCTTCCGGCGGCGGCGGCAGCGGCCTCGCGCGGGCGGCCCGCGCCAATGTGCTCCCGGCACGCGGG
This sequence comes from Varanus salvator macromaculatus, assembly GCA_023646645.1. Classification (NCBI taxonomy): domain Eukaryota; kingdom Metazoa; phylum Chordata; class Lepidosauria; order Squamata; family Varanidae; genus Varanus; species Varanus salvator. The sequence continues at coordinate 8,487,077 of JAIXND010000690.1, read as the reverse complement.
GAGCGGCGGCCAATCGCGGAGCGCCGCTCGCCTCCGCCTCGGCGCCGCCCCGCCCCGCCCCCTCGCGCGCCCGGGCCGGATACGCCTCCCCCGACCCTGGGTGGGGGGAGCTGGAACTACAACTCCCGGCAGTCACGAAGGGTTTGCAACGGTGGAAAAGCAGCGAGGGACGGGATTGGCCCAGGCGCGGTGTACGTGCTGCCCGTCGCTCTCCCGTTGGCCAATCCGAGCAGGATATTGGGCCGGTGGGCAAGAACTCGGAGCGCTCAGCTCTTTCGATTCGCTGGGACGGCGGGGGCGGGGCCGACGTGGATGCACGTGCAGCTGTGCATTTCAGGTTTCTTGCGATCAAGGTGTCGTTGAGCTTGTGCAGAGTTTCTGTCGGTCTCGCCTCTTCTGTGGAAAACAAGTCCACGCTGGGGGCATTTGGGACGCTGAGGTGCCTACTGTTTGCTGCTGTGGGGAGAAGACTGGAAGCAGGAGGAAGAAGAGGATGCAAACAGCTTTGACTTCATGGTGGGGAGGGGAAGCAGAATATAACTCTGATAAATAAATAAATGATTCCACAGCGGCTCACTGTCTTGCCACGACTCTGTGTGGGGACACAAGGGGTGCAGCCAAGGATCCAGGTGAGCTGCATCTTGAAAGGTGCATCCCATGAGAAAGTTGTCAAGTTATAAAACTCTGCTTGGTGTGGTTCCAAGGTGTTCTGCTTCACACTTGTGTCCAGAATTATTTGTGGATTGCCTTGCTGGCACCTTGTTCTCCATAAATGTTGCTGACTTGACGTTCCCCAGCTGAGGTGGGCAGACCCATGTCTTGCCGGATTGGGCACCACCCTCCAGTGCCCCTCCCAGCAAGTGGGCAGCACCAGCGGAGCCTTGCAGAACACGCGTAGGGTCAGGCTGGCTGCCTCAGACTTGGAGACCGTGGCATGGGGAGCTACATGGGTGCCCTCACGTCTTGCCTGGTCAAAAGGTCACGGAACTGAGTCTACGCCAGGGATGGGGTTCGACTCGCAAATGCAAACCGCACATTGGACTGCACACAGCCGAGCGGAACACCCGTTTCAGCCATACAGCTGCGAAGGCACCCGGCCGAGGCTCGAGCTGAGCTGTTTGCTCCGACTGGGTCTGAGCCCAACTCGCCCAGCGACGTGTTTGTCCCTGCAGAACACAGTGAAACCCCCGGCCCTGACCCCAGCCCCTCCCTACCCCCAAACACTGAAAAGCCAAGGTTATCCCCACAACAGGCAGGCGCCAAATGCCCTGCCCCACTCTAGGGCCAGTGCTGCAGGCTTGATGGAAGTAAACAAGCCGAGGCGCCTCAGTGGCAAACCCGCCGGTTGGGAATAGACTTCCCTCTCCTCACCCAGTCAACCTGCAATGGGCTTCGAGTGTTCGCTGATGCTCTGTGTGTTTTAGCAAGTCGCCTTTAGCGAGCCAGCAGCCAGATGGGCGACCACACGAGGTAGCACAGCTGGGGACTGGACTCAACAGCCTTATGGGCCCCTTGCAGCTGTGCTTTCATTCCATTCCATTCAAAATGTAATAAACCATCAAATTAAGAGTCGGAAAGTGATACAGTTCAAAGATTCCTATTGGGATTACTTTGATTGTTTGTCAATTGTTAGGCCACTTCCAAACCATTTATGTTTTGTTTTTTGCACTAGTTTCTAATGCCATTTTCTGGCCATTCATAATAATCCATAATATGTTGTTATTAATATTCTATAGGAAGAGTAAATTATCTTTAGGTGTCCTGTATCCATAAATTAATGGGTTGGTTGCAATCCAGATATTGGGTCTGTGCTCTTTGACAGAGGCCATGCTTTACTGCCAAATGCAATGCTGGACTCGGGTCGGTCCCCCTGGAGCGCAGGAGAAACGCCCCTTTGCACTGCGTGTGCGCCTGATTCCCTCCCTGCTGTGCATTCCCACGTTTCCTTCCAGGTATCAGTGCTGTCGTTGAGGTGGAGGCCAGGCACTCTCAGGAAGATGAGGCCTTGGAGCCGGGGGTGGGTGGGGGGGCATTCAGTGGATGCCAACAAAGCAGGGCCCAGGTTCCCCAGAAAGACCGGGGTGAGTCCTCCACCACGCTGGTCCCAGAAGCCAAGCCAGCCGGCTGCTCCTTTGCCTCACCAAGCAGCTGATACCGCTGGGCCTGCAATAGGACTTGGCTTTTTGCCAGCTAACTTCCCTTGCCTCCTTCCAACTGGGGCCGTGCCCCACAGACCAGGCCGATCAGCAGCGCGCTGGAGGCTGCTGCCGTGGGGCAGGGTCTTCACAGCCACAGTGGTCCAAATCCAAGGACAGTGTGACCCCCTCTGGGCTCGGGGAACTTAACCCACCTGGGGAACTGGGTTTCAAGGAGGCAGGAGCATCCTGGTGTCCTCTGGTGACGGAGCCACCGCCTGGGTCTGTTCCCTCGGGAGTCTCCTCCTCTGAGGAGGGGAGGGAGGTCACAAGTCTCCCTGTGACATCCAGTTCCCTTTGTGATTTCCTTGCTTAAGAGAATCAACGTTTGCCATGACAGACTTTCTCAGCCCAGGAAGTAAGCAAGGGAACTGGAATCGATTAAAAGGGAATGGAATATATTTGTGCTTGAGGCATATTTTTGGATGTTTGTAACAACGTACACAATGTTGTGTGTATTGCGTTAACCTGAGTTAAGGGAACAAACCTAGTTCTAACTAACATTAGTGCGTATGTCTGCACAATGACTTAGCAGAAGCAAAGGAAGGATAATGGCCTTAGACCCTAGAACTGCTTCCTTCCTGGACTCTTGATCCGAATATTTAGTTACAAGATGTTATGCCAAGCCGTTCTGGCCACTTCCTCAGTGCATGATCAGAGGTGCCCTCTGTGAGCACTTCTCACCTTAATACCCAACTGGGGCCAAGTGGTTCGTTTGCTCCAGGGTTGGGTGTGCTACTCTGCTCAGAGTAGAGCTATCCGTTCAGCCCTACCAGGAGTTTCCTGGGTATCAAATAGTGCTTAGCCAGGTGTTGCACAGTTTTAACATCTGCCAGTCACTTTGGAGTGGGTGATAGATAAATTTATTTAAGCTGCAGATGGTCCTATTTGCCTCTCTGGTTTAGTGCTCTGGAAACTAATATTTATATTCCCTATGTGATTTCGATACATCAACATGTCTGTGCAGTATTTATCATGCTCAAATAGCTTATCAACATTTATTTCTGCTTTCAGCAAATGAAAACAGCTGCATATTAGCTACCCTTATTTCTACGAATGCAGAGAGTGAAACAGTTCAATGATCAATGCAAATATTCAAAATTTCTTACTGGGCATGCAATTTGCAATGGCTTTGCTATGTTAGAAACACTATAAAAACAGGACGATTGGTTTCCATGGCAACTGCTTTGTTTTCCTAATTTGGAAATACATTGAATAGATGGAACTCTAACAGGAATTGCAGGAATATTAAGTACTTCATGAAGCATCCTCAGTATATTATTAATATTTGTTTGAACTATTCTAACAGCTTGATTTCTGAGAAAATACTGCCTCGTGTAGCATATCTATGTCATTCTATTCAGTAGCAGGCCAGTGCTTGCAAAGAGACCCCCCGACTCGTTGCATCGTCTTTCTGACGAGCCAGACCTAGCAGCGCCATCAACGCCGGCCCTTCACGCCGGGGTGTTTTCCCAGGCTGAGCACTGGCCTCAGGAGCACTTCCTCCCCTCAGATGCTGCTTCACCCTGACAGCTGAGCCTCCTGTTCCTGAGTCCCAGTCCCTTTCCTGCACGGAGCCCCTGCGATGGCAGCGCCTCTCTGCATGTGTGCAGATGGAGCGTGAGATGCAGCAAGCGGCTGGTGGCGTGCGCTTTGCAAGGACGCCTGGCCTTCCTTCTGGCACCGCGTTCCCTTTGGCCCCAAGCACCCACATTGGCTCCCAGCGCTTCTCCGAGCGTCTCTGCAGGTCTCCCTGTTGTGGCCGGGGGGCGGCCGGCAACACAGCCCAGCCGTGGAGGGACTTCTGCAACAGTGGAGACTCTGAGGCGGGCCCTCGCGCCCAAGCCCCCGGCACTGCACTGGCCCCACACCGGATCCCCCCAGGAAATCACGGGGCTTCTGTGGCTGGCAGGACGGCAAGGAGACCAGGAAGCTGCACAGCCTCGGAGCGCAAGCGCAGGAGGGTTCAGCCATGACTGCTCTTGGGGTGCTGGGCCAGGATGGTCCCCACATTAGAGTCCTCTGCAACCGGAACTGGATGCTCCCACCAGCTCAGGCAGGAAAGAGGTGCACCAACCGCAGCAGTCGTGAGAATCGGGGATCCCTTTTCTCTTCCTGAACCCCATGATCCTTTTCCTCATGTCTGCATTCCTTCTGGCGAGGAGGCGCTGCAGCCGATTGCAAGCCACGCACACAAGGCCCTTGTGAGAGCATGTGGTGTGGTGCGGTGCGGTGCCGAAAAGGGACAGATGTGCTCGCCGCCATCAACTACCCTTGCAGCCAAGGGCGGGGAAAGCCCGCCCCTCCTGGGGGCCCCATTCTGCCCACTAGGCCTCCCCCGAGGGCCGCACCCCTTCACCAACTGCTTTGGGGATAAAAAAGCCCAGGCATCCCTGCCTCCCCATGGACGCGAGGCAGATGGTCGCTACGTAACCAAATGCGGCAAGCCGTGCACCTTTCCGATCGTGTGTACTGCACTGGAAGAGCCCGGGCGGGTCTTCGGCTCGCCCCCGCTGCTCTTCCGGGCTGGGCGTGTTTCATCGGCCTCTGGCAGGTGCTCGGCCCGACGAGGAGCCCCACCGGCTGTTCCTCAGCCACCCAATGGGTGGCGCCAGCGCGCCGTCACGGGCGTCTCTAGCGCGCCGTCCCGGGCGCTTCTCCGCCGGGAAAGCCTCTTGCCCGGAGCCGGTGGCTGCAAGGCGAGAGGGAGGGCGAGCTCCTAGGCCGCCCCTCGGGAGCATTTACTCCGGTTACCGTCCGCGGGACGGGGATTTGCAGCAGCGCCCGCCTGCGCGCATCCTGCCCTCCTTGCGCGCTGCGGTTGGATGCAGCTTCTGCTCCTCTCCTGGTCTCGCTGCTCCTCTCGAGGCCGCCCTGGCATACGATCCCCATTGTGCGGCTGTATGTTGTTATTGTGGGCGCGTCGTGTTTTTGTTGTGTCTGTTTTGTTTCCCGCTTTTTGTGTGTGCAGTTTTGTGGCGCTGCTCGTGTTTTGTTTTGTATTCTCAGCAGTTTTTTGCCGATGTTGGCTTTGTTGAAAGATTGTAAAAGTTGGATAGAAATTATAAATATTGCAAAATCTACGAATCGGAACAATGCAGAGCTGCAGCAGCGACCAACCACTCATGAGGCCACTGCTCACAAAAGGCTTGCTGAGCAGTCTTTGCCAGAAGCCACTAAATGTGGCTCCAGCTTTCTAATAGCTATGAAGGGTGGAGCCGAATGAGGACAGAATGGTACTGATGGGACCAGAGAAAACGGCAGCCTCCTGGGAAGGCCGCGGTTAAACAACTCCAAATCAGGTAACTTCTAATCAGAGTCCCCTGTTAAAGGCACAGTGCTGGTCGGATCCCACACAGCCGGCGCTTTTGCATCCTTTCCTTTTTGGTTGCAAATGCTGAACATTTTAACATTCCCTCTTAATCAGACCTTATGCCTCCATTTCCAAAAGCCACAATTTCCTTATGAAAGTGAGAGATTTTATTTATTGATTTATTTCCACGTGCATTTATAGCCACCTATAACTGCTGAGGCCATCCCACGCAGCTTAAGATTTTGAGATGCAGAATAGAATCTTATGAGAATCAGAAGGAAGCAAGAAGTAAAAATATTTGTTACTGTCAACAAAATCTTTACTGGCTGCAAAATTGACCTGGCAGCAAAATTAAGTGAAAGGGGAAAGGGCACGGAGAGGAGCCTGGTTCTCCCTGGCAGTGCCTGCCTCGAAGGGCTGCATGAGGAGGAAGTCTGCACTGAGCGAAAAAAGAGATGGAGAGGGATGACATCGTTGGAGCGGAAGGACGACATGACAGATCGTCTGGGAGGAATCGCAGAGAAACAGTCCTGCAGGCGGGAAGGAGGGCGTGGGCAGCAGATGCCATGGGCAGGGCTGAGTGTCACCGACTGACAGGAGGGGTTGAAGATGCTGCCAAGGCGAGCGGGACTGGCCCCGACTTCCCCAGCTGCTTCTGCTGACGCAGGGCTGCACTGGCACAGGCCAGGGCAAACAGGAGCGCTATTCCCCCGACCTGCCCCCCAGAGGTGTTGGAGCACCGTGCTGGGCCCAAGTGTGCCTGGCCCCATCAAACATTGGTCCTCTGGTCTCAGCGATGCAGGGGCTGTCTTGTGTCCAGGTATGGCGCCGCCACAATGGACGCCCTCCAAAATGGCCCACCTCTGGCAGCCAGCCCTGCTGAGCTCTTTAGCACAAAGCCGGGCTCTCCTGACCGAGTCGACCCATCTCTTAGTTGCACCCCTATTCTTCCGCCTTCATCTTTCCCCAGCGTGATGGCCTTTTCCAGCAAGGCTTGCCGCCTCAGGATGCGACCCAAAGCCTCCATATTTGCTTCGAGGGAAGGTTCTGTCTTGATCTGACTCCAAACCCACTTGTTCCTCTTTCTGCCAGTCCAGGGCATTTGCCAAGCTCCGGCTGCCATCCCACACCTGCCCGGCTTGCAGTGCCTTCCATGAAACTCCAGGCCTGGAATTGCACCTTTTCCAGCACTTGTGGCTTGGTCTGAGGAACAATGACCCCTCGCAAGGTCTTTTGCAAACTTGCGTGAAATGTTGCTGCACAATTATGCAACTTCTATTTCAAAACAAACCTAGCACAATGTGCCCTTCTACCTCACTATTGTGTATTAGTTGAAAAGTATGTCACAGCATCGATACATTTGGTTGAATTGTGATTTTTATAAGCTGATCAACAATCAAAAGCTTCCCTTTTATATGCAAATTGGCAAGCAAAAAGTAAAGGAAATCTGAGGAACAGCCATCCTTACACAAAGAGGTGCAATCTGCTATGAACAGTAAAAGCATCAGTGTACCTTTAAATATGCAGATTATACTTTTAATAACATGTTGAAATACATTAAAGGAGCAGAGCCCCAGGAGTTTTGGCTATTCAAGGTGGACAGCTCCTGATGCCTCTTACACTTTTCTTTCAGTGTAAATACTACAGACAAATCCACGGATTAAGTATTGATTTTTATTAGAAATCTTCCTTATCTCTTATGAACTAGTTATATACCTAGCAGGATTTATTCCTATTAGGTAAAAATAATTTATTTGGTGTAAGCTAAACAGAGAAAAGACGCACCATTTTAAAATCACCTTAAGGTCACTTCATGGGCAAAACAATGCATTTGAAGTCAAGTGATGACAACATATTTAATATTTCTCTCCTGAAATTGCTTCCTTGATTGCAATGCATTAAAATCCTCATTGAATATTCATACGTTTTTTGACAAGACTGAGCAACATATAATGTTGGTCCAGGAAAGCAGTAACAGGATATTCTCGCCACACGGGAGGTGAGGCCAGGAGGAGCCGGCCGTGCTTGCGCTCCTCGCAGGCTCAGCATCGGGTGTCCAAAATGTGTCTCACTCTTGAAACAGTGTTGTGGGAGAGGCCAATCTACAGAATTAATCCGAACGTGTTCTAAATATCCGTCTAAGCTCTTGCATTGAAAGTGAGAAGTCACCCAAGTCCTGCACAAGTAATGCGATCAATGAACATACTTTATTTAAAACAGATAAACCTCAAAGGACTTTAGGAGCGCAATCCTCTGGTCCCCCTCCAAGCATCCCAGGGATCGTAGGAGCATCTGAAGGTTCCCTTCCAGTGTTACAGACAGTGCTCCAATATCCAGGGCTCCTCCTGCACAAGCCCGGCAAAGCAGAAAGACAGACAGGGCCTGGCCCTCGTCTTCACCTTGGGTTCCCCAGTTGTCCGGCTTCTTTGCCCTCTGGGGAGAATTGTGAGGCCCACAGCATCCTGCATCTTCCAGCCTCTCTTCCCCTCCGCTGCATGCCAGCATGCCTGCTTTGGCTTCTCCCGAGCCCTTGGCTGACCTGGGAAACAGGCCGCACCATTTGCAGCACTGTGGGGGCCCTGGAAGGACCTGGGCACGCCACCCTTCCAGGGGCCACAGAGTCCAAGGCCCGGGGGAAAGCCCCCGAACCTTCTTTTGATGGTCTGTTTACGGAGCTAGAGATGCCACCCAGTCAGCTAAAAAGCCCCCAAGATGCTGAGCCACAGGTGAAACCGTCACACTACAACCTTAGAGGAGGACTGTGGGCATCCCTGCCTCCTTTCCAAAGGGTTGGTTAAAAATCCTGAAATGCAGCTGACTCTGTGAAGCTGCCCCAGTGGCAGAACAAGGAGGAGACGAGCCGCAGGGGCCAGCAGGCGAAAGGGAAAGAGCGTTGCCGTGGCAACTAATTTGGGATCACCTTCCTGGAAAATACATGATATGAAATGAGAAACTTAGATGTCATATTTTCCAGTAATTTAAGATGTATCAGCAGATAATATTTTCAGGAAGTGACTGAATCTCAACTTAAATTCAGGGGGGAAAATAGGAACTGTATCAAAAGATATCCAGCCCTCAAGCTCTGCCATCATTCTGGAATGCTAGAACCTGTGTATTCCAGTTCCACAACGTTAAAGTTGTGAAATTCTCTTGCAGTCATTATTTTTTGGTTTCTTCATGTGTAGCTGTAGTCCTGCTTTTATGTTATCTTCTTTCACTTCCACCAGGAAAAAAATGTCTTGCTCTTTGCAAATTTTGTGGACATGCCCTGTTTGCAACCCTGAAGGTAATTATGAACACAAACAGAACTGTTCTTCAATACATTTTTCTAGCTTTTGGTCAGTCAAGTGAATGGCCACCCCCCAATGTACACTAAGAAAATAAAGATTAAATGTGCTACCTTATCTCTGCATCTTGGTTATTGACATTTGCAATCATTTTCCTGCAAGGCTGTGAAAAGAACGATGGAACATAAGGCATTCCAAAGATTACAAAGGGACAATAATTAAGGTGAATGGAAGTAAAAAAGACTCTCATTATAATTGTCCAACTTCCATTGCTTATAAAAATGTCACCTGTTGAATTAAAAATATGAAACTTGGCATCCCCAATCCATGATAAAAATGTGTCGAAAGTCAAACAGATCTGATGGTGATCTAGCAGTAAGGTGCAATTTCAATATCTTTGTCATATTTCTTTTTTTTATTTATTAAAACATTTCTATGCCGCCCCATCGCAACAAAGCCTTGGGGCAGCTTACAACAATGAAATTATAACAATACATTTAAAACCTCCCCCCCCCGCCCCCCGGTGCATCTCAGCAAACCCTATAAAATACAATCCTAAATTAAAATTAAAAGTTTAATTAATTAGGTTTAATTTCAACAAATTAAATCTCAATTTGTTGAAAAACATATGCAGAAGAGGTCTCTCTGGGAGGAATCACGATTCCAGGAATAAGATCTGTATGGGGAAATCAGGCACTCAGAGGCTGCCTGTGCGTGAACGCCTCAGCTCATGACCAAATCGGGTTGCGAACAAAAATTTCATAAAAATTTTGACTCAGGTTGCGAACTCCACATTGGGTAGCAATTGTGGCCGTCTCCCCCACCCCCCAGTGGGGAGATGGCCACAATTGTGCTGGGGGCAGGGGGGGAAGATGGCCAGATCGCACCCATCTTTCCAGCATGAGCGCAACCGCGATCTCAGCCATCCCCCCCAGCGCACCCACACTCGTGCCCGTCCCTCCCCCCCCAGCACGCCGGGATGACGGGCACACGCAGGAATGAGGGGCACGATCATGGTCATGCTGGGGGGGGGGGCAGGGAGACGGCCGCCATCTTTATTGTTGTTTGTCACTTTGCTTCACATTTTTCTGAATAAAAATAATAGTTGCAGAACGGATAAACCTTATTCACATTGACCCTTATGGGGAAATGTAACTTGGCTCAGAACCAGTTTGGGTCATGACCAGAGTCCCGGAACAGATTAAGTTCATGAGCTGAGGCACCACTGTATATTTGACCAAAAGGAAAGAAAATAAATAAATAAAACCCCCAGCCATTTGCAAATATTTTGGAGCACATCCAAAAAAGAGAAACTCTTATTTACTGGATTATCTAGCTGGCTGCTCCCTCTTTTGACTTCACCAGATCTTGAAATCGCTGTGGTCCAAGCAACCTTTGTCCAGCGAATATAGCCTGCCACACTTCATCACTATCCCTTAATTTGTAGTTTGTGGGCGTCTTTAGCATAGAACATTTTTTGCTTCGATTTATTCTCTGTCCTATTTCTGTGACTTACAGATTTTGTTCTAATTTATCAGGAGCTTGTTTCTGGGTTTGCTCCCAAACAGCAAGTCTTTAGCTGACCAGCCTATTTCTAATGGTGTAACTCTGCGATTTAATAATGCCAGTCAAGGATCCTACGACAATAAATCCTGAGATAACGGGCTGTTATTGCATTGAGAAGATATTTCTACCTTCTAGGAAATACTTTGCATATGAAAGCGTGGTTTCTAAGTCAGCCACCTATGGCTTTCTGGGAAGTCTGTATACTGAGGCATTGCTCAAGCGGATGGACTCAAAGTCAGCTTGGACTGAGCCACATGCACAGGTGTGGGTTCACAGGTTCACATAAGCCTGTTATGAATAGGTTGCAGTCAGTTTTCCCAGCTCAAACTGTGGCCTTTTCTTCTTTTTTAAAAAGAACGCAAAACTGCTCCACCATGGCCCTCCTCCTGCTCTCAGTCTTATCCCCACAACAACAACCCTGTGAGGAAGGCCAGGCCAAGAGTCTGGGATGGGCCAAAGCCACCCAGCGGGCTTAGCGGGGACTAGAACCCAAATTGCCTGAGTTCCACCCCACACTCTTAACTGCAACACCACACTGGTTTTGGTGGAGAAGCGCTAAAGCTCCACTTCATTTCTCAAAGGGCGCCCTGCGTGCGAGAGGGGAAGAGGCTCGGCCTGGGACCGTGTGGGTCCAGGCACTTCCCATGCCCCACAGTTGCGTCTGGGCACAGCAGAAGGAATGTGTGTTTGAGGCTGACTCTGCTCAGGCCCGGGCGATGGGGGACAAAGTGACCCCCACCAAAGTGACCCCCACATTTGATGCTAACCCCACATGCTGGCACAAGCCTCAGCCAGCATCAGATGAGCGAACTGGTCTCCCGCAGGAACAGTCTGTGGAACAGTGCAAAGCGTGGCTTTGCGTGAAACAAGGTCTTAATGTAATTCCTCATGATCAAACATGAGGTTTTGGGAAGAGGATGCAACCATGCCACACACAAAGCGGCAACAGAACAGTAAGCACTTCATTAATTAAAAGCCACAAAATAAAGTTTGCTAAACAAAGCAAGTGTTCTTTATTGCTTTTATCTGTATTCATTAAAACTGACGGGAAATCAAATATCACCATCTGTCTACTTTCAAGAAAGACATTAAAAACAGCTCCAGGCAGCTGCAGAACGCCACCGAAGTGCGGATTTAACTTTGACTTGCAAATAGGCAAGAGAATTTGTTCTGGCATTAGAACAGGACCGGAAAAGGACTGGGCGAATCGACGAGCAAACTCCGTCTTGCCCTTTAGGGACTGCGGATCTCTGAGGCTGCAGGCGGGCTCAAGCAAGCCACCCTGTCGTGGGTAGAGACCGGGGAAGCGAAACCTTCTCCTAGGCCCATTTTGTGGGTGCGAATAAACTCCCATTTCAGGTAGAAAATCAGTATGTGAAAGCATTGCACAACCCTGTGTTTATGTCTTCAATCTAGTGAAGGAAGTAGCATGTGTTTAAATGAATCCATCAGCTGGCAGCCCTGTGGTGTGTCCCAGAGAAATTATATATATGGTGGGTTACAACCTCAACAGCATGTCCAGGAAGCATAAATTTTGGAACACTGGGTTGGTTCGGTGTTAGTTCTACTTCAAGTGGACCTATTGAAACGACTGGGAGCTAAGTTGGACTAATGTTGGACCATTGGTTGTTTAAGAGCACACGAGCTGCTATTGATTGTTCTTGCAATCTGCCCTGCTGGCCTTCCAACAGCTGCCAGTATGCAATGCCAAGGAAGAGGGGACTGGCGAGTGAGGTGGAACATGCGGTCAGAGACTCCAGCCAGAGGCACGCACGATCGGACAACATGCAATCCATTCCGCAAGGTCAGGAGGCACGCCATGTTCAGAAGCACTGATCAAGGAGAGGGTCTGAGGTCAAAAGGCAAAGACGTGTTTAGGCCCCGCAGACGTTTGCCAGGCGCTGCATTCTTGTTTTAACAGATCTCGTGCCTGTGATTTTATTGCTTTAAGCCAACATTCTAAGCCACCTTTCTTAGCCACCAGCTGTGAAAGGTGCCACATTAATGAACAGTCAGGACACAAATATTATCATAAATACCAAGATGGTTCCTGCTGATGAGCATAGCTGTTTACAGAGCACTCTTGATAGATATTTAGCACTGCCAACACACACCCATTTCAAAATTCTTTATTTAAGGAATTAATCCAACCAGAAAGGTTCTGCTTACATACCGATGCTTACATTTGTGAAAAGCGTCACTGTGGAGACACGCCACACCTCGGTATTAGTGATTCTGCTTCTATTTAGCACAAGTTAATAGACAGCAAGCGGCTCAGATACACTTGCAAAATGCAGAAGTCCAGAGATTTGCCCTGCTGGAAAGGCTGAGCCATGAAAAGAAGGCATTTGCTTTAGATCCCGATTGTGGGTGGTGGACAGCATCAGGTTTTGGGGAGAGGCGGGATCAGGCAAGCGCTCCAAGTCATCGCTCATGTTAGAGGATGTTTAACGTACACGCAGAACTCATGATCTGTGCATGCTTTGAAAATAATTTGCTCTGACAGATCTTCTGTGTTTCCCGGGGGGGGGGGGGATGGAGGCTGCTCATGGTGCTGTCGCAAGGAAATCGCAGCGATCAGGCCCAGCCAGGAGTCGTCTGCATGTGATCGGGCTGATTCCCAGCAGGAGGTCCGGGAGACGGCCCGGCCCGGCACACCCACAAGCTGCACCCCCCGACCACATTCGCTGATCCGATTCCTTGGCAGAGCGGTGGCTTTCCAGCAGAGGCAAGGCAAAGCAAACCTGCAGGCACCCCATTAGCTCCAGTGCGGCAGGCGATGGACTGAGCTTGTGGGAACAGGGCCGTGAAGCGAACGGGCAGCTGGGGCGACCGTGTTCTGGCACGGGCCGGAATGGCACGCCCAGGCGGAGAGCTCAGCGACTGCCGTGGTTGGAGGTTTTCTCCAGCGTTCAGCCTGAGCACTTCACAAAGGCAGGGTGGCTTCACACTTGCATTGCCCTGGAGAGGAGACCAGGGGATCGGGTGGCAGGAAGGGCAGCTCCTGACCCACAAAGGCAGGCAACGGCATTCACACATCCGATGGCTTACAGGTAGCATCACAGAAGCAAGACTGGTCCCTCAGCCTGCACGCATAACTCGGTACACCTGACTTCTGGGTCGGTGTCTGGGGAAAAGATGAGCAGAGAGCAGAACTCAGCCCTGGAATGTGTTTTCAGTATGTGAGGGCCGGCCTAGGCGCAGTAGTTCCTGCCCATGTGTAAGGCGTGCTTCTTCATCACCAAGGCAGTGCAGCTTGTCTTGCACTCGCAGTATCACTGAGCAGGAGTTCTGAGGCAGAGGAGGCTGCCTGTCAGGAGGCGAAGAACTCTGTGCATGCTTAATTGCCATTGCTTCACACCAGTAGCTGGAGGATAAGATGCCCTCGGCTGCGCAATTTTGGTAAAATCGCTCAATTCTGGCTCAGCGGAGCTCAGGAGAGCATCGCCTGGCCTGTCCGGATGCAGACGCAAGCGCTTCGGCATTATTTTTAGAAAGGTGAACACAAGTCCCTCTCCTGCGAGCGCAACGGAAACGGCAGAGGGAAAAGCACGTGCCGTGCATCTCCATTCTGACCCCCAGGGAATGAGCAGCCAGCCAGCCCCACGGCACCGATTCCTGAGAAGAAAAGTATTTTTAAAACATGTATTAATAGGCTGATGGCTCACACAGAGAGAGGAGGTGTGCCGAGCACTTGGGCACCATCTGGAGTTCTCTGCTTCGGATACTCAGACTGCTGCTCGGGAGGAGCAGGGACCGGGTGAAGGGCTGGGTTCTCCAAGCCACGCCGGGGACGGGAGCGCTCTGGATCCGCTGCGGCCAAGGGGGCAGCTCCTAATCAGCCGTCTCATTGCAGAACTCTGTGGGGCCTGCTCTAGAACCTGTGCTCAGCACTGCTGTTCCCCATGCCTGCGTCCCAGGTCCTGCAAAGGACCTGGAGGACTTCATGGTGTTTTTGTAGTGATTCGGTGGATGGCATGTGGTCCTACACTGCAGGGGGGGGGGGGGGGAGAGAGAGAGAGAGAGAGAGAGAGAGAGAGAGAGAGAGAGAGAGAGAGAGAGAGAGAGAGAGAGAAGGGCACGATCAGGCTACTGTTTTAATATCTTCTGATATAAAGAAGCGGTAGAGGTGACTCGAAGAGAACAGCTGAGCAGTTTCAGACTGAATATTAGAGAACACTTCTTGGAAATGGAGTAGCAGAATCATTTGTGTTGAGGACGGGAACGCTTTGCTTTCCAGTCAAGAAGTTGGGGTCAGCCAGGCTGCTCTAGATGAGTCCACTTGTAATCAGGATGGAGATGAACTACTCATTTAAGCTGTTTCAAAAGCATTCGCCTTCCATGCACCCATTCTAAAAAATCCTGCATTTCTTGCCAGTTTTGTGGACCTCTAGGAAGTAATTCTCACCAAACTCATAACCAGTTCCTGAGGGTGTGGAAATATGCCAGAGGTTTCATTTTATCTTCCTATCTGTTCAATTTGTACATAGAACTTTTCATAAGGGAAGCTGGATTAGAATCAGCAGAAGAATTGGCAGAAGAAACATCACTAATTTCAGACATGTAGATGATACCATCTTACTGGCAGAAACAACTCCTGGCAAAAGTGGAAGAAGAAAGTGCAAAAGCAGGAATGCAGCTGAACATTAAGAAATCAAAAATCACCGCTACAAAAGAATTGCACAACTTTAAGGTCAACAGTGAAGAAATTGGAAATGTGAACAATATTGTGTACTTTGGTTCAGTCATCCATTCAAAGGGAAGCTACAGCCAAGACAGCCGAAAAAGACTGAGACTGGGAAGGGCAGCAGTGAAGGGCTAGAAAAGATTGGCAAGGGCACGGACGTTCCACTGGAGACCAAGGCCAGGATCATCTGCACTACTGTGTTCCCGCTTACCATGTATGGATGTGAAAGCTGGACAGTGAAGAAAGTGGACAGGAAGAAAATGGGCGCATTCGAAACATGGTGCTGGAGGAGAGCTTTGCAAATACCCTGGACCGACAGAAAGCCGAACAAGGGGGGCCAGCATCCAGTCAATCCAGAACCTTCCTTGGAAGCAAAAATGACAGGACTGAAGCGGCCATACTTTGGGGCCCATCAAGAGAAGGCAAGACGCACAGGAGGAGACAAGAATGCCAGGGAGGGTGGAAGGCAGAAGAAAAGGAACATCGGATATGAGATGGACTGAATCCACAAGGGAAGCCACGGCCTTGAACTTGGAAGAGTTGAATGGAGCGTCACGGACAGGATGGAGCGGAGAGCCTCCCTCCATGGGCCGGAGGTGGCATGGCAGCACATCACAACAATGAGGTGGGGCGGAGCTATGGCAGTGAAGTCAGCCTGACATACTGAAATTTGAAATGTGTGTGTTGGCGCCATTTCACTGCTGTTCTCCATTGGACTTCAGAGTAAGACGGAGGCAGGGGGGAGCGATGGGAGACGGTGATGCGTAGTTGCAAAAGCAGCAAAACGGGGGAAAGATAAGCAGGCAGTTACAGTGTGTTATGTGCATGGAGAGCTAATATGTAAGTAACTTAAGGCATGATTCAGGGAGACGGGAGACACTGGAGCCTCTCTGTTTCCTGCTCATCATTTCCCCAGCACCCACTGCACACTCGGAACAGCTGCCTCGGGATCCGCTCCGTCCTCTTCGTGTCCTCTTAAATACTGTCAACTGCTCCTCGCTTTGCCACATGCTCTGTTGCTTTCGTACTTGAGCTGCATAACTTGATAGCCACGTATCCTTTGGCCTGAAATCCAGCAAGAGTTCTCACAGTCGTGTTTGCTTAGAAACATAGAGACACAGCGAGTCAGAAGGGGTCTCCCGGGTCATCTAGTCTGACATCGGCTCCAGCCGGCTCCGCTCACGACATGCCCACCATGTACATGTCCAGCCTGTCTTTGAACACCCTCACTGATGGGTCCTCAACCATCTCCTGTGGGAGCCCATTCCACACCTTCGGGGTCCTGACTGTCAGGAAGCGCTTCCTGGCATCCAAATGGAACCTGGGTTCCCTGAGCTTTGTTCCGTTGGAGGGTGTCCTGCCTTCCTCTGCAGGGGAGAACAGGTTTCTACCACCTCCGTGTGACACCCCCTCACATACAGTAACTGTATGTCGCCAACAGATCTGTTGCTTCATCCATTGTTGTTGTTATTGCTTCGTTTCTGCGCTGCCCCATAGCCAAAGCGCTCTGAGCAGTTTCATAATAACATTTTAACTAATCTGATGCCCCAGTAATTGGGGGCACCTCTTTAGTAAATTAGAAGTTTTGAAATGGATTGACCTAACCAATTAACCACCTCAAAATTGCAGCCCTAATTAAAAGATTTCATAGAAATAAGAAGCAGGCATTAAAATAAGTTGAAGGAAACATTAATTGAAGTCTGCAAGTGTAGCCATGATCAGACCCAAAAGTAATTGCTTAAATTTCATATGAAAGATGGACTTGCTTTCCCAAAGCGAACGACGCTTGATTCTAGGATATGATCACCTTTACCACTTTCCTCTTAATGTCCTCCGTGGCCAGAATCTTTGCTGCCCCTCAGATTAAACCATTCAGGGGTGGAGAATGACCCTCACCCAAGATACAGAAGAGAGTATTTTAGCAAAACATTACTTACACTGGCACAAAATGCCTCATTCTTTTGGAACTTAATGGTCCAGCTCATTATGTAGTTTTATGAGCCTGCAGAACGATGTGCTTGAAATAAAATACAGAGTTGGGGATTCTCGCAAAGCTGCTGATCGAACAGTAAGTGTGGATATACTCGGGTGTTTACTTGTATTCTGCGCGATGTGTGCTTCATTACCTTGAGTGTAACTTTCCCTAAGCAAGGCAGGCCAATTGCACGATAGCAGCCTCATCTGGGAGCACCAGACAGTGTGGTTTGCCTGCACACGCCAGCGCTGCAGGATCCTGTGAGCAAGCCAGCTTGCCCCCACGGAGTGGGGAGCCGACCGGGCGGCCAGAGGCTCTCACGCACACAGCTCTTCTTACATTCTGAAGGCTCCCAGGACAGTCTTAAGGGAGATGCTCCAGTGCGGCTCTGCTGGATGCTTCTAGACAGAAGGGCACCTGGAGTGCCTGAGCATTTTGGAAGGAAAGCAGGTAGAGGAAGTGGTGGGAAAATGCGGGAGGTGGAAGGCCTTCTCCAGGGCTTCCCCCACCATTCTGAGGAGGAGGGAGGTGTCCGGAGACAGCCTTGCCTAGGTCTCTCGTGCGACTGCCGGTTGGTGCCAGACGGCTGGCAGCCCCTTCGCTCCTGCAGTGCATCTTTGCTCCGTTTGATCTATAAAAATGTGTCAGGCGGGGCGGCTGGCAGGGCCCAGGCAACGATCAGCACTCCTTGCGAGAGGGTCAGAAAGGCAGCGCCGAGAACGCTCCCGAAGGGCCCAAAAGAAGCCAGCAAGGACGAGGCCTCTGAGCAGGGCTGGCTAACCAGCTCCCAGCTCTCTTGGATGAGGTCGGTTCTCTCTCTCTCTCTCTCTCTCTCTCCACCCCCCCCCACCCCACATTGGGGTTCTGCCTGGGCTTGGCAGGAAAGAGCGTGATCTCCATCCATAATGACCCTCTGCTGGGAGGGAGAAGAGAATGTCCCCAATGCAGCACCCTTCCGAGGCCGTTGTCTGCGTTGGGAGAGGGAGGCACCACGGTGCAGTGGCTTGGCTTGTCCTCGGGTGGGAGGCTCCAGAAGGTGGTGCTCCGGGACTGCGCGGCCCCACAGGCTCCTTGGGATGAGGTTCTGCAGGCAGCCAGCCGTGGTTCCCACCATGCCACTCAGCATCTGCACAGAACGGCTTCGCAGAGTGATGCTGGCACTCCGCTCTGTTTCGCCCCCTCATCTCCCTCGGCTGAGGCTACAGACAAGACGCAGGCCGATAATGCAACACTCAGTCCAGCCGAGGCTGAGATGCCCTTCGGAGGTGGCTCTTCCGAACGGAAAGAAAGTGCTTACCTGTGCTTTTACCTCTCCTTCCAGGTGTCTGGCATATCTTGTTGCTCCCATGAATTTGCGGGCAAAGCAAATCTGCCACTTTTGGATAACCGGAGGCAGAGATAAATGTCCCATCACACACGAGGGAGGGCGCCCGGTGGGACCGCCCAGCGGGGGCCCCGAGTCCCGGAGACGGCTCTTTCCCAGCGGCGGGCAGCGGGAACCGCAGAGGGGCATCAGCCGTCCCGGACTCGGCACAGTGCGCGTCCTTCGGGATCGGTTTCCATCTGGCCGGCCACACTTCCAGCACCAGAAGGGCGGCAGGCGCATTTCCGCACAAAAAAAAAGCATTCCGGCAGTAGGAGCCCTCCCGCCTCCCCCGTTGCAGCGAGAGGCCTTCCGGCCGCGGCGCATCGGCTGCACCCCAGGGCGCAACGCCGGGAACCGCGCCCGCCGCACCAGCAGCTGCGGCCCGCGCGGCAAAGCCGGCGCCCAGGCGGGATCCGGCCCGCCCTGCCGGCAGCGCCCTGCTCGGGGCGGCACCGCAGGGCCTCCCGCCGCCGGCCGAGGAGCGGAGCGACGCAGAGCCGCCTCGCGCGCGCGCGGTTCCCCGCCCGGCCCGGCCCGGCCCGGCCCGGCCCGGGATCGGCCTGCGAAGCCCGCCCGTCCCCGCGGCCTGCAGCCGGCCTCGCCTCGCCCCGCGCCGCCCGCCGCCTCTGCTGTCCGCAGCGCACGCAGCGCACGGGGCCCTCCGGTGGAGGGCGCGCAGGGCCCGGCTGTGCTGCGGGTCGCCCGAGCGCCGCCGCCGCCGCCGCCGCCGGGCCGACCGGCGCCCCCCCCACGCGGGAGCGGCGGGTCGGGGCCGCGCCGGTGCGCGGGAGGCCGGGGCGCGCGGCCACGGCGGGCGCGTTGTACTCGCGGAGCCCCGCGCGTGTGCGCGCCGCATTATGCGCATCCGCCGACCCGGGCGGGCTCCGGAGGGGGCGCGATTCTCAGTTTGCCGTCCGGCTCCTCAGCCGCGCTCTCAGCGCCCACGCAGCTCCGCGGGCGGCGCTCGCCCGCCTCCCCGGGTGCGGACGCCCGCCGCTCCGGACCGTCCCCGAGCCTTCCCGAGGAGCGCGCGGCGCTTGCGGGGCTCCGGGCCTCGCGGCGGCCGCTCCTCCGGTGGAAGTGCCGCGGCCGCCCTGCCCAGGTGCTCGCACGTGCCCACGTTTGAGGACAGACCCCAAGAGACGCTCATCTGGAGTCGAAGAGGTGGTGTCCGACCCTCGTCCTCTTTCGGCCGGGCGAGACGCGCGCCGTTCGCACCAGCGGAGCTCCCTGGCTGGCACCCTTGGCCGTTTCCAAACCTCGACCACGCACGACTCTGACTCCGTGGGGATGCGCACAGGAAAGGGGCTCTTCCTGACTTTCTCGGACGCTTGCACAGCTGCCCCTTTTGCTGCTTCATGGGGCCACCTGGTCTGGCATTACTCGTATTTGCAGCAAGCGTGCTGTTTCCACGCAGGAAGGCCGCACCGGTGGTGTGCCAGAGAGCAGGTGAGCACACACCTGGCTCCACATGCTCCTGCTGTGCAAGCAGCCACCGGAGCAGCCAGTGGCTCCAAGAGGGTGAGCGGAGGCCAGCCCCAGACAGCTGGGCTGGTGCGGTGGCCTGTGGTGGCTCAGGGACCCAGGCATTCGGGTTCAAGGCCCCACTCAGGCTGGAAGCTCACGAGGTGACGTTGCGCGATTAAAGCTATGCAATTCAGGGGAATTATATGCTTGTATCTCACCCAGCTTGATTAGCCACACACCCTAAATAAATTTTAAAGACCCAACTCTCTCTTTTTAGCCAGAGTAAGGGATATGCGTTTTTTCTTTTAAGTTAGGGTAAACATGATGCCCGTCATTTGGTTTTTTAAATCAACTTGACATACGGACTAAAATGTATGATTCTATCCACAATGTGTAGAGGGTATATACTCTGCTCCCATATTTTGGGCACGAAACACCAAATTCTTCTTACACATTTCCAATTTGTGCCAGAAAATTCCAAGCCGCCCTCCAGACATGTAAGCAG
The DNA here is from genome assembly GCA_023646645.1 of Varanus salvator macromaculatus. NCBI lineage: Eukaryota > Metazoa > Chordata > Lepidosauria > Squamata > Varanidae > Varanus > Varanus salvator. The sequence continues at coordinate 8,466,716 of JAIXND010000690.1, read as the reverse complement.
ATGCTATTAAATCACCTCCTACTGGGATGGTGCAAGATTTCTGCTTTTAGCTCCCAGGCTTTATGAATAGCAGCAATTGTAGGAATGCACCTCTTCCACAGTTTATTTTTCCAGGCAAGAAGGGAAGAGTGAGACAGTTCTTGATTAACTTTATGACGACTCAGAATTTATGCAGCCATTTGGTAAGAATCACACAGGACTCCCTGGTAAGCAGGGTCATCGAAATACAAATTTTTGTAGGAATGGGCTCCACCAAGCACAGCTGGACCCGATCCAGAATGAGAATGCTGATGGTCCTGCCCTTCTGCCTCTTTATGTACGCACGGCTGCAAGACTTCAGAAATGGCTTCATTTCCTTCTGCACTTTTCCAAAACTGGAATTTAAGGAGTGTTCAAAGGTCCTGTGTACAGAGGAATTCAATGCACCTCTGAACACAGCTTCCACAGCATTATTCTTTAGTTCAGCTTAGTTTGCTCTATGGTTGTTTTTTTTGTTATTTTGTGTTTTAGTTGAGTTGGGAACCCACACGGGCTCCTCCAGGGGGAAGGGCAGAAAACGAGTGTATGGATGACCTACTCCTCTCCGTTAATGAAAGATCCCGGACTAGGTTGTAAGTGTGAATGCCAGCAACATCAATGGTTGTGTGAAGAGCATCGTTTCTCAACTGGAGAACTCTGGTCAAGGGGCACTGGGTGTTCTGCTTTGTTTCCACCTGTGATGCTGGCTTTGGTGTGGGGGGTTGAGGTATCTGCTCCAGGTATTCAGCCTCAACCTCCAAGGAGCCATCCAGGGTACCAAAGCTGCTTGGGAATAGGGATGAGCACCACGGACAGCTCCTTCGGTTCACGGACCTGGCCTCAGAGGGACTGGGTGCTGCCACCCTGACTAGGGAGCCACCTGCCTCTCATGGGAGGCGGCCCTTCCTCCAAGAAGGCCTAGGGTTGGCCTTGCTCTTTCCAGGCACAGGCATCCCCGGGTCAGAAAGGTGCAACTCGATGCAGAGAAGCACTTGCCGGTCTTTCCACCGCTTTTGCACACCCTCCAAGTGTTGTTGGACTGAGTGTCCTTTGGGGGTCCAGGCGTTGGGGGCCAGGAGCGGCCTCACCATGATCCCACCATGCTCAGAACCAACCTGCCTTCCTCTTGCCAGATGACCCGCTCCCTGTTGCCCTCACAAGCACCTTATGAGCAAGGCCGTCTTAACAGCATGATGGGCCCCAGGCAAAGCAGTGTCCTGGGGCCCCGACCACGACTACAACTACGGTTAATGTTGGAAGCTTTCCAGTTTTCCAAGGGTTAACAAGTGCCCATCAGGCCCAAGCGTTCAGACGGCCCTGCTGGCGAGGTGGGCAGGGCGGGACCGTGCGACGGGCGGGAAGCCCCCCCCCCCCCCCCCCACGAGCTCCCCGACCGGGAGAGCCAGCAGCCACCCTCCGGGCCCGCCCGCCAGCTGCCCCGCCGACGCGCCTCCCGGGGTTGCACGCGCGGAGCTCCCCAGACTTGTGCCGGGCGGGCCGGGCTGCAGACCTGCTCGCAGAACCGGCCGGGCTCCCCGTGCGACCTCCGCGCGCGCTCCCGGCGCAGCGAGGCAGGCGCAGGCGCAGTCGCGCGCGGCGGCGCCCCTCCCCGCCCGCCCGCTCGGCTTTCCGGAGAGCGGGCGGGCAGCAACCCGGAGACCAACGCGGCGGCGCCGCCACCGCCGCCGCGCCCGCCCCGCCCCGGCGCCCCGCGCGCGCCCCACCCACCCTCCGCCCTGCCGCCCTGCCTGCCTCCCACCCGGGCGAGGCGTCTGCGCTGCGCTGCGCCGCGCGCGCTCTGCTGCGCCGCGCCGCGCTGCCGGAGGGGCGGGAAGCGGCCGCGCCGAGCGAGACCCGCCGCGAGCGGAGCCGGAGCCGCCGCCGGAGCCGGAGCCAGGGCGAGAGCAGCCCCGCCGCGCCGCGCCTCTCAATGGGCAGCTCCCACTTGCTCAACAAGGGCCTGCCGCTCGGTAAGCCTCCCTCCCTCCCTCGCCTGCCCGCGCTTTGTGCGCCCGCCTGCCCGCCGAGGGCCGCGGACGCGCCGCGGGCTGGCGTCCCTGCCCCGCCCGGCCGGGTGGGGCGCAGGGCGGCCGGGCGCGGAGCAGGGCAGGCCGGGCCGGGCCTCGGGCCGCGCCGCGCGAGGAGGGCCCCGGCGGACGCGCGGCTTTGTGTCGGCGCGGGGAGGGGCCTGCGGGGCGGCGCTCGGGCGCCCCCGCCGAGGCCGCACAGTCTGCGCGGCGCAGACCGCGGCGCCGCCCGGAGTCGCGCCGCCTGCAGGGGGGGCGGCCGGGCTTGCGCGGCTCGGCTTGCCGACGCTGCCGGGCGGCGCGTCCCCCTCCCCGGGAAGCGCGCGGCGGGCCTCGCAGTGCAGCGCCGGGATCGCGCTGCGCTGCGCTGCGCGGCCCGGCCCGGCCCGCCCGTGCGGCAGAGGGCGCCGGCCCGAGCGCGCAAACGCGCGGAGCCGCCCGCAGGCAGGGCGCGGGCCCTGGCTCGCTCGCCCCGTGCATGCGGCGCAGCGCCGCGGCAGCAGGCCCGCTCCCGCTCCCGATCCGGCGGAGCGCCGGGCCCGCGCCTGCCGCGCTGCGCTGCGCTGCGCTGCGAGGCCGGGCGCCCCGCCTCGTGCTGAGCCCGCAGGTGCAATTAGTGCATTTAGCTCGTTTGCCCGAAGACTTTATCAGCACAACGGACGGGCGGCCCCGACTGAACGAAATCTCGTGCACACGAGCCGCTTGCTACACCCTTCAAGCTCAGCTGCGCTTGGTTCTCGTCAGTAAAATAATCTTCATTTGTTAACATTCCCCTTCTCCTAGTTTTTTTTTAAACTTCTTTTTAAAAAATGCTCGCAATTCCTGGTGTACTGCAGGCTTTTCTTGATGGAGCACATACCTGGACTTGCTCCAGCATTGGCGCTTTCTGTTCAAGGGGCTGAAATGCAGTCCCATTTATACGGAAAGTTCAAGGAAGTCGTGTGTCCTTCTGTTTGAATTGCATTTCCCTAGGAATGAACAAATGCAAAATATTTTACTGATGTTATTCTTGCCCTGAGATCTGTTAAAATGATTATCCTCTCTACAAAAGAGATTAGATTAAAACATTGACTTTTAGAAGCAGTCTTATTTTGGCTGTTTTAAAGCACACTCCTGTATTCAGAAGCATGTTCCTGTTGCTTATTCTCAGATAAATCAATGGGTGCTGGGGCTGCTCCTTTAGGAAGATGATCCTGGAATGTGTTCTGATATGTACCTTTGTGCCTAGGACTATTGCTATGCAGATTGGGTGGGTGAGAAGTAATAGGTAAGTTTACCTTCTCCTTTCAAGGAGGATAGACAGGCCCAGATCTGCTTTGGAGTTTGGTGTTGTTCTGGTATTTTGAAAATGACTGGTCTAAATCTGACTTTATGTATAATCAGGAATTGGTATCTCGAATGAATAAGAATGAATTGGTATCTTGCCCTTTCTCCTCCAAGAAACCCAAGGCAGTTTTTACACAATCCTCTTCTCTGTTTTATGCTCACAACAACCTTGTGAGGTAGGTTCCATGGTGGGACCAGAGTTGAGTGAGCCTCATAGCCCAGGCATTCTGTGGCGCAGTATAACACTCAGCACTTGTTTGAATAGCAAAGCTGTGCGCACTTACCTGGGAGTAAGGCCCATTGAACTTAATGGTGCATATTTGGAAGGAGGCATGCATAGGATTGCACTCTTGGGGGCAATCCTATGCTTGTTTAGACAGAAACAGATACATGTCTTACATTCCCTGCAAATAACTGCTATTTATATCCCCAAATCGTCATGTTTTTGTGGCTTAAAATGGCACCCGAATTAACCTTGTTTCACATTTTATTACTGTTTTGTTAGCAATTTAAGTCTCAATATATAAAAAAAGGAAATCACATATTCATTCAAGGGAAGTGGCTTTCATGTGTAAGATGTGAAGGCTTGTGTCCCATCTCCAAGTGGAGCCTTGGATAAATCACTCTAGGATCATCAAGATATTAAATAATGACAAAGCATCTTGCCATAGGGAAATGTAATAGCAAAATGGAGGGGAAACATGCAGGCAGGGAAAGAAAAATTGCCCCGTGTTCAGGACATGCCTCTTACATTCTCCCAAGGAGTCATCCTTAGAGCCTTCACTGTTGTCTGAAAGACAGAGGCAAAGCTGAGCTGTATTTCCTTACACAACTAAGGCCAATTTGTGCCACTGTAAATACTTGGGTGAGGCATAGGAGGCAGAGGCCTCATTTTTGCAAGATAAAGCACAGATTCCCCCAGTAAACCTCTGAGTGCCCAGGTCGATGCATCATGCACGTAAAGGGGCGTGGGGAGGAATGCCCCAGACAAGCTCTTGCAGTGACTCTGAAGAGTTTTAGCAGCTCTGACACGGGTAGCATTTATTGGAAGAGAATCCACTTCCTTTTAAGGTACATCTGTGTATGAATGCATAGACAAGGAAGACTTGAGGCTGTGTCCTGTACTGCCCAGGTGCAAACTTACTCTGAGTAGGCTTATATAGGATTGGACTGTAATGCTACATGTGCTACTGAGAAGTTCATTGAGGGTATAGGATTGCAACTGGATGTTGACTAGGGTATAGCCCTTGAGGACTATGTTCTGTTTTAAGACTCATCGTTGCCTGTCTAAAGAATCTAGAAGAGCAGGTAGAATATCTAAAGCCAAGTTCGGGTGGGGTGGGTGGTTCTTAGGAGCAGAAAGATTAATTAAAGGTTGCACTTGCACACATGACCCTTCTCGTGTATGTTTCTGTCAAGGTGGAGCTCTGTTTGGCCACCTGTTAGCCAGGTAGTGCTTTTCTGATGCTTCTTTTTGGAGGCTTCGCAGGTTCAAAGCTGCTAGTGGCAGGCCAGGTGCTCGGAAGGCGTCTGGCTGAGATTTCCTGTGTTCTCATCCACACGTGCTCTCTGGGCACTACCTGGTTAGGCCCCTGCTCAGTTTCTCAGTGAAGCTCCCTGGAAGGAACGCTGAGTGAAATCAGTGTGAACATATATTGAGGAATGTGGGCCCGATTTCCAGTCAGTTGGCAACCCCAGCTGAATGTGCTAGAAAAATTGGGGTACCCTTGGAGCAGTGGGGGACCGTGCGGCCACCGGGGACAGTGGATTTTTTCAGGATCTGACCGCTTCTGGGGAAATGTGCTCTGGCTGTGGACCAGGGGTATTTTATTTCTGCCTTTTATGGAACTGGCCCCACACGTCTCTGGCTGGTGTGGGTGTGGTGTGGGGCGTCCCCCAGTTCTGCATTTTGCCCCTTGACAGACCCAGCCAGCTCTGCCTCGAGGGAGAGAGTTGCAGAAGAGCTCCAGGAAGGATTAAGAGTGAGTCCTGCTAGCCTGGCTTGGCTTGCGATTTCTTTAGGCAGCTGGCTCATTGTATAAGGCCTTACCTGGTGGGCTGGAGCACCAATGGGGTGACATTCGCAGCCACTAGTCTTGCAGCATTTGCGTGCCATAAACTCCTGCATCACTTGGCAGTGGAAAGAGCACTGCAGTCAAACTCCAGAGCTTCTGCAAGCGCCTCTTCTCTGCCAATATTTATTTAATGGAAATGTAGCAGCGCATCACATGCAGGGTGCCATGCAGTCAACAGAAGGGTGGGGGGTGAAATTCGCAGGCACAGAGTTGTGACAGTCAGCAGGGTCAGTTTTGATGCCGCGTAGCAGAAACAAATTCCCTCTTGCGAGTGCAAAAAAGAATCGGGAGGCGGTCCCAAGTATCATTGCTAATCGTGCTGGGGGAAAACACTGCCCTGTTATCGTGGTGAAAGCAGTGTTATGCGCCTCTTTCTGCAGTAACTCTGCTTCGGACTGCGTGTTGGTGGGTCCTGCCAAGGAACACATGGGCTGTCCTTGCAGCCGGCTTCTGCACTATGGTTATACAAGGATAACCCTGTAGGGCAAAAATGCGAAATGGGGTGTGGCAGTTCCAGGGAAGAGGGAGCAGGTGGGGGGCTGGAAGGGCTTTTGGCGTTAAGGGGCTCTTTGGCTGCAGTTTTTACTGGCAGCTCCTAGCTGGCTGGGGCAGCCCCCCCCCCCCCCAAAACCTAAGATTGTTTGGAGAAAAAATCATCGTCCTGCTTCAAAATGTTGCTACAGCTGAGCTCTGCTCTGGTTCTCCTCCAGCTCCCTTTGCCTCCCTTTTGGGATGCCGGGATGTGGCTTGTTGCTTGTCTTCATTCCTCACACATCAGGCGTGGGACTCGATGGTACGGATCCTGGGCCCTGTGGCTTCCCGCATCATTGTGCTCTCCCTTGGCTGCGGTTTCCTCAGCCCTGTGTGTAGCAGCTGAACTCGTGAGATCGCCAAGTGGCATCCGCAATTATTCTAACTGAACTTCTTTTTGTTTCAGTGGATGTGCTCTAAGTAGGACTAACACTGGATTCAGCCCTCTTGTTGTACCCATGCTTTTTTTGTGAGGGAGAGGAGACATAAGAAGCCTCGCCTTTTTCATCCTGCCATGTCCTTGAGCATTATGATCAGGCCTGCCCTGATTCTTACTGGTCGTGGAAGCACATCCACTGTGGATGGCTCATTTTTGAGCTAAAAGCCGTCACATTTTAAAATCCCGGCGCGCAGGGCAGTGCCTGCCCACATGCACATTCCCTGGGCTGATTGTCCTGCATGACATCCTGCCCCCACACGCCCGTGGTGAGTTTCAGGAAGAGCCAGAGGGTTGCCTTTGATTCACTGGGGCAGCCTTCCCCAACCTCGAGCCCTCCAGATATTTTGGGGTCCCACTCCATGTGGTGGGGAGTAGGTTGAGCAACACTGATGGGCCCCCTTAGCGTTGTTTACACTGACTGTCACAGGCATTAAGTCTCTGATGAGCGCTGGTTCAGAGGCTCATGGAGAAGCAGCAGTCTCGATCGATAAATTTATCTTTGTTTTTCTCATAATACCACACAATAGCTGAAACCTCTCTGGTCAGTTCAGAAAAATGAGTATTTTGCAGGATTAAAGCCTGACCATCTAATTTATTTGACTGATTGCAGTGGCTGAATTGCTTGCTTATTGTTTCAGTTTGTATGCTGCTACCATAGCCTGCACCTAGATTGCCCTTCGTGCAATTCTCTGTGTGGTGGATGAAGGCGTCAGAAAGGGGGAGCCGGATCTGAGATTCTTGCAAGATTTTGCCTTTCATGGGTGCTCCTTTTGAAGTGAGCAGTTTCGTAAGCTCATCGGGAAGGATGGTTGGCTACGTTCGGGACAGTGAGGACAGTTTGGTCCTTCCTTTTCGGCAAGATGCTGCAGGACCTGAGCAGAGGCACTTAGAACAGTTGGGGCTGGAACTGTTCCTCCATGAAGACAGTGTACAAAATTGGAGGCCTTTAGTGTAGAAAAAAGGCAATTGAGTTGTTAGTGATAGAGGTTTGTAAAAGATGCATTGTGTAGAAGAACAGGAATGACCCCCCCCCCGCCCCCAATCAGAACCCTGCGGTCACCCAAATGAAAGGATTGGCAGCAGATCAGGACAAAAGAAAGTGCTTCTTCACACAGTGCAGAATGATATAATGGGATTTGTTGCCCTGTGATGCCGCGGTGCTGACTAGCTTAGACAGCCCGAGAAGGGAATGAATCCAGTTTATGGCGGAGGGTGAATCCACTGATGGTGGTTGCTCAGAAAGGCCAGGTGGGACTTTCATGCTCAGCGGGAGCAGGGCATGGCGTGGCTGCTTGCGATGTCTAAATGTGGCAAGGCAACTGACTTCACCATGCACTGTGCAGACCAGCTGGAGAGCTGCTGAGCAAGCGCGACGCAACAGCCCTTGCTGCCGCTGTTGCTCTTGCTCGTGGCCACACTCTTCTCCTTCCTTCCTCCTCGGCACCTTCCATGATGTCCTGAATCCATCCACAGACAGTGGATATGTAACCCTGCACAGATGCACAGGAACGAGTCTCCACAGCTCGGAATTTTGCATCCCCCTTACTGCTCTGCCATCGAAGTTGTACATTTGCAGTGATCCGGTCTGCTTTGAAATTTGTGTTTGTTCTACCTATTCACTCCCTGCTCTGCCTTGAACTTTGTATATTTGTGGATTTGGGCTTCGTTCAAGAAGCTGAGCTGAAGGGTGGACTAACTAAGTTAATTAGGAAGAGATGAGTCCGTTAGCAAACTTTTTTAGCTTGTGAGTGCATTCCAGCGTTGCGATGGCTGGGACCTGATAGGAAGGGCTTCCTTTGTGGGCCGACAGTGTCTGTGGCCGGATCGCAGGTGGGGGCTGGTGCGGGGAATGAGTATGGCCGGCCTAGCAGGAATCAGTGCGGAGGAATGGACAAGACCCTCCGGGACTTCATTTTGGGACACGTTCATGCGAACTTGTCTGTAGTGTGAGTGGAGGTCCCGGTGGGGCTGGCTCCAAGCAAAGCATCGCTGCAGAATTGTCCTTAGATCTCTTCAGCATTCCTCTCCTTTGAAGATGGAGAGATAAACGACAAAGCCATTTTTTTCAGGGCACAGCACTGGAATTCCAAGCAGTTGCAAGGTTGTGTCCGAGCGCGGCTCTGATCCACCTCTGTCTGCCAGCAAAATACGGCCTTGGGCAGCACCGCCCTGTTCTGTGAGTCACTTTTGGGGCGGTGCGGGGCCAGGAGCCAGCGGCAGTGTTGCCACAGGTCCGTGGCCAAGTCAGCCATTGGGACCAAAGGCGTTTGTGAGCATCGCGCCTGCCCGCTCTGTTTCTGGAGCATCTGCTTTGGCTGAGTGGTGCAGCGTGCAGTTTGGTGTGCGTTCGGATATTCCTGGGCAGAGCCCCGGGACGAGACAGGCTTCCTCCTTGCTCTCAGGCCCTTTGGTCAAGATTGAGGCCTGACCCTCGGCGACATCATTAGCACAGATACCAAGCCCGCTGCCCATTTAGTCTGACTTCAGGCCCTTCTTTTGGATGTGTAGCTGGGGTTCTTTTTCATCAAACCGGTTAAATGCTTCAGCAGTGCTCAGCCCAGTAAAGCAGTGCTCAGCTCAGTTATTTGCCCCATTCTCATTGTCTTAACCCATTTTGCCTGCTTTGCAGCGTCCTTCAGTGGCCAAAGTTGCATCATTCTTCTTACATGGTTGCCATTCCATTCACAAAACAAACCAGACCAGACCAGACCAACCGATGGATCGGTTGTCACCAGCTTTAGGTGGACATGTAATGGATGCGTGTGATCCACAAGGCTGAGCCAGCATTCCCTTTGGGGTTTTATGACTTTGTGCATCTTTTTGGTGGTGGGCTCGTCGTTTGGATGCTGCTTTTGCTGCTTCCTTCGCGATGCCTCACTAGTCTGTTCAGGTCTTTGCCTGTTGGGATTTTGCATCAGCCGCTCAGCCATCAGAAGTTCCTTGTGGCCGGCACAGGTTTGGAGTTGCCGTGGTGAGACAATAGGGTCTGCCAGACGCATCCGCCGTATCCTGGGAAATCGCCTTTTATTTGGGCTAGAGCAGTATCTGTTTCGACGCGATGACCCTGAGAGAAGAGCTTCACCAGAGGGAGAAGCCCTTCCGTACGGTTTGTGCAGGAAATGGCCAGCTGTGTGTGATGAAGGCCAGGGAGCATATCAGGCGATTCCCTCGACTCCGCACTGCACTGAGCAGTTTGCTGAAACATTCAGAAGGGAGTCAGGTTCACCTCACCGTTTTATCAGGCTCACGCGTGTGGTGTCCTGTTGCATCTTTCACTCCTAGTGCTTTATGCCAGTGGGCTGAGGGGGGACAACATACTTTTCCAAACAACTGTTTTGGCTCCTGTGAGCAAGCAGGAGAATTGCCTCCCCGGTGAAAGTGAAGCCAGCGCACCTGAATATCCCGGGGTGTCTCCCCTTCCATGGCCAAGGTGCCTGTTCTCGCCTGCTGAGGGTGCCTCACACAGAGCGGGACGGTCGCCCAGCCCAGCCCTTTCTATGCTGACCAGCCTCACCTTCCAAAGTCAGAGGCCAGCCTTTGCCAACCTGCTGCCCGTTGGACAGTTGGATTACAACTCCCAGCATTCCTGAGCTTTAGCTGGGGCTAGTAGGAGTTGAAGCCCCATCTTTCTGGAGAGCAGCAAGTTGGGGAAGGCTGGCACAGGCCCTGTGCTCAGGCTTGCTCCTCGTGGACGTTCTTTTAAGAGGAGAGGGGCCTGGCCCCACTGAACGAAGCCCCTGCACTCTGCCATGGAATGGGGGTGACGCGGGGGCCGGCCCGGGGCAGAATCTGCTCCAGAGCAGTCACCTGTGTGCTCCTGCTTACCTGAGCTGCACGCCTCTCTGTAAAGCTCAAGGCTGCTGTTGTACTTCCTTCCAGGTAAATTCTCATGGGGTTGGGCTCCAGGGACAGGAATGTGTGGGGTGAATGGAGCACGGATAAAGCTCTCCTGATAACCCCTCGATGCAGCTGGTTTCTGCCTGCTTTCAGCCCCTGAGCTGTCGCCTTGGCAAGTTGCTTCTTTTGCTGCAGCTCTAAAGTGCCACGCATTTTATATTACTGCACTTTACAATTCGGGGCATTTCCATTTGTTCTCATGGGAGGAGAATACAGGTGGCCGTTTGCCATCCAAGCAAGAGAGAGAAAAATGCGCGGAAATGTGTGCTTGCAGTCACGGCCTTACGGCTTGGGATCCAGGAAGTGCCTTGTCGGCCGAGCGGGACGCCGATTGGCTGCTGCCGGACTGAATAGGCGGCGGCTTGTCTTGCCGTGCTCTGGAATTCCAGCCCTTTGCCAGCTCTGAATGTTTCTGATGTGCCGCACTTGGGATGATGATGTTCGCAGCAAGCTCGTTCACGTTAGCCAGTGTCTGAACGGGGCGCCAGAGAAGGCTATTTTTGTACCGCTGGTGAGCCAGTTGTGTGAACGTGGAAGACTTTCAGCACTGCCTGACAGGAGGCATGCTTGCTTGTTCTCTGTCTCTCTGCGGGTTGGTTTGGTGTGCAGTGGTCGGTTTTGTCTCCTGCTCTTTCCCCCTCTGCCGAGCTGGTGTGTGTGTGGCTTATCTTTGAGCCTTAGCTGCTTGATTCAGAAGTTGATGCAAAACGCCTCTCGCTTTGCAGGCTGTTTATCAGAGCAGAACATGGGAGCCCGTCACATTCCTGTTGGAGCTTGGCCTTCTGTGGCTGGAGTTCACTGCATATTGTGCCCGTGCCCTGCAGCTTCCATTCCCAGCAGCAGCGTGGTCTCCTGACATCTTGGATGAGCAAAGACTGGCCTAAGCTGCCATCGTTGTGGTGATCTTTTTTGTACAGGCTTCAGGCAATCCCATTTGTAATCTGTGTTCTTTTTGATTTGATGGGTGCTTTTCTAGCTTTAATGCTGCGCACACTCACTGATCATGGGGAAACTGTTTTCTTGCAATGCCACAGTTAGACATGTCCCACATGTCGGGATACAAATCTCCGTTATTGCAGATCGGATATTCTAATAGGTTAATTTGGAATGTGCGAACCTTTTTGTTGAAGAAGGGAAGCAGGAAGCACTGCTGATCCACTCCCTGGCAGCCTTCCCACCATCTTCTCCTGCCTGTTTCTGCTGCGGGAACTGTCTTTTCCGAGGGCTTGGTTCCCTGCAGCAAATGCTGCATCGCCACACAAATCCTCAGTTCAGCAGAGCAGCTGGAACTGAGGAACTTAGCAGAGATGGTCACCTTCTGCCCACTCCGTGCTCAGTCTGGGGCACTTCCTGGAGCCTGCGCTTAAATGCACCCCTCATTGCTTCGCCCGAAAAGACGAGGAAGCAAAGCTGGGTGGGAGCAGGGGAAGGTCTCTGATACAGCGAATCTTCAGTGGCGTAGAGGGGGACCCTGTAATAATTTCTTTCCTTCCCTGGAGAACTCAGAACCCGGTGGCACGGGCACTGCTGTCTTTCTTCAGCCGACTCTCCTGCTGACGGGCACAGGTTGATTTCCGTGGCACACTCGAAGTCCTCCGCAGGACTTCAGGTCCTATCATTGGAAGGCTTGAATGATTCTTAATGGCCCCCCCGGCTCTTCCACTAATGAGCACCCATTGATGAGAGGATTCGTTGCCCCAGAGCAGCCTCCCCGACCTTTTGGCTGGGGATAATGGGAACTGTGCTCCAACCTGATGCCTCAGGTGGGAAAGGCCAGACGCCTGGTCCTGGAAGAAGCATCCATTCGATCTTTCCTTGGATGCTCCCGATTCTCATCTGGGTTGCTCTTGGTTTGATTTTAATATCTTGCTTCTTGCCCTGTCATCAAGAGCGGAGCGGGGGGCAGTGGCAGCGGCCTCATTCCAGGCACGGAAGGCCCTCCTTTCCTGGCCTCTCCTGTGGAGCTGCGCCAGCCATCAGTCAGTTCTCCCAGAGGTGGCCTCAGTGTCAGGCTCAGAAGGCGCTCGGTTCCAGACAACACCTTGCCGTGTGCGTGACGACAGCGGTGCTCCTGCGTCCCTGCGGTCAATGGCATCCCCCAACTGGCTAAACTTGATTGCTCACTGGGTGTCACCGCTGGTGCAAAGAAAACAAAGAGGGGAAATAGCTGTAAAGCCTCCGTGTTCCAAAGCCACAAATGTTGCTAGTCTGCGTGTTTATTTTAGGTCTGGGCTTTGAATGACTGTGAAGGAAGGGACGCCCTGAAACCACTGCACCCAACGCTGCAGCGTATTCGTCTCTTGGCAGCCTAACTTTTGAAAAAATCACCCCGCAGGCTGTGGGGGAGAGGCAGGTAGCATGGGGGGCGGGTGGACAGACAGGAGAGATGGGGCAATATGCAGCCCTCTGTGCACTTAACCTGCACGGGATTGCTCGTTGCCCATGGCTAGTAGGCAAATGCTTACAAGCCCACTTCGATCCACTAAATTGCCAACAACTGCCGTTCCTTTTGGCCTTCAGTATATTAACCAACTCAGAAAAGATGCTTCATTGAGGAGATATGGAAGAGGCTCAGAGTTTGCAGTGAATTCTCTCCTAAAAATAATTAAAAATGCTTGTGAACCCCATTGTGTTGAGAGGTTATATGCCAGAAAGCACAATAGCTGTAATTGTTGTTGAAAATAATGCGGGAGATGCTGCATCTCTCTTGTTGCAATGATTGTGGCTGAATGGGGTTACTGTCCGGCAAAATAATAACAGGGTAATAATAGCAGAGAAGCAGCAATATCTGTTGAAGCACTTAGAAATCCTTGTTTCGTTTTGTTGTGTTTTGTTGTGAGCTGACGAATGGGGTGCGCCTGTTGTGTGAAGAAGCAGAGTTTCTTCATTGTGGCCTCACTGCTTTAGGTGCATGGAGAACCCGGCAGGCGGCTGTCCATACGGTGAGACAGGTGCCAGCCGGCACTCCCTCCCCGCGGCCTCCCTGCATGTTTCACTTTCCTTGTGACTCATCTTCTGAAAGTCCGTTATTAGGAGCAGCTTCCAGAAGCCTGCGAAAAGCAGAGTTTTGCCCAGTAAGAACCAAGTGAAAACATGCTTGTGCTGCAAGATGCTTCTGTGGGTTTCTCGGAATCTCTTAGTTGATGTCTCTTGACACCATAAACACAAATAACCTTCTTACTTAAGTGCTGTTGTTACTTAAATAACTTTGGCTGCCCGTTTCTTACTTGTTGCATTTACATCCTGCCCTTTTGCCTCTTTCAAGGAACCTGGTGTGCCACACGATCCTCACCATCCCCGTGTTCCTGCTCTATTGCCTAAGGGCTTTCAGGAATTCAGGAGAAGGGCATCGTTCACGTTCCTTTGGGATCCAGCTTTCTCAGGCATTTGTGGTCGTTCCGGCTTTGCAGGACGACTGCTGATACTGATTCACACAAGCCAGTGGCCACTGCTGTGAAGGGCCTCTGGGTGGAGACCTTCTCCCCCAGGAGAGGTTTGATGTTCAAGGCCTGTGTGGCAAAAGATTTTCCCCAGGCCTCCACCTGTTCACCCTTTTGTATTTGGCAATTTGTAGAAAGTACTGGATTTCCCCTAGCGGTGAAAAGCTGCTGCCCCGCACAGTCATATTTGTGGGCTAAACCAACTTGGATGGCGCCCTGACGTGGTTCACACAGAATTGCTAAGCCATGGATTATTTAACCTATGGTATGTAGCTGTACCTGAGTCTGCCTGGCAGAAGATCAACAGGCTCTAGGTTGGAGGGTCTGTTCCTTTTTCCTCCCCTCTGTAACTCGTATTCGCTTGAGTGCTGAGAGTGGATGGCTTTTCTTCCTCTTATTTTTCTCTTTTCCACCCTTCTCAATAACCCAGTAGACTGGCAAAACAGCTATGGACACCGGATGCTTCTGAATTCAATATAATGACAACCCAGAATTCACAGACCAGTGAAGCAGGGGTTCCCTTTCCGGGTTGTTCATGATGAACAGACCATGGGCTTCAGTCATCCCAACAGGGCAGAATTCAGCAACCAATATACGAAGTCAGGGGTCCTCAAACTTTTTCAGTGGGGGGCCAGTTGAAAGGGGCCAGGGTGGGTGCAGGCCGGCAAGGCAGTGCTGGCGGTGCCCACGGGCCGGTGAGGGGGCAGGGGTGGGCGCGCGAGGCAGCGACTCACTCGCTCGGAGATAGTTTTCTCCAAGCAACTCCAAAATGCTCTTCATGCGCTGGGCACGTGCAGGGTGAGGCAGGGTGCGGCGGCAGCAGGCACAGCGAGTCCAGAGCCTCTGAGGTGGGCTGGATACGGCCCGTGGGCTGTAGCTTGAGGACACATGTACTAAATAAACCTTGGGTTTCTGTTATGTGTGAACCGGGTTGCTGTATTGTGACCAAAAAAACAAGACCCAGGACAGGGCTTATCAACAGCCTTAGAAGTATCAGTAGAATGTGCATGTGTATCACAAGAACAGTTTAGAAATGCTTTCATTGACTCTAAGACTGTCATCTATATAAACTGTTATGCTTCAATAAAGTTTAAACAAATGTTGAAACAAACATTTATATTTTGGATAAATGTTGCCACAGTCAGTTGTGTTTGTTGTTCATGCCTGCCCAAAAAGTGTCAGTTCCATACTGAGGAAGGCATTTAAATTAGGGAGGGACGTACCATGCATTTCGTTATTGCATTTTTACAATTTGAACATTAATAGCGGGAAAGGTAGCACTGTAAATCATAGCACACTAGGGGCTATGGTTTATTCTTTGTTCAGAAGTGTTCCTGAATAAAATTAGGCACTCCAGAGTCATTTTTAAGTTACAAACAGAAAAGGTGATGATTCAGTTTCTTTAGACCCACAGAGAACGTTAACTGTTTCCTACTCTGAAATGCCAGCTATCAGAACCGTTTTGCTTATGGGAGCGCCATGCATTTTGAAGTTCTTTTGTTTGCAACAATTTGTACCTTGCTTGAAAGATTTTGCCTTCCGCAATGATGCATATTTGCATATTATTTACATAAAAAGGGAATGTAGCGTTTCCTGTTGTGTATAACGTGGCAGTAGCGAGTGCCCACCGGCTCGCAGGAACACAAAAACAGGCAGGGGAGCCTGGGCCGGGGACAGGCAGTTCATCCTGGAAGAAGTCCGGCTTCTGGTTGGGAAGGTGCGCGGAACAGGCAGCATGCTTGCAGGAAAGGTCAGGCAGCGTCAACATGCTCATTCCGCACTTGTACACCAAACTGTCCAACATTCAAAGCAAGCAGCTCTAACCTGTAGCCCATCTCCGTCACTGCTATGCGTGTGGGAGGGAAGTGCTTGCGTTTTCTTCCTAGCAAGCAAATATCAGGCAAATAAACCTCCATTTCTGGGGTGGACTCTTACCTCCCAGGTAGACACAGTGGCCGCAGGATTGAAACATCCCTGCTTGGTGTCAGAAGAGGTTGAGCCGGAGCTGAGGGCTATGCACCGTCTGATTGAAACTGAGTGATCAAGGTCAAGTTTTCATTAAACCTCCCCTTTGTCCGTGGTCATCCTCCTTGAGAAACGCTGATCTTTGTGCATCCGCACAGGGAAGGCCAGCCTGCCCGGGACCCTTGACCAGTAGCGTTGGAAGTGTTGCTGTTGCCGTTAGCATGGCCCCTAGCCTGGCCATCTGGGGAAGCTCCCAGCATTCCCAGGCACCCGCAGCCAATGGGTTTAGTGGTTGCACAGCATGTTGCTGCGAGCTCTCAGCTCAGGAAGCGGCATCCGGATCCACCCCTTCCTGGAAGAGGGCTCCAGCCCCAGCCATGGGAGACTCCATGCCATGGTGCTTGCGTGGGGTTTTTGTGCACTCTGGCAGAGCGGGGGTCTAGCTGGGGTGGGGAGCAGGGTGGGAAAGTTGTCTTCAGCAGTAATTGTAAATGCAACATTTTGATTTAATTTTTTTACTATTCTGACCAACTCTGTTATTCCACTGGAAGCAGAGTTGCCATAAATAGCAAGTTTAGCCAAGGGGGAGGTGAATCACAGTGAAAGCTCAGCGAAAAAGAAAACCGCCCGAAATGAATGTCTCACGAAAAGAAGAATGTTTTTCTTTCTGATTAGATGCATCAGCTCAGAGAGGAGTTCTGAATATACCACTCAGAATCAGATGCTTAATTTCAGGAAGCGCAAATGGAGGGCAGCCAGAGGTTCTGCCGTGGAGCAGAGGGTTGAGCAGGGCCGGAATGACGCCACCGATTCAAAGGCTCAGGCTGATCCCGCGGCTCCATTCTGCCCCCCATCCATGGGGTCTGCCCGGCTGTGCAGCAAGTGGGTCTGTGTGCATGGAACCCTTTTCCAAAGGCAGGAAATGCCTCCATCCGCTGGGTGTCATGAAGGCTAAACCCCCAACTCACGGCAGGTGCAAATACCATGTCATATTGCTAACGTTAGAGTATCCCATTCTGTAATCTTACAAGGCATTTACAAATACTCAGAGTGCTTCCCTGTTGATTCTGAAGCCTGGTGCCCATTCTGCTAGCCCACGCATTTGTGCAAGAAGGTTGACGGAAGGAAAATGGCTTGTGGCAAGGGGCGGCCTATAAATTTCCAAATAAATAAATAAATAAATGCCCACTTCCATTGGCAAGGCGGGACAACTCTGGAAAACTGTGGCTTCCCTCCCTGGTGCTGTGTCGGATCCATTATCCCACCTGGCTGACATTTTCCAGGGCGAACATGGTGCACACGCTGCCATGTAGGTGCAGTTGAGTTGAGCTGAGCTGGAGGGACGCAAGGGTGGATCCTTGCATCCGCTTGACAGCTGCTGCATCATCCTCTCAGCTCTGTGCTAGCAGAAGAGGGACCCGAGTTCACGTGCAGAGGGCCAGCTGCTGAGTGCAACCTTGCCATCCCTGCGGCTGCCTGCCTCGATGCTCCCCAGAAGGGAGTGAGACTGAACCCACGATGTGCTCCAGGATGCTTCTGCACGCAGAGCAGTGCTTGCGCTAACTCTGGAACCGATCTTGAGCCTCCCCCAACACAAAAGCACTTTCCTGATATCGGGGCAGTGCTCAGAAGGTAATCGCACATCCCCTTCAAACTCAAGAACAGCCCCACTGTCACTTTGCCCAGGGCACGAAATGCCTTTTCGGAGCACTGACGTGACAATCGGCACCTGGCAAAATCCGGAACGAGTGTGGGGGAGGAGGGCTACTCTGGAAAGTTTCATTCGGTTTAGTTTCTCACTGAGCTTTTTCTGTTCCATTTCTGCAGCCATTTGCAAACTTGGTTTTTAAAGGGTACATGAAAATCTGTATGTATTTTTATACACACTTAGGATAATGTGTGCATTTTTGTATGTTTCCATGCACACTGGTCCAAATACGTTTATTTTTTTGAATCCCTAAATGTGGCGCATCTCTGTGCAGTGTCCTCTGAGGAGGGCATTTTGCTCACCTTTTAGCCTACTGAAGTGTTTTTTTTAATTTGTGAACTACACGAAGTTCAGAAAGGTTGACAACGGCTGTGGCACTGCGTTCCGGTTAGCACACTGATTTGGAAAGTGCCCATTTGGTAAGTTTGCCTTAAAAATGAAAGTGAAGCATTTCTCAGCCTTCTCTGGCGACAGGTAGCTCTTTCCTGTTTGGTTCCGGGGTGTGTCTGCAAAGCTGACCTGTGAAGATCGTTCAGGGGACCTAGAATAAGAGCAAGATTCATGGCCTGTGGTTGCTAAACAGCAGCGCATGCTAAACAATGTATGGGAAATTAATCACAAACTTCATCTGCACGGAAGCAGCACTTGCGACGCAACCTATTATGAGCAGACCGAATCCAGACCCCGCAGGGGGCCTATCCAAAGCGCAAGATTTAACAGAGCCTTCTGCTCTTATCTGGTGCCATTGATGCCATTTTAAAAAGGTGGTTTTGAATGCTTGACTGTCTTTTGTTCAAATTAACGATCACCATTATTGCATCTTAAAATGGTGCCCTTTTGAAAGGGGCATTCCTGACCTTGGCTGGGTTCACGTGATCACCCAAGAAAGACGTCCCAGTGGCGTCTTCTCCCCATCCCCGCTTGGGCCGCGTGAGTCACATACTTGCCACTGTGGCACGTGGATTGCCATGTCATCTGAACCCAGCCAGGTGGATGATGGGAGTGACTTGCAAACCAACCATTCATTCAGGCCCCTTAACACAAGCCATGTCTCCTTCGGTGGTTTGGAATCCACTCCCATCTTCCACCTTGCTGGGTTCAGATGACATGGCAACCCATGTGCCACAAGGATAACCAGGCAGATAGCATGGCATGGATGAGAACCGCCATGTCTCTTGTCCCGTGATTGTGCAAACCCAGCCATTGCCTTAAATATTGGGAAGACAGTAACTTTTTAGGAAATGGAACTTTCTGCCGTGTTGCATCTTCATTTCAAACTCTTGCTGGTCTGTGATTTATAGGGTTACTCATGAGTGTCGTACTTTTTTTGTTTTTGTTTTGGCATTGATATATCTTTCAGAAAAAGGAGAATTCCCGCATTTGTTTTGAGGAAAAGAGAAAAAAATAAGAAATTGCATGGACTTTGCAAACAGATGTTAGAAAATGAAAGGTAGGTCAAATGTTGGGCCTACATCAAAACATTCAGATTGATGCATTGAGAAATTTAATTGTAGTTTATCACTGGGAAGTGACATACAAATGAGTTTCAACTTCAGTCAGTTCAGATGAAGGTTGAAGTGATGCTATCGACTCTCTCTAGAAAGTTAGTTGTGCTTAAACCCCATTGAAACCAACAGAACGTAAGTTTTTACCTCTTTATGCCCCATTCATTTCAATGAGGCTTTAGTGCGCATAAGTGCCTTCGCATTTGGTCCAATGGTTAGAAAATGGCACTTTTTGAGAAATACAGCACCAAAGCAGTTCTTAATTTACACCTATTTCTAGCACCTAGAATGCACCCAGATTTGCTAAAGATACCTGACAAAGTTCTTGTAATCATTTCTTGTATTTAGCAGAAGCACTGTTCAAAAGGCGCATTACAGTCAGTTCCAGGTGTGATGGAAATTCTGCTGCAGCGGTGCTTTTGCTTCCAAAATTTGATGACTTATTTATTCTGCAGCTTGTTAGACAATAGGATCATTGTTATGAAGTCACACCCTGAACTTGATACTCCATAATGCCCTAATGAGCTGGGAGAACAGGCCATGCCTAGCTTTGTACTCCAGTTGTGCGAACTTTGGAAGCACAGACCACTCCCACATGCTTAGCACCTGGATGCAGCAGCAGTCTCACTTGTATGCAGGTAGGATACAGTGTGTGCATTCGTTTAATGGCCCTGAAATTAATTTGTCCCTCTTGCCTGTTCAGGTAGTTGGATATGCATAGACATGGCAATGGTAGACATGTGTTTTTATTCTTTACCACAGGTTAACATTTTGAGATTTTAATTAGGGTTTTTTTTTTAATCCAGAAGGGTTCCCTATAGAGAAAGGGCTCCCTGTTGAAGGCTGTGGCAAAAATCTTTTTTGCATATCTGCAGTCAGAAAAAGGTTTAAAATAACTTCCAGAACAATTTGCTTTCCTGCCTTGGAGCTGCAGAGTTGTTTTCCCTTGATAACTTGAAAATACAACCTATCAGTAAATATTTTAAAGTGTTAATCTATTGAATGGTTAATGGTAGGATAGTCTGTGTAATCTCTTAAGTGGGTTCACGGCCCCTTAAATCGCTTGGGCTTAGCAATGTGGAGGGATGTGGTACTAGTTGAGTGTTGCACAGGGGCGCGCCGTCAATCCGTTTCATCCGCGGTGGTCTGTAGAATAAACCCACAACATTATTGAATAGTTAGATAAATAATTAAAAACATCGAGGGCTTAACTTAAACTCCCTAAAGCCTGCAAATTCAAAATTGAGGCTTTCGTTTGCAAGCTTTTTGAGGTCCAGGACAATCTGCAGGTGCGTATTCCAAGTCGTAAAAAAAAGTGCTGCCTTGCATGGCAGGGCACTTAGCACAGAAGCTCCGAGCTGCGCAGTGTGCTGCTGGTTTAGATAAAACGCACGCCGGTGTGCCATCGTTGGAGACTCTCATGACTGCTTCCCCACACAGTTGCCCTGCCCTGCCCTGCCCTGCCCTGCCCTGCGCACCCTCTCTGCCCTGCCCCTTTTTCTACCTGCCTTCCAGGCGCGCCGGCAGTCGCCTTCAAGCGGGCAGAAGGGCTGTGCAGGAGCAGCATTGCTGCCCCAGCCCTTGTGCATGCCCTGCTTCATGCAGAGCACACCCATGGGGCGAGGGTGCTGGCTCGCCCCTGGCAGTGGGGCAGCAGTGGGGGAGAGGGCCAGTTCGGCTCCGAGGCATCGCCGCTTCCTTGTTGTCCTGTTCTCCTGACGTCAGGAGACTGCTAATGGATGCTGACCAGCTGTGGTTGCAAAGATCAGTGAGGCCTTTTAAGTTTCTGCTTCCTGGCATTGCAGTGGCCAGACCCTTAATGTTGTCTCACTGTACTTTTTGCGTTTTTTAAATGTTAGTAAAACTTGGAGCTCGATCCAAGATGCAGAGGTTGCAGTGAATAAGATGTTCAGAAGCTTTGGGTCGAGGCTGCAGGAGGCTGAGCAAACAGTTAAGAGGCGGAGGGTCAAGTGGCAAGGTTGCCGCATCGCCTCCCAGGACTGAGGACTGTAAATAGCTGAGCAGTGGAATCAATGACTGAAAGTGGAGCACAGTGTAAGGAATGTCAGGTTGGGAGGGGTTCTCGGGACTCCGGCAGTCGCACGGAACTGTTTTTAATCAACATTGGCTTTAAACGCAAGGAAATGCTTGCCGAAACACCAAACCTAAATGCTGATCTGTGTTTGTGGGTGGAAGTTTATGTTTTTCTTGGGAGTTCTCGCACATCATGCTGTTGTGAGCATCTGACTCTTAAGACTATAGGCAAAGCGCAAGTAACACCGTGTTCTTGTAGTTTATGGACATTTTTAGATGCAGTCCTAGAGTAAGACTTAGGAACAAGGGAGTAGGGAAGCCCAGGGCTGCACTGAATGACCTAGCTTGATTACATGAAGCCCTGTGGATCAAATGTTTTGGATACAGATGAAACATGAATGTGATGTTTCTAAATGCCTTAATTTCCCTCTTTAAAAACCTGTCTTTAAAGATAAAGTGCAGGAATGAAGGAACTAATATTTGGAATTCTCAAGATGCTGGATTTTTATTCTGCAATGTGCCTGCATTTGCATGAAATTGCCAAACAAGCCACCCTGGGTGTAGCTTTCCCACTGATCAAATGTCACTGATTTTGCTTCTGAGTCTAACAAGCTGACAAGGAATTCTGGGAGGGAAAGGCAGAGGTACAAATGCACTGGAAAGCAGAGTGATTGTGTGAACTCTGACATGTTCTTCTTGCTTGCTCGCTTGCTCTGCTTCCTTCCAGGCAGGGCTGAACCCCCTGGGCCTCGGGCGTAAACCTCCCTAGAAGGCACAGCTCCTGGCAGGTGGCCCCTTCTGCCAGGAAGTTACAGCGCACATGGCGGGAACTGTGTTCGGCACTTGCTGATGCACTCCCGCCCGGTCTTCCACCGCCAGCACTGCAAGAGGTTTAGAGCAGCGTCCTGGGGTGCCTGCAGCCCCATGACCTCCCCTTCACAGATGGAGGGTTATTAGAAAAAAGCAGCTGAGGAGAAGCGGGCATGGAGAAAACGAGAGAGGGAGGACTTAAGAAAGACGCTCCAAGCGGGGTTAGGGAAGGAGGAGGGCTCTGGATCTGAGAAAGACTTTCAGGTGTGGGTTTTGAGAGAACAACCATCATGGAGAAATACAGGATTTGTGCAGTGGAGAATTTTGTGGAAAAACCAGTGGCTTCCATCTCTAGCTGCAGCAGTGCCTCTGAGCTGGTTCTGCCTCTGAGTTTTGTTGCTGTGCCATCCGACCACAGGCGGGGGACTGAGGCTGGCCCAGGTGTGATCCCTCGGCCCTCTGCTCCCAGTTTGCTCAGTCTTTCCAAGGCGCTTCTTGCTGGCCTGGAGGTGGGTCTTTCCCAGGAGGAGGTGGCAGCCAAGTCCTACACAGAGCAGACCAAAACACGCTCGCTGCTCCCTTGTCAGCAGCCCAGGTGCTGAGTCCGAGTTTCAAACCACCAGTGAGGGCTGTGAAGCTGGATTCCTGCCCCGGTCAGGTCACTGAGTCCCCGTAGACGCCTGGAGGAAGGAAGTGACTGGAAAGGGGCGAGAGGTGCCTGAGACATGGGGATCCCCAGGGCTGCTCACTGAGCATCACCCTTCAGTCAGGGTTTGGACCTGTGCTGTCCGGTCCTGTTCTACCAGCCCCCTCAGGGGAGGGGAGAACCAGAGGGAGCAGAAGGTACAGGTGGGGAAGACGAGGCAAAGCCCAAGGAAGTGATGTACCGGCCATCCAGCCATGATAATATGCAGCGCACTAAATGCATCCCAGATCGGGGGGGGGGGGCAGCCTTTCTGCTGGCTTAAGGTCAAGCTTTGCACCTAAGTGTACAGAAGACGGCTGCACTGCTTTGCAGGCAACTCCGTGTGGTCTGGACAACCCAGTCCAGGGCTTTGTTGACCGGTTAGGAACATGCTCACGATTGAGCATTATAGCCAATAGTTGCACAGAAAACCTAGGAGCATTTTGCCCTATTCACAGAAAAATAAAACCTCTCTGTAAATGAGAAAACTGAGTTGGGGTAGAGAAGCCTCCTTGGTTTTTGCAACTTCCAGGTGCTGCAGGAAGCAAAGATTGTGGCCATTTCTTTTTCCCCAAGTGTAATTTGTAGCTGCGTTTGGTATTTTAGGGTTGTTTCTGAGCGTTAATTATTAGATCCATGTATTAGTGCACATTCCTTGCCATTAATCTCTGTTTATCCCTTATGATTTTCCATTTCTGCCCATTTTTGGCCCGCAGTTGTCTGTGTTCAGCTGACAGCTCTTTTGAACAGAGATGAGGCATCATATTCCTGCATGATGCAAACCAGTGCTCTGTTTTCCTGAGGTTTCACGTACCTGGGCAGCCTTCCTGAAAGTGTGCTCTTCTGAGACGCCTCCTGCTCTGTCTGCCTTGACGGGGCTTTAAATGTCCGCAATCTTGGTGACCTGGTCTCAGGAGTAAAAGCATCAGGAGCTGAGACAACGGGGGGATCTTGGGATTCTTCGGCTTATTTGTGTGCTGCCTGCCATCTGCGGAAACCTCGATGACTAGATGCAAAGAACAGCTATTACAACCCCGGAGGGAAGGAGGGGAAACATCAAAACTAGTCCCTGCATTGGCAAAAGGAGGGTTTGCTGCTTCAAGCTGGGACCACTTTGGCGTTTGTGGCCGGCTGTTCGGTCCTGCCCTGAGCTGCTCTGTTGACACGAACCCCCCTGGAAAAACTTGCCAGAGAGCCAAAGTGTCCCTTTATGGAAGACTTGCAAGCAAGACCATGCAATTGCGAGCCTGCTTAACCCCAGGGGCCTCCGCCAGTTGTCCGAGGCCCAAGTATAGCGCTTGTCAGCACGGATGGAGTTCTTCCTGGTCACCGGGACTTGTGCTCACAGCAGGTGTCCAGGTGAACGGCTCTTGACATGCTGGATCGACTGCTACCTCCCATGAGACAATAGTCGTGGAAAATCCTTTTACGGTGATTTGGCAGAGTTTTGTGCCTTGTGCTGTACATGGGCTGGGCTGGGCCGGTTCCCGTGCTTCAGCTTTCTAACAGAACAAATGGCTCAGAATTGTCTGAATGTGGCCATTTGTGCAGTGGCACAATTTCAGCCAATTACCGACTTAGTAAAGATTATTTCCTTTGCTATTCCCAGTTAGAATTCCATTTCTGCTCCCTTTCCGTTGCTGTTATCAGACTACAAAAAAGCCAAGGTGGTTGTAGCTGGCATTATCCCTCTTTGAAATGAATACATGCACTTTATTCTTTTCGGCACCAGACTAAAACCCTTTTATTTTCTCAATGTCTTAAGATATGATTGTTTCAATTGGGGTTTTATTGTTGGTTGGAAATTTTATTACGATGCTGGGTTTTATTTTATTTTATTTTATTTTATTTATTTTATTTTATATTGTCTTACTGTTAAACTGTCCTGAGACCACTGCAAGGGACTGTCTAGAAAAGTTTTACATAAATAAGTAAATATATAATGCGATGTTTTCCCTTTCATTTCAGGCATTCGACCACCAATCATGAACGGGCCGATGCACCCGCGCCCCCTGGTCGCACTCCTGGATGGCAGGGACTGCACGGTAGAGATGCCGATCCTGAAGGATGTAGCTACGGTGGCATTTTGTGATGCACAATCCACACAAGAAATCCACGAAAAGGTAACACTGAGAGCAACTCTGACTCTGTTGAACAGAGACTGAGATGCATTCTGTCCCATCCTCAGCAGCCCTGCTCAGCACTTGCAAACAAACGCTGGGCTGCAGAATTGATCCGTCTCACAGTCGGTCTTCCTCTTCATTTTGTAACGGTGACTCTCCCTAACACGATAGTCTTCTCCAGGGAGTCCTGCCTGCTCAGAATGTGGTTCATGAGGACAACAGCCTTTGTTGCCTCAGGAAAAAAGGGTCCGGTTGGCCACGCACTTTACTTTTCGCAGTGGGTGAGCCTGGCCAGTCACCCGCATGGAGGAGTACAGGCCTTGCAGCACCTGGCAAGCCTTGGTTGCGCATGGGGCCCAAACCGTGGCCTGGTCCTGGTGATGAGCTTGTTTGGGCTGAGACAGTCCGTGCCTGGTATGAGCGGCAGGTCCCTGGTGGTGTCCTCTCTAGGTGAGCGCTTGGCGCGTCTTCCAGCTAGTTGCACTGATGCATTGAAAAGTATGTGCAGTCAGAGTTCAGCAAGCATTCCAGGGTGATGCAGCAGTGATGACTGTGAAACCAGAAATTCTGGTTTCACACATGCAGGTCTCCGAATGTTTTTAAACCATTTATCATCAGACCAGCCTAACGGAGATGACAGAGGCCATGGGCAGGAAGTGTCAAGAACCTCTGAGTTGCCTTATGTAAGAGCTAGATGCTCCCTTTCTTGGTCAGGCCTAGAGAAGCTTGTTTCAGACTCCTGGGAAGAAGCTTTGCAGGAGTTTCCTGTGATGGTGGTGGCTTGGAAGGGCGCGAGACCAAGCCCATGCAAAGTATCCAGCTCCGTCTAATGTGTCTCTGTTTGGTCCTACATCCACATGCATGTCTGCATGAAGGAAATGCATGTGAACCAGTCCTGAAATTATATCCCTATGTCTTCCAGCTTGTCTGGTGGGAGCATCCACAAAAAACATTAGTTTCTCGCTGAAGGAATTAGTACAGTTTCTTTGTTTAGAAATTGTTAATGGCTGACCTTTTCAGAGAAATAAATGTCAGATTTCTCTCTGATAAATGGTGGTGCTCCCCAGAGATGTCGGCACCATCTCCTAGGCTCCTTTGGTCCGGACTGCGACTTGCCTGAAGCGCTCAGGTATTTCCGGGTGTTGCCTCTCCAAAATGGGTGACTTGAGCTTTGAATCCGAGGTTGCCAGAGCCGCACGGTGGCCTTTAGAAGACGTTTAATGAAGCCTATGCTCTCACTTGGTGCAAAGGGAGCACTTGGAACGCGGCTGGTTTTCTCCCTCCCGGCGAGTAGGAGCTTCTTGGGTGGACCAGAGGCTGTTCAGAAAACGGGCCTCTGAGCAGACTGTTCTCACACCTACTCGATCGCTTGGAGCTTGTCGGGGATCCTCAGGCCTTGATGAGGAAGCTGCCTGAGCTCGTGGCCGCAGTTGTTCTTCCTCTTGCCACGGGAGGGGCCTTGCCAGTGGCGACTCCATCTCCTCCTTGTTGCTCTACTCACCCGCCTCACTGAGCACCGTGATCAACTTGGCACTCGTGCTCCTTCCCTTCCCTTCCCTTCCCTTCCCTTCCCTTCCCTTCCCTTCCCTTCCCTTCCCTTCCCTTCCCTTCCCTTCCCTTCCCTTCCCTTCCCTTCCCTTCCCTTCCCTTCCCTTCCCTTCCCTTCCCGTCCCGTCCCGTCCCGTCCCGTCCCGTCCCGTCCCGTCCCGTCCCGTCCCGTCCCGTCCCGTCCCGTGTGGTGGCTCTTGTCACTTCGCTGGCTCGCCTTCACTGAACTTGGGGTTGCTGCTGTCAATCTTCCCTCTGCCCAGCAGCCACTGGGCAGCCCCGTTGGCGGCCAAGGAAATGCTTGAAACACTTCTTTTTTTTCTGTGGATGCAGGACTGTGGGGGGGTGTCTCTTAGTGAGATGCTTTTTGCCATTGAACCTGCTTGGTAACCAGCTCCATGCAGGTCATGTGTGAATGTGCATATCACTGCTTGAAGAGCAACAGGCAAGGTGAGCTTTCTCTATTGCTCCGTTTGCTAAAGCTGCCAGGGGCAGAGGGAGCTCTTTAGTTTGTGCAAGGAGAGCCAGCAAAGTGAGGTCTTTCCACATGCTTCCTTTGGCTGCAAGGATGCATGCCACTGCAGGGTTAAGCCTCGTGGATTTCGGACGTGCAGAAAGTGCATTCAGTGAACGTTTCGTGGCATTCCAGCACACCTGCATCTTGCGTCTCACATGCTGCACAACGGCAGATGGCCAGATTACCACCGGTTGCCCGAACGGGCCGGTACTCGCCGGGTTGAGTTTTGTGTGCCACTTAAACTAAGGAATCCCAAGTTTTGATTTGTCCGATTTTGAAAAGGAAGTTAACCGACTGGTGCCCATTGTTGTTTTCCAGGTACTGAATGAAGCGGTGGGCGCACTGATGTATCACACCATCACTCTAACTCGTGAAGACCTGGAGAAGTTTAAGGCTCTTCGGATTATTGTTCGGATCGGAAGTGGCTTTGACAACATCGATATTAAATCTGCCGGAGATTTAGGTATGCCGGCACCTCTGTATAACCGCTTTGCAGGGTAGGAGGAGCGCAGAGATGGCCTGGCCCTCCACTGGGTGTCCGAGGAGCCCGTGCCCGCTTCCCCTTGCCCCTTGCCCCACTGAGCCCACCTGCTCTTGCTCCTGCGCTCTGGTGTGTGGGGCTGTACCGTACGTGATGGTGAGTGGCCTTGCTTTTGAGCGGTTCCCTTCCTGGGGTCCCTTCGAGGATTGGGGTCCGGGAGAGCACTTGCGAAGGGACGGTGTGAAACTCACGGGCTGTTCTGTGCTACCCAAGGGATTGCGGTCTGCAACGTGCCGGCTGCGTCCGTGGAAGAGACGGCGGACTCAACCATGTGCCACATCCTGAACCTGTACAGACGAACCACCTGGCTCCACCAGGCCTTGCGGGAAGGCACGCGAGTGCAGAGCGTGGAGCAGATCCGGGAAGTTGCTTCCGGGGCGGCAAGAATCCGAGGGGAGACCCTGGGCATTATCGGGTTAGGTACGCCGATCTGGATGGACGCCCAGGCGTGGCTCCCCGCCAGGACTGGGCCTGGGGGCTCTGTGTGGTGCTGTGGTCCCTTCCTTGCAGGGCGGGCTTCTTTTCCTTTGCGTGTATTCACTGGCGCGTTGTTGGAGTTTGTGCACGGCAGCAGTGGTGTTTCAGCACAGAGCATTGGTCTCCATTTGGCCACGTGACGTTCTGCCTGGTCAGCGCTTCTGCTGATTCGATCACTGCCGAGCGCTCAGCTGCAGGCAGTCCAGGCTTGCACTTCGCAAAGCCGTATTTGAGATTCACCCCAATGTCAGGCTTTGATGACTCGGAGGCAGCCGAAAAGGAAAGCGGGCGCTTCTGCCCCATTGCAGCTGCGTCGGAGCAAAGGGGGAAGGAGGGGCACGTGGCCCCGGGGCAGCCGGGTGCACTAGTGGGCAGCGGGCCGCTTCCGGCCTTCCTGCCCATGCCGCGTCTCTTCTAGGGCGCGTGGGACAAGCCGTGGCGCTGCGAGCCAAGGCCTTCGGCTTCAACGTCATCTTCTACGACCCGTACCTCTCCGACGGCATCGAGCGGGCCCTGGGGCTCCAGCGGGTGAGCACCCTCCAGGACCTGCTGTTCCACAGCGACTGTGTCACTCTCCACTGCAGCCTCAACGAGCACAACCACCACCTTATCAACGACTTCACTATCAAGCAGGTCAGCCTCCCCCAGGGGAAGAAGCGCCGCTGGGGAGCCGCTTCTGCGTGTTCCCCGCGCTCCGCGGAGATTACTTTAGGAATCCTTATGGTAGCCAGGCCAGGAGGGGTGGCAGCGTTGTCCATGCGCGGCAGCTGTGTTGTTACCGCCTGTCCCGCAGGTGAAAAGTCCCGCTCTCCTGAATGTCTGTTTGCACTATGATCAGTTTTGCCTGTGGCTTGGTTCGCTCCTCAGGCTGTATTGGTGTCTGCCGCTGTGACGCATGGCACTCCCGTCAGCGGCTTGCGCACTAAGCACGTCTCAGCAAAATGCTTCAGAGGCTGTAATCCAAAGTGTGCTTCCGTGTGGCGAGTGGCTGGCGCCCCCTTGTGTTCAGTGCATACGCTCTCAAACGCAAGCCCCACCCGCTGCACAATTTTTTTCTGGAAGGGAAGACAGCTGGGGCTTTGAGAGGAGTGTTTGCAAGCTGTCCAGAGGATAGCTTGGTGTGTGCTTTGAGCTCATGGCCTCAGAAGCACATTCTCTGATTGCAGCAAGCTTTTTACGAATTCTGATAGCTAGAGTTGTAGCAGCTCCCCTAATAACCCTAACCCTCTAATAAATTCATCTGCTAAAGAGGGCTCTAGTCTGGAAACACTGCACGGATCTGCTCCTCTGAGTGCTGTTCCTAAGAGCCTTGCTCCGCTGGAGTGAACAGGTTTCTCTCCCCCGCATGACTTGTGCCACGGGTGCTTTTTGGGTGGGGTGCCCAGAATATGGCGATAGTGCTCTTTCCTCTGAGGCAAGGGGTGGAAGGACATGTGACCCCCTGGGGAGCAGAGCTACTAACATTCAGTGAGACTTCTGTAAGCCCCATGAGCCTGTGGAGCAAGCAGGATTTATGGATTTTAAATATTACTATTATTAGTATTATTCCATTTCTGTACTGCCCCACACCTGGGCAGCTTACAACCATCCATAAAAAGAGATGACTAAAAAGCAGCAAAAACATCATCAAATCAGAAGAATCATCAAAAAGTCTAAAGCAGCTGAAGCAGACAAAACAGGGCAGTAACCAGCGGGATGGGTGACCCGCTCAGGCCCCGGGGGGCCAAGCAAGCCTTTAAGGGCTGTCTTAACCTGGTGGCCACATGTGCCAAATTCGGTTCCAGCCCGGCTGGGGGGGGGCTGGGGGGTTGTGCCAGAGAAGGGGGCCACCACCGAGAAAGCCCTCCGCCTTGTTGCCACACTCCCCCTGGAGCTGACCCTCCACGGAAGGCCCCCAGGAGAGAGCTCCCGCTGCTCCCGTTCACCCTCCCAGGCCTTGGTTACATGTGTCGCGTTTCACCCCTCCCAGGCTGGAGCATTCTCTTGTTACCGGTCTGCAGAGATTATAATCAGCATAGAAGGGTGTGCAGAAATGTTGGTACAAAGCTAGAGTGAATCGGCAAGGTTTCACAATCTGTTTCTGTGACACTGATTCTGTGGGTTCCCTTTCCTTTTTAAGTCCACACAGAGGCCTCTCATGGCTTGTACAGCCGAGCGCGGCTATTTTCCTCGGGCCCTGAGCTGTGAATGAAGCACACTTCATGAAACGGCCCTTGACTGGGATCCAGCTGGGGATGCTGCCAAGCCTCGTAATCGGATGACCAGGGTTGCAATGCCTCCCTTTGTAAGCGGCCTGGATGGATGTGGAAAAGGGTTGGCAGCTCACTAGGGCAGCCTCACTCGGGGCAAGATCTTCCCACGCAAGTTTCAGCAAGCAGAGGGCCCAGCGTTAAAGTCCGGCCCGTTGTGGAATAATGCCAGCAGGGTTTACACGATGATGGCTCTGTGCACGCCAGTGCTGATTTGTACAAGGAACGGGCAGAACGGTGGGTGTGTTAGGCATGTTGCTCAGAGCTCACCCTCTGCGCCGTGCTTCAGATTGGTTTTGCACTGCCCTGCTTACTTGGCAAACTTAGATGTTCCTCTCGTTCTCGATACGTTATGGCAAGCAGAAGGTTACAGATTTGCTTCACTAAGCAAACACTTTTAACTGATCCTTACCATGCATGCCACCCTATTTAGTAATTTCAGCAGACTTTGCTTTTCAAGCTCGTGCAATTACTTGTGCAAGTTGGGAAAAGAAAAACAGTAGGTGCATTTTCTTCAAGCTTTTCCTAGATGTGGCCGTGGCAACTCTTCCGTGAGTAACCCTTGAATTTCCTGAGTTGCATTCCAGTGCCCCGTATAGGCCATATATTTAAAATCATGTTAACAAGATGGATTTTTTTTTTTTAAAAACCCTTTCTAATGGTTTCCTCAGGATCTGCACTACCTGTTTAAATACAAAGGCAAGTCTGCCTTTCCTTCAGCTTAGTTCACTTCATCCACAATAAAAGTCCATTTTTTTACTGTCTGACTCAGCTATTACGCCTGGTGAAGACTCAGTGCTGAAAAGCTCACTTGTGAAGGACAGTGTGTGGTGTGTTCCGGGTTCAGGACGATGGTCCATTTTCGGTGGACTTCCCTAACTGGGGCAGTTCTTCCCGCCCACGGTCTCGCCGGCAGGGCTGCGTCTCACGCCCGCCCTGAGCGTCACCCTCCTCCCTCCTGCAGATGCGGCAAGGGGCCTTCCTGGTGAACACGGCCCGCGGGGGCCTGGTCGACGAGAAGGCGCTGGCACAAGCCCTGAAGGAAGGCAGGATACGAGGGGCGGCCTTAGATGTGCACGAATCGGAGCCATTCAGGTGGGAAGAGCGGCGGCGGCCTCGTCACTCACAGCTGCTAGGGACTAGCGTTTGCTTGGTCCTCCGAAAGACCTTCCCACATTCCTTCCGGCCTCAACCGAGGCGGAGAGGGGAGGGACAAGCACGGCCTCCACGGGTGGCTGGGAGGGCAAAAGAACAGCGCAGGTCGGGGCAGAGGCGCCCCGCCAGTGGCCGGGCCATTCCAGGCCTTCGCCCCGCCGGCTCAGGCAGCAGCACGCTTGGCTCGCTGAGCCGGCTCCCGGTGGAGACTGCCCTCAGGGTCCTCCAGAGCATGCCGAGGCGGCTCTGCACGCAGCCACCGTGTTGCGTCTCCAGCCCGCACGTAAGGCTGTCGCAGGGCGCAAACTGGTGAGCATGGGTTGTGCAAGGCTTGAGCCGCCCCAGGGCCGACCCCATGCTCCGTGAGGGCAACAGCGGCCTCGAATAAGCCACGCTTGCTGGGCTTGCTCAACATGGCAGCTCGGGGTGGGGACCGGAGGCAGAAAGCGGCTCCCCTCCTGGGGCAGCGCCTTCTCCGAGCTTAAGGAACCCCCGACCGGCAGGCCCAGCCTGGGCCGCTCACAATCCTGGCCAGCGGGGAAGCAGTGGCTCTGGAGCCAAGCCCATTTCCAGGTAGAGTCCACCCCACGCTGCCTTCCATCTCCGTGGGCCTCCAAAAAGTGGAATACGTGGAGGACACGCATACCTGCTGGCACACATGGAGGTGACTGAAGCGAGCTGTTTTCATGGATGCCCTCATGGATGCCCCCATGGAGGCTGTGAGAAATAGATTCTTTCTGCTCTCCTGTTTCTCTCAAAATTCTGCACAGAAGAATTTCTGCCAGGCCCCCTCATTAAAGCTCAACTGCTGTAGCTCTTGTTATCATCAGAGCTACAAAGCACCAAACTCTCTGGTTTTTTGCAAACAAACTAATTTTAACTTTTAAGCACTCCGTGTGGATGGGGTGTTTAAATTTTATCTTTATTTCATCCTGGACTGCCTAAATTTTCCCTCCTCTGGTTAGAAGCTTGGTTGGCGTGTCCATCAGCACACCAGGGACAGAATTAAATATTCTAAGCTCCCAGGAAACAAAAGTACAGTTTGTGTCTTGTGGTGCCCGCTTATTTTTAACATGCAACACCCTCTCTATCTTCTCCTGCAGCTTCAGTCAGGGTCCGCTGAAGGATGCGCCGAATCTGATCTGCACTCCGCATGCTGCCTGGTACAGCGAGCAAGCCTCCATAGAGATGCGGGAAGAGGCGGCGCGGGAGATCCGGAGAGCTATCACAGGTGCCAGCCACGTCACCTTCAGTGTCTCTGCAGTGGCCCTGCTTGCGCATAATGCTCGTCCCTGGATTAAGCATCCCAGGAATTGGCGTGGCTGCATGAAAGCCACCAACCACCCATTCACCTCTTCTGCCTTGAATCGGCTTTATGAATGGATGGGTTGTTACCATGAATGGTGAACCCAGTGTCTTTTAGGATCAGCCTCCTGCCATTTTGGCCCATGGCTCAAAACCCTGGGTTGTTCAGCCCCGACGAGCCAAATTTGTGCGTCATGACAGCAACCCAGGAATGCCACTCCCGGGTTGTTCCAGGAAGTAGAAGTGGGTGGGAACCAGGCCTGCAGCGGTTCCTGCTCGGGATATTGGTGTCTCCCCTCTGTCGCCAGGGGCCCCGTGCTTCTCGGTGACACTGGCTGAGGAAAAGGAGTAGAGGCGAGATGTGTGGGGACAGGCGGCTGAGCTGGACCTGCTGTGGTCTGGGACACGGGGCGGCCCTTCCTGGCAGGATGCACTTCCGGCTTCTTCTGCAGGAAGCACCCAGCTGGCCCAGATGCTTTCCAGTTCTGCTTGAGTCCTTTGGCCCCTCACGAGTCCTTTCATGACTTCCTTCATCAGGAAAACTGTTCCGCTGTTTTTCTTGAATTGTCCATGACGATTACCTGCTAGTTTTGAGAAATGAATTAGGGAAGCAGAGAAGAGGGCTGTTACCAGAGAATGACTCTGCTGGCCAAAATCCACGACTTAACATTTGCGCCGCCGCTCTCTCATCTTGGCTCATGAATAAAAGGGATGAGCTGCAGCCCCCCCCCCCCCCCGGAAGCCTGCAGAATAACATTCTGCGCTGTTCCGAAGGGTCTTCCTGGCACGCAAGTTCAGGAGCCTGCAGAGGCTCTACGGGGAACGGGCCGGAGTGCTCCATGCAGAATTCTGCCCCATTGTTAAGAGCGCAGCTTCCGTCATTTCCCCTTCCTGCATTCAGGCCAGCGTGTTAAGGAAAGAGCAGTCTGGAAGGTGCTTTCCAGAGGTGTGGATATGCATCACGCCGCACACCTTTCCCCTCTTTGTAAGAAGCATGCTGTTTATTTATTTATTTATTTATTTAGCCGATGTATATCCCACCCTTTCTTCTTTTAAAGAACTCAAAGCGGCCCGCATCCTCCTCCTCCTCCTCCTGCTCTCAGTCTTATCCCCACAGCAACAACCCTGTGAGGTAGGTTGGGCTGAGTGTCTGCGACTGGCCCAAAGTGGCCAGTGGGCTGCACGACTTAGCAGGGGCCGGCGCTCCGATCGCCTGGGTCCCCACCTCTCATGCACCACGCCACACTCGCTCCCAGCACAAGATAGTGGCAAGGGCAGGCACGCGTGAGGCGGGCGAGCCTTCTGCACTCCAAGTACGGTTGTTAAAATGTTCTGGCGGGTACCACTTTCTAACCCAGCTAGCATTTTGAAAATTCTATTTTTAAAAATTAACCAAACAACAACAGCAGCAGCAGCAGATCAACTAAAAGAACACAATAGCATTAAAAACAATATCTAGGGTTTTTTTTGTTTGTTTTAAAGGGGAGCCAAGCCTTTCCAACCTTTGCCATTTCAGTGATGTGCTTACTTAAAGGGGAAAAAATCCAGTGTATACGCGCGACCCAAGACAAATGCTGATCACTCCATGCATGTGTGTTTCAAATTTCATAGGCAGGGTTAAGCCGTCGCCGTTTAAAACACTCTGCGTAGCATTCCTGCCTCTAAATAATGGAAATGAAGGCATGAGAAATGGTAGAAGAACCTTTCTTCAAAATGGAGAGAAGATGTGCGCCGGCGTGGGCTGGGTATGTTCCAGCGCAGCATGTGCTGCACGTGCGGAGCTGATGTGTGTTGTGTGTCCCCACCAGGCCGCATCCCAGACAGCCTGAAGAATTGTGTCAACAAGGAGCACCTGACTGCAGCCACACACTGGGCCAGCATGGATCCCGGAGTTGTGCACCCCGAGCTGAACGGTGCCGCATACAGGTAGATAAGGCTCGGGGGGCAGCTGGGTTTGGCCTGTCCCATTTGGCCTGTCCGTCATGAGAATCGCTCCCTCGCAGCTTGGCGGGCGCTCTCGCCCACGGAGCCCGTCTTGCCATAGATGCAGCAAGCTGCTGAGGAGGGGCCAGGACAGGAGCGGCAACTGCAGAACTCAGGCTTCCTCAGCCGCTCGGGAACGCGCACCAGGTCAAGCTGGGCTCATCCGTCCTCCCCTCTTTCAGCAGGTTCCCGCCCAGCGTCGTGAGCGTGGCCCCGCCCGGCATCCCCGCGGCCGTTGAAGGCATCGTTCCCAACGCCATGTCCTTGTCGCATGGGCTGCCCCCCGTCGCACACCCGCCCCACGCTCCCTCGCCCGGCCAGACAGTCAAGCCTGAAGCGGATAGAGACCACCCAAGTGACCAATTGTAGCCCACAAAAGCGTCATTCCCAGCTTGGCAATTGCAGCTTTGAGGGCGCGCGGAAGCTCAGTTGGACTGTGAAAAGATGCAAAACCATGAACAGACAGAGGAGGCGGCCATGTATGTTTAGAAACTGGTCCAATACGGTGGGAGATGGCAAGAAGATTCGAAAACCTGATTCCTCCATATAAAATGTAGTTTGTCCCTGTCCAGTGACCTGATTCACCGTTTCTGTGTCCTTTGGGTTCTTTGTTAAGCCAGAGAAGTTAGTAGTTAATTATATCATGAATGTACTTGTCTGTGTACAGTTTTTAGAACATTAACAAGGGTTTGTTTGCATAGCTGTCGACAAGGAAAAATACACCGAAGGGAGGCATTCGACAAACCAGTTTTGAGATCCTTTGTTTTTCTGTGTTTCAAAATGCCCAAAAATGAGGCGGTTGGTGAACTTCTCAGGATAACGATTTCCCCGTTTTTCTTTCTACACCACACAGTGCATTGTTTTTTCTACCTTCTTGTCTTATTTTTTAGAATAATTTAATAAAAACAGTTTCTCCTAATTTTGACACAAATTTCCCTTACTCCAGAATGAAGACATTTCAAAGAGATTTTGAGGTGCAAATAAAGGTTTTGTATAAACAGGCGTTGATGCTTTTTGTCACCAGTTAAAGTATATATTATTGATGGGATGGGGTGGGCGGGAGAGGCACTCGACTACTGGAAAGTAGCAGCATTTCATCGCCACATGGATTCTTTCCTGGTAATGTGGTAGGCTAGCAATATTTTGGGTTAAAATCATGTTTGTGACTGTATCCATTTGTATGAATTATTTTAAAGAAATAAAAATCCCAAACCAATGTCATGTGCATCCTATTTTGTTTATGCTCCCTGTTCCATGCCTGATAGAATTCATCGCTACTCCGTGTCTAGGTTTCCTCTGCTCCCTTTCACAGTAAGCCCTGGAAGAAGAAAATCAAGGTCGAAGCAGTTCTTTCCATTACCCTGTTTTACAGAGTGGAACCTTGGAAATAACTTACTGGAAAAAGCTGTTTCTATCTTATTTTCCTTTTTTGCTGTACCTGAAGGTAATTCAACTTTGCTTCTGTGGGAAGGTTTCAGCCAGTTACAGCCTGGCCCTGCCACTGTCTTTCAACGACCTGTAACCATTTCAAGCATCCCATTGAAGACACACGCGGCAGCAAAGCTAATGTTGATGGATCTTTCTTTCTGCAAATATTGCAAAACTAATTTGACTGAATAAATGGAATAAAATCTGAACTCGCAGGTATCAGAGGGAACTCGCAGACACTCTGGTTCTGAGAGGGCTTCCTCCTTTCCGGACATCAATCATTTGATGTCTCTCTCATTTACTAAATCAAATGGCTGCTTCAAAGACCTCTTCAGTCATCTCACGCCGAGGTCTGCGGCAGCTGGAAAACTACTCCGCGGTTGGAATCGGACATCACTGGGTGTAAAAATACTGAAAATGACAACTGCCCAGGTCGTTTGGCTCTTCCCTGCTGGAGCTTCTAAATAAACCCACAGTTGTGTGCTAAAAAGCACATTCAGGTGGCCAGAGCTGTACCAACCCAAAAGCAGAACCCGGTCGGACATGGTCCTTGCGCCTGATGCACCAATTCTGCCATGGTGCGAAGGCCTTGCGCCCCCCGTTTCAAAGCATTCTGTACACTAATGGGCCCTGCGCAAGGCGCCGAGTTACTGATGGAACAGAAAGTCTTAGACTGGCAAAGAGCCGCATCTTTTAAATGGAAAGGGCTACAAGCCCTTGCCCATCTCTGCTCTTGAAAGGAGCCATCTTCAAAGCCGTTCGCTTGGCCAGGACATGCCATGGATGGCACCTCCTGCCCCCAGACGGCCGTTCAGAGGGCGCCGTGAGGCCGCCACCAGGTGGCAAAATGCCGTCCTCATGTCTCACTGGTGCTGCGAATACTGTTGCAAAGTCATGCACTTCGGGGGTGCAGCCCCACTCTTTCTCGAAACTGGCTTGATGGGCATTTCACGTGTCCGTGCCAAGAAAAGCGCGCAAAATGGCCCGAGCGAGGCAGCGCGGCCTTTGCCGGCAGCCCTCAGCAGCTGGGCCCGGCGTGGGCCGGCTCCTGTCCTCTCCTCTCTCCACATGACCTAGGGGTGGTCCAGGCCAGGCGGCTTTGTGGGTGTCGCCCCGTCGGGCTCGGGCACGTCCTGCGATGATGCAGCCTCAGCGCAGCAGGAGCCTGGCTGGCCGTGAGCCGCTTTCCCATCTTCCCCCGAACCCTCCATGCCTTCCTTTCTCTCTCTCCTTGCCCACTGCGAGGGAGAGTCAACCCGGGGCTGAAAAGGCAACGGTTTTATTCTGACGATCGATCGATCGATCGATCGATCGGGGGACGAACAACTCTTCCAATGTGCCCTCTGGCATCCTGCCCACAGAACAGCCGGCAGGAAGCGCTCTGGAGCAGATCGCACCTTCGACTGGCTTCACTTGGAAGCAAGCGCCAGGGACTTGAGTGGTACTCGTCCGTGAGAAAGTCAGCGCCGGAGAGGCCAGCCGCACTTGGGCGGAGGGAATGGGGGCCCTCGCTGCTGTCTCCCCCCGGGGAAGGGAGGGGCATGCCTCCTCTCCTCCGTCACTTTGGGGACAGCTGCTGGCCTGCCCCAAGGAGCAGCACCTGCACTCCTTCGCTGGCCTGCACCCCGCACGGCTGACAATGGGGGTGGGCAGGCCACTTTGGGAAGGGGCCATGTCCTCGCACCCATCTCCCACTTCCTCACCCCTCCAGTGCCCAGCATCCCCAGCACCAGGCCAGGCAGCCTTCATGGGCACATGTGCTCAAGGGGCACATGCAGTCTGCACAGGGGCCGTGACGCAGAGGGGCTGCCCCCCCTTCAGGCACCCCGCCCTGACGCGGGGGGATGTTCCTGCCTGCTCCGAGGCCAGTGGAGCCCCTCCGGCCTGCACTGCTGCGAGGAGCCTGCAGCCAGGCCACATCCCCGGCCCAGGCCCACCAGTGGCCCCCAGAGATGGCGGGCGGGCAAGCAGCGGCAGCAACCTCCTCCCCAGCGCTGCCCAGGGTGCCCTTGGAGGGGGCAGTGCCCAGGGCACCCCCGTGCCCCCTTGGCTTCTCTCTCTCCCGGGTCCACCGGAATCTTACTTATGGGGAAAGGGCGCCCTGGCTGCGGACAAGAGCCAATCCAAAGGGAGCCTCCTCCCTCTCGGGGGGCAAAGGGGCGCACGTCAGGTGGCACCCTGGAAAAGCGGGTTGGGGCAGGTGAGGGCGGGTGCTGGGCACAGCGAGGTGTGTGGGTCGGTGGGCAGCAGGGGAGCAAACCGGCCAGTGCCTCCCTTCTCTGGCAGCTGCTCCGGGACCCCCTCTGCAGGGGGCCAGGTCAGGTGGGTGGGCTTTGCTCCACCATTGCCACCACCACCTTTCCTCCTTCCAAGGAGCGCAGGACAGCTGGCATCCTTCCCTTCCTCTCAGCCTTACCCTCAGAATAACAACCCTGCGAGGTGGGCTGGGCGGAGAGTCTACAGCGGGCCCAGCTTCACCCCACAGTTACCAAGCTGATGATTGAGGATCCCCAGGCAAGGGCGGCGGGGGCGGGGGGGAAGCAGGAACGCCAAACCTGGGGGGGGGGTGCAAGGGCTCCCCTCAGCCAGGTGGCCTCCAAGTGTTGCAAGCTGGACGGATGGGGAAACTTGCAAGGACAACCGCTGGGGGATTGGGGAGGAGGCTGGCACTCAGGCTGGCTGGGACCCTGTGCTGAGGGCAACGGCGGTGTTCTGCAATGAGCTGATTCTCAGCCGCGAGGCAGCGTCCAGATGGCAGGAGAACCCCTTCCGAGTGAACAGATGCGGGGAACAAGCTGCGGCCGCCAGCGGGGCCTGCCACCGCTGCAGAAAGCACCTGGCGGGACTCGAGCGAGCAGCCGCATCTGTGAGGAGCAACCCACCATGAGTATTCCGTGTTTTGCTAATTGTTGTTACTCTGGAATGGCTACAATCACTCTGGACCTGTTATTGTTATCATGTTTGCACTGGAAACCGTTCCAAAAGCGTTGCTATAGAACGGACTATAAAAGCTTTAAACAAATAAATGAATAAATAAATATATGATGTTATCGTGACGTGCGAACCAGACGGAGTGTTATGGTCAGATGCTGCAGCAAGCGAGCTTTGGCGACGACTTCTGTTGGGGGAAGACAGTTCAGCGAAGGCGCTGCAGCAGAGAAGGGGCTGGAAAGGGAGGGCTCGGCGTCTCCCTCCCCTCACTGCCCCCAAGTGCCCATCCGTGGGGCAACGCTGGCATTGCTCCAGCTTAAAATACCGGCACAACCGCTTTCTTTAACCCACAAACTTACTGAGTGCTACTGAAAAGCCCCTGGATCTGGGTTCTCTCAGAAACGTGCAGATAATTTCAGTCTTATGAGCCACGAATCATAACCAAAGGGGCAGATGCCAAGGTCGCGTCCACAGAGGGATGCCGCCCTTCTGGCCATCCGCACCCACGGCCCACCTCCACCTCCACCTCGCCAAGGCCGGCTGGCATGGCTCTGGCACAAAACGCCCTGTGCCAGCTTTGAACCAGGCCGATGTCCACACAGGAAGGCCCCCGCCATGCGCTTCCCGGCTTTGGGGTCCGATCGGGAAATCGCCCTCCAGGCATTCTGGGGCAAGTCAAGGAAAGTCAGAGGTGGTTTTGCAAATGGGAAGCTGCAGCTCTCCGTGGTTCGGTTTGGTTCGGTTCGGTTGCTGCCACTGTGCAAACCTGCTAGTGATGGTTTGGCGGACAAGGTGTCCCAGTGGCTCCTCGGTGGCCAGGAAGGCCGTGCGCAGGCCGGAGAGTGGCGTGCATGGGTTGTGTTCCAGCGGTTTTCCTTATGCGACTTCAGGAGGCCCAGGGACTTTTTTGTATTCCCTGAATGCACCCCCATAAGATGTATGGACCCAGCCAGAAAATGGACAACTCCTGAATACCCCAGTGGCCAAACCGAGCTTGCAGTGAGCTAAATTTGGCTGCTATGCAGCAGCTTGCTGCCAAAAACCAGCGGCAAATCGACAGCACACAACCCTGTGTTGACTCCCTGCGCCTGGACCTCGAGAAAATTGCCGGATCATTAAAGATGTGACGCTGTTTTCCCCATTTTTATTGTCGCTGCTGATGAAGCCCTCAATGCACATGGCTCAGTCCTGGCTAGACCAGTCAAGTGTCTGCTTCTTAACTCCCCATGAAAAGCTTTGAACAAAAAGACAGTAAGTGAGCTTTATAAAGAAGTAGCCAACTTTGCAAAGTCAAACTGTGTTCCGTGAATTTAATTCTGAAGTGCGGGGCCTTCAGTCTGGCATTTGAGTCCTGAGGATGCTCTCCCAGCCCTGGCTGGAGTTAAATCCTATTACTGAGGGGAAAATTGTCCAGCGTCTTTAGTGCTGAAAAAATATACATAACAAAACCAACCAGTATTTATGGTAGCAGGGAAAGGGTCCTCTCACTGCCTTTATTAGCTATATCGGGAAAATAGCATGTTTGCATTCTGTTATTTCAGCTTGTAACTTTATCCTATACTTTTAGTATGTATGTATGTACATGGAATTTCCTCAGAAAAGCTCTTATCCGGCAGGTTGGATTGCTAACTGGTATTTACCACTATGGCTGGAAACTATTTCAGAGGGTTTCTTTCTCCCTGGAGTGGAACCATTTTCCTGTGTCAAGTATTTTGAAAAATATCTTCCTTGGCTCTCCACTGTGTTTTTCATGGCCTGAGAAATGCGCTTGGGGCAAACTCTCCTCAATGTCCTTCGCATCTGGAGCGTGTGCTCGGGGCCGCGCAGCGTCACCCCGAACCAAGGAAAGAGCAGCCAGAGCGACTCGCTCTGGAAAGTTACTCAAGAGGAACCCTCGCCCAGAGCCTAGAAGGCCTCCCTCTTAGCGTGTGATTAGAAAAACAGTCTGGCCATCACCCGAGCGGGGCAGTCCTTCAGAGGGTGAGGTTTGCTCAAGATGGTTTGCAGGGATAAGCGGGCCACTCGGCCTGCAGCTCCCACGCCAGGCAGAGCCATAAGAGGGAGCGGCTCCTCATGCTGCCCTGGCCGCCTCCACGCCTGCAAGCCTGGTGTGCTTGTGGGAACCCGACTCTTCTCCCTGAGCAGGCTGGGGGTTCAGCTGTTCTCTCCCTCCCTTCGGATGAGAGTCCAACTGCGGTTTCTCTGCACCATGATGCCTCTGACAGGGAGCTTCCCCTTAATCCTGTCCCCAGCAGGATGCTGTGAAGGAAACCGATTCCCATGCACTGTGTCACAGTTTTAAAGCATTTCACTCTTTCTT
Organism: Varanus salvator macromaculatus; assembly: GCA_023646645.1. Taxonomy (NCBI): domain Eukaryota; kingdom Metazoa; phylum Chordata; class Lepidosauria; order Squamata; family Varanidae; genus Varanus; species Varanus salvator. The sequence continues at coordinate 8,425,679 of JAIXND010000690.1, read as the reverse complement.
TGACTGACCCTCCGGTTGCTGAAGCAGCACCGCCTTCAACGTGGAAATGACGCATCGCTTTCTCACAGCTTGGAGCCTCGGACTCCTCCTCGACAGGAAATCACGATAAGATAGAGCGCAACTCTGAAGAAGTCACGACCTGGACAAAAACCTCGCTATGGGAGAAGCGATCCTGCCCTGCCTCACATCATGGCGCTCTCACAAACACCCCCACAGGCAGCCGCATTGCTCGTAAGCATCAACAGCCGCAGCAGCCCAGTCCCTCCACCCAGCCGCCTCTGAGCTTGCCCACGGCCAGCGTCTTGCTCCTTTGCTCCTCCAGCAGGAATGCGGCGCCAGGACGGCAGCTGTGGCCACCTCCTGCTTTGTCGAGATGCCAACACTCTTGGCGCGCCCATGGGCCAGGTTCACCCTCGTGCCTGCAGAATTCCGCGGAGGAGCAGCACTCGTCAGGGGTGGCGTCCGGCCCCTTTCTCCTGCCCACTCCTTGTTGTGTGCGTCGCTCACCTCCCCGGCTTCACACCATGACAAACAGCAGGAGGAGGAGCACACGCAAAAGGCAGCTGACCCTAAAACAGAGCTGCCGCAACCCCCCAGAGTCTTCGGTTCGGCAGGCTGTCAGTCCGAGGAGCCCTTCAGCCTCAGGTGGGAACCCGGGAATCCTCCCAGCCCGTCCTTGTCCGGATGTTTTGGACTGCAAGTCTCAGCCTCCAGCCAGCACAACCAGTAGTTGGGATGATGGGTGTTGTAGTCCAAAGGACAAGAGCAGGCCAGTTCACATGCAGGAATGGGCATTTCCCTAGGAAACGGGAAGCCAAACACTCATTTTTCTTCTCTAGTTGAAAGAGTCCCGGAAGCAAATGCTAACTGAGACATCACTATTTCTGCCCACCGCCTCTAAATGATCCAGGCTGATGCTTGCTGAAGAAGCCCAGTGCAACAACACAGCTTAAAATGCAATAAGCCTCACTGAAATGCCCCAGGCAGAGCTCAGTATCAGAACTAGTTGCCACAGCAAGCGACCAGAAATGACGTTCGTGCTAGAATCAGCACCAGCCCGCTGTGATGAACGCCGGGAACAGGACTGCCCCTTTGGCGAGGCCGCCAGCACCCCTGAGCAACCAGGGAGCCCCGTCCGTGCCGAGAGGCAGCCTCCTGGCTCCTGGGGCTTGCCTGGATCCCTCGCCAAGGGGAGCCATGGTCCGGCCGACTGTCCAGCGCCTTTGAACACACTGGGCCCCCTGCCAAATTGGACATGCATAAAAGGTCAGCTTGGGGATTCAGAATGAGACATTTGAAGGGCTGCGCCTGAGAAACATCTCCGCTTCCATGAGAAATTCAAGTTCTCGGTGGGAACATCTTTCCCTGACCGCATCTCTTCCCCCATGTGAGCAGGGTGGGGCCGATTAAGACTGCACAAATGTTCCGAAGATGCTCAGTAGCGGCTCATCTTTTCATTGTTGCGCATCTTCTCCCCAAATCTAGGCACCCAGAAGCTTTGCTCAGGCTCAGCAGGGACATCGCTTCCTCCCAGGGAAGCAGAGGTGACACAGGCACCCGGCCCGGAGCCCAGTAAGATTCCTCACTCCGACCCACCTGCTCCAAGCAGACGTCTGACTTTTGAAAATGTTTCCTAGGTGAATGTCGTGTTTACTCATCTGAAAGCTTCTTGGGCTCTTTGAAAAAGTCAAGACCTCTTTGCTTGTTTAAGGAACATTGCCTTGAGTTGGGTGGAGAAATGCTGGATATGTGGTGATGATGATGATGATGATGATGATGATGATGGCAAAAGCCACATATACGAACTCCTCACATTTTTCCTCTGGTGATGCTACTCTGCTTAGCCTTAAACGGTGTGGGCTGAGGAAGGACTGAGTAAATCCGAGCTTCTCCATCTTGGAAAAGGTTACGCAACGCTTTGCCGTGTCTGCCGGCTGTGTCGCTCCTTTTCACGCAGCGGCACCTTCGTGGGACACCATCCAAGCTACCCGTTTTCTGAATCTGAGACATAGAACTCTTCTTAAAGAGGTCACCTGAGTTCTGCAACCGTGGTCTACAGAACATGTCAAAGGGCTATACACCCATGAAGTCCTTGTTCCCCGTTCCGGCCAGGAAGGTCCCCTGCTTGCTTGGAGTTCCCCAACTTTTCCTCCTTTCCGCTTAGTGACCCCCTAAGAGCGTTGGTCCCAGGCCTGAGGCCTCCAATGGGCACCGTGCCCCTGGGGATGCCATGGCATCCGGGCCCCTCCCTGCAGTGTTTTTGGCCGCCAGGCCTCCGCCCTCACAGCCGGCACACACGATTTCGTGATTTGTGGCTTAGACAATTGCTGCAGAGTTTGGCTGCTCAGACATCTGATTTGATTTGGGCAGTTCAGCCAAGAAGTCACTCAAGGTGGCTTTTGGGCAAAATTAAAATCAACAAAGTGGTCCTCTCAGTGCCATTTGGACTGCAGTCCTTTGCACGGTTACTCAGAAATAGATCTCACTGGCATGAGCAGCCCTCCCTTCCAAGAACAGAGGGTGACTTCAGTCGGGCCACTTGTCTGCAGCCGTGTCTCGGCCTGCGGATAGGGCTGCTCCGCACCTGGTGTTTGGCCACCTCGATTCTCTGCTGCACCGAGGCCGGCCCTTGTCCCTACAGCCGCTTCCTTCTGTCCCTGAGCTCACTTTAGAAGGGCTCTTTCCTCTAAATATTTTCATAGCAACAAGATAAATGGCCTGCTTTTCTGTGGAGCCTTCTGAACAGAAGGAACCTCAGAATGGGATGAGCACATTCCTGGGAACAGGAGGCGCGTTGCCAGCAGTAAATACGCAGAAGCTGAGTCCAGGAAATTTGTGGTGTGTTTCACAATCCGTGACAGGCACAGAGAGCATCCCACAGAATTAAAAGAGGGGCAGGCACTTGGGGAATTTCCACCCTCTTCTTGTGAGATTGCTGAGCCACTGGGCAGATGTGAGGAGCCTCCTGTGCCTCGTGCTGCGGGGCGTGTGAGGCGGATGGCTGGACTTTGCCTCTGGAGGCTCAGGACGCAAAGAGCAAGCCGCTCCTCATCCGCACAGGGTGGGGAGGGGCGTTGTTTAGACCCTTCGCGCAGCGTGAGGGCAGATTTCGGAGTCAGGCTGTGAGTCCCGCAGCAAATGTGTCTCCAATCTTAATTTCACCCTGGTCCCAAGATACTTTCTGGTAAGGGTCGGGCCTCTATCTCAGATTAAAGCAGTGGGCTGATGGGTGCATTAAATTCCAGGCCCTCTGTTGCTTCTCCAGGGGTAACGATGCATCTGCTTCCACGTGATAAAATGCCATCTGTTGCGCACCACACTCCACGAAGCAACACGTCGCGTGGAAAGCAAGGACTCTTCTCTTGCATTGCATCTCCAGAGGGGTCCTGCTGCGGCCCGGTGCCATCTCAACCCAGATGGGAGCCCCGGGGAGCCTGCAGCGGATTCGCCGTTTCCGGGTCTTCTTAAAGAGTCGCAGAAACGGCCGTGTCTGCAAGAGGCGGCTGCAGTGTGGAAAGGGCCGGGCGGATGGCAGTCCCTGCAGAGCCACTGCTCCCATGACACCTTTCCTATAAAATAGAAACCTCGAGAAAATTCAGCAGAATATGACTCAATCGGAGGTCTAATCCACCCCTCCCAAGGAGGCATTTCAGCTATTGATCTCGTTTATCCAACCCTAACCATTCCCCCTCCTTGTTGATCAGCGCTCACCTTGCATGCAGTGCAAGGATGGGTGACCCACAAAGCTCAGAAGGGGCACGCGCAGCCTTCCTCCCTCCCACATCTGGAGACAGGTGCTTGGCGCCACCCATCGCGTCCTCATTTGCCTGCAAACTCGGCCTGGAATGAGAGCAGGTCTTGCCACTGCAGGCTGGGATGTGCAGAGCGCGTTGTGCCACACACCTTCTCCGTGCAACACGCTCTTCCCAGCAGAGCGGCCCTGATCCCGGAGACCCACGGCAGGTTACCGCTTTCCTTTCCGAGCATTAGAGACGTAGTTCATTCTGGCTTTGTACAAAATTTGCCCCCATATTGTTGGCGGCGCATCAGCAGCACCCACTTGAGCTTGTGGGGCTGTCGAGTTGCTGGGAAGCCATTGGTGGAAGCACTGTTGAAGCCCCACTGAAGCCCCAGCGAGTGAAGAAGCTTTCCTTTCCGTTCTGGTCGCCCGCTGTTCTTTTGTGCAGCAAGATAATGGATTCAGCACATGTGGGCTTGTGCCTGGTTCCTCTGTTGACCTCAGGGAACACAAGTCATACACTCCATTTGTTTACCTCTGCAACGGCTGTCTCCTTGTTGTCCTTCCCATGATGGCCCTCTGCTATGAAAAGAGATTAATTTTCCTGAGTTGGACAGTCCCGCGGCTTCCCTCTCCAGCTGGATACAGCTATCAGGTTTACACAAGCCAGAGAAGGGTTTAATCCTTGATTCCTCCAGCTTGCATAAATCTGTCTCTATTACGCCACTGCTAGAATTCTTTATAGTTTGTGTCATAGCTTGTAAAACTGGCTGGGCCTCTCTCTGCAGCCTTTCGTGAAGAACCAAGCCTCCCTCAAAAGAAACGTCGTGCTTATTCTCTTGCAACGTGGGGGACTGCAAAGGTTTCCTCCTGCGGTGATGCTGTGCTAATGCTCTAAATTAGGCTGATTAAGAATGGGTGTCTGGCACAGTTTTTCTCATGATACAAACTCAGGGAAACGAGCAAGGGCTTCGCTTGCGCAGTTGGGCAGGGGCGAATGTGGGGGAATCTCACACCAACTCAAAACCAAGGGAGCCTCAAACACCTTGTGACTTGTGGCCTACATGAGATATGTTTCATTTTGAAACTTTAAAACCGCAACAGTGCCAGAGTTGCAGGAATGTTTTAGAAATATGTGCCCATAATATCGAGAGAATATTATGGATAGGAGTAATTTTACATCTCACTATAATTTAGGGGAATGTGGCACAGAAAGGTGGAATCTGGCTAACTCAAGGCACTGCTGGATCGAGGCAGTTAGCATCTTTAGCACGTGTTGCTGGAGTGCAGACTTGAGTGATGGTTATGTTGATAGGTTTTCCACTAATTCTGCTTGATATTATTTGGTCGGATTTTGCATGATAAAAAACAAATCCTCCACCAGGTCTCCTTCAACTCCCGCAGCTGCCCAGTAGCTGCCTAGATTTGGCTGTATAAAAATATTTCAAGGAACGGAATTCCGACACACTTAAAATACATTGTACAGTTCCATTCATTGCACCTATAAAAAAATCTAAATGTTGTTGTGAGCTTTTGCTTATCGGGTTCTGCTGAAGGGAGGAGCTGGTGAATACCCAGAAGTCACAGTCAGGTGGGAGCTAATTCCCTATCCAGGCATGGCACTTGGTTCCCAGCTGATGCCTGTAGTGAGGAGAGCCTTCATCCAGCTGGTTGGTTCACCAGCTCTGCTCTTTCCCTACCGCATGATGGCAACCACTGTGATCGTGTGCACGGCTGTTGCGTGTGGATCGTAGGTGCTGTGTGGGGCTGTCCTCTAAAACTGCTTAGTAATGTCTAAGTAATTTCTGACTTTGACCAAAGCGAGGGGGTTCGTCAGTTCTGTCTTCCCGAAGAGAGGTGGGAGGTCATGCCATCCTCCTTGAAGCCGTGAGTAAGAGCTGGAAGTTCTCCTGGCAGCAAATTAGTTTCCAGCATCTGTTCAAATCTTCAAAGCTGCACGTGGCCTGGAAGAGCCCCCTCCCGCTGCTTGTCAATGCCGCTGATCTCTTATGCTGCCAAGGAAGGGCCCCTGGGCATCAGCTGCACGTGGACAGAGGCAGCGGAAAGGCCCTTCAGGTGGGGGCTTCCGGAAGTCTCCGCCTGGGCAGAGGGATCCCCAGGCCAGTGTGAGCAGCAACCCCAGATTCACGCTGGGTCTGCCTGGCCGCCTCATTCCCAGCCGTCGAGCGTCTTGCATGCTATTCTCTCGGCCGCTGCTTTGATCGGCCTGCCCTGAGTGGCCTTGGGGCAGGACGGAAGCTCAGTAAGTGGAACTAAATGAGTTCGGTGTACAGAATCGCACGTGCTTTTACAGCATGGCAGATGGCGTTATTTCCCCCCGGCAAACGTCTTCCACCTGACCTATTTGTACTCCTCCTGGTCCTTGCCGTTCTGCTAATGTTCGACAGCAATGGTGGAGGTTTCATAAATGATCTGCCAGCAGTTCTTGAACGGTGAATGTCATCTGCCCAAACTCAGGATGCCACCAAGGACAGACAGACCGGGAGGGGGAAAGGGGGGCAGATTCTTGTGGCAAATCCCTTTGTGGATTTGGCAGAAGATGCCTGGAAAAAAAATATTCCCGTTTTCCCTCACTCATCGCTCTGGCAACCTGGCACACATTGTTCCTTCCCTGCCAGGCCTTGAGAGCGAGGTCTCATCCCAGTCAGACTCTGTGGAGATTCACAGAGAAGGTACCTTCGTCTCCAGCCTGGCACTCTTTTTTTACTGATATTCTCCCCATAGTGAGCCAAGAGCTGGAAAGAGGCAGGATTCCACGATCGCCCGGCAAGAGCCTTCAAGTTTAGATGTCCATCATCAAAAGCAAGGGCAATAGCATTGCCCATTTGGATGTAGGGCATGAAATAGATCTAATAAGCTGCATTTCCTTTATGGACCCCTGAAGACTGCCGGCTTCTCTTAGAAGCGGGATGCTCTTCTCTCCCCGCCCCTCTCCCAAATCCATAATGCCCTTTTAATGAAGCTGTTTTAATGAATTGGCATCCCAGCATATTTTAATCTTAATTGAGAAGTTAGTTGAAATAGTGTTCTTGCCATCTGCTCTTCTGTCATTTATGACGGTGCAAAGAACATATTTCACAACCACATCAGTAAAATAAAGCTTTAATGACTGAAATAATGCAATCTGGATTATGTGTGTGCATTCATAAAGTGTCATGCAGATGGTGGTGGTGATGTTTACTCCTTCCTTCAGGCAGAAATAGTTGCCTCTAACACTTAATATGTCGTAACAGCTGTAAATTTATCATGTCGGAAAAGGTTATTCATTGGGAACTGCCAATGCATGCGAGCCTATTTGTCACAGCACCTGGAGCTGTGCTCTGATTTTGCACCCTGAGCAGGGGAAAGAAACATTAGAGAAAATTAAAATCAGACAACCTGCATTTCAATATTCTGAGGAATTGAAACTTTTCTATTCTCCTTAGCTTCCAGTAGTTCTCCTGCCCCAAGGAGCTCAGAGGGATGGGGGGAGGAGAAGGAGGAGGAGGAGGGGAAGGGGAAGGGGAAGGGGGGGAGGAAGAGGAAGAGGAAGAGGAAGAGGAAGAGGAGAACCCAACAAATATATTCAGAGTAAACATACTGATTTGACAGTATAGGAATAATTCAATTTCCCCCCTTTCTTTCTTTTCTTGAACCAACCAACCAACCATCTTGTTCCTTTGTGCTTTTAAAAATAATGTGTGATATTCTGCCCAATAAATTTAAGACTGGACTGTTTTGATTGCAGTCAGCTAATAATTAATGAACAATAGTGCAGGATGATTAGATTGGTGGAAATATTTTGCAGCAAATGTATCACTCGAATCTACCTCCATTGCAGTGCAAGTCAATGCAGGCCTACTCAGAGTTCAGGATGAATGTGTCCTAAGCTCACTCAGTCTGCCTGGGTGACTGGGGTCGACTATGGTGGCTTCCTTAGGTAGACCAGGACGTGGACGGCCCAGTGCTGCACCAGCTGCTGCCGGCCCTGCCCAGGGACCTCTCGCGCCAGTCAGCCAACCTCCCTGACATTCAGGTTCTCACCTTGGAAAGCTGCGATGCCCACGTAGGACTTTTGCCATGGCACCCATGTTCCCAACATGTCACGTTCTTTGCAAGATCAGTCGGTTTTGCTAAGGAAAGGCTCCTTCCTGCAAAGGATGGGCTGAACTCTTGCTGTGGTTCCACACGGTGGTGAGGAATTCTGTGCTGGGTAGTCACATGAGCGGGAATGGTAAGGGAAGGTGAACGGTGAACAATTCATTAGTGGTAGCTCCAAATGCTGAGCTGGAAATGAGCCAAGAACACGAAGCCACTGGGAAGTCAGTGAGCGAGGACAGCGGTGGGTCATATGGCCTGGGGCAGACAGAATGTCCCTTGTCCCGTCCCACCTTTTGTCAGGCTCCAGTTCAAGCCGGATGGATCTGGGACAATGACCTTTATGCATCTGAGTGCAGTTGAAAAGGGATACGGTAAAAATACAGACATGACAAAACACAGCCCAAATTCCAGGATGCAAAATCTAAAACAGTTTCAATTAAATGAGCCCTAATTAAAACAATATTTGCATAGTAGGAGTCCAAGCAGGCAAAAAACTCAAAAGTGACATTGATTGTTAAAAGAACATAAATGTTTACTGAATGGAAGTTTTCTTTAAGAAAGACAGATAATTGGGGAAATGACCTTAATTTAACAAGGCAAATTGTTGAATTTCTCTTGAGCAAAGGAAGAGAGGATGCTGAAAGTCAGTGCTTGTTTTTCCTGGCAGCTTTTCTCGCATCGCTATGAAATGTAAGCTTCTGCATCACGAGTTATGGATAATTCTCTATTTTTCTGATTGTCCTTGGTTTGCATTTAGGATGCTTGACCACCAGCCACTTCTCGCACAGCTCATCTCACCCTAAACTCCCCTGTGACCACAGCCCGCGCCTTGCGCTGTGTCCCTCGCCATGACCCCGCCTCTCGCACATTGCAGGTGGCTCTCGACAGCAGCCGCCTGCATTTCCACGTCCTTGGGCAGATCCACATTTTGGAATGACATTCCTTTATGAAATGTCGGCCTGGGCTGTCCAGGTTGAGATAATGCTCAACAGTCAGAGCTGGTGGTATCTCAAAAATGCACAAACTACTTCAAGGGAAGGCTGCCAGATTACTTGAGGGTAGACTTGCATTTTAATAAAATGCCTGGCATTTCTTCTCCTTGGCGTGCAAGAGCTGGTCCTGCCGCCTGTGAGCGCAACGGGCCTTACTAGGCGCTGGAGAGATGTCCGAGCCGGCTGGAGCAGCAATCCTGCTTTCGCTTGCGCATCTGTTTGTTTTAACAAGCAACCCCTTGCTTCATTCTCCTAAAGGAAAATGTGCTTTATATTATAATAATGCGACCAAGTTATATTTAGGCTCTGCTTGATTGGCATCTTCCTCCCTGCTAGGAAATTTCTGGACCCTTCAGACAGACGTAGTCGCAGCCTTTGGAAACGACCCTGTTGGGACAGCGAGCAGCAAAGGCCACGATGCGAGAAACGCTTCCTCGTCTGCCTCGATCACTCCAAGGGCAGAGAGGTGGGTCCCAGTTCTATTCATGGGCATCTGCTCAGCAAAATTTTCTGCCTGTGGCACCCCAGACAGCATGCTGCTAAATACTGGCCACAAATAGGTAAATAAGCAGACAAAGCACGGCTCCTGGCCATTCTGATGCAAATCAGATTTCCCAGCAAGGCTGTTGGTCCCAAGAAACCTTCTTAATCATGTTTCTACTTGTTGCCCGAGGTCTTCGCTTGGTAAGGCATTGCACAATCTGGGTGCCAACACAGCCAAGGCCCTGTCCTTACCTGCACACAGTATCAAACATGGGACACTGCCTTGACTGAAGGCTGAATCTGGGTTCTCGAGGGCCTCACGTTGCACGGCCTTCTTCCCCACTGAGCCGACCTCCGTGAATGGGCCAGACAAGACCAAAGATCCCGCCAGAGCCATCAGGATGAGTCGCCACAGACTGCTCCATGAATTGGCCTCATCTCCTCCGAAAACTGTCCAACGCCACGGCTTGTGGGAGGGAATTTGATAGCTGGACTGGGCACTGCGTGAGGATGTCCCCCATGCATCCATAGTCCCGAATCCACTCCCCCGCCCCCGGTAGCCCTAATGCGATGGGGGAGGCATAAGATGGCCTGCCAGTCCACGTTCTCCACATCATGTTCTCCAGCCTCCATCGCGCTCCCCTTTCTGAGCTGAGCCGCTGCAGCCTCACTCCCACTGCAGCCGGTCAAACATTTTGGCTGCCTGTCTGTGTACTTCCCCAGCTCCACCACATCCTGTCCAGGGCGACACCAAGGTGCTCCCCTGTCGGAGGCATCTGTCCAGAGGGAGACGAGACTGGAAGCATGCTGCTGAACCTGAGGGTACTTTGCTCACCCCAAAAGAAGGACGACGGGGTGATGCAGAATGTTCTGCGCAGAATGCAGATTACTGACATGGAGCGGGACCGTGATGCCGAGCAGAGCAAGGAAGCTATGAGAACGTTACAGCAACTGCAAAAGGGCCAGGAAGAGTGACTGCAGGGGGACGGTAGAGGCAGGAGGGGCTGCTTTGCAGCAGCCGCTCTTCATCCGCGGGGCTTAAACGAGTCTGCACACGTTTGATGCACTTTCAGTGGCGAGACCCGTAATTACGCAGAGTGCTGGCACCGCTCAGACGTGTGTTTACATGCAGATGTTGGCTCCATCAGGGGTCCAGGCAGCACGGGTCCCATGTCCCTGTCCAGGGGAAGCCACTCCTGGTCCCAGCTTGGGGTCAGGCGAGCCGCACGGTGTGGCCCAGAGGGGCCTGCTGCGGAGGGAAGGGCCGCCGTCGCTCTCTCGATTCCCCTTTGGGCACACCAGGCCCTTGTGCCAAGGGAGGTTCTGCCAGCTTCCTTACGCCGATGAAGGAGACGGGGCCACCCAACGGGACAAGTGATGCTTCAAGGGCATTTTTGATCTGTTGTGTGGGTCGGGCCCCTTCGTTGTATTCCAGAGTGCCACATCCGGTTTGGAGAAACCATGGGCAGAAAAGCCAGCCAGGCCGGGGGTTCTCAGTGCCACGATGGCTTGCTGTGTGTCCGAACAAGAAAGCACCGCCCGTCACGGCGCCAAGGCCAAAGCACAGAGCTGCTTGGCAAGAGCGGCCTGCTGCACCTCTTGCCACCGGCTGGCGGGGAGCACTGCCGCAGCACAACTCCGGGCACCCCCTGCTCCTCCCGCCCCCTGCCCTGAGGATCTTCTCTGGGGAGGAGAGGTATGAAGGCTGCTGCCCCAGTGCCCACCCACAGCCATCTTTCCTGTCCCACCATAATCGCAGATGCATTACTCTGCACGTGCTCCAAGACAGCCTGCCAATGCTGTTTCACAAATAGGCTGCCGGCTTGATCCTGAGTGGCCCACGGTGCCCTTACACCAGTCACTCCGCCTAAAACCCTTGCTGCGCTACTTACTGATTCCAGACTTCCTCTATCCCCAGAGTGGAGCTACACTGGTGAAAATCTAACCATGCACCAAAATTGAAGGAAAAGAGGCACCTCGTGGAGCCCTGGCGTGTGTCCTCTTGTGCCGGGCTCATCACACGCCAGGCTGAGCCCGCGAGGAGCCCGGGAGCCGCTCCGGTGAATCGTCACACACTTGTGAAGCCCAATGTGCAACCGGACAGGAGCCGCTGCGGCGTTCCAGTGCAAAGCACTTCTAGGACCTGATAATCCTCTTTATTATTCCAGGCCAGGAGGTGGGGAGGCAGCCGCCGGGTATACAGGAGGGCAGCCAGTTTTCTGCAGCTGATCTGAGAGCATTTCCCCAACCAGTCATAATTCTGCAGCGGAGCAAAGTTCTGTCAAGTTCAGTCGAGGCACTGGATTAACTATAGAAGATTAGCACACCTTTATTTTTTCAGCAGAAAAGAAGGCAGACAAGGCTGTGAGCACCAAAAGCACCTCTTTAGGGGACATGGACTTGTGCAACTGCTCCTGATGGCTGCTCAGAATAATTCAAAATATAATCAAAACAACCAAACTTCTTGATTGCTTCTGTGAGTCCCTGGAGACCCAGAGCAGCCTGGCAGGGTGAGAACTAGGCCAGGGACCTGGACGGGTCTCTGCTCGGCCCCCAAGCTCCCCGGGAGACTCTGGGCCAGCCACTCCCTCTCAGCCCACCCTACCTCGCAGGGCTGTTGTGCGGATGAAAGCAGAGCTATTTCACTGCCTCTGGTTCTTCGCAAGAGGGAAGAAGTGTGCATGCAAGTGCGACGCACCGGCATTGTGCACCCAGAAGTGGGAAGCCGGGCGCCTGCGGTGTCCAGGCAGGGTTGTGTTTCTCCCTCTTTGGCCGGCATTCCTGTTGCGGCCCCCACGCCTCACTTGCCTGGCACCTGCTGGCGGCAGCCAGGCGGGACGAGCGAGCCAGGCGCGTGCGGCCGACTCCGGGCTGCCCTGCCTCAGAGTGGGTGGTGCTGGGGCGGGGGGTCCGAGGCTCCACCACTTCACTGCGCTGGCTGCACCGGATGCCGGCGTGCTTCCAGCCCGACCTTCAGGGACTGCCTCCCGCGTCAGCCCACATGCGGCTCAGCAGAGGCCCAAGAGAGGGCCCGCTTCCAGGCTGGCTTTTCGGACGTCTCCTAGGCCGTCGGTTGCCATGACTCTTACATGCCCCGCTGGCGGGCTGTTGTCCCGAAAGCCTTGCGGAGGCCCAGGCATCGAGTGGTGGAGCACTCGTTCCACAGGAGGCTTCTCGCCTCTGTTTTCTTATTATTCCCTTTTACGCATGGAAGGCCTGTCAGGACAATGCTGCGCAGCAGGCCCAGCTCTGTCCCCAGGGAGCTGCTAAGCAGGATGCGCTCAAGCGTAATCGGGGCCCCAGCCAAGGGTCCTGAGGTCGGGATGGATGCGGCGAGGCCTGCGCTTCGCCACCATGCGCCCGGAGGTCCCTTGCGATGTCAGATGACGAGAGGCCACCGGAAGGGGCCACATGTCCTCCAGACGCTGGAGGCCGGAGAGCTGGCCATCCCTCCCAGATGCGCATCCTGCACGCATGTCCAGGACCCCACCACCTACGGCGCCAAAGCCGTTGAGCAATGCCCCCTTCTTGCAAGATGCCTCATGCTGGGATCAACACGCGGCTCCTTCCTCCGGCTGCGGGGCCCGGGGCAGCTTCTCTGGGACTGGATCCCACGAAACTTCAGGAGACCTACTTCGGAGCGGGTGTGTCCCTCACTGCAGAGCGAACAGCCCGGGGAAAACCAGGCACGCTCCGCGTTCACATCTGCGTTCCACGAAGCGTGCCCAAGCAACAATAACCGCCAACGGAGGTGTTAATCTGTTTTAAAGATGTCGTCCATTGAACAGGATTAGCAGACTAGAAAATGATGACCCACTTTCCCCTCTGTGCAAAAGGAGAAGTAGGGCAGCCAAGCCGTCCTGGGATCGCTCGCGCTCCATGTTTGCAGCGTGGGTGATGTATGTGAGCGTGGAATGTGCTGATGCGATTTGTTGGTGGCAACTAGCTACTTATTGTTCCAAATATTTATTCTTTTCCTTCCCATAAGTGCTCCAGGCAGCTCACACAACCTCAATGAAAGACAAACTAAATCTGACACCAAACCGGTAAACATCACAGCCCGAAAGAGCTGGGGAGCGCCTTCCCTCCCCCCAACCCAAAAGGAGCCGTCCTGAAGAGGAAGCCGCCAAGAAACCCCTCGCGATCGACTAGCAGCTTCCTCAGGAGGAGAAGCCGGAGCGAGCACGGCACTTGAGGCCCTTCAGAGCCTGAGAGGCTCTTACGGAGAGTGATGCGCGGCTTCTCAGTTTGCTGCGGTCAGCTTACTTCTTTACTGAGCCTTCCCTAAGGGAAAAGGGAAGACTTTGCGGAGGATCAAAGAAGCACCGAATCGGGACCAGGAGAGCTGGAGGGAATCCGGCGGGCCGTCCTGCTCGGTGCAGGACTCCAAGCCCACCCCGCCCTCCGACGGCCGCCCAGTTGTATCTTGGGTGCCTCCAGTGCGTAAGAGCCTGCCGCCTCCCATGGTCATCAGCTCCACTGCCCCACTGCTCCAACAGTCCAGAAATTCTTCCTGCTGTCCAGCTGGAACCTGGCGTCCTGCAACTTGAGCCTGTTATTGTCTATGTCCTGCTCTCCGGGGTGCCCAAGCAGAGATCCCAGTCCACCGTAGTGTGGCGAGCTTTCAAGTACTTGAAGAGTGCTACCCAATCTCCTTCAATCACCTGAAGGCTAAACACGCCCAGTTCTTGCCATCTTTCCTCACAGGGCTTTGTTTCCAGTCCCCGGACCACCCTCGTTGCCCTCCTCCAAACCCTTCCCACTCTGACGCCATCTTTCTTCACCTGTGCTGCCCACAACGGGCTGCAGACTCCAGGGGAGTCCAGTGCGGAGCAGAAGGGAAGTGGCACTTCCCATAATTCCAAAACGACACTTTATTAATGCAGCCCAAAAGAGCATTTGCCTGTTTTGCAGCCACACCACAGTGTTGACTCATAGTCATCCTGTGAGCTGCAACAATTCCAAGATCCTTCTTGGTTGCAGGACTGTTGAGCCAAGTATTTCCCGTCTTGTAACAATGATTTGGTTTCTTTCTCCTCGGTGCAGAACTCGGCATGTGTCCCTGTGGAATCTCATTCACCCCAGAGCTCCAGCCTATCAGGATTGCCTTGAATCTTGTTTCTGTCTTCCAGGGTGTTGGCGCTTCCATCCAGTTTTGTGTCATCTGCTCATCTGATAAGCATCCCCTGCACTTCCTCATCCAAATCATTAAGAAAAATGGTGAATGGGCTGGGCCCAGGACTGAGCCCTTCAGGGCCCCACTGTCACCCCCCCTCGGCTTGAGAAGGTGCCATTTCAGTTTGAGATGGAGATGTGATCAAATTCAGCCCAATCAGTTGACCCTTGACTATTTGCCTGTCAATCTTGAGCTGCCATCCTACTCCATCAGCTTGTACTTCCCCTTCCTCAGGAAGGGCACGGATCCTTTCTTTGGGAGAAGGCTCCCCTATAGTAGAGAATGAGCCCGCCCGCCTTCACTTTGCCACCTGGGATCAACTGGTCTCCTCACTGAAAGGCTGAGCCATCGCTTCTCTCCTCCAGCAGAGAAGGCTTTTGCGCATCGCTCGCTGGCCTCGGCTCACTTCCAGCTTCTGCCTCCCGGGCCCCATTCTTGCATGTCTGTGCTCCCTGCCTGTGCTCTTCCTCCGTCTCCTGGCCTTCCTTCCTCTTCCTGTACATGCCCTGCTTTGCTTCCAGATCATCCACGAGCATTTTGGGAAGCCTCATGGGCATCTTCTGCTGCCTTCTCCCGTTTTTCCTTGCTGGAACGCCCCCTGCAGTTGCCACGTGCAGGTTGGCCGCTCCCATTCTGCCCCCTAAACTTCTGCATTCGCCCCAGGAGGTCCAGGGAGGCCTGCCTCAAGGAGTCCGTCCTCCGAGCTTGAAAGTCCATCATGCTGCATGGGGGCAAGAGGAAGTCGTACGAGGGCGGGGAGGGGCTCACTTGCCATGCAGAGACGGGGGGGCGACGCTTCTTCTCCAGCTTCGAGAGATGCTGCTGTGACGGTCCGTGGCCTTGGGGTGGCTTGCGAGGGTGTCAGGCTGCCCCTGGACGGAGGAGGCCGGGTGGGTGTCGTGAAGTCGCCCCAGGCCTTTGGGTTCCGACTCTCGTCTCCGAAGGGGCCGAGGGCCCTCTCCACGCAGCACCTGCTGGAGTTGCTGGCAGAAAGGAGGCATTGTTCGCAAAAGGATAATACGGATCAAACTGGATGACCTCATGGGCTGGAAGGGAAGCCCTGGAACGGAGTCAGTGGTGCAACGGGAAGGTCATCGGCTCGGCTCGGGGATTCATAACAAACCGGCTTGTTGCTCTCTGGGGACTCGTCAGCTGGAAAGAGCTGGTTGACCGCACAGCGACTTCTCAGCCGGATGTGGAAGGCAAGTTCAGCTCTTGCTTCCACGAAGTGGGATTTTTCTCTCGGGAAAAGGGCTGCACGAGTCAGAGAAGGGCCATTCTTATCCACAGCCCTCTCGCCACAAGGACTCGTTGAACGTGATGCTCCTAAAGGTAGTGCAGTGATAACGCCAGTCCTGCTTGAAATGGAGCTGCCGAAATGAACGGGGCCTGAGCGGAAGGAACCCTGCGTGCCGTGCGCCGTCCTGCTGCTTCTAGGCATTTCAGGCACTATGCAAAGAAGTCCAAGCATAGTTCCATACATATTTTCACCAAGTCTAGCACTTACAGTGTTAAATTCCTGGCTGAATTTTCATCCAGTGCCACACGCCACATTCCCAGCATTTTCCTAAAATCAAGACGGGCCTGCCCAACTGGCCCTCCTCCGCGTGGCTCGTGGCTCTGCAAGAAGCCCCGGCTGGCCGGCTGGCGCGGAGGGAGCGAGTGCGCGGCGGGCGTTTGCGGGGCCAGTGCACGGTGCCACCCTCGCCTGCCCCGAGGCCTCCCGACCTCCCCAGCCATTCCCGAGTGCCCTGTGGCCACGCGCATTTTGCAGTCCCGCTCCGTCGCCCGTCGCCACCTCTTGTCCTTGCGATGGAACATACAGGAACAGGCAGAGAGGGAAATGCATGGGAGAAAATCCTGCTGCGAGGAACCCAGAAGAAGCTGCTTGCGTAAAGCGCCAGGTTGGATTCCCGAGGCAGAGGAGGCCACCGACCTGGACGGGCTGGGCAGGCCGTCAGGATCAGAGCAACGCCAAGGGCGGAGAGGAGCGTGGGCTTTCCCTGCACGGTCGCATCCTGCAGTGCAGGCACTGATGTGCCATGCCTGCGGGGCTGAGCGCATGGGGGAACCTCCACTGCACCATCTCCCAGATGTTCCCTTTGGCCGCTCTCCTGCCCCACAGCCCGAGGCCTGACACATGGTGGGACAATCTGTGAGGCAGCGGCGCATTAGGGGCAGGCCTAACGAGAGACTGTGGGCGCTGCACAGGGAGGAAGGGGCGCTTCCGGGCAGCTCCAGCTGCGCACGACAGGGCTGGGCTCCTCCCAGGCCCCATTGCCATGCTCGGCAGGCCGGTCCCCCTCCTCTTCCGGCCAGGCCCTGAGAGGGGGGCCTCCACGCCGCATCCGGGCACAGTAGCCAGGCAGCACGCCTGCGGGGGCGCCCCTGGCAGCCCCTCAACCCGGCAGCGGGCCCTCCAAGCACCTTCTAATATCACAGAAGGCAGGAGGCGCTTCTGGACCGCAGAAGCCTCTTCCAAGCAGGACGGGCCGGAACCGCTCTGAACTGAGGCAGGCAGGCGGAAGGGCTCCCGCGGCCCTGGCCTTGGGGTCGGCTGGCCAGGGCCCCCAAGACCAGAGCCCATGACGCCTGAGCCCTGCCTTCTGCTCGCCTGGCTCCTGTCGCCAGCCTGCCAGGAAGCGAGCCGCTCGCCACGATGTTTGTTCAGCCTTGGTACAGGCAGCTTCCGGCCAAATCCTCGCGTTACTCACAGCTCAAGAATGCTTGGCAGGGCAGGGCGGCGCAGGACTGCCAGGAGTGCGGAGAGGCTCTCCCGGCCTCATTCTCCTCCCTCTCCCCGATTGCCTCGAACCCCGGGGGACGGATGGGAGGGACGGCTGTCTTGCTGAGGCAGCGCAGCCCGCTGGGAAGGCGTCCAGTGTGTGGCCTGTTCCAATCAGTGGCCAGGCCCTGTGGGTCTCTGGTGGAGCCAGACTGCGAAAAGGGGCCGGCTGCGCCTGATTGAAGCTCCCCCTTAACATGTTAATTCAAACCCAAAACAGCTAATGACCATGACAACAACCAAACCCCAGAGGGGTGTCCCAAAATCACCTTTCAAATGGAACAACAACATCTTGCATCTCTCCATCAGACAGGCTACATTCGCGCCATCATTTCCCCGAAACCGTCTTTGCCCTTATTTCAAAAGCTACACTTTCCTTTAGGAACCTTCGCCTCCCATTCTTCAGCTCAGAGATGCACAAGCGAGCGCATCGAGGGGGAGAACTTTCGGGAAACACATCAGCGCTCTCTGTCAGAAAATAACACTTAGGAAAACGCGCTTCTGCTGCAGTCCTTCCGCGAGGAAGACTTTGCGCTGGAAGCGGCTTCCCCGCAGCCCGAGAGCAAGAATGGAAAGTGTGCTGTCACCACAAAGCTTGAATGAGGGCAGTGATGTAAATCCCCCCAAACCAGCCTTCGTCCAGTCAGCACCGGAGTTTTAACAGCCCTTTTGAAAATGCAACTAGTTCTCATACACTGGAAAAACATTTCAGACAAGCGCGAGATGCATTTGGCGAGGCGAGAGGCTCAAAAGGTTGCCGGCAAGGTTGGACCAGAGGGAAGTTCTTCATGCATAAATAGAAGGGGCGGCTGTCTCCTCTCTTGCAGAGCTGCCCAGCTGCAGGCAACAGCAAGTGCTCTGGACGCATCAGGGCCCCAGGGACAACCTAGTAAGTGTGAAATATTTCTGTGTATTGCTAATGCATTGTGCTACTCTTGGAGCTGAAAGGCTCAAGTATGCTCCCTTCCTGAGCCACACCAGCTTTTATAGAACCAATGAAGGGTAACTCTTTAACATGATAATCTGATAACTGTTAATAGTTTGTCCTTATGTTATTCTGATACCTTGCAAAATGCTCTTTTCCTGAGTCCTGTAAGATGAAATATGGCAGCTAGGTAATTAATTAAATCAGCAGGGTACTGAGTGCGCATTCAGTGCTGTGCCATGCAGGAGATTTTAAATTCAAATTTGAAAGGAAGAAGTTCTCATGCCAGGGCAAAACAACAACATACTTCAACATTTAAAGCACAAACAGAAACATTTGCTGAGATAATTAAGCCAAAATGTGGTTGCAATAAGCTTACAAAGAAAATTGGGACTTGATCTCCAAAACACATCAGCAGAAACATGTTTTCTTTTCATTAAGAAAAATGTGCAGGAAGTCCAGCATGGCAAGTTTAAATTGTGTTGTGCAGAAACATGTAGGAAAGTCTTATAACCACGTGGTTAACGCAGCAAAGGCTTCTGGCAGTGCACTCTCTCTGCTCAGGACTTAAACGACAACAAGCATCTCTTTGTGTGACTTGTGAGCAATTCTGTGTCTTTTCTCGCTGTCAAGGAATGGCACGCGCAGGAGTTTCCCGCAGCTGGGTCGGAATCGTCACCACGCTGCTCCTTTCCGTTCCGAGCGGGGTCACCGGCTCGCCTCTGGAGGACGATCCCATCTGCTCGGCCGAGGATCTTGTGACGTACAGCATCGCTTTCACAGGGAAGTGGAGCCAGGCAGCCTTCCCCAAGCAGTACCCGCTCTACAGGCCCCCCGCGCAGTGGTCATCCATCCTAGGTAAGTGGCGCTTCGGGCAGAACGGAGCCAGCTTGTCCCACACAGCCCGCTGCTCTTCCCTTCACCCTTCAGCGTGGAGCTGCGTCTTCATTCCGGGGCAGAGAGACAAAGCGGGCTGAGCCTGTGCAGCAGATGAACGCTGGTTCCATCTTCCAGGCGGCTCCCGCGACTGTTTCCAATTGACTGCAGCTGCAATGAACAGCATACCGAACATTTTCAGGCACTTTGGACAAAGAGGAAAGGAGCAGCCGACAGTAAACGAAGCCGTAAGTCCAAGGCAAATTTGCGCTCACTGCTATGTCTTCCCTGTCACAGGCGTGGCCCATAATTCTGACTACAGCATGTGGAAAGCCAGCGAGTACGCCAGCAACGGCATGCGCGACTTTGCTGAACGAGGTGAGCCCTGGGCACTGATGAAGGAAATAGAAGCCGCGGGAGAAAAAATCCAGAGCGTCCACGGAGTTTTCTCGGCTGCGGCCATCCCCTCCGGCACCGGGCAAACCTACACCGAATTTGAAGCGCACTCAAGACACCCCCTGGTGAGCAGGGTCTCTCCCATGCATGAGCAGGTGCCATGGCGAGGGACTCACTAGAGGCCCTCCGAGCCTGTTACTTTAAAGGAATGCCATCCAGGGTGCACTTTGCATAAGTTTGCACATGCCTAAAATGTTGGGAGGAGGAAGGAGATGCTGCCACAGGGGCTCCAGGGAGGGGCGTGTCCTTCCGTGGCGTGGGATGGAGCTCTCCGAAGCCGGTCCAAGCTGTCCGGAGCCCGTCCCTGTACAGGCAGAGCCGCCTCACTCTGGGGAAAGGGGTGGGAGGGGGCTGCTCTTTCAAGACCCCTCGTGAGAACAGGGCCACCCGTTCTCTGGAGGGGTGAGGGGCCTTCAGGACCGGAGGGGAGCCATGCTGAGCCCGTCCTCGGCCCGGGCAGGAGGGGGTGGGAGAGACCAGCTGCCCCACGGAGGGTCTCCGGCATCCGCCACCTTGCCCTCCCCGCGAGGGCAGAGGCAGCAGCTTCCCAAAGTGGGGGTGGGGGGCTTCCACTCTGGAGCCAGACTCCACCTGGGCAGACGCCTCGCCTCAGCTTCAGCAGGAGGCTCTCCGGAGCCCACACTCTCCTGCAGCTGGTCAAGCCTCACCAAAGGCACTGTGCTCCGGGGCCTGTCTGGAGGTCGTCCAAGCAGAGAGGGGGACCAGCGCATGCCACCTGCTGCCTGCACTGTTAATGGCATTTAAAATACCGCTCGTAAAGAAACGTGTCGCTTGATTATTTGCAGAGACCAAATTGATCGATTAAAGGTGAAACCCCTGTAAGGATGGATGCATCGCTGCAAGCCACTGGAAAGTCTTGGTCCGTGGCGGCCCCAGAGTTTCACACGACTTCTTAGGAGGCTGCTAAGTTCAAAGCATAATATGGCAATAGTTCAAATCATGTCTTAATTGCCATAAACCACTTTGAATGGCATAGCAAAGCATTATATGCATCTTATCATATAAAAATAAACAGATTATTTTCATCCCAAAATATATAATATTTCCAGAAGATTGATTCATGGGTTTATGGACATCAGCATTTGTGGCGCGCTAACCTCCTCAGCACAGGCCATGCCTAAGCCGCCTTCTTTTTGATTGTTAGGTGTCTCTTGCGGTACGGATTGTGCCCAGCCCAGACTGGTTTGTGGGCATCGACAGTGTAAACCTGTGTGACAAAGATCACTGGAAGCAGCAACTCACGCTCGAGCTGTTCCCGTACGACGCCGGAACTGACAGCGGCTTCACGTTTTCTTCCCCAAACTTCGCCACCATCCCACAGGAGACGGTGACGCCGGTGAGTTTCTGCAGCCCACCCGCCAGCCAAGTGCATCGCCTCGTTTTTTAAAATTGTGAGCAGCATTTTTATTACAGACGTGTCCGTGACGGGTGCAGGCTGTTGCAGGCTGGCTGCCGTTCTCTTCTGGATCTACCACAAGGCAGTTTTACGCTTTTGCTGGTCTCGGTTCACCAGGGCTTGCCTCGTCATCCGAACCTGGAAAATGGGGGCTATTTTTCGTGGGAACAAGCTAGCTTTAAGCCATGGATCTGGTTTATATCATGGGTTTTTCAGCCCATGTTCAGCAATGGCACCTGTGGATGCCAGTGGAGAGTGCCATATTGTGTGAACCCAGTGAGCAAGGGTTGTGTAAAGGTTATATGAAGTAACCCATGTTCTGTTCCTGGTGGGCAGAGATGCAGTATAATAAATTCTCCCACCTATTAAAGTTCACTTAATTTTTAAAGTATCAGGCCAGCTGGGATGCATTTTCATTAACACACTTAACCTCAGCAAAGATCTAAGCATGCAGACTTCTGTGCACACAAATGGCCAAAGAAGGAGTTCCTTACTGAAGAAACAGAGCAGCCTATCGGCACAAACTGAGTACCCGCTTCCCGTAGAGTTCATTTTCTTGCCTTATTTTCCAAGCAAGCCCATGTCGTGTGTGTTGTGACCCCTCAGCTAACTTGGGTGGTGCATTTTCATTAAGGCCTGAGCCTTAATCAAGGCAAACTCACCCAGTTTCCTTCTGCAGAGCCAGATGGATGGAGTTTGAAGCAGCTTTTGCAGTATGTTTTACGGTTGGTTCCATCAATCCAATACATAAATAGTAAATGAATAAATGTTCCCCATTCTTGCCCCTAGGGCTTTTTGAAACCCCAAACTAGCCCAGCTAGAACAGCTGGAGTGAAAGAGCAAACATCTGGAGGACAGGGGAACGGGATGCAGCGACTGAAAACCCCGACGAGCTCACTGTGACCTTTTGCTGCAGCTCCCACTTCGGACACTCGGAAGTAACAACCTTTTTGCATTTTGGTCAACAGATCACTGCTTCCTTTCCGAGCCACCCAGCAAACTCCTTTTATTACCCTAAGCTTAAAAGTTTGCCCCCGATTGCCCGAGTAACCATGATAAAACTCAAAAAGAGCAAACTGGGTTTCCCCATTCCACAACACAATGTGACGACAACAGACAACGAAATCGACGATTCTGTCTCAAGTAAGTGCTTGATGCTCGGCCGGGGACTCCTGCATGCCACGTTTTGGGTGCATGTGTGAATGGTGATTACATAAATTCTTTTCTTAATCCAAAGCTTGCTTGCTCCTAGAGCTCTCATTTTTCTTTAAAAAAAATGCATAGCAGTAACCAAATTTACTGTGCGTATGAAAGTTTTGAAATATCTATCTGTCTGTCTGTCTGTCTGTCTGTCTGTCTGTCTGTCTGTCTGTCTATCTATCTATCTATCTATCTATCTATCTATCTATCTATCTATCTGAATCTCCGGAAACAGTACTTTAGATAAGAGCTCACAAGCAACCATATCATCATTGCAGGGTTGCCCATAGTTCAAAAGAATTTGCGGGTGTGCGATGCGTCGCATGGTTGTCCAGCTCCGGGGGACGGGGCCAGTGGCCAACCCTGGAATGCTTTAGCCCACTTTTTATTCCAGAGAGTAGCTCAGCTGCAGTGGAGATATCAAAAGGGGCGTGAGAGCGGGACTGGGCCAGGCCAAGTGGCGTGGTGGCTGGAGTGTCCGGCAGGCGCCCTGGATGATGCAGGATCTGTGTGAAGCAAGGCTGCCTGGGTGCAGGCCGGCCCCAACTCTCAGCCACAGCCTCCGCCCGGGGTTGCCGTTGTGAGGATGAAACGGAGCCACGGGAGCCGCCGCGGATCCCCTAGTTCCACCAGGCGGCTCCGGTGCAGTGGCTCTTCCCTGCCTTCTCGCCTGCTCGCCCGCTCGCTCGCTCGCACGCAGAGCGGAAACAGCGTGGAGACACTCAGCTGGTCTCCGGGGTAAGGAACTGGAGGCAGAGTCCAAAGCAGGCTGGATGGGCCTGCGTGTGGAGGCCGTTGCGTCTGCGGTTTGGTCCCTGGAAGGCCCCACGGCAGCTGTGGCAGGAAGCGCCTTGCTCTAGCCATGGCCTTCCTGCATGGCGGCAGCTCGGCCACTGCATTGACCGCCACAATATTGGACACAGGGCATCCTTGGGCACCTCATCTATAGTCAGATCCCTTTACTGCTTCGCCATCTGGGCTTTTTTCCTTCAAGGAGCCTAGGGGGGCTTCACAACCCTCTTGCTCCTCTCCTTTTTATCCTCAAAGCAGCCAATGAGGTAGGTCGTGCTGAGCCTCGGCACCTGGCCATGTTCCCCTGGGAGCTCTGAGAGCCAACCCAACGGTGGGATGGTTGCCAGTTTCCACCTGCTCCAAGGCTTCTGAGTGGAACTGGCCAAACAGAAAACCCCTCGCCAGCCCTTAAGCCTCTTCACTAGCCCAGTTTGAAGCCCTCGTGCTTACCTCAGAAAACCGAGCCAGGGCCCAAGCCGCGCCCAAGAAGCTGCCTCTAGACCAGTGATGGCGAATCTTTTAGAGACCGAGTGCCCAAACTGCAACCCCAAACCCACTTATTCATCCCAAAGTGCCAACACTGCAATAAAACCTGAAAACTGAGGTTTTAGTTTAGAACAAACGCCTCACAGCCAGTGCAAGCAATACATATATATCCTTGGCAGCCACTGACTGGCCATGCGCAAGCCAGGGACGAGCAGCAGCTCATGAGGCACAGCTTGTGACGTCATCGCCTGGCACCAACACTCCTTTCTGAGCATGCGCACAGCCCCATGTGCGCTGTTATCCGACGCTCGGCTGCTGGGGCGATGCTGGGCGACTTGGCCCACGTGCCGCCAGAGAGGGCTCTGTGTGGCGGCTGCGGCACACGTGCCATCGGTTCACCACCACGGATGCAGACCAACCTGGACACCACTTTCAGGCCTCTGCTCTCCCTTTGCCTGTCCGGAGACGTCCATCCCGCCTTTAGAAATGAATGGTGTTCATTCTGAAGGCAGCATGCAATAAAAAGAGTTCAAGCAACTATAATTTAACAAATATATACAAGGCAGTCTAATCTTTCCATTTCTATTCTTTTAAATCTGCTACCTTATTTTAAATCTTTGCACTGTGGTTAGGTTTTGCTTTGGCTTTTAGTTTTCATTTATCCTGTAGTTGTAAAGGGTAGTATGTTATGGTGTTGTATTTTAGGGTTTTAATCGCGGTGAACCAGCCATGGGGCATTGTGCAGCACAGGAATGAATGAATGAATGAATGAATGAATGGTTAAAACTAAGGGCAGAATCTGATCAGACCACCTTCTGAACTTGTCCATGTGGGATTCCCATTTATGAGGCCGACACGGGTGAGCAGGGGATCCACAAGATCCGACGGTCACCACGAGGCTGCTTAGCACCCACAAGGCGGTCCTGCAAGAAGTCTAAAAACTCGAGCCAACCGAAGGGGGTGGGTGGTGGCGGGACGGCGCTTCGGTGGGGGCTTTGCGGCTGATCTCTTTCCAACAGCCAGTGAACACTTCTAAAAACTTGGCAGCCTCCCTGGCCTGTCGCCAAAGCTGGATTTAAGCCCTGCTGGCAAATGCCGCGCGAGCGGTGGCGGTTCGCCCGCCTGGGTGTCTGGCTTCGCCAAGCGCGGCGCGCCACAGGATCGCGCGCATCCGCCTGGGCGCAGCAGCACGAGGGCCGGGTCGCAGCGCGGCGGCGTGCAGTGCCCCGCGGCGTGACCCGAGCGGCCCTCCCGCGTCTCTCTCCCCGCAGAAACGCCGCTGGACTGCGAGGCGTCGCCCTGGTCGCCGTGGGGCTTGTGCCGGGGCCCCTGCGGGCGGGCGGGCGCCAAGCGGAGGACGCGCTACGTGCGCCTGCAGCCCGCCAACAGCGGCGCCCCCTGCCCGCCGCTGAGCGAGGAGGCCGCGTGCCAGCCCGGCCGCTGCCCCTGAGGCCCCGCCGGCGGACCGGCGCCGTGGATCGGGGCCGCCGCGCGGCGTCGGCTCGAGGCGCCCTCCTGCAGCGCCCCCTGGCGGCGGACCCTCGCACGGGCGCGCGGCGAGCCCCGCTCCGCCCTCGGCGGATTCGACCGTGCCCCTTGGAAAGCGCTCGTCGCTGCTGCGAGACATTGCTGTCTGTTGTGCTGAATTCCTTGCTTAGCATGTACTGGGATGTATGCTGTGCTCCTTGCAAGACCAAACCGAGACAAAGCAGAAGCCAGGCGCTGCAGCTCCGCGATGCGGCCGAGAATAAACTAGCGAAGGCGCTTGTTGGGACGACGTGTGCAGGCCTGTCCTTCGCCCGCTCGCACACAAGCC
Organism: Varanus salvator macromaculatus; assembly: GCA_023646645.1. NCBI lineage: Eukaryota > Metazoa > Chordata > Lepidosauria > Squamata > Varanidae > Varanus > Varanus salvator. Next base: position 8,400,435 of record JAIXND010000690.1, on the reverse strand, counting down.
GAGTGTGCCCTTCCTCCTCGCCAGTTTGCTCCCTCACCTCTTTGTGCACGCAGACCGTGGTTTGCCTTTCAGTCAGAGCTGGAAACCGTGGCAGTTCAGCTGGCGCATCAAACGGTGGTTTCTGCCAAACGAGAAGCTGCCAGGGCACCGGAGGGCAGAACCTGACCTGGGCTGACAGCAGCCACCTGCCCTGCGGCGATGGCTGAGCCCCCGCAGGGGAGCGAACCTCCACCTTTTCCCCATCCCTTTTATCCCTCCACGCTTCTCTGCTCTACTTTATTTTGCTCGTTAGTGTCCCTGGATGACCCGAGGACCACTTTGCCCTGTCCACCTTCTAGCCTGTCGCTCGACTCAGCACGCAGCTCTGCCGCATCTCCCGGAGTTGCCTTCCTTTCGAAACACCTTTCTCAAGTGTTGCCGCCATCTCTCATAGGGAAGATCTTCCAGCCCTGCTCACTCATTCACGGCCGCTTGCCCAACACATCCCAGGGAGCCTTGTGCTGGAAATACTGCTGGCATTCCCTTTCCGTGGGGAATGTGCTTCCCAGCTGCAGGAAAGGGTCCTGCTACGAGCTGTGTCCAACAATGGGAACTTGTGTGCACATTCGAGCGGTGACCCAACTCTACTGCTGGAGCAAATGAGGAGGAGGGCTCTCTTCTGGAAGGAGTGGAACTTGATGGTTCCCATTAGTGGGGAATCACTGGGATGGCGGCCAGGGACAAGCGGGGTGGAACGACATGGAAGAAGGGGTGAACCGTCTGCTGATCAAATTCGCAGATGACACTAAAACTGGAGCAGTGGCCACAACTGAGGAGCAGGTACTCCAGATCCAAAAGGATCTGGACAGACTATGGAAGTGGGCAGGGGACAACAGGATGGCGTTCAATGTGGATAAGTGCAAGGTCTTGCACTTGGGGCATGGGAATGGGTGCCATAAGTGCAGGTTAGGGGACAAGTGGCTGGAGAGCAGCACTTGTGAAAGGGACCTCGGGGAGCTGGTTGACTGCAGGCTGAACGTGAGCCAGCAGTGTGATGCGGTGGTCAAGAGGGCGAACGCCACCCTTGGCTGTAGAGCCAGAAGTGTGGCTTTTAGATCAAGAGAGGTATTACTACCACTCTATATGACTCTGGTGCGCCCACAACTGGAGTATTGTGCTCAGTTTTGGGCCCCTCATTACAGGAAGGACATAGCCAGGTTAGAGTCAGTGCAGCGTAGGGCCACAAGGATGGTGGCTGGTTTGCAGGGGATGGGGTATGAGGCGAGACTGAGGGAACTGGGTCTCTTCAGCCTGGAGAAGAGGAGACTCGGGGGATCTGTTGGCAACATACAGGCATGTGAGGGGGTGTCACACAGAGGTGGTAGAGACCTGTTCTCCCCCGCAGAGGAAGGCAGGAGGCGCTCCAACGGAGCAAAGCTCAGGGAACCCAGGTTCCATTTGGATTCCAGGAAGCACTTCCTGACATTCAGGACCCCGAGGGTGTGAAATGGGCTTCCACGAGAGGTGGTTGAGGCCCCATCGGTGAGGGTGTTCAAGGATAGGCTGGACATGCACATGGTGGGCACATCGTGAGCGGAGCTGGTTGGAGCCGGGGGTCAGACTAGATGGCCCGGGAGACCCCTTCTGACTCGCTCTGTTTCTGTGTTTCTGTGCTTGTATTCAGTCCCCCATTCCATAACCATTGAATGAGGGCAACTTCTCAATACTCAAAGCCAGAATGTTATAGCAAATGTGTGTTTGCATCCCCCGGGAGTCCTGAAAGTGATTGGCATTGATACCAAACTAAAGCCAAGCAAAGCAGCACCCGGGGAATAGGAACATACAACCCCTTCACTCCCTTTCTTTGTACACGTGGAGAAACAGGGTTGGCACTCATGTCTCAGGATGGCATTCGCACGTTCGGACAGAGGCCATGTCTAAACGCCCCTGAGCTGGCAGAGCCGGCCAGCAAGAGGTATTTGTGGAGGGTCTATTCTGGAACCATGACTGTGCCTGGGCAAACCTGTGCCCACTCCCACAGAAAAGCATGCGGGAAGGGCAGGATGCCTTTGCAAAAAGGAAAAAGACATTGTCCCCGCCGGGCACACGTGCACATCGCCGGCTGTCTTGGCCTTGTGGTCTCTCAATGCGGGCCTTGTGTTTCTTTAGTGTGGGCCCCACTTGTTTGGCCAGATGGTCAAAAGCCGAAGGATGCCGCAACAGAAAAGAGGAGCGCATCTTCGGACCTTGTGGGCGCCCACGTCAGTCCCTTGGCCGAGGCTGGCGAGGGGAGCGGCTGTGATTCCCGATCCTGCGCTTAGACGAGACCTGCATTTGCTGCAAGCCTGCACTGCCCAAAGGATATCACGATGCGCCTTCACGACAGAATACCCCGTATTCAGCCACATCAGCGTGCGTGGAGTGCTAGCCAGCACACAGGAAGTTTCTCTGCTTCGTTTGTGCACGCAGCATCCAGATTCTAAGAGCGCTATCCGCCCCTCCTGAGCTGGGTGCCAGCAGCCCAGCTGGGGGAACCTCTGGCGGGTTTCTATATTGGTCTGCCAGATTGGGGCTGGGGAGGGTTCCCACCACAGGCCAGACGGACCGGACAGCTCCCTGCCTTTGCCACGTGTGGCCGGGTTTGCTTCCACAGTCTGTCAGAACTGCAGCTCACCTGCTCCCTCCCGGTTTTTGGTATGCTGCCCATCTGTTTCCCTGCAGTGGGGATGTTCTCCAAAGGATCCCATCCAGCATCCAGAAATACCACCTGATGACTTCTGGGCTCCTTCGACTCAGCCTGGAAAAATGGTGGGCTCCGTGGAGGCTTTTCCTGCCTCGACAAGGCTGCGGTTGTACTTCTCAGCCCAACCTTTCCAAAATGCCCGTTCGCACCTTTTTAAAGCAACTCCCAGTAAGCGCGGGGGGAGAGCAAAAACATTTGGTATGAGGTAGAATGAACTCATTGTAAGTCACAGTCTCGCATTCCAGCTGGGGAAACAATCCGAATGTGCGCTACCCAACTGTGTAAATAAAGGCCATACGTGCATTTGGGAGGGCCGGAGAGCTTCAGCCGAGTTTCCATGCAGCAGAGGAGCTGGCCTCACAGGCGGGCAGGGTGGGTCACTCCAGCCACGCTCGCCCAGCTGCAGGCCTGATGGGCCGGGATGGCCGCCTGCTCTTCGGTGTCAGGACCACGCCAAAACTGATGCTGATTTACAGAGGTTCTTCCTAAGTGGCTTTCCCAGCTTGCACAAATATGTACAGGACAACTTCTGAAAATTGAAATATCCCTTAAGTACAGATAGGATGTCATCGGACCGGCCATGTTGCTCTGGAGAAATGCCCACCCCGTGCCTTGGTGCTGGAATGAGCTTTTTTCTATGTTGTTGTTGTTAGTCGCGAAGTCGTGTCCGACCCATCGCGACCCCATGGACAACATTCCTCCAGGCCCTCCTGTCCTCCACCATCCCCCGGAGTCCACTTAAGCTTGCACCAACTGCTTCAGTGACTCCATCCAGCCACCTCATCCACTGCCGTCCCCTTCTTCTTTTGCCATCTATTGTTCCCAGCATTAGACTCTTCTCCAAGGAGTCCTTCCTTCTCATTAGGTGGCCAAAGTATTTGAGTTTCATCTTCAGGATCTGGCCTTCTAAAGAGCAGTCAGGGTTGATATCCTCTAGGACTGACCGGTTTGATCGCCTTGCGGTCCAAGGGACTCGCAGGAGTCTTCTCCAGCACCACAACTCAAAGGCCTCAATCCTTTTGCGCTCGGCCTTCCTTATGGTCCAGCTTTCACAGCCATACATTGCAACTGGGAAAACCATAGCCTTGACTATACGCACTTTTGTTGGCAGGGTGATGTCTCTGCTTTTTAGTATGCTGTCTAGATTTGCCATAGCTTTCCTCCCCAGGAGCAAGCGTCTTTTAATTTCTTGGCTGCAGTCCCCGTCTGCGGTGATCTTGGAGCCCAGGAAAATAAAATCTCTCACTACCTCCATTTCTTCCCCATCTATTTGCCAGGAAGTGAGAGGACCGGATGCCATGATCTTAGTTTTCTTAATGTTGAGTTTCAAGTCAACTTTTGCACTCTCCTCCTTCACCTGCATCAAGAGGCTCTTTAGTTCCTCTTCACTTTCTGCCATGAGAGTGGTATCATCTGCATATCTGAGGTTGTTGATATTTCTCCCAGCAATCTTGATTCCAACTGGCGATTCATCTAGCCCTGCCTTTCTCATGATGTGCTCTGCATATAAGTTAAATAGGCAGTGTGACAGTATACAGCCTTGCTGAACTCCTTTCTCAATTTCGAACCAGTCAGTGGTTCCGTGTCCAGTTCTCACTGTTGCTTCTTGACCTGCATATAGGTTTCTCAAGAGACAAACAAGATGGTCTGGTACTCCCATCTCTTTAAGAACTTGCCACAATTTGTTGTGATCCACACAATCAAAGGCTTTAGCGTAGTCAATGAAGCAGAAGTAGATGTTTTTCTGGAACTCCCTAGCTTTCTCCATGACCCAGCGTATGTTGGCAATTTGATCTCTAGTTCCTCTCCCTCTTCGAAATCCTGCCTGTACTTCTGGTAGTTCTCGGTCCACATACTGCTGGAGCCTAGCTTGTAGGATTTTGAGCATCACTTCACTAGCGTGTGAAATGAGTGCAATGGTGCGGTAGTTTGAACATTCTTTGGCATTGCCCTTCTTGGGGATCGGAATGTAAACTGACCTTTTCCAATCCTGTGGCCACTGTTGAGTTTTCCAAATTTGCTGGCATATTGAGTGTAGCACTTTAACTGCATCGTCTTTCAGGATTTTGAATAGCTCAGCTGGAATGCTGTCACCTCCACTAGCTTTGTTGTTGCTCAGACTTCCTAAGGCCCATTTGACTTCACATTCCAGGATGTCTGGCTCGAGGTCAGTGACCACCCCATCGTGGTTGTCAGGGATGTTAAGCTCTTTCTTGTATAGTTCTTCTGTGTAATCTTGCCACCTCTTCTTAATCTCTTCTGCCACTGTTAGGTCCCTGCCATGTTGGTCCTTTATTATGCCCATCTTTCCATGAAATGTTCCCTTCATATCTCCAATGTTCTTGAAGAGATCTCTGGTCCTCCCTATTCTATTGTTTTCTTCTATTTCTTTGCACTGTTCATTTAGGAAGGCATTCTTATCTCTTCTAGCTGTTCTTTGGAATTCTGCATTCAATTGTTTGTATCTTTCTCTTTCTCCCTTGCCTTTCGCTTCCCTTCTTTCCTCAGCTATTTGTAAAGCTTCCTCAGACAGCCATTTTGCTTTCTTGCATTTCTTTTTCTTTGGGATGGTTTTAGTCGCTGCCTCTTGTACAATGTTGCGAACCTCCGTCCATAGTTCTTCAGGCACTGTCTATCAGATCTAATTCCTTAAATCTATTTGTCACCTCTACTGTATATTCATCAGGGATATGATTTATGTCATACCTGAGTGGCCTAGTGCTTTTCCCTACTTTCTTCAACTTAAGCCTAAATTTTGCCACCAGAAGCTCATGATCTGAGCCACAGTCAGCTCCTGGTCTAGTTTTTACTGACTGCATAGAGCTTCTCCATCTTTGGCTGCAGAGCACATAGTCAATCTGATTTCTGTATTGACCGTCTTGTGATGTCCATGTGTAGAGTCGTCTCTTGGGTTGTTGGAAAAGAGTGTTTGTTATGACCATCGTATTCTCTTGACAAAATTCTACCAGCCTGTGTCCTGCTTCATTTTGTACTCCAAGGCCAAATTTGCCTGTTATTCCAGTTATCTTTTGGCTTCCTACTTTAGCATTCCAATCCCCTATGATGATAAGGACATCATTTTTTGGAGTTAATTCTTGAAGGTGTTGTAGGCCTTCATAGAACTGCTCAACTTCAGCCTCTTCAGCACCAGTGGTTGGGGCATAGACTTGGACTATTGTGATGTTGAATGGTTTGCCTTGGATTCGAACTGAGATCATTCTGTCATTTTGGAGATTGTATCCCAGTACTGCTTTTCCTACTCTTTTATTGACTATGAAGGCTACTCCATTTCTTCTGAGGGATTCTTGCCTGCAGTAGTATACCTGATGGTGATCTGAACTAAATTCACCCATGCCTGTCCATTTTAGTTCACTGATTCCTAAGATGTCAATGTTCAGTCTTGTCATCTCTTGTTTGATCACATCCAGCTTGCCTTGATTCATGGATCTGACATTCCAGGTTCCTACAGAGTAAAGATCTTTGCAGCATCGGACTTTCCTTTCACCTCCAGATACATCGGCAACTGAGTGTCCTTTCGGCTTTGACCCAGTCGCTTCATTCTTTCTGGCGCTACTAGTACTAGCCCTCCGCTCTTCCCCAGTAGCATATTGGACACCTTCTGACCTGAGGGGCTCATCTTCCGGTGTCCTATCGTTTTGCCTTTTGGTACTGTCCATGGGGTTTTCATGGCAAAGATACTGGAGTGGGTTGCCATTTCCTTCTCCAGTGGATCACGTTTTGCCAAGCTCTCTGCTATGACCTGTCCGTCTTGGGTGCCCCTGCACGGCAGAGCTCATAGCTTCATTGAGCCACACAAGCCCCTTCACCACGACAAGGCAGTGATCCATGAAGGAGATTTAATATTTAAGGATTTTTATTGTTTTGAATGTTAATCGACAAGTCGCTATTGTTACCATTTGAATTGCATTCAAGCCCCACATTTTTTCTCTTGCCAACAACGCAACATGGCCCCCCATGGAGCTCCACGTTCTCCTCACAGGGGGGCAACTGGCCAGGGGCCCCCAGTGGCCAAGCAGGGCTCGGATCCAGGTCCTCTGAGCCCCAGCCGGCATGCCGCACCCCCGAGAAGGCCACCCATGCCCTTGAGGCTGAGTGTGCCAGCGAGAGGGGTCCCCGTGATTCCAAAATCGCAGCTTGTCCCAGTGGAGCGGCCTTCCCCTCAAAGGATCTGCTTCACCTCCCGCATGTATTCCCAGTCCCAAGCTGCACGGCTGCCCCCATGGTCTTTTCCCCAGGTTGACCAGCTTCCCAGCTCCGGCCTCCCTGGACAAGGACACAGGGGCCAGGGAGCCCCCAGCTGGCTTGGGGCGCACTCCGCATGGGGCTGCCTCGGAGGCTGGCCTGGGAGCTGGGACCCGTCCTGCCGCCCCAGAACGCAAGCTAGCTCACGTCTCCTGAGTTGCTCTGCCAGCCACGAAGCCTCACTCGGCCTGGCCCAGGGAGGGCCCCACAGCATCCCCAAGATGCGCGTGCCGTGGCCAGTCACCCCTTCCCACAAGCAGCATTTGACCTCCCAACTTTGCCCCCTCTGGCTCTTTTGCACCATCACTGCCACCAGTCTCCAGCCAGCCGTGCCCTTGGGGGATGCTGGGAATTGTAGTCTGACACCCTTGAAGAGCACCAGGTTGGGGAAGGGTGAGCTAACCTGTGACAAGTCCTCGAGGCTTCATTTTTAGGGCAGCTTTTTTCTTTTAAGCCAGTAGATTGTTTGGTTAAATAAAAGCAGCCAATGGATGCGAGGATTCACTGAGATGTGTTAACATTTGGAGTGACCTTTCCTTCATATGCAACTGACCTTGGACAAAATCAGTACTTTAAGAAACCGGCGCTCCCAGAAATATAGCTACTGCTGTGATATTAAAGCTGACTGACTTACAATCGGCACTTTAGGATAAAAAAGGATTAAAAGACCTTTTGCAGTGGATAAGTTATAGCTAATCAGTGAGCATATACAGGAACTGGTTGTCTAAAAATTTACTGTGTGCTTGTTTGCCATATAAACACACATCTTTGGGCTGTTATGGCTCAATACAACTCCTGCCATTTTCAGTTTTTTATTTTTCATTGGTATAATAATTAAAACTGTATTTACAAATATATTATTGCTTGCAATTATATATTCAGAATTGCTTTCAGTAATGCAATTCATTCTGGTTTTAAATCCCCCTGTTTATGGAACCCCTCATCTTGCAGGATACGCATCGCAAGAACAAACACGCCTGCAAGGTCTGTTTGGCGAAAAGAGACATCTCCGGCTGGCTTTCCGTCTAGGAGAAGTGCACCCTTGGGAAGGTGCACACCCCAGTGAAGCACCTGGCTTGTTTAAAGGCCTTTTTCGGAGGACGCCTTTCTGGTCTTAAAAGACCCAAAGGGGCTCTTCCTGATTTCGGTGGAGACCAGCACGCATCCAGATGCACACAGGCTCCTTATGCAGGCCAGTCCCTTCCCTCCCACAGGCTGGGGCAGCCTTCCCCACCCTCCCCCTCCCTCCCCAGATGCTTTGGACTGCAGCTCCCAGCACTCCCTTGCTGGCTGGGGCTGATGGGCATTGAAGCAGGGTGCAGGCCAGAGCGAAGGAGGCCAGGGGTGAGCCAGGGAGACTCTTCCCTCCTTGAGTTTAAACGGAAGGCCCAGCAGGGTGCATTGCGGTACAGGTGTGATAGTGGAATCTCTTTCATGACAGGTGAGATTTGGGGACGGGGGTTAATGCATAGAAGCCTGGAGGCGTGGGAGCCAGGCAAGGGACTGTGGGGGGCACGTGGAGTTCCCCTGCAGCTCCAAACCCCTTCCTGTCCCCCACAAGTGTCAAACAGGGATCTTACGTTTCCAGTTTTGCAACTTGGGGTGTCTTGGTGTGTCATGAGCAGCTCCCAACCTCATTCCCCCGCTTCTTTTCCCCTCGCCCCCTTTGCTGTCATCTTTTCACTCACATTCTTGGCAAGCTCCCAACGCTGCAGACCTACGTCAGGCTAAAAGCTTTCTGAAAGAGAGTCACCTTTGCCTGCCAGTGGAAGGCGAAAAGAGGAAGCCAGTCCTGGGGGCTCTTAGGGGAAGCTGTCAAGAGTCCAGACTGGGCCTCTCCACCCGCATCTCCCTCCTTTTCCCTTCTCTGAAGACTAAGAGGCTTTTAACGGCAGCCTCCTTGCACAGTAAAGCAAACCAACCGGGATTGGTGCTGGGATACAGAAAGGCAAGACCAGAAACATCTGTTATGCGAGCAAGCCTGCTCATCTGGGGTTGAGAACTGGGGCTGAGCTAGAAGTTGATCCGGAACCAAATCACCTGCTTCCCTTCTCTGCCAAACGGTGTCAGCTCCACCTTCAGTGACATTCATGCAGCTTGTGGAGCTGCCCTCTTCTCTGGGCAGTGGTGCTTCTGTTTGAAGCTGGGTCGGTGGTGATTACCACAGGAGAGAGCTCGTCACTGCAATCGGTGCAGAAGGCATTCTGATAAGATGCGATCCTAAATATTCATCCATTCGTTATAGTTATAATACTCCCCCCGCCCTGCAACTTCCAGAATCCTTCTTCTCTCCATTCATCCTTACAACATGCCTGGGAGGAAGCCAGAGTGAGACCGCCGTGAGCTTGGTGGCTGTGCGAGCAGTAGGACCAGGCCGCCCCAAGCCACGGCCCAGCGCCAACCGGCACATCGCAGTGACCGTTGCTGCTAAGAGTAGTAGGGCTGCCGTCCTATGCGTATTTCCCTTAAGGTCAGTCTCATTGTGGACTATGAATTACTTCTGGTAACACACAGAGCATCAGACTGTAAAAACATCAAATGAACCGGATGTGCCATTCCCCATTTTCAACATGGTATCTTTCCTCTGGGAATAAAATTATGTGACACAGATGGGACACCAGAGGGCGCCACATCACCGAAAAATCCATCCCTTTGCAGACCTTCACTTAAAGTTCAAAGCTGCAAAGCTGAGTTGCAAGTTTCCCTGTCTGTGCTTTGGAGTCATATGGAAAACCTTTAGTTTTATGTCTAGAAAAATGGCAACCAAAGCCATATAATTTATGGGCTTCTATCTAGATATAATCACGTGGAGAGTAAGCGCACCCAGACACATCGGCCTTCCTTTAGTCCTGACTAGTTTAAGTCCTGCTGCTCTGCACGGCCCTCATGATCTTGGAATGAGGTTCCTTGCTTTGCTCGCCCACTATTTCTGCCAGGTGGAGGGACTCCAAAACGCGCACCAAAGCTTTCCAGCCTCAGATGCCTCCTCGTCCATTACGGTGGGGGAACCAAGGCAAGGTTCACGGAATCGCAGGAATGTGAATTTGCTTCTCGCTTGCAAGGCGGTGCCTTGCGTGGCCCAGGGCTCCTCCTGCCACCCTCCTTCGCTGTGGGTTGCCTGCGCCCTTCCTCAGTCACGCAGCCCAGGACTGCTCCCTGTCAGCTGCAGCCCCTCGCGGCTGAGGACTCTGGGGAGCGCTTGAGCCCCACGGCTGCGACGGGCTGCAGCCCCCTTTCCTGCTGCAGAAAGAAGGGCCGACTGGGGCAGATTCATCCTCTGACTGTTCCCGAGCGCATCTTCTCATGCTGCCAACCTGCACTGCCTCCCCCGCCCCCCACCTTAGTCCCGTGTTCGCCATCTGCCACCTTCCACCCACAATCTTTTTTGCCGCTTGCATGCACATTTCGACAGCTCCTTTGGGGGGCAGTGGAAGCTCGCAGTGGGGCTTCCTCATCACAGGCTTAGTCTTGTGCTTCTGAATCGCTCGAGACACCCTGTAGATTTGAGCCTGAAAGGCAGGGGAAGCTGTGTTCGGCCGTCACCAAAGCACTCCAAACCCCCATCGGGCAGTGTTTGCCTGCAGCCCGTCAAGCGTGTGGTGGAAGATTCGGAGACCCCAAGAACAGCCAGCTGGCTGCCAAGGAAGGGGCCGAGGGGGAGGCTGGAGGGAAGCCCCCGCTCAGGGGGTCCAAGACCCCTCCACCCTGCCAGGCTGAACGCGGGGGCGCAGAAGCCGCAGGAACACCTCTGCCCTGTCCTAGAGAGGGCACTTGGGGTGAGTCCCTGCCTGGCCAGCGGGTCTCTTTCCCTCCTGGCCACCGGAACACCCCCTGCAGTCTGCCTGTGTGGAGGGGCACCAGGCCTCAGTGGGCCGAGCGTCCACACCAACTGGTGAGCCCTGGGCGCGCATCCGTGAGCGGTCAGGCCACGCCAGGCACCACGTGGGTTTAGAAACATAGAAACATAGAAACAGAGCGAGTCAGAAGGGGCCTCCTGGGTGATCTAGTCTGACCTCCGGCACTAGCCGGCTCCGCTCACGACGTGCCCACCATGTGCATGTCCAGTCTGTCTTTGGACACTCTCACCGATGGGGCCTCAGCGACCTCTCGGGTTCAGGGTTTCCTGGGCCCTGGATGCCTGCCCTCTTCCCTTGGGCTTCTGCAAGCACCCCATGGCTGGACCGGCTCCTCCCATCCCTGTTCGACATTTTCTGGACGTTTGCTTATTTATTTACTTTCATTTGCATGCCGCTCACTGTGGAAGCCTCAGGGGTGTTGCGCTCCATTCATTTGCCGTACGAAGAGCAGGGGGTCCCCTCCGGCTTCCTTTCCGCCCCATCAGGTGGGCTGCAAGGGGCCCGGGGCAGTCAGGGGACTGGAGAGGGGCCAGTGGGCCATGGCATCAGGCGCAGCAGGAGCCGTTCTGGGGAGCGAGTCTCCTGGACGGGGAGGCAATGCTCCGACCCCTGGACAGGCCGCAGCCCCGCTTGCCCAGGCAGCCTTCCTGGCTGGAGAGATCAGAGCTGGAATGCGAGATAATGGGGCAGGAGGGAGAGGGCTGGCCGGAGACAGGCACCAAGGTCAGCTGCGAGAGGATCAGGAGGCGACTGGGAGCCGAACGGCTGTGGCACAGGCGGGGAGACTTGGGGGGGGAATTCCTCACCCTGAGGCCCCGGGACAGACAGATGGACCCTCATGCAATGTCAGGCAGTCCCAGCATTTGGACCAAGCCCCCGAAGGATGGTGCGCAGACTCCAGGAGGGGGAGGAGTGCCCGAGCACACTCTTCACATGGGCAGAAGTGAATCCTGCAGATGGGAAGTCTCGCCACTTTGACCTGTGCAACGTGCTCGCAGCAGAAGCCTGCTTGACAGCAAAGCCTCTTTTGTGCCAGATGTGTCCCACGCTCTGGGCTCCCACGGCAGCTGCCTCCGCAGGGACCTCGGCAGCTTCCACGCAGCCAGGAGGGTGCTCAGGGAAGGGGGACAGGCGGGCACAGCTGGAACACTCCTGCAGGCCCCCAAAGAGCCCACCGCTTTGGGGGCTTCACCTTGGGAGAAGGTGTCTGGGGAATGATGGGGCAGCCGCTGCTCTCAAGGCCTGCTGGGTCACGGCCCGTCCCGCAGCCCTCGGGGAGAGCGAAGCGAGCGCTCTGCCTCCAGCGTGAATCAGAGCCAGTCCAGGCGGCTCCTGCCCCTGGCGTGGGAGGGGGCACCTCGTCCTGTGACTGTGGGGGCAGAAAGCTGGGGACCAAGCCTGCAATGGGGTGGCAAGGCGGGGAAGGCATGCCTGGCAGCTCTGTGTCCTGGTGGACTCTGATCCCAGGCTTCAACGTTTTGTGTGGTTTACTCGTAAGCAGGCTGCAGTCAGCGCCTTTGAGGGCATTGGCCCCTTCGGGGGGGAAACAATACCTGCCAGTTCCAGCCCTCCCTTTTACGGCTCCCCCCACCCCCCCACAAACCGCATATGACCATATGCAGAGCAATAGGCATTGGGGGACTTTTTACCCCAATGTGTGTGTCCCATTCAGCCCAACAGTCATTCTTTCATAGGGAAATTAAACCTCACCAGAGGCAGCTTTGTGTCTGGGGTCCAAAAAGACCCCAGAAATCGCAAGTGTTGGGGCTTTTCCGAACCCGAGATGAAAGTTAATTTGATAGAGCAAAAGCAGGACAAACAAGTGCGGGTTTTATGAAGCCTTTGTACTGCATTCAAGCAAGCACATTCCTCTCGTTTAGCTTCAGATGAATCGCTCAGACATTGTCATTTTGCAGGCATTTGCATTGCTTAAACTTTGTACCCTTCTGTTGGACATGCTTTTAAATGTTGTGCCAATTTTTAACCACCACTTCCTTGCAACTTACTTGTTTTGTTTGCATACCTTATTTTTCAGTTGATATTTCAGGCGGCTTTGGGGGTTGGTGCAGCCAAAAGACGCGCTATAATTCTTCTAAATAAATGTGCCCCAAGCGTTAGGGACATTTTGGGGAAGGAGGGCATGTGAAGGTGGACGTGAACCATCAGCACAGCTGAAGCTGGAATTTGTGGCAAAGTTGAGTTGCTTCGCCTCTCTAGCTGTGGGAATACCGCTGACCTCTGCACTTGAAAACACTCACATGCTCGCCACCAGCCAAACGGAGACGGAGCCTGCCTGAACGGGAGACGGCAAGACCGGAACACCGTGTGTGTCCGTCACGAAACAGCAGACTGGATTTCTGCCCTGCGTATTAAACGATGGGAGGGGAAAGGCAGGCTCTTATCTAATGTCAACAAAAAGGCCTTTGCTGAAGAAAATACCCTGGCATTCAGCTGGCGAGCAGACTGAACCCTCCCCCCCCCCCGCCTCATGGAAATGCATGTAATAGAAAAGGAAAGGCCTCTAGTTCATGGTTTATCGGTTTGATTTATGTACTGCTCAACTGGCACATGCCCTCAGGGCACTTGGCACAATAAGGCCAAGTATAAGAATGCTTTCACATTGTACCTCGTTGCACAAAAAGCTACCATATTAAACTATTAACAAATATTGAAAACTTCGAGGGAACCGCGGTAAACGTCATCAAGTAGCAGAGGAAGGATTCGATGCCTGCTTAACGAGGAAGGCCTTCCCTTGGAGCCGGTGTGCACTCTGCGAAGCTGCCGGGTTGCTCTCCCTGGGAGGAGGGCTCCATGGACACGGGGCCACCACCGAGAAGGCACTGCCTGGCGCAAGGAGAGCTTCCTGCCTGGCAGGAGTCTTGCATAGGTGCCGTCTCCCGCAGTCCTGTGCTTGCATGAGCCTCGGTTGAGCCCAAGTGGCGCGTGGAGATGCCCGCCAGGGCTTCCTTGCTTCTCGAGCAGCAGAGCACCCGTTCGGGGCTCCAGTCCCAAGGCCAGCCCGTTTTTCATCCTCTCCTGCCCGATTTCTTCCCGGTGTTATGCCAGTGCCATACAAAGTATAAGGACCAGCATTTATTAGCTATGTGGAACAGCTGCCGCAAGCAGATGTCTAGCCCTGCTGGACACACTGGTTAAGCTAACGCTTCGCAGGAGGTGCCCTGGGGCGGGCAGATGGGTGACCGGCCACTCCTGCGTCTGCAGGCCCAGCCGTGGCCCCACCAAGCGATTTGTGGATTCGTATTGTTTACCCCTCACTCAAGCTGGGCTGTTTTGCTGCATGCTTTAACCCCAAATCGTTTATAAAGGGCTTGAAAAGCCAGGACCGAGTGGGGCCCCTCTGTTTGCGCCCTCCGCGGGGAGAATTCCCAGTCATTCTCACTTCTCCGCGTTCCATGTTGCTTGTTCATGTTGTGATCGTACTGTACTTCATTGCACTGTGTTTTAATCTTGATGCAGTCGCTTGCTTGGAACATTTGTCTCCTGCAGATGGCCTTCTGGATCCAGAATGAGACCTCACACAGGGGCACTTTCCTGGACAAACAAGCGGCCGGCACGAGGCGCTTCTCCAGATGTGTGCGTGACGTGTTGTGTTGTGTTGTGTTGTGTGCGGCGCATTTTTCCTCCTGAGCTCCTGCGGCTCAGAGGCAGGCCCAGTGGAGGGCTGGACCGGGGCTCGCCCTTTGCTATGAAGCTTCGTGGCCTTTTCAAAGGGGCACGCGATTTGCCATTTTCCTAGAGTCGAGCCATGCAAACAAGTGAACTGGGGGAAGGGCCACAGAGCCCCAGTGTCTGCCTTTGGCAGAATTTCGCCTTTGCACGTGGTCCCAAGCCAAATTCCTTGGGGAACGAAAGGAATTCTCTCCCTGCCAGGGAGAGAACTCTGGAGAATGACCCTTTTCCAATCAGGATAGCTCACGGATGCATCTGAGGGAAGCCAGCCTGTCTCTGGGACCCCCATACTTCTGAACAGCTTCTCCTGCATAAGTCTCCTGATGCATAAAGCCAGGCTTTCATGTGGACAAGTCTTTACTAATGCTTCCCATGAGCTCCCGCCACTTCTGGGGATGACCGTGTGGGGAACTGCCGTCGGATTTCAGGGGGACCCAAATGCAATGGGTTGGTCTGGATCGAACTCTTTAAACGAGGCACTTCAGAGAGCTGTTGCCCCATCGCTGATCATGGAGGAATGTGCTTTGCATTGTGAACTGCCCTGAGCTGGAAACCTTTAGGTCTAAAGAGAAGAAAAGCTACTTCTTTTTCATGGAGTAGCTAACATGCTTCTTGCAAGGGATTGCTTTCTGGTGAACCCTTGGACAAACATCTAAGCGCACCTGTACCTGGCTTCTGACCTGATATAAACACTGCATCTATCGATCCTGCCAGATAATTGGATAATCAAGCAGGCTTCCGTCAGCTGCTTTTATAGCAACAAAGTCAGCAAAAGAGTTTTTCATCTAGCGGCCAATGGCACTTCTGTTTGAAAGCTTTTCTGAGTTTTTTCCCCTTCTCCAATGGCAGCGGCTGCACTTTTTAAGTAGGATGCTGATTACCAAGGTAAATATTGCCAGTATAAATTCCATAGAATAACTTAGCAGGGTCAGAACAAAACAAGACAAAATATGGCACACAGTTCTTAGAGTTTCATTGTGCCATCAATGCAGGTATTCCATTCTATAGCACCCAACAGCTGAAATACTCTGAGGGGTTTCCAACAACACATAAAAGACTATAAAAATACAATATAAAATATAGTTAACAATAAAGACATCATAAATACAAAACGTTAAAAGCAAAATGTAAAACAAATATTGAAAGGCTGCAATAGTTTATACAAATTAAATTGTAAGAGCTTTTAAAGCTGTTGATCTAATGCCCCAATGCACTGTGCTAAAACTGATTAAATGCCCCGTTGTACAGGGTAGTCTTAACCTGGCACCAAAAAGAGAGGTGTCAGATGTGATGCCAGGGGTGCTCAGTGGAGAGCTTGTCCTGTATTTGGGGGCTGCCACTGAGAAGGCCCTTCCCCTTGGACGTGGCAGTCAGAATTGGTGAGCCCCAGAACTGGGTCGCAGCACCCGGTCAGGCTGAGATCGGAGGGGGTCCATGGGGAGCTGTGGGCCCAAGCTGAGCAGGACTTCCCAGATGAACACCAGGGCCGGCTTGGTGCAGTGGGAGGCTGGGCCTGGGACTTGGGAGACCTGGGCTCCGATCTCCACCAGTCACGAGGCCCTCAGGGTGGCTTTGGGGCAGCCACAGGATCTCAGCCGAACGCACCTCGCAGGGCTGTTGATGTGAAGATAAGATTGAGAGGAGAAGGAGGACGATGCGAGGCATCCCGAGTTCCTTGGAGAGAAAAAAGGGGGGACACATTACCTAAAAATAAACCCAGGCATGGCTGCAAACAGGCAGCTGGCGTAAGCAAGTCAGGATTGGCGTCACATGTTCAGAGCATCTCGTCCTAGTTATGACTCTGGCTGCCACGTTCCACATGAAGTAAATGCGCGTTGCGTGGCAGCAGGCTGCTATTTGTCCCCACGATGGTGTCCGGCTCTGGTAACGTCGCATGCATTCTAGGCACGGGTGGAAACTCCTCTAGGAATGCCCAAGACCCAGGGGTTTTATAGGGTTCATCAAGGACAAGCAGCCCCCCTTCTTTTCAGCTGTACCACATTCAGACACAGTACTGCAGCAACCTCGTCCTAACCCTGGAAAACTGGCATATTCCCACAAAACCAAAGCCATCGTCCACATGAGCCTCCATGCGGAGGCAGCCCCTGCCCTGGGTAAGCACCCTGTTCAGACGATTCCTAGAGAACTGGACATCCTATTGCATCCCGCACAACGCACTTCCCACAGATTCAAGGCCGGGTTCTCTGGGGCAGAGGGAGCTTGCTCAGGGTCAGGGGATAGAGCTCGAAGACCATCGGGGCCAACTTGCAGGGCCAGCCGGCCCGACCCCCTGCTCCATGCAGGACCGCCCCCGCCCCCCCCCCCCGACAGCTGTCCAGGCTTGCTTCCTTGCAAGATCCACTCCAAGGGCAGCTTCTTCGGAGCCTTCTGGACCCGGCACAGACGCAGTCCGGACTGCGATATGCCCTCCCTTGGAGCCAGGAGACTGGTCAACGCACCTGCACACAGCGCTCTGGCCTGGCTTCCGGCTGCCCCAGTGGCCAGAAGTGCTCATTTCCCTTAACGAGAATTGGCACCCCAGATCTGCACCCACAAACCACAGCGAATGGGCCCAAGGGGCCGAACCCACACAGCAGCGCGGAATCTGATTTCTCTGCCTTTGATGGCCTGGTGAGCAGGTCAACTGGCTCCACTGAAACATATTTTGAACTTGGAGAGAAATGTGTGCATTTTTCCTGCTACGGTCGGAGATTCACGCACACAGGACAGCGCGAGACAACACGAGACAGTCGCCCATCCTCCAGGCTGCTTCACTTGGCCAACAGCAGACCACTCAGTCTGGGGCCCTGGCTGTGCGGAAGAGGCCACGGCCACCTCTGTGGAGGTCTGCTTGCCGTAATTCTTTGACTTAAGAAGAGGGGAGGTGGTTGAGAGGGGGCCCCGGGCCCCAAACGGAGTGCCCAGCAAAGACGGGGGCAGGCAGGGAACGCAGGCACAAGTCCAGCTCTCTGTGCAGAGAGGAATGCTGGCCCGATACATGCCTGAGCTCACCGCAAGAGGAAGGGAAACAGTTCTGGCACAATCTCCCCGATCCAGGAGTGGAGGCAACGTGTGGAATGCCCTTGGTGGCAGGCGAGGAGGGATCAATAAAAAGGGGGAAGAAATAAGTATGTTACGGAGAAGGTTCCACAGCCGAAGCAAGTCTTCTCTCCTGTTTGGTTTGGCATGGCTGCATCGTGGACTTGTAGACAAGATTTTTGGTTTCGACAGTGCTATGTTTCTGCCAGACTGAGAAACAATGATTTTTTTAGCTGTAGTTCGGCGTTTATGGTAAGGATGGCCAATTATTTCACTTAATCATTTCAAATCCAATGCAAATAAAATGAACCCTTTCTATTTTTGAAATCCCTACAAAGCTTTTATTGTCTTATATAACTGAGCAACGGTTTATATAAGGCTTCTTGGGACTGAATCGTCTCAACAACCCTGACCTATTTGCTAATGTCTTTGACGTCCATTTCTCCTTTCCTCTTGCTGGCCGAAGCCCCATGACCCCAGTCCTGGTTCTTCCTCCCACCACTCGCTTCTAACAGACTCGTGCATGTCACGCACCTTCAGTTGCCAGTCTGGAGCTCAGAGCATCTCCGAGTCTCTATCACAAAGCGTCCCTCGCGTGCTGCGATGGAGCAGGGGGCTTTTGCCTGAGCCTGGCAGTCCTCAGCTCTCCGTTCATGCACGCCCAGGTGCCAGTAAGAGCTTTGCAGTGCTTGCAGTCTTGCCCACGATTTGGGCAAAGCTGCCCCTGTGCTGGCTGTGGGAAGGGCCACCATGATGGGACAGGCAGGGCAGATGTGAGCGGGGTGCATTTCTGCTCTGAGCTGGAAAGATACGCACATCTCTCCTGCAGGGGTTACTTTACGGACTGGATGAGGAGCGTTTCTGCTTGCCTGGACATATCGTCCACAAAAAGCAAAGCGTCCAGAAGAAGCACCTGTGATCCCACCACCTCCCTGCATGCACCTGGAGAGGTGATCAGAGATGCGGCGGACAATGGCTTCTCCTGTGCAGGAAAGAGGGCAGCTCTGGGGTGCTGGCACAAGTGTTCTGGGCCTCCCCAAAAGGGCCGCGCGTCCTCACAAAGCACCTCTGGAATTGATCCGAGGGCTCACAGCCGGGCAGGCACCGCAGGAAGGGCTTCCTGCAAGGGGGTCAGCCTATTTTCCATTCGGCAGGCTGAATTTATGCTTCTTTTGCAGAATTATGGGTTTGCTCAACCTGCTTTCCTTACCTTCCCTCAGCATCCAAGTCAGCTTGGAGTTCAGTTTCACCGGAGAGGGTTTTCACGTTCCGTTTCCTTCTGGAGACCTTTTCTGCAATCATCCAAATGGGGGGGTGGGGAAAGGTTGTCCTGTTTTTAGAAAGGCATTATCAAGAATAATCCCCTAATCATTTACATATCAATGTTTACACCTGCTTTGGATGCCCCAAGTATCAGCGCAGAAATAGATGAGTGCCAAGCGGATGACAGGCCATTTTGCCCATTTGCAAGAGTGGCCTTCTAGAAACCCACTGTAAGGTTTACCTAATTACGCAGTGCATTTAATCGCACCTTCTTTATTTGGGAACTCAAGGCAATATCCGTGAGGCCCTCAGCTGTTCCCATCCAGGAATTGAGCCAGGCAAAATGTTGCTCCCAAATTGCTCCCAAAATAAAGCCTCCAAAATTTTTGAAACTGAATTCTTGTATGGATGAAAGGAAACGTGGCCATTATTCTATGCGGCAGTAAAACCGTGCCTTGCAGACGTATTCAGGTTGTCCACGAATCAGTCGCTCTCTAATCTAATTGTGATCGAGCTCCTAGTTTCTCCATGGGGCATTTTTATACTTCTGGCCTCTTGCAGCACCGGAGAAATCTTTCTTGCACCGGAGATGCCCTGAAATGGCTCCACTCAGGCTTGGGCTGTTTGCTTCTGCTCCTTGCTCCAGAGTCCGCTTTCCAAGCAGTGCCGCATCCGACTCGTTCTGAAAGCAAGAGGGAGCGGACCCAGCAGAGCCTGCAGCAAAACCCATAGCATGAAACCGAGTGATTTCATGGCATTTTGAACTAAGGAACAGTATGAATTGCAGTGCAAATATTTTCTACTGTATAACATTCACATAATCTTTTGGGAAGCTCCAGAAACTGCTGATATTTTACAAACCTGCTAAGAAGCCCTTGTGATTCGACTGCATCACAGTTCGGTGGCACTCACAGTAATTACCTGCACACAAATAATGGCAAACCGGAGAGCTGTTTTCCCATAAAGTTTCTTAACACAATTCTTCTCTCAGCTCTCCTCAATCGTGTCTAGTGGATACATCCCTGAGTCGACTGATTTTTCTCTATTTTAGGCATTTGTACCCCGAGTTATCCCTAAATTCAGCCATAGCTGGTTGAGCGGAAAATCTTCTCCGTCCACTTGCCATATTTATGTGAATAACACTGAATCCTATTTTGGAAATTAAATT
The DNA here is from genome assembly GCA_023646645.1 of Varanus salvator macromaculatus. Taxonomy (NCBI): domain Eukaryota; kingdom Metazoa; phylum Chordata; class Lepidosauria; order Squamata; family Varanidae; genus Varanus; species Varanus salvator. Next base: position 8,380,433 of record JAIXND010000690.1, on the reverse strand, counting down.
CTACAGGAGGACTATTCTAGAATTATTTCTGCCATCTATTTACTCCCGCTTAGTCTCATCCATATTGGTGCTTGTGGAAGTCTGTGGAGGAGGGGTCCTCAAACATTTTCAGCAGGGGGCCAGTTGAAGGGTGCCGGCTGTGGGCGAGGCGGGGGACGTGTGGGGCGAGGCAGCGGCTTGCTCGCATGGAGATCCTTCTCTCTGAGCGAATCCAAAACCTCTGAGGCCGGTTGGATGAATGGGCATGGCAGGCAGGCCGGGTCCGGCCCGTGGGCATAGCTTGAGGGCCCAGTCCGTGGAGGGTCCAGGCTGGCAGCGTGCCACCTGCCTTGTCTTGCTGGAGGCCACCCTGCCTAAGGCGCAGCCCAGCACCCACTCTACTGTGTGGCAGGTGTACAGATTTGATCCCAGTCTGGGAAAGATTGACCCCAGGGACGGGCTGCCCGGTTCCCTGTGGCAGGTGGTTCTCAGGGTATCTGGCCTGAACAATCTCAATATGGAAGCTGGAGCTTGTTCCACGCAGAGAGATAAAATGGTGATTGTAGCTGAGCAATGATGCAAAGTAAAACTGTGGAACTCCCTGCCAAGGGAGGCTGGCTTGTTCCTTCCCCTGTAATCCCGCTGCTGCCAGCCAAGGGCCTTCCTGTTCCAACCATCCTTAGCATATATCAGCTCTCTCGGGCCGGGTGCTGCTTTTGTTCTGCTATCCCTGTGCTTTAAACTCATTTTTAACATATTTGTTTTATTACCGTTTCAATCAAGTTTCATTTACTGTTGCATGCCATCCTGGAAGCTATTTTTCTTGGCGGAAAAATGAGTGCAAATCTAACCAATCGATAAAACACCTGATGTGATGGAGGGAAAGCATCAAGGTAGCCCCGCACCCTTGAATTAAACCTGCTGAAAGGAAAGCCAGGAAAGTCAATGCCATGCCGTGCCGAAAGAAGCCCCTGAAATGCTTCCCCTTCCCTTTCACTGTTCTGAAGCATTCAGAGCCCCTGGCTGGGATCAGCTTATTTTGCCCGGCCAAAAGGCCCCCGAGCGCTTCCACTAGGATTTTTGTTTTGGTGTGACAATGAGTACCTTTGCGAGCCAAAGGGAGTGTGAGGGCCGGGAATCCAGCTGGAGGTGCTGGCAGCCCTCGCCTGCGTCTTCCACCCGCTGGCTCCTTTCTGAGTAAGCCCGTGCATCCCCGTGAGTCACTCGCTGTCCCATCGCTCCCGTAGTCATTGCGGCAAAATTCAGCCAAGCAGGCAGGCCCCTCATCCTTGCTGGGGGATGAGAGAGTGAAATGAGAGGGGTTGGCCGCTTTCACAGCCTTTGATGGCTGCCGGGAGCGCTCGCTTTGCTTTTGATCTCGTTTTCCCGCACTAAGTTCTGAGAGAGCAACAATGGGTGTTTATGTAACGTGTTTGTGTTGCTGCACAGCTTCACTGCCAATGAAAAGGCACACCTGGCCTCACATGAGGAGCACACGGAGAGGGGAGAAATGCCCCAGGAGCCACAGCACTTCTGGGGTCACACAGGTCTCTGGGCCACCGTGAAGGAAGGGAGGAAGGAAGGAAAGGTCGCACTGGACTGGAGCCTGCCACGGCCTCCTCTCTTGGCTGTCCATCGTGTGAAGCAGTTCCAGCAACGCTGTGCTGCATGGCTCCTGCCGGTGTGGCCTGCACGGGGCTTGCTGCTCCTGGAGTCCCCCGCAAGGTGGGAGACAGAAGTCGAGGCACACGGAGTCCCTCCTGCCCCAGCCACTGGCTGCACAGAGGGCTGGATTAGAGGGAGCTTTGGCCTGATCCAGCATGGCTGCTCCTACCTTCTTACAGAACGGGCTACTCTGCTATTGGGTTGCCGCATTCTCCTTCTGCCTTCAACTTCCCCAGTGTTACTGTCTTCTCGAGTGAGTCTTGCCTCCTCATGAAGCGGACTGAGGGGATGCCTGATGTCCACGCCCTTGGGAACTCAGGGCCCCCAAAGCTGAAGCGGAACCCATGAATGCATGTCTTCACACAGCACAGGGCCCAGCAAGGGATTCTCTGCCATGGCCACTGCCTTCTTCTGGGCAGAGCGAACAGGGTCAGCTGCCTGCACGGCCGGGGTCCCTTCCACCCTGGCCACCTTCAACCACCACTGCTGCCAGTGGCTGCCCTTCAGGAGTTTCTCCACCTGCATCACCACCGGTGAGATCCATTCGCTTCTGCTGATGCAACTCCATCGCAGGATGGATGCCTTTTACTCTGGGCTGTCAGCTCTGACCATTCTGTCACCCTCACCGCTTTAAGCTGTGACCCAAGAGAGGGGAAAGAACTATGCCCATCCGATTTATGGCATTGCAATGGTCACAGAGATAATGCATGCATTTGCACATCCCACTGAGCTACCCTGCTAAGAGCTGAACAACCCAGCCTGCTGAACAACCCATGGTATGGCCAACAGATGATCAGTCATGGCTTGTTCTCCCACTCCTTGCCCCTCAATCATCCAGCCCGTATCCCAGTGTTCTCTGTGGTAGATTCCATCTTGTCTCGCCTCCATGCTGTGATTGCACATGTTGGGTTGTCAAGACTTGTGAACTATATACAAGAAGTTCTTTGAAAATTAGAAGTGCTGTATCAATGCCATTTTTCTCTTCTAAAATTATGAGACGACTAACCAAAAAGAAATATGTGTTACATATACAACACATAAATGCTTAACACCAGAAGTTGCAAGGCATGCAACAAGTATCCTGTCTCTCTCAGACTTGATCTGCTCTAGTCTACTCTCTTGTGGTTGAATATGAATATGGAGAGGGCGAGTCTCAGTCTGTCATTCCTGAGTGACCAGGGAACGAAATTCTTCAGCCTGCGATCCCCATCTGTAGCTGAAATTATATCTATCCCTCATCACAGAAGGCTGAGTGCGCTCCAGCCCCTAAAGTGCTCTGGACATTCATGAGGTAATACCGATAGCACCAGATAATGACTGATATGAATAATGGTTTCTGAAAAGCCCAGACTCACTGCTCTGAACACTGACGGAACACCACTGCATGGCCTCGCAGCTGCAGAATAACAAAAAAGGGGGAAGGTCGAAAGAAAAGATGTTGAGAGAGGATTTCTGTCTTCAGTCCAGCTCTGGAAGACGAGCTCTGAAAGGGCCAACAAAAACACTTGGGGTTGCTGTTGTTTTAGTGCCGTGGAAGACTTTAAAGTCTTGGCGAAGAGCCAAGAAATAATAGTAGATGTTTTGGTCTATCTCTTATTTGTGCTGATATATAATGGGAAGGGCGCAATGTCAACAAAATGGGGGCTGTGCAGCTTTCATTTGTTGGTTCATCGGGACTTAGATCATCACGTGAACTTTGGAAATTCAGCCCAGCCGCGCATCGCGTCAGGAGAAGCCTGCTAATGGAACCGGCTCTTCGCGGGCATGCCCAAGCGCGGGGATCGTGCCCCAGGTGTCCTCCGGAGCAGATTCCACCCTGAGGAACCAGCCAAACATCGGCCCATGCGTGATCTCCCTTCACTGCGAAAGCTTTGCTGGCGGGGCTGCTTCACCAAAGCCATCCTCCCTTGTTGAGCAGCCCGTGCGAGGAGCCGGAGTCAGCCTCCCTTGTGTTCTCATGATGAGCCCCACAGCTTGCAGGGCCAAATGTGAGCTCCAGGGCCACCCTGGCTATCCGTTGCAAGTGGCCATGATAATACTGCATACGCGGGACAACGGACGAGCCATTGCTTTCATAAACCGCTGCAGAGCTGTGTCCTTCAACAAATATATATTGCTGATGTCAGCTTTTAAACATATAGTGCACATATGAAGCAACGGCGCTTTAGTGGAAACAGATTTTAATTGGCAGAGCCGAGACTGAAAGAACACGGCTATTTATTTATTTATTTCACAACTATTTTGGCTCCAGTGTTGCTGTCAAAGGAAATGGAAAGGGTTTTCCTACTAGCCATGTACTAGTTTGCAGTTTGAAAATGTTAAGATATTCCACATGTCCTAAAATAGACCCAGGTCAAGGTTTGCTATAACAAATTATATTAGCATGATCCATTTATTGCAAGTCAGGTACCTTCTTAAGAAATGCATCTTTAACCCACAAATAGTGTGACTGGATATTTTCAATGTATGCTTGCTAATGGTTAGAAGAAGGAAGGCCCAGGAAGGCCATGGGGAACTCAAGCTCCAAGCCAAAGCATCCCTCTAGGAGGGCTGACCAGCTGCCACCTAAACGCCCCTGGTGTGGGAGAGCCCACCGCCTCCCTAGGTCTTTGGTCCCATTCTTGTACTGCTCTCACAGTCAAGCCAACCTATTGAGTTGCACTACTATTGGCATGGAAGGATTTGTGCAACGTGCTATTATTTCTGCTTAACTCTGTGAACTGTCCAGAAAGCCTTGACTGTGGGGTGCTGTAGAAATCGGAAAAGCAAATAAACTGCTTCCATTAGCAGAGGGATGCCGTGCTCTGCAGTAGCGGCATGACTTGCTAAAGGCCTCCTCATAAAGCCACAGGTGCCTGAAGATAAAGACAAAGAACCTCATTTTAACTGTTCAAAAGGCTTTAAGCATTTTCTGCCCAGTTTCGCTCTCAGAGTTTTGTAAACTGTTTTCCTTTGGAACAAACAGACATCTGAGATGTCAAACGAATAGGAAGAGGGGTAATCGCAGTGGTTAAATGCCTTCAGATCCCAATGATAATGTTTGATCCCACAGACTCAGAGAGCAGCCTGCAGTGGGCTTGTTGCTTGAATTCAGTGCGATGTGTTTGCGATCGCTTTGCACCTTGGCGTGATTGCTGCGATCACAGAAGTTTGCAAGATAAGGAAGGGACTGAGGAGACCACTTTGCAAGCAAAACTTTATAAACCTCTAAGACGGCATGTGGCAAGAAGACTGAGTGCAAGAAGAAGGTTAGTGGCAGTTCTCCAGGCATGGTGAGAAGGGGGAAGGAAGATCGTTGGCAGAGTGTTGGTAATTCTCCGAGGCATGGCCCGGGCTGTTCAGATCATCAGCCAGTGGCAGCCGTGAAGTTGGGCTCCCCCTTTTTCCGAGAATTGGCAGCAGAAAGCAAAGCAGCCTTCGCTGTCTGAACATAAGAGCGAGAGTTCTGCAGGAGCATGAAATTATGTGCCATCCACTTCAGGTGTCTTTGCTGAAAAGCTGGTGTTGCGGAGTCAGCAACCGATTTTGGAAACATTCTGGCCAGCCCATTTCGCCCGGTTGCAAAGCAGTCCAGTCATTATATCGTCTTCTGAATAATATTAAGTTAGACAGTTTAATGCCTTTTAAGAAAACTGGCGAGTCTGATCATTGTTTTGCTTGATCCCTGACCAGAGAAGGGTCCTGTGCAAGGAAAGGCTCAGGCGGGCAGGATTCCAATGCCACTCAGACGCACGGAAACGTGGTGTCCAGGCCCCCGTTGGGCCCGGGAGTTTAGCACGAGAGGTCGTTCCCTGGTAGTTCTTGAGTTCATTTACGGGAATATAACAAAGGAAACTTGAAACGGGCCAGTTCTCTGGGAAAGAGATTTTCCCAGTTGGTGCTTACACTCTGCCAGATTCGCTGGGCAGGCCTTCCAGTAGCGCAGGCATCACCCTCCTTGGATTGTAAACGCAACAGGAACGTACTTTTCCCTCAAACACAGCCTTGCGGATATTGATTAACTAAGTGCTAAGAGTTTTTATATTCCCTCTTTTTTGTTTAAAAAAAAATCCCTCACTTTTGCTGCACCAGTTTTCTGTTCTGGAAAAGAGAGAAGTTGATGAGAGAAAGACGGTAGACGCTACTTTGGAATTTTATAGCATTATTCCACTCCCTGGGCAGGTTCACATGACACACAAAGCCATGGTGAAATCTTCCCTTTGTGCTCTGTTGTGCCGTCCAGACCCAAGGTCAGAGTTCCTGCATGGTGGGATTTGTTTTCTGAAACCACAGAGAGAATTCATTGTCGGCTCTTAAGCTTTCACGCTTCGCTGTGGCTTCTCTGGTTGTCTGGTATTGTTGGTATGGAGTCACCACAGACTCCTCTGGCAAGAGGGGCAGTGGAAGGGGCTCCTTTTAGCTTCCAATCTCGGCTGTCCTCAGCTCCCTAGCAACAGATGTGTCATGGTTCCTTTGATTCCCATTGGTCAAATGATGTGTCCATTCCATATTTGCTTTTGGCTCATTTTGCTGGCAAAGATCTGCAAATGCATGATTAACTTCAGCCTTATGCAGCAGAACCCTTTGCGGGTCTCCTCGGAAGTAAATATAATTGTGTTTAGTGGGATTTGCTCTCCAATATGGTAGAAACAGAATGAATTTATAAAGTGGGACATTCCTACCGGGCAAGAAGGAACTTCTTTGCTTTTACTTTGCTTTTCCTGGGAAAGTAGGAAAATAAGTTCTCTCATTTTGGTTGTAAGATATCCCTGCAAGCATTACTTCTGAAGCCTGGGAACTCATAGAGAATTTTGGCATGCAGGTTCATGTTTGCACAAACCAGTTCCACAATTGATTAATATAAAATGGATATTTGGAATCACAGTCATCTAAAGTTCTTGTAGTGCTTCAGATATTTGGCATGAGCTATTCCAAGGTTATATAGAATAAGTTAAAGAGATTCTACAGATTTGCATAAAGGTAACTGTGCAATTTCCTGGGACTTTTGCATAATTGCATTTATTTATTAGCATTTTCAAGTCACACATACCCTGTCTTTTGGTATGACATGCAAAGTGTACCAGCTCCGTTGTACAACTTTTTGAAATAAACATAATTTGCAATGAAAAGCTAAGCTGAGACCTTTAATCCAGAATGCAGGTTTCACAAAGCACTGCCAAGCACACAAAGTGGTACAGATAGATAGTTCTTCTCTTTGGAATGGCACCTATGACAATCAAGGAGACATGCTACGGATGGCGGCATTCTCTACACGGCTCTCACTTTGACAGATAGAAACCAGAGTTTTGGATGGGCTTTTCTTTAAAAAATGCAGCCCATGTGTGAAGCTTGGCTAAAAGATGATGCCTTGGTTGGCATCTACACAACATTTGAAAGGCTTCAGCATGAAAAGCCGGATTCGGCTCGCTGTTCCGACACAGCGATCTCTTTTATTTTAATCCAGGCCCCCGGCACGTGCATCGTTTCCAGAAGTGCATCCTTTGACTGGATATCGGTTGGGAAATAACTTCATCACTTGTTCCCAATGTTTATTTTGTGGAATTCGTGCATATCTCTGGCCCCAGCTAGAATTTCCAGTTGGATTTTGCAAGCCCCTGCAAACAGGCCTGCTTTCAGGCAGGGGACTGCGAATTCAGCTTGAGAAGGCTGCTGGCCGATTGCTCCCTCTAGCTGCCATTCTGCGCAGAAAGAGCTGGCGGAGTCCCGGAAGCACGGTGTCCTGTGCATTTCGTTCCCCCTGGCCTGGCTTCCTTTCCTCTCGGGTCTCCCCCCCGCCCCCCGTCCTCCCAGTCTGCTCCCATTGCAGGCCTCCAGAAGGGCCGCCCCACCCCATCTCGGGCGCGTCCGAAGAAGCCTGGCTCCTTTTCTCCCCATGTCCCCAGATCTCCAGGTGCGTCCTTCTGATGAAGCTCCCAGGCAGCTCTCTCCAGGGCTTGCAATCCTGCTTCCAGGCCTTCTTCAGCCCCGTCAGTTTGCGGGTCGAGCCCAAAGCTAGGCTGCTGCTGTGGGCTTTGGGTTCAAAGCAGGTCTGGGCATCGTCTGGGGAGCACGAAGCAGGTGAAGCTGGGGCACGCACTGAGCCCCCCCCCCCGCATCTCCAGGGGCATCGCCTTGGATACACACGGAGCACCTTCGCCTGCCACGCCACTCCGGCACCGCAAGCTCTGGACCGAAGGGGCTGCGGACAGCCTGTCTAGGGACGAATGGGGCAGAGCCTGTGCAAAACCCGCTGCCGTGCGGCTTCAGGCCTCTCGCATCTGGCCAGGTTTTAGCCACTGTTCACCACAGCATCCTCCATACCCAAGCAGATGCCGGACGGCGCCCCAGCCTTGCTGCCGTGTTTACCATGGCGGGGAGTGCAGGGCACCGGACTCCCGAAGTGCAATGGTGGCCCACACCCGGGAAAGCCTCCTTCCACTGCCAGGCAGGGCTGCCTCCACCGGCTCCAGAGCCCCTGAGCCTGGATTCAGAGATGGCCACATTTGCAGGCCAGTCCTCGCTGAGCAGGCCGGTCGCCCTGCGACTGGACGGGAGGAAGCACACGCCGAGCTTTGCTCCGCTGCAGGAGGCCCAACGCCTTCCTGTCCGGTGCAGCAAGTCCTGCCTCCCGCTGGCGTTTTGGGATAGAAGTGCCGAGGAAACCCACTTAAATCTCTCTTGGGTTTGTGATTGCTCCGGTCCGGGCTGGGGGCCCCCAGGCTTACTCTGGAGTAATGGAGGAGTAAAGGGGAAGTTTCCTGCTGTCTCATTAACACAATGCATGGTGTTGCCCTCATTTAAAAGAGTTGGAGGCGTCTTTTACACGAGTGCTGGGGCGCTCTGAGCCCCAGCCCTGTCCCGCTGTGGCCTGTACATTTCGGCGGCCGCAGGAGCTGAATTCAAGGCACACATCCATGGATGGAAACTCAAGTCCGTTCATTACTTTTTTGAACTGAAAACTATACCGGTTCTATTTCCATGAAAAACAAACCACTTGCCAGATTTCAGATTTTATGAGCCTTTGAAGTCCTTGCTGTATTTCTTCATTTCCCCTAAAGTTTCACATTTTTGCGAGTCTCGATTACCCTTTTATTTTTAAGCTTGCATTTGGGTGCAGGATGTAGCTTTGCTAAATTCATGATGGAAAGCTAGCTAGACAGGAAAGGCAAGGCCCCTTCGGCTTGAGCGCTGCTCCCACGTAGTTTGACTTAGCCTTAAGCCAAGGGGGCTTTCGAAAGGGCTGGCTGGCTGCAGACATTACAGCTGGCGTCTGGGGCCGGCGGCCGGCTGGGAGAACGCCTGCCTCTCTGTGCAGGGGAAGTGGCCGTCCCCAGTCCTCCAAGGCCCAGGGCAGGAGCCAGCCCATGCACAGAGAGGGCTGGAGAAAGGTCCTCCTCCGGAGCCAGGCTGCCCACTCCGTCAGGCCCCAAAGGGAATTGTGCCACTGTGTGGCCAGGGGAATGCTGTGGAGACCGACTGTTGCGCTTTTCTCCATTTCCCCTCCAAGCACCTGGGTCTTCCTAGCCTGGATGGGGAGAATGGGCCGCTTGGGACAACCATGACCATGTTGTCCCAGCCTGGATTGCTTCTCAAAGCATCGGGCTCTTACAGGCTTCCTGGAGGACCCCCCCCCCACAGCTGGGCATCCCAGCGCCAGCCCATCCAGCAGCTGCACGAGACGCTGAGGATGTAGCTCTGGCTCCCCCTCCCCTCTTTTGCGTCCAAGGAAAGCGTGTGGGGCTGCCAGCGGAGCAGGTCCCTAGAAGAGCAGGCCCGGACTTCAGCAGATGCGACTTTCACAAGGGGAACTGGAGGCATGGACACCCGAGCAGGACTGGGGCCACGGTAGGAGGGCGAAGGCCCCCACCCCATGGCTCCGCAGGCCAGGGCTCGAGAGAGAGATGCAGCACGCCAGGAGAGGGCAGCGCCAGGCCGCCAGGGTGCCGCCACCGTACAGTAACCCTGTGAGCTGGGAGGCCCTGTCCCGGCAGCCCGGCTCAGCCCCTGCGAGCGAGCCAGGCCCACGGCTCCTTCGTGCAACCCAGCCATCTCACAGGGGGTCTTCCTCGTCTTCTCCTGCCTTCAAATCAAGTTATTTTATTTAAATTTAAAGTTTTATTTAAAACTTTTGGATGCCATCACCACATGCCTCTGCATCTCAGGACGGCTCACAATGCATACAGTTAAAATACAATAAAATGATCTTTATGAATAACAAATGAATAAAAGATTAGATAAAGATAAAAAGCAGAAAACAAAGACAGCAACTGTTCAACGATAAAATACTAGTTTTTAAAGTAGCAATTAAAAGGTTTTAACCTGGCGCCGAAAAGATTAATATTAATGGGTTAATCTTCAGCACGTATTAACTTGCTAGACCTGTGGCCATTTCATATCATGAAATAAAACTTTTCTCCATTGTTGGCCTCATGCTAAATGATGGATACCAAGTTTCTAGTGGTTTGCTCAGAAGGTTTCATTTCTATCACAAGCAGAAGTCCGGGGCTAACGATGCAAGCTTTTGTTTGGGCTTGTTTATGTTTTAAATGACTCACCATAAGCTAAAGGGAAACTCCTTCACTGCTTCCATGAGAAACAGGGCCGGGTGAATCCATCTGCTGCAGCATTCTAGTGGGCCCCTCCCAGTAGGAACCATTAATTCCAGTTCAGCTCTCTCTCACACAAGCCCCCAAGGAAGCTCCACAAATGAGAACTGAGCTGCATTTGTCCAGCAAAACCACTTTCCGTGGAAATATGCACCAGCCTTCTGTCCGAGTGTCCACAGAAGATCTGTGGCTCGGCAGGAGGTTTCCCGGGACATTCAGAAGAGCTCCTACCGGAAGCCCAGCCATCCAGCCTCATCCGCTCTTTCCTGAAATTCAGCAAGGTTTGTAGATACTTGGCAAAAACAGGCTACTTTTGGATCTGGAGGTGGGAGTCCAGGTCCAAATTGTGCATTTACCATTGCTATCCGAGTATCTATCACTGGTTCCATCAAGATTGTGAGGGGATAGAAACACAGGTGCCTTTATTTACCTGGAATGAGTAAAAATGGCCAGTAATGCTTGGTGACCAACACCTGGGGAACGCAGGGATGCTCTGCCAGCAACTGCACGACAAGATGGCACCTTTTGCAAGCGCTCTGTACCAGCCGATGCAGACTAGCTGACCGACATCTGTAGACGAGAACAGACAGATCTGAGGGCTCCAGGACAGAAAGCTGTCATCTGAATCCAAAATGTGAAATTAATTTACATAACTGATTTGATTTTAAAAAGTTTGTGAAAGCTGTGTTAAACCAAGAAGGAGGCCAACAGAGTTAGCTCATATGCTGACGCGCCAGAACAATGAGGAACTTTTACACGTTGAGAAGTCCAAGACTTTTCCACTCAGTTTCTCCCAAGTGTTCTTGGAACTTCAATGAAAACAGGAAGCTGCTTTTATAACAGGCTTATGTGAGGGCATATGGATTGCACTTTTTTTTAACAAAATAAGCACACAAAATAAACATGTTACATTTTCACTTATGAAGAAGTTTACAGCAGTTCAAGGGAAGCAAAAAATCTACACTGTACACAAGCCTCCTCTCCTTCTTGCTGTATTTTAGGACAAATAGGCCCGGCAGGGTGCCATTTTGGATTGTGCCATCTGAATCCCCCAAGGCTGCCTTTTACAGGTTGGCTCCTTGTTGCCAATTCGTCATCTGAGGATGTCTTTATTTACTCTCAGTGTCTATTACCATATTTCAGTTCCTTTTTAAAAATAAAACTTTCCATGAGTGAAATGAACCCCTCATTTTAAACCAGCACAGTTCGTACTTCTCAGATCAGCCAAATCAAATGTCTTGTGCAAGCAGGAATCACAATCCTGAGTAAGCTTAGTCCATATTTTTTCCAAGGATCTTTTCTCCATTAATGTTCTCATCTGTAGAAAGCCATAAAGGGCATTCGCCTGCATGTTTCTGAAAGGTGTTTTTCTTTCCCAGTGTGAATATCTTAGAGCAATACGTTCTTCTTCAAAGAAATGTTAGAATGCCAGTATTGTTTTACGCAGCCCACAGTTGAAAAGAAAAGAAAAGAGAAAATGAGAGGCATTTCTGGTAAGAAAACCTGCAGTAATCCTTACTTGAACCAATTCTGCCCAAGCATATTAAGAAAATGCCTAATTCTATCGCAGCATTTAAAAAGTAAACAAACTGGTCCACTTAGCATTTTCTGGAGCTTCCATTAATGGGAGTGATCTTTAGAGAATGATGCCACTGAAATGTCTCACACTGCCCTTGGTGGTCCACCACCGTATTTCGTTCTTTGGTGCTGGTAAATGCCTCAACAAAGATGGCGGCCTTGGCCTGGTGCAGAAAAGATGCCAATGTTTGCACCAGGCGGTCTTCAGTGAGGAGGTATCTTCAGTGAGAAGGTATCATAATTTGGGGGCTCCCCTGGGGAAGGCCCTCTCCTTGATGCCACCAGTTGAGTCTTCCTTGGAGATAGAAGGCCTCAGGCGTGAACTGTAGAGGTTGGGAGAGGTGTTCCATCGTGTATTGTGGCCCCAAGCCATAAGGTTATAGGGTAGAAACAGTGCCTTGAGCTGGGCTCAGAGGCAGACAGGCTGCCAGTACAAGCAGGCCAGAACTGGTTTTATAATCTCGAGCGTGTGGAATGGGCTTCCATGAGGGGTCATTGAGGCCCCATCAGTGAGGGTGTTCAAGGATAGACTAGACATGCGCATGGTGGGCATGTTGTGAGCGGAGCCAGCTGGAGCCGGGGGTCAGACTAGATGGCCCAGGAGGCTCCTTCTGATTCGCTCTGTTTCTATGTTTCTATGTTTGGACCTATGTAGCCCAGTGATTAGACTGGCTGCCGCTGCAGCTTTCAGCCTTCAAGGGTAGCACCATGGAGAGAGCATGGGAGTAATCTGGCTTCAAGCTTACCAGAGGCCAGATTGCTGAGACCAGGAGACTCTATCCTGACAGGGGTGTAGTTGGGCCATGCGCTGAAGTGGGTGGAAGGCCCTCTGTGCCACTGAGGCCACCTGGGCCACAACGGGGAAGGAGATTAAGGACCCCCAAGCTGCGGGCTGCCCAGACCTCATCCTCAGTGGAGGGAGCCCCTGCCAAAGGAAGCCAGGTGGGGGGCGGTTGAGACGGGGGCCTTTTCTAGGTGACTTGACCCATATTACGTCCATCCCATGCAGGGACCTTCCGCACTGCCAGGGAGCTTGCAGAAGAAGCACGTGTGAAGCACGGAGGATGCTCCAGAGCAGCTCTGCCCGCTGGGTTTCTGCCAGGTATGTTGGAGAAACCATTCCAAGTGGCGCCTTGGCCCAGGATTCTGGGAGCTGTCTGGGGGTGCCAGGCTGGGAATGCAGCTGCAACACACTGTGAAGAGTGAAGTGCGATGGCTCGGCTTGCGCAAGAAGGTGCTCACTAGGTACTCCTGCTCTGCTCACTGTTCGGAATCGCAGAGTCCCTGGAACCAGCAGCTACCCTGGTGATGGTGAAGTGAGGCGACAGCAGCAGCGAGGCATGGCAGCCTGAGCTTGTTCGGCAAAGCCACGACTTGCTCCATCTCATGCTGAGAAAGTATCAAAAAGCTCTTTTAGGCCTCAGCACTTGCTCGTTGGCGACGCTCCATGGAATGGCTTAGCGAGAACTTTTGCCTCTTTCACTCGGGCAGGGCTAGGAAGCCACCTTAATCAATCGACCATGATTTCCAACAAAGCCTTCCTTACAGCACTGCTCCAGATGGAGGTTTATAAGCGATGGAAATGATTCATTAAAGTGATCAAATGTTTAATGGGAACGCTGACTCATCCATGGAAGGTCTGAGTCATAATCAGACTATGTGTTTTATAAATCAAGATGTTGTTAATTAAAAAAGAACTCGACTTAATTAGCAGCAACTGAGCAGAATGCAGGGACCTGATCCTGGTAATGCTCTGCTGCCTACTAGAAAGTGGTGCAAAGGCTTACTACGGCATGCAGACTGGCTCAGGGTTGGCCCAGGACAGCTGGGGGCCCGACTCGTAAGCACGCCCCACGAATTAACGTGGAACCCAGTCCTCTGGGAATTTCTGTGCAACCTTTGTCGGCACCCTCTCTGCCTCCCCTTCCTCCTCCGAAATCCTGCAGTTCTGGTCAGGGGGCGTTGGGGGGTCTTTACAGGGCTGGTATTCAAGCCTCGGGCTTCCCCTCTGAGCCATGAAAAATACACGCCAGGTACCCCTTTAAAAGGTGCTTGGTGCCCCAGGGAGAGCGCGCCGAATGTGAGGCTTCGCAGCCCATGCTTTCCGCCTTTCCACCCACATTGCTCACTGCAGGCCTTGCGTGGGTGAGTCATGCCCTCATCTAACATCACGCTCGTAAAACACCCGTCGGCCGCACACACATCTGCGGCTTGTTAATTGTCATTTACTCCCCGAAGCACAACATTCTTGACTAGAAGAGGCCCTATTATCAAGGCCAATTACATTGCTGTTGTTGGGATGTGCCGTCATGCTTTCTCTGACTTACGGCGACCCATGAGCAGAGCCCTAACAACGGCCCCTCCAGGACAGTCCCCCGCCCGGCCACACCAAGGTCAGGACTGCAGGCTTCCCGCGTGGACTCCGTGCATCTCCTATCTGGGGCCAGTTATATTATGGAACTTTTGAAAGGATATTCCAAATACTGTAGATAAGCCAATGTCATTCTAAACTAAACTATACAAGTACATTTCAGAATCTATAATATTAGAATTTTTAAATCCCAAAGAGCAAAAATTAGAATATTTTTGCCAATTTCCTGCATGAAATTGAAGCTAAAAGAAAAATAATTTTTGGCTGATTACAGGGAAATGTCAGCATCGAGTTCTGAACTTCAAAGTGTTTCATTCACTACCATAAAATGCAACTTTTTCTGGTAGATGAATACTTCACATTTCCAGAGGAATGACTAAGGCAGGTAATGGAGTACCTTTTAAAAAGCAGTCATGACAGATCAGTGTTCACGACAGCAAATCGTTCTGTGGGCAACCGGGAACGCTGGGCTCGCCCTTCCCACTGCAGCCCTCAGTGCCTGCCTGCACATCGGATGTAAACACCTGGCAGCTCCTCCCGTGTTGGAATCCCTCCTTTAGAAACCTTGAGGACTGGTCCTGTGCACAAGAGCATCCCGTGGCCCTTACCCTGCCAGGGCAAGACGATGCGTAGGTGTGGGGACAGGGAAAGCTCCTCTTTTAATTGGAGTTAATACCTTTTCAGCCAAAGTAGGCACAGAAACAGCCCTGATTCTCACTGTGACACTTGACACACCTGGGCAGCAAACCTATGAAGGGTCAGGTGTGTTAGAGGTGTGAGGTGAGGCAGGTGTGGTGGGAGGAAGTCCTGCCACTACCAGCCGGAGTCGTTCGAGCCCTTGAGCTGCTTCAACAAAATGGTCTCCAGCGCTCCGTGACGGAGCGTGAACTGATGGCCATTTAGGTTGATAGCTCTGCAGTGATACTTTGCTCTTTCCCTAAAAAGGTTGTGTATCTTTTATGTTCAAAATCGGCATGCCTTGAAACAACTCTACATTAAAAAAGGAGGGAGGGAGGGAGGGAGGAAGGCACATACTTTTGTCTCAAGTCCCTGAAAGAATCCAGTATCTGCTAAATCAATTTGCTTCAGTATTTGAAACCATTTGAATTAAGTTGTAAAACTCAGAAAACTGAGGTCATTTAAAGCAAAACTAGAATGCGGGTGAGCGTACTAACCAAAAGTGTATTTAATGACAATTGCTGTTTAACAAAAATAGATGATTTTACTAAGCAGAGAGTCGAGACATGGCACACGCCAGATCGAACAAAGGCAGCTGGGGGTCTCTTTGAAACATTAACTATAAAAATAAAGGGATGTTTATTTTTGCTAAGTGGAGAACCGCTGTCTGTGTCAGGGGCAAACATGACCATATTTATTGCACCGAGTTACTGTGAGTCTAAGTTCTGCTGCCATTGGAAAATTGGAAAGGGGGCCGGCCATGAAGATGGCTGCCCCCGAGGCCATTTCTGCCATTTCCTAGGTCCACCTCCAAATGTTTCGGACTCGACCTCCCTCTTTTGTCCACTGACATTGCTGGTTGGCCTCATGAGAGATTCCATTCAAAGGCAGTTCAAACGTAAGGAGGGCTCCGGAGCGGAGCGGCTATGGCAGACCTTTGAACCCTTGTCTCATCTCATATTTGTGAGGGAAGTGAGGAGGGTGAGTACCCGGAGGAGGGCTTTTTCTGCGGTGGCGCACCACCTATGGAATGGGCTCCCCAGAGAGGCTCGCCTGGCGCGGTCGTTATTTGCTTTTCGGCACCAGGCAAAGACCTTTTTAAGAAATATTTTAATTGCTAATTTATTAATTCTCTTGTAAATTTTAAAGCTCCTTCATGGATCACTGCCTTGTCGTGGTGAAGGGGCTTGTGTGGCTCAATGAAGCTATGAGCTCTGCCGTGCAGGGTCACCCAAGATGGACAGGTCATAGCAGAGAGCTCTGACAAAACGTGATCCACTGGAGAAGGAAATGGCAACCCACTCCAGTATCTTTGCCATGAAAACCCCATGGACAGTACCAAAAGGCAAAACGATATGACACCGGAAGATGAGCCCCTCAGGTCGGAAGGTGTCCAATATGCTACTGGGGAAGAGCGGAGGGCTAGTACTAGTAGCGCCAGAAAGAATGAAGCGACTGGGTCAAAGCCGAAAGGACACTCAGTTGCCGATGAATCTGGAGGTGAAAGGAAAGTCCGATGCTGCAAAGATCTTTATTCCATAGCAACCTGGAATGTCAGATCCATGAATCAAGGCAAGCAGGACGTGGTCAAACAAGAGATGACAAGACTGAACATTGACATCTTAGGAATCAGTGAACTAAAATGGACAGGCATGGGTGAATTTAGTTCAGATGACCATCAGGTATACTACTGCGGGCAAGAATCTCTCAGAAGAAATGGAGTAGCCTTCATAGTCAATAAAAGAGTAGGAAAAGCAGTACTGGGGTACAATCTCCAAAATGACAGAATGATCTCAGTTCGAATCCAAGGCAAACCATTCAACATCACAATAGTCCAAGTCTATGCCCCAACCCCTGCTGCTGAAGAGGCTGAAGTTGACCAGTTCTATGAAGGCCTACAACACCTTCTAGAATTAACTCCAAAAAATGATGTCCTTATCATCATGGGGGATTGGAATGCTAAAGTAGAAAGCCAAAATATAACTGGAATAACAGGCAAATTTGGCCTTGGAGTACAAAATGAAGCAGGGCACAAGCTGGTGGAATTTTGTCAAGAGAATACAATGGTCATAGCAAACACACTTTTCCAACAACCCAAGAGACAACTCTGCACATGGACATCACCTGACAGTCAACACAGAAATCAGATTGTGTGCTCTGCAGCCAAAGATGGAGAAGCTCTATGCAGTCAGTAAAAACTAGACCAGGAGCTGACTGTGGCTCAGATCATGAGCTTCTTGTTGCAACATTTAGGCTTAAGTTGAAGAAAGTAGAGAAAAGCACTAGGCCACTCAGGTATGACCTAAATCATATCCCTGATGAATATACAGTAGAGGTGACAAATAGATTAAAGGGATTAGATCTGATAGACAGAGTGCCTGAAGAACTTTGGATGGAGGTTCGCAACATTGTACAAGAGGCAGCAACTAAAACCATCCCAAAGAAAAAGAAATGCAAGAAAGCAAAATGGCTGTCTGAGGAAGCTTTACAAATAGCTGAGGAAAGAAGGGAAGCGAAAGGCAAGGGAGAAAGAGAAAGATACAAACAATTGAATGCAGAATTCCAGAGAACAGCTAGAAGAGATGAGAATGCCTTCTTAAATGAACAGTGCAAAGAAATAGAAGAACACAATAGAATAGGGAGGACCAGAGATCTCTTCAAGAACATTGGAGATATGAAGGGAACATTTCATGGAAAGATGGGCATAATAAAGGACCAAAATGGCAGAGACCTAACAGAGGCAGAAGAGATTAAGAAGAGGTGGCAAGATTACACAGAAGAACTATACAAGAAAGAGCTTAACATCCCTGATAACCACAATGGGGTGGTCATTGACCTCGAGCCAGACATCCTGGAATGTGAAGTCAAATGGGCCTTAGGAAGTCTGAGCAACAACAAAGCCAGTGGAGGTGACAGCATTCCAGCTGAGCTATTCAAAATCCTGAAAGACGATGCAGTTAAAATGCTACACTCAATATGCCAGCAAATTTGGAAAACTCAACAGTGACCACAGGATTGGAAAAGGTCAGTTTGCATTCCAGTCCCAAAGAAGGGCAATGCCAAAGAATGTTCAAACTACTGCACCATTGCACTCATTTCACATGCTAGCAAAGTTATGCTCAAAATCCTACAAGTTAGGCTCCAGCAGTATGTGGACCGAGAACTACCAGAAGTACAGGCAGGATTTCGAAGAGGGAGAGGAACTAGAGATCAAATTGCCAACATACGCTGGATCATGGAAAAAGTTAGGGAGTTCCAGAAAACTATCTACTTCTGCTTCATTGACTATGCTAAAGCCTTTGATTGTGTGGATCACAACAAATTGCGGCAAGTTCTTAAAGAGATGGGAGTACCAGACCATCTTATTTGTCTCTTGAGAAACCTATATGCAGGTCAAGAAGCAACAGTGAGAACCGGACACGGAACCACTGATTGGTTCAAAATTGAGAAAGGAGTTCGGCAAGGCTGTATACTGTCACCCTGCCTATTTAACTTATATGCAGAGCACATCATGAGAAAGGCAGGGCTAGATGAATCACCAGTTGGAATCAAGATTGCTGGGAGAAATATCAACAACCTCAGATATGCAGATGATACCACTCTCATGGCAGAAAGTGAAGAGGAACTAAAGAGCCTCTTGATGCGGGTGAAGGAGGAGAGTGCTAAAGTTGGCTTGAAACTCAACATTAAGAAAACTAAGATCATGGCATCCAGTCCTCTCACTTCCTGGCAAATAGATGGGGAAGAAATGGAGGTAGTGACAGATTTTATTTCCTGGGCTCCAAGATCACCGCAGACGGGGACTGCAGCCAAGAAATGAAAATACACTTGCTCCTGGGGAGGAAAGCTATGGCAAATCTAGACAGCATAGTAAAAAGCAGAGACATCACCCTGCCGACAAAAGTGCGTATAGTCAAGGCTATGGTTTTCCCAGTTGCAATGTATGGCTGTGAAAGCTGGACCATAAGGAAGGCTGAGCGCCGAAGGATTGAGGCCTTTGGGTTGTGCTGCTGGAGACTCCTGCGAGTCCCTTGTACCACAAGGCGATCAAACCGGTCAGTCCTAGAGGAGAGCAACCCTGACTGCTCTTTAGAAGGCCAGATGCTTAAGATGAAACTCAACTACTTTGGCCACCTAATGAGAAGGAAGGACTCCCTGGAGAAGAGCCTAATGCTGGGAACAATAGATGGCAAAAGAAGGAGGGGACGGCAGAGGATGAGGTGGCTGGAGTCACTGAGGCAGTTAGTCTGAGCTTAAGTGGATGCCGGGGGATGGTGGAGGACAGGAAGGCCTGGAGGAATGTTGTCCATGGGGTCGCAATGGGACGGACATGATTTTGCGACTAACAACAAGGGTCTGTTTTACTTTGTTAATCTTCTCTGATTCTTCTTAATTGTGATATGAATTCAGAAGCATCTACCTTTATTTAAATTATGTGGCTGTTTCAAATATAATGTGTTCCTTAGAACCACAAGATTTGCTGTACTGAAGTGAACGCCACTGAAAGCGGTGAAATTTACAGGCAGGCAACGGCCGCTTACTGGAGCCCAATCCTTGCGCATTGTTATCACTTAGAAAAGGAAGTGCCCAGAGCACAGAGTTCGGGCGGGCCCGCAAAAAGCGCTTGCTCCTCACCAAAGGCTGTGCATGCCTCCACATCTGGGACTCCGCGTCACGCCAAGAGCCTCGCATCCGGGAGTGGCCATTTTCACCCACTTGGTCATATGTTCTCATCCAAGTATCTCCTCCGGATCTCCATTCGGGATGCTTCTGGAGAGCAGATGCTGTGTCCCCTTCCTGGAAACTTCCCAGAGGAAATGAGCTGGAAACAAGATGCTGGCCGAGTGAACCTTTGCCCTGGTCCAGCGCCTCGTCCCTTGCGTTGCCCTCAGCCATGCTTCCCAGACAATCGGACTAGACTCGCCAGATGTTGGCTTAACTTCGGCCATTCCATTTGGAGCCATTGAAGCACTCGGACAAAAGCTGCATTCGGCACAGCCCACGTCAGCCACGGCCTCGTTAGGAGCTGTGCCATAGCCTTTCCTTTTATCTTACAGAACTGGATGTTCCCCGCACCGTGGGGCCGTTTGACATTATACATCCTTCCGAAACACCTGCTAGCAAATGCATCAAATCTTTTCTGGTCGGCTTGCGTAATGCTCCAGGTCTTTCAGCATCAAGCCAAGCTGATACGGCACAGCTGCTGCGAAGTCTCATTCTTTGCTTTGCAGTCCTCACCCTTTTGCCCTTCAATTCATCTCATTGATCTTCACCTTTGGGCCAGTCAAGCAGCTGACGTCATCAGACCGAGCAAACAAATTCAGTCGGAAGACTTCTGCTGCACAATATTCACCCGAAGGAAGGGGTGGGGAGAGGCCTTAAAACCACGAGAGAAATGTCTAAAGTAAACAGGTCCAATGAGAGATCAAGGGAGAGAGATAATAAAAATTTAGCTACTGTTAAACTAAGGTTTCGGAAGTACTCACTGTGATAAAGGTTCAGGACACAGAAGGGAGAAAATCTGGAGAAATTGATATTTATTTTGTGCACCATTAATTGCAGGGAAAAATGAAAAACCCACAGGTTTAAAACTATTTTCACTTATGAAAATTTGGTGGGAGTGAGAGGAACAAAAGAACCAAATAATCAGAAGCCTGATTCTGAATAAACAGAACATCATACTCACCTAAACATAAGGAGCCCTTGAATGAGGAGTACAATAATAAATTAGTCTATTATTGTTTTTAATTTAGGCAGATTTGTTTTCATTTATTTCCTTATTACAGTTCTGGGGCACAAATTAGTGGATGCTCTTTGTGTAGTTTACACTATGGAGGTTTGTACAGTGAAAAATAAACAGCCATTGCACAATGCAGTCATAGTTCAAATGGAGAAAGCTGAAGTCTAAGGAAACGTTCAGAAGTCAGCCCCTGTGAAAGGTGGCTGCTGTCTGAGCTCCAGAAAACCTCACGGAGCAACAAGCGCTACTGCATTTGCGTCCTGCCAAAGCTGTGCACATGCAGCTGCAGCTACTATGTAAACGAATTCATCGCATGCATGCATATGCCCCCAAAATGACCCCATGCACGTTAATAAACATACACAATAGCCCAAAGCGAAATCAGATGTATAAAGATGTTTCCCATATATAAGAGAAACCAGAACATTCGTTTGTGTGTGCATTTTGACAATCCAATATAATCGTTGGAGTATCAGGGCAAAAATGTATATAAATGTGCCTAACTTGTTGACCCATTAGAAAAATTTTGAGAACTTCACCAAGGTATTATTTTTATTAGAACTAGTTGAAGCAGTGAAGCTCACCAAAATCCTTCTTCAACAAAACCGCAAAAGGAGGAGCAAGAGAAAGTTGACCGAATAAGACCAAAGTCTGCCAAGCTTAAGATGTGTCTGAATTTGGTGGCGCTTGCTCCCAGTAAAAGCACATAAATTGGTCATCTGAATGCACAATACAGAGCTCAATGGTGCACATGACACATTTAGATAGGAAGAAAAAGTGACACAGCCACATCATCTTATTTGACCGGACCTCTTAACCACTTCTCAACCCTTTCACCCATGTGCTTATGAAACCGCATACTGCAAAGTTACAGAAATACTTGATTATCCATGCTGCACAGATTCCATCTTTCTCAGGAATTTTATGATTTCTTCTTCAAGATGAGGGCACAATTCCGAATTTCAGTGCAAAGCAAGCAAACAAGCAGAAGTTAAATTCAGTCTTAGTTGGCAAATGACTCAGCAGCTCAACTGAAACAATATCTTGTGTAAGGAAAGGATTCCACTTCCTATCTCCCCCCGCCCCCCGCCCCCCGCTTTTTCTGGGCCTCAGGGTTTTGCTGCTTGGAGTTTGATTTTTCTAGTTATTTCTTGATAATATTATATTTCAGCTAAATCAATATGGGTTCTTTGATCTTACGTGTCTTAATTGAGAGTGTTCTGTTTTTAATTTGCTTCTAACAGAGGCATTTTATATTTTGTTGCAATTGCCAAAATTTTGTATTTCAGTTTTTCTATTGTAAACTGCATATGTATGTATATATATATGTATGCTCTGCAGTCAGTTGGTCTATAAACTGATTGAACGAATATCAATTATCATCTTTAAATGGTTTAAATTAATACAGACATAATGCCCATGTCTTCTTGACTAAATATTGCCGGAGAAGCAATTTATAATTCATACTGAACATTTTTGGAGTATTCCCATTATTGTAACTCCATGAAAGCCATGTCTGTAGAGTGGACTTAGGTATACGCTAAGAAATTACCCCATTTATTTCCTGCCAAACCAAGGCCAGTTTGCTATAATCTCAGCGTTTCCAGGTTAGTGGGTGACAGTTCTAAGTATCGTCCTCTGAAAAGCAAAGCAAAAACAAACCCCAAAGCAAGTCAACCAACAAAGTCACTCAGAAGCATGGCTCTCAAGCATTCCCCTGGTCGATTTCCCCCAAATGATTACCATGTTTTAGATTAATTGAGTCATGCGTCTTGTAAATTATTCGACACCAGCTACCTAAAGACCTGAATGTTCTCACAAATGTTCTCTCTTGGCACCCAAAACTTATACGGTGATTAACAAGGCAATACAGAAAAACAATAGGCAGCTATTTGGAAGGAAATCTTGTATGTTCTCTTCCAATAATAAGAGTGCACACAAGTCGAGATGTCACCTTTTGTTTGATACCTCACCATTGCTTTTATTGAATTCAGCTGTTGGGTGTTGTAGTTTTTCCATGGATTGTTTATTTCTTTCTCATAGGGCACCCTTTCAGAGGGGCTCCCCCTGAAAATAATTTAAAATAGCCCAATAGCATTTCCGGGCCTGTACTGGAGAGCACGGCCTCTCGCTTCGCACGCCACGTCAGGCAAAGGGGGCACCCGAGGGACTGGCTCCCGCAGCACAAGGCACAAGCTGCGAGTGACGGCCGGTGGTGCGAACGTCTGCAGAGATGCAGCCACCCGTCTCTCTTGCCAGCACTTCTCCCCGGGCTGCATTTTTCTGGGGAGACTCACCCCAAGTAGAGGGCTTCACTTGGGCTTTTTGTGCACGAGAGTGTGTGGCTGCCGGCACAATACATTAATTAATGTTATTAATACCCCTTTGTCTATATTTCCCACTATATTGTGCACGCATGCTTTTTCTTACTTTTCTATTATAAATAACACCATCTTATTTCAGCTTTTATGTGTATTTCTGCTATTCTGTGAGCCATCCCGAGGCTATATAGCAAGGGGACAGCATATAAAAACTTTAAATAAATACAATCACCCTGATTGTTATTCTAATCAATTTATAATTATGTGCATTTTCTTTGTTGATTAATAATAATTTCCCACTTAATGTCTCAGTCTTCTTGAGATACTTCATTCTTCATATTTAAAAAGCAATGAATGGATCCTAATTCAGATTATACAATGTAATTTCATTGATATTTTCTAGTGTCCTTGCCCAAAATAACTTAATATTTGAAAAATAAAGACTGTTTTCTGTTATGAATTAGAATGTATTCAGAAGATAGGAACTTTTAATGTTACAATTAAAATTTCCCGTATAAAATGAGCAGTTATGTGACAATTTAAAATATTTTTAAAATATTAAAAATACTAATACTACACACATTTTATAGACTATTTAATTTGAAATAAATTATAAAATAAACTATAGTTATTAGAGCTCCAACATTTTACCTCTGGGTTATTTTATGCACTATTGTATGCTCAGGACAGCTAGGCTAACAAATGTGGAATAATGAAAAATACAGCAGTGTGTTCCAATTTAAATTAGAAAAATGTCTTGTTATAATTTTAATTTAGAAGTTTTTTCCAAAATAAATATTTAATAAATAAATATAAATTAATTTTCTAAATACTGGAAAAAAACTTCTAAATATTTAATAAATATTTATTTATTATAAATAAATATTAATAAAGTAATATTTATTTCTTTTCCAAGAAATACCAAGAAGGGCAATTTAAGCACATTAATCATTTGCATTAACAGATCTTTTTTCTAACATAATTTGTATAACTTTCAATGCCAATAATGCAGTTTCTCCAAAGATTTGAAGATGCTAATCGCTCAAAATAATGTGCCTTATTTTAGGGAGACATCTCTAAAATTTGACATTTTAACAGCCTTTCTTATTACCATAGTGCTTTGGGTTTTTTCCTCTCCAAGAGGAATAAGTTTCAGCATGTGGAACAAAATACAGTGTTATACGGAAAAATCTGCAAACAGCAGTTAGCAGTTCCCTGGCGCTTCTGTGGGGATCCCACCCAGCATCCGCCGCACTGAACGGTGCCCCCAAAATATAAGGGGGAGCCACAGGCAGAAGCATGCTTCTGTGCGCAAGAGAGACCTGCTGGAGCACAGCAAAACACACACGCCCCCGATGCACCAACCCTGCATTTTTGGAAGGTGGGCCAGTCCCAAAAGGCGGTGCACCCACCCACATCTTCTGTTGGTCTCTGCATGTAATCGACAGATCCCCTCCGTGTGGATCTGTTGATTACTGTAAATGCAGGCCCACCTTTCTGGCACATTGGGGACTTGGAGGAAAGGCCCTGGGGTAGCCACAAAATGCCTCCCACATGGATGTGGCTAGCCGCGCGAGGGTTGCTGTGGGTGGTGGGGATGGGCAAAGGGGGCGAGGAGGGGCAGGGGAGGGGAGGGGCAAAGCGGGAGGGCGGAGCAGCAAGGCAGGGGGAAGGAGAGGGAGAACGGGGAGAAGGAGGTGGAAGGCGGTGCTGGGGAGCGAGGGGGGCGGCAGGGAAAGCCACGTGGCCGCAAGGAGAGCACGGGAGAGCGGCTTCCGTCCGGGTGTTCGAAGGAAGCTGCTCAGTCCTTCTCTTCTCGCCTCTGGTCAGGCTTGGAAAAAGTACCCGGCGCCCCAGCGGATTTGGGGCTGCTTTTTCTTGAAAAAAGAGGCACATGCAGGGAGTGGTGCCAGCAGGTGCCAGGGAATCGCCGGCCGACTTGCTGGTGGCTGCCGGGCCTGTGAGACGTGGAAGGGCGCACCTGGCCAGGGGTTTCGGGCTGTCCTGGTCTCGCTAAGGTAGAGCAGGTGAAAGTTGCCTCTGCACAGTGCTCCCTTTTATTTATTTATTAGGATTTTTGCATGCCGTCCCATTCGCATGAGCCTCAGGATGACTTACATACAATAAATAAACACAATACAAACAGTGCACATAAAATCCAGATTCACCCTGGCTGCACATTAAAAACCTATAGATGACATTAAAAATTGTTTAAATATTGTTTAAATAAAAGGTCTTAGCCTGGCGCCGAAAAACAAATAACGACGGCGGCAGGTGGACCTCTCTGGGGAGTGCATTCCATAGGTGGGGTGCCACCTTTGAAACCTATCAGGAAATTCTGTTTTGTCTGTCCTTCGAATCCTTCTGATGCCGTCTGTCCGATGCCTACATGGTAGTGCCCCTATAATCACTGAAAATTTGGAAGTGACTCGGACTGAGTCAGGCAGTAGAAGCAGGGACCAGTCTGCTAGGGGCATCTCTGGAAAGCTGGCTAAAATGTATGGAAAGGCCCAAGAGCAGCTTTCCCAGCTCCTATTAATTTCCAAGGCAGAAAAACAATGGCTTGGAATCCTTTGAAAATAAATAAATCTATTATTTATTTATTTGATGTTTTTATATGCCGTCCCAATATGAAAAGTCTCTGGATGGCTTACAAAAAACAAAACCAAACTCCTCTGTTTTCTTCCAGTGCTCCAAAATATGAGTTAAGCCTTTCGATAATTGACTGGGCTCCTTGCATTTCTTCCCTTTGAGCACCTTCTTCCAATGCAAGAGAATTGTGCATAATGTTAATGATCACTATCCTGTGGAACGGGTTGGCACATCTGTGGAATCATATTCAAAAAAAACTAGAGATGTGAATTGGCAATTCATGAAGCAACAGATGGCTCAAATGGAGTTCGGGGGAAAATTCATGAATGCGATATCAAGCATCTATCAAAGACAATCGGCCAGGATTTTAATTAATGGAGAACTTACAAGGGCTATAGAGATACAAAAGGGTACAAGGCAAGGATGCTCATTGTCACCCCTATTGTTCATTCGACTTTAGAGGTCTTGAATAGAAATGTCAGGGATGATGAGAACATTAAAGATACTAAAATTAGGGATGAAAATTATAAATTGCAAGCATTCACAAATGATTTGGTCTTCATAACAGAGGAACCTTTTGTAACAATCCCTAAACTTTTACAACGGATTGAAGAATATGATGAGGTTACGGGGATGAAAATAAATAAAGAAAAAATGAAACTTTTAGTTAAAAATCTTACACAAGATCAGAAAAAAAGATTCCAAGAACAAGTGGACTTGCAGATTGTTAAAAAAGTTAAATACTTGGGAATCTATGTTATAGCTAAATGTACAACTTTGAAAGAAGACAATTATGATAAATTATTGAAGGGTATTAAAGGTGACCTGGAAAAATGGGTCAATTGATGGGAAGAATAGCACTTGTTAAAATGAACATACTACCAAAACTTTTGTTTTTGTTCTAAATGATTCCCGTAAAAATTGATAAATTTTTTTTTTTGAGGATTTAAATCTTCAAATTTTGAGATTTATTTGGAGAAAAAAGAAATCAAGGATTAAATTAAAAATGCTTCAAGAAACCAAAAAGAACGGGGGTTTTGCTCTTCCTGATTGGATGTTGTATTATCAAGCATCTATTTTAACTTGGCTAAAAGAATGAATAACTTTGCGAAAATAAGAGAATTTTGTGACTTGAAGGTCACAATTTGCAAATGGGTTGGCATGCTTATATGTGATACGAGAAGGTTAAGACTCATGGGACTTTTTAAAGTCACTTTATTAGAAGGTCATTAATGTCAGTGTGGGAAAAGTTAAAGTCAAAATTGTATAATAAATTACCAAGATGGCTTTCACCTATGGAAGCTTTTGTGTATCCAAATGTATTGAATTTTGAAGGGATCATAAGATATTATGATATTTTGGACAAGGATGGAGGTCTGAAACTAGATCAAGAAATACAAGAACAGGGACTAAATATCTCTTGGTGGTATAAGGTGCAGATGCAATCAAGATATGCTAAAGATTGTAAAATACGTGGGTTTTATAAAGACCTAACAGCCTTTGATCAAGTGATGTTAAAAACAGATGAGAAAATGATTAAAAGAATTTATGAGTTCTTACTTGACAGGAAAATGGAAGGGGAACAGGTCAAGGAAACTATGATAACAGGGACACAAAATTTTAGATATAATACTGAATTAGAAAAGTGGCAAAAGCTATGGGAGAGAAACATTAAGGTAACTTTAGCAACTTCGTATAAATATATATATATATATAAAATGTTTTATAGATGGTATTTGTTGCCAAGTCGATTAGCTAAGATGTTTCCAAATATGTCAAACGGATGTTGGACATGTAAACATGATGTGGGTACTTTTTACCATATGTGGTGGACCTGTGAATATGTGAAAAAGTATTGGATTAAAATACATAAATGGCTTGAGGAAATGCTACAAAAACCCTTAGCTTTTAAACCTGAAATTTTCTTGTTAGGCATTGTTCCGGAAAATATTAGCAAACAAGAAATAAATTTGATGCTACATTTAATCACAGCGGTGAGGATCGCGCTTGCTCAATACTGGAAGAGTGAGGAACTACCCACTGAGGAACTGATTTTAAAAAAGATTCTGGACTGCGCAGAAATGGACAGATTGACTCTATTACTGAAAGAGAAAGAAGATACTGGCTTCTATCAAACTTGGGATCTTTTTTATGATTGGCTGGAGAAATGGGACTTGGCTTAGATTTAAAGATGTTTTTAAATTTTTATAAATTGGTTTGAATTTGATCATAGAATGTTAAAAAGATATGTTATAGGGGGCTGACCCAGTACGTCCAATATATTTGATGATTGATGTTTTTAGTTTAAAAATTTTAATAAAAAAGTTTATTAAAAAAAAAACTAGAGGAAACTATTGGCACAAAATCTTCAAAATTAGTACTACAGCTTGGGAAGCTTGGAAATTACATTTTCATTAAGTCATGGTACAAATGACATGTGCTCCATACAGACATGCATTATAAAATCCTGTACACAATGGGAGTAAGGTGTAACTTCTGGGTGAATAAACATAGGACTGTGGAGTTGGTTTTCTTATTAGATCCTGTTTAAGCAAGAAAATGTCCACAAATCCAGTTTTTTAAAGAATAAAACGAAATTCATGGGAAATTCATTCACCTTTCTGTCCATTCCAGCAAGAGCCTAAATACTGAATCCCTGAATTAATTTGGGTGGGAGGAAAGAACACGTTAACGGCGGAATAAGGTTCTATTAAGGCACGAGCAGATGCCCTGACCTGACATTTTCACACCTGAAAAAATGGGCAAAATTCTGTGTTCTAAAGACATGTTTGCCTGGTGAGAAGAGGCCTTTCCTTCTGATAGCATTTAGGATTGGAGTGTCCACTTAATGCATTGCCAGAAAAGGGCAAAAGCATCATCAAAAAAGAGGAAGGAGGCCGGATTTGCCATTGCCTCACCGTTACCCACAAGGGACTGGCAAGACATGAATTATATTTGCACATATACTTTGAAGGAGTCCTCGTGAGGACCAGCTCTGCTGTGGGGAGACCCATTTTCCTTCCCGGTGGATCAAGGAACCCAATCCATGCTCCACTGAGCCTCCGAGAAGATTGGAAAGCAGTGAGCCATCTTGCCTTGTATGGCCTTCTCTGGAACCTTCTCTGGGGCTTTGCATGAGAATTTTGCCACTTAGAAACTCCCTCTGCCCATGGGTCTGCACTCCCTTACAAAAGCAACAACACGGCTAAAAGTACCAGGATAGTTCTGCTCCACTACACGATGAAGAGCTGCCATCTTTCTAATATTAGTCTGTCAGGTGCTTTTCTCTCCCAGACATGTTTTTAGAGTATCCCATGGCACATTAGTCCACATAATTCTTATTTCTACAAAATTCTACAACAGCATGCCTTCTAGTGCAATAGTGAATGTTAGTGCAGATGTTAATTATGTTCCCATTACCACTTTAAAACTTCATTTTGAAATGCTTATATTTTTTACACTGTCACAAAATTTTCAAAAAATTGGTCCTTAAACTCTTTTAAGTTTAGAAAGAATGCTGTACACGTTTTCTCTTATGGTCATATTTAGACTCAAGCTACACATGGATGAGAACTACACAACTGCAGATCTTCATCTGTTTCTCAGTTTTCTGTTTAGGATGCAGGGTGTTGACCTGGATTTGGATTGCTACGCATGGGAAGAAGAGGCCCTTTCCTTCCCAACATTCACCCCTTTCCACAGTGCTTAAAAAGGAAAAGCTTTGTGAGAAAGAGCAGCTACGATTGCAGTAAAATACTTTCTTTCCTGGTGTCATTGTGAAAGTAAAATGAAAACAGAAACACTGGTATAGCCCAGCTTTAAGTGGGACTTAAGTCGCCCCTTAAAATGCAACTCTATAAGATTTACCAGGACTCAGTGAAGCTTACATCTGAGTAGACATGTATAAGAAATGAAGGATCATACCATCAGGCTGCTATCCAATGTAGCCTACATTTATCCTTAATTCAAAGAATTATTACTCAGGGATACAGAGGTATAACCGGGGCAGGCAAAGCCATGTTAGAACAATCATTAATGGAATAACTGAGGCTGTGCGATGGGACGGCATATAAAAATTCTAAATAAGCAAAATAAATGAATAAAATAACCTGTGACACATTATAACATTAAAACATGCTTGATTTACCATTGATGATCACCTTAGCAGTCATATGTTTCAAAATAACTGGGAAGCCATGTCAAAAGGAGACCTAAAATTGGAGTTACGACCCTAGATGTGTTATGTTTGCTTATGAGAGCAGTAGAAAATTGGAATCAAACTTGGCAGGGTATCTAAAATGGATGCTAGTCAGAGTTTGAAACAGAGGACGACAAAATGTCAACAAATGTCAGATCATTTTGCTTGATTTAAGTATCGGTTTGGTTAAGGAAATGAGCAGCGAATATCCTGAATCCACCCATATTCAGGTAATCTTGCAATGCAGATCTCTTTTAAAAAAATAGGAAAATATATGGATGCTTTTGTAAAGCTGTTGAATAAAATCCCAATACCTAGAAAGTAACTAAGGGATATTGGAAACGCCTAGAAGAATTATAGTAAAGAAGAAATCTAAATTACCCAAACTGTGAAACAATGCCAGCTGAAGGAGTCATCGTTAGGAGTCAGCCTATAAACTCAGCTCAGTACTAAGGGAACGTGGCTGAATGCAGCTTTAGAGGAAACCCATTTATTTTGTTCTACTAGTTTAAGGTATTGCATGGTCTAACCATCTGAAAAAGAGATGTGTGTTCAGACCCATTTAACATAAATAAACCATGTTTAACATTTTTATCAAATTACTTGAGTGGTTCAGTGATATCAATATTCTTAAAATCTAGGAAAAAATTGAATATTTAATTTTTTTAGTAGAGTTTCTTCCCCAGAGAGGTCCACCTGGTGCCCTCGTTATTTGTTTTTTGGCACCAGGCTAAGACCTTTTTATTTAAACAATATTTTAACAACTCTTAATAATATCTATAGGTTTTAATTTTGCAGCCAGGGTGATTCTGGGTTTTTAATTGTATTATTTTATTATGTATTATGTTTACTTATTTATGTGAGCTGTCCCAAGGCTATAAGCGATGGGGCGCCATACAAAAATTCTAAATAAATAAATAAAAATAAAAGAAGTACAGTAGCCCGACTATTGAACCCTTTAATAGCTTTTGAGCACTGCCTGGATGTTAGAAATGTGTGATTCTGTAACAGTGAGCTCAGGCAAAGGGACTCGCTGTCGTCTGTCTGTCTGTCTGTCTGACTGTGCTTTTGGCCAAAAGAACCCCAGAGACCCTTTTCTGACATGCGGCCACACACATGTACAGCTGAGCATACTACGCCAGGAAGTCCAGGCAGCAGCTTCCCTCAGAAAGGTTGCCCGGCCTCTGATGCAAAGACCACTGCGCCATATGCAACAGTGAGAACAAAATCATTTCTTCGACTTCATTTCTTTTTGAATAAAACTTGAGGTTTTATTTAAATTGCATGTGCTTCTTGAAAGCATGCAACTTTGCCAGAAGTTTGGGATGATTCAAAATGATTGCAATGGAATGGGTACGGAAACATTAAATTGGTAGAAAGGAGCATGGGAGAATGTCGCATCCGAGGTTCCCAGCAGCAACATTCAAGCCTTCCCTGCATTGGCTGCCACAAGCAGGTTCCCACCAAATTTTCAGCTTAAATGAGCAAAAGCTGGAAGAGATAAAGAGCAGTTCAAACAAGTTTGGTGAATACATCAAATCCATCATGTCTCATCATGATTTTCCCTTGTATGAATTTGATTGTTCCAGCTCAAGCCTTTGTGTCCCTTATTTTTAATGGATACTTGCCCATCCCTCACTAAACCATATTTTTGAATATATAGAAATTGTGCAGGTTGTAAACATTGGACAGATTGCTAACTGTGTACTATACTTGATTGGAGGTGAATGGTTTTGGCTTTAAAGACATGAAATTGTTTCTTAAAATTAGCAAATCTGAGCAACCAATTCTGCAAGAATGTGGCATTTAAAAATCTGCAAATAATGTAAGTCTCCATGTGGCTTTGGAAAATGAATTACGTTTCTGAATGGGATTGGCCCAGCGGTGCTTTCTGGAGCAAACAATCCGTCAGCTACAACGAATCTTTCATGTCACAGCAAAGGATTCAGAATCAAAATAGGACGCTTTGGTTGGAGCTTAGTTTCTAAGTCATGCCCAAATCCCATAGCACAGATTTAGTGTTTTCCATTCATGTGAGGGACCACGGCGCTTTATTTCGGGGCAACAGAAATTCTGTTGACATGCTGGGCAATGCTGACATACAGCTCTGGTTTTTTAAAAAAAGTTCATGTGGATTAACAGCATTTATGAAACTCTGCTGTGTCCAGTTTGACCCACCCTGCTATTCTAAGCATGTCTGCAAACTTGGGAACAATCAACTAACTAACCTGAACAACTGGTTGAAAATCACATTTCAAGTCCCCTGACTCACAGCATGTACCCCATGCCGCTAACTCAATTCTTTCAGTTAATGCAACAAAGTCAGCTGAATTAGGCCATGAGGGGGTTCCTGATTTAGGGACTGTTGTGCTGGAAAATGCAGGGCTTAGTAGGAATTTTAACCTGGGTTTCTAACAGGAGCCACCATATGAAAAGTAAGAAGGTACAATGGAAGATAAGACATTCAGAGGGCTGGAAAAGAGCTTGGAACGGAGGCACCTGAACGGTTCTGAATGAGAGCAAAGCTGGAACCACAGGCCCACCATTAGCTGATCCATTATTAATGTACATCTGGCAAGAACGATTGTCTTAAAATTGTCTATTACATTTGAAACAAATAAACCTCAACACCACCCAGAGTGCTTCAGCTATTGGGCATTAGAGAAATGAAATTGCTATCATCATCATCATCATCATCATCATCAGTAATAATAGCAAGACCAACCAACTGTGACGGGACTGCAGTGGCACCGAAAGAGAAGCAGATCAGGCGGGGACGGCCCGTTTTACCCCAGGGAAATAGGGTGTCCGGCCGCTTCTCCCCCAGTTCTGCTCACGCAACCCACGGGGCACCCAGGCGGATGAGCCAGCGGGAGCAGGGTTCTGCCGAAGGCCTTCCCTTCAGCGCTGAGTGGTTCCTGACTTGCTCCCCAGCTGAAGGGATCCTAACTCAGACACGGTTCCTGTCGGTGTGACATTCCGATATGCAGGTACGGGTGGGAAAGTGTGGGTGGCCCTCACCAGCCTTCGGTGTATCCCTGCAGTGCTGTCCTCAGATCATAATATGCATACAGAAGTTTGTTTAATACTTATATTTATAGGCCACCTATAACTGCCAAGTCCTTCCAAGGTGGCTTACAGTACATTAAATATATTAAAACATTAAAAATATTTAAAACCTATTAAAACACTAACCAATTAAAACATCCATAATAACAGTATAAAAAGTGGGCATAGCATTCAGGGGCTAAGTGTTAAATTTTTTTCTCAAAAGGTAAAAAGTGTATATTGGTGAAAATGAGGTACACAGGAATATTATATGGGGAGAAATGCGTGCTAATTCCATTTCTTAGAATTGCACACGAAGATGCCGTACTTCTGAAGGCAGTTTGCCAGAGGTGTGTGAGGGCACTTCCCTGTTGGGTGAGAAGTAAATTGAATAAATGTATTAGTGAATCAGATGCTACCGTCCAATAAAAATGAGTTTGCTGAGTCTGTGGAACTGATTCCACAAAGGTTTGAATTCTGGGCAATTTACTGTATACCCGGTTGTAATATATGAACGAAATGTGATCTGATTCTCAGCTTGATAAGCAGTACGTTAACAGAGCTGATAGGCTGTAGCAAGCAGACTAAATAGAAAAGCACATTTATCAGTATCTAGAAAATGGCAAGGTAATTCCTAAATCTTTGGCACAGCCCACCCTTGATATTTAGCTGCTCCGTATGTCTATGCCGATGTCCCTTAAAAAAAACCCAAAAAACTGAATAGGGTTGCTGAAAGGCCATTTCCGAAGAAAACCTTGAGCTTTGGTAGCTCCCGTAAATGGGCATTTTGGCTCCATTGTGAACACAACAGCCTTTATTTATTTATTTATGTTTGTTTGTTTGTTTGTTTGAAGGTACTCTGCCCCGTCCCTTACAAATGTCTCGGGATGGCATACAATATGGGCTTGAGAAGGACAAGCCATCGGTTGTCAGCTGCTTTGCTAGCCACACACACCTTCCCGGGAAGCACCCCAAGTCTGACCGTCATGGCACCCCCCAGGATGGGTTGCGGCTTGCCCACTTGGCCCCCGGCGACCCCAGCTGGCTCCTTCAGCCCCACACGCCAACCGTCGCACAGCAGAGATTTGCATTGGACCTCTATGCCCCCTGTGGCCCCGTGGGTGACACGGAGACAGGCCCCACTTCCCAGCCAAGCCTGTCTCAAAACTGTTGCGAAGATAAAAGTGTGCGTTGGCACCGCGCTTTCCCGCTCATCGCCCGGCACCTTCCCAGCCGTCCGCGTGGGGAGGCTCTCCTTCACAGCTCATTCCCCATTCGTGAGGGTCTGCTGCTGTGCCCTGGCCAGCGGCCAGCCCCTTCTCACTCCCCCTGGTGCGGGAGGTGGGAGAAGAAAGGCCTGCCCGGAACCATGGCCCCTCGGCGGCCATGTGGGGCGGCCCTGAGGGGGTCCAGGTGGAGGGCGAGGGCGTCAGCATCCGAGAAACACAACTCTGCCACATTTCCCAGGTTCCCCACTCACAGCCCCACTCAAGAATTGGGGAACGATCCCTCCAAGAGAGCCCTCTGGGGCCTGCAAGGTCTCTCCCTGTGGCAAGTCGCCTGATATTTCCATTTAAATTAGGGTTTTTATCCATTTTTCATTTTTTCGGAATTGCTTCTGTACATGTCAGTTGGCACATGCGAACCTGATGCAGTTCTGCATCCCTTTCTGTCCTTTTTGGGGTGGGGAGACTGCATCTGGAGCGGTGCAGCTGCTCCCAGTCGCTTGCCAAAGATTTAACTCTTCTCTGGCCGAAGAAACCAGGGGATCCCTCCCAGCCGTGCCGGGAAGCCTCGGAGCACCCATGCCCATGCGCCCAAAGAGCTGTCCCATCATTCCCATGCAGGCCGGGCAACAGAATGCCAGGCTTGGGCAGGCAGCCACAGGCGGCGGGCGGCATCTCCAGCAGCACTGTCCTGAGCGCCCCATTGCTGGCCGTGGCTGCGCTTGACTCACTGGAAGGGGCAGACTCCCAGCCGGGTTGTGATTCAAAGAGCAAATTGCTAGCGCTACTCACGCTTTCCAGCCCTGGTTTCGGGGGAATGTCGGCAGCGCAGGCAGGAAAACACGGACCAGCAGACACCCACATGCAGTGGCGCATAACTCATGCAGAGAGGAGAAACATACAAGTTCTCCAGCCCCATCCATAAAATATGACTATAATAACAGCAGAAAGTGACAACTTAATGAGTAACATGTTTTTAAAGTACTCTCTGGAGTCTTTGATGTGTCATTTCACTCTGCTCAGCACAATTGCTAACACACGTTCGTCCCGACTGCTGGCCGGAGGAGAAACGGGTGGGGGGCTCTTTGAGGGGTGCTTAGCACTCCTGGGTCACACGGGATATCCCAACCCTTTGGAGTGGCAATGCAAGCAGAAAATATGATGCATGCACACGACGGTGCTAATATTAGTAACAAAACAGCATGGTGCTTGTGGCTTCCCTTTTTTGGCAAGAGCGCTGTTTTGTTTGTTTGCTAAAGTGGCGGCAAAGGATGTTGCCCGAAACCGGAGGTGCCGAGCCGGGAAGGAGAGACCACAGCACTTGCCCTGCTTTGCGGCAACGGCTTCTCTCATTTGTTCTCTCGCGTCAAAAATCACACTTCTGTACGTCTTGAGGGCATCGTTGGGTAAGTTTTTATTCTTTCAGATATGGTCCTTTCTGCCCCCATGGTCAACTGGGGGGGGGTGTCCCATAATAGTTCACTGCTATAAACAGGAAAAATGGCCAAACTACTTGCGTGGCCTCCATTCTGACCACGTCACATCCACACGACTGTTCCTGTGCCAATGTACGCGTGCCTGGAGAGAGGATGCAGCCATGATTTCAGGCCTCGGGGCCGGATCCTGGCATCACAGGAAGCCGCAGGAGGCGTTTCTTTCCATGCTCTCCTTGCTGTCTTCCGCAAGCCATGTTGCAATGCCATGAGCAAGCCCCAGGTCAGCCACGTGTCCTTCAGCCACAGGGCCAGGAGGGCACCAAAGCCCCCCTCCCGGGCAGTGGAGGGAATGGCTCTCTGGCGGAGTGAGCACGTCAGACATGGCTTCTATACGCATCATGCAATGGAACGTGTCGCACACAAGCCCCGCGTCTCCACGGCTCCCTCGGAGACACGGAAACCCACAGAGAATGTGCACAGAATGTGCACAGGAATTCCACAGCAGCGGAACTCAGGGACGTTGCAGGCCTCCTCCTCCTCCGGAAGCCCTGGTGGTGCAGAAAGGTGGTGGGAGCCGAGGAGATCCTGGAATCCTAGAACAGTCAGGATGGAAGAGGCTTTTTGCGACAGCCGGTCAAGTGCGTGACGAGTGCTCTCCTCTCTGCCCTCGTCTTCGCTTCTCCAGGCTGAGCGTGCCCAGCTCACCCCCTTCCTCCTCACGGGGCTCTGTGTCCAGTCCCTGGATCATCCTCGCTGCCCTCCCCTGACCCCTTCTGAGCCTGTTGGAATCTTTTGCAACTGTGGTGCCCAGGACTGGACACGGGACTTCAGAGGGACCTCACTGGTGCTGCATCAAGGGGGACTGGTACTTCATGTGATTTGGAAGAGATCCTTCTATCAATGCTGCCCGAAATAGCATTTGTCCTTTTTGCAGCCAATTATATTTCCAGCTTGTGATTTACAGCGGCTCCAAGACCTTTAATATTTGTAGTTTGTGGAGCCAAGCAGCCCTCGTCCTGTAATAATGCATTTGGTTTTCTTCCTAGGCGCTGCGCTTGGCATTTGCCACCATTAGACTTCCTCCTCTCGTTTTCAGCCCAGCGCTCCGACTTACTAGGACCGCTTTGAATTTTGTTGTTGTCTTCAGGGGTATTAGCTGTCCCACCCAATTTTGTTTCATCTGCAAACTGGATAAGCATTCTCTGCACGTCCTCATCCGATTCATTAATAAAAGCTCTGAAGAGCACTCAGGTTCAGTAGTGCTCTGCTCATTGCCCCTCCCCAGCTTAAAGAGGTGCCATTGACCTTCGTGGCCTCGTTGGTGTTGGCCTGCCATTTCTTGGATCCTCTTCCTTCCCTGGTGCCGAGCTTTTGTCCAGCAAAAAATGATTCCCTTCTCCCAGCCATTTTTAGCTTCCTCATTTTTTAAAAAATCCCTGCCAGTTGTTTTTATTATTCCTGTATTTCAGTGTGTATTTTCTTGTTTATGTGAACTATGCTGGGAAGGGCACTTGGAATACTTTTAAATAATAAACACAGAATCTCCTCCTTAAAGGCCGACTAACGTTTTAAATGAGTGAAATAAGCAAACAGCACCTCTGTTTTTTAGAAAGCGAAAAACTTCTGCCTGCAGGGAGCAGCCACTCCTGGCAGGGAAAGATGCGGCCGGCGGCCAGGGCTGCCCGCCTCCCTCGCTCTGTGTCCCCCAGCCCGTCGCTCTTCCCTTAGTCCCGTTTGGAAGCAAAAGGGGCGGAACAGTTCTGGGACGGCCTCTGAGCCATGTCACAGGGAATATTTGCAACACCTATGCCCATCGCTCAGTTTCTGACCTTGGGGAGGAAGGCGGGGAGGTGCCCCTAGGCGACTGAATGAGCCCCATACTGTGGACTGGCTATGGGAAAAAGAGCCGTTCCTAGTAGCTCCCCTCGCCATCCGAGAGGCTTCGGCTGCCTTAGTCTGGGTTGCGTGGAGTTCAGTGTCGCTTTCCCCAAGACTCATGTGGATCCGAGTTGACCGCACGCTGCCTGCACTATCTGGTGCACGTCTGCAGGCTTTCCTGTAGTAAGCACATTACCCTGAAATGCCTGAGCAGCCCTCCCCTCCCGAGGTTTGCAGACGCCAGGCTGCTGGTCTGGCTCTCCCTCATTTCCCCGGGCTCGCGATGGTGCACTTCCTCACAGCAAACTGCCCGAAGGCACCTTGGCAGGGGACATGGTGAGCTTTTCTGCCTCACAGTAAATTAAATTAAATATGCCAGGTTCATTTCCCAGTGTTGCTATTTCAGCGGCAAAAGCCAAAACACTCTGCAGTCGCTCTGCAGGTCCCCGTGCACTGCTGAGCTATGGAAGAGCCCATTCAGAGCTGCCCTCTCCAAGCACGAGTGCCCCCACCGGGCGCTGACCGGTCCCCTGGCACAACGCAGGGGCACTGCCCGTTCCCCAGCTCTGCAACGAGCGGCTGGCTGAGCTTGCACAAATGCTGCCATTCCAAAGAGCCGGCTGGTGAAGCACACCGGCTCTAAAGGGAATGGAAACCCCTCCAAACCCACACCAGGGCAGGTTCTGGTGCGCTTCTGAACCCCGCGCAGGCACCAAGCCCTGAGCCGGACACTGGGGTCCCCATGCCCCCGGCAGCAGGCAAGTTCCTGAGCATGCCAGCTCCCTAAAATTCTCCTCCAGAGCCGCAATCGCAGCCCCATCCTACTACATAGCTGGGCAGGTGCTGCTTTTAACGAAAACTTCAGGATACCCATGCCGGTTAAATGTCCGGCAAGGAGCCGCTCCAAATCAGCACAGCCGTGTTTAGCACTTGCACGGACACACAAGGTTAGCACATAAATGCTTTAAAATTAACATTTAGTAGGCGTTACATCTAAATTACTTAAATGCAAATAAAAATGTAGCCAATAATATACTTGCTTGAGCCGTTTGCGGATCAGCTAAATGTCTGTGGTTCTTGGGGAAACCAAATGACCTCTTTCTACAGATAGTAAGATCAAAGCACTCAGTTTAGTTACTCCAGCTGTCTTTCCCATTGGCATTTGACATGTAACGGACCATTTAAATTCAGGGGGTATGTAAACATTTTAACCCTTGGCAGTGGCATCTGAAAAACATGCAGGCAATAAACGGACGCGCAATTCCCTGGACTCGAAACACGCGCGGTGCCTCCTTTGAAGTCGAAGGAGCGACGCCAGCCAGTGAGCTTTGCTAGATGACTTGGATGGAAACCGTCTGATCACGAAGTGCCTCCTTGCAGGCTAAAACGCGGCCATTTGGAAAGTGCTCCTGCTCCTGCTGGCTCCTTGGTGCCTGGACAGGAGAGGCCTCTAAGCCACTGGTGGCCGGCCATTGCTTGCTGGCAACTGGAAGAGATCTGAAAAGCAAGCGAAGTGCCCAGATTCCTGGGCTGGGCACACACAGGGTTGCTGATGGGGAATGTCGCATTGTTTAGTAAGCCCTACTTATAGGCCAAAGGCGGGATTTACTACTGCAGCAGAAGGGCGGTTTGAGTCCCACATGCGCTTCCATGGAAGGACTTTTGGGATGATCCGCATGGAGGCAGACATAGCAGAGATGTTACGCGGGAACTGGGATTCTTCTTCCTCGGAGCAGAATGCTGGATGCCCACATTCCGATATTCCCTAGAGAAATTGTTCCAGGACGATTGTTCCCCTGTGCAAGGCTTGGGCAGCCACCAGGAGCAAGCGGTGAAGAGGGACGCAAAGCGCTGGCTTCCCTCCCAGTGTCTTGCTGGCACCGATTGGAAAGGGTCACGAAGGGTCATGAATGGGGCATCCTGAAGGACAGCATGGAGAAGCCAGTGGGAGGACCACTCCTGGGGTGGTGCATCCAACCTTGAGATCATGCAAGAAAAAGGCTGGAAGGGGGACAAAGTTAGAATGTGCTCCATGTACAGTCCTGCATCTAGCAAAATTGGTTTATGGGACTGCATTCATGCCCTTGCTTGGTTTACTCATGAGCTCACATGTGATGTCGGGCGAATTGTGTAGCAGTCCGTGGTGGTTAGATCTGAGGGACGTGCAACGAATTCCCATCAGCCGGAGCTGGGCTGCCTCATGCTGTTTCTGGGAGACCAAGATGGCCGGAGATTCCCATGCAAGGACGTGCCTTTCCAAAATCTGCCTTTCTGAGGTGACCTTAGGCAATGCAGATGTAAAATTTCCCCCAAAAAATTAAGCCATAAAAAAACTAAAAAATGTGGAAAGGGAATGGAAAAATGTATGGTACTTATTTCTTTGG
The DNA here is from genome assembly GCA_023646645.1 of Varanus salvator macromaculatus. Taxonomy (NCBI): domain Eukaryota; kingdom Metazoa; phylum Chordata; class Lepidosauria; order Squamata; family Varanidae; genus Varanus; species Varanus salvator. The sequence goes on along the minus strand of JAIXND010000690.1, from coordinate 8,340,754 downwards.
CTCTCTTTGCAAATTCGCTTGGTTACGTTAGGAACATGAAATGCATTTTGTCTAGGTTGGTTTACTCATACAATTAAAAACATTAGAGAGTGAACTCAGGTTCCTGGTTAAGGGTCCCGAATCTTCGGCATCATCCGAGAAGCAGACGAAGCCAAAAGAGCTGGCGGCAGTGGAAGACCAGGGGTTGCGAGGAACTGGTGGGGGAGCATGAAGCATTCTGTAGGAAGGCCCCCTGCACCTATTTTTCCGACATTCTGCAAGTCTAATCCTCTCCTAAATTCTGGGGGAAAACAAACTATAGGTATTTCTAACATTTCTCTTGACATGAAGGCTTTAATTTTTGTATCTTGACTCAAGTGTGGTAGCGACACTGAAAAAAAATGGCTTCCAGATCAATCCCCGCTGAATGAGGCCATTTCGCAAAGTGCTGCTTTGGGGTGCAAGTCTCATCTCGTCAATGCAACCTCTCCGGGGTCTGCATGGACCCACCTCTTCAATCCTTGGCTCACTAACAATTGAATCTTGCCTACTTGAGGCTTGGTAGCTCTTGCTTTGACCACTATTTCTGTGTCTGGAGATCACACCTTGCAACCTAACCCTCCAAAACCCCTCCGTCTCCACGGCACACACGTACTGCCCAGTGCATGTGTTGGAAGACCTGGGATTTTGCCTGTGAGATGTTATGTCACAACACCTTGGTTCCATCTGGAGGTGCTTGTTTCAGGCTCATCTGGGAGCCTCTGGAAATGGGAAACTTGCTACTTAATGTGTGCACAAAATTGGGTGGGAGAGCTAATGCCTTGGAAGACAAACAATGTTCAGAGAATTCTTCATAGTTTGCAGCTCTACGCTGAAAGCAACAGAACAAATCCAGTGGGGACAAATGCCAAGTTTGACACCTGGGAAAAGGGAACCAAATGCACCATTGCTAACCCACAGATGGGGGATACTTGGCTCAACAATGCAACGAGCGAGAAGGATCTTGAAATAGCTGGGCTGCGTTAGCAGAAGTATAGTTTCCAAATCATGTGAGGTGCTCCTAAAAGGAGGAGTGTCCAAAAAGGAGACATCACAAGTTTTCTCACAAGTTCAAATATAAGAAATTGTCTTACAAAAAAATCCAGCTTGGAGTATTCTTGGAGCTCTGGACAATCCCCACTAAAAAATTACAGTTCTTGAACCCAGAGCATGCAAATTCTCCTTCCTTCCTTCCTCCCTTCCCCCCTCCCTCCACCCGCCCAGATCCTGTGCACCCAGCCTTTTTCACTGAAAAAAATGACATCTTCAAGACAACGCCATAGAGAGAGAGAGAGAGATTACACAAATTAGTCGACCACCCACAAACAGACGCTTCACACATTTCCACCGTGTGATGGACCGTTGTTTCCAGTGGGACACGGTGTGCCTGAAGTCAGGCAATGGCCGTCCTGGAGGCCTTCCTTCGCACGTTGATGCAGACTGGCATTCAGCCGGAGTCCCGTTGTCGCCCGGCTTCCCCAGCACACGGCCCCCACCTCCATCCCCGCCACTCCACAGCCTTGCTTTGGATGGCCCACCCAGCACCCTGGGCTCAGCACCCCGGAGCAGCCGTGACATGACGGGAACTCCAGGATGCAGCTGCTAATGTTTGGCTGGTCGCACACCCGAAGAGCAAGCCAGTCTGCCCAGCGCTAATTTAATCGAATTGCATCACCTTTCAGACTCCTGAAACAAGCATCTCTTACGTGAATGGGCCGGACTTTGAAGGCTGCCTTCTGGTAGCGGAGCAGAGCCCCCCTCCCCTTTTCCTTTTCGAAGCGTAGGAAACGTCTCTGACTATTCCATATGGGCCATCGGATGGGTGCCAGGAAAGCTGGCTTCTTTGCATGTTCCACGGAGCGGACTCAGGATGTTTTTGACTTGAATTGTAATGGTTGCATCCCATAGCTTTTGAACATTGCTGGGAGCCATTTTGGAAAAGCAACCAATAATCTTCCCCACTCCAAAAATAAAAAAAAATACAATGAGAAATTACGAATATCACTAGTACACCAATAGCACTTATTGCAGCTTATTTTGCTCAGGCTGCCAGAAGAGGCGGGCTTCTCACTGGGCAGTGGCGGGGGGCTCCCTTGCAAAGGAGACTTGCGCCCAGCAGCCCACACCGGCTCCACCACACCGGCTCCCTCAGCAGAACGAGCGGCCAGGGCTGGGTCAGGTCGCCTGGAGGGCAGCAGGCTGGAGAAGGCTGGCAGGGACTTTGGGTGTTCCCAGAGCCGCTGGGGACCATGGCCCTGATCCTGCTTTTCAGGCTGTTGCAGAGAGGATTGGGGTGATGTGCAGGGAGACGCGCCACATACATAGGGGCACCGAGTGGGCAGGGCCTGCCAGGCTGGGAGGTGCTGGCAGGCGGCCATTCAACTGCTCCTCAAGTGCCTCCCCCAGGCACCGGTTCCATGGCTGCGCTGCTCTGACCGCCAAGAAGGTCCTCCCGAAGCCCAGTCAGAACCTGCCCTGCTGGACCTGGAGTCCATCGCCCTTGTCCTGCTGAAGAGCGTGTCAGCCTTTCCCCGGGGATTGATGCCGGACCTCCTGGCCTGCAGTTCCCAGGTTCTCCGCGTTAAGCAGCCCCCGTGCTTCTCCAAAGAGCTGTTCCCCGGGCGTCTGTTCCCGGCCTCCCTGTTTTTTCAGGAGCCCCCAGCGCTGGTGCCTGAGGCACATCGCCATGCTTCCCAGTGGAATCGCTCATGGCACCGCTACCCTGAGACAAACGCCCTTTCCCTGGGGCCTTCGCCCCCTCCGGTTCCTCCCCTTGGCCCGGATCGAGACTCCAGGAGGCTCTGTCCTCCAGTCAGCTGACTGCCTCGCAAGTCCCCAGGCCGGTTGGCTGGACTGCGCACATAGCTCAGCCTGGCCTCGGAGGACTCAAAGGTGAGCTTGCCAGCGTCTTTGCTGCTTGCATCAGGTGACTTCCCTTCACAGAACAAAGAGGAGCCCTTTTCCTTGCAAAGGTCACAGAGAAAATCGGCATCTGCAGCCCCTTCCACCCTCACCATTCCCCCTCAGCTATTTAAGCCATCCCACCCGATGCCGCCCAACTGTTCCACTCTTTTGTCTTCGGGTTTGTACTCAAGCACAAGTGGGTGGCATTTAATCTAAAGAGGCCTCCATCAACTTTTGCTATAGTTGCATTTTCGAGCCAATGACAGCCCTGTTAACTATAAATATAGCTGTTATTGCTATCATAAGTGCAGGGGAATGTCCTTGCATTCAAAGTCTATCGTCTGTAATACAGAAAATATCTTACAGTGACAAATGATCTTAGAGGCACATGATTCCAGGGTCACGATGAATAGAGAAATGTGCTGCTATCTGAAGCTTCTTGGTTCTGCTCTGGGGAAATGTAGCTGCAAACAGCCCGAGTTACTTTAGCAATAATTTTGCCCTGGTGGTGATCGATCTATTTCAGCTGTGAAGAAGGGCCGAGGGCACAGTTTCTGCGGGGTGGATTTACCATTGGGAGGCAGACGTGGGCATCGCATGTATGGGAGTCCACCTCAGCAGAAGACAGTGGCCGAGGGGTGGGGAGGACAAGGGAAGGTGAATTGCCCCACTGAGCAGTTCCGAGAGCTGTGCGTGGGGGGCAGTGGTCTTGCCCTCAAGTCTGGGGGTTGAAAGATACGTCCCTCAATGAGTCCCTCAAGCTCTCCATGTGACGGGACCTGAGGTTCTCCACCATCTTCCTCATCTATGCATCATCTGGGATCTTTGCTGCAATACAAAATTACGGTCTGCATTTCCACTGAGAAACTCTAAGAATTATTTTCAGATGAAATTGACTGCAGAATGACATCGACTGTTGAGTTCTTGGATCTTGTATGTCTCTTGCACTATCTGTCTCTTCTTTCAAAATATGGAAATCCAATCTCAAACTGGGAAGATGTCTGTGTGGGGAAATTGGCAAACAGATGCGTGAGGAGGGAGGAATCTACTGAAAGTGTGTCTAACCTTTGATTTGAAGGACCAAGCAGACGCAATCCAAGGCAGGCTCATTCCCGCTTGGATGTGCCACTGGATCATCGGCATGTTCATAATGCTGGTCTGTGGAAAGCTCTGTTTCATAAGGCTGTCACTTTTTGAACAGCCTCCCATGCAAGAGTTTCTGCCTTCCATTTCCGGTACACGGACATGACAAGTTGCTTGCAGGAGCAGCTCCCCTCCCCACATCCATCCGAGAACCCTTGTGGTTTGTGGCGTTGGGCTCGGCAAAAAGAACCCTAAAAAGCGCTCGCGGTATCCCGTCCTTTCCCTGCAGGAACAAAGCAGGTTTTGCTCTCTCGCAGAGACCTCTTGCTAGCACCAGACTTGTTAGCAAGCGTGTGTGTTTGCAGTACGTGTTGCCCTGAGCGATGCGGAGAAAAGGGCTTCATGCTTTCACACTTTGGCAACATGCTTCCTCCTCCCTGGGGCTTTTTCAAACATCCTGAGTTTTCTTTCACCCCCTGATCCTTGGTGGAGGTTGTGTAGATCCTTGACCACAGAGCTTCCCAGAGACTGAGGTGCCTGATCTGAGGCACAATTCATTGCATCCTGACCTGCTCCTCTCCAAAGTCCTGATGCAAATAAGCGGCATCCATGCTCATCCATTTTCCAAATGCTCCATGCGCGAAAGATTGAGCTATCCCTGGAGGAACTGTGCAGCTGGAGACAGACGGTTGGTCCGAGCGGCAGCCTCTGTGTCCGTAAGACATGGCAGCCAGTTCCTTGTCAAAGATGTGTCCCGTCCATCTCTTTGCTGACCAGCACACTAACATTAGCAAAGAATTTGGTTCTCTGGGTTGTACAGAAAGCTGAGGTACCATCACTGGTCCGTTGACTTAGCTAGTGGAACCTGCTTTGGCCCAGACGTCCACAGAAGTTCACCACACGGTGCATCCAGACAGAAACAGGAAGCTGGGACATCATTTTAAGCCAAGTGTCTTCTGGGGCAGGATGCATCTGCACCATCTGTGGGCCGTGCTCCATCTGCTCCACGTTCGTCTCGTACTTGATTGCTCCGGTGCCTGCCAGATTTCTTTTCTTTTCTTTTTTTTGGAATAAGTTTTATTCTTAATACATCTAAGAAAAAAAAAACCTAAAAAGCATCAGTCATCGAAAACATCAGACCTACTGGGTCAGCCCCCCACATTTTTTCTTTTTATGTTAAACTATAAACATGTTTTAATCTGCACATAGTCCTGTTTCTCTAGCCAATAATAAAAAGAATCCCAGGTTTGACAGAAGTCTGTATCTTCCTTCTCCCGCAGAGACACCAGATTTCAAACAGCAGAACCATTTCTTCATTCCACCTGGTAAGCACTGCTGCAGTTTAAATAACAGTTGGAACCACTTCTTCTTATCCAGTATGGTAAATAGCTAAATTTATCCTTGATGTCACACTTTGGGCTGCAAGAAGATGCCCAGGGGACAGTCTTGAGCCAGCGGTTCATGAAACATGGACCTGCACATGAATGCACCCTTTTCAGTTAAGTGAAACATCCAGAGATCTCATCGGAAGGCTAGCAGCCACTTAATCATGACTTATTATTTCGGTGTGCCAAAATGCTGTGGTTCCTGACAGGACTTGGACAGCTCACAATTAGTAATTTTGGAAAAGGCAGCTTTGCCACAAGGCCGTCTCAGCCGGCTCCTGTGTGAAGCCGGCTGCGCTGCTTATGTCCTCTGCTTCGCCCCACTGAAAAAGCCGGCGCTGGCCAACAACTCTGGCAGTGGGAAGGGAAGGGAAGGGAAGGGAAGGGAAGGGAAGGGAAGGGAAGGGAAGGGAAGGAGAGCAGCCACTCTTTTTTTGCCAGAACCATTTGCTGGGAAACACATTGGTTAAGTAACATTTCATTTCCTTACTGCCTGTTTACAGGACTGAGATTAATGTGAATAAAAATCAGCTCTAACATGAATTAGCTCGGGGATTTTCAGACCCCATCTTTGCATTTTGACAATTGCTATGGGAGAGACAGAGGGACACCAAAACCCATTTTGCTGGAATGATGATCGGCCGACCTCATGAAGCCTGGGGGCTGCAGGTGGAGGGCAGGCTTTGGAGAAGGTGCGGAGACGGCATTCACTGGAGAGCTCACCCCACGCCTGTTGATGTGGATGGAGCAGGAAAAGGTGTGGGGAGGGTGGCCGGAGTGCCCTCCCCACTCCAAATGGCACTTCCAGTGTTTTCCCCGTTGGCGAGGTTCCGAATGTATCTGTCTGAAGTATTTTTATCCCAATTTGCAGCTGCCAAGAGCAGCTTATATATAATCAGTAGGCCGAGCCATGCACGCAGTTCAAGGTGTCTGAAAGAAAAGTGTGAATCCTTGTGCCAGCAAAGTTCAGACTCAAAGACTGGATGCCCAATGCAAAGAACGTTTGGATGACGAGCTTCACCCTTTGGAAAGTGGGACCGTTGCAAGGTTCCCTGCAGTGCTCATGCATCCCACACTTTTGCGGGGTGACTCGCGTTTCCCCACAAGGTGGCTGCCGTTTACCGACCTGACTAACCCGTGGCATTGCCGTAACGGAGCAGTGCAACTTGGCAGCAACGGACTTGCCCATGCAGCCGTTGTGGCAGAGGAAGCATGGCGCACGGTGGAACAGGAGGAGACCATGGGTTTTAACAGTGCAAATTGAACGCATGTGGTGCCCTGGCTTTTCTTTGTGGACTTCTCCAGTGTTAAGCTTCAGATGATCCGTCTTCTCAAACCAGGGACCTCACTTTTTCTAATACTCTTTTAGGAATTGCTTTGTTCATAGAGAGCACCCCAGAAATTCCATACCCTAAAAAGCAATTTTAAGGTAGGACAGCTCTCCGTCAGCAGCTGCAATCATAGGAATAATTTCTTGATCATCCTAAATACATCTTCTTAACACAATTTCACCATTCAAGGCCATAATGTAACCTGATGGAGAAAAACTAGAGGGAGAGAGCAAGAGAGAGAAAGGCTATTAAAGCAATGGAAAAGGAAACACGCCCATCCCAAAATGGCAGGAAAAGAGCGTGTTTCAAATAATCTTGGCTATTGTTAGCAACAAAGAGTGTCATGCTTTTATTTTAACCGCTGTAAAAGAGGGTAACTATTTTTAACCTGTTCCTTTTGAGCAAGCAAGACCAAGAGTTTCTGTTCAGGATATAATTAGTTCCAGGCCTTCCTATGTAGGAGACTTTATAGTCACCCACTGCCTTTGACTGCTTCCAAATATTAACCTTTGATAAATATAATTAAAAAAATGGGGATATGAGCAAATAAAATTGGAGGAGAAATACTTTTTAAAAACCTCAAGAATCCATTATCTCTATTTTATTGCATTTGGACTAAAAACATAAAAGGTATTTTATTTGCTCTTAAAGTGTTATTTAAATGCATCCTATAACATTGATCTACTTAATTTACACCAACTGCAAATATTTTCTGGCAAAATGGTTCATTTCTTTTTGAGGTCTTTCGCTTTTTTCCCTTCTGATTCTTTTCCTTTTATAGGGAGAAAAACACCAGAACAGTTAGGGCTGTGGCTGCAACTCCGAAAGCCCTATGCTAGGAATACAGCTGGTTCCTTGTATCATCTAGTAAGAGTGTCAGCATCTCTCTCTGTGATGCTGTTACTGTGTCAGTGCACAAAAATGCAGTGTTTAAGTTCTTCATAATGTGCAGTGTGGAAATGCATACACCTGGGCGGGCAAATTCTTAGCCCAATTTGGGGAAGGGTCTCCTGCATCAAGAAAACAGCTCCGACATAATCTCAGTTCTTTTTAGCCCGTGGCAGAAGCACCGAATGGGTGACAACTCCTGGCACACAATTTCCAGTTTCCTTGGAAGAAGGAATCAGTTCTTGTGGGTGGGTGTGCCAGACCCTAAGCGCCCCCTTTCGTGCCGGTTTCTCACACTCCTGCACCCAAAATGCACGTTGGAGCCTTCGGGGGTCTCTCTGCAGGTGCCACCGTACTGGCAGTGCCACTGCAGGCCAGGAGAGCTCCTCGGCCTGCAAAGATGCCTTCCGCCAAGAACTAGCCTGAAAGACACGCTTCCTCCAGCAGCCCCATTCGGGCCACTGCAGCGAGGCCGACGGGGGCGGAGCGGGTCGCCCAAATCCCCCGTCCTCCATCCACACACCAAACCCTCTTCAGCTGAAGTGGGTCAAAAGCTCTCCTTCTGTGGCAGGAAAAGCTATTTATACATTTTTGAAAGTTTAAACCTGCTCTGAAGTCGGATTAGCGAGGGCCGGTCCGCCACTAAACTACAGGCATCTAAAGGAAGGACGGACAGCTGTTCCGGGCCGGGAATTCAGCTCCAAATACACTTGATGTACATACATGGCTTCTTGGCCACCCCGCGGATGCCCATCTGTCACAATGGCACCGTGCCTGCTCCACCGTCGGTTGCGCTTTGCCCTTGGGTGATGCACAAAGCGTTCCTGCAGGCCGCCGGCATGCCGTGCCCCATGCGGGACGTCTCCTTGAAGAAGCCTTCCCGCCTTTGTTCAGGGGGCTCGGGCGGGATGCCTCCGGAGCCCTCGGGCCCACCTGTTCGCGGCAGAGCCCCCAGCAGGACAACAAACAAACAATAGGAGCCCAGGAATCCATGGCAACCCGGGCTGTCAACAATCGGACAGGTTCCGTTACGCCGCATTCTTGAAATGCGCACGATTGCCAGTGGGGACATCGACATGAAAGGGCCCACCCATCCCCAGGCCCGGGACCCGCAGGACAAATCAAATTTCAAAGGAGCGCATGCAGCTGACGCTCAAGATTCTGCTGGTGGAGGCAACTCAAGGAGGGGGGGCGGGTGGGGGCGAGGAGGGCAGGCTCTCCCTAGCAGGCCCTTGTGCATATAGCCGGAAAGCGACCTGAGATTTTCCAGGGTGAGATAACAGAGAGGGAGGGGAGGGGATGTACCTTTAAAGGAAGAGAAATGCCGGGGATGCCTCTCTTCTGACCACTCAGGACCTGGTCCAAAGCCCATCAAAGGCAGCACTAAGTTTACCGGGCTTTGATGAAACGAACAACCTGGCCCATCCTCTTAAAATAGACGCGGGGCGTTTCATCAGGGCATTAGCAGCAAACCCGGTGAGCCCCGCGAAGAGGCGGCAAAGCTCCCTGCAGCTTTGCGGGAAGCTTACGTGCTCGCAGGCAGCGGGATCTGGTGGCCCAGCCCACTGGATGGCACTCCACTTCGCCATCCCTTTTCCATTCTCCCCGTTGCCTTTTTCCTGAGCCCAGGCTGCGTCTGTGGGCAGAGGAGGCCTTCCTGGCCAACCTGTTGAGAGTTTTCCTTGGGACAGAGGGCCGATGTGGAGGCTGAGCAGCCAGAACTCTGCTCAGCTCCCAAGCAGGGTTCAAGTGCGCCGGAATCCAAGAAACCCCGTCCAGCTTCGTCTGAACACAGCATGGCCATTCTTGAATGGCCGCAAGCTCTAGAACTTGCTCTGCTACCTGGAGTTCTAGTTCAGAGTTGCACGGCCGGCAAGGGGCGGGTCACGGCTGTGCACCATGAGCAGAGCCAGTGCAAAGAAGCGGGTGCGGCAAAAGGCATCTCTGGACTCGGTGCAGGAGCTCATGAGTTGCATCTGGTGGGATGCAAGCCCAGGAACCTGTTCACCTGTTCTGCATATGAAAGAACAACATCTGGCAATAAAGAACAGCAAAGAGCTCAACAGCCCAACATCTGGGAGATTCCAACCTCCCAGTCTAGCTGGTGAACCATCAGGAACAGAACTGCCTGAAGTGCGAATCTGGCTCCCTGCATTTCTTGGCCGATCCGTCTTCATCCGGGTGCATGAGGCGTACCATCCCCCTCCATTCCCGAGGGGTCACAGGCAGTCGAGGTCTAAGCACACAGCCGCCCTCTCTCTTGAGCAAGAGTCATGAGGACTGGCACCTTGCTATATTGAATGCACACGCAGGGAGGAAGTATGTTCGCACCTGCTTGCATGGCCAGGCGCACCGCTCCCCACCCAGCTTCTGCTGGCAGCTGGCTGCACAGGCCATGCGAAGAGCGGCCGCCTGACAAAGGGGGACCGCCGAGCCACGGCGCTCCAGAAGCCCCAGCTGGGGGCAGCTGTGCATTCACCCCTTGGTCCAGCTCCAGAGGACAATTCAGACGCTTCCTTGGGAGGAAACCCACTTCTGGGTGCCCAGCACAGCAAGAGGCCAAGTTGGGTCAGGGTGGAGGAAGCAACTGATGTTTGGACTGGGAGCGCCCGCTGCACCCGCTCATCCCCGCCTAAGGCCGCCCAGCCCACAGTGCCCCCCGCAGACACAGCTGCCCGTAGCTCCCCGCAACTTCTGGGCACACCGAGAAAGCAGGTGGGCAGTTCTGGGCTCGGCCCGTCAGGGAAGTAACGAGCAGGCTATGAAAGGAGAGCCGGCGCCTTCCCCTCTAGCTGCACGTCTTTGGACTACACTTCCTATCAGCCTGCTACTGGCAAGCGCTGCCCTCCAGCAGCAAGGGTGCCGCGGCTGAGCTCCAGGAGGCAGTGCGGGCTGGCCAAGGGATGGTGGTGGCCGTGGGGCAGCTCAGCGTCCTGGGCCGCGCCCAGGAGAGCCGCCTGCTGGCCCACCCATGCAGGGGCCGAGGCAGGACAGGGGGCCTTCTGAGGACTCAGGGAAGAGACGTGGACCACTCACACGGCTGGCTGCGTCTGGTGGGCACACTGCCGAGAGCCCAGTGAAGCGGGGTGGCCTCACACTCACTGCAAGCCATGACCTTCCGTGCAAACACACGCACCCACAAGGCTGAATGCACAAGGGAGGACGCGTGTGCGTTGCTTTTAGCAGTGCTGAATATCGGTCGAGAGAAAGCTGCATTCCACCCCCAGTCGGAAGCAGATTGTCTGCATTACTGAAGGCAATCAGCTAAACTAGCGGATAGAATTGCAAAAATGGGATCTTCACTCCTTCACTCTCCGCGCACTCATTCACTCAGCAGCACAAAGCTCCTGATGTAGTCCACGTGCTTCTGTAGCTTCTCAAATGCTTGCCCATTTACTGAGGAAGGTCCTGGTTAAGCACAGGATAAGCCAGTAGCAAGAGGAGACTCCGAGGGGACCTGTTGGTGACAGGCAAGTATGTGAGGGGATGTCACACGGAGCTGGGCAGAGGCCTGTTCTCCCTGCAGAGCAAGGCAGGACGCGCTCCAAGGGAGCAAAGCTCAGGGAACCCAGGCTCCATTTGGAAGCCAGGAAGCACTTCCTGACAGTCAGGACCCCAAGGGCGTGGGATGGGCTCCCACGGGAGGTTTTTGAGGCCCCATTGGTGCGGGTGTTGAAGGATAGGCTGGACATGCACATGGTGGGCATGTCATGAGCGGAGCCAGAGGTCAGACTAGATGGCCCGGGAGGCCCCTTCTGACTCGCTCTGTTTCGGTTTCTAAAAACATGCTTTAGAGGCAGAAGGGCCTGGTTTAAGCTTCTTGCATTCCCAGTTAGCGGGATAGCTGGGCATCTGCTTGAGAACCAAGACCTGGGAGAGCTGCTGACAGAACAGGCAAGAGCTCGAGAAGTCACGGGCTGAAATGCGAATGCTGAATGGCTGCAAGGCGGTGGCCTTCACCCATTTCTTCTGCACAGCTATTCTGCAAAGCAAGGAAAGAGCTGGCAGCAAACTGGCAGGGGGCACAGTCTAATCCCAACAGACCAGGCAAGCCCTGCTCCAAGGGTTAATCTCTTTCGCATGGAAATGAGCCAGAGGTAATAAACCTCCCATTAATGTGTCAAAATGACATATGATAAAGCTTTGGTTTTTTATGACCACAATTTGTAATGAACTGGAAAACTCTTGTTGGTTAAAGAACTGCATTTTTGACTTACACTTCTTCAGCTTGTTTTAATAAGAAAGTTATGGATGGAAAAGTGATGAATGCTAAGAGAGATTCATGAGGGCACAGGGCCCCATGTCCACGCATGTTTGTCTGCCGAGCAGCACTTGATCAGAACGCATCCAAGCGATGCCTGGAGCAGTGGGTGCAAAGTTGAATAAACCCAGCAGTGCGTGTTGCCGCATCTGGAACAAAGCTTTGGACAAAAGTCCTGGTTACCAACCAGCTCAGAGTGGGCCCGGTGACACAGTGGCCAGTTGGATCCACGGTTGGCCACAGCATCGGATGTGAAGGGGGCTCATCCACGGCCTTCCGCAAACCGGGGAGAGCCAACAGTGGGGTGCAGTCCTGGCCTCATGCTCCTCAACATCTCATTAATGACTTGGATGAGGAAGTGCAGGGAACTATTATCACATTTTCAGATGACACAAAACTGGGTGGAATAGTGAAGACCCTGGAAGACAGATGACGCAGGGTGATCTGGATCGGTTGGAGCGCTGGGCTGAAAAGAATCGAATGAGATTCCATAGGGACAAATTCTGCACCGAGGAAGAAGAGACCCAAGGCACCGTTGCAAGACAGGGGACGCTCAGCTCAACAGTCCCGCAAGTGAGAAGGATCTTGGAATTGGGTGTGGATCACAAGCTGAATATGAGTTGACTGTGTGAAGTGGCTGCAAAAAGAGTAAACGCTAGTTTTGGCTGCATTAAGAAAAGCCCCAAACCGTGTGACGCACGAATTCCACTTTACTCAGCACTGCTGGGCTTCCCCTGGAGCCCTGCAGCCCCTTCTGGGCATCACAGCTGAAGAAAGATGGAGACCGGCTGGAGAGCCTCGTCTGTGAAGGCTGTGAGGGGTCACTGCTGCGCCAGGATTCCACCTACACACGCTTCTCCAGAATTGCCCACGGGGGACCAAGGCACTCCGCCCCCAGCAGCCGAAGGTCCTGCCTGCTTTCCTCTGCCAGAATGAATGAATGAAGCCGCTGCTCCTGAGGGCAGCGCTCGGCCTTCAGCCTAATCGCGGGCCAGGAAAGATGCTACTCGAGGGGAGCAGCGTATTAATAAGAGCGTTCGTGGCAAAAGCCTGTCACTGACTGATCGCCTTCTCCTCAACTCACTGGCAATCCCCCACCGCCCACTGGAGCAGCAATGGGCTGCGCCTTTGCCCACTGGTGGGTGCGGGTGCGTCGCACTTGGTGTTCCGTCTATGCCAGTGCAAGCTTGTGCGCGCTCTTTCCATGCACCCTTTTCCTTTCTTCATCAAAGGTAACAATCACACCACTGCACAGCCGAATGACTAATGTCACACTTCTTTAATTCGTAACTTTTCCACGAAGCGCTCACCTTGAGAAGGCTAAGAAGTACAAGATTGTCAAAACACAGTTTAGAATATCAACTTTAATATAAACATTTGACAGCAAGTTTGGCTTTACAATCCAGACCGTATCGACAGGCAATTGGTGTTTGAAACAAAAGCACCTTTGGATCGTGGCAACTGCCCGCGAGGAGCTCGTGTTCCCACGGACTGCGGATGCGGGGCACTTCTCGCAGACCCCTATCCTGCAAAATGCTTCCGCTTTCTGGAAATAAATACAGCCTCCCTTTCTCAGCCCGCACGGCCCCTCCTGGGCACCCGGCAGCACGTGGGGGCGGGGGTGCTGACACCGCTGAGGCTGCCAGCATCACTGTGGCAATTCTCAAGAGCGGGGGGAGCCCGACATCTGCGGGAATCCAGACCTTCCCGCCATGAGGATGTGGGGCGCCCTGGCCTCGCTGCCCAGCTTAGCTCTGTGGGATGCATGCCCCAGTGACTGCTCGAAAGTGCAGGGTGCCAGCCTGCTGCCCAAGTGGGTAAGGGCGCATCCCCTGGGGGAGGACGTAGTGCACAGGGGAGCCTGGTGCTGAATAATTGCGCCTAGGACCAGACTCAGGCGAGGCCTGTGGAGAGGCCAGGAGGGAGGCGGCTTGCTGCCCGCGGGGCCAGGTAAACGGCACAGACCCTGGCCCGGGGGGCCTGGGGTTCTTGGGGCAGGCAGGACCGCTCCCTGCTCAGCAGGAGGCCTTTCCCAGAATGCTCCCGGGTTTTCCTTCCACCAAAGCTCTTTGGGACCAGCATCGAGGCCCCAGCGGAAGTGTCTCTGCTGTACGGAGTGGGACCGTCTCCCAAGACAGCTGCAGCGCCATGGGAACCGGGGACCCCCTGCATGGCCAAGCCCTCCCGGATCCGATGGGTGAATCAGCCATGGACATAAGCGAAGCAAGCACACAGCAGCCCTTCCACTGTGCCGGACTGAGAGGAGCAGAAAGGGTTCAACGGCGGGAAACCCAAGCCCAGCTGGAGCCTTGCAGCTGGCTTTCGGTTCTGTTCACAATATCGTCCCTCTGCTCTTGCAGAAGCCTGCCGAGTCCCCTGGCTAGACACTGCTGTTTTGTCATCTATACAATCTCGAAAAGGCAGCCTCGAAAACATGCAAGTGGGTCCACATGGGGTGCACTTTTGGGGAAGCTCCATGGAAGTGAATGGGCACCTAGCCATTCTGGACATTCAAAAATCCCGAAAAGGAACTAGCAGGTTCAGTATTCGGTGCGCAGCGTAACTGACACAGTCCCTCCAAGTCTCCTTAGATTTCATACGGTTTGTGGGAAGTGTTAGAGGAGCAGGATGGGCTGCCAAAATTTAGCTGGAAGTCCATAAGAGGACTTGACTGATTGATTGATTGATTGATTGATTGATTGATATCCTGCCTTTTTCCTACAAAGGGCTCAAGGCAGCTTACATCATTCTCCTCCTCCATCTTATCCCCACAACAACCAGCCTGTGGGGAAGGTTGAGCTGAGAGTCTGTGACTGGCCCAAAGTCACCCAGTGGGCTCCACGGCCGAGCGGGGACTCGAACCCAGGTCGCCTGAGTCCCAGTCCCATGCTCTGAACCACGACACCACACTGACTTCTTTCCATTTGAACGGGGAGGGAGAGTTCCCTGGATATCAAGGGAGCTGCATATGAGCAAACGCATTTGGAGAATGCTGTTAATCTCAGGTTCAAGCAGAATCTATTTCTAAGGCAGAGGAAGTGGGAGTACGTGGCTCTCACGACCTCAGGCAAAGAAGGGACTGGCGACCCGCTTGGAAGGCACGGAGACCTGGCTAAGACGGCAAGCAAGTGGGCAAGTCTACATGCTCCATTTCATCTCCATCCATCTTGTCCATGTCGCCATGGCAAGGTGAGCAGAGAGTTATTCCAATTTTGCTGCATTTCTTTCAGCACTTGCTGGTTAATAGACCTCACCCTTCGCTGAGCGTATTTGCACAATTCTGGCATGTCTACAGCTTAAGAATGAAGATTTGCCAGGACATGGAAAAATGGTTCATTTAATCGTTTGATTGATTTCTATACCGCCCATTCACCAAGATGGTTCCCTCAAAAATGGCGGTTCATCAGTCAAACTGAGCACTATTTCTACCTGTAGCAATTCAAAGACTTTGCAGAGACGTGCCTGGCAAAGTAGAAGCCATGTTTCATGCAAAGCCTTGAATCCACCCTATTGCTCTCTCAGTTCCCAGTGGATAAGCAGAAAAGACGAAAAGGGCAGCATGCTCAGCTGCGGGAGAGGAATGCGCAAGAGCACAGCCCTGAGGAACCGAGAACCAGCTGTGAGAGGGACAGAGGTGGCCCACAACCTCTGACCGAGCCATGGAGCTGATGAACGCTGGCATCATCCTCCAGAGCTTGGCTTGAGTTTTCTTTAAAACCAACTTGGCATTTCTCGTGGCAGGAATGCACGAGAATGTTTGTAAAGAATTTAAAGAATATTTTTAAATAATCAAGAAAAAGGAACAACGTGCTACAGAACTAAGGGGATAGGAGAGTTGGGTCCTACCACGAGGGACATATGGGGCCGATTCTGAGTAGGAAGTTCATGCAGCATTCAAAATGGGATCTCATGGGAAAGCAACGGTGGTTTCTCAGTGAACACTGGTTGGAGGCAGCATCCCAATCAGGGACATGCTGCTTAGCACAGGTGTGGGTCGGGGACTGGAGATGACTGGATGGCGCACCTGAGAATAAGAAATCCTTGCCTATCGTTCAGAAATGGATGGGCACCTTCCGGAAATGCCACTCCCATAGGTTGTAAGGACCCCGTCTCCTTGAAGGCGGCTTCAGTGCACCGCTACACATTCGGGGTGTGCCAAATGTGGCCCCTTCTCAGTTTCTTAATATGTGCAGACTGGCAATTTCATGAGTGAGATAACTATGCGTCAGGCGGTACAGCCCTCCCCAGATGGCATGGCTGGTCAACCATGGTGCCATTTTAGTTAAAGTCCCTCTTTTGTCATGCATGGCTGCCTGTCCTGCTGGAAAAAGCGCTAAGGTTCCTTTTGCAAAAAGAGCAAGATGTGCTGAAGGAATTTCGTGAGGGCAAAGACTGAAAAGAACGTGAGAAGCCAAGAGGAAGAAATGCAACAGATGCCTATGGTAGCAATCCATACAATTATATGACCTTCGAGTTGCTAAATAAACTATTGTTAAAGGCTACATTGCTCATATTTGAGAAGCTGACATCTAGAGAAACCTGAAAAAAATATTTATTTCTTGACCAACAATATGTATAGAAATGCCTGCTTTTGAGGAAAGTATCATACACATTTATTTTACTTTTTGTTTTAATAAAATAAATTAAATATACATGTCTTCTGTTTAAACTCTATATAGAATTTAAAAGGTTTAGCTCTTTGAATGAATTTATTTCTAGTCCACTTGTATATTTAATATGGTCCAATTTTGCTAATCCTCCCTTAACTGAACTGGACTGAGATTGCATGAATTAATTAGCAAAACAATCCCCCTTCCCCCCCCCCAACCCTCCCCCCCAGCTCAGAAGTGCATATTTGGAAAGTTCAATATTCCCTGGAGATAATAATTTATGCAGTCCCTCTTAAAAACACTTCTTAATCTTGCTTTATGTTGTCTTTTATCAGTTCAATATAAACCATGACTATCTGGTGGCAGCTATTAAGGGAAGCAGAGCAGGTTTGCTTTTAAAAATTCAGGAGTTCAATCATCATCAATCAACAACATCATCATCATCATCATCATCAAATATAAATATAACAAGTGAGCTGTACAGCATCCTTCGTTCGTGCGTCAACGGGGTGGGTGGGGAGACGCCCTCAGGGGCCTGCGGCAATGCCCCTCCGGCGACCTGGGCAGGCCGGCCTCTTGCTCCCCGCCCTCTCACAACTTCAGGCAAAAATAGACATTTCCTCCCAGAAGCCATCTGGGTGGCGGCGGCGGCCTCCTCCTCCTCCTCCGCCTCCTCCTCCGCCTCCACCAGGCCCCAAGCACTGCAGTGTCTGGTCAGCCTCGACCCGGAGCCCTCTTGCTTTTGCGCCCTGTGCAGGTCCCACAGGAGGCGGACAGGCGGCCCCGTTGCCGCAGTGTCCCGGGAGCAGGAGCAGAGCCAACCGGGAGGGGCCGGGCGGCGGCCTCGCCCTCTTCCTCCTCCCAGCCAGGCCGGGGCCTGGTGCGGCCGGCTTGCCCTGGGCGCTCCTGCACTGCTCTGTGTCTCGAGCCGCGCCCCCTGCCCACGCTCGCTCGACCCCTCTGGCGGCTCCCACTGCCCGCCCGGCGCTGCGCGGTCCGCAGGGTGGCCGCCTCAGCAGGGGTAGTGGACGTGCTGGTGCTGGTGCTGGTGCTGGTGCACTTTGCCCTCCACGTGCGAGTGGGTGTGGGTGTGGGTGTCCGTGTACATCTTTGGGTACATTTTGGGCGCCACGCCGGGGGCCAGGGCGGGCCCCGGGCTGAGCAGGTGCTGCTGCTGCTGCACCACGTACTCCTCGTAGTTCGCGGAGGAGAGACAGTCCTTGTCGGGCGCCTGGGCCACGCAGGCCCGCTCCCGCGGGTGGCCTCGGTGCCCGGGGACCGCTGCTGGGGGCGAGCAGGGCTTCTTCTTGGTCTGGCACAGCCACAGGAGGACCGTCCCGAAGATGAAGACGGCTCCGGCAGGGATGCCGATGATCACGGGCCATGGCAGGCCGCTCGCAGCAGACGGGGCCAGCGGCGGACTCGGCGGCTTGGGATCTGGGGGCGAGAGAGCACACGGTGAGCCCGGCCCAGGCTGGAGGCGCCACGCAGGGGCCTGCAGGAGCTGCGACTTTTGCGCTTGCCCCTGGGATCCTGCGACTCCACTCAAGCCGGCTGCTCAGAGCGGGCGGACGGGGGACTCAAGTGCCAGAGACGCGACCTTGAGCTGTGGGGCCTGGTCATGCGAGGCCACAGCGAGAGGGCCGTGGGCAACTACCCGGGGATTCTGCCAAGCCTGCAGGACTGTGTGGGGCTCCGGCTCCGGCTGACCAAAGCTGCAACGGCCACTCAGGGGGCATATTTGGGGGCATATTATCAGGGCTCTGTCCTGGGGCCGATCCTGTTTAATCTTTTCATTAACGACATGGAAGAAGGGGTGAACAGTCTGCTGATCAAATTCGCAGACGACACTAAAACTGGAGCAGTGGCCACAACTGAGGAGCAGATACACCAGATCCAAAAGGATCTGGACAGACTATGGAAGTGGGTAGGAGACAACAGGATGGCGTTCAATGTGGATAAGTGCAAGGTCTTGCACTTGGGGCATAAGAATAGCTGTCATAAGTACAGGTTAGGTGACAAGTGGCTGGAGAGCAGCACTTATGAAAAGGACCTCGGGGTGCTGGTTGACCGCAGGCTGAACATGAGTCAGCCGTGTGATGAGGTGGTCAAGAGGGCGAATGCCACCCTTGGTTGCATAGCCAGAAGTGTGGCTTCTAGATCAAGAGAGGTATTACTACCAGTCTACACAACTCTGGTGTGCCCGCAACTGGAGTATTGTGTTCAGTTTTGGGCCCCTCATTACAGAAAGGATATAGCCAGGTTGGAGTCAGTGCAGCGTAGGGCCACAAGGATGGTGGCTGGTTTGCAGGGGATGCCGTATGAGGCAAGACTGAGGGAACTGGGTCTCTTCAGCCTGGAGAAGAGGAGACTGAGAGGGGATATGTTGGCAACATACAGGTATGTGAGGGGCTGTCACATGGAGATGGGGAGAGGCCTGTTCTCCCCTGCAGAGGAAGGCAGGACACACGCCAATGGAGCAAAGCTCAGGGAACCCAGGTTCCATTTGGACGCCAGGAAGCCCTTCCTGACAGTTAGGACCCCGAGGGCGTGGAATGGGCTTCCACGGGAGGTCGTTGAGGCCCCATCGGTGCGGGTGTTCAAAGACAGGCTGAACATGCACATGGTGGGCATGTCATGAGCGGAGCCGGCTGGTGCCAGAGGTCAGACTAGATGGCCCGGGAGGCCCCTTCTGACTCGCTCTGTTTCTATGTTTCTATATTTGCGAGCCTCAAGCTCCCCTGCTGGTGGTGCCAGGCGTGGAGCAACCTCTGCATGAGGGGGAAGCAATGAGTGCCCCCGAGGGTCACCAAGTTGGCCCTATTGGACCAGCAGTGCACCACCTGCTCCGTGGCTAAGGCAGAGCGGCCACCCAGAGGGAGTCTGGCCTCTTCAACGGAGGCACCGAGTGGCCTTCCCCCTCCCAGGGAGCCTGCGAAAGACCTTCCTGGAGTTGCGGCTGCAAACCTGGGCTGAATAATCCTGCACTTTGTGCTGGATGCGTGGCTTGGGGCAGCCCCAGGTCAGCATCGGGCGGAGGGACCAGGGAGAGGCGGCCCCCAGTCCCTTTGAATGGAGATGGTGGCGGGTCAGGAGCACTGCCTGTTTCTCCGGTGATGTGCAGGCCGTGAAGTGGCCTGCCAAGGTTTGGGTGGGAGCAGTCCTGTCAGAGGCAGGATGCAGCCCCCGTCTCCCCCTTGTTGGAGCAGGAGTCAAACACGTCAGTCGGTGGGCTTGATCGTCATTTTCCTCTAGTCATGCTGCCTTTTCAGGGCCCATGAAAGCAAGACGCCTTCTGGCATGCCGCCCCTGCAGGCACCACTGACTCTGCCTTTTCCTGGAGCATCAACCTGCCTGGGAAAGCAGTGCCATTTCCACAGGCTTGCTCTCCATCGCAGCCTTTAATAGGCGGTTCTGTTGCAGGATGCGGGATGGGCTCTGCGGGCACAAGAAACTGGACGAGAACAGAGCCAAAAACCCCTCTTGGGAACTCTCCTGAAATTGGCAAGGCCCTCGCTTTCTCTGTGCCTGCTCTCCCACTCTTACTCTAATTTCACACAGTTTTCATTCATTTTTTTTCTGAGATTGGTTCTTACTGTTTCTATCTATTTTAAGAAAGAGAGCTGTCGAATATATTCTTGTTTGAGATTTTGGTAATCTGTCAGGGAGGCGGGGCACTGGTCCCACAAGAAGATCAGTGGGATCGCCTGTACTTTGGCATGTGATCCCATGAGAAATGTCCTCAGAAAAACTCCATTAGCTGCACACTGATTCAGCTTAGTTTGGTTCCGTGGGCAGCAAGTACCAGTGGGCAGCGGTCCAGCGAAGCTGACTGGACAGTGCTGACACGATTTGGCGTCGAAGCCAGACAGAAAATTCCCTTGGCAAGTTCAGCATCCATGAAATCAGGACAGAACAAATACATGCTATCTTTTACACTGCTACTGGCTTGAATTTTGGCTTTTGCTCTGGTTGTATTCTGCTTTAAACTTTTAGACGTTTTTTGCATCCAGTGTCAGTGTTCAGCAACAAATCGTGAGTTAATGAATTGTGGAAGTGCACATGGGCACATGAGCTGTTTCCGTTTTCTGGAAGCAAGCTATGAATGCTACGTAGTTCATTCTTGGGTTAACTTTGGGTTGTTTAACCCACGAGCAACCCCAAGTGTCCAGGTCAACCCCAAGTGTCCAACCAAAATATACCACATGTGCAGCTTGTTTCTGGAAACTGGAGTGCTTCATTTATTTGTGTATTTCTGTGCCAGCCCATGGCCAGTTTACAACAACGCATGTTGTGGGCCTACTCACAATTCAAAGGTTAGCTAACCCAGAATCTGCTACTGAATGCCTGCCACTGCATGCAAACCACGTCCCTTAGGAATTAAAAGCGTTTCTCCCACTGCTGCTGCCTCGAGCCAACCTCTGACTGAAGCAGCAGGTCTGTGACCAGACCATTCCCGCTCAGGACAGTTTGTGGCACTTCACACGATAACAAAACCAGCCTCAGGGGGATCTCAAAAACTCTGTGAACCCACCTCTGCGGCTGTCGCCCACGAAGGACTCCAGCATTTTAATCCTGCTGTATTTTGGAGATTTAACCCGGGTGAACTGCCTGGAGAACCGCTCTGGCATTTGGGTGAGACAAATGCAGTAGGTGAAAGAACGACAAATGAAGGGACTCTCGGGAACGAATCTGCAGTGCACAAGAGAGCCCCCGCCCCGCCCCACTCACCAGGCAGCACCGTGAGGAACGCGCTGCGGAAGCTGTAGCCCATGGTGTTGGCTCCCAGGCAGATGTACATCCCAGCATCCTCCTCCTTGGCCCGTGTGATCATGAGCTTGTTCAGGTAGGAGCCGTCCGGGCGGGACCAGACCTCCCCGGTGGGCAGCACCACGAACTTCTGCCCCCCCACATCGATGGTGGAGTTGTACTTGCTCTCCGTGCCGTACTCCACCCGCTTCAGCCACTGGATGACGGGCTTGACGTCGCTCCGCACTTTGCACTGGAAAGAGGTCGTGCCTCCATAGTCCACCGTCGTGTTCACGGGGTGCGTTCCTGTCAGCACAGGCTTGGACCTCGTTCTCTCTAGGAAGGAGCAGCGACAGTCACCATTCACAGAGACAAACTCAGACATCTTCTCCACGAGGGGCTTACAAAAGGCCCTTCCAGCCGTGCTGGAGAAACACAAACCAGATTCCTTCAGAAAGTCCTAGGCCTAAGAAGGAATCAAAAGCCTTTAACCTGCTCAAAGAGTCTGACCAAGGATGGTAGATGCTATGCCTAAACTTCTGAGAAGCAGCTGCGATATGAATTAAACAAACCAACACAACTTCCATTAACTCATCTGCTACTGCTCCAGTTCTCAGAAACTCCGCATCACCAAGCGTCTCCAAAATTCCTTGGAGTGCTGCTGATGGCAAGATCAAGCCCAGCCGACATTTGCGAAGGGGGGGGGCAGGGGGGAGGCCCGATCACCTGCAAACTGCTAGGAAAAGAATCTGTGCTTGGCTTTTCTGCTACAGCTCATTCGAGCACTGCATGGATTTTGAAATGGGAGCCAGAAACGATATGCCTGTCTCTCCACCGGTTCCCAGAGATGCATATTAAAAGCAACACCTGGGACGAAGAGCACAGAGCACGAGGTGCAAGACCGGCAATTACGGCACTTTGCTAATGGCACCAGCGTGGCCTAAAGCTGGAAAGAGGCGCTTGGGCAGGCAGGTGGGGCTGAAGGGCGGCCACTAGCTTGGACGGAAGGTTTAAGTGAGGCAATGGGACATATCCGGAACTATTTTCACAGCATGGTGCTGCAACAGGAAGAAAATCTTATCACCCTAAGCCTGGCAATGTCTTATGCTTCATAGGCAAAACCTAAAGAAAACAAAAGTTACACAAACACACGTAAAAACGTTGGTTTGGCAAAGCAAAGCAAAGCAACACGACCAACGAGGGGCTTGTTGCAACTATTGCCTGGTTCTGATGAAGCGAAATGTTGCGTCTGACATTAAGATGAAGCCTGATTCATTTCCCTGTCTCTGCTTCTGGTTTCAATGTAAACACATGTTTCTACTGCCTCCACGCAGCTGCATCTTTATCAGTCCCAGATGTCCAGCAGGTTTGTATAATCCACACGCAACGGAATTCTTCAGCATGTGGTTCTCATTCACATTTCTAGGCGCAAAGAGTGGCTGTCCCTGAACGGGCTGTTGCTGTCAAATGTGGGAATTTCCACAGCAGAACCAGCTATGCCGGGAATCACGGGGGACGGGACGGGTCTAGTGCTGCAGAGAGAGAGATGCCCTTCCCTGAACGGACGGGGCGCAGGCCCAAGTGCCCCCTTGCCTAAGAGGCCAGGGCATGTGTGGCGCAGGGGCACAGCACCTGTCACGGCTCAGGATCTGCTCGGAGAGGGTCAGGCCACCTACCGAATGATCTTACGGATCCTTTCCTTTGGTTCAACACTTACGGATCACTTCGACCTTATAGGTAGCATTGATCTCCCCAATCCGGTTGAAGACCCGGCAGGTGTATCTCCCGCTGTCCTCAGGCTTCAGGTTCTTCAGGTTCAGCGTCCACCTCTTCCTCTTGTTCTCGCCAATCTCCTGGGGGGTGAGAGGCTTGTTGTCCTTCAGCCAGCTGATGTCGGGCCGAGGATTCCCACTCGCCATGCACTTCAGGCGGACGGAGCTCCCCACGGGCCGGGCGATCACTCTCCGCCTCATCTTGGCAGGCTGCGTGAACCGAGGCCGAGCTTCAAAGACAAGAACACACCGAGAGGAAACCGTCACTGTGGGCCACCGACCAGCAGCGCTGGAAGGGCTTGCCAGGCCACCAGGCCCAGCCCCCTGCTCAGGGCAGGACTCCCAGGTGCCCCAGCCCACTTGGTTGCTGGCCCAGTGGCACCTTTTGCGCGAGAGGTCATTGGATCCCTTGCCACGCGGCTCTCACAGCCAGGAGGCAGGCTGGAACCCGGCATCCAGCGCACCAGAGCTGCTGCTCCCGCCCTGCACTCCAGGCTGGTTGAGGAGAGAGCCTGCCCGTCCTTTCTGGGACAACCTGAGGCATTCACCTGACAAGTGCTCTCCGGCCTCCCCTCAGCCTTCTCCCCTCGAGGCGGCACACACCCTGCTCTTTCGCTCTCTGCTCACGGGCGCTGTGCCCGGTCCCCGGATCATCCCCGCTGCCCCCCTCCAAGCCCCCTCCAGCCTGCCTGCCTCTTTCGTCAACCGTGGTGCCCAAACCAGGTCACAAGATGCCAGGTGAGGCCTCAGCAGTGCTGAAGGAGCAGCACAGTGAACCAGAGTTGCACCTGTGAGCACACAAAGAAGAACAAAAGTTTCGTCCCCAAGGCTCTTAAAGCTCTAGAGGTGAAAAAGGCCGTTTAGTGAAGCGAGGTCCCAGAATCCCAAGAAGTAGGATTTTCATGGCAGGTGTGTTCCCGCTTGCATTTTTTTTTTTTTAATTGCAAGCAGTTGGAGCCACACCTGAAGGTTGTCCAGTATCTTCCAGAACTATTTACTCATTTAATAATTGAAGCATACACTATAATGATATTAAAGGTATCAATAAAAATCAATGTGTTCTCTTGCTTGGCAAGCTTAAGAATGCCCCCAAAGTCTTTTCTTGCCTGTTTCTTGGACATACCTGGCTGCTGATCATGCTTAATACAATGACGTCGGTCTAGCCAGTGCCTCCGTTCTGTATTGAAATCAGTTATTTGGGTGAAATCATACTTTTTGTGGACAGACAGACAGAGGCCCCGATTCACAGCCCCAGTTTCCGCGTGAGGCACACCCTCCCCGTGGCACAAGCCACCTCCAGGGACGAGAGCAGCGCCTGTGGTGGGAATGCCAGGGTGGTGCTTCTGGAAGGATGCCGCGGAGCCTCACCAAAACCGTGCTGGAGCCCTTGCAAAGCCCCAAAGGCTGCAAGGAGGCAGGCCGATGCGATTCAGCACCCGGCACCGAGTAACTCAAATTACTGCGCGGGCCACTGTGTGCGCTGCATGTATCTTCTCGAGAAGGTTGGGCTAAAAAGTGCAGAAGGAAAACCTACATGACGCTGGAGCGAAGAGAGCCTGCCGGTGCAGCCTGGCGTGTTTCCGCCCAGGGAGAACCCACCCAGGTGGACGGGAGACCCGGTGGCCGGGGCCCTCCTCCAGCCCGCCCCCCCTCACCTCGGCCCACGGCCGTGCACGGTGGCGGCTTCTGCCCAACCCGCAGCTTCAAAACGGAAGAGGACGGGTGCGCCCCTCGGGGTCCCTCTCGGTGGGGGATCAGCTTGGACACCTCCCTCTCGTGCACCGGAGCGCAAGGAACATTTCCAGCCCTGGCGGCAGCGAGTGCCTGTCCTCCGCCCCGCCCGGCATTCTGGTCTCGGCCACGGCAGGGGATTTTGTTTCAAACTCTCCTCCTGCGGCACAGAAATGCTTCGCTCGCTGCAGAGATGCTTTCATGTGTAACCCAATGAATGGGGAGGCTCCGGCGGCAGCGGCCGGGTGGACAGCTGGCGGGACAAGTGTGAGCTGCTGGCTCACGCTGCCGCGGGGCTGGTGAGCAGGACAGGGATTCCCCGGATCACCCCCTGCAGGAGGCGGCAGCCCCGGCGGCAAGGCCCATCGCTGCAATGGGGCTCGCAGCACCCCTGGCCAGCACAGCGGCCAGATGCGAGGCGGCTGGACCGATCCCCGTGGCCAACGAGGAGCCGGAAGCTGGACATCCCTCCCTCCGGCACCGGTTCACACCCACCCACAGCGCTCAGCCAGTTAAGCCTGGTTCTGAGACAGCTTCCCTGGAAGGAATCGCACCCATTTTCATTTCGAGGCCCGAACCGGGCGAGGCCCCGCTTGCCCAAGGGACTCCCCGCCTGGCCCCAAACCTGCCTGGGGAGCAACATCCTGGGAAAGGCCCTCAAGGAGCAGAGCACGCGGAGGGGCCCCGTGAGCCCGTCTCCTCCTGGCTCCTCCTGCCCACGCGTGCTCCTTCCGGGCAACGCCGTTTGTGGCCATCCCAAAGGGGCTGACCTTCCTGGTCCCCAAGGACTCGCCAGGAGCGGTTCCGGGGGCGTGGGGACCCCTCCCTCCCATGCAGAGGAGCTGAGCCCCTTCCCGGCCCGGCCCTCCACCCTACTGCCCTTCCGAAGCCGGGAAGGCCAGCGCTGAACGGGCTGCACAACCCTTGCCAGTCTGGACCACGTGACGCTCGTCCAGGAATCTGGCCGGCCCACACGGCAAGCACCTCACCAGGTCCGGCCACTGCAAGTCAAAGTGAGCTGGGCCAGTGCCACACGTGGCACATGGTGCTTCAGTGGCCCCAGGCGGGTCAGTGGGAACAGGGCGATCCCCCAGGAGCAGCAGCCAGGGGGAGCCCTGCCCCCTGCCCCCCCCCCCCCCGGGAGCACCTTTGCCTGCTCTGGGCCTACGGAAATGCAGCGGTATATAAAAACATGACTGGGTCAATCAATCGGAATGGGCCCGGCACCACTCCCTTCCTGCCCCATGTGGGGCTCTGGCGCTGCACTGGGGACGCCGGCAGGCACAACCGAGAGAGACTCCCATGGGCCTCAGCTGCCCGGCCGCGGCAGTGGGAGCCCGGCACTTGATTCGGGTCTCGTCTGGGAAAGGACAGGCGGACATTCTGGCAGGGCTGCGAATGCTCCTTGCCCAGCCCCGCGCAAGGTACCACCTCATCGCGGGAGACATTTGGGATCATCCTCACGACCGTTCCAGCTCACAGAGGGCTTGAGGAGAAGGATGCCAAAAGGGGCTCGCTCCGCCACTGATGGAGCGCAAGGGGTTCGGTTCCCTCCCCAGGCGCCTTTGCTGCCCAGCCAGGTGGTGCTGGTTTCTGGCTCCCCTCCTGCCCTCAGGGGACTCCGCTCGCCATGCGGTCCTCTCATGGACAGAGAACAATCGAAGGGAAAGCCATACACCCCGCCCGCCCGCCTGCCTTTCTCCTGCTTTGAATCAGTTAAGCAACGGCTATTCTCGTCCTGCCCGGCCACAAAAGCGACTCTCCGCTCCCTCGGTGTGATGTGGTGAAACCAGATCCCCACTCACAAGCAGCCGGGAGATGTCTCCCTCCAAAGAAAAAGCAACGAGGGAAAAGAAAAGAAACCTTGCTGGGCTAACAAAGGTACAGGGAGGGAGGGAGGGAGGGAAGGGGTGGGGAGGGAAGGAGTCAGACAGAAGGAAAGATAACCCACGTCCCTTTTGCAAATGGCTTTCTGAACCCGGACCATGTGCTGTGCGCAGGCACCTCCCGCCTGCCGTGCCCCTTGCTCCGGGGCTCCCTCGCAGGTTCACCAGCAAAGATCTTGGTGTGCCATGCGCCAAGGCTCAGAGAGACCCAGTTGGCGGGCCGATGCGCACACTTCCCTGGGAGCCGACGGCAGAACGGCAGAGTGGGAAGCTGCTCCGCCTGGTCTGGATGAGCAGTCTCGGGGCCTATTCGCCTCCCCGCAAAAGCGCACCCCACAGTCTTTGTCCTGCCCCCAAAACTGCACAGCTGTGCAGCAGGGTGTGCTGGTACATGGCCTCGGTCCGGGAACCCTGATGGGAGGCAGCGAACAGGGCTGCAGCACTGCACGGAAGTCTGCAGTGCGAAGGGTGCGGTGCTTCTGCTCCAGCCCCCTTGCAGGACAGCGTTCCTCAGCGCGAAGCTGCTCAGTTACTGAGATCAGCAGGCGAGACCCCCCCCCCGAAGCCCCCTCCCCAGGCAGGCAGGAACGGGCTTTCTCTGGGGTTCCTCCTCAACTTAACAGCATAATCCTGTTGGCGCTGCATTTAGGAAGTGGGTCAAGAGCCATCGTCTTACCTTGCCTTGTAAAACTGCTATTATAGTTTGAAACTTGCTTTTCTGTGCTTTAGCATTTATGTAGTGATTTTTTGTTGTTTTCTATTTTTTCCTAAAACCGCCTTGGTTGGCTTCAGAAAGACAGTACAGAATCATCAGAAATACTGGAGCGGAGAGGAGAGGAGACACGCAGGTGAGGGTCTCAGATGAAGGCACGGATTAAAAAAAAAATCTCCAGCCAGGGATTCCTTCTACACATGCACAATTAAACATTCCTCTTCTCAGATTACTTCTTTGCTGGTCCCACGAGACATGGGTTAAACATTATGCTCATATGTTCCCAGGCAAACACACTGCCCCCTTCTGCACTGGGGTCTCTCTCCATAAGATGCAAACATGTAAAATCACATAACAACTTGTCAGACAGAGAAAGAGCAAATATCAAGGGGCAGAACTGTTTGGAAAGCAAAGCTCCTAAGGAAAAGCGGGATTCCATGATTAATGCCACGAAGAACAGTCGGCAGGGGTCAAATCCACCAGGCACCCCAGGGCCAGAATGCACGGAGTCCCTTGACCATGGAGTGGAAACCGCCTTCCACGACTGCAGTCGGAGGACTTAACTGGCTGGCCCAAACGTTGGAATGAGCTGGAGGAGGTCCACGCACTCCGGCAGCACTGAGGGGACCTGACACAGAGCTCGGGCATTGGGTCGCCTCGCTGCAGGCCCCAAGTGTCGCCCAAGTGCCTCGCTGCAGTCCCCAAGGGTCGCCTCGCTGCAGGCCCCAAGTGCCGAGCCATGAAACTGCCCGTGTGCGAAACCGACCGGCGCCTGCCTGCTTCCCGACCGCCTCTGGGCGCTGCTGCAGTGAGCTATGCAAGCCGGCTGGGATATAAATGCAGCACGACAATAACAACCACAACAACAGATGGCAACATAGCGGGTGACGGGGAGACAACACTACGAAATGGGGGGCTGCAGGTGTTTTTCTCATTGAGAAGGGCAGCTTCCCATGTTTGCTTCTGCAACAGCGAGCCATCCTCCCACGTACTTGTGGCGCAGAACCCGCAGGGTGCAAAACCAGGGGTGCCTAGAGCCCGCCAGGCGATCACAGGCCCTGAGGAGCACCGGGTGGTGCAGGGACTCTGCAAAGGTCCCCCAGGACAAGCCACGGTGCTCGGGGGCGAGCCGCGGGGGATGCGTGCAAGGCCAGTCCTGCTGGCTGCCCAGCATGCGCCAGCCCGGCACAGAGCCCGGTCCCGTCTTTAGCGTGGCTGAATCGGCGCCTCCGTTCCCATCCACGCCCTGCGCATGTTCCCTTCGGGGATCAGCCGTTCGGCATTTCAGGATGGAGGTGAAGGGGGCCAAAGGATTAAGGCGCCACAAGCATCCGGCTCAGAAAGGGGAGCCCTCCACAAGCATGCAAATCTTCTGAGCCGAGTTTGAAAGAGGACAAAGCACATACCGAGAATGCAGAAACCGGTGGCGAAAGCACTGGCAGGGGGCGAGCGCTGGGATGGGCACTTGAGTAGGAAGAGGAATGCTCAGCACCACTGGACTGCAATCCCATTCCCATTAATACACTGACGGAAGTTCATCTGCTAGCAGCGTGATTTTGTTCTGGCTGTGGAAATCCCAGTTAACGGAAGCACACGCCTCATCTTTTTATCCTCCGACAATCGCGCAGCTGGCCAAATTTTGTTCGCCTTTGCTTACCCCACAGCTTTCCAGAGTGATCCTCAGAGTCACTGTTTGGACCTTCAGGTGCTAAACTTTCCCTTCCTGAGCTGGCATCATCTGCGGAGAGAGCGAGAGAGAGATTAAAACATCCCAAGTTACTGTTTGCAGCTTTGGAGTCCCCTGTCCTGTTCCAACACACCGAATGTTTTGCTACTCAGCCAGCTTAGTTTCTTTCCTGCTTCTTGAGCTTTTCAGCTGGCTGCTAACATGACAGGAGATTAATTAATGCTGCCATTAATAGTGAACCAAAGCCCTTTTGTTTATGTTTATGGTCTGGCGTTCCCAAGCAGGAGATGAAACTGTTTCGCACTCCTTGCAAATGAAGGCATAAATCAGAATTATAGCTGAAAAGGCAACAGAGATTTCTGGGAATCAGTCATGCTAGAGGCAAAAGTTTAGAGTTTCCAAAAAAATCCAGGAAGTGAAAAAAAATTATTTATTTTGAAATTTACACAGAGGCTTTAATGTTGTTTTTTCTTATTTAGATTGTGGGGGGAGGGGGATGACATGAAACTGGGAGAGGTGGAGAGCAATGAGGAAGCTGGGGTGGGGTGGGGGTCCTCCTGCTGCAGGCACCACTTTAAGATCTATTAAGAGCAGAAGAAATGTGCCAGGCGAGGGAGCAGCGAGCCATGCTCAACTCCCTCTCTTCGCTTTGCCGAAGCCCACCAGGCGATCCTGGGCCAGCCACTCCCTTTCAGCCATGCCTACCTCTCAGGGTTGTTGTGAGGACAGCCCTCCCCGGAGCCAACACGGGGAAGACGCGGCAAGCAAAGCGAGCGCCGCTCACGACCCCCCCCCCCCCACGGTGGCTGCACAGCGGCCACTGCGGTTCTGCAAGGGGAAAGCTCTCGGTGCCCCTCGGCCAGCGTTTTCGAGCGGGACGTGATCCTAGTCGAGCCCAACTGCACCCGGCCATGGCTTCCTGGAGAGAGCTCCCAGAGGCTTGCCATTTCCGGAGTGCTGAGCACCTCGCTCCCAGCGCTCTGGCCTCCACAAGCCTCAGCAAGCAGGCAAGCAGTGACATGGTGCGCTGTTGTTTTCATCCCTGCAAGATCAAGAGGCGCCCCTTTTTGTGCGGCACAACTCCGGCGGCAGCACCTGGACTCCGGGGTACTTTTCCGAGTGAAAACAAAGATGAGCTCATTTTTGTGTAAGTGGCGACGTGCTCTCGGCCGTGCTGCAAAGTGAGGTCAACTTTAGGACTACTGTTTGGAGCGTTCTGGGAACCACCTGCCTCCAAACACCGTGAAAATGGCCAGTTGTCCAGCCTGCTGCAAATGATCCATCCTGAGCTGGGAGGGGCGAATCCTGAGGGAATGGGTGGCCGTACTCCACCCGTGGCCGTGGCCGGCCTGCTGGCCCCATCCCTGCGGTCCCTGCACTGGGCAGGCCGTGGCACCACGAGACGGGCAGCTCGGCCTGTGCGTGGTCCACACGCGGCTGGGCACTCCAGTGGCGTGGGGCTCTTGGACCCATGGCCCTCCCAGAGCTGCACCCCTGCAGCCCCCCACAGTCCCAGTAAGTGTGCAAACCTGTCCAGGCCACGGAGATGCCCGGTGCTGCACCGGACCAGCCTGCAGGAGCTGACACTTGACAAGCAACAGTAGGAGCACTGCTCTGGAGAGCTACAACCCGATTCACACGCCTGACAGCAGTGGTGGGCGCCAGCAGGGTCGCTGGAAACGAGGCCGGAGGCTTTCTTGTGTGTTGGCCGTTTGGCGATGCCTACCGTTTGCAGTGCCGAAATTATACACACCTAGCAGCGGGCCCTGTTTCCATGCAAGGGCTGAGATGTGTGAGCAGATGTGCCCTCCCCACGCGGACAAGCCACGATGGAACACTCGGCCAATCCATCCCTCAGCCTAAGCACCTCGCAGGCCTGTTGGGAGGTTAAAGGGGAAAATCCCGTCCTACTGGGAGCATCGTGCAAGAGAGACTAACGAAAGCCAGCAAGCGCTACCTGTGCTTTGACTAAAGAGACGGCGCTCCAGCCGTCCCAGGTACCAACGATTCAGAAGGTGCTTTGCTCAAGCACTTCCAAGCGGCAGTGGCAAAGGCCCGGCTGCCACGCTCCTTAAAAAACTGGGAATCACTTGCTTGCATTTCACGACTCCTACTTTCCACAATCATAATCAAATCACACCTATTTATGAGCAATCATTTAAGGCGTACATTTCAGGTCACAAGTGACAACACTGCACATGGCAACGGGGTGGAAAATGGAGGTTTTGTAGGTTTAGGGCCAGGTCTCAAATCTGACAGAGCTTCCAGCAGGACTGCGCTCCACACCCGCAGCACTTGCCTGGAGGTTTTAGCGAAGGGTTTACCCATTAGACCTTCATCCTGTGCAGGCGGGCATCTCGGGGCGGGCAGCCCATCCTTCGTCCTCGGCCTCGTGTCGCAGAGCGTCCAGCAGAGCGCGGCCCTTCCTGGCCACGACGCCACTCGCCCTCACCAGCTAAGGGGCATCTCAGCCGCCCTCGACAAGTGCCCAGCCTTTCAAGCGAGCCGAGTTGCGGCGAACGCGTAGGGCCTTTGAAGATGCATCGCCGCCCGTCATCCAGCCAAATCTGCAGACTGCCGGCCTGCAAACAGGACTCGGGGGAATTCGCCTCTCCTGCGCCGCTCCCCCAAAAAGAGCTTGAGAGAGCGTAGCTCCACTGAGCACGAGAAGTGTGGAAAGCCAGCTGAGCCAAGCACAGGCTATCCAAGTGCGGAGCGACGCGAACGCGACGTTTTGCTCCATGATTGTGCTTCACTCGATGCTTCACAGCCCGTGGTGCCCTTTATGCTCGCTTTCTACAATGCAACCGACCGCTTGAAATGATTGTTCAAGGTCTCCCTGAAAAAGACACATTAAACTCCGCTTTCCCATTCTGAAATGGGATCAGTGGTGTGTATGGATTGGTGATTGTCTGTTGCAGCCTCCTGGATTGGATCAAGGGCCACGCAGAGGGGCACGGCAGGGGGCTTTTCTGTGCATACACGCGAAGCGAGGTCTGTGATTCCAAGTGCCCAGAACTTTCCAGAACAAGGCCATCTCCCCACAAAAGTGAATTTCCATGCTGCTCTGCTGGTCAAGTCATAAATATTCATAATTTGAGAAACGAACGCACCATCGGCTCATTCGGGGCCTAAAATTGCCATAAAATCGCATCCAGGTGGGCCCGGAAGACTGAATGGGGTCGCGTCACCATGATCTCAGTGCCTGCAGTGGCTCCATCTGGCAAGACGCTCACCAGCCCGCAGTCGATTGTGCTGCATCTGCAATTCTCGCCCTCGAGAGAAGCAGAGCCCCTGCACCACCGCAGGGTCATCCTTTCACCTGGGAGACACGGTGGCCTTCGGCCTAGGCTGGAATTCCCCACTCACTTCCCAGGAAGCCCCACCGAACTGAGTGGGACTTACTTCCCAGGAGACATATATGAGGCGGTGCTGCACGGACCAGCTGAAGGCAAGGCGAGCAAACTGCACCCTGCCGGTATGTAGGATCACAGCGCCTATCATCCTGAGCCAGCACGACTAGTGCTGAGGGATGAGCAGAGCTGTGTCCAGAAACTCTGGAGAATCACAAATTCCACACCCCGAGTTTAAGGCACCAGAAGTCTAGGTTTCCTTTTAGACAGGAAGGTTAAAACACCCCCCCACCCCACCAATCTCAGTAACTTACATAAATATGAATATCGAAATCTGTTTTAAATGGACAGAGCTGTTTATATTGTTACGATCGGTTTAAGACGTCAGCCACACATGGGGCACATGGAATTCACCATGGCAGGTCGCAGCCCGGCCAGCATGGCTGCAGGGATGGGGTTATCTGAGAGAGCACTACAGGTGAGTTGCAACAGCTACAGAGTTTTTGCTGAAGAAGAGGCAGCCTAAGACACACAGGTGCGACTGGTCAATGCCAAAGCGACAATCTGTCCGTGAGGCCTTTGGCACCAGTGCCCGCAATGCTTCCTCAAATTCCCAAATGCGCCACAGGCCCAGAGAGGTCGGCGTCCCGCACACAACTGCAGATTCACAGCACGGAGGTCTCGCCTGCGAAACGCCTCCGCCAGTCTCACGCTTCTCCTGCGAAAGGGCTTCCCGGGAAGAGGAGACGCCTCACTGGGCTGCAAGCGCTGAGCAGAACGCCCCAGTTGCCCCCGCATCACTCGCACCCATCAGGGCTGGTGCGCCTTGGATGTGCCTGTTGCCTTTCCAAAATCCCTTCCTGCCCGCAACGTTTGGGCAGCCCTCGGGCTGTTTCCTTTCTGGCCGAGAGCTCCCGGCCACACTTCCCTGCCGGAAGCCGCCTGCAGTTTTCTCACCATGCCACTCCTGGCCACAAAGGGGGATGCGCCACGTTACGACGGACGCACGTCCTACTGCCCTGATCTTTGATGTGTGCCTGAAGGAAAGATGCGGCTTTGAACTGTCCTCCAGCCAGTTTGCCCACCTCGGAGTTGCCTCAGAGCAACGGAATGTGCCCATCCTTGGGCCCAGAGAGTCTCCAAGGCTGCGTCAAGCGTGAGCAGCGGGCTTCGCGGCACCTCAGTCCTGGTGGAACAGCTGGCCAGGGGGCCTTCCTGGCTGGCCACACGCCTCACGGCTTCTACCCACGTGGAGTGGAAGCCTCGGATCGTTTGTGGGACACGCACAGCGGTTTCGGGGATGCGTTTCGCCCTACAAGCTGAATTAGCCAGAAAGGGCAACAATGTGATCTGGGCGGCCCGTTTCTATTTCGAGAAACTCTCTAAATAGTTGCATTCTCACATACTTCTGCTGGAAATAATAGAAGGAAGGAAGGAACAAAGGGCATCTTAATACACTAAAAGAGACATTCCTAAATCTATAGCCTGTTTCTCAGCAGAAGAAATGAGGTGGGGAGACAGATGTGTTTCTTGCAGAAAGAATGTGGGTGGAGTAGGGTGAGCACAAGAGTCCTCCAAAAAGTTCTGAGGACCCTAAAAAGCTCAAGAAGGGAAAACCTGAAGGGAAAAGGTTGAGTACAGCTTGGATTGGTTATCTAGTCATGACATGTCAACCAAGTTTCCCAACCCAGAGCCCTGTGGGGTGGGGGGAAACATCAGACCTAGGTTCCTACCAAAAACCCGATGCTGCCCCCAGAACAACCAGAGCCCAGGGCCTCTGACAACACTGTGGTGTGGGCAATAGCGGCCTGTTCCCTCCATCAGTGGGTGGTCCCATGCGTGCACAAGCCATGCTGGAGGTCTTGGTCCCCGCGCCCTCCTGCACGCACGCTCCATCTGTCAGCCGCAGGCGTGTTGCCGGTTGCTCCAAACAGCAGATCGGGTAATGTGGCTGAGGTGGATGGCCAGCTCTGCCCACGTCTGCACGACCCCTTTGCGAGTGGCTCCTGGGCCAGGCCCTTGACTTTCTGCGGCAAATAACTTGGTCTGGCCCAGCAGCAGATTCAGGTCAGATCCCCAAACAATGGTCCGGTTTGTTCAGCTAAAAAAATAAGCCGGCCCTTCGCCGAGGTGCAGAGCGCGCTCACGTTGGTCACGTGGCAGGCCAGGCCCCGGTCCCGGCTCACGCGGCGGGTTTGGGAGCGTTTGATGTCAGCGTCTTGAAAGCCCCCATTTCTCAGATGAACCAGCTTTGCATAAATAAACAAAGCGACCTTTGAACTGAAGCTTGAGACCTGAGTGCACTTCAAAGAAGGTGGAGGGATGGAAGGGGAATGAAGCGATCAGTGGGCATCATTAACGCAGCTGCCGGCTCACAGCGCAGCCCTCCGGAAGAACAAGGCGTGTGGGCGAGCGAGAGCGAGAGCGAGAGGGCGGGCAGGCGGGCAGGGAGGGCCCAGCAGGAGTGACGCAACCTGGTCAGGCCTGGAAAGTTCTAACGAGGATTTCTCCCAGGGACAAACGAAAGATCTGCCTCAGCCCCACTTGAAAGCTTGCTCACCAAAACCGAAAGCCAGCCCCGCTTCCCGCTGCGACCCTAGCAAGCCCAACCCGCATCCGCTGGTTTAAGGGCAGCTGCATTAAATGCACAGGAGGGTGAGATCTTAGTGGGCTCAGAAATTTGGAATGGGCCCCGGCCCCCGAATCTGGGTCGTGCCCACTAGGGAATCAGCTGAGGTACGAGCAATGCTCTCAGCTGAGAATGCTAACTTGCCGCCCTTGTTTTCCATACAAAAAATGACAAATGCACCCCTTTATGCCATCATTTAAAGATCCGCTGGCTTTTTTCAAGAGAGTGCACTGAAGAAGGGAGTGCCATTTTTGCTCTCCCAATTATTCCCTTTTGTGCGAGGGTGTGCAAGCACTTCCTGGTGTGGCCACAGCCAACGCAAACACACACACAGCAGGGAGGAAACAACTGGGGTGCAGCTCGTGGGAATGGCTTGGCCACAAGCGCTCCTTACCCCCAGCTCTCTGGGTTCCCACTTCTTCGTGCGTCACTCCGCCTAAGCCCACTTTGGACAGTCCATGAAGACAAACAGGCTTTTACGTTCCTGGGGAGGCAGCAGCCCTCCAGAAAGAGGCAAATCAAATGATTCGCATTAGCGTCCATATGATCCGGCCAGCGACCGCGGCGTTTGCTCCAAGGAGCAGAGAGAGAGACAAAGGCCACTGCACTGTCAATTCTCGCATGGGGAAGCAACCTGAAGAAAGCCAGGAAGAGCAGCTTGGCGCGAAGAGTAGGGAAAACGCCACAAGGAGCAGTAGAACAAGAGCATTAACTCTGCGGGGCCATTGCAGAGCTGAACAAGTGGGCACTTTTCCACCTAAAGGCAAAGAACCACCGTAACTCTGCAATGCAGTTCTGATTTTTTTCACACTGTGGAATGGCATCCCTCTGCAACTCCCTTGGTGCGCGGACAGTGGAGGGGCACAGAGAAGCACATGGCAAGGAGCAGGTTGTGCCTCAACAGGCCTGGAACCGCGATGCTGAACCGGACCTCAGCATCCTACAGCGCTCTGTACCAAGTCCAAGCGAGTCCCCTGGGTGCCATCTGTTCCGCCTCTCCCGGAATGCGGGGATGCCGACAGCTTCTGTTCCTGCTCCACCACCACCGGCCAAGGGCCACCTGAGCAATGGTCCTTCTTCACACCAAAACGCCTTCAAGAAAGTCACTCTGCTGGCTGCAGGGATGTAGGTTTGCTCCGAGGCTGAGTCAAGACCTTTACAAAGTGGGGCCCCTCATCGTGCAAAGTGCAGCCCACCGCATGACCTGGGGTCAGCTTCTCGGTCTTCCGAAGGAGGAGGCTGATGGCAGACACAGAGGATGGGCGACCTCCCGGGTGGCTGGACTGGGCATCCATTCAGCCCTGGCCACTGCCGTTAATGGCCAGAGACGATGGGTGGCTGCAAGGCATGGAGAAGCAGGCAGTCCTCACTCCCTTTGGCCGTCGAAGGGGCGCATGGGGTGGAAGGCCCTTGCCAGAAACTGCCCCAGCACCACGAAAACAAACCTGTCCTCCTTGTGAGCCACTCGTGCTGTTAATGAGATCTTCTCTTTCCATCCCAGATCCTGTTGCAAATGCACAAAGCGAGGGGCCTGTAATGCCACTGAGACAAGAGACACAAACAGGGTCTTTCAAGAACTAGGTTCTGAATGAAGTGGCCTGCCATGGAGACTCTCCGAATAGCAATGTCTGTTTTCATTAATAATATTAAACTTCCTGCTGCTAGGACAGCCATCTGTTCTGCTAAACACAGCGGTTTCAGCCTTGTCTTCGAAGAGGGCTTGCCCACCATGGGCCAACCTTTCTTTCTTTAACTGCTAAAGCTGTTTAAAAGGGACAAGGCACCCGTATCCAAAAACAGCAATTTGCAAGCCATAAACTCATACCAGCCTGATTAATGTGATATTTGAGATGTGTTTTCTTTCGAGACACAGGAGACGGGATGGCGGAAAGTGTCAGAAATGCCGAGGGGTGAGGCTGGGGGCAGGAAGACGCAGATGCCATGGCTGCAAGACACCGGCTACAAGCAGCCAGGAAGCACCTTCCCATTGCCACACGCCAAGTTCAGGGAGGGCCGTGCAGGAAAGCCCCCAGGACCCTGCCCGCTACCGGTGCTCCATTCTGATACCCCATCCAAGTGGACTCCACTGGTGCGAGGCTATTTTTACTCCTTAATCTGTTTCTCGCCAATCCAGAACCCACGGGCATTCTCCGGCTACCTCAAATACTTCAGGCTGGCACTGAAATAATGCCTGGCTTGGCTAGCGCTCCGCTCGACTGTTCAGACGGCTCATTATTTCCCCCTCAACAGGGTTCCCGGGAGCTCTTCCGGGGGGGTCTTTGTGGTCCCACCACTCTTTTATTCACCCACCTTTTAAACACAACACACACCCATGCGCACTGCCACCGGGAAGAGACAGAAATCCTTCATGGGGAAAAGTGCTCTGGAACGCGTCTCTTCTCCTCAAGCCAGATGTTCCAAGAGGAGCTTTCGGATGCCAACAAACGGCTCTTAGCCGGAATGCCACCTCCGTCGGGCCAAAGTAACTCTTTGGAAACAGGGATGCTGCTCCTCAGCTCCACACTTGCCCGACGGGGACAGGCCTCTGTTCCGAGGAGGGCAACCAGCACACGACTTTTATTCTGGGGTGGCAGAGGACGTGCCAGCCTGCGGCGTGAGAAGCAAAGTCACTCCAGCATCGCTACCATTGCTGCAGCCTCCTGTCAGGCACGCCTGGGTTTTCTGCCGCAGAAAGGGTGGGATGGCTCTGGGGCAGATCCCGGGTAGCACCCCTCCACCTTCCACCCGCCCAGCTGGTCCTGGCCGTTCACGGAGGACTCCTTTGGTGCTTGGGGGCTGGGGAGGCGAGTGGGCCGAGTTCTCGTCAGGGAGCTTGTGCCGTGGGATGGCCGGGAGCCACCCCTTGTGGAAGGGGATCTGTGGGGCAGAAGGGAACTGGCGGGGTGTACGCGCCCCCCGGGATCCCCTCTGAAGCCTTACTCCATTGTTTCTTCTTGGAAGCGGAGAGGCACAAAGCCATTTCCGGTTCAATGGAAACAGCACCAAAGAAGACGCTAGCTGAGAGGACTTCAGGAATGATGCAAAGCCTGCGCAAGAGCATCCAGGTCTGTGGGAGGGCTCTTTCCAAGGCTGATGACTGGACACATGGAGGATTAATGAACGTGTGAGGCCTGGCACTGGGACATGTAAGGGGAGAGAGGCAAAGTCTCGCAATTCAGGGCTTAGCCAGGTTACCCTGTCTTCGCTCGGCCACAAAGATGCTTCTCCCAGGAGGACTCAGTGCCAGGGGAGACACATAGAGAAATGGAACCGCATGAATGCACAAAATGCATGTAACCACATGAAGCCTCCCTAGATCTCTTCCTGGACTCCTTTTTTGCCATCTTTTCCCCCTTCTGTTCCGACTCGAAATTTCAGCAACATCCTCTTGACTGAGAGGAACTGAACACCCGATGGTGGCAACCTCTGACAGGATTCAAAGCATTCCCCCAGGCGAGGAAGCAGACTTCAGCAAGATGGGGCGGCCAGCCCCACGGATACCGGGACCACGTCAGGGGAAGCCGAGCTGGGTCTCGGCTGCACCAGTGCTCCGTCAGCCGAGCGGATGCCACTTTGCATCACGTGATTGGTTTTGGTAACTAGCATGCGAGAGGCTGCCTGCCGTGCTCGCGAGCCAGAGTTTTGGCACCCTCACAGCGCAACATGCTCCCCCTTTTCAGTTTTGAGGTGCGTATTCCTGTCCAGGTGCAGGTGTGCGCCTCACTGGTTGGGGCGCTATCCGTAGCAGAAGGGCTGGCAGACACATTTCTGTGGCCTTTCCCATCCCGGCTTTGGGGGCATCCCAGGACCAGAAGGGGGACCAGTTTGCAGGCCGCACAGGAACCCTCATGATGTTCACCTTTTACCCAACGGGAAGGCAGAAGCAGGCAGAGCTGTGCCTACAACCCCTAAGAGGCCTCGACAGATGTACTCAGGCACCTGAGGGCTTGAGGGAGCCTGCCTGTTCCAGGTGTTTTGCAGAGCCATTTTTGCTGGGGTTTCTTTGCCTGGTTTCGGTGTTTTAAACTTCTAATATTTTTAATTTAAAAAAATGTTTTGGCACTTTTAATTGTCTATTTTTCTTGACTTCTGTAAACTACCCAGAGTGCTTTGGCCATGCAGCCATGTTGAAATAAACGAATAAATAAATTAGAATGTGCATGTAATAATGTATATGCATCGCTGCAAATTTAGGGATATTTACTATAATTCAATGAGAAATAGAATACAGCTCTCCATCCCAGGCTACGCCGTGCCCAGTGCATCCACTTCTCCATCAGCTGCCCAGGTATGCATTAATAAAGGTAGGTTGCTCACCTGTAACCGATGTTCTTCGAGTGGCCATCTGTGCAGTCACACACATGGGTGCTGCGCCTGCGCAGTGCCTCTGGCCGGAGATTGCAAGCTAATGGTTTCACCTCAGCAGGCCCCGCTTCCCCTCCAATGAGCACCTGGAGCGACACAAGCCACCCGAGTGACCGGGAAAGGGGAAATGCACGGACATCAGGAAGCGCCCCTGCCCTGAGAGGGGCCCTGCCCAGAAGGCCCTTACAGTCGTCTAGCCTGCTAGAGAAACAAGTGCCGGAAGTGCAGGGCTTCGCTTTTCTAAATGGATGCTATTGCAAAAACAAAGGGTGATTTAAGTGAAAACTCAGCACTTGGCAAACATTTTATAGGAAGGAATGAAAACAGCCGCCCACACAGTGTAAAATAACCAATTTGAATCTTGAGCTATGAAAATAAGAACACCACATGCCTAGGCTTTCAAGTCTTAAAAATTCCAGGTCATAAAAGCAGAGAGCTACAAAACTGCACTTCAAAACACACACAGCAGCGAAACAAAAGCATATTTTCGTTTGCTGTTCTTATGGACCATCAAGTTATCTCTGACTCAGGGCACCCTATGAACAAACATGCCCCATCCTTGACATTCCCACACGGCTCTTGTAAATTCCAGGCTTGGCTTCCTTGAGGGACACAATCCATCTCTGATTTGGCCTTCGCCTTTCCTGAACATGACTGTCTTCTCCAAAGAGTTTTGTCTTCTCCTGATGTGTGGTCTTTGTTTCGAGGGTCCAAGGTATTGGCCAAGCTCTTCATCAGCACCGTGTTTTGAAGGCGCCATTGACTCACAGAATAGCAGAGTTGGGAGGGGCCACGAAGGCCATCGGGGCCATACCCCGGCTGCTGCAGGACACCAAGTTGCGCCATCCCACTCAGGTGACAGTCCAGCTTCTTTTGAATGCCTTGAGCATGGGAGATTCCTCCTGGTCAGCTGTCTTCCCCATTCAGACATCCCACCAACACACAGATGACTTGTCCTTAGTCTCCAGTGAAACCTCCTTACATGGGGATTATTTAATTAATTAATTAATTAATTAATTAATTAAAACATTTTTATGCCGCCCCATCGCAACAAAGCCTTGGGGCAGCTTACACCTGAGTGGCATGGTGCAACATGGTGTCCTGCAACAGCAGCGGGCTGACTCTGCTATTCTCTGATTCTTTGATTCTATGACTTCAGTCAGGCCCAACATGGAAGATCGGAAGGGACGGGCATGCACCAAATTCAGGAGGGTTTTGCTGCTGCTGCTGCTTCTCAGAAGTTGAGTCTGGAGCACGCGCTGCTTTGCACGAACCCTAACCCTCCCCCAGGGATGCATCCCAAGGCACCTTCCGCTCGGTCCGTGTGCCGACAGCACCTGGGACTGGCATCCAAGGTACGTGCGCCTGGCGCGAAGTGCCTGCTCCGAGCCGAGATTTACTGGCCAGGCAACAGCAGGAAGGAGACACGATTCTCCCGCAACTCCTTGTGCACATTCTCCTTTACAGCTGCTGGGCGTAACTTTAGCAAACATCAAGGAGAACAGAAGGCTTTGCTGAATTAAAATAGCTAGCATACTGGCCAGTCATCGTTCCCTTTGAAAGCAATATCCATCTGGGATTTGACTGGATGGAGGCTGTGGCAGGCTTACCATACCACGTCGCAAAAGCGTTCGGAAGGGAAACGCGTTCTTGTGTGCTGCATGCGGGCTGCGTGAGCGAGGGTCAGCGAGCAGGGCGCACAAGAGCCTCTGGCGGCAAGTGGGGCATCCAAGTAGCCTGAAGCAACACGGACAGTCGCATTGCTACTACCACGCCTTGACTCTCGTCCACTGCACTGCTGTCGGCCAGGGAGCGCCACTCGTTCAGATTCTAACCCCAGCGGTTCAGCCCAGGCTGCTTTCAGGAAGCAAACGTTGCTTGGAGCTCCGTGCATGAGTTTATACTCATGTTTGGTTGGGGAAATGACACTGAAATAGGATATTAACCAGTCGTTCTCCTGCGATTGCCATTTCTTAGAAATGCTCCCTTGAGACGGTAAATTGATGTGTCTCGTCGGACTGCAAAAAGGATGTGATTAATTAATGATGTGCTAGTCTTGGGAACACTAACAGTTAGCTGTTCAGTTCTATAGGACTGAAAACTTTTATGCAGGTGTCCAAAAGGAAATTGATAACACACCAAAGCAAGGTGTGCTGCTGATCCCAGGTGGCTGGAATGCAAAAGTAGGAAACAAAGCACAATCACTTTGGTAGAAAAAATGGTCTAAGGGTAAGAGAAGGAGCAAGAGAATGACTCACAGGATTTTGTGACACCAACAATCCCTCCACTGCAAACACATCCTTCAAGCAACTCCTCACACAACTGCACGCAAGGCCTTCACCAGATGGCCAACACAGAAATCAAACAGATTGCATAATTGGAAGCGGAAGGTGGAGAAGCTGTATTGTTGCTGCCAAAGCAAGACCAGGAGTAGACTGAGGTAGTGATCATCAGCTCCTGATTTCAAGAATTAGAGTCAAGTTAAAAAAGGATCACCAACAGAAGCACAGTTCCAAAATATAACTTAAGTGACTTAATGTAAGTTAAGTATGAGGTGTGACACAAAAATAACCGGATTAGTAATAAAAAAATGTACTGATGAATTACAACATTCTGAACATTGCTCCCTTCCATCTACTCCCGCTCCCGATCTCTACGCGTGCTTTCTCTTGATGGAAGCCGTGCTGGAAGTCTCCTTGCGTGAGGCTCTTCAGCAGGCTTGCCCTTTTCGCCTTCACTTCATCCTCTGACATAAAACGTGTTTCCTTCAGGTCACTTTTGATTTTTGGGAACAAGTAAAAACCACAGGGAGCCAAATCGGATGAGGAAGGAGGATGCTTTTTCCACTCAAAAACTGCTTTACAGAAAAAGCATCGTGGATGCGAGGACGATGTTGATTCGCTGTTCGATTCCCCCCCCCCCCCAACATTGTCGTGGCAACATGTGCAGCGAGGACAGTTCGAACGCTGACCGGGCTATTCATAGGATATAGCTAGCCGGTCGGTGGTTTGGGAGGGCGTGTGGGAGGAGATACAGTTCTATGATGCATGTCTAGCCGACCTCCAGGCGATTTTCCAGGAAAGCCCTAAGCGCAATCCGGTTATTTCTGTGTCTCACCTAGTATATTATAACTTAAGTCAAATATATTTTCAGTAATATAACCTACATAAAATCCACATAAAGAACAGATTTGCACTGCTCAATTTAAATGACCATGAGCCA
Source organism: Varanus salvator macromaculatus (assembly GCA_023646645.1). Classification (NCBI taxonomy): domain Eukaryota; kingdom Metazoa; phylum Chordata; class Lepidosauria; order Squamata; family Varanidae; genus Varanus; species Varanus salvator. The sequence continues at coordinate 8,298,168 of JAIXND010000690.1, read as the reverse complement.
GAAGAACTGTGGACTGAAATCAGTGACATTATCAGAGAAGAATCCAAAAGACAATTCCTTTAACAACAAGAAAGAAAACACCTATATGGATAACAAACAAGACACATTTGCAAAGGACAGGTAAAAAGCAAAAGCAAAAGGTGACAGAAACAGAGTCAGAGTTCTGAATGCAACTTTTCAGTGACTATCACGTCGAGATAAAAACAATAGTTACAAAGACCAATGCAAAGAAATAGAAGAGAGTACGTAAAGGGGAAAAACAAGAGACCTTTCCCAGAAGATCCAGGAAATCAACGGGAAATTCAAACCTAGATTAGGAATGCTAAAAGTCAAACTATCCAACCAAGAAAAAAGAAAGAGAAGGTGGAAAGAATATACAGAAGAACTATATATAGAAGAGAAGAAAGGATGACAGGGCTTTTCGAAGAGGAATCCTATGAAGGAGCGCCTGCAATATTAGAAACATAGAAACATAGAAACAGAGCGAGTCAGAAGGGGCCTCCTGGGCCATCTAGTCTGACCTCCGGCACCAGCCGGCTCCGCTCATGACATGCCCACCATGTGCATGTCCAGCCTATCTTTGAACACCCTCACCGATGGGGCCTCAACGACCTCCCGTGGAAGCCCATTCCACGCCCTCGGGGTCCTAACTGTCAGGAAGTGCTTCCTGGCATCCAAATTGAACCTTGGCTCCCTGAGCTTTGCTCCATTGGAGCGCGTCCTGCCTTCCTCTGCAGGGGAGAACAGGCCTCTCCCCATCTCCATGTGACACCCCCTCACATACCTGTATGTTGCCAACATATCCCCTCTCAGTCTCCTCTTCTCCAGGCTGAAGAGACCCAGTTCCCTCAGTCTCGCCTCATACCCCATCCCCTGCAAACCAGCCACCATCCTTGTGGCCCTACGCTGCACTGACTCCAACCTGGCTATATCCTTTCTGTAATGAGGGACCCAAAACTGAACACAATACTCCAGTTGCGGGCGCACCAGAGTCATGTAGAGTGGAAGTAATACCTCCCTTGATCTAGAAGCCACACTTCTGGCTATGCAACCAAGGGTGGCATTCGCCCTGTTGACCACCGCATCACACGGCTGACTCATGTTCAGCCTGCGGTCAACCAGTACCCCGAGGTCCCTTTCACAAGTGCTGCTCTCCAGCCACTTGTCCCCTAACCTGTACTTATGACAGCTATTCCTATGCCCCAAGTGCAAGACCTTGCACTTCTCCACATTGAACGCCATCCTGTTGTCTCCTGCCCACTTCCATAGTCTGTCCAGATCCTTTTGGATCTGGAGTACCTGCTTCTCAGTTGTGGCCACTGCTCCAGTTTTAGTGTCGTCTGCGAATTTGATCAGCAGACTGTTCACCCCTTCTTCCATGTCGTTAATGAAAAGATTAAACAGGATCGGCCCCAGGACAGAGCCCTGGGGGACCCCGCTTGTCACTGGCTGCCATCCCGACGATTCCCCGCTAATGGTTACCTTCTGCTTTCGGTCAGTCAGCCATGCCCTAATCCACAGGACAGTGCTTTGGTGTATCCCAAAACTCCTCAGTTTCTCCACCAGGATATCATGGGGCACTTTGTCAAAGGCCTTGCTGAAATCCACTGCATCCCCTCCATCTAGCCATCTTGAAACCTTGTCATAGAATTCCACAAGGTTTGTCTGGCAGGACCTGTTTCTGCGGAAGCCGTGTTGTGTGGCTGTCAGCCTCCCTTCCCTATCTAGCATCACTAGATCTCTCTCTATTATGAGCCTTTCCATTGTTTTTCCTACAATGGACGTAAGGCTAACCGGTCTATAATTCCCCATGTCCTTCCTACTACCCTTTTTGAAAATTGGGACCACCGATGCCACCCTCCAGTCCTCTGGAACTTCACCCGTTCTCCACGAGGCCTCAAAAATGGAGGCCAGCGGGCGTGAGAGAACCCCTGCCAACTCTCTAAGTACTCTTGGGTGTAACCCGTCAGGGCCTGGCGCCTTTGTAATGTCCAATGCCCTGAGGAGCCCCTCGACTTCAAGGGGGGGTGACTCTAATCTCTGCCCCTAAGTCCCCAGCCTCATCCAATCTCCTATACGGATATCCCCCGTCCTGCTTTGGGGAGAACACAGAGGCAAAATAGTCATTTAGCATCTGTGCCTGTTCCCTCATGTCAGTCACTGGATCTCCTTCCTCCTTATTTAGTGGTCCCACCACTTGTCTCCCCTTCCTTTTCCCATTTACATGCTGGAAGAAGCCCTTTTTGTTGCTCTTGATATTCTTGGCAAGTCTCAGCTCATAATCAGCCTTAGCCTTGCGAAGAATCCTTCTGCAACGGGCCTCCTCCTCCCGGTATACCCTTTTGTCTATTTCCCCCAGTACCCATTTCCTATGGAGGTTCCTCTTTCGTCTAATCCCCCTAACCACCTCCTTTCGCATCCATGGCGGCACTCTCCTCCGCCTCCCCACCTTACTGACTAGAGGTATTGTCAGGGCTTGCGCCTGCAAAACCTCCCTTTTGAGTGCCATCCACCCCTCCTCAACTCGCTTACCTTCCAGTAACCTATCCCAGGAGACTTTCCCCAGCCTGGCCTTCAGTTGGCCAAAGTTGGCCCTCTTGAAGTCCCAGCTTCTAGTGCTCGCCCTGCTGCACGGCCCCAGTCCTCTGATCTCAAAGCAAAGGATGGAGTGATCACTCGCATCCAGAGCTCCCCTAATCTGTACTTCATCTATCAGCTCCTCCCTATTGGTCAAGACCAAGTCCAGGATGTTTCCCCCCCTCGTCGCCTCTCGGACCCTCTGTGTGAAAAACCCACCCTCTAGAGCTTCTAGGAAGCGACGTGACCTGGCTGTCACCGCCGAGTGAGTCTCCCAAGTAATATCCGGGAGATTGAAATCTCCCATAATTACTGTGTCTCTCCCCCGAGATATCCTTAGAATCTGGCCTGTCAGGACATCATCCAGGGTCTCAAGTTGACCTGGAGGGCGATAACATACCCCCACTGTCAGGTCTCTTTCTCTGTCAAAACCCCTAAGTTTCACCCAGACTGCCTCTACCGAATCCCCACCTGTGCTGCACTCTATCTCACTGCATCCTATCCCTTCCCTGACATATAAAGCCACACCCCCACCTCTCTTTCCCTTCCTGTCCTTTCTAAAAAGGTGATACCCTTCTATGTTCACATTCCAGACTTGCCTTTCATCCCACCAAGTTTCTGTGATTCCCACCAGATCGTATCCTCCTATTCCCAGGAGAGCTTCAAGCTCTTCCTGCTTATTACCCATGCTCCTAGCATTGGTGTACATGCACCTCAACTCCTTCCCACTGCTTCCTTTCCTTGGAGTGCCCAGCATCCTCCTTCCTCCCATCCTCCCTGGTACCTGGCCCCTCTCTGTAGAAGTCCTGTCAGTCCCTGCAGTATCTCTAAAACCCTGCTCCCAGAGCCCGGATCCTCCCTGCACACTTGTCCAGTGCAGACATGTTACTGGGGGGCCTGAACCCACCCCCCACTGGCTCAGTTTAAAGTCTTCCGGATGAAGCTCACTAGAGCATCTCCAAAGGACCTTTTCCCCATCCTCGTGAAGTGTAACCCATCCCTTGCCAGAAGTCCATTGGCAAGAAAACGAGTGCCGTGGTCGAGGAATCCGAAGCCTTCCTTCTGGCACCACACCCTAAGCCAGTCGTTCACCTCAGAGGCCCTCCTGTCCCTTCCTGTCCCAAATCCCCGGACGGGTAAGATTGACAAGAAGGCCACTTGGGCCTTCAGCTCCCTGAGTTTCTTCCCCAAGGCCGAAAAGTCCCTGGTGATCCCGACCACCCCCTGCCTGGCCACGTCGTTTGTGCCCACATGGATCACCAGGAGTGGCTGCTGACCCCCGGAGCGAACAAGACGCTCCACTCTGTCCTTCACGTGCCGGATGCGTGCGCCCGGCAGGCAGCAAACCTCCCTTGTCTGAAGGCGGGGCGGCACACCGCCGCCTCAGTGCCCCTCAGCAGGGAGTCCCCAACAACTATCACCCGCCGCCGTACCTTCTCGGTGCTGGTGGGCAGCCGTGCCCTGGTCCTCGCCTCTCCTGCAGTGGCTCCCTTGCCTCCTGATGTCCCAGGCTGGGGGTCCTGCTGGTCCCCTGAGGCCTCCTCAGCCCCAGCCTCCCCAAGTGGAGAGAACCTGTTTCCCAGCTCCAGATTGGTGCCAGGAGAAGGAGGAGGCCGTGCTGGCCGCCTCCTCCTGTGGGTGACATACCTCCATGTCTCCGCAGCTGCTCCTCCCGTGGTCTCTCCCTCAGCCCTCTGTCGAGAGGGGGGCTGCTGCGGGGGGGCCTGAAGAGCTCTCTCGGCCCTCAGGCACCTCACCTCCTCCTCTAGCAGGGTCACCATCTTGCACCGAGGGCAAGTGTATCCCTGCCTCTCCTGGGGGAGAAGGGCGAACATGTCGCAGCTCTCGCAGCGGACAGCAACACCCGTGACTCCCGCCAAGGCCATCTCCTGGTCTGCCATCTGCAACCCTTCCGAGACCTTACCTTGGTCCCCTGTCTTGTAAGTCCTGCAGTTCCTCTCACTCTCCCAGTTCTCCCAGGCAAAAACCCCACTTGCACACACACACAAGGAGAAAATAAACTTAAATTTAAATTGAAAGAAAAAAAAAAAGCACAAGAAAGCAAAGCAAAGTGCAAACAAAAGAAAACAAAACAAAAACACACAAACAAAACAAAAAACAAACAAACAATCAAACAAACAACCTCTGTGTCTCAGAAAGGGACGTGAAAGCTGCATAGAAAGAGCTTGGAAGAATAAAGCACTGGGAATAGACAGGATACCAACAGAATTAATCATCTAACTGATCTTAACCATGGTTTATGCTAGCCATGATTCAGCATTTGAAATCAGAGTTAAACCTGATTTAGGATGATTAAAAATGGCTAAGATCAATCGTCATGAGCACTGACCATAATTGTAGTGGGTTCAATGTAATCTGTAATTGTATTTTTGGTAGCATGGCTGCCAAAAGTGGGGATTCTTCTGATCTGTCCCTGACAACCAACCACACTTAAGGATGAAGTGTGCTGCACCTGGAAAACCCAAACCTTGAGAAACCCCACAAAAGGTTGGTAGAGACCTGTTCTCCCCTGCAGGGAAGGCAGGACACGCTCCAACGGGGCAAAGCTCAGGGAACCCAGGCTCCATTTGGATGCCAGGAAGCACTTCCTGACAGTTGGGACCCCGAGGGCGTGGAATGGGCTTCCAGGAGAGGTCGTTGAGGCCCCATCGGTGAGGGCGTTGAAGGATAGGCTGGACATGCACATGGTGGGCATGTCCTGAGCAGAGCAGACTGGATGGGTCAGACTAGCAGGGTCAGACTAGATGGCCCGGGAGGCCCCTTCTGGCTCGCTCTGTCTCTACGTTTCTATGTAACCCTGTATGGCATCACACCAAGTCCACAAACCACTTGGCCAGAGGGCACAGGCTGTCACTGGTGTTACCCGAGAAGCAAAATCGCTTGGAAAAGATGGCAATCGCATAGAATGAAAATGGCACGCAATCCACTCTGTAGAATAGGTCCAGTTTTGCTACTACAAAAGTGAACCCAGCGGAAAAATGCGGTGACCCTGTTTGGAGCGTGTGAGGAAAGTGACTGGCCTCTGTTCCGCCACAGTGGGAACACACCCAGGGTGCACTCAGTCCTTGCGTGTATGAGCGCCTCTCCAGAACCATACAACTAAAATCTGGAAATGCGCTCAACTGTTTAAAAACAATAATAAAGGCCCCCTCGTTTTCCAGAAATATTAGCCATTTCTATTCCAGCCATGGTAAGTCAGGTAATTGAAGCTTCAAAGTATTCTAGCTTAATATTGCTGCCCTTGCCAAAAATGACAAAACCCTTTAGAATTCTCCCAGCGTACTGACATGCTTGAGTTTTATATATTCAGCCTCCTTCCAAACTGTTAAAAAAAGTTCCAGAAACAAGTTGCTTTTCTCATTTAAAAAACAGAACAAAATGGCTTATACTCTTCCAAGCCAAAAGATTGCTTTTGCGATAAGATGGCATAAAGTTCATTAATAATGGAAGTGAAAAGCTTTGAAGCCAAGTACGGCAGCTTTCGTGACCTGCCTGCCTGCACAAGGCGATTATCACATTTTGCGAGCAGCATGTGCAAACACATTCCACGCTCTACTGCCATAGCCGCTCGTCTCGAGCCACAAAAGGAAGAGTGGCGTTTCTAGTCACACTCGTCTTTGTGTGGGGTGGAATGGGTTACTACCGCCTGAGGACAAAAGTGACATACCATGTGAAGAAAAGGGCTTACCAGCCCAGATTAAATTGTTTTCAATTCATTTTTTTCCTTTAGAAAGATTTCTGGGGCAGACAGAGCTTGAAACCGGAGAGCCTGCATGGTGTAGCAGTTACAGGCTATCAGACAAGGACTGGAGCTAGGAGCTGGATCGAAAATGCTGGCAGGTTGACCTTGAACCCGTTCCACTCTCTCAAGCACGCTCACTCTGCGTACCCGCCATTTTTTTTCACTATTCTGAATATCTGGGAGGAGCTGCAGGATGAAGACTGAAAGGTTGACTTAACAGAGCCAGGTGAGGCCCAGGTGAGCACGAGGACACCTCCCCTTGACCCCTTGGCTTGCACAGGTCGGGCCGTCCGGCGATCCTGGCCTTTCTCTGGCCTCAGCAGGCAGCAGCTGCCCTGCCTTAATTCTGCAATGGCCGCTTCCTCTTTGGATCCCACAACAGCTCTTCAAGCACGTGGCAGGGAATCTAGATTTAAGACTGGCAAAACCACGCCTGCCTGGTCAGTTTGGATGAACAGGCAGATTTTTGCCTTTGACCAGCTTGTCTGTTCTCGTGATAACTTTGTGCCATTTTCCACTTTCCATGCTGATTATAAACAGCCAGATCCGATCCACGGGTTCCCAACCGAACACGGAATAGTGGACTGGAGAATGCCATTCCGCCCAATGGAGTGCTTTGTGGTGATCTGTTTTGGAAGGAGTAACGGATGTTTGAGAACATTTAATTCAATTAAAAATAATGTTTCAAGTGTACTGTATGCCACAACATCTCACTGAAAAGGGCTTTCTTAAATCAGCCAACTGCTGCGGGTGTTGTGCTGTTGATGCTTCGCGTCTTTGTATGTTTTGGCAGTGCCCAATGGCAGCTTCTCTTGGGAGAAGGTAACAGTGAGGATCAAGGTTGCAATGGAAAATTCTGGATCATACAGCGATCTACATGCTCCCTTTAACAACTTACCCATCTCTTGGAACGTAATGCAAGGTGAGTGTGAATGGATCTTCCCTGCCCTTTTGAAAGTTAAAAGATTAATACTGCAATATTAGTATTATTATTACAGATAAACGGCCGCCTGTGATAGCAGAGTGAGTGGATGATTTAATGAAAGTTTCTATTTTTGAATGGGTGCCCCTTAGGCATCATTTACGCATGAATAAATACATGGACATTTGGACTGGCTTAGTTGAATCTTATGCACAATTATTTTCAACAGAAGTACATTTTGCTATATTATGACCCTATAGGGATACACAACTGTGGAATGCGCTCCCCAGAGAGGTCAGCCTGGCGCCGTCGTTATTTGTTTTTCGGCGCCAGGCTAAGACCTTTTTATTCAAACAATATTTTAACAATGTATAATATTTATAGGTTTTAATTGTGCAGCTAGGGTGTTTCCGGGTTTTTATCTGTATTTGTATTATATTTATTTATTTGTGTGAGCCGTCCCGAGGCTATATAGCAAGGGGACAGCATACAAAAACTTTAAATAAACAAACAAACAAACAAACAAACTTAATATATGGTTAGTGTTCTGGATCTTTTAATTCTTCTCCAAAAAAACCTGCGATATTTTGGCCTTTCCCCCTCTCTCTTCACGGCATGGCTTGCTCTGCTCTACAACAAATGAGCCAGCAGTGGCCACAGAGACACTGGACCCAACAAAAGGAGGCTTTTGCCAGTTAAACTCCACCATCTGCCCTGTCATCTTTGAAAGCCGCTCAGGTCTCCAGCACGGGCAGCAAAGACTGTCTGTGCACGGCTCAGCTCCTTCCATAAGCGCACGTGGCTGCAGCCCTCTTAAGAGAAGCATCTTCTTTTCGGATTTGCATAACTTCAAATGTGAACTGCTTCACTTCACTTTAGTGTGAACTGCATGGGAAACTGTTCGAAGTAAAAGGCAGACTGTAAATAGAGGGTGGAATCCAGTCCTGCGCAATGGGAAGATAGTGGCGCACATGACTGGACTTTCTCCCTGTGCCCTCTTGTTATCAGTGAATAAATATTGGCTCTGCCCTTCTGCCCCCCGGCCACCAAAACCTACCCTGGGAGGTCACTCCACTTGCACGCACAGCTCAGTGTCGCAAGCCTTCAAGCATGTCGGAAACGGTCGCTTGGCCAAGCTACTGGTGCACTGGACCAACAGGTGATGAAGAACAGTCCAACGGCCAATGGCCACAGGGCACAGCCATCTGCACATCCACCCATCTGACAGCATCAGACTGTGAACCCCAGATCTCTGGAACCTGGTGCACACACACGAGACCCTAGATTTGGGTGACTAGCGTTATTTCGAAACATCGTGATTAATTTTGACGGCTTTAAATGTTTCTTTGTGCTTGAAGCTGACATCTTGCAACGTCTTCAGCCACAAGAAGAGATTCCCTGACCAGCCCAAAGCTTTGTTCTCCATCAGGTTTGGAGGTGAGGACCCAGGGAAGCCGAGGGACACGCGATACACCCGCCCTTCCCCCACCGTGGGGGAATCGCTTTGGGCAGATGCAGGGGCTGGAAGGACCAGCTTCATAACCCACAGCCCAGGGCAGGGAGAAATGCTAAAAACGCCCCTATCAGCAACATATCTGGAATCCATTTCACGAGAACGCAAATCAGCAGTGCAAAATCAAAGCCTGCAAAGTCTGGGCTACGGCCGCAGAGCTTGAAAGAAGGCACGGCGAAGAAGGGCTGCGCTTCTGCTTTCCCAGGCCTGGGCCCTCCCAAGAGGGCTGCACTCTCAGGCCCAATACGCCTCAATGGATTGCTGCAGCAGGCTTCCCTCCTTGCTCCCCTTCTCTTCTTCAGCTCAGGCCTGAACTCATAAGCGGCCCACAGCGAAGCCGAGCAGCGGGCAGGCACGGTGTGTGGCAGGGAGAGGAGCCGGGCCGAAGAGGAGAGGCGGCACAGCCCAGGGATAAGAAAAGAGCCACGTCCTTCTGACACACCTTCCACAGGGAAGCCATTAGACACCCGCAGGAGAGAACAGGAAGAAAGCTCTTAGCGGGACAGCCAAGCCTTCCCACAGCCGGCTGCTCGAGGAAGCTAATCTGCTGCCATTTAATGAACTACAAGCTTTCTCTTCTCCCAGACAAAAGTGCCTTTCCTCCCGCGAACCAGTCCACAGGCAGATGAATCCCAGCCCTGACCTCTATTAAAACTCTATTCCCTTTTTGATGCTAAGAAGCAGGAGATTGTATCACCAAGACTAAGCGCTCTTGAAACGGCTTCCGTCAGGAGAAAGGCTCTGCGGAGCCGCCCTGGCTATCTGATTGTTGTCGCCACCTCTGTTCTGAAGCAAGCGAAGGTCTTCCGAGAGCAATTTGCTTCCCAAAGAGACCCTGGCAGTGACACCCAATTTGTGCTGAATGCGCCCAAGCCCTCGCCTTGGCCGGCTTGGGTGCTGCTTCGTCAAGGCACTCACAAGCTCTCTTTTCCCTACTTGTAATTTTATTTGGTTAGTTATCGTGTCCTGTTTTTTCACAAATAGGTAAACTTGCCTTTTTAAATAGACAGGAGCCCTAAACCTGCTGTGGAAGACATCTGGGTGTCCTCGGTTGAGTAACAATGCATTTTAACCCATATTTTAGAATGGAAACTCTATTTAGGCCATTTTAGGGTCATTATGGTATGACTGTGACATTTGGAGTTCAACGTTTTCTGAGAAGTGAGTGCCACTGTTTTCAGCGAGCTTTACTTCTGATAAGTTCTGAAGCCCAGTGCATGTTGGATTTTCCTTTCTCTAGATGTTTTAACAAACATCAGCACCATCACATTGAGATAAGTGGGGTGTAGCTGCCCAAACTTTCCGCTGTACTTTCTGCTCTTTCTTTGGTAGTAAAATCTCATGGACAGTACCAAAAAGCAAAAAGATACGATGCCGGAAGATGAGCCCCTCAGGTCGGAAGGTCTCCAATATGCTACTGAGGAAGAGCGGAGGGCTAGTACTAGTAGTGCCAGAAAGAATGAAGCGACTGGGTCAAAGCCGAAAGGACACTCAGTTGCCGATGTATCTGGAGGTGAAAGGAAAGTCCGATGCTGCAAAGATCTTTACTCCATAGGAACCTGGAATGTAAGATCCATGAATCAAGGCAAGCTGGATGTGGTCAAACAAGAGATGACAAGACTGAACATCGACATCTTAGGAATCAGTGAACTAAAATGGACAGGCATGGGTGAATTTAGTTCAGACGACCATCAGGTATACTACTGCGGGCAAGAATCCGTCAGAAGAAATGGAGTAGCCTTCATAGTCAATACAAGAGTAGGAAAAGCAGTACTGGGGTACAACCTCCAAAGTGACAGAATGATCTCGGTTCGAATCCAAGGCAAACCATTCAACATCACAATAGTCCAAGTCTATGCCCCAACCACTGGTGCTGAAGAGGCCGAAGTTGACCGGTTCTGTGAAGGCCTACAACACCTTCTAGAATTAACTCCAAAAAATGATGTCCTTACCATCATGGGGGATTGGAATGCTAAAGTAGGAAGCCAAAAATAACCAGAATAACAGGCAAGTTTGGCCTTGGAGTACAAAAGGAAGCAGGGCACAGGTTGGTAGAATTTTGTCAAGAGAATACAATGGTCATAGCAAACACACTTTTCCAACAACCCAAGAGACAACTCTACACATGGACATCACCAGATGGTCAACACAGAAATCAGATTGACTATGTGCTCTGAAGCCAAAGATGGGGAAACTCTATACAGTCAGTAAAAACTAGACCAGGAACTGACTGTGGCTCAGATCATGAGCTTCTTGTTGCAAAATTTAGGCTTAAATTGAAGAAAGTAGGGAAAAGCACTAGGCCACTCAGGTATGACATAAATCATATCCCTGATGAATATACAGTAGAGGTGACAAATAGATTAAAGGGATTAGATCCGATAGACAGAGTGCTTGAAGAACTATGGACGGAGGTTCACAACATTGTACAAGAGGCAGCAACTAAAACCGTCCCAAAGAAAAAGAAATGCAAGAAAGCAAAATGGCTGTCTGAGGAAGCTTTACAAATAGCTGAGGAAAGAAGGGAAGCGAAAGGCAAGGGAGAAAGGGAAAGATACACCCAATTGAATGCAGAATTCCAGAGAACAGGTAGAAGAGATGAGAATGCCTTCTTAAATGAACAGTGCAAAGAAATAGAAGAAAACAATAGAATAGGGAGGACCAGAGATCTCTTCAAGAAAATTGGAGATATGAAGGGAAAATTTCATGCAAAGATGGGCATGCTAAAGGACCAAAATGGCAGGGACCGAACAGAAGCAGTTGGTGTGAGCTTGAGTGGTCTCTGGGGATGGTGGAGGACAGGAAGGCCTGAAGGAATGTTGTCCATGGGGTCGCAATGGGTCGGACACAACTTTGCGACTAACAGCAACAGCAAAGCCCATCTGAAATAAAATTAAACCATCTGATACAGACACCTAAATCTTGGCGGCAACATTTTTCTAGAAGAGGCTGAAATAAAAGCAAATGCATTGTGCGTCTGATAGTAAAATGTGCAAACAAAGCTATTTCTTAGACCTAAGGAGGTTCAGGGCAATTCCGGGCGACGCACCATGCAAGAGGGGACTCTGGGGTGGCAGTGGTGAGGCCTTCTGCTAGCCCCACAGCTCTTAAAAGCAGCTTCTTATGGATTACTTGAGCAGCTGGAAGATATTTCAAAGTAAGCTCCCAATGGGGGAAAGGTTACATCAATAGTAATGTTAAGTATATAAGCCTGATGCTTTGGACTTTAAAACTGGAATTTATTTAACCCCACCTTCCCTCTTTTATTTCCAAAATCTACAGTCTGCCAAATTCGAAGGACTGATCTTATCCTGGCTGATTTCACCGTGGACACACTTATACTCAAGTTTGGTGCACAACGCAATGCTTCATCCAAAGGAGAGGAGAAGCGATCAGAGTAACATAGAAACAGAGCGAGTCAGAAGGGGCCTCCCGGGCCATCTAGTCTGACCCCCGGCTCCAGCCGGCTCCACTCACGACATGCCCACTACCAGCTGGGTGGCCAAACCTTCCCAGCATAATGGTCAGCATTCTGACTCACTTTCTGTGCCGCTGTATAATAAGGCAGAGTTAGTCTGCATGGAGCACCAGACTGCTGCAGGTGAATTAACCCATGGGTGGTTCTAGGGTGGTCTCAGCCACGCACAGCCCACCAGAGGCTGCTTGCTCCAAAGAGCGGCCAGGGTGCCCCACAACTCACCGCAGTCACACGGGCTGCAGGGAACGCGTGTGCTCAGCCCTAGACGCCACGCGCTCGCAGGAAAAGAAGCACGCTCCTTGCAGGTTTTTAAGAAACGAGAAACCAAAGGATGGGGGGCTGTGTGGCGTGGGGGGCGCAGTGCCCACTCCTGGTGGACGACAGAATACTTGGCTATGCTGTGACTGCCGTTTTCTGAAATTGCACGCCATTCCCCAACACAGAAGCTTAAGTAACAAACCACACAAGAGTCCGCTGCTGCCTCAGTTTCTCCTCTGAGGCGGCCAAAAGTTCCTCTTACTAGGAAGTTGCTGCAATGTTCCTCCCAGATGATATTCCCGACTCCCCCACCTCCCCGGCCTCTCGGAGGAAGGGAGCCTGGGAAGGACCACTGCTGGGCGTGACAGAAAGATGCCGCCAGCTTCCATGCTACCTCCGGCCAAATGGCTGCATGTTGGGAGTCTCCCTTTGTGCTTGGAACCACAGAACAGTGGAGCTGGGAGGGGCCGAGAAGGCCACCATGTCCGACCCCCTGCTCAGGGCAGCCTCCGAGCCAAAGCATTGCATCAGATGGCTGTCCAGCCGAACTTCTTAGTGGGATCCAGAAATGCAGGGAAAAAACCTAAAGTGATGCAAGGAAAGGAGTGTTTTCCCATGAAGCACGGGCTTCCAGAATGCAGGACCCAGACATGAAATGCCTCACAACTTCCATCATCTGTAGAATTTTTACGAGAAATACTTATATAGGATATAGTGAAACTGGCTCCGCAGTATGTACGCGGACACTGGCTCGCTGAGCTGGGGTTCAGTCCTGCCCTCGCCCACTGTCCCCTGTGCCACCCCACTGAGCAGGGAGGAGTCCTGGCTAGAAATCCACACAAGGACGACCCTCCCCGGAGCCCTGCTGCGACATCTGGATGCGCAAAGGGTATTTCCAGGGTTGACGGAGCTGCGAGAGAACAGCAGGAGGCACAGCTACTTCCTGATAGAACATCGAGCCGTGGCAGAGACACATGAGATTTCTGGGCCGCACTTAATTTCATCATTTTTCCTGATGTAACGCAACACCTGAAACGGTACACCTTTCCTTAAACATGCACAAACAGGATGCATGTGTTTGCATGTGCGTGCGTGCGTGCATGCTTCTGCGTCCATTGCTTTTAAAGAACGGTCTCCTTCCCTACCATGGTCTGCCTGGGCAATTAAGCTGTTGGGTTTGTCCATTAAATAACAGTTAGAGGCACAATCAGGTGCTGCTAAGCTGCTAATAAAGAGTAACTCCAGAGCTTATGCAAACCATCTCACCCCAAGTCCTACAGAAGGGCTACAAGCGGCCTTTGTTTCATGTGGTTTCCCGAAGCTGCTCTTTGGGCCCAGCAAGGCTGGGCAGTGACCCCAGCAGGGAGTGACCCGGTCCGAGGCCTGACGTCCCCCTTCCCTGATCTAAGGGGTCCCAAGTGCGGGCTCCATCCGATTTGGGCTGGATGGAGCCAATTTGATCAGGCTGCCATTCGCCTTGGAACACGCGTCTTGCGCAGCGCACTGCTTGCCCTTTGCGTGTTTGCTGGGAATGATCAGGAAGGCTCTCACTTCAGAAATGTGAACCTGCTCGTCAGACGGGTGGAGGCCTTAGTGGGCAAACATGCCAGAAGGCTCCCTTGCAGGATCTCATTGGCTGCACACCTCCAACCTCAGCAAAGGCCACGACAACGCTTGATACTTGGACGGGGAAGAAGAGCGCTGGAAACACACTGCGCAGGCAGCAAAGGGGACTTCATGCGGCACAGCTTCGGAGTCACGGAAGCCACAGGGCTACGAAAATTAGGAGTCCGCGATGAGTCTCGATCTGCAGAGGTCCATCGACAGGTGTTATCATCTGCATTTCTTTACATCTGAGAAGGTGGGGTGGAGGAGGGACTGGAGGAAAGGTCCACACCTCAAAAACCTGGCGCCTGCTTCGGGGACAGAAGTGGCTTGCCAAAGCCCTGTGTGAAAACGTGCGCAAGCCACCTTTCGTGCAGCACCTTGACCACGCGGCGGGAGTTAAGGGCACCGTTTCCCCGCAGGATGGACCTACGATGCTCCTCTCCCCCTACAAGGGGGTGTCTTCCAAAGGACGCAAATGCGAGCAGGACACGAGACAGCCCTGCCCTGCCCTGGTGCCGAACAGATATGCGAGAGGACAGTGGCTGGGCGGGGCGGGGCGGGGGGAGGCTGCAGAAGGCCTGGTCCCGCGATCACTCAGAGCCTGAAAAGCGCTGCGCCAGCAGAGAGCTCTGGCGCCCGGCCCTCCGAGGGGACGCCACACATTCCAGCGTGGAAGAAGCCGCTTCCTCACATACCGGCCGCCTTTTGCCTCTCAGGGCAGGGAGCGGCGTTCCAGCCACCACGCCACCCTCCGAACGCAGCTCCATCTTCACCTGTTCCCAAACATCCAGGCCGGCCGGATGCTCCGTCCAGGAACGGCCCGCCACCCGCCCGGCCCCCCGCAGCAGCAGCAGCATTCACATGCAAGAGTGCTTAACTCCACATGATTAGTGCGACTGGAATTTCTGCGAGCTGCTCCGGGAGCGGAGGCGGGGAAGCAAATCCCGTCTGTGACCGGCGCTCTAATCGGCTTAGGGGAGAGTCTGTTGTACTTTAAACGATATAAAATAAACCTCCCAGCTCTCTCCCAGAGCCGCTGCGGGGCTCTCTGCAGGAAGGTCCACTCCCAGCTGAGGAAGACAAAGGCCACCCCTCCTCCCGGAAAAATGGGGCAATTAGCCCCGAACATTGCTTGGCGCAGTCCCCTGAAGCTAAAGCCCCCAAAGTCCTGCCATCTGCGGCCACATGGCTGCAAAGAAAACACAACATTCTGGGTATTGTGCCGATGGGATCCCAGCAGGCCCACCGGGCCGAAGAGCGGCCACCCCCATGGCGTTTGCCCATTTACACAACACGTCTTCCACACACGAGCTCAGGAGCATGGGGCATGCTTCGCCCCGGGAGACGCCCAGAGAGCTCCAGCTGCTGGGCTGCCCGGAAAGGAAGTAGCTGTCTCCTTGTTAGCTGATGCAGGGCTGAGTCACGTGGCCTGCAGCGTATCCAGGTGTGCTCCAACTCCAAAAAAGAGAAGCGCTTGCTGGACGGTTTCATGATGCTCCGGCTCGATTTGGAGTTCATAAAGTTGCATGACTTTTCTCGGTCCTCTCCCTCCTGCTTCATGGCCCACTGCTGGACCATCATCTGCCTCCAGTCCTCTTGACCACTGCCCTGAGCTGGTTTTTGCGGCTGCCTGGGCCAATGGGTGCCAGGCCTAATGAGGGCACTCTGGCAGAAGTCAACCGGATAGGCTTTCTCAACATCTGTGTTCCCCGCACTGAGGGCGCCTTGCACCTGTGCCGACTAGAGGAGAAGCATCCAGACGCGCCTGCACAGCAACCAAAGCCGACTCATCAAGCAAGGTGGACAAGCCTCCCTCTCACAGTGCAATCCCATGCACACTTAGACAGTAAAAAGGCCTACAACTCCCATTATCCCCCATGTCCTGGCTGGGATATGCTGTCTAAAGTTGCACGAGAGGGTGTCCAGCTCATGAGAGACGTGCCTGTGAATTTTTGGTAAGGCTACTGCTGCGTGGATCGGGGGAACCCTTCTTTGGCCAGCTCAGTTCAATAGCCAGGGCTGAATAAGGATGTGAACCCCGTTCCCCCAAGCGCACGCTCAGCTCCTATTTCCACAGTCGCAAAGACAAGGTCCACCTGGCCCTGTGAACCAGGTCACACGGGCCAGGATGGGCGGTCCCTTTGCAGACATTCCTCTTGCTGGGGTGGCAAAGCAAAGCCGTCCAGGCAATTCTCCTTTGTCTCTGTCATCCATTTGAGAACAGAACGACTTTGCCAAGGCCTGGCAATGCCCCTGAATTTGGACTCTACCACGTCCCTCTGGCCAAGAGTGAAGCAGACTCACTGACCCTCCTGCTTCTCAGAAAGTCTCAACCCGAATTCCCCCTTGCCTTCTCTCATTGACAATCAAAGGTATTCATCCCAGATGTACACTCCAGTATATAAATTCTGGGAAAAGCTGGATTTTTACGGCAACTCACTCTGTTTGTACAGAGACGGGGGGGAAATCCAGTGTAAACTGAAGTCCCTGTTACAAACGGGTTTTTAAAACATCAAAGGAGGCCCGAGCACCCTGCTTTGTCTTGTTCACAACAAAGAAAAGCAGGTCACGTCTTGGCAAACACAAGTCAAGCACCGCCCCCCCCCCCCAACGGAGAGAGTGAGGCTTCCCTCACCTGCCGCCCAGGGATTCTGCCTGCTTCTTCCCTCGTGTAATTGCATCCTCCGCTCCCACCAAAGCTGGTGGGCAAACCTTGACCTGCAGCCCTTGCTTGATCCGCTCGCAAGCACGCCTTTCTAGCAGACGCGCTGCCGTCTTCGGGTTCATTCCTGCTTCCACCGTCCAGCCGCGAGGATGCCGCCATGAAGAGTGCTGGCCAAGGAAAGGACTGCCAGGCACACGCGCAGCAGGGCTACTGTGACACCATACGTTTTGTCTTGTCTGAATGCTTGCTTGCATGTAAGTAATTGTCGCTTTCAGGGCCAGGCAAGAGGATCAGTGGCCGCGGAGGCCTGCCAACTATTGGTATCACAGCCTGCGCACCGGGGCGATTTCACGCTTATTTGCACGACCACTGCACAGACAGAAATCCCTCCTTCAAAGATCTACAGCCCTGTCTTTCTTACTGGTGTAACTGAGCATGTGCAGAGATCCACTCCATGAACTGGGATCCAGAAAAAACAGGGCCCTCGCAAGAGGTTCTGCCATCCAAGCCTTGCTCTGAACTTGTCCAGGGGAGCTCTTCTCACACACACCATTAAACAAAGAAGAAATGGGCCCACCGTGAATTCTTCCTGTCGTGCACCAACAAGCGGTTGAGATCTTGGGAGCCAGCATGGCCTGGTGGACTGAGACTCACCGTAGCCCACCTCTCAGGGTTGTTGTGCAGATAACAGAGAGAGAAGGACCCTATCAATTGCCTTTGGTGCCCCAAAAGAGGAGGAAACGGGCAGGGTATAAATGCAAGGACAGCTGACATTACAATAATCCAGACTTGGCGGAGGTGCTCCAAGGAAAGGCCAAGCAGCGAACTGGGGTTTAGCGGAACCAGTTGTGGGGGCACCTTCCTTGGGAAATCAAGGTTTGTCATCTGGGGACTCTCCTGGGTCCTCTTCTCAACCTGCCCACCCCATTTTCAGCATGAGAAGGACGTACCAGCTGCAAACACGCCTCGCCTGGGCATGGAGGCACTCCTGCTGCTCCTGCCGGAATCGCAGCGATGAGGCTGCCTCTGATCACCAGCCAGAGGGCTCAAGTGTAAGGCGCTTCAGGAAACGGTGTGTCCCCATAGCCCTGACGTGTTTCCAACCAGTGCTCTCTTGCCACTGAGAGGGGACTCTGGTTTAGGGTATAACCAAGGATCCTACTAACTCAGGCTGAAAGCAGGTGGAAAAGTCAGGCCGGGGCAGTCACCCAGCTTGCCTGTCCGTGAAGCAGAAACCCCGGGTCATCTCAGTGTGTTCCCACCAAGGTGTCAACGTGTCCAGGTCTGTTGTTGTGGCCCGAGTCCTTGAGCAGGAGCCTGGCTGCTCTCAACCTTAGAACTGCCAAGCCAGGCGGTGTGTGGAGGGCCTGCACCTGGCCCGAAACATGGCGCTCATTAAACCTCCCTATGCATTATTTGGTTTTCATTAACTTCTTCCTCCTCTTGTAACGCGAAGTTGGCATGCCTACCAGCAATTTCAAGAACAGGTTATATTGACTACGCTGCTGCTTAACAATCAGCCCATGACTTTCCCGGCAAAACTCATTAATTGTGGCCCCTTTTATCCTTTTCACATGGCACGCTTAATGAAACCATAAGCACACCATACCCACTTATTCATTAAGGAAAGATTAAGAACTCGTTTTGGGGGCTGAGGGCAACTGATTTTGCAACAAAGCAACTTTGTGCTTTTGGGGGCAGCTGCTGTTGACACAAGTTGGTTTATATAAAACCTTGACTTCAGAGTCGTTACATGTCACTAAATATTACAATAAAGAAACTTTTTCTTCAGGAGAGAAATGCTCCAATTAGGAGCATTGTCCTGGAAACCTCATTTCAGAAGGTTTTGAAAAACAGACTGGGCTTAACAGTAATCAGGAACTAATGGGTAAAATGGAAGTGCTTTTTGGCTGCTCGGGATCTGAAGCTGTGCAAGAGCAGGAAACAAAGAGACGCTCTGAGCAGACAGACACGGGTGGAGAGGCATATCACAGCGACGCCAACGGCGTTCCCAAGGCCGCTTGCTTTGTCAAGTTGCTGCTAAAACTTGTTCATAAACCAGAAGCGGGATAAAATTTTAAGAAATGGGAAGACGCTTTGAGCTGAATGTGAATGAGCAGAAGCAAAATGAAATGTTTCATATTTACTTATTTATTAAATGCGGGTGGACAGCCATCAGTTATGGATGCTTTAATTTGAGCGGTGGGTTGGACCCAATGGCCTTACGGGCCCTTCCAACTCTTCTGCTCCCCAATTCTGCGATTTCATGATTCTATGGAGGGGGGAAGTGCCCCCTGGAGGACCAAGGGGGGACAGGGGGAGGGGGGCACGGTGTCGTGGATGGGCCTGATGGCCCATTGGGTGTAGGGCAGTGTATGATTTCATCTTGTTAGAGAAAACCACCTCCCAGTGGTTTGGTTGATCATGCAGTTTTATGACCTCATAGAATAGTGGAATTGGAAGGGGCCGTGAAGGTCAGCGAGTCCAGCCCCCTGCTGCTGCAGGATACCCTGTGACACCATCCCACTCAGATGGCTGCCCAGTTTATTTCTGAATGTCTCCAGTGTGGGAAAGCCCCCCACCTCTCCAGGCAGCTGGTCCCACTGTCCCGTTGCTCTGACAGTGAGGAAGCTTTTCCTGATGTCTAGCTTGAATCTGGCTTGCCGCAACTTGAATTGATTATTCCATGTCCTACACTTGGGCATCAGCAAGAAGAGATCTTGACCTCCCTCTTTGTGAAGGCCTTTGAGGGACTTATAGAGGGATATCATGTTCCCCTCTCAAGGATGAACATGCTCAGTTCTCAGTCTCTCCTCCCAGGGCTGTGTTTCCAAACCCTGGACCATTTTTGTTGCCTCCTCTGGACCCTTTCTGATTTTCCTGCATCTTAAATCTTAGTGCCTAGAACTGGGCACAGTAGCCCAGATGGGGTCTGATTAGTGAAGAGTACAGGGGAACGACTACTTCTCGTGATTTATCTCAATGGCCCCCTGCGGTTCCAGTGCAGCAAGGCTCCACTTCCAATGCACCCTCCTACCATGTTCCCGGGCCTCTGCTCACTGACTCACACCCACCTTCAGGGACATGAAATGCTCAGCGGAACTGGATTTTTCTCGCCTTGCAATGGAAGCAATAAACAGGTCAGAGAGTGAGCACAGCTGCAGGTGCACCATTTCCCACAGCAAAAGAAAATTAAACTGTTACTATAAAACGTATCAGCCCTCTTAGAGTATTTATCCTAAAAACGGTGTGTTTTTGTTAAATAAAAACAACCTTCATAAGGAAGTATATGCTATTGTCTTTACAGTTTTACATATATGGTAATAAAATAACTTCAACACAAAGTGGTGAATTTGTTTGAACATAACATTCAAACTACTCTGTGTGGTTAATGCAATTTTCCCCTGAGCAAACATTTCACTTCATGTATTTTGTAGCTAATGGGAAAAGTTTTGATACAAAAAATTGACAGGGCTTACATGTTCAGTTTTGCTTACTAAATCTAAGATATTCTGTGTGCTTATTAAGGGAGAATGTATGTCAAGGAGTGACACTGGGTTAAAAAAACATGTTAAATAAGACTATTGGGGAAAAAAAATTCCGGAAATTTATCTGGAGAATGTGCAAGTTTTTCTAGAAAACCCACATCACTGGGTTGCACCACAGATATGTATAAGGGGAGCGTGGTATTGGCGATTCTATTTTTGGTTCCTTTCCCAGTTATGCCTAACCTGGAAGTTATTCTTTTCCAGCAGCCACTTACTAAATCGACAAGGTTCAGAAAGCAGCTCCATCTGCAATGCTGGGGATCTGCTGCTAGCCAGTGCAGAAAGTGCTGAGCAATATGGACTAGTGGCTTGATTTTGGAGAAGGCAGTCAAATTGTCCGTTTCACAGCCAGGATTCAGCTCTGGCAGCTGGCAGGAATACAGAAGCACGTGGCCGGCCTCACTAAGCCAGGAAAGCAGCTCTTTCCCAGGATGCCCAGGTGAGCACATGTGATCACACCTTTCTCTGCCTCCCCCCCACCCCCAGGTGGGAGGCTATCACTGAACCCAGTCAAAGAGAAGAAAGTGTCATTCCCCACTCTGGGTGACAGCAACTCTGCCATACTGGGATCCTTGATTCTAAAGGAAACAAAAGCCAAATGTTGCCAAATACCTACTCCAGAATTCAGGAAAGCCAATTTTAATAAACTCAGAACAATGATAAGCAAAGTCCCAGGGCAAGCGACTTGAATGAGAACAGGAGTCCAAGATGGGTGGGAATTTTTTAAAAAAGGAAATTTTAAAGGCACAAGGAAAGGGGTAGAAGGCAGCGGGAGAAGCCCACGTGGCTTCACAAAAAGCTTAGAGTTGATCTGAAACAAAAATGGGCATGCATGGAATGCAGAAAGACGGCTACAAAGGAGGAATGCAGGCAGGGAGCTCGGAATTGCAGGGTTGGCATCCAGAAGGCGAAAGTTGGGAATGAACCGAGGCCAGCGAGGGATGCCGACAGCCACAGAGGGGCCTTCTTCAGAGAGGCCCACAGCAAAAGACCGAGGAAGGGACAACAGAGCCAGAATGACTCCAGCCACCTCCTCTCCTTTCCCCATTTCCTCCTGCTCCATGACTTTTTGTGATGAGACAGGTGCAATGGGCATCTTTTTCCCTTTTTCAAATGACCCTGCTCCATTCCATTTGTGCATAGCAGACTGGATAAAAAAATAAAACACGCCTCCCAAAAGGCCCGATCCCTGCCATGTCCTTCCTTCACGGCTGCATGTGTGCGGCGCATGACCCTGCGGCGCACAAGATGGCACTTCCCGCACGGTGGGAGGGCTGTCTCCACCCACATGGGCCCCCCAGTGGCAGGCACATGGCCCTGAAATGCTGTGGCCATGCAGGGCACCCCAGCAAACGGACCACGGTGCCCTCCATCTGGGCCAGTGTGGATTTGAACTCAGCAGCCCCTTCTGCCTCGCGAGAATTTCTTCTCATAGAGCAAGGCTCACTGAAAGATCTCCCAGAGCAGCCGGGAGATTCCCCTCATGCAGCTTGGCCTCCCGGAAGCAGATGACGTAGGCCGTCCAGAGACGGGTTCAGTGCCAAGGACGGCCGATGCCACACGTCCATCATCGCAAAGAGAGTCTTGCTCTCATTACAAGGGTCCCTCCCCTCCCTCCCCCCAGCTCCTGACACCCTCTACTTGCTTATGACCCCGGCTGAGGTCAACTGCACGACGAGGCAAGCCCCCTCGGGCCAACCCAGAGCCAAGGGGCTGCAGCTGGGGGAATCCTGCCCCACAAGCAGGGGTGAGATCATGAGCGCGTCGCTGGAGATCTGCCTAAAGCCTGATTCGCAGCCCCATCCAGGGCTTTTCCGGCTTTTTTCAGAGAGTCCTGGAACAGGTGCCATTGTTGCTTAGCCTTTTAAGGAGAGAGAGAAAAAACTTACTCCAAAGTAGGAGCAGAAGGGTCCTTTTGTGGCCCACCAGGCCTGAGGCACCTGCCCAGCACTCAGTGCTCCGTACCCACATGCCCGGGGTTCTGTGTGGCAGTCGGCCACCCAGGGAGCCCTTCTCCAGGACCTCAGGGAGCTTTGTGGCTGGGTGCAGGCATTGCAGCCTTCCTTGGCACCCGGATTCCTGCAGCCGAAGAAGCAGTTTTCCTCACCTGAAGCATGCAAGGAAGGAAGCTGATGATACTGCAATTCAGAAGCAGGGGAGGTGAGGAGACCGGAAGGGCTGAGGGCTCGTCCAATTCCCAACAGCCGTCTGTGATAACAGTTTTTTATCTAAGACATGTCGCTCTCTGGGATGGTTTTTGCGAAGCCAGGGAGAAACCCTGCTGTTGACGCAGTGCGACAGCCCTCTTTGGGCATCCTTCCTCCCAGCTGGGTGTGTGTTCACCGCAAGCGCCTGAGAACTGCAGCCTAGGCAAACCGTCCCAGCCCCTGTGGACGCAAGCGAGCCTGCCCATCTTCTCTGGCTCCAGCTATCACTGGCTTCTGGTCTTTAGGGTGAGGAAGCCACGCTGGAAGAGGCTGCCCAATGCAGTCAGACAGAACAGAAGAGTGACTGCGTGAGGCTTCCAGTGTTGCTCCAGGGACTGGGTGCGGGTTGGCTGGAGCTCTTTTGCCTGGCAACGGCTGCTCCTGCTTCCGTGGCACAAAGGTACCCCTTATGCATAGACCACGACGCACCTACTTTGCCAGTTCTGTCACCTGGCTCCTGCCACTAGTCCTCAATAAAGGTGACGCAGTGGCTCCTTGTTTCCTGAGCCCTGTGAAAATCCGAGGAGGTGTGTCTGGGCCCGTGTGGGCATCCGATGTGGTTGAAACCCGAATCAAATTGAACTGGTTTGAACAATTCAGATGGGGACACATCCAAGTGCGGCTCCTGTGAAGGCGACAGAAGTCAGCTCCGAACCCGACGGGGGATCCAGAGAAGCAGACTCTTTGCACAGCCACTGCATTGCGCTGCTTTGTAAGCTCCCCGGGAAGAAAAAGGCCCAGCTCGGGGGAGAGGCAGCAGGCCGCTGCTCTACCAGGACTCTCCAACTGCAGTCTGGGGAACCAAGAGGCAATCATAGGAGGGAAGCCATGAAGGCGGCAAGAACAACTAAAGGCGGTCAAAATAACAGCAGCAACCACCCATGTAAGCAGGGCTGGTTTGTGCAGAGCACAAAACGCAAATAAAATCGGCGGGAACCCAAGGAGAGTTACCGTGAGATGCGAGTACGAGGATTACCCCACTGTTTCCAATCATCTCAGCTAAGTGTGCCCTGAACACGAGAAGCTATTTGCGTAATGCAGCCAGTCTGGTGGCTGCACGGATATGGATTTCTAGCAAAGGCTGGGAGAGATCTCCAGCGATGCAGAATCGTGGCTGCGAATAGTTTTATATTGGCATGCTCAGCATGTAACTGCAGTCCTTCAGGCCCTACATCTTATTTATGGGGATACTTCGTTCCCTTTCTGTCTGTCTATGAAGCGTCGATCGACTACAGCTGTTGACAAGTTAAAAATGCAAGGGCTCCTCAGTAGCAGGAGACTGAGAAATGAAACACTTTTCAGCTGCTCCGCACCAACCAGAGGTTAGCTAACTAGCAGTTGAATGATCAATATTAGCAAATCTCCATCCAAGTTCTCTCTCTAAAGGACAGGCAGAGTGGCTCGGCTGAGTTTCTTGCATCAAAGAAATAATCCATGTCAGGTTCCTTAAATCATGCATTGTCAACAATAAATCTCTCTCAGAATCGCAGAATCCTAGAAGAGTAGAGCTGGAAGGGGCCAGGAGACCTTTGGGTCCAACTCCCTGCTCTGCACAGGACTCCCAGTTCAACCATCCCTCCCAGATGGCTGCCCAGTTGGATGCCTCCAGGCGTCCTCGGATGGAAAGGGGTCAAAATGACCGCGACACAGAGGTGGCTGCTTTGGTCCGTCATCTGGCTCAGCCTCACATGCCATCTTTTCTCATTTGTTTTACAATCCTGGTGCTGTGGAATTAGCAGGATATTGTTGCAGGATCTGCCCTAATCAGTGTGGAAGCAGAAGAGGCAAATTCCTTAGGGGAAAAAAGAATGATTTTTTTCATCATTGCTCTTTGGAAAGAAATTCCCTTTTGCATGGGCTGCAATTAAAATTCTACCATAAGAAATAAGACCTTGCTATTTTTTAATACCTCTAGGAAGTAAAGGTTATGAAAAATTGCATTAATTAATCTTGCCTCTGAATGTGGGATGTGAAACATTTATAAAACATGATCAGGAAAAGAAATCTTTTTTTGTAAAGCTTCTGTTTGATACAAACTCTGTTTTTTGTATCCATTACCAATATTCCTGAGTATTTATAAGCACGGGTCTTTAGTGCAGGTCAAGCCACAGAGCTTGCACTACTTTATATAGAACAAAATGTTTAAAATTGACTCTTAAACATACTGACTTTTGCACAATAATCCTAACTACCTAGAGGAGCTCATCCCGTCCTGTCCCGTCCCATCCTGTCCCATAAAAGGTTTCAATGTGGACACTGCATACATTGTAAATAAACCAAGACATGCCACACTGTTATCAATGCAGTGGATAATAGAATTTGTAATATTTAACATTTTCCACTCATAGCAATATACATGCGGTGTATACAATCAAATGTACGAGCGACAAAATCTATGTTGGCCAAACCCAAAGACCATTCAAGAAGCGCATGAGCGAAGACTTAAGTAACAAAAGATGCGGTCAGCCATTTAGTAAACCATTTTTTTCAACAAGGAATTGACTTTCTAAGACTGAAAAATTACATGAACTGAACCATCCTTAGATGGCAGATGTTCTGGATTTTGCAACTGCTCAGATTTGCTCCAGGAGGTCTGAATGAAGACCTACCATTAGTGTAAGAATAGAAGGACCTTTGTGAGTTTACTCATGAGCAGGGGACACAAATGCAACAAGAAATCTCCCCTGGAATAAACTGTATCCCCTCATTTTACTTTCTGCCAATTAGGCCTATAAAATCAGTCTGATCTCTTTCTCTTTTTTGAGCATTCAAGGTGGAAAAAAGGCAGAAGGTTCTTTTTACTAAATCTAAAGGAAGATAAGTAGGTCCGTAGAGAGAAACTGCAGCATGAGGAAAATGCTTCTGCAGAGGAATGTAGTAATAAAACCTTCAAGGGCCAGTGCTAGTGGGACCATTTGGGTTATCGGGCAAGGGAGCCCACGGTATCGGACTCAGACGAGTTGTGTGTGCGAGCAGACTCATGCCAGGCAAGCTTCGTGTGCGCCACCCGTGGGCGTCTTTCAGCATATCGTGAGACAAAGGTAATGAATCAGACTGCCGTCCGACACAATTCCATGCAAAAAATCATTTCAGTGGTTACGATTTAGAAATGCGTCAGATGGTGGGTGCACTTCATCACAGCATGGTTTTTACACATGTCGACAGATTCCAGGAGTAAACTTTTCATAATATCCTGAAATCATATATTCATTATATTTCCAGTTATATTACATGTGGCCTTACTAATGGGGAGTTTGTCTAATTTAACATTTTGGTGCATTCTGCGCACCAAGAGGTGCGTGCAAACAAACAAACAAACAAACTGGTTAGCTTTAATGTAATGATCTTTTAATGGCCAAAATTTATAAATGCTACAAGCCCGTGGATTCAGTGGACAACCTTAATTAATTGAATGTGCAGTTCCTTTCTGAGGAATGCTCTCCCTTCCCACCAATGCTTTCTGATGGAATTTCCACTGCAGCCCCTGAAGGAGGAAGGGGGACAGCCCGCGCCCGAAAAGCGGCATGGCCCCCGAAGGATCGGCACGGCTGCCCCATGGAGGCACACCACCCACATGCGTGGGCCCCCCAAAAGTCCGCTCGCAGCTCCCCACTTCAGCCACCCTCTCCCGCAATCCACCCCCACAGCCATCCCAGCCCCAGGGGACGTTGGGCAG
Source organism: Varanus salvator macromaculatus (assembly GCA_023646645.1). Taxonomy (NCBI): domain Eukaryota; kingdom Metazoa; phylum Chordata; class Lepidosauria; order Squamata; family Varanidae; genus Varanus; species Varanus salvator. Next base: position 8,271,953 of record JAIXND010000690.1, on the reverse strand, counting down.
GGAGCACCAAGCTTGTGCTGCGGTTCAGTATGTCTGAGAACTCCCTGCAGATGGGTTCTCCAGCAAGTCTCCCTCCCTAAGCCCCTTGCAGAAATGGCTGCTAACAACACCAAGACTCACACAGATGAGAAGAATTACATTGCTATACTCTTTCCAATGAAGATCAGTTTTGTTTTTCTCAAGGTATCTGGTTAAAAGGGGTTCCCAGGGGCCCATGCATTTTCCTTTACAATTTTAGGGAAACGAAAAGGCAGTGCTATGGCATGGTAATTAATTCTCAGCTGGTTAGAAAGGCAGCGTCACTGCTGATTGCATGAGTCACTAAAACGGTAGAAGGAATTGTGCTGGTGGAAAAGCTGCAGGAAATAAACTGCGAGAGGCAGGGAGGTGGGTGTTCCGCAATCCGAAAGGGCCTGAGCACTCACTCCGGCCGGCTGGTACCGGCCCAGGCAGCCCGGGAACAAAACAGACCGCAAAAAGAGGTGCAGACACAAGAAGGAGGAGGATCTCGGCCAGAATCCAGACGCAAGACATTAACTTGGCAAAAAGCCATCCATCTAATTTGACTGAGCCCCATAAAGTGAAGTCTAATCTCATATTACAAATGTTCAACCTTTGCTGCTTTTTAAAGTAAGCCCTGTGAAATATTTAAAAGATGGCTGAAAAATACGAACAAGTATGCCCTGTCAGAGCAGATCTGATGTTCACGTCGCCCCACAAGCTTTACTTGAGGTTTACTCAAAGGTTTCTCAGTTGGTTGCACAGCCTGGGGTGTAATGGGAAACTCCAATGATTTGCATCCTTTCTATAATTCCTCTCATGGCACCGGTATGTTTGTTGCCCAGCTGCATGTGCTGTACATCTATGAATCTAGTCCGCTGGCCAGGGGAACAAAACAGCCACCCCCTCAGACCTTACTCGGGGCTATTCTTAAAGCTGAGTGCAAAGCACTAACATTTCTGGAACATGGAGCAGGTGGGTGGGACAGAAATTGTGGAGAAAGCGGGCAAATATTCAGGACGGACTCATCAAGTCTAAGCTGTATTTCAGAACGTGAAAACACTTTGATGCAAGATAGCGGGTGACCCATGCGATTGCAACACCTGGCAATCCAGATACGATCTGCTGGTTTGTCTGTTCTTAGCCAGACAGCACGAATTATAAAAATATGCCATGTGAGAAGCACGAGCTGCATGGCCAAGAGCATTCACCCCAAGCAAGCCCCGCTAGACTGGCAGGAATAACCGACACAGCGATGATACTCGGTGGACTTGAAGTGCTTACAAGTCGCAACGTTCCCTTGTAGGTTCAGTGGGGAAAGTACATTTAGACTCAGGGAAGCAAACCATGGTGTGGCTCACGTATTCTGGAAAGGGCGGGTTCTGTACCCGTGAGGAACACGGGGGATCAGATCCGGACAGTGTTGGCCTTGCTTTTGCTCGGGAAGATGAGACGACCTTCCAGGCAAAGCTGAATCCCACTGATTGCAATGCAAAGCATGCCTGGCGAAGTTTCTCCATTGCCTAGACGACGGGGCCCCCTTGCCCCCACTGCAGACCACATGGCCCACCTTCCCCATCTTACTTTCCCTGGAACCCAGGTCTCTTGAGGTCCACCACTCTCTGGTGGGGACTGGTCAAGACCCAGACCTGCTTCTGGGAGGAGGATCCTGTGGGAGCGGAAGCAGGGCCACCCGAGTGCCCCTGCGCCCTTCCCATCGCTGTCTGGCCATAACGCCAGAAGGGCGGAGGTCTCACATCGTACCAAGTGACAGCCCAGTTCACACACTGTGCCCCTTGGCTTCCACACGCACTTTTGATCTTGTTCATTCAAACATACAGTTGTTTGTGTTTTCCGCCACTGTTATTACCGTCATTTTACTACAGGTTACAGTTTTTAAGTTCCATTCTATGCTGCCTTCAGAGGGTTGGTTCTAAAGGGCGACTTGCAAACAAGAAATAAACACCTCAGTTATGGGTAGCGGAGCCGTGGGGGAAATCCAGATGACTTAAAGTAAAGGAAACGGCCCCCGACTTCTCCATGGATAAAATGCTGCCTTTATCACAGGACTTGCTTTGCAGTTATACTAAACGCCAAGTAGTACTTTCCTGGCACCACACAGAGCAATGGCCGACCAAGTGGTTGTTATCTTGCAAAATACACAACCCAAGAAATTCTTCCTCTACTGGCAGAATACGGTATAGATCTGGATGGAATCTACTAGCTGGCCCTGGAGCTGAAGGCTGCTTTCTACCCCTACCCCAGCACAAAAGGAATTTTTCCTTTCATTTCTGAGACATACCGGAACTGAGGAAAAATCAAGCCCACAAGGAACAAAACAGGAGAAAAGATGGACGTTCAAGCAGATGGACGTTCTTCCAAATTCGGCAGCCTTAAACAGGAACGCTGCTCTTTCTTGGTAATGGATTAGTTAACGTAGCACGAGATGCCTTTTCCATCCTCCTCCTCTATGATTCATCAGTCTTTTGGATGAAACATAAAACCGAAGCCCGGCTCACTTAACATCCAAAAAACCAAAACAAAAAGCAAAAACAAAAAAAGCATTTCTCACAAAACTTAGAGCCGCTAGCGCATTATGTTCTGGGCCAAACTTAGACCTCATTCTCTCTATCCAGACACACGCGCTTGTCCTACCCAACACTCCATCTGCAATTTCAATTAGTGCTTCCATGCTCTGCTAGATGGCAAACAGCAAAAGTCAAAGCCCTGGTGTGCTCATTAAGATTTCTGACTGTTCCAGCGGGGTTGGTGAAGAAGTTTTCTTGAAGTTCAGAATCAGGAGTGGGAGAGATTATGATTTACAATATGACTATTTTTAACAAAACGGAACAAACCCATTTTGTTAAATCCTGCAAATCTACGGCACTTCACTTATTCTCGTGGCAAGATTGCTTTGCAGTAACATTTTGCAAAATCCAGCAAATTGTGATTTAGACTCCAAAGCAGGAATGCGACATTAAAATGAACACTTTTTTTTTTTTTTGCTCTGGTGCTGCATGTTCCTTTATGAACAAGAAGGAACCAAATGAAAAGCTTGGGGACATAAAGTAAATCTGAGGCCAGCAGTTGGAGGTGAGGTCTTCTCCATGTGGTCAGACTCGGGTCAGCTGGAGGAGACAGCTCAGGATGCTTTCCCAAAGTTGTGAACTGACTCACAGTGCTGGCTGCCTTGGTTGGATGCAGGCCTGATTCTTACCTTCTGCTTATGGCAAGTTCGGCTCACACTGGCCCCACGGCTGCCTGCAAGGCCCTGCAGAGGGGCTGCCAGACTCTGCCCCTCACTTTGCCCACCCAAACCCAAGAATGCATCTCTTTCCAGCTGCAAAATGTCGGTGCTCATATATGAGCGGTAATCTGCAGACCTGCAAGCAATTCGACAACGCTCTCCGCGATTCGGGGGGGGGGGCAGTTCCCCAGAGCGGCTGCGTGCAGGTTCGCTCAGAAGGAACTCCCGCCGATTTCTACAGGGCTTCTTCATAAGGAGGCATCAGGCTGCAGGTTTCGTGGTTCCAAAGACATCCACCTGCCGGGCTCTGACAGCAGGGCTTTTCGGGGAATTGAAGAAGCTGAACGGATGACTCCTGGAAACCTAAAAGCTCTCCTTCTGGTTTGCACCACGGAGCTATTGCAAAAGTATCACAACTGCTCAGAGAGTTTCCCTCCACATCTTGGATGTGCGGGACAAACAGCTCAGGCGTCAGAAACACAGTGTTTACTGAGAAGCAGGCTTGCGGAAATCAACAGGCCCTTCTTCCAGGTAAGGGCACAGCCACGATGTCTCTCAGTGAAAGGTCAGCATATCGAGCACCAGGCTGTGGCCTTGCATAAGTACTCTTTGGAACGGTCCTGGCGAGGAGACCTTTGTTTTTACAACGCAAGGTAAATATTTGCAAAAGGGCGAGTGCCGCCATGACATTCTAAAGCAAAGCAGCGCTTGTTTGAGGAGCGAAACGTCATTTTCTAAGAAATCTGCCTGGCTGAAAGCTGAATAATCAATCTTCAAGCACAGACATGGCAGTGGGGAAGCCGGCCAGCATCGCGTCCTTTTCATGTCCAGGACTTGTGCCCAGATTTGCTTTCTCGCAATGCCTGCCAGCTCCGTTTGTCACATGTTCCCCACGTCTCCTGAGCATGGCTTTCGTGTAGGCCGACAAGCGCAAGCTTCGCAGCATGGATCTTCTAAGGCCATTTCTCCAAGCGGCAGCACAAAACAAGGTTAACTGGCTGTTCAAAGTGGCCATTATTCCTCCCCGGCTGGAGAATGCTTTTGCACACCCTTGTCTATCAGCTCCATCAGCTATGTGCAATGCGAACATTTCGCTTGCACACCCACCAGCTGTAATCCTCCCCCAAGAAGCCTCGGCAGAGGAGGTGGCATGAATCTTTTCCCCATCTCTTAGGCATGGAGTGCTCACATCATGCACCAGCCTACATGCACAGCTGTGGGATGCATGTTTGCCTGGTCCATCTGTGTTACCAGATGATCTTCACCCAGCTGGGTGCCTAAGCCAACACAAACAAGAATAGTGCAACTGAAAGCTGAGATCGCTGCAAGCAAGCCAAGAAATCGGTACAGATGCATTCAACACAGATGGGCTGAGTCTGCTAAGAATCATGCTCTGCCCTTGAAAGGTCTCTGCTACACTCACCGATCCCCAAGACTGGTCTCAGCATTCAAAATCAAGAACATATTTAATGCATAAGCCCCCAGATTTCGATGGAACTTACTTCCCAAGAAGTGGCCAGGCCGAGCTCTGTTCAATGAAGAGCACAGCTCCGAGGGAAGGCTTCCGTACACCTCCCGAAAATACAGCCACAAAGCAGCCCGTGGCCAGCAAGAAACCCTCCGGGCAGGAAACTAAGAGGATCGACAGGAAATTCCAAGGAACTTAACAGTCAATGCACTGGGCAAATCCAACTGGGCAGTAGTTGCCTAAGGCCAGGCAAGGAATACAGCCACAGCAAGGGTGTTGGGGCTGTTTCAGTGCAGCGAACCCCCAGAGGCATGGACTGCTGTTCTCAAAATTCCCAGTCCACGTGGCCCTGGGAGCCACAGCTAGGAGGCGAGCTCTGCATGAGCTGAAGCCTTGTGGGCCGGTGCTGCCCACGCCTTGCAGCAAACGCTGCGCTGGCTTTGCAGAGGACGAGTTCGTGGGATGCTGCCCCAAGCACTGTGTTGTGCCAGCCACTGGGAACACATGTGCACATGAGCAGAATGCTGGCTAAACATTTCCTTTCCAACTCACCCCATTTCACCACGATCAGCTTGAAGGCACTTGCTGCTTTTCTTGAGAGCAGCACATGGCAGACCACGCTAAGGGGGAGCAGGCCGTCCATGTGGGACTCTTGGGGAGCAGCCAAAGTGCGGCCGAGCACCTTCAACAGCAAATAAAATCGACCCCCACGTTGTACCACTGCTCTTCCAGGGAACGTGAAGCACAGGGACGGCTCAACAAGAAATCAGGGCTGTATCTCGCCGCGAGTCTCAAACAGGGGTCCTTGCTTCCCACAGAACATGTCACCAGAAATGCAGGAAATGCCTTTGTGCGCACTTTGGCTGAAACCCTGCCTCTAAAACCGGACTCCTTCTCAAATGATGACACCGAGAAAGCTGTCAGCCCACGACAGGCAGAAAAGCATGGCGAGAAAAGCAAAACAACGGCAGGCAGCAGCTCGCTTGGACATCTGGAGCGATCCGACATGGAAAGTCCACAACTGGGAATGCAGCACTGCGCTGTGCGTGTGTGGGAGACAACAGCACGGGGCAGCCGAACGGCCGGGAGACGTGATAACCCTGTTCAAAAGTTGGGCGGACAAGGAGACCTTGCCAGAAACGTCGGCAGCAGAGACCACACGTGCGCTTCAGCAAGGATAAAATGATGGCTGGAGGAGGAGAAGTTACTAACATCTTAACTTTTCTTTTTCCTTCCTTTGAAGGGATTTTCTGATGATTGCTTTTGTTTGGTCGACTGATATGGAATAGTATAACCATTAACACAAAAGGTGCAAAGAACAGGAAAAAGGGTCTTTTTAAAGGAGGGAAAGGCTGAATTGTGGCTGTTGCAGGAAACTGTGTTAACACGCTGAAGTGAGAGCGCTGTTACTGTTCCCATCCCAGGATCCTGCCTGGGATGCAACAGGCAGGCCTCCCTGGTTGCGTCGAGGAACAAGTGGGGCCATTTATTTTGGGCACATCTTGTTGTGATGGCAAATGACTATATTCTGATCTGAGACTGCCAGTTCTGAGACTGACGCATCTTCCCTTCAGGGAGCCTGGGCAGGTACTCCCAGCGGCGGGCTGTGAACTGGTCCAGCAGGCCCCGCTTCCTTTCTCCAGGGGAAGGCTGGCACGGTGGAATTTCTAAGCCGAAGCCCCTGATAAATAATGGCACTTTTGTTACAGGACTCCAATTCCCACAGCTCTGTCAGAGCGCTCTTTAAGTTTTGACAGAATACATACATATATGTTTGGCTTCTTCTCCCATCTAAGTGACAGCCAGCAAAAAGTTGGCCGCAGTGGTGGGACAGCCACTTTCTGCTCCGCGCGGGGCATCATTCCCCATTGCAGTACCTCCCTGCCCAGGAAAGGAAGCTCTGGAGCCCTGAGGAGAGCGCCGGGGGCTCCCCAGTCTCGGCCCAAGCGAGCCGAGCGCAGAGCTTCCGGGGCCGCCAGAAGGTTTGCAGGAGAACGCTTCTTGGCAGCCCTGCTCAGCTCTCGTCAACTCCGGGCTGCCAAGTTGCTATTAAGGAATCACAGTTGCCCTTCCCCTTCTTCTCCTTAGAGAAGAATCTTCCTAGCAGGATGGTCTTCTCCAGGGAGCCTTCCCTCTCATGCTGTGCCTGAAGTAGGACAGGCTCTGCGACTTGGTTCCACACTAGCACAGGCCTCTGCCTTTTCTGCACTCCCAGAGAATCAGGGCACCGGCTCTGTCTGGGTCAGGAACATCCCTGGGCGGCAGTTCGGGGGGCACCCAGGAGCCCAGCCCAGGCGCTGCAGACATCCAGAGGAACTGGGCGCTCGGAGAGGCTGCTTCCCCTCCCACCGCTCTCCATGGGAAGGCTGGCTGAGCAGGCTACCGGGAGCCCCCCGGTGCCCCAGACACCCACCCCTCACACAGTGTTCCAATATTTTGGCTGAGTAAGCAGCGAGACAAAGATCTGGGCCTCAGCCAGAAACCGGAATGCACATGCTTGAAACTAGGCATGCATGGCAGGAGCTTTCTGTGGGGCTGGGGGACTTCTTTCCCTAAATGAGATTTGTGCTTAAAGGGATCCCGTGCAGATATAAACATCGCGCTGCAAGAGCAACACAGCAAATTAATTCAACACGTTGCTTTGCTGCTTTGTCTGCTGCACTACGCAGAGCAGGTGGAATGAACCCTTTCCTGCTACGGGTGTGTGCATGCGGATGCGCGCCCCTAACGCCAAACCACCGCCAGAGCGCTCCCCTCTTCCTGCAAGTCCCTGGAAAATCTCTCTTCAGCAGGTTTGATACATGCGAAAGCCCAATTGTGAGGGACGCGTGTTGCTAATTCCCAGGATCGACGTCTCGGCGTCCTGAGCTGCTTGCTGCAAGCCATCAGTGAGTCTTGGGGCATGAAATCAGCCATGCCGAGCCCACTTCACAGTCAGCAGAACACTGGCTGCACCCGATCTCAGGCCAACAATCCCAATTCCCACTCTGCTGCTTCCTGGGGGGAACATGCTTGCAAACATTACGGGCATGATCCATCCGAATGGAAGAGCATTCCTGTGCCTCAAATTTCCATGGGAAAGTCAGGAACATACTTGATCATTCTCCACTGCAAACAACAGTGGACAGAAGGATGTAAGGATGGCTTAGATTTAAGCCACGAATTTAAGCCTGTAACTGGGAAACGAACCTGACCAGGTGCCTGTTCCAGAGATAACCCGTTACCACCAGCACTACCGGAGCCTGAAGCCTGTCGGCACACCATGGACATCAGAGAGGACGATCTTGGCACTGAGGAGCGTTGAAGCCTCCCTTTCGCCATTTTCATGTACCTTTTATTTTGGAAAAGGTCAAAGGGCAAGTTGTTCCAACTCAAGGAACTGGGACCTCCTCAACAGCACCTCTAGGAAACTCACCCTGTAGGTGCTCCAAGAATTAAAGCAGAAAACCTTTCCCATCTTACAATTTCCTGCTAAGTATGTAACTGTCAGCGATGCCTGGAGTTTACGAGGAGTACCAAGGTATGCAAGTGCAGGTCACGCAAGCAGCTCTCCTGCTCTTTGCATCATTGCCGCAGCTGGTGAATCAATATGGAAAAAGAAACTGATGTCTTTCACAGCCCCCTCCTGCCCTTCCCACACCTTCACTCTTGTGTTCATTTGGCGGAATTCAGGCGCACACAGTAATGTTTTCCTTACGCAGAGCTAAGTTCCCAGCACTCTTCCTAACCCTACAGATGGGTCAGATAAAGACCGGTTTCAGTCACCTTCCGCCTTCCTAAAATGTTTCCGAGAGAAAAGCGACGGCACTGACATTCCCCGATGAGAGAGCGCATCAGAAGGCGTATCGGCCGGGCATCCTCTAGCAAGCCAAGGCGGAATCCTGGCTCTTCGCCCAGGGCCGTATCCCCTCTGGGCCAGGCTGCCTGTGCAGAGGAAATGAGCTTTCTCCTTCCCTTGCCGGCTATTTGCCGTTGTGTGTCACCGGGGAGCAGAGCGAGAGGTTGCCGATTCTGGCTTGATTGATTCCTTTAAAAAGCCATTTCAAAGACACCCTGAAGTAGCGCCCCTCCTCGCCCTACGGACTGAGACTAACATATAGAACAGCGCCTTAATGAAACATGTTTCTGGACGTGAGCCTGCAGGCCAGTGCCGGGGAGGCCGAGAACGCCCCTGCAGGTAGGTGCCTGGCTGAAGGGGCGGGAAGGGCTTGGAGCAGGGCACCTGTGGCCTCGGCCCGTGCCTGCATGCACGATTGAGACAAAGCGGCTTTCAAGATGCTTTTATTGGGGGGGGGGTGAATTTTAAGATAACACAAGTCATCTGGCTCAGCTGCCTGGTTTCCCCTCTGGAAAACCACAACACATGCTTTGTGCTTCCCCCTCCACCAGGAGCGAAATGACATCACTGCCACTTGCGGGGCTCGGTGGGCCAATAAAAATAACCGTGGCTGACCAAGCGCACTGCTGCAGGAATATTTTTGGAACCACCCCCTGCATTCCTGCAGGTCCCCTGCTCCCTCATCCAAACATATCCCGGCCTCAAAATTCCTCACATTTTCTGCACCAGTGTTTCTTTTGGGTCTGCACAATGGCACAGTTCTTCGCCTGAGCTGTGCTTGTGTTTGGAAACGGAAAGAGCAAGACCACAGTCCTAAATAACCCATAAGGGAACTCGCAGGGGCCCGGTGTTATTTCGCAAGGTAGGGGAGGAGGCTGCAGAGAAGCTCGCGTTTGCCCAGGGAGGTTTGCTCCGCCAGGCATTTGGAGAAGGTGGGCCAAAGTGGGCCAGCCGGCACCACATTCCTCCCCTCCTGTGGAGCGCCTGGACGGACCCGCAGTCGCTCCTCCTCTTGCGGCATCAGCTGCGTGAATGGGCGGCCTCTGGGGAACCGCAGCAGCAGCAACGGCCACAACAGGAGCCTGCGTGCTTCACTGCAGGGATTTTTGGGAATGACGGGGAGAAGCACGATGGACGGGCAGCGCCCAAGCCTCGCATTCCCCCATCCTTCAAGGCAGGGAGGGCAGGCGGGGAGGTTCTCCACCAGATGAGCTTGCCCTCTTGAGTCTTGGAGTAGCCAGGCAACGAACAGCGATCCCTGGCTAGGTCGGGCTACGGCAGCTCACACAGTGCCTGCAGGGGGTGGGGGGGATATTTTGAGGCCAAATCTTCACCGAAGTGTGTGTTTTCCCTCTGGAACTTCCACTTCAACAGTAACGCATCAAGCCGAGGCTGTTCAACTTCCAAGAATGTCCTTAAAAAACATCCTAGGCAAGTTACTTACAGGTGCAGCATCTGCTAAGCTGCCCATCTTGTGTCACTTCCATCCTACCCTCAACTAGAGGCGGACGAATCTGCCAGTTTCACTGCTTTATTTCCCAATCCTAAATTCAGTTCACATTGAACATTTAAAGCCTTAAATTCTGTGCAACCCAAACTGTGAGAATTCTTTTTTAAAGCCCACATAAAAATGCATAGGAATATTTGTACACATCTTACCCAATATGCATACCATTGCAAACTATTTTCCCCATGTACCACATTTATGGTATCTTCCCTAACATATACAAGTGTGTGCACAGCTTTTGACTGAAAAACTCTATTGCAAAATGCACAGACGTTCCTCTTCCAATGCATAACTGAATTTTGGTTCACGTCATGCTTGAAAAGTGCCAAATCCGTTAGGTGTGCACTAAAATGTGTACCAAATGAATTTATTTCCCATCCCTGGTACCAACATGAATTTAATGATGGTTTGACAGAGCTATGGACATGTTTTGTCCATCCCATGTATATACAAACCGAAGAATCACCTCTAAGTTGATGGAGATGTAAGTAAACAAGACTGGCCAACTAGTAGCCTTCCAGATGTTTTGGCCTACCACTCTCATCATCCAGCACCACTGGAGAGACCAAAACCTCTGGGGAGTCCAACGGATGCCTTCCACAAGTGCATCTTTTCTCTCAACTTTGGAACTGGTACGGACTGACGGCCTGTTGGGAAAGGCCGCTCAGTCTTTCAGGACCATCTAATGACAACTTGATTACCATTGGAGGAATTGCCAAAAGGGTGTGCCAAGACTTTTCAAATGGCATTTTCACTGAGGTGGTGGGAATTAACTTGAAAGGGCAACAAGAGTATTTGGACTCTTAATTTTAAATAAAGGCAATAAATTCTAGCAAACAAAATCCTTCTGGACATAAATCTCAGGGACAGGCTGACCTTGGTCTCTCGTTTCTGAGGAAAGAAAATAGACATCCACAAGGCAGAGCCTGCAACAGGCCAAATCAGTCCTTCCGGAGCAAAGCTTAGCTGTGCATTAACATACTTGCTTGTGTGTTATGCCCTTGTCCCCTGCAGGGACACAACCTTTCCACTTTCACCAGAGCACAGCAATGGCTGCCAGGTGTGGGATTGTTATGGGTAACCACTGGCAAAGATGCATAGGCATTAAACATCCCAAATTACTGACTTGCAGCCGTTGGGGCACTCTGGAAATTGCTTGCCAGTTTTCACATGCTTCACCTGCAGAATGCGTCATGCATCCTTGGGAAAACGCTGACATACAATGCCAATCCTGTCTTCGCAAACTGTCTATGTTGACGGATCTTCGATAGCAGATAATCTAAGGTCCTGCCCAGTGTCGAAGCGTTCTGCTTAAAAAAAAAAATCTGCTGTTTGCAGTTTCCACATGAATCATTCATGTATTTTGACTCCTGATTTCTGCAACCTTCTGGAGTGTGGGTCCCACGGGTCGGATCCAGGCCGCCATGCCCACTCATCTAGTCCGTCATAGAGGTTTTGGACTCATCACGCGCGCAGCAAGGCAGCCACTTGCTCGTGTGGAAATCATTTTGGACTCGCTCGGAGAAAAGGATTGCTGTGCACAGCCCGCACCCCCCGCCCACACCACCTTGGCAGCCTGCACCCATCGCCGGCACCTTTCAACGGCCCCCCCCGTTGAAAAAGTTTGAAGACCCTGGTCTAGAGCAAGGATTCGATCTGCTGAAGCCTTTAAATGGTGGCTGCGTTTATATTTTCTAGCAACTACCAATAGCTACCTGCCTCTGCCGCTTTCAGACATGTACGTTGACCGGCAGTCAGGAGAGATGGAGAAGGTGCTGCCTAGACTGGGCTTCTCTGCAGAGGTGCTGGGCAACCACAGGCTGCAGAAGCCCCAATTTTTTGTTGATCAGAGATTAATAGACCTGAATCTTCAATATTTGAGGACAGCTGCTCAGGACACCAGCTCTCACTCTTCATCGGAACCGCAACAATTGCTGTCATGATGAATTAACTCTGGCCCCACACCTGCACGCGGAAATTATCCCGAAGCAGAGAAGGGCATTCACTTGCCCGGTTTAATATGCTTCCATCAGCACAATTAAAAGGACTCTTCAACAAGGCCCCGGTCAATGGACAGGTCTGTTCCTGTGGCGCTGGAGCAGTAGAGATGGCAGAACACTTTCCGCACTATGGCAGTTTTTATAGAGAATGCCGAAAGAAATGGATTAAGCCATTAAGAACAGATCTCTATGGAAATCATTCTTCCACTCGAGTATCTATTTGTTTAAGGGACGTTGCCAATTTTTTTATGACTGCAATGCGGATTAGGAAAAATGTGGTCACCCGCTTGAGTGAAAATATTGCATAAACTGTACTTGCTTTAATTATGTTTTAAATTTTCTACTGCTATTTTATCTGTATATTAATCTTCCTGGTCTGTGACCGTAAAATAAAAACTAACTAAGAACAGTGACAACAACAACAACCTTCTAGCTCGAAGTCTTTTGCTTTCAACATGACTAAAAATAATAAATTGACGTTTTAATGTACGCATCACAGGGAAAGGTCTTTCCCTCATTAATTGCACCCTTCTGGTTGCTGAATCGCTGCTAAGCGAGAGGACCGGGAACGAGGTCAGGCTGCTTCATGGAGCCTGACCAGCCTCTCAGGCTCTCCCGGAGGTTCTGTTGGCCAAGCCGGCTTATTTTTCCGTGATTTCGGGAAACAATTGCCTTTTGCTTTTTCTCTGCTGTCTCCAGATTCCTTAAGATTTTTTCACTGTTTCCAGAAAACGAGACATGTTGCATAATACTATATGCGCAAGGTGGATCCAGTGCTGTGGAAATGTCATGGGAATCATTTTATTTTATTGTTTTTTGCTTCAGGAGAGAACACCAGCACTGCCTAAATTTTGAGCTTATGGGGGAGGGGTGAATCCATGATGACTGGGAGGGATTTTCCCTCCCAGGAGGGACTTTATAGGCTACAAAATGCCCCGCTGCTGCACTGCTGAGCGTCGCTGGCGCATCCTGCAAGGCGATGTGGGGAAGGCGAGGGAAACGGTGCCGGTTCCACCCCTGGCATTTTGTGCCAAGCTCTGTCTTGCCCTGGCTGCACCATTTCGGCCTCCAGTGCAGGATTTCCGCTCATCCATGTCTACAAGTTGTCCGAGCGAGGACCCCATGCCAGGGGGCCCATCCAGGAGCGAGAGCCCTTAGTCGTTTGCCCATCCCTGTGGGGCCAATCCGGATCAGGCCTTCCGTGCTGCAACTTGCACTGCCAAAAGAAGGCCCCATTCAATGGGCACCTTTGGCAAATGCAAGACAAACGGCAGACCAGGGAGGCCAGTTCGGAGTGTCCAGAGGGGTCGCCTCCCTGTAGGAATCTCCCCAGCACCCAGATCCACATCCGCGGCCCCTGGAGGGAGCTCCCCCTCAGGAAACGAGGGTGGCGACAAGAAGCAGGGCCTTTTTGGGAGTGGCACCGTGATGCTGAACCAGACCCCCAGAGAGGTCCGCCCGGTGCCCTTGCTGTGTTCTTTTCGGCACCAGGAGAAGAACTTTTTATTTCGCCGGCATTTTAATTGCTAATCTGATTTCAACGGTGTGTATTTTAATAGAGAATGCGGTCTGTCGTACGTTCTGCCCAGTTAAGCCTTGATAGGACACTTCTTACTGCTATATGATTATGTGTCACATGGGGTTTTCGATGTTTTATATTGTTTTTACATGGTTTTATGTCTGGAAGCTGACCAGGATGGGATGGACTAAAAATCAGATTGAGGGAGGGAGGGAGGGAGGGGGGTTCCGCCAGCCCACCTGTCCATCAGTCCCGATCAAGATCTGGGATCTCGTGCCAAGAAATCCCACCAGGACGCTGATGAGCCTCCATGCCCGTCCTGGCGTCCCACATCCTGTTCGCAGCCCATGGAAGCATCTTGCTGCGGCTGTAGCCAACCCACAAGCAAGCGGCCAAAACGAACGAAGGGACACCTGGAGCCCAAGCAGCCCCCCAAACGCACCTGCGCTGCCTCACGGCAGAGTTGTCCTCTCACGCTCATGACACGGCAAGCACCGCACTTTCTGAGGCGGCTGAAGCCCCTCTTCTTTTCAGGGCAAAGCTATTATGATTGTGCTCATGAGCATATCTTTTTGGCAAGACACAGAAGTTTGAAAATAATTTAGACTAAGCAGAGCTTTGCAAAAATGCTCTTATCTGTGACCTTGCATTCCTTTCCCATTCTAATTTTTTCCATCTTCATTTCTCCTTCCTTCTACCAAAAGACATAAATCCAACATTTGAAGGTATACTTCATCATCCCTCATGAAAAGAAAAATGTGTTGGAGCCGTCTGAAGCCCGTCGCTGAAGCTGCCACCCGCAAGAGCAGCCCGCATGGCCCGCGCTCGGAGAGGGCTGCTTTTCGCCTGAGGCCTGCTCTTCAATACCCCATCTGCTTGTCAGGCCAGCTCGGCCACACCGTCTGCTCCCAGCGCAAGCATCCGGCCGGCCTCCTGCCTGGGAAGCTGGCTCTCCCTGCGAGGACGGCGTGTCCCTTGGACTTGCCCATTCCCGGCATGGCCTTCTTTCCCCCTTGACCTTTGGCAGTGCCAACTCCTCCAGCTTGAAATGGGCCTGCCCCACACACCCGGCCGGAGTCACCAAGACTGCTGTCCGGCCATGCTTGCTTGTTTGTCTATTTATTTATTTATTTATTTATAAACATTGTATGCCGTCCAATTACTTGCATCTCTGGATGGCTAACAACATAGGTAATTTGACAACCCACTCTGGCTGCAAGTTAATAAAATGCAACAATAAAATTCAGTATTAAAATATATTAAAATATTGATTAAATAAAACATTCTCAACCTGGCGCCAAAAAACATATAATGATGGTGCCAGGCGGACCTCTCTGGGGAGCGCATTCCACAGTTGGGGCGCCACCGCAGAGAAGGCCCTCCTCCAGGTGCTCTGTCCCCTAACCTCTTTCACGGAGGGTTCCCGGAGAAGAGCCTCTGCTGCCAATCTCAGGGGGCGGGAGGGAAAATAGGGAAGAAGGTGTTCCTTTAGGTAGCCGTTTGACTGTGAAAGAGGCACCGCAGACGGATGGTAGAGCAACCTTCTCATGTCTTGGTTCACAGCTCAGGGCAAGGTAAGGGCCACCGTCTGCTGGGCACCCCCTGGGCTGTTCTGCAGACAGCCAGTGTGCGACGGCTTACGGGCTTGCGTGATCCTCGCAGACGCCCACTGACTTCGGGCATCGGCGCTCCGGCCATTAGCCTGAAGGCTCTGGGACTCAGCACACACGTGGCCCAGCTTTATTTAGGCTCTATCCCACAGCCAAAGTTCGATGCACATCTCATGGTAAAGCAAAAACAGGGGCCCTGGGTGCTGCCAGGCTTGGGGAGCAGAATGGGGCAGGGACCGTTCTGCCTGGCCCAGCCAGTCTTCCCCCTCCCCTCCCCTCTCTGCCCCGGGGCATCACATGAGCAAGCTGGCCCCTGACATCTTTCCAGCACTTATTATGCAAGGACCCTTCCCCAGAAGCACTGCCTGCAAAGCTCCGCATCAGAAGGGAAGCACAGCAGCCAGTCCACGCATCGCTGGAGGGCTTCTTCCCAGGACCTGGATGCCACGCCACTCCAGCAGTTCGAGCACGGCCAGAATGGTTTGGGATCAGCCTGAGACACTGGGGTGCCCTTGCGCAGAGGAGGACGGGGCAGGTGTGAAGGTATCTGAGCGCCTCCTCTTCCACATCGGGCTGCCCCGACCACCACCCCGGTGCCACATGGCTTTGAACAGCCCTGTGTAACCCGACAGTCGATAATGTGATATGGACAGAGAGTTAGGCGTGTTGTACTTCCCAGGACAAGAGGCACACAAATGGTTAAAAGAAGATGGAAACCGGCCCGGATTGCTACTTCTGCTCTGCTTTTATCATTAGCTTGACCAGAGAGGACAACACTAGTTAAGTTGTGGTAGCAAGAGGAAATCCAGTGCTGGAGAAATCGACATTGATTTAATGTTTACTTAGGATCTGCTCCACCAATGAACTCCAGATGTTGGTTTTAATTGTCACATTCCGGTGTGCCGGAGCAGCATGAATCTGTGCAGGTCCACTGTAAAGCCATTTGCCAGAGTCACACTGAATCTTGCACTTTGCCAGTTATTGAAAGGGGAAAGAGGCGCCTGAAACACTGAACGTTTGGTGCCTTTCTCTGTGGTGCTGGAAAGCAGCATGTGCTTGTTGCTTTCAGTGGAAAACAGATCCAAGCCTGGCTGGCTTTCCTTTCTGCCCCAACATGCCGCAGTTCAGGCGGACAGTGAGTGTGGCCACCCTGTGCGCCGCACAGGACAAGGGGATGCATCACGGGCTGTGTGTGCGCTGCACAGCTGCTGCAAGGGGAGCAGGAAGCACAGCACTGGAAGAGGGCGGGGGGGTGAATTGCCTCCACTCGCCCCCAGCCCACCCCCACACTTGCTTCTCTCTGTCTCCTTCCTGAAGGAGCTCTGAAAGCCTCAGCAACTCTCTCCAGCAGCGGAACAGCTCAGCAAAGGCGGTCTGGGCCACCCGACCGTGTCTCCAATTCCTAGGAAGTGTGCATGGGCCACACGGTTTCCGGGCGACTCCTTCGTTTTGCCTAATAATGCCTCCACTCGCATTTCCGTCAGCTTCACCATGAATGAAAAGCCCCATGCGTCCCCTGGCAAGTCAGGTTGCGCAGCTTCTGGCCCGGCCTGGGAAGGAGAGGAGTCGCAGTTCCATGCTTCCAAAGGCTCTCAGGTACCACGGGTGTCCGCCTGCCGCCCCCGAGCATCGAAACCCCCTCCTCGTGGCTGCTCGGATTCACCCATTCTGGCTGGCTACTGGATTCAATATGAGTCGCTTCTCGAAGTGAGCCAGTACAGAGGTTCTCTCAGCTATGCTGAGGCAGGGAACATGCGCTCTGATGGACGAGAGGAGAAGATGCCTGAGCTCGGGGTGACCACCTGAGCGCAGGGGTTAAAAATAGGTTTGGGGGAGCCCTCACTTCATCAACAGTGGAGCAGAGGGCACAGCCAAGCAGTGCACCCTACCTTGGAAGGATGATCCCGCAGAAGGCGCACAGAGCTGAGCACAGAATCCAATTTTGCACCTTCGGGAGCTTGCAGGACTTGTCGACTTAACACAAGGAGCTCTCCCAACCCTTTACTCAAAATATTATTTTCTTTTCTCAGGTGTTGCTGTTTAATCCAGTAGGTGTATCCAAACAACACGAGAACATGAACCAGTTAGAGCGATTGCACAAGAACGGTTCCCGATAACCATCAGGCAAGAAAGGAAGAGAGGCGCTGCGAGTTTCGATGACCAGCCCTGCGGAGATCGTGTTGCCATTTCCCACCCTCTCCTGTGAGGCTGGCCTGGCTGCTGAGCGGACCAGGCGGCCGTGCGCCACACGTGGACAACTCCTGCCCTGGGGCCTTGCAAGGGCCCAGTCTCCAGACTCCAAGAAGCGGGAGCCAAGTGAGCAAGAGGGGAGCCGTTTCCGCTGCCTGTGGATCAAAGTGTAACCTCTCCTCTTTCTAGAGCCTGGAGATCTCAATAACATTTAAGCTGAAAACCTCGAAAGTGCGCCTGTACTGGCCCACAAGAGGAGTTTGGATAGGGAATGGTGACGAAAGGATGCAATTACACCTCCTTTGCCCACAAAAAGCATCAACGGGGCATTCCTGGCATTACCAACCCAGGATTCGAAACCAGGTTTCCTCCGGAGGCCACGTTCTTTGGCAAAGAGCATGCTGGGTACCAGAAGAGGGCTTGCAATCGCTGGGAGCAATGCAACCAGCCAAAGCGCGAGGGCCAGGCTGTCCCGGGGGTTGTGTGGCCCCAGCACTCTCCTCCGAAGGAGTTCGGGACTTCTCCGATGAGAGCCACGGCCAGCTCAGGGAATCCTGCACTGCAGGGGAAGCCAGCTTGCCTTTCTCTACGGCCTGCCAGTTCAGAGAGGAATCATCTTCCCCTTCTTAACTAAACGAGGAGATGGGACCTAAGACCGCATGCCCCCATTCAGAAAGAAAATGCCAAAAAGCACAGACAGAGTAAAACAAGCCCTTCTGATTTCGAGTCCTTCCATTCCAGCAAGAGACTGGGGGAAAGGGTTGAAATTCACATCAGTGTTCTTTGAATGGCAGCCAACCAGAAATATCCGGGTTCAGCTGAAGGGGGCCACCCTTGCTTCCTTCCAGACTCCACCACTCTGCAAAAAGCCTGAGAAAATCAACCCGGAAAGATGGTGCGTTCCGTGTGAGTGCGCACATCTTCACAAAGCACACCACCCCTACTTCAGCTCAGTGCTCATGTCCATTTCCACACACCAAGACTTCTCCATGTCTTCGCCTTCCCCTCAAAATGGGGCAGCTCATGTTCCATAGAGAGGGAGCCCAAAACACGCATATAGTTGAGACAAAGGTACAGAGGTGAGAAGGGGTGGGTGGGGCGAGACCCTTCCTCTACCGTGGAGTGGAAAAGCACTGGTTTGCTTTTCTCTTATGGGGCATTGTTTGATGAAAGGCCTGCCAGCCCAATTTCATTAGGGTGCAAATAATCCCATTGTTCTTCTCTGTTTGCTGTCCTTCCGTACCGTTAGGCGACGTCACAGTGTTCGAACAATGAACAAGACTGGGATGTTCTTTCCGAAGGTGCTGGCCCATGGCCTTCTCGGAAAGCAAATATTGCTCTCCTAGCCACGTTCTGGCTTCCCAAAGGTTTCTCTTCACCAAGCCAAGGTGGGATGAATGTTGTGCTCAGCAGCTTCTGGATTTTAAGATTTCAGATTGTTTGGGGGCAGGCAGTGGGCCTCCGCCCGCACTCCACAAGCAAAGGGGAGTTGCGATGTTTTGGTGCCGGCGGTCTGACAGATGCCCTGAGCTTTTAACCTCTTGACTTCCCAGACTCTTAGCTGCACAGCTGCATGACTTTACACAAACCCACCATGGGGCAAAGCTGGCCACGGAAACAAAACTACGGCCGTGGCACCCCTGAGTTTGGCAGACAGGCACAAACGCTGCACAATTTGGGTGTTAACAGATATAAATCTGTCATCGTGAGCAGGCTAAACATTCATCATCTTATTCACAGAAGAAGGCTGTGTGCAATTTGTAGGGCACAGAGTTCGGAACAAAGTGCACCTTTTATAAAGCTACTAATAAACGGGTGTTTGTGAGAAACTTAAGGCCTTGAGTAGAGAAAGTCCATATGAGTTTTGGATGCTTTCAGGCTCATAACGCCCTGTCCCTATTTTCCCGTTGATTGCCAAAAATTTTTAGCGTAAACATTTAGCTTTCTAAGCACATAGAAAACTTCAATACTCACAAAATGAGCAAGATTGCACAATGTACTAAATTTTAAATAAATTATAGCCCAAGTCCAATCTCACTGATATAAGCCATTTTTATGGCAGAATCTATCCAAGACAGTGTACAATATTTAAAACCACAAAATGCAATCATGATTCAAACAGCAATGGGGCAATTTTTAAAAATCAAAATTATCAGTTCAAACTAAATTAAACCATACATCAAATGGCATTGGAGAAAGGACTGATTCAATTATAGGCCAAGAAAAATGAAGAAGCATTTAGAACCTGCATAAAGTCCAGTAATGACCTGGTCCTTCATGCTCTCTGTTCTCTTTTGACAAGTGGATATTCAAACAAGCCTCCCATACCGATCTCAGAATGCAGACAGGTTGAGATGGGTAAAGGCCAGCCTCTTAATCACGCAAAGCCAGAAACTGAGGACAATGAAGATCAATCAATACAGGGACATTAACAGACTCGCACCCGCTGCAGCTACTGCAAACAGAAGCAGAGTTACGTGGCACCAACCAGTACTTAATCTGCACTTTCTGAACTTTCAGGATTTTAAAGGCAGTCCAACACAGAGAGCTTTTCAGCAGTTCTGGCTGCAGTCCATTAGAGCATGGACAACCAAAGCATGATCTGTCCTTTCCAGAGCTAGCCCATCCCGGTAAAAGACTCTGGAGTCTGAACTTCCCCAGTTGGCTCAAAATCCAGGATTATGATCAAATGCACACCTGGTCCTTCCAGGAAGCGCAACCCTGTTGAGGACCAGTCGTAAACCACCATTCAGAACAGCATTTCCCAACACACAACACCTGCCCCTGGTCTGAATGCAGTCAAGTCGTTCATCCCAAGGCAAGGACGAGGCTCCTGCTCAAGGGCTGGCCATCCTCCATGAGATGAGCAGATGGGCGCGAAAGACAGAGTCGTGTGTCCTCTGCCTTCTGATAGCAGCTCAGCTCAGGCCCCTGAACGACATCCCCCAACCGCTTCAGGGAAGCCAGTAAGATGAGGCAAGAGGCTTGCAGGACTCCATAAGCAGCAGTCCCCTGCGGTCCAACAGGCCTGAAGCACCAGACATGGAGCCCTGTACACCTACAGTGGCTTCCCATCATACCCATCCTAAACTGGGTTCAGACCGTTTAAGCTCTCCCCATCTTTCTGCCTTCCTATTTCAATGCAGAGCCTGCTTAAAGGTTTGAGAGTTGGACTGGGCCTCCAAAGATCCAGATTCTCATTCCCACAGATCCATGAAGGCCACTGCACGACTTCGGGCCAGTCACCAACTCTCGTCTTATCCTACCTCACAGAGCTGCTGTATGGATAAAACAGAGGAAGAAAAACTCTCCAATGAAGGCTTTGGCTTAACCTCTCACCAAATTAAATGAAGCATCCTGTTCAGCACCGCCTCTTCGTCCTCTTCCTAAATGTATATTGCAACCTCCCTTTCCCTGTGCCTCTCTTTAAAAACCCCTTGCTCTTTTACGAGAAAGCTGTAATAGCACCAAATGCCTCTGAGAAAAACCCGCAGCCGGAATCAAGACACACACATCCGAACAAGAGAAACCCGTGCGCTGGAAAGACGCTGAGCTCGACAGCGGTTCTGTTCCCATCACCCAGTGAAACGGAAGCCATTTTGTGAGCCAGATCGAATGTCCGTTGAGCGTCAAGACCGGTTGACACGCTGCGTTGCTTTCCTTCGGCCGAAAGCTAAGAATAAACAGAATTGCCAAGATATGCAGGGCTGATGCACGGGTGGATGTGGCGGCCCTGCACGCCGAAGCAGCTGCAAAGGATTGTGGGTTAAACTTCTCCATATGTCTTCAAGGGATTAAGTCTACACTGGCAGCCATTCTGGTTCGCATTTGTCAGCCGCAAGATGGAGCGCGCTGATGAAGCAGCGTAATCTGTATGAATTTCATGCTTGCTGCCATGGAAAAAATACCCTTTCATTTCCTTTAAATTGTGAACAGGTGTTGTCGCCTCCTGAACTTAACTCCTCTGTGACAACTTCGCGGGGCGTGGGGAAAGGGAGTGGGAGGGGGGCTCCGTTTGAAATGGAGGGCTTTGTGTTGGCCGCTCATGCGGTGCGGAGAAACACTACAGCTGAGCATGGTAGAAAATCCGATGAAGCTAATAAAACATGAAGGGGAAATCTGGTGAAAGAAAGAGAGAGAGCACGCGAGAGAGAATTGTTTTAACACTGGAACAGACAATGAAAGTTAACTTAACCCGTTCCACGACTGAGATTTCCTTCAGCAAGAAGCTGCCCAGACCTTCTGTGATCGACAGCACAAATGCGTCAACGTTTTTGAATAACACGCTCCTATTCCGACTGCCCCAGTCCTCTCTTTGCACCGCGAGTGTCGCCCAGAAACTGCCCCCTTCCAGGCAAGCACCCGGGCACCCAGACCTCACCTCACCTGTGTGGAGCTGCCCATGGACAGCTGTTCCATGGGAGCGAAAGGGGATGTCCACATGCTCGCCTGTTCCTTCTGGGCACTTTTCTCAAGCACTATCAACTGAGCTGGCTGCTCCAGGCGCAAGCGTGTGGGGCAGCCCCACAACCCACTGGGCAAAACACACAGGGGCACTTTCTTAGAGCTATGGGGATTGACAAGACTGCTCCTGGACACCGGGATGGCTCCCATTCCCTTTGCTCCATGAGGAATTTCCCGGGATATTTTATTCTGTGGGGTGAGAACCACCACGGGACCTGTCCACCCCATGTCCTGTCCCCAGGACTAAGGGCTGCCCAGGGGCCTTTCACATCTCGGCACCTGCACAACGCCTCGGAAGCACCTGCAAGCTCCAGACAGAAGCAGCACTCAGCAACACTCTGCGTGCGGGCAGGAAGGGGCAACTCTTCGCCGTTCCTGCAGGAAAAGGCTACACACTTTTGCACACACATTTGATGAGCACAAGCTCCTCATCCTGCAAAGAGATGCAACAGCTACATCTTACAGCTTCAGAGTACTTTCGACACTGCTATTTGCTTGCTGAATGACTAGCAATGTATTTTTAAAGGGGAATTAAGCCCGGTAAAAGGACTTCACAGGATCAGCTTCCATACAAGCTGTGCAAAATGCAAGGAAAACTGGTTTTCCCAGACTACAGATAATTCTATGGGACAAGGAATTCTAGCACTTAATCCCTGGAATGCTACGTCCGATTAAAGATGTGCTCTGTCTCTCCACTGTAATCAGCATCGTCGATCTTGTGGTAAACCACAAAACCCATTAAGATCAGCTGGGAGAAGAAATCACGCTTTCCGCCCCAGCTGTGCAACCGTTCCATGCGCGGGCGCTTCGCCGTGTATTTGGGGCTGGCGGGGCCAGGGGGTGGTAGCGAGGCAGGAGCCCGCAGGCACATGGGTCTTCGGTCATGAGGCTCAAAGCGGAGGCAGGAGAACGAATGCCAGAGGCGGCCATGTGGTGTGACCCATCCGTGGATGGAAGCCTGTCATCCCCACGTGCCGGGCATGTGTTGCCCAGTGCGCTGAAGTCCAAGTGCACTGCCCTCTTCCTCACTGATCGGACTGGGTTCCAGGGTTCCCAAAGCCAGGCAACCCCCCAAAGGGATACGGAGGGCGCTCCAGAAAGAGTGCTTCCAACTAGCCCCATGCTGTGCTTGGGTGCGTAAAGCCTGAAGACAAGCTGGAACCCTTGGAAGAGCCGTGGCAGTCACCCTCTGTGCGCACGCAGAGTGCCCAAGCAGAGTTCGAAGGGAGAGGGGCAAGGGTGAAGCGTGTGCCCGAGGCAATCGTGGGAACAGTCATGCCCGAGTGAGCACTGGGTGGGTGCGAGTGAGAAATGCCGCTCTCGGGGCATCAGGGAAGCCGTCAGCCCCACTGCAATCAGCGGGCCTTATTTCTGAATAGACACATATATAATAGACCATAAGATATTTTACCTTAGCTTTAGACTGAGGAAAATCACCTTCCACACATTTACCAAAACCTCAATCCATCAGCCCTACGGGGACTCCTTGTTGCTGCCGACAAGCTGAGCAGCACGGAGCGAGCAGCCAGAATCTCATACCGAATTGATGGCGAACACACCTGCGGACCTGGGTTGGAGAAGGGAGCCAGCTGTGGGCGAGAGCACCCTGCAAGGAAGCCAGAGTCCCTGGGACCAGAGAGTCACACTGCAAACTCACTTTGCTCTATTTTCGGGCTTGTTAATTCTGGTTGGTTGTGTGCTGAGGCCTGGACTAGTTCACCGCAATGTTGAGTCGATCCCACACTTCCTGAATTTTCTTACCAACTTCCACGTACTGTACTGTTTTGCAACCAATTGTGTCTCCCCCTCTGCCACGGGTTTGGAAAAGTTAATGTGAGCTCGTTCTGCGTGGCATACGAGAAAACAGCAGCATATCAATAAGCAGAGTAAACCAAACTGGAAAAATAACAAAGACCCAACCAAGCTTGCCCAAAAAGCAGAAATGATTCCAAACAAATGTAAAGATTGTTATAACAACATAGTATAAATTGTAGTGCTGGTAATAAATACAATACATTAAAGCAATGCCAGGCTACCATGTTCCCTGCTGATTCCAAACTGGTGAAAAGTTCGGGATGTTCTGATGTGCCTCGAGAGAGACTGCGCTAGCTGGTCTATAGGGCACACCAAGAGTAGAAAACCTTTTCCCTTGAAAAGCCAGCGACTGACAGGAAAAGCGGATTACAGTTGCCGCGGGTGGTGGATGGAACCAGAACGGATCATGGGAAGCCGGTGCCAATGGTGAGCGACGCCCGCAGCTTTGCAGGATCGCTTGACACTTCCTCTGCCTCCCCATCCCTTCCGCACACCCAAAATGGGGGCCGTGTTCAGAGGGGCAGTCCAGAGGACCAGACTCGGCCTGCCATGGCCTCGGACTCGCCAAAGGGTGCTGCCGGCTACGCAGAACTGAGTCCACGGTCCCACGCAGCCTGCAGGTTTGCCGCACCTTGGCCAAGCATCCCCATCACTACCACCAATTGTCCTGGCTAGTCAATTTCACAGAGAAACTCACAGGTGCTCAGAACAGCCCTGAGTTAAGCACAAAGCAGAGCCCGCCCACCTTTAGGCCAGGGTGCCGCATGCGCTGGGCAGGGGGCTGGGCCCAACGGCCCTCTGACCCTTTCCGGCTCTACCCCCTGGCACTCCATGGTTCTCCGGATGTTTCCGGAGCACAGCTCCCGTTGGCTGTGCCGGAGAGGCTTGATGCAAGCAGTGGCCCAGGAAATCCAGTCAGCTGTTGCGGTCTTTATTGTTTCTTGCCATTTTTACTGCGTTTTTATAGCTTTTTAAGACCATGCCGGTTTATTATGTGTTTTATTACGGCGTGTGGCCTTGGGAGAGCTTCTGCCCTGAAGCATTCAAGAAACATTCTAAATGAAATAAAGAAAATACTCATCTCTCTCTGTTGTAGATTTGCAGGACTAATCATTTTGTCCTGCCCGGAGAGATGAGTTCAGCAAAGAGCTAAGAATTTGTTTCCCAGAAGGAAGTCAGGTGAGGATCAGAGAATAGGGAAAGATGTTTTGCAAAAGTTAGGAAGGATAGAAAAAGGCCCACAAGGGCTGGGGTTTTGCTATTAGGGTAAGATTGAAGAAACACAAGCATGTGTGCGAAGGTAATTCCAGGCTGGGAGTAGGCCCGGCAACGTTCTAACGTTGCTTCTCCCCTGTCAAAGTACACTGCTTTAAATAAACACTCAGGGCCGCACCCAAGGTCAGTCCCGTGTAGAGTAGGCCCAATGAAATGAATGGGACTCATCGCCCAGGACTAACCTCAGCATTCTCGCCCGAGAGGGTGGTTTCCTGGCATCAGCACACTCTCGACCTCCCAGATCTCACGCTTCCCCCGCAGCCCCATTTTTAAGCCACGACAGAAACAGGCCAAGTTCCAGGCCTGGGACTTGTTTGGGGACTGCCTCTGGAAGCCCACCCAGTCCCCAGTGATGCCGGGTCCTTCTGAAACACCCCCAGAGCAGGGCTTGTTTTGGGAACATGGCATTCTGGCAGAGACCACAAAGGCCCAGCGACCCCTCCTTATCGCCCCCTCTTCCTGTGTGGAGCTTGCTGGGAGCTGCGCGCCAGCGATTACTGCGGCCCTCCGGCTTATCCCTCACCTTTGGCACCAGCACCGGCTAATCTTATCTCGAAGCTGCTGGCTGCAATGCCGAGATGTGCAGCGCTCGACGCAGCCTCGGCCTTCCTGAAACACCGGGGCAGACGGGCTTTACTGGAGGCTGGTAGATGATTTACAGGGCGGCTTTCCAGCCCTCCGAAAAAGAGCTCCTGTCTCAAGGCACGCAGCGGATTCTCCCTACTCACCAATCACGACGAGGGAATAGTTCACGTTCGCGCTCCCAAAACCGTTGGTGGCCTTGCAGATGTACGATCCCGCGTCCTCACTCTCCACTTCCTTGATCCTCAATCCCTGCTGCAGGACGCGGAACCTCGTCCACCCGCTGTGGATGGTCCGCCCATCCTTCGTCCACATGGTGAGAGGCGGCGGGTCGCCTTCCACGGGGCAAAGGAGCTTGATCGTCCTTCCCAGTCGTACGCATTGCCGGTGGATCACTTTGTCAGCAACTCTGGGAGGCCCTGGAAGCAAAAGGAATGAGGGAGCTGCTTATTTAACCTGGATGCAGAAAGTTCATAGAATCATTGAATAGTAGAGTTGAATGCAGCCATGAAGGCCCTCAGGTCCAAACCCTGGAGCAAAGAATCATGGAATTGTGGAGTGCGAAGGGGCCATGAAGGACATCGAGTCTGACCCCCTGCTGTTGCAGGACACCACGTGACACCACTCCACTCAGAGGGCTGTCCATTGGTCAAAAAAGGCGCTGCTTCACTATGAATCAGGAGGACCTAAATCCAGCCACCCTCTGCCAGGGACCCAGGCGGTTAAACTGGGGGAGTCGAGGTTCTGCACTATACCGGGTGCCCTGGTTCAACATGGGAAGGAACAGGCGCGTGAGCCTTGGTAGATCCACCTGGCAAGCAAGGCGTGGCCAGTGCGGAGGGAGGCAGCTGCACCCCTCACCGAATGGCAGGCTGGCCCCTTTGCCTCACTTCCTTTCCGGCTCCAGCAGAAGGCCTGGGAGGAGGACGAGATGGCCAGCCAAACCCCAGCGATCCCACTCACAAGCTCCAACCACCTTCTTGCAAGAGGAAAGCCCTCGAGAGTCAGAGATGCCCATCGGCACCGATGCATCAAGTGCAGACGCAACACAACTGGGAAAGGGGTTTCTCCTTCCCAACCTCCTCCTCAAATATCACAGGGAGCAGGTGGCTTCCCAGCCCCAAACTACCAACTGCTTGAAACATAACAAAACTTGAAACCAAAATTAGTAACAGCACAGGCAGTTAAAACAGTGTATTCTCCTTGAAGAATTTTGCATGTAGAGCAATTCCCTTTAATAGTGACCAGATGGGCATTTTTAAACAAACCACGGAAATCTTATTAAAGTGCACAGAACGGCTCGAGATGATGCAGAATCGCTGGGGAGAGAATTCATTTCACTCAGAAGGACACAGGATATCCTTGGGGTGGGGGGGGGGGTTACAGCCGACACACCCCCTACTACAGTGACCTGCACTTCTTCTGCTTCTGCTAATGAACGAAGCGTTTCGCTCTGGTCCAGAATAAGCCAGGGCTCACCTTCCTGATAAGGGGTTGCACAAGCATGTGCAGGTGAGACACTGCAAATTCAAGGGATGGTGCTGCACCCCCTCCCCCATGAGAAAGCAGCCCATCGGGAAGACGGGAAGCAGCCTAAGCATTGCTCTGCAGAATGTCTGGTGTGCAAGAGCATTCAAGGACGCTATTTTCCTCATCCGCACTAAGCAGCGATGTGGTCCTAGGAAGACACGCTTAGCTGACTCTATGAATTTCTTCTAACAAGGAGCCTGGTCTAATGCTGGATTGAGAGACAGCCATTGTGCCGTGAGCAGCGTCTCCTTGCAGCCCCCAGTGTAGTCTAAAATCCCTCAAACACTTGAGATATCAGCAGGGAGGGCTGGAGGGAATTGGGCCCCTGACGAAGCAGCTGATGCTCCATCAATGTATCCCTGGACGATTTATGGGAATCAAGTTGGGTCCACCTTAAAAGCTCGGGAGAGGACCCATAATCTAGCAAAGCAAGTTCGCCTTTTACTGCAGCTGCCTGAGCCATGAGACAAATTTGACTTCAGCCTGATTCCAACAGATTCGAATTTGAAATGCGTTTCGGGGATGGCAGAAACGTGCCTTCGTAATCCAGATCGTTGGCGTGAGAGATCCCGATGCAAAGCAAGTTGCATTTTCCACCCACTCCAGGTTAGCATAACAAGATGCTAGTGGACAACCGTTTATATTACAGGGGTACAAACAGACAAAGAAGGGCCCTGGGACTGTTTGGGACAGCCGCCCCAAAGTCACAGATTCCTGGTTCCTGCAGTTTTTCCTCCAAAGCTCTTGGAGGCAAGATGAAAAAGGCGCTGAATGGCTCCCTGTTTAAGTGCTGCAAATAGCACTGCATTGTTTAGAGAAGAACTTTCACAACGGTGGGGTCATTTTGACCCCATTAACTTGGATGTGGCGCACCTCATCCTCCCTGTTCGCTCGAAATGGGACTAAAGCCCATGCTCTGTTACCGCACCTCCCCATCTCTCACTCGCTCACGTATGCACGCATGCGCACACACGGGACGCCCCCAGATCATGTGGAGTGCCCCTCAGATGCAGGACGCTCATAAATGCGGCAACAAGGGGGGAAGAGTTAGCACGCTTCCCCTCCCCAGATGTTTAAACAGCATGTTGCAATATTTCTTATTCTGGGGAAAAACACAGCGCCTACCTAGATGGCTGGGCTGACCGGCATTGATTTGTCTAACTCTTTGGGGCCAGTTGTCACCTCAGATGTGGACTCTTGTGTGGCAGCATCCCAGCAGTACGGGATGTGTGGCACATATTCTCCTTCTGGTTCTCATGGGGAATCATCTTCAGAACCCATCAAGTTGAGGGGCAATCCAAACTCCGTGGAAGTAATATGTGGGTGTGCGTGAACATTAAGGCCATTATATCTGCAACGTTGCCCTTTCGTGCCCTCAGAACCTCAAAGA
Source organism: Varanus salvator macromaculatus (assembly GCA_023646645.1). Lineage (NCBI taxonomy): Eukaryota > Metazoa > Chordata > Lepidosauria > Squamata > Varanidae > Varanus > Varanus salvator. The sequence goes on along the minus strand of JAIXND010000690.1, from coordinate 8,243,518 downwards.
GAAGCCAAAATACCTTCGTGCGACGCCATTCATGCGCAGGAAAGCCACAGGCTGCACCGTGTGCCCGGGGAAAGGATCCTGGCTAGCGTGTGCATCAGCATGTGTGCACCGCCTCAAATACACGGAGTGCGGCTTTCACGGTAATTCCACTTGTTTAAATGCTCCGGCTTGCAAATACTTAGACAAATGTGCTGATTTATTCCCCTTGCTTCGAACGACCAGCAACTGGAATCCCCATCCTGTTGCTTATTTTAAAAGGAGAAAGAGGACCGACACCTGCCTCATGCAACAGCTGAGCCATCTTCATGTTGACTCTCGCTGCCACGGCCCCTTTTCTCAGATGCCACGGAGCAGGTTCCACCGGCCACCCTGAGGGCACTTCAACCACATTCGGTTGCCCTTCCCGGCTCACTTCACTTTCCCCGTTTGGGCCCCTGAGAAGGCCCATTTCGTCTGGATGTCTCAGAATAAAAACGGGTTTTAAGACACAACGGCATCGGGAAAGTCTGGGAAACACATTGCCAGAAGAGCTCTCTGTGCTGGAATAGCATTTTCTATGCACCAGGGTGGATTGATTTGAGTTGAGTCACAGATAAAATAACTGAGCAAAGCTCAGCTTGAATGTAGGTTCCCATTTATACTTCAGAAATATCCTAGAAATGAGAGTATTAAAAAATCTAACCGTTAGAATTCCAGGATTTATGAGTCAATAAAGCTATAACCCCAGCAATATCCTGAATGCTAGTGCTGCTTAGGGACTGCAGGTGGCGCAGTGGTTTAAACCGCTGTGCTGCTGGGCTGCTAGATCGAAAGGTCGCCGGTTCGAATCTGCACAACGGGGTGAGCTCCTGTGTGCCGTCCCAGCTCCTGCCTACCTTGCAGTTCAAAAGCATGCAAATGCAGGTAGATGAAAAGGTGCCACTTCGGTGGGCAGGTGACAGCGTTCCATGCCGGCCACACGACCACGGGGATTGTCTGCGGACAAACGCTGGCTCCCTCGGCCAGGAAACGGAGATGAGCACCGCCCCCGAGAGTCAGGCATGACTCGACTTCACGTCAAGGGGAAACCTTTACCTTTACCTTTAGTGCTGCTTATAAATTTTATATCGAAATTGTACCTATCACCCTACCTGGTAGAGATGTCTATAATTAGCTTTTAAATGATAGTATGTATATTATTTTAATAACATTTTTGCAAAAATTTAGAAAACAGGGTATGATATACACAAGGCTCATTTGATTTAAAAATGGTATTTGTTCACGTTTGGGGCCCAGAAACATTAGTGCTGCTTTTGTTACCATTACACGCCATCCCATCATCTCTGACTTATGGCAGCCTTGTGAATGGAGGCTTTCCAAAATCCCCTGTCCTTTTTCGCTCCTGCAAGCTCGAGGCCATGGCGTCCTTCAAGGAGCCGGTGCATCACATAGCTGACTTTCCTCTTCTTATTCTGCTTTGGCCTGTCCTTAGCAGGACTATCTTCTCCAGGGAACTTGGCCTTCTCTTCTCTCAAAGCATGACAACTTTAGCCCTGCCATTACTGCTTTCGGGGCAAGTTCGGGCTGGATGTGATCAAGGACCACTTGTCCATCCCTCTGTCGAGCCACGGTATTCGCAAAGCAATGCTGGCGGCTCTGATGCGGCACAGACAGAATGAGAAAGCCTGCAATGCTTGCAATGGGCAGACCAAATGTGCTGCGGATATCTGAGAAGCAGCAGAGTTTTCTGGAGTTCTCCAGCCATCAGCCCAAGATATAATTTCATTATGTCACTACACTGGCAGAAAATATAGTGGGACACAGCTACCTGATGAATTGGAAGATCGACGCAAACTGGAATACCATTTAGCGTAGCTCGGTTACCTCACAGTCTAGTAATGTAAAGTCCCCAGAGCTCTCTCCTAAGGAGGTACAGGAAGTTTGCAGCAAAAAGCTTGAAATGCATCTGGAATGCTTAGCATGAGCTTGAAGCTCAGCTTGCACTACTGAATATACTCACAGAAAAATTCATTTGGGCAGGTCAGTACATAAGGCAGTCGAAACTTGCATATGCAATGAGAATCCCCGAAGCGAATTATTGCGAGCGGAATAAACCCTGGATCCCCTTTCTGCAGTCATGTGCAACTTTCGGCTTTACTCATTTGGCTCTCCCCAGACTGGTCCAAAGCACCTGAAAGTGCATTGGAATTCTCCTGGTGGCTGGGAAGTGTCACAGGTGGAGCGGTGTCTGTTCAGATAACTGGAACTTTGTCCAGGTACACAAAATGCAGCACAAGCTTCCACTCCTCACTCAGTGGGTTTCCAGGGCGGAAAGGAGTAAAGGAAGACAAGGTGGGGTTCAAAACTGTCCCCGCCTTGTATTTCTTCTCACCATTCAAACCATATGTTTAGAGTAACATGTAGCTTGGCCCTTAAACCTGAAACGTCCACTTTACTGGTTGACCTACTAGTGCCGAACACTGTTCTGAAATGTCGTTGCCGTTCACGGCAAGGGCCATCCACCCTTCCTGGCTCCCTTCTGTGCAAAACGCTGTGCGAAGGTTGCTGGCAACAGGTGGCCCACTCAGAGCCCCTGGCCACGTGGGCCATGAGAAGGCTGCGCTGGGGCCATCCCGTGTGGTTACAGCCCAAGAGACACCAATGGCAGGGTCTGCCGCACACGCGGATCTTTCTGCAGGGCACTTCTCGGCAAGCAGAAGCTGTCTGCGCAGCGGCGCTTTCCCTCGCTGCCGAACTAGGCAAAGCACAATGCTGAGAAGATCAAAGCAGGGCCCCATTTCAGCATGCCCAAGTGCGCCCTCGGCCAATCTGTTTATTTTGGATTCCTGTGCACAAAGCCCGCTGCTCTCTGTCCGCTTGCCCAACCCAACTCATTCTTCATGCTTCAGCCCCCAGCTCCCCTCTCGTGCTTTAGCTTGGAGCCAGGCCCTGAGCCGGGGGCTGGACCAGGCAGCCACGCTGGGGCCTTGCAAATCTACTGTTTGGCATCGGAAGAGGACAGACGTGAAATGAAACATGGAAGGCGTCCGGCAGCCCATGCGCCACTCCATCCCCATTCAGGACCCAGCCACGCATCTTCAAGAACTGCTCATGGGAAAGATACTAAATTCTGCTAATATCCTTTCACAATGCACCTCTTCATCTCTCGGAGGGGTCTGCTGCTATTCTACCAACCATTCTACTGGCCACGTTTCAGAATACAAACAGCACCGTCTGCTTCTGCCAGTGCCTTCTCGGAGATGCCATCCGTTTCTCCTGTACACTGCGCTCGCTTTCTGACTTCCTTTCCCAACTGGCGTCCCATCTTCCACAGCTCCTGGTGTCCACTGAGCATGTTCAGTTCCCCTTGGACCGTTATGTTTGGGAGTGCCTCCTTTGGGGTGTTTAAAAATAGATTCGTTTGCTGTTAGTAGTGCAGCAGAGTCAAAGCTTGCGGAAATGCTGCACTAGCCTTCTTCGGACCCCCCGTGCATCCCCACCCCCAAGTTCCTTCCTCCTCCTAATCCTGCTGAAATCGAGCAACCACACATGGCTCCCATGGAAATGCAGAATAGGTCACTGTGGCATTGCCCCAAATGGGCAAGGAAGAGCTGTAGGTAAGACGCGTGCACCTGGCAGAGGCGGAACGTGCCAGAAAGGGTTGGCTGGGGCAGAGCAGCACGGCTGCCTGCATGTTCCGACTCTGCTGCACCGCAAGGCCGAAGCACAGGCACTCCACTCGGATCCTCTGCCGCCCTGCACTGGCCCCAGCCCTGCAACAGAGGGGCTAGAAGCACAGGCACTCCACTCGGATCCTCTGCCGCCCTGCACTGGCCCCAGCCCTGCAACAGAGGGGCACGGCGCTGGCTAGCAGAGGCACCGATGGGGGGGTGGCGAGAGCAATCCACTAGCTGCCTAATTTTTAGAAGTACGGGACTGAAATGCTACAACAGAACTAGCACAGCAGAGGAGGTAGATGACAGCAAAGTCAAAATTGTCCTCAGCCACAAATGGTCATCTAAGACAAACTGGGAGTCTTCCAACTTTTGCCTCTGCCTCAAGGGTGCCCAAGATAAAGCATATGGCAGGAATGCCAAGCAGCGACACGCCGACAACCAAGAGGAAGGCCCTCACCCAAGGGAGGTCGACAGGTGTGCCGAACGGAGGACTGCTCAGGTGCTGTCAGTGTTCTCACCAGTTACAGGTCCGTGTGGGGCTAAGACTCAGTGCAGCCTCCCCAGTGCTGACCGGAACCCCCGTCAGGGATGGAACAGGCATCTGGGCTCACCTGGGGGAAATGGCAACCCACACAGGTGTTTGGAAAAGGAAAGGCAAGGTTACTGCCTCCTCCCCACCCCCACCCCCCAGGGGAGCGGTGATCCTACTCTGAAAAGCTCTTCTAAGAAATCTACAGGGTTGTTCCATCCCTTCCTAAAAAATCCATGGGTTCAAGATTTTGGGGTAACAGATTTTGAGGTAACAGGAGTTTGGGGTAACAGAAACATGAGCATGAGCATCAGAATACAATCTGCTGCGAAGCTCTTCCCCGGGAGCCACTGACCGGAAGGTGCTCGGGGCCGCTTCTGTCTGTTTCAAAACAGCACCAGAACGTCCAAGTGGACCGAGCTGGCAAGCCGCAAGCTCCGTTGGAAAGCTTTCCGGTTATTCATCTAAATACCGCGTGCAAAAGGCACTCAGGGGCCCTTCCCTGAGGGTTCCTGCATAAAGCCTCTTCAAGCAGCACTGCATCCACCTCCAAGTCTATTCCGCCCTAATAAAAGCTTTTAGCCTCTGTATTTTTAGCAGTCTCTTTCTAATCTACAAAGGGTTTCCCCCCAAAGCTATGAATCACGCTGCCAGTTGCTCTGCACCTTCCCAGTGCTCCTCTGAATGAAAGAAAGGAAGGAAGGAAAAAAAACTGGAAACAGCTAAAGGTTTTCAAGAATAGCCTCAGGGCCCAAACAGATGTCATGAGCCGCTTCCTACAAATTAGAAAAGGAAAGTAGCGCCTAGGGTTAATTACCAAGAGAAGGCCACACACATACCAAGCCAGAGGAGCGTCGGAGGCAGGCAAAGGAGGGCCTGCCTTGCACTTGGAGACGAAGCACAGAACCTGCCAGGGCAATGCATGTGCCTCTCCTTGCAGAGAAAACGCCCGCTGACCAGCCCGACTGAGCTGAGCTGCTCCTACGCAGGAGAGGTTGCTGATCCAGCAAAGATCTGCTCGCGTCGTCTCGCCTGCCTGCTCAGTCATTCCTGGGCCCCTGCTTTAACCTCCCCACCTGGCGTGATTCTGCCAAGCGGCTCGAGGACACCGCCTCACGTGGGCACAGAACAAGGCAAAGGAGGCTACCAAGCCCCAACTTACCCCATCAGCTCAGTAAAACTGGAGATTCAGTCCTGTTCCAGGCAAGGGAGAATTTAGTCCCCTGGGAGCTTAAATGGTGGGCACATCCAAAACATGGGACAGGCAGAGTAGACTGACTGGGTGAAACACACAAATTTCCCTCAGATTGCAAAGAAATAAGACGATCCCTTCCTCCCCTGCCCGCCCCACCAAAAAAAAGCATGCACAAGGGAGTCCATCCAGAGATGGATTGCTCTGATTTCTTTCCTTGGCTGCTGCTTCTTTGGCTTCCTTTCCCAGACCTTGAGAAGTCCACTGGCTTCTGACCACACGCAGTCTCTCCACAGTTACCTAACCCAGTAATTAGGTTGCCCAGAGTACAAATGTCTGACAATGGGATGCATTTTGCCCATCATGCTCCTATCACAGAAGCTGCACCTTTGCTGAGGGCAGATACAGGCTGCAAAGAGAGCTCCGTGTACCTTCACGGCGCTCCAAGGCCTCGGTTGCCTCAATCTGCAATCCTAGGCATGTTTAGGCAGAATAAGGCATCCAGTTCCCAGCATTTCCCAGCTGGCACCATCGGCTGGGGAACGCTAGGAGTTGGGCGACTTGCTTCTCCTAAGCACACACGGGATGCGCGCCGAGCCCCGTCCCACTGGGGCTGCTAGGACTGGCTCGACCCCAACGCTCCCCACAGACTCCCAGCGCAACTGCCGCAGCGCACGGCACGGCTCGTCTTCCGCCCCGTTGCATCGCCCCCTCCCGTTATGCAGGAATGTTTGTGACCGGCTTGCTTCCAACCGTCTCCTTCTTGTGTGCCGCTTGTGGCAGACGCCATTACGTGTGTGACCCTGGTCTTGTGTTCCCTACAGGGGGGCAGAGAGGACGTGTCCCACGGGCTGAAGCTCTACGCATCAGGGCGGTGACCCAGAGACCCTCCCCTTCCACTCCTGCCCCCTTGCCCCCAACCGCCGCACTTTGCTCTCTGACTTGCAAATGCCACTCCCCTAGCCTGAACCCTGGCGCCTTCCCAATTCTCTTGCCCGGCTGCGTCGGAGACCACTAGTCAAAATGCCTGTTTCCTGGCCATGATCTCATTCTCTTCAGTGGCCTTCCTCAGCATCACGTCCCCATGGACTTCGGTGGAGCGCCTGCGTGGGACAGTCCCCTGAGGAAGTCCGTCCAGTCTTCATGCAGGCCTGAAGCAACGAGGCCATCTGTGCGGGGCAGCGAGCACGCCCACAACACAATCCCCAAAAGGCCCACAAACGGTGGCACTTGGTCCTTTGTGTCTTCTGGAAGGTTTCCACAATTCCTCTTTCCAACCACCTGACTGTGTTCCTCAGAGCGCGCACTGATAAGGTTGCTTAAAAAAAGCCAGAGTTACAAATTGGACACTTAAAAAGGATTCTCCTTATGTACAGTGTGAGTTATCAGTCTTTTGCTTGCCCAGTGGTAATCAATCCCGATCCGGATCCATTTCAGAGGATGGACCCAACCGCCAGACAAAAGGACCTCTATTCTTGTTGCTTGTTATAATAAAACCCAATTCACTGGGAAGGGCGAGGCGGAGCTGGGAGTGAGTCCTATCGAGTGTCCCTGAAGTTCGGCAGAGATACGGGCCTGTTTTCAGACAAGAGAGGCAGTCTTTGGAGAACATAATTGGAGCGGCCACAATGGCTCATGCAGAATTAGCTACTCCAGTTACCTGATGGGACGGGCTCCCTGTATCAGGATGCTGGGTTTTATTGATTCAAATGGTAATTGCAGAGAATACAAAATGCATTATCTTCAAAGGGTAGGAAACAAGGAAAGGGAGGTTGGGTTTCTCTGGTGCACATTAAGGCTGCACATTTCTGCTCATTACTATGGGAAAAACCGGAGCCATTTGCTGCTTTATTCCTTGTGTCTCCCAGCTCTCTCCCTCTCGTCTTCTCACTTCTGTGGTGCAGGACCCATGCCGACTGCGGCAGGCCCTCCTGGACAAAGAGGAAGATGGTTGCTTTGCATCAGCTTGTCAGCACAGATTGCATTTTATTTTTTATTTTATTTTATTTTATTTTTTTGGCCGTGCTCTGATTTGCAGGCTGAACACCAATTTCCAGCTACAGCTGCATGGTAGCATAATCAATGGAAACCTTTGCTAGAATCTGTCTGGCCACTAGATCTTGCCACTCCTCCAGCTTCAGAGTCACCTGTGTTATTGGGAGTATTGACTGAAGCCGAAATATTACATCAGCCTACAATGTATGTTTGTAAGTATTTGATATTACTGGATAAATACAGCGTTGATCTGTGAATAAATAGGATGAGGATGGAAAAATAAGACAGAGCATCCCATATTGCCTAACCAGGGGCTTGTCTCCATGATACCATGGTTTCCCTTCCACTGTTCTACCTTGGCCTGGGTCAGGATGGACTGTGCCAGGCAGGTTGCAAAATCACATGACTGGGCCTTCCTGCGTGGTTGCTTAATTCACCCCCCCGCACACACACACACACACACATGTGGACACTGGGACAGCCTCATGGAAAGGAAGTATGCACAGGGTGAGCACGTGAAGTGGCTACCCGGTGCAAGAAAGGAGCCGTTTACAAGACTGCTGGCAGAGAGTTCGGCCCCATTCCTATGTTGGGCTCTGACTTGAACCGGATCTTTCAGGTCCCGGTCCAGCATGAGTTTCTGTCCACAAGAGAAATGTCAATTTATTTTTTTACACTGCAGATGGCTTTCTCACAGCTAAAACAGAACTCCAGACTAGTTCTACCATTTTATAGCCGCTTGGCAGCGGTGTGCTAATATTTCTGTGTTTAATGTGCAGCAGGATTTCTGAAACGGAATGCAAGGAGACTCTGGAGCCCAAAAGGGTGCTATTTTCCCCATTGCAACAGGAGGCCATATAACAAATTACCGCTTCCACGCAGAAGAATGGCCAACAGATTTTCCTCTATGGCGAAAACACCGCAAGGCATGCTATGAACACTGACCAGCGGCTGCAGCTACGGTCCAAGCACACCGGAGTCCATCTGCTTTTCCAGCCACTGCATGTCCTGAGACGCCCCCTCCACCACTTCAAGTGTGGCCCCTTCACACAGGCTCACAGCTTGTGCCGTTTGTGGAAACCCGGAGACATGTGGCAGTGAACTAGCAGCTCCTCAGAAAAGCTGCACCTCCTGCTTCGCCGCCTTTGAATTACCCTCTTGCCCACATCCTTCAGCCCTATTTGTCCTCCCGTCTGGAGCCAGTCCTCCAAAATATTAGCTAATCTCCTGGAGCACTTTCTAAACAAGTTTCTAATTTTAAAAGATAACGCGATAAGTTCAGCTTGCGGGGGGTCAAACAGCCCTGATGTTTTATAAGCTGGCAGCTTCTCTGGCGTGCTGTCCCGGAACTCCTCACTCAATCTAAGAGACAGCTTGGATGTATTTACATTTCCATCCTTCCCAAGAAAGCACATTATGTATCCCTGACATCTAAATTAGTGCTGATACTCACTCTGAGCCATGGCCTTTATCTTGCTATGGTTCGCTTGATAGCTAAACTATGCAAAGCAGACTTGCTGGAATCCAAGCAATGACAAAGTTATCAGGCACAAGAGAGGACGAGGCTCAGGAACTCACTGGGAGCCTTTGGAGGCTGGCTGAGATCAAGCAGGGTCCGGGGAGGCCGCAGCAATGCCAGCGATTCAGGAGCTGCACACATGGGCCGGGCAGGGCGAGCACCTCCAAGCAGGGCTGAGCTCCTGAGACGAGGTGCTCTGCGTGGACGCTCCCTTCCACAGGCCGCAGAGCATTTCCTTTATGTTGCCATATGGCGAACGTGGAGAGACACACAGGATGGATTCCAGGAAGGCCACACCTGGTACCATATTTTTTGCTCTATAAGACATGCTTTTCCCCCCTCAAAAGTAAGGGGAAATGTCTGTGCGTCTTATAGAGCGAATGTGTGTGTGCAGTAAGTCTGTCAGATGTGCAGCCCATGGGGAAGTGATGGGGAATGTGCCTGTGATTATGTGCCCATTTGATTCAGAGTATTTTTTTTTCTTGTTTTCCTCCTCTAAAAACTAGGTGTGTCTTACGGTCAGGCACGTCTTATAGAGCGAAAAATACGGTAATTCACTGGCCAAAGGTGGGACACAGAATGATTCACATCAGCAGAGGTGTCATGGAGTGAGGGCTTGTGCAACAAGTCCCATCTGGCATCATGGACCTGTGAGCACACAGACATGCATGCATGCGCCAGCAGCCGTGGGACTTGCTCCTTCCCAGCAAATCAAGGGGGTGCAGGGTCAGGAGACGGGAAAGGCACTGGCAATGCCCTAACGCCAACACCTCCAAATCTTCGGAACTGCAGAGCTTCCAGAGGAGCCCAGGATCTGGCCACCGTGTTTGCGTTGTCCTGGCACATGACGCTCACCCGCACTTAAAAGGGAACTGCTCAACATGCTTCAGGCCCCCTTCCCACATGCCACTCACAGAATGCCGTGCGCTGGCTGCTCCAGCGGAATCGAGTGGTGGTTTAGCACAGCTTCTGCAAAAGGCGCTTAGCCGCAAGCTCATGTGCTCCTCCCCACTCTCTTCGGCCAGCACATGCCACAGGAGGAGTCTGGCAATACCCCCTTTCAGCTTTAGACTGCATGGAGTTCCCATTACACCTGAATTTGGGAGGCAGCCAAGGAGACATGAGGTCCTGGGAAAAACAGAAAAAAGGATGGGAGAAGAGGGGGACACTCATTTCCCAAATTTCCCCAAGTATCACTAAAGCACAGGGGGAAAAATTAAAGAATATTTGTGCCCCCACTTTTCTGGGTCTCCTGCCCTCCAAAATTTTCACTTCAATAACTTTGGTTAGGTTAAACTCTGGTTACAAAACAAGCCAGGGTCATAAACCACAGTCTGATCCAAGCTTGGCTTATTTTTACTTAACTAGATGTGAAACTAACCAGAGTGCCAGGTAAAACTGGGGTCTTTGTCTGCTCCTCTCACACCCAGGGAGGGGGAGGCGGGAGCCACCCCCCCAAGCCAGCCTGTCGATCAGCCACCACGTTCCTTTCTCCGAACTGGATAAAGCTCCGGCTGTTTGGTGCATGTCTCGTTCCCCCCGGATAACGGGATACACAAACGGCGAGGAACATGCCATTGGCGAAGGAAGCTAAAGGAAATCCACCCCTTTCCAGTCCAGGTCTGTGAGGACCAATTCGAGCCAGATAGACGTGTCAACATGCCTTTTCCAAGAGGTAATGACGCTGATAAAATGCACATCGTTCCATACACAGGAAGAGAGAAAGAACACGGTCTGAGATTAACAGCCACGAGCAAAGACACTTCTGGTTCAGACTCCAAGCCACACGGGAAACTGAGAATGATGTGAAGAATAAACTCCAGCTCTGTCGGGAAGAGGGATGCCGCTTCTGCGAACCAAAGAGGATCCAAGCCGCTATTTTTCAGTATTTAGATGCACAAATACTGCTCCACCTTTATTTTTGGTAACTGTTAACCAATTGTGACTGTCTCATCTTTTATTAAGTGCTACTTAATTATCTGCTGCTGCCAGTTTCTAATTGCGTGAGAATCTCAGGCAGAACAGCATGTTATGAAGTGGCATGAATGGAAACACATGAAAGACAGGGCTCAGCGGCCTCGTTAAGGTACAAATCCAAAGCTACCTGCACGGCAACATGGGGCCAGAGAGTTGCAATGGCGCCCGAAGCCATTCTGGATGCAATTCCTGTCGGGCCCTTTCCCCACAGACAGCCTCAATAGTCCCCAGCCCGACAGATAGGGCAGGGGGCTCGTAAGCAGGGGCCACACCACGTGGGCATGCCAAGGAGCTGGGGCAGGGAGAGCCAGCCCCACCCTGGCCCTGGGCACCCTGCAATCAGACACCCACAGCGCAGACGTCAAAAACTGCAGCACAAACAAAGCCGGGAGACGGCGAGACGGCCGCCCAGAAGCGCTCCTTCTGGTCCACACTCCACGGGGAATCCAGGCACTCGAAGAGGGCGCGTAGAAGAAGAGAATCCACACAGCCGCCAACAGCCATGCCGACGATTAAAGTCAGGCACAACCTTTGCAGAGCCATCCCGAAACGCAGCCTTTGGCATCCAGGATCGCGTGCTTCTGCAGCCACCAGAGCAGCAGCTCAGAACAAATTTCCAAATTATCCATATTTCATAAGCAGGAGGCAGGACTGGATTCTTCAGGAAAAGGCACGGAAAAGGCTGCGCACATCTCTCCCCGTCCAATGGTTGAGGATAATATCCCTTGGGGAGGCAGCCAAAACTTGTTTTGCAAAACCTCCTCTCTCTCTCTCTCTCTCTCTCTCTCTCTCTCTCTCTCTCTCTCTCTCTCTCTCTCTCTCTCTCACACACACACACACACACACACACACACACAAAGAGGCATCTGCCTAATTCACACAAAGCCAGACACCCAAAAGCCCATGCAGAAATGCCGGCTCCCTCACACAGGAAAACCCAAAAGGCTCTGCTCTCTGCTTTGCTCCTGGGAAATGCTCTGCAGCCCACCAAGCCCACGTGGCTGTTTGCTCGCCATGCCAGACCCGGAGGGACGGGGCCGAGCTGTGCAGCTTCCACGCCTGGGCGAGCGAGCAGGCAGCAAAAGGCTTCCTGCTTAAAGCCACAGGTAGGGCGTGCGGCAGGGGCAGCGTGGTGCCCCAGAGGCGCTCCTATTAGGGCCACACTGTCTGCCCTGAGCCAAGCGTACAAACAGAAAGGCAGCGGACTTTGGGGCGAAGCCCTGTGCTCCCTGCCTCTCCTCCACAGCCCCATGGCGCACAAAACTGGAACACGTTGCTCAGAGAAATTCAGGATGACCCTGAGGAAGACAAATGATGTGAGCTGGAAAAGCGATTCATGCCGCAGTGAAGGGCTGCCCTCGCTTGCCTTCGCCCAGCTTTCCCCATCAGACCACAAAAGAATAACAGGTGCTTCCAGGGGAATCTCCTGGCCAGGGGGTGACCGTGCAGCCTGCCACGGGCTAGTGCCAGCCAGAGGGAGGGCCCCCCCGCATGCCCCACTGCCACAGCCCCCGCAGAGCATCCCTGGCAGGGGCTGGTCGCCCCCGAGCACCGCGTGGGCCTGCGAGAGGGCAGGCGCACTGCATGCATCCGGCCACAGCAGGCACCGCGAGTGGCACGGGGACTCGCAGGGGCAGGCCAGCGCACCCGTCACTTTGTTCTATTGTCCCACTTTGGGGCAGGCCTAGTGCACACCGCAAGACCCCCTCCAGGAGCCTGGGCAGAGGGGAGGCTGCACAGCGGGGCGGCAAGTCTGGCCCTGCTCCGCGGAGCTCCTCCCGGCAGCCTGACCGGAAGCCCAGGCCCAAGAGATGCCCCCGGAGAAAGGCAAGGGGGGAGGCTCAGGCCACCAGACCCTGGGGGCTCCGGAGGGGCCGTTCCCCGCAAGGCCCGGCGCTCCACAGAACCCCTCCCTCCCTCCCTCGCTTCTTGGGGCTCCGTGAGTGGTGCGCTTGGGGTGCTCCCGGAGGGCTGACCCAGCTCACCACTGGACCAGGGGCAGGTTCGGAGCCAGGGCGGCCACGACCACCTGACCCAGCCCTTCCCTCCTCAGGACAGCATGACACAAGGCGTGCCCAGAAGCCCGGCCCGGTGGGACCCCTTCTGCAGCACCGCCGGCCCACCCAAGTCACCAGGCCGGGCATGCAAGGAAGCAACCGACCCCCTTTTCCTAGACTGAGCCATGAGTGAAAGCGAGCTTTCTGAGCGCCCAGGCACACCTGCCTGCAAAGCTCGGCTACGTGCTCCGGGAGAAATGCACAGAGGTGCCGCCTAAAACGAAATGTTGGGCAAAATCATCATTTTCACAGTGAAGAAGTGAAGGAGCCAAAACCCCGTGATTTATTCCAAGCCCTGAAATGTGCACAGCGCAGAGTTGTACACATGCATTGCATTCCTATGTACATCTAGTCAGGAAATCAGTGCTACTGAGCCCAAGTAAGAATTTCACAAGCTTTTAATTATGGTACGAGTAAGCATTCCTGTATCGATATCCCAAGAAAGCCTCCTTTCAGATCTTCTATCTTTTTATTTTGGGCTAAGGAAGGGGAGCTTTCAGAAATTTATTGATGCCCAGATTGCTTTCTTCTCACAGAACAAACCGTTACGTCTTTGAACTTGCTTCATGAACATTTATGGTTTGATTCAGTGATTTCTGGGCTTGTTCATCCCCTGATTTGTCCAGGTGGATGCTAAAATGCGACATTCATCTCCCAGAATCAATTTAAATGAATATCATACTCATGTTAAAGGGAACTCATGGGTAAGATTATTTGGAAAATGTGCATTCACTTTTGAGCTGGGCTCATCTGAGGCCCCTTTGTTATAAAAAAGCACAAGCGGCCTTTAAATGCTCAGCCCCTATTCCTACATGGATCTAAGTCTTGCCAAGGACACAGGGCCTGGCGGGAGGGGGAAAGGCAGAAGCAAGTGCTGGATTTGGTGGGAACCACTCCTTAAACCAGAATACTTTATCAGGAATTTGGTTCTTAGGTTTCTCCAGCATCTGACTGACCACACAGTTGAACTTGCCTTCAGTTAATAAATCCTTCACCAAAACCTTGGACAGCTTGCAAGATAAACCTGATGAGATGTTTAGCTATTGCAAGACACTAGCTGCCAGGACACTGGGTCCCCTTTAAAAGGAGGCTTGATAGGCCCTGAGTAGTTTAGGCTGGGAGATATGGCCATATATATGTTGTATGCACAGAAATAATCTCTAAAAATGATTGCCAACTACCTGTAACTCCCGGAAGGAGGGGGAGACATGTCAGTCCTGCCACCAGGTCACTGGCAAACATTGGCATCTGTGGAGCACACTCACGTATCACTGCGATGGCTTATCACTCGGTTGGCCTCTGAGTGTGCGGCACCCCAAACACATCCAGGCGACGCACCAACCTGCTCCGGGAAGAAACTCACATGCAAGCCAGAGGGCCTGCTGACAGCCATGCCCGCAATCCTGGCAGCCTGTTCATTTGAGCCACCAAAATTGCAAAACTGGTTTCTGGGGAGCTGCAACATCATCAAACTTTCTGCACCTCCTTTCTACCCTCCCTAGTTTAGGTCTCTGGCTAATGTCAGGGGAAAGTAGAGCAAGAGAAGGATGGACGGACGGACAGACAGAGAAGGGGTGCCCTGATCCCCCCCACCCCTAACAACCCCCCCCCAAAGAATGCACTCTTGTAGCGAAAAGTTTCCTCGTCCCCATTTAAGCAAAGCCCAAGTGTGCAGAGAGGTCTGATTAGCGGAAGGGCAGAAGCGCCGGAGGAACTGTGCAGAACCCAGGCTCATGCAGGAGGGTCCATCCCACATTTCTGCGGCTGACGGGGATCGGGATTGCTTCCGCCACGCCTCCGGGCTGCAAGGGGCGCCCTGCGGCAGAGCTCCCTCTGCCCGTTTCCGGGCTCCATTTTCCTGGCCTGTTTCTGCTCGGTGGGACAGCAGTGGCGGCGGCCGCAGCCCTCATGCCTGAATTCTTTTCTCATTAGTCAGGTGACCTTTGTGTTGATTTAACTTTCTTTACGGTCTCCCCAGACTGATATTTCCAACACAGGCCCCATTCACCGTTAATCTAAGCCTCTGTTTAACTTGTCAGGGGTTCTCGTAAATCTAGACAGCCTGAGCAGTGTCTCAGCAGCACGGTGCTCTTGTTTAAAGTTACTTCTCTTTGGCACTGAACCCTGTTCTCCAAACAAACTCCATGAATGCACACTCGGTGCACATTCAAAAGTTTCCCGCAACTTATCCAGCAGCAAAAGGTCCGTGTCACCGGCATCTGAAGTCTCTTCTCCTGAAGGAAGTGCCCCGAGGTGCCGGAATCCTCGATTCTGGGGTCCGCCCGGCCCAGGCAGCGGCTTTGCAGGCGTGTGCCGCCAGTCCCCAAACCGGGCCTTTACTTCCACGTCTGCCTTTGTCGGCCCGGACAATGCAGCAGCCCCCACGCTGGAAGGAGGGGGGGAGAGCGGCCCCCTCTGCGCGAAGCGTGGGGCTGCACCTGGAATACACCAGCCAGGATGCAGCATTTAGGGCCACAGAAGTCGTGGCTCTCACCATTTGGTGCCTGGGCCCAGAGCCGGCGAGGGCCGCCACCCCAGAACCACTGCTCCACACGGCCCCTCCCGGGCCTTGCCCGATCATCCCACACAGAGCCAGCCCCCTCTTCCTAAGCAGCACCAGTCGGGGCAACGCCAGTCCCCGGATCGGGACCAGGGTGGGGCGTGATGGCTAAGCCAAAGGCCCCTCCAGCGCAGACGGCCAGCCCTGCTCCCGCCCCTTCAATTCAATTTGAGTCCGGGGAGGGGTCGCCCTTGAAGGCTGAGCCTGAAGGAAGGGGGGATGCATCTCCCGAGACCCCCCCGGCCAGGGACGGCACCGCAGACGGGCTTCACTCCGACTGTCCTCAAGCCAACGTGTTCTTGCCGTTGCCTTTTTCAGGATCCCGGGTTGGGGTGCAACCTTAAAAAGCTCGCACAAGAGTGTGATTGTCCCTCGGCTCCGACTGAGGTTGTGGGGGGGAGGGGGCACTTGCCATTGATTAATTAGTCTTTGAAGGGCACAGTGGTCCCTCGGCTCACGGACGCCTCAGTTCATGACCAAATTGGGTCGCAAACAGAAATGTCTGAACCATTTTGCTTTGGCTTGCAAACTCTGCATTGGGTGGTGATCGTGACTGTGCCCCCCCCATTGTGCCCGCCTCCCCCCCCCCAGTGGGCCCGCTTCAATTTTTTGTGATTAAAAAAAAATAGTTACAGAATGGATTAACCTTATTTACTCTGAACCTTATGGGGAAATTTGACTCGGCTCACGACTAATTTGTCCCGGGCCGGATTAAGTCTGTGGGCCGAGGCACTGCCGCATTTTCAGGGGGGTGTCGGCCTCCCGCTTGCCGCGTGCCTCTGGCTGGATCTGCTGGCCAGGGGGCCTCCCACGCGGCTCGACCAGCTCTGCTCCGGTGTGGCGGACCCGGGGCTGCTTGCGGCTTGCATGCAGTCCGGATGTGCGAGAGCTGTGTGCTTGTGGGCCTGATCCACCCTGGCCCCCAACCCTGGGTCCTCAGCACGGCGCCTCCAAGCCTCTGCTCTCCCCAGCCCTTGACGCCCACCCTCTCGCCCAAGCTGGTGCCTTCCAGATGTCTTGGATGCCAACTCCCATCAATCCCGGCCCGCACGGCCCAGAGCCGTGCTGACGGCCTCCACAGCGGTTCCAGCTGGGCTGCCAGCTCTCATTCGGCACTTTCCCTCGAGTGAACCAGCTCTAGGAGGGGAGGACAAAGGAAGGCAGAAGGAAACAAACCAACCAAGAGAAGCTGCTGCTCTGTTTTGAAACTCGGTTGCCTACAATTTGGTTACCATTTCAAAAATGCTGAGATACATGCAGGAAAAGAAGTGTCAATGCTCCGGAATCAACATGCAAACCTGCAGACAAACAGAAAAGCACCTCTCTTTTGCAACTGATGAACTGTTACTTCAGCAGAGTTTAGCAGGCAAAAAGTATCTTATTAGCCCTGAGAACTCCACTACTAACCTTTCCATTTCTAAGTGGGAGCGAGGTAGAATAGCTTGACTGAGGTCACCCAGACGATCCACGAGCAGAGATCTGAACCACAACACACGCCCAAATACTAAATCCTGCCTACTGGAATACAACAGTTCGCTCAACAAAATAAAACACACATGGTCCCATCATGTGCTCTCAAAACATCTGTTCACAAAAAGCAAAGCTGACCCAAGGATGGGAACGTATTCCTATCCTGAACACTGAAAATAAGTTGGGGGAGTGAAGGTTAATGAAATGCTGACACAGGACTGCAACCGCTGCTGTAGGACTGCAACTCCCATCGTCTCCAGCCAGCATGGCAGCTGGCTGTGCTGGTTTAGGGAGGCTTCGTCTGACACACTTACAGGGCTGCAGACACAGAATCAGGCCGGTGCTTCTGCTCCTGCCAAAAGGGCCCTGAGCCGGTCTTCATACCCACAAGAGACTGGAAGTCACCACAGCATCCATTGTTCCACCAGTGGAGCATTTTCAGAAAATGCTAAAAATGGGGCGCAGGTTCCCAAGAAAACAGCACAAAACCTTTCTCCTGGGCTCCCAAAATTTATTGTCATGGAAAGCTACCAGCTCGCTACAGTCTGGTATTCTGGGAAGTCGTGTGGGTTTTGCAATCCAGTTCAAAGTGCTCTGTTCGGTCTGTCTAAGACCTGGAAATGCCCAGCCTGATGGCCTGGCCTAGGACAAAAACCACCAGCAGCAGCAGCAACCCAGCAGGGCAAAACTCACACTTACAGACCCCACCAATAGGCTCCAGGGCTCTGTACATCCGCTCTGGGTTTGTTGTTGTGCCCTCTCCATACCCTTCCACCATGTCCAGGGCCCACTTGAAGAATCCCCAGGTCTTTTCCATGAACTTGGGAAGGAACAGATAGCTTTTAAGTTAATGTCTCTGTCCTCTACAGCCTGTAATTATGGAAAGTAGTTTGCAAGGTCTAACATTAGAGAAGAACCACAAGATTACAGAGGCATTGTGGGCTACCGAAGATGAGCCCACCAAAGCTGAAGCCATGTTGCTCAGACCGGCAGAGGAGGCTGCTCAGTGCATCCCAAAGTCATCAGAAAAGCGGTCCAAGTGCATCGGTGTGTAGGCACAGTAAACTGTAGCCTTCCTTCTGCCCCATTTCAACCCAGAGAACATGAAGTCTCTGGTGAATGTCAACACCCTTGCTTGCTTACTGTTGAATTCCAGTGCCAACCAGGAGCAGCTTTCCCCACCTGCTGGCATGCTGGCCTGAGTATTATTGGAGCCGTAGCCACGGGGCGGGGGCGGGGGTGGCAGGTGGAGAAGAACAGCCAAGTCTAGACTGAGCCACCCCATCAGTTTAAACATCCCAGCCTTAAGCCTGTTTATGTGGAAGCAAGTTCCATTACTCTCAGCTTAAACGTCTTCCAAGCGAGAGTGGGAAGGGGGAGTTGTCACCCCCCATGGTTCTCCTCTGTTGAGTCACACTGAATTACCAGCGTAGAAGGGAGAAAGGAATCTTAATTTCTGTGGTTCTTGGGAGAGGAGGAGCCGTGCTTGCCATCTAAAGTTTCTGCAGGAATGAATTTTCGGTCTTTGGGGAGTACCACGTGAAGACGTCATTTATCATCGTGGCTGCTGGGGAGAGGCCCGACTGCTGACGCTCATCTCCTGAACAAGCAACATTCTTGAGCAGATACTTAGAGCAGCTCCTAATAACAAAGATTACCTTTACGAGCAAATTAATTGCCTGCTGCTCGTGTGCAGTTTAGAGCAAACAAAGGACATAAAACAGGCTGACGGCTCTTGCCAGGAGCCTGAGGCTGCTTCCATAATTTAAAATGCCATTTTGTTTGTTTGAATAATGTGCAAAGTTATTCATGCACAATACATAGCAAGAGCACACGATTTTAATCAAATGTTACATGGGGTTTCAATGAAGTTACACATGCAGAAAATAGAACAATTTAAAGACAGCCCAAGCCATATATAGCACATGCTTCAAACCATCAAGTCACCTCCAAAACAATACTTTGCATCAGAGCAGTTTAAAAACAGTCGCCGCACCACAAAATACAGTGCCAGCTGTGGCGAACTGGCACGAGAACCCAGGAGCAAACACGGCGAGGGCTGGAGGCAGCTTCCCTCGCCTGGTGGCACGAGGGCACGAGAAAGTGCCCAGAGAAAGGAGCAAAAGCATGGCCGTGTTGCAGGGAAATGCCTTCGGCGCAGGCACTCTGCTGCGTCCCATCGCCTTGGCAGAACCAGCCCGTGAAGTGCGCTCCGGACGCGCCGCACCGTCCTCCTTGATCACCAGCCGTCTGGCTGGAAGGGGTGGGTGTCGCAGTCCAAAACGCCTGAGGCAGGCCACGCCGGGAAGCTGGCAGGATGCGGAGGAGTGCTGCGCCCCGACCGCGGCAGCCTCGCAGGGTCCCCAAGGGCAGCCCTGGCCCCTTCCCCAGCTGAGGGGCGTCCCCGTGCGCAGGGGCCTGGGGCTCCCAACCTGAAGCCACTGGAGTGAAATGCATGCTGCCACGCTCTTGCACGTACCCACAGCGCTGACTGGGGACGTGTGGATGTGGCTCAGTCCATTCCTGCGTCTTCCACAGGTCACCCAGCAACTTTTACTCCAGTGTCTTCCTGTTGGCTGACTCGGCTTTATTTGGCAGTGCAAAAGGGTATTCGAGCTCTCTTCCTGTTTGTAAATGCACATTTGTGGTCCTCTCCACCCTGACAAGGAAAGTCAACAAGTCCGCAAAATTTGCTCAGCTTCGAAAAAGGTGGTCCCCTGCAGAATCCAAAGGTGGGATCCAAATCATTTGGCACTACTGCAGATTTCTCCAGTGCCCCTAAGATGCTTCCACTCACTCTAAGGATAGTTTTGGGAACAGCCTGCAAGTGTTGTCTCTCTCTGTGAAGAACTCCCTGTGTTCGGACAGCAGGAAACGCACGCGGCCCGTCATAACATTGAACAGCGTGAGCCACCGTCTCTCGGCCTGACCTGCATTGCAGCGTAGGATACAGCTATACTGCATGCTCCTCTCTGTCCTTGGGACACTAGAAACCACAAGGACGTTTTCTTTCCCTAACTCAGAACGTTACTCCATCCATCTCAGCATTGGACATAACAACAATCCAGAGCAGCAGTTGAGTATGGGTTGTCGTTGGTTGTCATTGTCACAACTGTTGTTGAATTGTGAGTTCTTGATATGAGCAAACCCTGCACCATGGGTCATTAACAACTAGCAAGCCACAGTTCACAATCCACCCATGAGTTCCCTTCCTCGGGTGTTCACAGGCAACAATCCACAGTTAAACCATAAAGCAGGGTTTGCACATAATCACAACCACAAACATGTGATTGTTGTTGTTATGTGCAAACCAAACCACTGTCTGCTATGACTAGCTATGGTTACACCCCTGTAGATCTGTTCATTCAAAAACAGCACCCACTGACAACAGTTATGTCTTATACACAATGCTTAGAAACATAGAAACAGAGCGAGACAGAAGGGGCCTCCTGGGCCATCTAGTCTGACCTCCAGCACCAGCCGGCTCCGCTCATGACATGCCCACCATGTGCATGTCCAGCCTGTCTTTGAACACCCTCACCGATGGGGCCTCAACGACCTTCTCTGATAACACTGAGTTACCTGGCCAAATTTACTTAAGAAATACCTACATTTTGCTGGAGAGAATGAGAATGAACCTCATCCTTTAAATCAGGTCATTCATATGCCTCAGCATTAGATATACTGGTTTGTCATTGGCCTTTGCAAGTCAAAGCGGTCAAAAAAGCATGATCAGCAAATATGAGACACTGCAGAATTAACACAAAAGGAGGACTCTTTGGAGGTGTGCAAAGCAAAACCTGTTCGGACTGCTTGCTAGGGAGCCTCTTACCAGCCTCTTCCCCAGCTGCTCCTCACAGCCCTGAGTCTGTGATGTGCCCTTAGCTCCACGGCTGGTGGGGACTGGAACCAGGGCTCCTGCACCCGGCCCCTTGCCCTCAACCGGCACCACACTGGCTCGCCTGGCCCGGGAGGGGGGACCCCTGCACTCCCTGCCCACCTTGCCCTCCCTCTCGCTCCCAGAGGACAGCAGCCGGCCCGGCCCCCCAAGCCGAGAGCAGAGCCCCTGCATGAGTCATGCCGGAGCACAAACCAGCATTGTGCGCCGCCAGACGCCGTGGGGAGGCCGGCCGGCCTGGCTCCAGGAGGCTCTCCGCCAGGACACAGATCTGATCCCCGTCCCCCTGGGAGTGCAGCCTGCCAGGCCCAGCTGGGGGACTAGCCCGGAGTCTGGCCCAGCCGCACTAACGAGGCCCAGCGGCTTGCCCCTCACCCATGGGTTGGGACGGCATGGGGCTTCGCACGGCCTTCCACAGGCTTGCTCTCCTGGCACGGGGAGGGGAGGAGCTGGCGGGCACCCCAGCCTCCCCTCACGGCCTCCCTGCAGGCGTGAGCACAGGGCGGGGAGGGGGCTGGGGGCAGACCAAGCCAAGGATGGCCTGCGGGGGGCTGCCAAGGACAAGCCATGGGGCGGTTTCGTGCTCCAGACAATGCCTTTGACTCATTTCCTTACGAACGAACGTTCAGCGGCATTAACCCTGTGCGCCTCCCCCCAGAGAGCACGTTTTACAAGGGGGTGGGGGGACTGGCTGCTCCACACGGCAAGCCTCTTTGTTCCCGGGCCTTGAAGCGTTCTGGCCGAGCGAGGGAAATGCACAGGGCTGCCGCAGCAAGGCCTTCACCCGCTGACAGAAAGTCACAGAGGTGAGGCCCCGAGCATCTCCCTCCGCGGACAAGCGGCCACCTGGCAGCAGTGAGTGAGAAGCCTCACGAGAGAAAGACGCATCGCTGGGACCCTGCACTTGACCTCCTGGCGAGACACAACCCTGAGGACTGGGTGGGTGTCGAATCCCCATGGCTCCAAATCTCACACAAATCCCAGCTCGCTCCTGGCGTGAGCTCCCTCTGGTTGCTCACCGCCACCTTCACACACTTCGAATGGGAGCACGGCTTATGACTATCCAAGAGCATCCCTGGCACCAGCAGATGCTCTTCCAATAGAGGTGACTCAGATGACCTTGTGTCAAACCAAAAAAGCTGGGCTTTCTTGCCAATTTAAATAAATACAGAATACAAGTGAGGACGAGGATAATGCTAACAACAGCAGGAGCTAAATACAGAAACTTGATATTGGGTGGCCGGAAAGAGCCCCTAGACAAACAGTTTATATTCCATGCTGCTTTTGAAAAGAAAAGAGACGGGACTGCTAGATATTGTGGCAGTAACTGCACCACACTGCAAGTGCGGACTTTGGATCTCAGTGCTGGACTTTACCATGCTTAGCTGCCTGGGTGTTCAGGTGAATCGCTTCCTGATTTAATGAAATCAGGGCTTCCCTTACAGCCCAAAGCAGCAAACTGTGGTTTGCGCTTGCCCGACAAGCTTACAAACCAGGGTCAAAGCATGGTAAGCAGTCCCTACTCGGAGAATTTGCACAAGCCACAGTTTGCTAATATGATCAAACAATCTGTTACTCGATGAAAGCAAGTGGGGCGGGAAGAGGCGCCAGTGCCACACGAAGTCCCCATCAAAAGACCAGAAATGCTGAGTATTAACCAACCCAAAGCCCCTGATGAGAGAGAAGGTGCTTCCCCCATTCCTGCCCTCCCAGAGACAAACCTCCCCTGCCCCCAGGCTCCCACAAGGGCTACAGCTGTGGCCCTGCACTCCAGGTGCAGGAAACACAAGGGCAGCACAGAGTAAGGTTTCCCTTGGGTTCGACCACATCGAATGCAAGTGCGGATCCCAGGACAGAATGTCCCCCATATGGGGCAACCAGTCGCTGGCTGGAGGGTGCTGGGCATGTGTAGCTGCAGCAGCTGCTCTCTTCCGAGACCGGCAGAGAAAGGGGCTTCCAACCTGCACTGGAAGGAGACCGGAGCTCATTTCTGGGCATCCCCAAACTCCAGCTGTCCCATTGCCGGTGCCGCAGGAAGACAGCTGTCCGCATGGACTCTCAGACCGGGCTGCAACACCTGAGCCCGCCGTGGGGCTGAGGGGACTCTACTCTGACACGCTTGGTGGGCACTTGGCTAGGGAAGGATGGCCTATTAATTCCCCTTTGCCATAAGCAGGATCCTGTACACAGGAAGCCCAGCAAGGAAAAGCCACCATCTCTGCGGTGCCGCAGGCATGGGCATTGCTCTCGCCTCCCCGTGGAGAATTCGGGAGAAAGGTCCAGACCAGTCCCAGCACCACGGCCCAAAGCCCACGCAGCCCCCAGTGCTGGCAGCGTCACGAACCTTACCGCTCAAGGCAGCTTGCACACGCATGGGCAAAAGCATCACTGGACCATGATCAGTTGCGCTGGCAGGTGGCAACGCCTGTGTTTCTCCCCAGTCGCACGGTTTTGGAAGGAAGCTGTGCCAGTGAAGCTCCACACTTCTGGATTTCCAAGGAAAGCCCGGGGAAGCCTTTTGCAGGGGCGGCTCTTCCGAGGGGGCCCTGCCTGTTCACTCGTTCCCACCCTCTCTCTCCTTCCTGTGCCGGCACCCAGCCCCTGTCAGCCCCGGCAGGCACCACTGGGGCAGAAGTCTGAATCTGCCCAGGGACTACCTGGCCCCATCCGAGCTGAGGAGGGGACGGAGTCCGAACCGCCAGCCCACTCATGTGGCAGCTCACGCTCGGACACGGCCACCATACACAGGCTTTGCCGCCAGTTCCCGGCCAGCTTCTCCTGTCACGCGCCTTCTCCTCTCTACTCCACTCCCACCTGCAAGCAGGAGCTGCAGCAACACAGGGCAGGCACCGCTACCTATTAAACTAGCTCCTGAGCATACAAAAGCTGGCGAGCAGGTCACTCGTCCGGCCGGAGAGCAAGGGCAAGGCGTTCTCATGCGAAAGCACGACGAGTGAGCCAGGGGCCGACTTCATGGCCTCGCTCTCCTGCAGCCGAGCACTCCAACAGCAGCTGGAGGCTCCAGAGCACGGGACGCGTCCGCAAAAGCCAGCACGCTGGGCCAGGGCCGGGAGCAGGGCCGGCTTCCAAGGAGGGAGGCCAGACAGAGACCGTGGAGGGCAGGCGGCTCTTGCACACGGCTGGAGAAGCGGCTTCTGGCAAGTCACCAAGGAAGCCGGCGCACAGCTGCAATCTCACCGCTTACGGGCCGGGCGGAGACAACAGCTGGAAGCGAGTGTGCCAAGTCATCGGCGCTTCCTCAGCACAGCAGCCATCTGGCTATTTTTACACGCACGGTGTTTCCTTGAAGATTAGGCACAGTACAGAGGCATTTTATGCCCCGGTGGCAATTTCATGGCCATGCCACAGCCAGACGGGGCATTTCCACGCACATGCAAGAGAAACAAGGGTCTTCCAGGCAACAGCGCCACTGCGAAGACTTTGGCCTGCACTGGGTTGGATCCCAGAAGACCCTTGGCAAGATCCAAGTGGGAGCCCTGGATTTTTTCGTGAACCTTTGCAAAATCCTGCTTTATTTCCTTTTTGCAAAGTGTGGAAAAATGGGAAGGAAGTCAAGGCAGCTGATGAGGAAAGGTGGTGCAAATGTAAAATATTGGGTGGAACTGGAGGGGGCATATTAGAAAGCAGAATCAAGGGAGGGACCTTTCTAAAAATGCAGGAATGTGAATTAGCTTTGTCTGTGCACACTGCAGAACCATAAACATGACGTCAAGTGTGCTCACTTCTGTGAGCACATAAGTGTGATCGTAAAAAGAAGAAACGCTGGTGTCCTATTTATATCCCAGCTTTTGACCCAGAAAGCAGCTGATGCCTAAAGAACGTTACAAACAGAAGCACTTATTGGAAGCCACATAAACCCTGCGGTGAGAGTAGATGCAAATGACTGCTCCAAAGCCAGAGCAAACAGAAAGGTCTTCGCCTGATCCAAAAAGATCGGGTCAGCCTTTCTGGGCTGGACAGTCCAAGCGGGTGAACCGCAGCACCATCCAGACCCTGAGCAACCCAGCGCCCTGGCTCAAACATCACACTCAGCAGCCTGGCAGTGAAGTGACTGAGCAAACAGGCCACAGGAAGAAGCGCACTCTCTCCGAGCTCAGCTATCGGCTGTTCAAACCATGGTTTAACCGAACACTGCATGTCTTTTGATCCATTGCACGAGAAATTGTCTGTCTGAAAGTACTCTTCAACAAGGCAAACATGCAAATATTATGCTATGTTACTAAAAAAGACCAATTTCTGGGTGACTGGCTGCTGCGAAGGCTACAGAATTTGAGGGGTGGGTGATATAACTTTGGAGCTACTCTGGTGTCATTCGATTAATGCTAAGTAAAGGGGTCAAGGGAAGAGGAACTGTGCGCATTTCACAATTGCACAAGAGAGAAAATCCCCAACTGGGTGAAAAGCATGAACTGTGAAGTTGTGTTCATATGAATCAAGCACATTTTGGAAGCTCAAGAAAAAAAATCTCAACACATTTGCAAAAGCCAAATATGGATGCCAAGTTAAAAGATACTGAAATCACACACACAAAGGGTTGCTGGCTCCCAGTAACTCCTAATGGGAGATAATGGAACCTTTCACAGGAAGCATCCATGGGCGCGGGGCCTGTTTTCTCCAAACTCTCCCAGGCATCCATGTGCCACCATCACTTTCAATCAAGCCTTCATTGTGCAACAAAACAAAGGAAGATGTTAAATCAATGGGAGATTCCCAATGAATACCTAAAAAACCTTTCTGGGGATGTAGTGGGAGGGGACAATAGGGATGAATTCAGAAAGCTGGTTTCTTACTAGCCTTTAATTAGCTTATCCCCTGTACTAAATGGATGAAAAGCGGCGGCGGCGGCAAGGTTGCCCAGTCTGTTGCTTCAGCGCTGCAAATTCAATACAGAAATGCAGAGGATCTTTGCGGGGCGGGGGGCACATCCATGCAGCCCATCCATCAGGCAACATGCCCAATGACAGCGCCCCCAGCAGCTGTCCGGCCACCCATCTGCTCGAACCCATTCATGTTTGCATAGCCCTAGAGGTGCTGCTGTTCCTTTGCCAGCGATGCTGCATGTCACGCTTCCATGACTAAATGTGAGAGAGCAGAAGCTTTTTATGATAAATATCCCCTACCCCGAAGGCACTTTTAAAACCAGTCTTTCTACATGTGGAAGGGAAAACATGGATGCATTCAATGCATTGAGTAACAGGTGCATCTAATATTCTAGAGAATCTGAGGCAAACTTTTCAAAGGGGTAGCACTGCAAGGAAGGATAATTCTGCACTGAGCATCACGCATCTGGCCGGTGGGAAAAAGCACATCTTGTCTTGTTAGTGCATATGAAACTGGAGAGTGCATTAGCAGATATAAACTCAGTGATACACCTGCTTATCCGCTTAGCCCACATTTGCAGCTGTAACCAGGTTTTAAGTCTGTGTAAGTGGATTTGCCCACATTCCTCTCTTCCATGTCTTTGTCTTGTTTCCCAGCAATTTCTATTTTAAAATGGAAAACTCCTTGGAAAGTGAGGCCTGCCTGATTTCGCCCACAGGAATCAGTAAGACACCTGTGCTAAGAATGCTGTGTGAAAAGATGCTTGTGTATAGACGTGAACCAGCAACACAGTTTCATTGCCAAAAGTTCTGGGCTTTGAAGAGATACAACAGCAGCAAGGGCAGGAACTACATTAAGGTATCCTAAATGCATTTACACCGTGTTCCATGGAAATTACCTCTACATAGGTATGTTTAAAATAGTTGATTAAAACCCTGGTCCTATTCAAGCAACTGCCTATCCAAGGAAAGATACAGGCCCACAGGTGTGGAAACATCGCGCCCATATTTACCACTGAGCCAGACCAGACAAATCTGATGACCACAACCACGCCCTCAGCCGCTCCCATCAGCACTTCGAGGCAGAGCAGCTTATTCCTTCGGCCAGCCAGTTTGCATACAACAGCAGACATCACGGTCTGTTCCAGAAGTTCTGTTCTCCAGAACCCAATTTAAACCCAGGCTCCTCCCTGTACTAACAGAGAAGGCAACCCGATGCCTGAAATCACTCTGCTGCTTCGGCTTCCAGAGGTCCCATTCTTGCTGGGTCTTAAGAAGCTGCAGGGCCAAGCGCTTCCCTGTGGACATGAGCCCTCCAAATCGGGGAGTCACTGCAATCACTGGTCATTCAGAAGTCCCGTGAATGGAGCCTTCCAAACTAATACACAACTTGCTCCGGAAACGAACTCTTACTCCAAACCTTCCTCGCAGCAATTTCTCCTAAAAGAAAACCCAGTTTAGGATCCAGCTGCAAAATCAGCATCATACGGATTGCCTTTTTCAAGCAGCCTCATAAATTTTATAGATATGGGAACCACCTTGGCACCGAGACGGAAAGGGCTGGGGAGGACGGCGTCAAATCCATAATTTTACCATCCCGCACAACAGAGAAATCTCTCTCCTTGGTCAGTACGTAGCAAGCCATGAAAGATTAACAGCGAGCGATATCCCTGCAAGATCCTCTTTCGAAGCAGCATGGAGCACGCAGGAAAAACCCTGTAGTTCTTGTGCTGCTGGCAAGATATTGTTGGAGCGAGGTGGTCTCACATGACCTGCATCAAAGCAGCACGGGGATCCCCACTGCACAGCGGACCATTTGTCTCACGAGCAAGACAGCGATGCCCGTTGTCAGATGCTTCCAGGAACCTCCGCGGCCACTTTTAAGAAGAATGTAATGGGCCTCGGAGTTCCTGCAGGTCATGAACATGAGCTGTAAGGGAGCAAATGACCAACCCCACCTCTTTTTCTAGAGGCTCCTGCATGAAAAGGAGAGCATTTTAAAAGCCCTCACATTCTAAAGAAGCATCCGGGTCATTTCCAATGTTCATTGATGCTCCGTGTGCCGTATCGTTTCACCGATACTTCGCAGAAAGGTTCACACAGCCTGCCTTTGAATGGTTTGCAGATAGTGTTTCATGCCACTAAGAGCCTGGTTCTTTTGTCATTTCCCCATTCTTACTACAGTATCAACGAACCTTTCGAGATTGGGGCCTACGAAAGCTTAATTCTGGAACAATAATACACACTTTGTAGACGGGCCGTTCCACACACAGCAGGGAAGAACAGGCTTGCTTCTATGGGTAAGCCCAACACTGCCCTGGTATTTCACCAATACTTCCATACTTTCAGTATGTTGAAACATATTACAGACACCTCCAAGTGAAACAGAGAAGTGTCCATCTAAACACCCTTTGTGGCCCCAAAGCATACGCCTCGCCCTGATGGGAGATAGCTTCCAAAAACTTCCCCAGTCAGCTAGTCCTTGCCACTCAATTCCAAGCAGAAGCGGCTTTTCTCAAGAGCAGGGGGGAGTTTCTGACTGGATCGACTGATGGGAGGGGAGGAGATGGAGGCCAGCCAAGCTGTCCTGCTCCTTCCTTCAGCCCCTCCCGTCAGGTTTCTTCCCCTGCCATGTTGCTCCAAGTTCCAGCCCTCTCTACAGCTGGCTTCCCTTCTTTTATGCCCACTTTCCACACAAGAAATGAAGAAAAGGGCAGATAGAAAATAATAGCCCTGGGTTAAAGCAAAGCAGAGCTATGTCATGGGCAGGGGGAAAAATCTGAGGATGGCTCGCTTTGGAAGAGAGGGGAAAACAGTGTCACTGAGCCTGGTCCCGCAAACATGTGCTCATTTTACTGTGTTGGGGCTTGCCAAGGAAACGGAGCCCCGTTCATTTTTAGATGACCTGCAGAGGCTGGGAGTTGTGCAGAATGATGCCAGCTGAGAACCAGCATCGTGTGGTGCCGAGAATGCGAGGCTGGGATTGGGGACCAAGCTCCTAGTCCTGGTTCTTGGCCTCAAAGCTCACAGGGGTGTTGTGAAGATAAAATCCAGAGGAGGAGAGGGGCTGTGTATGCCTTGAAAGGGCAAGATATACATATTACAAAGACATAGAATAAAAGTATTCTTGATGGTCGGTAGAAATAATATTTGGCAACTAAACCTGGACATATTTTGCCAAGGGGAGTCCTACATTGTGGCTTCTGCCGCTTTGACTCATACGGGTGCAAAAACATCCCGCTCGGCCCAGATCCACCCTTCCTGGTGGCTGAGGGAACCCAGAGGGATGGCCTTTCTCCCTGGGGGGATAGAGAGCACAACCTCTGCCGCAGCCCCTGGGCGCCCACGTCCGGCCTTACAGATGGTCAGGAGACCTTCTGAAGCAGCAGGCAGTGGGGACTGCAATGGGGGGGGGCAAGCACCCCCTTCTTCCTCGCCCTCCTTTCATGGCGGATCTGGATTGCATCCATAACAGCTGGAACTTGTATTCACGCTAAAAGATGAAGAAGGCTGTGGGCGCCCCCCCACCCCGCGTCCCTCAGTCCAAAAGGTTCTGCTGTGCACGGACTCGCCCGCTTCCTGCAGGCCGCACGTGGACTGCACGAGGAGGTGGCACACGCACGGCCCTCCGCTTCGCCCTTGTGCTGCTCCCAAAGGCCGTCTCATGAATGCCCCACGAAAGCATTTCCTGGGGATGGTTTTGGCGTGCCATCATGCTCTTATCTGACTGTGGCTTTTATGCCCTGACTTTTCCCACACAGGTGAATAGAAATGCAATCAACCAATCAGAAAAGGAACCAGTTTCTCATTTCACCCAAACTGATCTGGATTGTGGTGTGAGCTCAGCTTGGCATTAAGTCAAGACATAATTAACCAAACACAAGCACCATGTCACCAGGGAACATGAAGGGAAAAGTCCTTCTGCACCCTCCGCTTCCCCACTATCTTCCCTGATCGCATACCACGTCTCTTCCTGACGAGGAACCACAGGATGGAGAGGATCCAAGCCCCATGAGAAAAGGCGAGCAGCAAAGATTTCAAAGCCTTCTGGACCGTGACTAAAAATCCTTCCTTTTCGTTCAAAGCCCCAGTCAAGCCCTTCCTACTAATCTTTTTCCATTTCATTAAAACAACACAGACTACTGTCTCCAGGGAAAGGTTGACACAGGATACAGAGACAAATCTATCATTAGTAATACACGGAAGCACAATGTATATCCGTGTCAAAGCCATTTTCTGAAGCAAAATAATTGGAGCCCAACCCCCACCGTAGGTGGCAAGCGGCCAGACATAACCCAATTAACTTGATTTGAAGATTTAGCAAGTGGGCTCCAAAGGAAAACCTCAAAGAACAATCCCTTTTGTTTATGGGTTGACCAGCCTTGTCATCTGTTACCAGAAAACCCTGTGGCTTTGGCATTAATCCCTCAATGGAATATGCAAAATGATGTTCCAGTTTGCAAGAATCTGCGAGTACAAAGCAATGCTCGCTGACCTTTGCATGATGCTCTGGGGAGGAGACGACGTGATGCACCTCCCCACCCCAAGGAGAAACAATTACAGATGGATTAAGGGCTTACGCACACATTTGCCCTGATCCAAAGAAGCTATCCTGACTTCAGCATCGTCATAGAGTGCTTCGACCCAGTAGCTCACTTGGACTTCAATCTTTCCACCCAGGAGGCGTTCCCTGTTTGTAACTTGAAAAAGCATGTGGAACAGGACAAATGCTTCAGCGGGGAAGAAGGAAAGGCTGGCAGAAGAAGGGGCCCTACTGCAAAACAGAACTGTGGGCAAGAGACGGGCTTTCCCAGGCACATAAGTGCAGAAAGCTCGCTGGTGCTCCAGAAACTGGGTTTCACCGGATCCAAGAGGCAGGAAGGGGCCTATAAAGCCACTGCTTCAGCAGGCGGTGCGAGGAAGTCAGGACCCTTGCATAGCATGATGCTTTATTTCCAGGGTTATTCTGCTTCTGCTGAAATAAAGGGCACTTTAACCGTATGAGCTGGGGAGCAGCAGGGGGCAAGCGGCAGCCATGGTGTGAGAATCGGCTAGGGGGGAGGATTCACACTGGGAAGCAGCAACTCTGGCGAGAACAGGCGCAGTTCTTGCTTTGCACTGCACACGTAAATACATGGAATGTCGCAATTGCCACAACAGCGTGGCTAGCCTGATATAAATACACAGGCACCTGGAGCTCAGTGTCCTATTGCCCCACGTTCGCGTGTATTCTTGTTAATAAACTACATATGAGAAAGTGTGCTAGAAACACACTTCATTTCATTTCACACACAGGCAGCCGGAGAAGCGGTCCACTGAACAGACGTAAGGATGAAAATGTCCTTCCATCAGCATTCAGTCTGGCAATCATGTACCCACAAGTCCTGAGACGCTTAAGCTTCAAGAGAAGCAAGCAAGCAAGGACCCCTGGACACCGTTCCTGGAGTCTGCCAAGATGTGCCAAACTGGCAAAAGCAGAGGGATAGGAAAACAGGGTTTATTCAATGAAGCAAAAGGTTCTGATGCATTTTGTTCCACAGGAAACCGGCTCTGAAGAGAGAACAGCCCTTGTTTAATGGGCTGCCTTTGCCTAAAGAAGGGCCCATGTGCCTTCTGGAATGCTTTCTGGATGGTCGTTGAGGTCTACCCCTTCCTGCTGGCCTGCAAGACGCTCTGCCCACCTCGTGGAAAACAGAACACAGGCCACTGCACAGGAGGGAGGAGCGCTGTGCCGACAGGCTGCCTCCCGCGTATCCGTGCAGCCTCTGATGCGTGGCCTGGAGGAACGGCGACGGATCCTGCGGCCCCCCGAGCTGTGCACCTGATCTTGCGGGGGGGGGGGCAGCAGCCCCAAGGACAGGATGAGGCCCACTCAGCTGGGGACTAAGCCACCTGCTAAGCATCCCTCAGCCCCTTCTGGACTGAGCTGCAGCCGGCAGGGCTCACCTGGTCTGCCCAGGCCCCCGTTTGGGACACCCACTGCTTCACCCCAGTGGAAAGAGGAGGAGTGAGAGAGCTGGGCATAAATGGGGGCGCAGTTCCCTGCCGCACAACCGCCACACCTGCTCGCAGCCAACTGACTGACAAGGGCCACCTGGCTACCCACCTACCCAGTCTGGAGAAGCCCCTTCAAGCTCTCCACAATTCAATCTGCTCTAAATTGTGAACGCCTGACTTCCGACTCTTGAGGAACCAATTAAGCAGCAGTGGTAGCAAACATCGCTACGAAGACAGACCCTTGGGAACACCACGGGGCGCCTCCTGCCAAAACTGCCCGTTCTCTCTGTGTCCGGTTGCCAATTCCACTTACCGACCTCTAGGAAGCCCCATCCTCCCAGCCCTCTGAGTGGGACGGTGCGACTCGGTGTCCTGCAACAGCAGGGGGTCAGACTCGATGGCCTCCATGGCCCCTTCCAACTCTACTCTTCTATGACTCTCATGGCATGGCTGCCAAGCCTTCCCAGGACCCTCCATCCAATGTTTTTTGGAAATCCACACACAGAAGATCTGCTCGACCACAGCAACCCCAATGATGCTAGCATCTTGCGAGGACTGGCCAAGATTGGCGAGGCAAACAGTCTGCAGACGCTTTGCAGAATGGGGCGATGCTTGCTGAGCTATCAGTCCCAGGCACATGCTTCCTACTGGACAAGAGAGCTGGCTTGCTGGAGCCCTTCCCCATGTTGCTTCCTCAACCGCTCCTGCCCAGATGTCGGGCGCTGCACCGCGAGAGCACAGCTTTTGCTCAGAGGGCCGTGCTCTTCAGAAACATATGAAATCGTTATCACGCATGGCTTGACGTTAGTTGACGGGCAGGATGAGACGGCCGGGGAAGCCCTAGAGGTGCCTTTCAGCATCTCATTTGTAAAGTGCCAGCGGGAACAGCCGGCTCTTTGTCAATGGGAAGGCAGTGGGAGGACAGGAGGGGCCTCTCCAGGAGGCTGCCCTGCTCCTTCCAAAGCTCGCAGGGAAGGCGGTGGGACTTCTCCCTCCAGTCTGATCTCCGGCCCCAGGGAGCCCCGCAAGTCGTCCTCGGTAGGCCCGTGCCACCACGATGCCTCCAGAGGCCGGACCCCGCCTCTCCTGCACGAGGGAAGCCGCATGTCCGAGGCATCCCCTCAGAAAGTTCAGGGCAGACCCACCCAGACCCTCGCAGAGCAGCAATGGTGGGCTAGACCCAAGCCATCGCTCAGCGCAGGCCCGCTGCAGGTGCCTGTCCGGCAGGGCAGACGGTGAGGGGCGGGAATGCCTGGGAACCGCCTGACTCAAGATGGCCATGCCCAGCAGGGAACCCCAGGGGTACATCTAGCTGCCCTTTGTATGCCAGGCCCGAAAGATGGTGGCAAGCTGCCACACACGAGGGACGCTGCGTGCCACAGAGGCCTTTCCCCCTTGGATGTGTCCTTCTGGTGCCTTCCTCGGCCTGCTCCATGCAGACAGGCTCTGCTTTCGGCCTTCAGCTGAATACGCCAAGCTCAGGGGCAGCCCCTGGGCCCCTGGGCTCAGAAGGGAGGCCTGGGTAGTGGCCTGGCAGCCTGCCCCCTTTTGTGGAGAGGCAGTGCAGAGAGAGAGGCAAGAACGGGGCCATCAAGTGGGATTTTCAGCTTTTCCAGCTTTCCCAGAATCCCACGGGGCACTTGTGGGATTCTGGGAAAGCCTCACAGGGCCAGTACAAAATGGCTGAGGTGAGGGCAAGCCACATCAAGGAAAGCTGGAAATGCTAAGAGACAGATGGCGAGCCTAAGAGATGGAGACAGGGACTGGGTCCTGAGGCACAAACACATCACTCGGCACTCAGATCTCTCTCTCCCGCTCTCTCTCTCCCGCTCTCTCTCTCTCTTGGGATCCCTCTCTTGAGCCCCAGCATGCAAGATCCATCCCCAAGTCACAGTCTTTTCTTCTTCCAGCCAGCTGGGAATGGGTGCCCCGTCTGCACGTGCTCAGAACGCTTTGAGCCCACCTGGGACCCAGAAGATGCCGTGGGAAGGAAGAGGGGCAGAGTAACAGAAGGCCAGAGGGTCCCTGCTGCTGTCCGGTTCCCCTTGCCCTTTTAAGCGGATTTTTAAACCTGGAAGGAGCCCTGTGTCCCTCGGAGGCCAGAGAAGCTTTTGGGAACAGTGCTGCACTCGACGGCATCCTTGCTCGGCCTCAGCACTAACCTGCAGCACCTGCAACGAGCGGGAGGGCCAGTGTGGGAAGAGCGAGCACCATGTGCCTTTCCTTCCCATTTGAACTGGAGGAGGTGCTCATGAAACTGGAAACCAAGCATGTCCATGCTCCAGCCAACTTACTGTAGCTGGACAGGTTCAAAGATGAATGGCCCAATTCTATTTCCATCCCTCAACCATAAATTCACTCTTTTATTTTCCTTCACTTCAATTGCAAGTAAGACGTCCATTATTTAGGCACTCATGAAAACAGGATGCTGACGCGTAATTACAACCACATCCATTTTGTGTACTTTAGTTGTCTTTTTTTTTTTTAAGATTCTCCAAATGGGTACATCCCTTGGCAGGGGTACCTCGGTCTCATATCTACCTATCACAACCAGAATTCCCCAGCACCTTATCCAGACAGTCATGGCTTTCCATTCTGAAAAACACTATTCTTGGAGTCTTGACTGCAGCAACAACAATCTTGATGGCACATACATTCTGTACATTGAGCAGAGCTACCTTACATTTGAGAATGAAGCAGTAGAAGATCTCTTCTTCCTAATGCCAGAGTACAGGATATGGAATTAATGGCAGTGGGACCAGCTGCCGGAGAGGCGGGGGGCTCTCCCACACTGGAGGCATTCAAGGGGAAGCTGGGCAACCCTCTGAGGGGGACAGTGTGACTCGGTGTCCTGAAACAGGAAGGGGTTGGACTCGAAGGCCTTCACAGCCCCTTCCAACTCTCCTCTTCTAGGGTTCTATGATTCCATGAATTCGGAGATATCTCCTGAGACTGCCAGTGGAGAGGTTACCAAAGTTCTGTCATATAGGAAAGTCCCTGGAAGGAGGGCCAGTTTTCTGCTACCTCAGTCTAACAAAACATTTTAAATGCATGCCTATTCTCTTCACCACTTTGTAAGCCAATTTTCCTCACAGGAAGGTGGAATATCGATCGTAAAGTGCCACTCCGCAGGACATGTGGAAAAGCGACTTCTTCTCTGAAGAAGGTCTTCCTGGCCAGGTTACAAACTCTGAAAGATTTGATTAATCTTTCGATAAGCTGGAACACTTCCCTCTTCAAGCAGGGCCCGAGGTGTGTGAGGGCCAGGTCACTCTGCCCCATCTATATATAAAGAGTATACTCTGATTTGCTCTTTTGCGAGTAGTCTGATTTTTTTAATGAAAGGAGCCCTGAGTTGAGGGAAACCAAACCCTCGCTGCTTTACTGTCCCATTGTCTGTTAGCAGAGAGGAACTGAGCTGGGAGAAAAGAGCTCAAAGTCTCAGAAGACAAGCAAGTGAGGGGAGAGGGGGCCCCTCACCTCTATGCCTGCTCCTAGGGTTACACAAAAATGAACCGTATTATGTTGTAAGCCGCCCCGAGGCTATTGCAAGGGGCGGCATATAAATTTTTAAATAAATTTTTAAATAAATAAATAAACCAATTGGAAGATGTCACCCCAGTTCCACCTTACGAATGCAGCACCCTCCTCAGCAGACATGATGGACCAAAGAGGCCATTCACACGATGCTCACATGACATTTGTCACTACATGAGAGCCACTGCTAAGCTGGCGCACTTCCTGAAGCAGCAGCTCAGCCAGAAGGTATTTGTCTCCCCAGAAGGTATTTGGAAGGCGCCATCCACCCTTGACCCCTCATCACAGCACGATGCTCCTTCCATCTCCCTTCCCACCATCTTCTCTGGGAAAAGGGACTAGAGGGCCTACAAAGTCCTGGGAAGCGGTCGCGTCAAACCTGCCCCTGGCTCCCCAGCCCTCCATCTCCGAGCCCACCTCCCCTGCGAACAATGGCTTCAGTTCAGCATCGACGGCAACCGGGGCTTGCGCAGCTCACGCTACACGAACCTCGCAGAAGGGCAGGAGCCACTTCTGAATCAGGGATGGATTGTACAATTCCATAATCAGGGTATTGTTCTCTCTAAATGGACCCAGACTCCGCAAACAAGCTTCTCCACACAGTGCCAGGGAAGGGCGTGTGTCTTGTTTTTAAAACAGTAAATTATGTTAATTCATTTCCTCTGGCCAAACAGCAGTAATAAACTTGGGGAAGAGAGGAGGGGAAAGTAAACAGGAGTCAGTTACAAGAAGGTGAGGGGAGGAACCAAGTAACGCAGCCAAACGCCTCTCTCGAGTCAGCCTTGCTTTCCAAGCTCAGAAGCATTCCTGGGAGCCTTCTGTAATCTCAGGGAAGGCGTAGCAGCAACCCTTTTCCCCTCGCTTGATGGACAGTTTGTAAGTTGCTGGTATCCAGGAAATCAGGCTGCATTATCCACAAGCCGGGCCCTTCATCCCTGGAGCTTTCTTCCGCACGTTGTTTGAGGCTACCGCAGCCAGCTTCTTGTTCCCGATCCAACAAATAATTTCCTTCGTGAGCTCCCTAGGCCGGCCCCCACCTACCCCCAATTATGAGAGTTTGGAAAAGGAGCAGTCCTCAGCCCTGGGAATTAGCTCACCCAATCCCTGATCTTATAAAACAGAATGCGGAACAACTCTTGGAAGACTGCACTAGGAGAGTTTAGGGGCTTTAGGGGGATGAAAGAAAATAAGCCACAGATCTTCTTGGAGAGTCGGCATTTTTTGAAACCACAAATGTTCCCCGACTTCATCTGGTGTAAGGCGATTGCAGTGGCTGAAGGTTACTCACCCAAGTGAATTTAATCAACAATTAATATCACAAAAAGATACAGGCCACAAGACGATGAAACTAAAATATTGGAGCCAGTGCTGTGTCCATCTTTACTCCAATGGGATGAAATGCAGCCTATTCTCTTGTCCCTTTAAGACAATATTCACAAAAAATTCTCTTGCACCACTGGAACTGTCCCTGGGAGTGACCTGCATGTCTCCAAGAGCTACACATGAAATCCAACACAGTTCCCACAGTAGTACGAACCTCCAAAATTACAAAGGGACGCTGCAGACGACTGAGTTACGAGTTACCCAAGTTTCAGGCTTATCATTTCTGTCTGCTGGAATGGAAACGTGGTTCACTTAAAGTCACAAGGCATCTTCAATATTGTCCTCAACACTCACTTGCTGTGACAAAATAAATTGCCAGCCTGCGTACCACCAAGGAAACTGTACAGCCAAGGAATGGTGCCATGTGTTGATATTGGTGTGACTAGAACGTGTGAGCACAGAATAGTTGCCAGCACTGACGTTCCCATGAACACCAAATCAGAAACATCATCCTTGGCAAAGCCAATGTTTGCATGTGCATGCACACACACACGCTTTGTAGACAATACAATGCGTCTCCTTAAAGCACATGAACACAGTAAATTCTTGTGCTCCTAACCGAGAGCTTCAGAGATCGCCTAAACATCAACATGAAAAGTGAGTCCATGGCCCACCTCAGCACTGGCGCAGAGTTTGTGAGCAGTGTAGACAGAACAAGGACCAGCGCAGACAGAAGGCACAAGGCATGTGGACTGAAGACACGCAACGTACAGCAGATGCAACCTTCAGGTCGATGCACCATCCAGGTTCCTTGCCCTGTGTTCTGCATGCATTTTGACGCACCACCCAATTCGTAAGTTACAGCTAACACCTGAAAATCCACATTTGCACTATGGGACGCATGTCATATCGCAATGTAAAAATAATCACATGAACATGAGTTATCTGCCACTCTTAAAATAAAGCAGGAACTCTCAGGCACATGCATTACACAAACGGTCAAGATGATTTTGGATTTTCTGCATGACGCTGCTGATCTGCTGTATTTACTTTAAGTTTCATGATAGAATTGATATCCAAAGAGTACATGTACAGCATTTCCTTTCCTTCTTTTCTGCTTCTTGACCTCTAGGTGGCACAGTGGTACATAAGAACAGCACAACAGTACAAGTTAAAAAGGTGCTTTCTTTCACTTTCAAAACAATGCCATATTTTCCCAGCTTTGACGAAACTCCTTGAAAGTTCTCTTCAAAAAAATGAAACAACACTGGAAAGTCATGTCATTGTCGAAAGAACCCACAAATAACCATGACTAATGAATGATGAATGTACTATGCATGCATCATGTAGAAAAGCTCATGTTGACTTTGCAAAATATTTGTGGATTTATGAGTGCACCTCCATGCTTACCACTCCACCGCAAGAAGGAGAAGCCCTTAGACCAGGGGCTTTAAAACTGTAATCTAAGGAATCTTGGAATGTTTATTAAGGATTCATAATTATCACTGGAAAGTTTGAAAATCACTGTTTTAAATCAACACCGCAGGCCAGAACAACGTATGGCAGCCTAGGAACCAGAGCAGGCAGGTTTCTTTGCTTCCTTCAGGAGCAAGTTAACAGACACCAGCATAGGAAGATCCAGTGTGGAACACTCCCAGATGAGACATGCAAAGATCCGATTTAATTCTTCTAAGCCAATTTCC
Source organism: Varanus salvator macromaculatus (assembly GCA_023646645.1). Taxonomy (NCBI): domain Eukaryota; kingdom Metazoa; phylum Chordata; class Lepidosauria; order Squamata; family Varanidae; genus Varanus; species Varanus salvator. Next base: position 8,205,264 of record JAIXND010000690.1, on the reverse strand, counting down.
ACACATTAGGAAAAAAAACAAACCTTTTTCTGTAGCTCACTAAGCAGGAAGCTCCGATCTCATTAATCCTTGACAAAATTAGTGTGGACAACGCAGCGCTTCCGATTAACTCAACTGCTTCTATTGATATGCACTTCCAACAAGCAGAGACGTGTCAGTGCAAGGCTTCCCTTGCCGCAATATCCATCTCTCTTCGGCGACTGTGTAACAGAAAGCTGAATTAGAGCATTCTTTGGAGGCCAAAGTTTGCTCTTCCACACAGTTCTGAAACCGAATGCTCCCAAAAGCCCCGACTCCCAACCAGCTCTTCACCTCTGCAGCAGCACACTGCAGGTACTGGATGGTTTTCCCATCAGGGAATATGGGCTACATGTTAGTTCAAAGGCTGAGTCACACTTGCTTGGTGGTCCAAAGAAAATGGTTCCATTTTGCTGAAGGTCCACACTTTCAAGAATCACACTTCGTTGTTATTCTTTCTGTTTCCCCAATTCCACTTTGGTTGCATTGCACTGGGAAGGAGAGAATGCTATCGTGGCTTTAACAAGAGGTCCAAATAAATGAGTTGAGAAAAGATTCCTGACCCACCAGTCAGCCCAGAAAGACACTTGAAAGCACCCATAACTCCGGCATTTCAAAAGACGGGAAGACAAGGAGATCTTTTCTTCGAGCCTTGGGGAACAGTGGCACTACATAAATCGATTTGATCTGAGACAGGAGCTGGGACCAGACCAGACAGCCAGTCATGGTGGTTTGTTACCATTCTTGGTAAACCAGGATAGGAAACCATGATAAGAAACTACAGTTTGTGCGATGGTTTCTCTGTGCCCGCCCACATCACAGACTTGTGTGAGCAGCAGGGCATGCACGCTCTTCCCCAGCTGGATTGGGCAGCCAAGGGCTGGGTGGATCTGCAGACATCAACTTCTCTCCACATCCAACTTTTCCAAGCTTAAATTCAGTTTATCCTGAAATCTGAAACGTTACTTAAAACAAACAAAAACCAAGTCCATAGGAAAACCTAAACTTTCATTGTTATGTATCACTCTCCTAACATGTATTTTTCCACAGTTTTGTCTAACATACACACTTTTGCAAGCAATTTTCCTAATACAAAGAATTTTGCATGCAACTTTCAGTAATATTTTTGTTGAACATTTCTCTAACCTACATACAATGGTACCTCAACTCACAAACTTAATCTGTTCCAGGACTCTGGTCATGACCCAAATTGGTTCTGAGCCGAGTTACATTTCCTCATAAGGTTCAATGTGAATAAGGTTAATCCGTTCTGTAACCATTTTTTTTAATCAGAAAAATGTGAAGCAAAGTGACCAAGAACAGCAAAGATGGCAGCCATCTCCTCTCCTCACCCCGTGCACGAGCGCGGCCATCTCCCCACTCAGGGGAGATGGTTGCCGCTTAATGTAGAGTTCGCAACCTGAGTCAAATTTTTTATGAAAGTTTTGTTTGCGACCCGATTTGGTCGTGAACTGAGGCGTTCGTGAGCTGAGGTACCACCGTATTTTTGACTGGGAACACCACTGAAAATTTGGAGAATATATATAATTCTTTTAATCTACCCAATACCAACATTCTCTGGGCAGATCACAAAATTTAGAAGGTTCAAATGCAATCCCAGAAGCGCAGATTTTGAAGGATAGCTGAGTTGCAGTTCACTTCTTGGTTAAAAAGTGTGAAATTCGGCACAGATGCAAACTGCAGGAATGTCTCCCATATCACCAGTTTAAAGCATGATCAGAACAACCCAGGTGAGGACGGCAAAAGCACTCAGGTCCTTAGCCAGAACTCCCCCCGTAACGCACCTGGTCCTTGGCAGGCTTCCAGAGCACCAGAGTCCCTGCTGCCCACTCAGGAAGTGGTCTGGATGGAGTCCCCCTCTGGATCACACCAGCCGACCTCTGCTCATTAGGGCTTCCTGAGGCCTGCTCAGGATTTGGCCTTGCTTCATTCATGCACGCCGTACAGGATCAATTTACCATTCACCTTCTTAGTCACCAAGCCCATTTGGCTCCTTTTCAAAGCTTCTTCAGATGCCCACTCTGAGAATAAGCAGTCTGTGGGCAGAAAGCCAAGCCCTACGCAGCACCGTTTTGCTGGTCTTCCCACTGATTCCATGAACAACCAGTAAGCCTGGCCAGGAAAAAGCAGAGCCAGCCTGCTGACTGCTCCGACGGGCGACTGAAGAGTCTAGGAGGGAGGGCTACTGGTGCGGGAGTCCCCATCCCCGTTGGAACGAACAAACACACAAACACACAGGTTCCCGGAGCTCCTTCTGGAGCCCTCCTACCTTTCATGCAGCTTTCCAAAGAAGCCCCTTAAAAGGCAAGTGAACCCAAGCGGCTTCTGGCTTGTGACACCATCTTCCATTACTCCCTCCACAGTCACTTGACAGGATACCTAAGACTGTGTAAATCTTTCATGAAATAAATTTGCTCAGCTTGGAGAGAAATGATTTCGTTTCCTGCCAAGAGTGAAACTTTTCTTCAGCAATTATCAGCGAGAGAGGGAGGAAGGGAGAAACTGGAAAAGGGCAGACATCAAGACGAATCTAAGTTTTCTCCAAGAGGTCTCTGTTCCCAATTTACATTTTTCTTTCCTTACTGACGCTGAAAATTAAGTTTGAGCACTTAATGTAAGAAGTAGCCTGGAGTTATTGGCTGGATTTCTTCCTGAAAATTGGATGGGTTTTGATGATATAAAACTGTTAGGTTATTCAAAGCACTGCTGGATGCCATGTTTACACAAATACAATGGGCAGCCTGTATAAGAAAGGCAAGTAACCAAATGCAAGGGAGCCGATGTTTATCTGACTTGGGAAGCAGGAGAAGCCCCAGAGAGAGGCTTTGATTTGGGGGCGGCCTCTTCCATGAATGCACGGAGCACAAGCCCTCAGCTCACAGGCATGCGCCCACTTCAGAAGACATAAAATTCAGCTACAAGTCTCCATGGGCAATGACAGGTCTGGATTGTCAGACCTGGTGTCTTCTTGCCCTTTGGCCCCTGTCCAGCGAAGAGGCTCCCAGCTTCCTTGGGCTTTACTGCCTGAGGGACTTGCTTATTTTATTTTATTTTATTTTATTTTATTTTAGGGGATGACCAAAATTATGACCGGCGAAAGCCCAGGTTTACCATAATTATAACCCATGATAGGAATTGTTGCATTCAGGGTGGGCAAACGCAGCCATGCTAACAAAGCATGATTCATTAAGCTTGAGCAACCTAGTGGGGAGAGCCTATTCCTTCTTGTTTGATTGCGAACTCTGGGGCGCTTAAGTTATGGGTTGTGATTTCATGGGAACCCAGGTGGGTTGTTTTGCCAAGCTACAGAGGGGGCAAGAGAGGTTGAAAAGATGCAAAGCAGCTGGTGCTACAAAGGTCTTTGAGATACAGGGAAGAAGCAGGCAATAACCACCCAGAGAGTGAGAAAATTCCTGTTAGTTCAACTGCGTGGCAGACAAACCCTCCGTAGATCTGTTTGGTCCATGGATTAACCATGGACTGAAATCATAGGCTGGTGTTACGTGCAAACCGAGTCAATGTGGCAAAACGCTGCTTGGAAACCGGCCTCAGAAAGTTGGTATTAGCTGCAACTCCTGCTGAGGAGATTCCACCTGCACATCTTGGACCATCTGCTCCACCAGCCCACGGTCCTAAGACGTCCAGTGCAGCATCACAGCACAGCATGCAATGAGGGTGACTTGGGTGCACGGAGGTCTGTCTGAATGCTTAGGCTCAAGGGTGCTTCTGCTCAGCAAAGCTGACAGGCAACCGAAGACAGGAGGAGCTCAATGAATTGCGGGGCTTAAGCAACCGTCGTACGAACACTATTCTAAAAAGATCACCTCGCATTAGCCCCAACACGGCCAGAAAAGTGGCTGGGGCCACCACCTCACTCTCACTGGGGACCCCAAGGGTGAAAATCTGCCTCTCTGCAAGCCCACGGGACCAGAAACGGCCATGAAATCCGCACTCACCAAAGAAAAGGCTGCTGTGAGAGCAAGCCAAGGAAGGGGGAAAACGGGATTTCACGTTCAGGAGGCGAACCTTTTGCCTGTGAGGCGTAGGTAGATTTTGCCTTTCTGGCTGAAGATAATCGTGCCAGTTCCACACAATTAGTGAAAAGGGAAGTTTGATAGTTGTCTAAAACTTGCCATCATACAAACAGGCAGGCTTTCATCAACGCCGAGGTCTTGCCAACGTCTTCTCTTTCCATTAGTAAAGAGCCTTTTCCCAAGCGCCCACCTCTGGGGTCTTGCAAAAGCCAACTGGGAACTTGCCTTGAGCTGTGGGAGCCACGGGCAGTGCGGTTTCATGCGGTACAAGCCACCGGCGGAAGGAGGCCCCAGCCACTCTGCACTTGCAGCTATTATGAGACCTCCAGACTTCGCCGATGGGGGGGCGGGCGCATATGCATCATTGAGCAGCTTGTGGCTGTTTGTTTCTTTTTCCTTCCCGAAAGGCCAGGCAGGGGCCGTCTCCCTTCTGTTTGTGCCAGCCTTGGAGCCAGGGAGTCTGCCGGTGCCCTCCCATTCCCGCAGACCGGAATACAGGAGGGTGTTGTGGAAGTGCCAGGCAGCAGCGTGGGCGGTGAGCAGGTAGGCTGCCCCACAGCATCCATTCCAAGGGCTCGTGCCGGGTGTCCGAAGTGTGGACATGGCTGCCCTCCTCTCCTCACAAGGCCACCTGGACAGCGGTCTCCCCAGAGTGCTTGTCACCTTACCTGGGAGTTGGGAAACCCACGACTGAGTTGCAAGAAGGGCAGAGCAGAGCAGCAATGATGATCCAGGGCTAGAGCAGCTCCCGCGAGGAGCGGCGACAAACACGGGGGCCGTTCAGCTCAGAAAAAGGCGAGCCGGGGAGGCAGGGCGGAGGGTGTGAAACGGCGGATGGGGCGGAGAAGGCAGGGGAGAAATGCCCCCTCCCCCAGGAGACTTGGCCCGGGGTCACCCCATGGGGCTGGTGGGAGGAAGCACTTCTCAACTATGGAACCGGCTGCCACGGGGAGCGGGGAGGCCGCCGTCGGGACGGCTTTCAAAGGGGACTGGGCAGGTTCCCTGAGGAGGATACCGCCCGAGGCTACTAGCCTTGCAGGCCACGTGCTCTCGCTTCACCAGAGAGAGCCTGCCTGGGCCCCCAGGGGCTGAGGAGGTGAGCAGGCTCCTCAGATGGAGGTCTTGCCCCCGTCCGCGTTGCTGGAGGGACCCCCTGGGCAGCTGCTCTGCCACTGTGTGCACCGAGTGCCGGACCACACGGGCCTGCGCTCTGCCCCAGCTGGGCTTACGCGGTCCTCCCAGCTCTGCCGAACCGGCATCATTCGCCAGTCAGGGGCTGGGATGCTGCTCCTGCCCAGCCATGCATGGGGCGGCTGCCGAGGAGGAGGCTGTCGGCCACAGCGGCTCTGGACCCAGGGGTGCTGCCCTGGATCCGCCTCAGGCGAGACGTCCAAGAGAAGCCGCAGGGAGTGCCTGAGCGTGAGCATCCAGCACCGCTTCCTCCTGTGCGGATGGGAGAAAGGTGGAGAGCAGCTTCGGTGGTGGGGAAGAAAAGAGCCGCCCTCTGTGCCCCCAAGGCCGCGTCTAGCGAGGGATCTGGGAAGGCGCAGGGAGCAGGTGCTGAGCAGCTGGAGGCCCAGCCATGCTCCTTGCCAGAAGAGGCCTTTCCACGCGAGCTGCAGTCTTCCTCCGAGGAGGACACAAGGCCGGATGGGGCCAGGCAAACGCGGCCGGGCACGAAGGGGGAGGGCCTGCAAAGCGCAGGGAGCAGCGCTTCCTTTGTGTCGGCTTCGGAGCAGGTAATCTGCTCGGGAAGAGAAGAATGGGGAGTGTGGGAGCCCAGGAAGCGTCTGAGTCAGACGCACGTGGCTCACAGAGCAAGGCCTGGAGTGGCCCGCAAGCTGAGCCGGCCATTCCCACAGCCTGCACGCCAGCCACCTCCAAGGTCCTTTCCTACCAAGAGGAGTGGTTGCTTTAATCCAGTCATAAATTAAACAAACAAGGAAGCAGAAAAGATGAAAGCTTGAACGAGGAAAACATGAAAAGAAGCAGTGTGGCATTCACAGAGCTTAATTATATGTCCCCACACCCAATACGGTTTTGTTTTGTCGCCATTCAGCTCCGACAGCATCGTTGGCTATTCTCCTTCAGTGCATACAGGGAAGGGCACACTGCTAACCGTGCAATCCTATGCATGCCTACTCAAACATACACAACTCGGCTGAGTTCAGGGGCCTTACTCCTAGGAATGTGCTTTTAGGATGCCATCTTTACCAAGGACAATGGAGGGCTATCCTTGGATGAACTTCCAGCACAAATGTTTCCATTTAAACCCTATCGCTTTCTCACCTAGATTGGACTAGATCCTGTTTGAAGCAGCCCAAAAGAAAGCAAAGGCGCTTGAAATAAACTATGATTTTGGAAGATTTAGTGACTGCTAAGAATCAGAACTTGTGAAATGATAGTGAATCTGAATCCTAAACTGAAAAAGGTATCAGTGAAAAATTGGAAATGATTGGGCTACAAAATTTCTTACTCGATATTTCCTAGGCATAAAATTACAATCATGCATTTCATTGTAAATCTTAAGGAAAACATTTACAAAAAGCAAAATAAGTATAGTATTGTAAGTGTACCAGTCAAAATAAGGAGGCAGATACCCTGTATGTCTCTTCATATCAAACTGGACTGGGTAGAAACAAACAATATTGTTTATTTTATTTTACTTAAAACTATTTTTGCAGTGCTCTGTAGCCAGAGTCTCTCAGAGCCGTTTACAAGCAAAATCCCAGCTGGGACAGCCTCAGACTCTGCAACACATTTACGTCGAATTCTGAAGCCAACTGCCAGACAGCTTTTTCATACGGTTTTTAGAACCTTCAAAATCTTACAGGGCAATCCAAAGCCTACTGGTTAATCTACCCATAAAACTGGAATATAAATAATAAAAGTACTCAAATGAAATCAATGCATTTCGGAGTGCAGTCCTGGATGTAAAGTGAAGGAGAAGGGGGAAAATTGGCATGAGAGAAAAGTACCGTTTTTCGTAAAACCAGGGGAAGAGTGCCACTAACACGGGGATCCACCTGGAAGCCAGCTCTGCAGAAAGGCTGCTGCAGACCCTGGTCGAGTGGCGCGCATGGACAGAAACGCAAAGGTGGCACGGAAACCTCGCTAACCGAGTACCTGACAGGTGAGGTTCGGGTTCTTCTTCCTTTGCCAGAGCAAATGAAAGCAGGTCTTTGCAACTTGTTCTAAAAGCTGACTTAAAATATGTCAAACACGCAAGTAACCAATACCAAACCAATCAACTTCATTTCCCTCATTCCATAGTGATTATTGTGCGCACAATTTTAGCTGAAAACCCACGCACACTTAGGAGTCAGCAAGCCCCCTCCCATTCACTATACTGGTCCTACGTCTGAATAAATATGTATTGGATGGGCGTTGGCTATCTCGGAAGAATTTTGTAAATATCCAAAAACTAAGAGATGCAGTAGTTGGTAGTCACAGCTGCCACAATGAGATTGTTGGCCACACAGCCATGAATGATGACTTGCACACCAGTGAAAATAAATGGCCAACATTCATTAGATTTGGAGCATGTGCTGAAATCACATTATCGTTAAATCAGAAAAGCAGCGAGAGTCTATTATGAGCTGGAACCAGCTAGAATAACACCAGTTTCTAGTTTGTGGCTTGTAAAGTTTGCATCGCAACTTTTCCAGGCATTCCACCAATGCCTCCAAACATTAATGATCGGGTTGGAAAATGTATTAATGCCAAGACATGACTGAAGCACATTAAGTGCAAAGCATCAGCTTGTGGTCTCTTATCTGCCACCCCGATGACCCATTTCACACATCACAAATCTGTCCATTTTTCGAGTGAAAGGAGTGAAGGAGAAAGCAACTCAACTCAGTCTGAGACAGAAAGATAGCTGGATCCTTGGCAACATCCAATAACAAGAAAGAACCTTCTACCAGATACCAGAGAGTTAATAATCTTTGACTCAAATAAAATTCTCAGGGGAATTTCAATTCAGGTCTCATGGATCCCGCACTCAAAAGGAAAAGGAGTTTTTTGTCATTAAAACATACAAAGTGAAGAAGTTCTCACAGTTAACTGCTCTGCTACTTGTCTGGGTACCAAAAGCATCAATTCTGTGTTTACATTCTTATTAGTGATTTAAATATTAAAATCAAGAAGTGTTATTTAGTACAAAGCACTGGTTCTACACACTAAGTTTTGCTGAAGTTGCTGCATGCTGTCAAGTTGTCCCCAACTTATGGAGACCCTTTGAGTTGAATGCCCTCCAAAATGTCGTGTCCTTCACAGCCCTGCTCTGCTCGTCAACATACTAAATAGTACAAAAACCATACGAAAATCCAAGATAATAAAAACTAAAATGACTACAATAACCCATATTCATCAGCTGAAGGAACAAAGACAGGCTACGCCAAACAATATTGGTTTTGCTAACAACTGATATTTTTTTTAGAGACTCAACACCAGTCAGTTGCAGGTTGTTTGGTCACCTCCATAATCGGTCATGATAAAATTTACGTGCAAAGGAGATCAGTAAGGTGTCACCAAAAATGAAAATGTCATCCAAACCACTGATTTGGAGAAGCATATCAGATTACGGACCAACAAAGAAGCTGACTCTTCTTTTCCCAAAACTTCAACGCACCACATGATATCTTGTACAAGCTGTGTAGCTGGCCAAGCAGGCCCCAGCCTTACCATATATGGCTACCAAAGTGAACAGGATGGCAACTTGACAGATTTGGAGCAAATATTGGCCTTCACGTCACCCAGATACCATGCACAGAAAAGCAGCAAGCAGATTGTATTACCTGGATCTGTCTGATGGAACGCAGCCGCCAGGAAGACGCGGCCGAGCAGACGAGTGCTACAAGTATCCACTGGCCTCAGCCCTCGCCAGGTAGCATGCATCGCTCAAGCTCAGGTGAGGACCAGGTGGGACAAATCAACAGCACTGGCTCAGCAGGGTAGGTCCACTACAGGTAAGGCGCTACAGGTACACAAGATGAAATTATGCAGCTGCCCTGCTCCACCTGCTCCTCCATGCAGGATCGTGGCAACCTTCATAAGACGGACGGCAGTGTCCATAATTCCGGTGAACTCAATCTGGTTTCATTGTGAAGGGTCTCAAAGTGGGAGAGCAAACAGATGCAGCAACTTCAGATTCGTTCCTGGAAAGAATCTACTAGTTCAGCTCTTCATACGGCTTAGTTAAGTCTGATGGTTCTAGAGTAAAAGCCATCCAGAAAAGCACGCTCAGCTTACCAGCACATGCGCTAGATGCTTTTTGTTTAACTTCCACATGCTACCAAGAAAGGCAATAAAGATGGTTAGATTCTGTGGTCTTCAGAGAACGCTTTCTTTAAAACAGAGACTGGCTCAGAGATAACTGGGACTAGGAAAAGTTAAAGGCAGATCATAAAACGCCAACACTTCATTGGAGAGATTTTCCACCCAGTAACTGCATTTAAGCTCACTTCATATGTTACCCGCGGTACCGAATTCTGGCTTGTGCTGTGCTCAAAGCAAATGGAAGGTCAGCTTCCACGGGATCACCCAAATCACGCGGCTACTTCAGAACGGCTGCCACCAAGACCACATGACCCAAGCTCTCGTGCCCTGAGCAAACCATTTCTCACTTGTTACCAGGCCACACACAACCTACCGCCATAATTTAAACCCTGTGTCACTAGGCAGAAAGAAGCAACTGTGCTTTAAAAGTTGAAGTTAAACACCATAATAACTCCAAACTCAACTTAAGAGGGTGGTTCTGCAGCTGGACAGCTCTCAACCCTGCCCAAGCCAACCAGAAATAAATTTGGCTCCCCTAACCGCTGTCCAGAGCGAGCTGTTCTGCTAATGACTGGGTGGCCAAATTGTGGCACTCTGGATATTTTGGCCTCCAGCTCCTGTCATGCCTCACTGTTGGCCAAGTTGACCAGAGCTGATGGGAGCTGTAAGCCAAATCATCTAAAAGGCCACAAGTGTTCCATCCCATGTCTAATGATACGACATGGTAGATCATCTGCTCTCCTGATCTGGGATACTCCTGTAACCCTTTCATACTGAAGAAAAACCAAACAAAACAGAATAGAATAACGTGTGACAAAACCCTGCAAATAGCAAATTACAGTTCCAAAAGGCCTCACACCCTTCCTATGCTGTCGCTTGTCAATGCAAAGTAACACAATTAGTTTGGCGTAATGCGAACCTTCTGAATGCAATCTAATCATGTTCCATACCAGAAAACCCATTTTATTCGAAGCTATATTCTCTAGTGCAATGTATACATTAAAATACATGGTGTATTTTAAAGTGGAGCCGATTAATTCAATTTGCTGGACAAAATGACCCCAAGTTCGGAAGATGCTGGCTTGCCCGTCAGGTGCTGAAAGGGTCCATCCTATTCCTTCCTTTCGCAGATTTCCTGTTTGCACATTCCTGAGTCCTGGGTTAGTACTTATATGTATATATTTATCTTGCCACATCCCAAGATGTTCATGAGGATTACAATGAAGGCTCAAAAACTAAATTACCTCACACTCATTCACTCCACTAATATCCCCTTTATCCCAGTATCTCCCAAGGAATCTCCAATCCCTAAGAAACAATCCCTGTTCCTTAACCCAGGGATGGGCAGCATCGGTCCGTCCTGAGGGACAGACTGAGGGACCCCTTCCTGCCTGCCCACTGACCTCCCTGCTTCAGCCACTTCTCCTTTGGACAAGTTGATGCTTTTGGCCTTGAATTCCCCCAGCTCCAAATGATGGGAATAGGAAATAATTTACAGGTGCACTTTTGCAATGAACGCTGGAAACTCAACTTGCTCCTTTAAAACAAACAACAGTTTAGAGCAAACAAGTTGCTTCTGCATTCATTTTAAAATATCGTTGAGCTTGTTTTTTAGTCAACATTGACATTTCCATCAGCTCTGCAGACAGTTCTCCAAATGCGTCTCCTTATTAAATCTAGTTTTCACATGCATAATAGATGCTGACTGTTCCCCTGACCAGCCTCCTGAGTTTTAAAAAAAGCACGAGTCCATGTCTGTTACGTCTCTCTCTTGAGCAATCAAAACTTCTCAAATTTTTCATGTAGATTTTCAGCTGCTGAAAACAACTGCAAACTTATTTAGTCTGAGCAACGCTCTAGTCCAAGACGTGAGAACATTGCATTACATTTTATACACTCAATAAAACAACCCACGGCAAAAGTGGTAAAAGTAAAGCAATTAAAATGATTTTTCTGTTCAGAATCTGCACAAAATGCTCCTTGTCTTGAAGTCATCCTGGATTCTTTGCTGAGTTCCAACTCTATTAAATTAATATAAGCGTATGATATCATCTGAACGCTGGTTCCATTCAGACTTCCAGCTCTTTCAAAAGCATCCATGCTTTGCCCTTCACCCACCGTGCAGTGAGATCGGCTTACACCGCTGCTGCTCCATAAAATACTTGCGGCAGAGGAAGCGAGCATTGCCCAAGCCAATTGTTTTAACCCCCTCCCTCCTCCCTTCGTTTGACCCACACATCTGCACAGCTAGCGTGACTCCCAGCACATGTAACGCTGCCCACTTTTTAAGGAAATGGCCTCCTGTGAGCCGGTCCAGTGAGCTCTGCATTGTCTTCTCGGGAAGGCAGGGAACGGCTTCCCCGAACTGGAAAGGCTGGGGAAGACCTAAGGCCCTTCACTGATGTGCTCCCATCAAGTCTCTGAGTGCTTGAAGCAACAGGATGGGGTATAAATGCATGCAATAAATTATAGCAACAACTCAAGGCTCTTCCCAGTTTTGGCAGCTGTGGGGTTTGGCGACGGCAGTGTTCTGGCCATAATTTTAATGGGATGTGGCCAGTCATTCGCCAACCATCCAGCGAAAGCTCAAGACCAAGAAGGACGTTCAGGCCACTGCAACAGGGAAGTGCTTTCACCGGGGATTTTAATCTTATTTCATATTTTCTGGTGAGAGCAGCAGTTTCTCCTTAGAGATGTTCTCAATGCTAACATGAGAACCCTGAGAGACGACACCTGCAGGGCTCGCAGCACCCCACAGCCTGAGCCCCGGTGGAATAAGTCCTCTTCTTTATGCAGAGCCCTCCTTTCGGCTTGCTTTGCTCTTGCCTCCCTCCCTCTCGCCCCGGTAATGCAACCTGTTCAGAGAAATCGGCCACGCACTGGCAGAGCCCAGTGCTAAAGAAGGTGCTGGCTGCTGAGCACTGTCATTTGTCTGTCACTTGGGGGAAGTTAATGGATTTGTTTGTTTAGTTAGTGCTATTGGGAAGACACAGAGCCAGGCAGGGAGAGATTACAGAAGGGAGAGGCTTCCCTGATCCACCAAGGAATGCAATTGTTTTCCTTTTACTCCAGACTGAAAATTGGAAGCCAACGGTGCATTTTCACACCGAAGAAACAACAGGCACGGAAAGCCCCGAGACCACACCTGCATGGCAGGAACGAGGGGCCACAGGGGAGCAGAACGGCTGTTGAGGAGCAACACTCCAGCTGCAAGAAGGCGACGGTTTGTGTCACACACACACACAGGGGAGGACCGAATGACATGCACAAAGCATGGGCTTCATTACAGCAAACATGCAGCACATGAAGCATCTCCAGGAAGCCAGAGGCTCACAGCACATACCTCTTGCTGAGTCAACAAGCGCAAAAATCCCGGCAAAGAGCAGCACAAAGTGGATTTGCATTTTGATCGCAGGGTTGTCTCTGGTTGCCGGTTTGCTCTTCTTTCTGATTTAGTGAAAGATGAAAGGGGAAAGAACATTGTGAAAGTTCAGTACCCAACTCGGCACATCATTAAAATGGAGCAAACCCAAAAGTACATCAAATCGCGCGTGCGAACTTTAGAGACAGCCAACCCAGTCAGGTAGGATCTGCACTTTGTTCGCGAATTCAGCTTTTTAAACTTCTATTCTGCAGCTCCTGAAGAACAGCAAACCTGCAGACCCGCTGACCATCTTTCCCCTGAGAGAATGATAATGAAAGGAAAAGGGGAGGGAAGTAATGCAATGACCTTCACACTCTCCGGAGAAGGTGTGCCCCCGAGTGGAGGGATCCCCCCCCCGCGCGCCCCCGTCGAAGGAAGCTCTTTTTCGCCTAATAGTCAGCGATGCCCCTTCAGGTTTGCGCTCGCGTCCTCGCTGGCCTCGCCCTTCAGGGCTACTGTGGGTCTTCCGACGCACGTGGAGCCCGCGGTCCCGCTGCTGCCCTGCCACGCGGAGCCATCCGGGATCGGTGGCTCCGCGTGGCTCCCACGCCGCCCGCCCGTGGAAGCCGCCGCCCTCGGACCGACAGGGCGGGATGCCTCCGCCTCGCCAGCTCCCCGGGTCCAGCGCGCCCTGCCCCCGGGGCGCAAACAGCCCGCGTCGCGCAGCCAGCAAAGGCAAGCAATTACACATCGCCGTTAGCGCACAAATTTGAGCCGCGGCTCCGGGGGCCGTGGCGGGGCGGGCAGTACTCAGCCGCGAGAGTTCGGCAGACGAGCCCGGGGCGCGCATTCACACCTTGCCGAGGGAGCGGTGGGTGGCCGGGGCCGGGGGCAGGGGCGACGCAAGCCGCCTGCGCTCGGCCAAGGCCAGGGACCCCGCGAGCGGGGAACAGCCTTGCGCGCACGGAGGGCCGCCGCCGCCGCCGGGCTCCGGCATCCCAAAGCGCGTCGACGGTCGTGGCCGTCTCCTGCTCGGCGCACCGGCTGCAGTCGGGACGCGCAACGCGGAGCGTGCCCTTACCCGCAGGCCGCGCACCGGAGCGGGTCCAGCGGCGACGTCGGCACGAGGGGAAGGCGCGCGGGTCCTCGAGGGCTCCCCGAGCCGGCGGCTCCGCCCGGAAGGGGCGCCGCGCGGCACCCAAGTCTCCGGGGCCCCGGTGTTCTCGGGCCGCCCGGCGAGGCTGCAGCGCCGTCGCCCGCGACCGGGCGGGCCCTTCTCCGAGCCCGCGCCCGCCCAGGTTGCTGGGTCCCCGGGACGCCGAAGCCGCCGCGCTCACTTGGCTCCCGCGCGGCGCGGCGCGGCGCGGCGCGGGCTGCTCCGCCGTCCGCCGTCCATTCATTCGCTTCGCTCGGGCCAGCTCCGGCCGGGGCCTCCCGCTCGCCGGGGGAAGAGGCAGGGAGGCAAGGAAGGACGCGGGTCCGGCCGCCGGGGCGTACCTGGAGCGCCTCGCCCGGCGCAAGCTCTGCTCCGCGGCTCACGCCGCTCCCCGCGCCGCCTCGCGCGCCCGCCACCTCCGCAGGGCCGCTCCGCCGCCGCTTCCCATGTGCTCGCCGGTGCGCACGGCGCCGCTCGGCCGTCACGGGGCCCGGCCGCGGGAGAGGGGCCGCGGGGCTGGCGCGCACGCAGGCTGCGCGTCCGCGGCGGGACCCGCCGGGCTCCGCGCTCGCCTACCTCCGCCGGACCCCGCCGCGCTCGCCCGCCCGCCGGGCCGCCGCGCCCGCCACCATCGTCCCACAAAGGGCCGCCGCCCGCCCACCCGGGGCGCCGCCGTCAGCACCCGGCCCGACGGGCCCCCGAGCGCCGGCGCAGGCAGCCGCGGCTGCGCCCGGGCACCGCGCTCCCGGCCGCCGGACGCGCCCGCCGGCTGCGCGGTGGCGCCGCTCCGGGCCCGCGGGAGGCTGCGGCGGCGGCGGGGGGGATGCCGTGCCCGGGGCGGCGGCGGCGGCGGGGCAGGGGGCGCGCGGTGCGGCGGCGGCAGCTCCCGTCGCCTTCCCGGAGGCTCCGCGATTGCGAGGAGCGCGGAACTTAGGAGGGCGGCCCGGCCCGGCCCGGCGCGGCCCCGCCCCGCCCCAACTTCGGGCCAATCCGGCGCGTCCGTCCGCCCCGCGGCGGCCCGGCGCTTAACCCTTTGCTTCGCCGTGCCCGGCCGGGCGCCCGGCAGGAGCGCGGCGGGCGGCGCCGCGGGGCCGAGCGCGGGACGGGCCGGGAGAGCCCCGAGCCCCGCCTGGCCCGGGGGCTGCCCTGCTCCCGGCCTGGAGGCTGGCCGCCGAGCCGAGCCCCCGGGCCGAGCCGGGGCGCCGCCGCGGCCCCGGGGATGCTCCCGCGCCTCGCCCGCGCCAGCGCCTTCCCGGGCCGAGCCCCGCGCCGCCCTCGCGCGCCTCACCTGGATCCCGTGGAGCGGGACGGAAGGGGGGCGTCCCGTGCGAAGCGGTGGCACCTCGCCCGCCCCCCCCCCACCCGCCCGGTTTCACACAGAAGTTCGCTTATTCGCCTGTTTAACGCCTCTGCTTCGCGTCCGCCACCGAACGGTCCCGAGGCGGTCTTGCAATGAACCCAAGCGGAGCGCAGCGCCCATCCTACGGAACCGCAACTCCCCTACGCTCTCCGTCCAAACCTTGGGTGTTGGAGGGCCAGGACAGCGCCCAGGGTCAAGCCACAGTTGCAGAGGAGAATGATGCAAGCCGCTTTGAGCTCATTCATGGAAAAGTGGAATATAAATCTAATAAATACATAAATGCTTGTGCAGCCTAGCCAGTTTTGAGGATGAAGGACAATTTGGCTGGCCAGCAAGGAGGCACTCTCCATGCCTGCTTGTCTGCCTACAAGTCGCTCTAGAGCCAAAACCAGGCTAAACTCCAGGAAAATGCTGGGCCAGCTTTGTGGTAAAGGAGACTTCCTTGTTAGACTGCAATGAAGCAGCATCAGAAGTATCACGAAATATTTCATTTTAATTTAGTGTTACATACCATTGCTCTGAAACATTCCATCTCATAAAAAATAACATAAACCCAATCTGAAGACACTCACAAAATAGACTAAATACTAGTAACGGAGGATTTACTTTTTAGATGCAACAATAAAAGCAAATATTTTTGTTACTATAATCTGAAAGGAAGTATCTGCTGCAAAAGGTACCCAGCTAGGAATCTGCTCCTGAAAGCTTTTTTTTTTTTTTTTTTTTCTTCATTTCTTTCAAACTGGTCAGTCCTAGAGGAGATCAACCGTGGCTGCTCTTTAGAAGGCCAGATAGTGAAGATGAAACTCAAATACTTTGGCCACCTAATGAGAAGGAAGCCCTGGAGAAGAGCCTGATGCTGGGAACAAGAGATGGCAAAAGAAGGAGGGGACGGCAGAGGATGAGGTGGCTGGATGGAGTCACTGAGGTGGTTGGTGTGAGCTTGAGTGGACTCCGGGGGATGGTGGAGGACAGGAGGGCCTGGAGGAATGTTGTCCATGGGGTTGCGATGGGTCAGACACGACTTTGTGACTAACAACAACAACAATTGATACAGCACACAAACACACACTTAATTCAATCCTCCAGAATGATTGTGCTTTTGCAATGGCTCCAGATAAGGAACCTCTCCCAGACATTCATTATCCATCTCACTTCATCAGTTTTTCACAGCTCAAAATTTCTATATACAAAATTCTTTTGAAGAGCATCCAGCAAATAGAATAAACAAGAAACGGGAAAGCCAAAAAGTTGCTGTCCTCTTATTTATAAATATACAGTGTGACTATTATAATTGCAATGCCACATTGCACAAAGGCTCACCTACATTCTGGTGAGGCAAGACTGGGCCTGGAAGCGTTCAGCGACATTTTCCAACCCTCACTGATGCTGGTGAAGCTGGATGGGGGCCTCTCCACTGCCCCACCAAAGCCCCTGTCATTCTCCTGGGAAGAGAAGTGATCTCAGATGTTGCTCATCAAGTCGCCCCACGAAGGAGGGTCCAGGCAGCCCCAGCAGCGGACGTGTCCCTTTGTGGGAAGCAGCGCAATGACGTGGAATGGACCACGCAGCTTGGAGGCAAGTGGCCAGAAGACAAGCAGGCAAGTCTTGCACACACGTCCTCCAGGCACCCTCCTTGTGATGCAGCTGGCAGGGAGCCGTGCTTCTCCGCGTGGCACTGCCCTACAGAGCGATGCCGGGGGCTCCACAAAGCACTTCAGGGATGAAGCCACTTGGACGGACGCTCCTTGGCCGGGACCTCATCAGCTCTGCGGTTCAGCTCTGTTGCCACCTAGTCTTATCTGCTTGTGTGAATGTCAAGTAGGCTCCAGGGTGGAAACAAAACACTTGGAGAGGCATCCCCCCCCCACCTTTCAGACTTCCATCCAGCTGAGGAGGGATGGTGAACTATGTCTGGATGTGAGTAATTTCTCTCTGCATGAGTGTGTGGCTTCACCTTGTGGAAGAGGTGATCGTGAGACCGCCTCTCTTCCAGAATCCAAAATGCAGCTCAAGCGATTAGCCACTGGAAGGAAATGGGTGCATTTGCTCCAGCAGGAAGGGACTCTGCAGCTCCTGGCACTCCTCGAAGCCACCGATGCTTGGATGCCTTCCGGTTTACGGCTTTGTTTCTGCACCAGAGCCATCTTGCCATCCTGCTAAATGTCCCACAGTAGGAAATGTCAGGGTGGGGTGTCCTTCAGGGAATTCACTCGGACCTCTTAATGGCCCTCGCCATCATGTCCTTCTGCCTTCCGCTGCTGTGCCCTTCGGGTTATCTGGGCTGGGTCTCACAGGGAGCACACTGCAGAGCTTCACTTCCCCTCTGGAGGCCAGTTCCAGGTTCTGCAGAGCTAGATTTTGCCTCCTGTGCCATCACATAAAGAGTTTGGGGTGTTGATGGCATCCAGTCATCTTTCTCCTTTCCCTCTGCCTCAAAGGAGGCTTTGTACATGCTTGTCAGTTTCTGAGATCCAGAATGGGCTGGATGAGGGCGACAAACCAAAGCTCGATCCAGTGAAGGAGATGAAGATATTGCAAGCAAGACGCTACCATGACATGGTGTTCCACCTGTTCTGGACTGGCTTCATTACATGGCCGGGAGGTCCTTTTAGGGGACTTCTGGCATGAAGGACTTCCCCCAGCAGAGAGCTGTTCCCTCCTGGGCATGGATCCTCGGCCACGGTGTTCACGCCTTGGTCCCCACCAACCGGAATGGATTTCTGCAATGCATTGCACAGGGGGCTGCGCTGGTAGCCATTCGACTGGTCCAATGCTGTGCCGCTAAGAAAGAGGGATCAAATGGAATCTTATTAAACAGATTCCCTGAATTATGCCCTGTTTCCAGGGACAATTCGAGTGCTGGTCTCTAAAGTTCTCTATTTATTTGCTGACATTATTTGCACACTGGTCCACATCCAAGCAAATTCTGGAGCAGTGAACAGTACAAAGGCAAAACTAAGGATACAAGTGCAGCCTTCCGAGGTCCTTCTTTCGGTGCTCGCACTCTTGGAGAGCAGGCAGAATGTTACCAGCAGAGGTGGCACCCCGTCTGCAGAACAACTGCCCCCATGAGACACGCCTGCTCACTTTTTCCCCATGCAAGCAGAACAAGCGTGGTGGGAATACAAAGCGAGTCTTTACCTGGCCTGGAAATCCTAGAGGCAGCCTCATGACAGTGGGGTAGATGAGCAGCGAGCTTGTCGACTGCATGTGTGGACGTTTTGGGGAGCTTGTTTCCCTGTACCTGCATGCCTCTTGTCCAGCCTTGTGAGAGTCCCTGGGGCCAATTGGAAGATGAGCTGCAGCAAAGCAAGCAGAGAGATGCTCTTCCAGAGGGTTTGTCTCTGAATGTAGGGCCTGTAGCTTGAAAGAGAGAGCGCCATTTCCGGTTCCCGGTGGGAGGACTGCCACTTCCAGAGACCCTGCCGTCCCGGAAGGAGGGAGAGATGGCTGGCAGGACCAGCAGTGGAGAGAGGGAGTCCAGGGCCCTGCAGCATGGCCCTGAGCCGTGGGCATCCAGACTGAGGCAGGGGCAAGAGGCTTCTGTCTCAAGAGGATGCTCTGATTGCAGTCAGCTGGACTGTGTGTTGTGCGTGCGTGTGCATGTGTGTGCATGCACGCATCTCCAGATCACGACTGGCAAACAGTCTTGTGGCTGTCCCAACAAATCAGAAATATAAAAACAGCTGTAAAAAGTGATGTGACCATCGGCAGGAGCAGAGGGCAAATGCTGGTCATGCATTTCACAGTGGAAGGAACACACTTGCCAGTCTGAGGGGAGGGGAGGCGTAAACGCAAGACCCGGGTTGCAAATTCCCTTACCCCTGGCTAGGTGGGAGGAAGCACCAGTGCGGACAGGATCCGTGGGCACCAGTTGAGCTGCAGCACGTTTTCACTGGCTGGAAAAGTTTATTTCATGGCACGGTCTACTTAAGAATGTTAAGTTGGCTTTAGCGAGCAGGAAGTTTTCATCTCAACACATTTAATTTAATATTTTCAGTGTACAAAACAATTGTTGACTGTTCAGTTTTCACTTATTTTCCCACTATTATGTTTAGTTTTATTTTTTTTGTCCTGGCATTCTTTATTTTCCTTGACTTACTATTGCAAGGTTATGCATGCAAACAATTTATATGCAATTTATATGCATTAAACATACATGCTTAGCTATGAAAGAAGAAACTGTACTGAACTGAGCCATTATTAAGACCAAACCGATAGTTACAAAATAGTCAGCAAGCGTTAGTTGTAGGTGTCTCCTTCAGGTGGGATGTTATATGAAATAAAAGCAATTAAAAGGGAAGTGATGGGGAGCATTTTAGGAAGGTCCCAGTGTGAGCCATGCTGCAATTTCAGCAAATGGAGGAAGCACCTTTTCAAATCGAAACTTAAAAGGTTTGGCTTTTTCCAAAGTTACCTTGTGCCACTTTGGAATCTGCGCGGGCCTTCTTCCCGGAGACAAGGCAGGTTGCCGACCGAGTGCTCCCCCAGTAAGAAGCGGTGTTGGCGTGCGCTTCCCACTGGCTTCCCTGCATGCTTCCAGTGCACAAATTCCTTTTTCCTAGGGAAAGCGTTCCATCACTTAAGGCAATGCCAGTGGCTTGATCCCCCCTTAAATTAATGCCTCAGACACCTCGCCCAGGTGACCCCCGCTTTGGATTTTCTCCCATGTGCTGCTAGATTCTCTCCGTTTGGACGAATTGTTCTTTTTTTATAATAATGGTAGGGATTACTTTCTGGCAAAAGTGCAGAAGTTATTTTCTGTGATGCCCAATGTTGCATCGTTGTTGTTGTTGTTATTATTTGCATTTTATACCACCTAACAGCCCAAAGGCTGCCTGGGTAGTTTACCAGGTTAAAACATATAAATACACACACACGCACGCACATACAAACATGTAAACAAAACCAAAACTAATAGCATGATCAAAATCATCATAATTGGGCAATAAGCGGCAATAATAAAACAGCCCCAAGACCACTGATCAAATTGGCGCAGAGTTACACCAGCAGTCTCTCACAATCTGTGCAGGGTTTCATTTTTCAAGAAGAAAAATGGAATTAACCCGCCGAGTTAATTCGAGTTAATTGTGCTCCTTCGCCAGCTCTGCAGGCACATTCACAGCATCTCTGTCCCAGAGGAAGGTGGCAGACGGAGACGAGAGCCGTCCAAGTCCATTTGGTCTCCCTGCTGGGAGATCCGGCCACACTTTTGGGACGGCCAGGATGGCTGCCTACCACTCCCAGACTATAGAGCATCAAGACAGAGAAGCCAATGTTAGCTCCAACTTGGAAAAAGGACCCTGAGTCTTATGCAGAACTCCTCTGATTTGGCCTGTAACAACTGGAGAAAAAGTAGGAATTCCATGGAAGGGAGCAGTCCTTTTTCGAGGCCCTTGGAGGCCTTTCATGCTTCATCTCTAACAGGTTTTTGGTACGTCCCTTATGTGGACCTCTCTTTCCATCAAGCCATTGATCTCCCAAGCTGGTGATTGTTCTGCTGACTGTGTTGAGAATGAGCCCCGAATGCCACTTTCATCTCCTGCTAATCCAAAATGCTGCCTCGCTTCTGCGGAAACTCTTGCAGCCCTCAAAACCGGGGCAGCACCTTGGGGGTTTCTCCAGGCCAGGAAACAGAATTAAAGCTGGAGGCTTCCAGCAGCATCAGCAATGCTTGCCTTGCCCCTCCACTCATCCTCTCTGAGCCACTGTGCCTCCCATGGCCCATTGCAGCCTGGCGTGGTGCAGGGAATCCAAAGAGGCTTTTGCTGGCACTGCCAGCATACCGAGATGGAGGGTCGGTAAAGCCCCACTCAACTGGCCACCAGCCTTCCCTGACTCCACCGTCTCCCCCAAAACATGCTTCTTGAGGGTGGCATCATCCCGTGCGCATCCTGCATAGACTATGTAGGCCTTCCAAATGCTAGGACTCAGGCTGGTTGTGCCTAACAGAACTCACGCTCTGCAGTACATTCAATCTGAGTAAGACATCTGGGGAAAAAGCCCGCTCTTTCAGCTCCACTCTCCTGTTATCCCCCGCCCTCTAAAATTCAGAAAGGGCTGTTATTTTGTTATGTTTTATTGTCTTTGCATTTGTCGTAAGCATTTTTAAGTAGCAGCAAATACAGGATATTGATATTGAAATGCAGTATTACAGTAATAAAATAAGTATAAAATTAACTGCCAGCTAAAAGAAGCATGATCAAATGTGATGGTTGCTAAACCTTAAATTGCCAGACTTGGAACTTAGACCTGTGTAAATATGAGACCAAACTTCATAACTTTCTTAGGTAGTCTCATTTTGCATAAGAATCTGGAAGTTTCATGTATGTTGCCACCTAGTGACTAAAAGGAGGAAAGCCCTTAAACATGCTAATCAAATTTGGGGGGTTTCTACCATGCAAATTAACAGGAAAATAACACTGAATTGTTTGGTTGTTGAGATTTCTGGCATGTCTCCCATATCATGTATATATTTCGCATGCCCTTCCATACAGTGAGTCTCCAGAAATGAGTAATTCAGGATTGCTCAGTGGACTAAGCTTGCAGGAAATAATTAGAAATCGTTGGTCTGTTGACTCATCCGTGATTTCTGCCTGTGTGCTCTGAAAGGCTTCCAGATCGACGCTGGGTAATCCATCCATTCTTCTCTTCTGTGCCAGACACCAGACCCGGAAAAATCCTTCTTTCCTAGGCAGGGGACTGCAGATATGGTTGGACTACCTGGCTGCCCGCCTTCTCTTCGGAGCAGCAATGCAGCCTTGTTCTTTCTTCTTGATTTTCCTGTTCAATTCCTTCCTCACCTTGGCCCCTCACACCAAATCCATTGCCAAACGATGCTTCTTCCTTTTTAACATTACAAAAACACAACCCTTCATCTGGGGCCCCCCTCCATGCTCCAATCTTCTCTCCTCCTGCCTTGACAACCTCCTTCTCTCCCTCCCTGTTTTCGTCAAGACTATCCAGTGCTCAGCTGTCAAAATTATTCGCCCCTCTCATTGCTCTGACCCGATGATGCTCTCTTCAAATCTCAGCACTGGATTTCATGTGCTCCCAGATGTTGCCCAAGGTCGCCTTATCATGGAAGAGTAGGGCTAGAAGGGGCCGTGAAGGCCATCGAGTCCGACCCGCTGCTGCTGCAGGGCACCACGTGACACCACCCCACTCAGAGGGCTCTCCCATTTCTTTCTGAATGCCTCTAGTGTGCCCACCACCTCTCTTCCTTTCCTTCAAAAGCTCCAGGACCTTGACTTATTGATTCTCTTAATGATGTCCCTACCTGTGACTTACATTTGGCCAGTTCTACCACCTCCTGCTGCCCAAAATCTCTTACTCCCCAAAAAGCTGTCCTTGCTCCACCTGGCTGAGCGGTCCACCGGCAGGAGTCGAACAGGGCAGGAGGAACCAGCAGGGGAGAGATCGGAAGGAAGCTGCTCCTGCTGAGCCCTCGGCTGGTGTGGGACTGGGATGTTGATGGCCCATGAGAGCTGCAGCAGCAGAGTCCCTCCCCGCCTGACACGGCGCAGCAACAGAGGCCTGCCGTTGCCCTGGCCAGAGCTGGAAAGCCACGGTCTGGTTGTTCCCCGGACAAAGACTCGCGCGTGACAAGGACCAGCTGGTTCTTGGGCCAGAAGGAACTGGCGGGCCGCCTTGGCCATGGGAGACCATCTTACTCCTTTCCCCCTCTATATTCTGTGAGCTCTCCAAAAGGGGCACCAGACCTGGACAGCCCCGTCTCACTTGTGCCTTGCATTCTATTTGGATGTGCCCTCGGTGGTCAGAAGCTGTCTGATAAAGTGAGATGAATCCTGTTCTTCCTTCATCCTGGGTATACAGTTTTCCTATCCACCTAGCAGCCTTAAAAATAAAAGCACAAATATAGAGAGAAATATGAAAAGGAGTAAACATTTTGCAAGCAGAGGCTGCTGGGCTGCGCCACATCTGGCAGGATCGTGATCCGTACAGCTGCATCATATCTCCGTAGAGTGGAACTACCGTATTTTTCGCTCTATAAGACGTGCCTGACCGTAAGACGCATCTAGTTTTAAGAGGAGGAAAACAACAAAAAAAAATATTCTGAATCAAATGGGCACATAATCCCAGGCACATTCCCCATCACTTCCCCATGGGCTGCACATCTGACAGACTTACTGCGCACACATATTCGCTCTATAAGATGCACAGACATTTCCCCTTACTTTTGAGAGGGAAAAAAGTGAGTCCTATAGAGCAAAAAATACGGTAATTCCCATTTTCGGTGGAAATGTTGATCATGGGAGAGATGGGAGGAGATTCAAGAAGATTGATCAGGGTGAAAGATGCCGGGGATGTCTTTGCATAATGTACGACAGAAAAAGAGGCTGCCTGGGTTCAAAAACAGCCCTTGGTTCAAATTTCAGCCTCCCTTTCCTCAGCCGAAGTCCGGCGTCTCCAAGGGGTTTGCTTAGGATTTAGTCAGATGGATCCGAGAGTCGTATATTTGTCCAAAGTTTAGAGTTCATTTAATTACTTACTCTCTTAAGGGGCAATAGAATTGTTTTCCCACAGCAACAAAAACAGCACTGAGCCAAATGAAACTTCTCTGAGTATACATTCAGTGTGTTACAGGTTAATTCAGTTTCAAATATCTCTGAAAAATAAATGTATAAATATATTGTTGCTGGTTTTTAATCAACAGAAAACAATTTAAAAATAAGCATAGGTGTTACCATGTCTATGCCATCAGTAACAATGTCCCAGACATATAAACAAAATAAGCTGCACTGTTATTTCTACTTTTCTGAAAATTTTAAGGAAAATTGTTTATAATGCTGTCATTTCTCTAGCATAAATCTCCACACACTTTATTGCCCGCATTCTTGGCTCCTATGTAGCTTCTGATATTTTGCCTGTGTTGTTTGTCAGTTCATCAGTGCAGCTTTTAAAATGGATTGGCCACTTCGATTTCTTTCCTTCTTTTGGATTCAAAAGGTTTCGTTCTGACATTTAGCGTGTAGGGTTTAAATAACTTTTTTAAAGCTAATTCTACATGCTGTATCTGCCCTTGTGTTCTTCTTTTCACTGTTTTAATTTACTGTATTATTTTATTAGATTGTTATCTGGTATTGTTTATCCTACAGTCATCTTTCATTGTAAACCACCAAGAACGCTGTGATCAGAGCAGGAGAGTGAGTTGTATATGCTCTTAAATAAGCTAAACACGGAATAGTCAAGCACTATTTTCCTCCATCAATGGATAAATTTTTCTGGGAGGGCTGTTAAATCCAGGCGTAGTCATTCTGAGATCCGACCCACTGAAATCGATGAAGCTGAGATTAGATTCCTTTAGCCAAAGAGAGGAGTTGGTCCAAACCTGCTTAGCTTCCGAAAAGTTGGAGCTCAACTTGCAATGTGCTTTTCTAGTTAACCAAATATCACTGCCTGTGAGATGCTTCATGAGTCCTCGAAGAGCATCTGTTTGGCAGCATTTCATATGTAACCTAACTTAACATTGGGTTAAAGGTGAGGCGTTATTCCGCTCTTGCATCTCTCGAGTCCGTGACTGATCCAGGAGCAGCTCCAAGTGACTTTCTCTGTTTCTGGGGCGAGCGTGGCTCTGTCCCGAGCAAGCTGACCTGCACATCCGCCTGGGGCATCCCCCCGCCGGCCCCCGGCTTTGGGTTAGCATTTCTGTGTAGATGCTAAGCAGCAAGCGGTCGGATGAAACCAGGCAGTGCCTGGAAGGGACACACAAAAGCCACCTGGCACAACATCCCGGAAAACCACCCGGGAGGCATCGGGGCCACTGCACCGCCGTTCCACCCATGCCTCACATCTGCCTGCTGCAGCAGAGGGATGCCAGGTGGGCAGAGGGGAAAGCCAGTGAGCAGACGAGCCTGCACCGCCACATCACTCCCCACAGAGGTCTTGCAGGCTGCCTCCGCGCTGCCCCAGGCCAGCACCCCTTTGAAGCGCCTCAGAAAGCCTGCCTCTCCAAGGGAGCGTGGCCCGAGGCCAGGCCTGGGCGGCTTCAGCAGAGACTCTTCCTCTGGAGGCCGGGCACACTCCCGTTCTTAAGCAGGCACCCCTTCCTTCCTGGTCCCAGGCGGACATCCCTCCTCAAGGCCCATGCCCCCAAGTGGGGACCACACAGAGTCAGCCCACAATGTGGAAGGAGGCTGCTCAGAGCCCACTGTCAAGCCTGACCACGACTAATCGCAATGTCCGCTGCTGAGATTTCGCCCCCGAGGTGTCTGGCAGGCACGTCCCAACCCGGCACGGGGGAAGCGCTACATCCTACCCAGCGTGAGGCGCATTTCACTGGGCAGAGCTTGGCATGAGGAGGGCCATGCAATGTGCACGGTCTGATCTGCGCAACGGACATCAAGAGGATAATCTTGTGGCAAGGGGCGGCCTATAAATTTGTAAATAAATAAAAAAAATAAAATAAAATAATCTGATGAGTCTCACGCAGCCCCTTCCAACACTCACGGCCTTGGTGTTTTATTTCCCAGTAAGCATGTCTAAAACTCTGGCCCCGGAGACTCGAGACATTTTCTCTCCACCTTACTGGTTCTCTCCAAAACCGGCTCTTGTTACCTTTGCCTGAGAATCAGTGTGTACGCTGGCCACTGTTTAAAAAAAAGCAGAGAAAAATTCAGAACACAGAAGGTGCCAGGATTTGAGAAAAATCTGGCTGTAATTTCTGTAACAAAAGAAGTGCAATTCCAAGCTACGCATGTGCTTCCTGCATTGAATTTCAGTGGCCAGTCTTTCAGCATATCTTGGCATGCTGAGAAAATGTGAGCAGAAACCTTTTAAATATACAACCTGCAGCGTCAGCACTGAAGTAGCTGTTCTTTATAAACAACCCATGTTCCACTCCTCCTCCTCCTCTTTGCTTCTATTGCAGGGGACAAATTCATGCAAGGCCAGGCCTGGAAGAGAATGACTTCCTTCAACCCTCTGATCATTAATTAGCAAGTGGGGTGAGTGTGAACGTCTCAGGTGGCGCGAGCTGGAAAGCCAGCTCCCGCCTTGGTTGGGGCCCAACTGTATTTTGCTCCCAAAAATAAACAGATGAAGCCAAGGGGTCAGTCCTTGCTATGTTTAAATGGAAAGGGGTCCTACAACCCCCAGCATCCTTTGGGCTAGACATGTTGGCTGCGGCATGCTGGGAATTGTACGATTTTTTTGGCTTAAGCATGCTTAGGATTGCATCCTAAGATGGAAAGGAAGCAGCTGCCCCCGGGCAGTCTGAAGCGGCCTTTGAAGAGCAAGGGAGAGTCCTGAGCACACAGATCTGGCTGGTGTTTGGCAGAAGAGTTTCCCAGCAAGGACGCGGCGGTGCCCCGGCACAAAACCACGTCCGTCCGTGACAGCAATATTGCCACTTGGGCTAAATGCCAGTCATTCCTTCCTTCCCAGTTCAAATGTTGGCCCCAAGCACTTATTTATAGCTCACAGTTTCAGAGATGAAAGGGGGAACGCAGGATCCAAACACGGGCAGGACACGTGGGCATGGAGCACTTCTTAACAATGCCGAGGCATCCCTGGCACGGGCAGGGTCTGCCCCAGGGTTGGGCGGAGCCCGAGGGCCCACTGAGCCCCGCCGGTTTCACAGGCTTGGCCCCACATCTGAACACGTCTGAACTGCTCCAGAGCTGAGCTCTTCTGAGGCACAGGCTGTGTCGCATCTCTTGGCGCTCAGATTCCTGCTCGAGATTCAGAGGATTGGTGCTACTTAGCCTCTTCTGAAGCCTATGGACATTTCTGGGCTTGCTTCTGCGGGCACAGTGGCCATGATCCAAGTCCTCAGCAAGAGGCTTGCCAGAGAAGAGTTAACGCTTCACAGGGCAGCCCCGAAGTGCCTCGAAAGTGGGCACGGGGCTGCAGGCGTGAATCGCTTGTGCCTCACGTAGGTCGTTCCAGCGCTTCATGCCATTACAGTGCTATGAAAGTACACATTTTATTGCTGACCGTGGTTATGCACAAGCTGATTCCATATTCAAGACCTACATTTGCATATTTATACAGTGAAATAAATTAAATGGATGGGAATCGTTCCCTGCCATTAGCAGCGGTTTATTCCTCCAGCAGAGAAAGACACTGCTTTCCAGCAGATACTCGTTACCCTCCCGAGTCCTTACCACACAAGCCTTTGTTTTGTCTGTGAAATTGCACCTCACCTGTAGCTGAGATCTTACTCTTTTGCCACCCTTCCCAACGACGACTTCTGCGTGGCGCAGCAGTTCCTCCTGTACCAGCCACAATTAGTATAATCAGGGATCCGCATTACGTGCTTTTATGTTTCATGCATCACGATCATAAGTTTGCTTATTCTGATTTCGAGCGGCCATCTCCAAATTTGGATCTCTGCTCAGATAAAACCTACTGCAAGGTGAGAACCCGGAACCAACCCGGGAAGCAGGAGTATAACCGTGTCTAGCACAGAGTCCACCAGCAAAGAGGGCAGCCTTGTCCCACCTGCTGGCTCAAGAGACGAGGGCTGTTGGCGCACAGGCTGCCTCTGCTGCTGCCCAGGCAAAGGTCCCTTTGCGACAACCTGCACTTCTTCGGGCAATGCAATGGGGTGCTCTTGAAAGATGTAAAGGAAAGGGCCATTTCTCCTTCTGTTTCCTTCAAAAATGCAGTATTGTAGCGATTTATGTAGTGTAAGCTGCCCAGAACTTTAAGGATGGGACAAGGACAGAAGAGCAGGTCAGTAAATAAAATCAATTACTCTATGCTTTTCAGAGGCCGCTCATACAACCTGAAGAGGACCCAAGTGTTAAAGTTCTAATTTGGAAAATAAATATCTTCAACGGGCATATTTGTGAAATTTCCCATTATTATTTTAGATTAAGAACCTAAATTAGTACTCATTAAAAAGGCAGAAATGTGTGTTCCCTGAGATGGCTTTATATTAGCATGCAATTAGAATCCTGTAATACCTCACCAGCTATATAATTATGTCAAAAATGGTTTTCTTGTAATTGCAGTCTTCCAGGATGCTATTTAGTCTTTGAAAAGTGGGTTTATCAGTAATTCCTGATCCCAGGAAAAAGCAACAACAGGAACGTGGCCTTGACATGGAGAGTTCTGCACTCAAGCAGTTTTACCATGCAGCTTCCCAAGCTGTCTTCCCATCACGCCCTTTCTTGTAGCCAAATCTTGTAATATATTCCTAGTCCCCTTTGCAACATGTGTGAACCCTACCAGCCCAAGCACTTCTTGCCCTCTCTCGCTAAATTCAATGTCCCAGCATGGCATGAGGTACTTAAAATTCACGAACAGGAAAATGATTACTCCAGACTGATTTAGTCTTCCCTGGCTTTGTCTAAGTCTCTGTCTTCCTAAATGTACAAGATGTCTGAGGAAACGTTTCCAACTTGGAGTAAACCATTAAACTTGCTCAACGCAAACTGTTTCTCTCCGGGCAGCGGTGTGTTTACGGCACTCGCTGCACGAACACGGTGTGGGTACAACAAAAAATCTATTGCCGGACCTTTCTGAAATGTGTCACCTCAGAGAATTTAGGGATAGATGGTCCATCAGGGCTTTGGATGAGCAGTTCTCTTCCGGGAGTACTTCCCCAGGTGTGCTTAGTTGTGTGTGTGATGGGGACGGAGGCAGGTGGGAAGGGCTACCTGTACATGCCACATGGTCTTCCTCTGTGATCTTCTGCTGAGGCAGCCCCTGAGGGCCCTAAAGTTGTTTGTTTGTTTGCTTGTTTGTAAAATTTGTATGCTGTCTATTACTAACTATTAAATTAACTATTCCACACTGGCTGAAAATCCAAAAAAATACAAACAATAAAACTCAATTAATATATAGTAAAATATTGATCGAATAAAAAGGTCTTGACCTGGTGCCAAAAAACATATAATGATGGTGCTCCATGGTAATGACACCATGGAGAAAGCGTGTGCCTTCCCTGGATATTTGTGGGTGCAGAAACACAACCGAGATACCTCAGGGCTCTGGGGCTCAGCCACTCAGAGACACAGTTATCCCAACAGTGCTGTCCCTGCAGGGAAGACCGTCGTACTTGCTCATCTTGACAAAGATCCCCTGAGCACGCACAGATGCAGGCCATTGCGTGAGCTCGAGACAGCGAATGAGTCAGCCAAGGGTCAAGCCCAGCGTTTCCGAGCACCGCTGTTCTGATCTGCTGAGCTGCCCGCAGTGTTTTCCAGGCGGTACTCACAGCGCCCAGCTGAAGAGAATCTGGTTGCCGTCTTCACAACAAGCCTAAAAGGTGGATCGTGATACAGAGGGCAGTGAAAGGAGGTGGCTTGCGTGAAGCCATCTGGCAAGCGCGTGGCAGAGCCAGCTGTGTGTTTGGGACTCCCCGGTTTATCGCCTCTTTGGCACTGTGTGAACCCAAGTCACAGTGTCCACAGTGCTTGCTTTGAGGCACCGAGTATGGACTTCTTTTCTCCCTCCCTTCCATCTGGGCTGGATTTATATGCGCAAATAGGAAGCTTCTCCCCGCATCTCGTTAACAAGCGCTGCTGTAGCTTCCCATTGAGGAACCTTTGCTAAGCTGGAAAAGTAGGGGCCAGCAGCTGGATGGGTGACCACACATGGAAGTGGTGCAGGGGTTGGACTTAATGGCCTCCCGGGCCCTGTCCAGCCCTTCTATGGCTCTGTTCTCTTCCTGACAAGCAATGCCATTCGGCCGCTGCAGGGCTGCTTTGAGGTGTCTCGAAACCGCCTCTTGAGAAGAAAGCTGGCTGTGCGGTTTGGCAGAAGGCAGCACCAACTTTCAGTGCCCTGAAAGGAAGAGTGAATTTCTGCTCAGCTGAGTTTCATTGCAGTTTTTACTCTCGGAGAGAGATCCTTTGGGGATTTTCCACCCGGGGTGCCAAAATAACTTGTGCGCGAAGCCCCCTGAGCTGGAGGCAGTCACTTGTCCTGTTTTCCTTGAGGGCGGAGAGCAAAAGGCCTCGGCTGGGACTGAGCAGAGGTGTGTGAGAAAGGCTCCTCTGGCCCATGCCCTGCTCCTTGAACTCCTGCGGGGGGATTAAAGCCAGCCTCCTGCAAGGACGCCTTTTGGTAGACTCATCAGGCCTGTGGAAATATAGAGTTGCCAAACAAGCTGCGGCCGGGAAGATGGAGCCGTGGGGGCTGGTTCTCGGATTGGGAAGGGCCACATCCCAGAGTTTCTACCTGCACCAAGAGACTTCCCATCCAAACAGAGATGTCGGCCTACCTGGTGGCTGCAGGGCTGAATGCTGGTTTTCTCACGTCTGCTGCCTTCACTTCGCCTGGTCAGGGCATCGGTTTGCTCGGTGCTAAAAACAAGCCACTGCCCAATAGCAAAAAAGGAAGAGCGGGCCAAGAAGCCAGGCCTTTGCTGTGTCTGGGTGTGGGGGAAGCTATTTTAAAGTTCCGTGGAAATACAGGAGCAGTCCCAATGAACATCCTTCTCTCAAAAAAGCTCTTTATTACTGCCAAGTGCTTCCAATAGTAGGAACAGCTGAGAAATGAGAGATCGCTTTAGCAGCATGACATGATGCAGTGAAAGCAAAAGACCTTTTTGGAACTAGATTCTGCCCATGAGCCCTCCTGGGGGGAAAGGTGCCCCATGCAGTGTGTGAGCAGCTCCAGCATGGCCAGGGCTGAGCTTCCATGGCACATGGGAATGTGCGCAGAGGGCGCGCTGTAGGGTGGGGTGCCTTTCCCACAGAATCTGCTCCCCCAACTTTATACGCTGGACCTTCATGGGCTTCGCATGGTACCGTCACAATTGATAGGCTTTCTGGAAAAATGAAAATGCCCACCTTTAAGGACATGCGCTGCCCGACACACGCATCCAGCCTTTGGCTCGTGTTACAATGAGATAAATGTGACTAGAATGCTGGCCTGAGCCTGGCTTAGGGCACTAACAGGGAATGCGCTTCATCTGCGTAATTTTGCAGCCAGGTGTGACTTACTATTATCAGGAAAAAAGGACATGCTTGGCCAGGAAGAGACAACGACGACGACGACAAGGATTTGCATGTGCTGTTTCATATGTATAGATGCAACACAGAAATAAACTAACTCAATGAAAAAGTTAAATGCATTCCTTTAAATAGGTACACCATACGTGGTACCACCCATGTGCCAGTTCTTTGGTCTGCTGTCGAGGTGCTGTCCAACATCAAGACTCACATTCTCCTCTCCTGTGCTTTTTTTAAATCTTTAAACCAGATTTGGACCGGACAGTTCTTCCCAGAGAGGACCGACTTCTGTAAAAGAGGCGGTGTGGGCTTCCTGCCTCAAGGACAGCGTTCCATTATCCTTTGTCGAGTCCTTCAAGTCACCTTTGATGGCGGCTGCCCCTTCCGTGTTTCTGGGGACCCACCACCAAGGACGGAGCTTGCTGATGGACAGAAGACTGGTTCCAGTCCTTTCAGTGCCTAGATGGGAAGCCACCTGGGAATTATGAATTTTGCGGCAGAAGACCATGACACACACAATTTTAAGCATGTTTAAATGAATACTCTAGGCCAGGACCTTAGCGGATGCTAAACTGGGGGCATTTCTCCTGCATTCTTTTCCGGAGATTAAATTGTCCTCAATGGACATGTGCAGAGAAGGCTGCCCTCTTGTGGCTGCAAAACAATACCGATAAAGCGTATCCTCAGGCCTTCAGCCAATGCAAATTATTAATTCAGGATAAACAGGATGCATTTACCCTAAATGCACGCTCCCCCTTCTTGGAATTACCAACTGGGACATTTTCATTGTTTCCGAATTTGTGCAGGTGCTCCTGAGAGCAGCCCCCGCCTTGCTTTAAATGCCTGAGGACGGACCGTCCCAGCCCCTTCATTCTCACAACAATCCTTCAGCACAAGCTATGGCAGCTGGTCCAAGACAGTCTAGACATCGTGGCGAAAAGGAGCTTGAAATCAGGTACAGCTCCTTTATCTAAAATCCCTCACCAATAAGCCTCAAGTTCCTTTGCAAAGTCCAGCCTGGGATGCAAAGCTGGCATGGAAAAGACTTCTCCCCAGGGCTTCCGGATCCAGTCCAGTCCCCTGCAGGTTTGGGGCAAAGCAGGGGCCACCTTCCCCAGTCCTCACCTTGCAGCACACTTGCAACCAGGTGCTGTTCGGGGGCACAAACACCTTGAGAATCTCCCACCCCCAGCTGTATTCTGCCAGGAAGGGCTGGCTTTTGGTTTGGCTCGGTGTGTGCTCGCTTTTTTCCCCACTTCCAGAATGACTGTTTGGAGATTTCACACATGAAGATAGAAACGTATTAGAAACAGTGCTTAACAAAGTGTCCGAGTGTGAAGTACTTCTCAGAGCATTACAAAAAGAGATGGCAGCCGGTTGCATCCGCCTAACTGGACAGGCACTTTAGTGCAAGTGTGCAAATTGTGCCTTTGTCTCTTTTTGGACCAGAAGAAAGATGTGCTGCCCCCAAGCGCACGTCGCACGCAAATATTCACCTTTTCTGCAATCATGCTCAGCACCGCCATTTTCACTCCTGGGGTTGCTGCAGTGAGATATGCTACAGCTTTCACCCCCTGGCGCAAGTCCCGTCTGGATAATATCACAGTTATGCTGTGACCCGACTTGAAGGCAGTGAAGAGAGCAAGTAGAGCAACAAACAGAGGTCAGAGACATTTCTGGAACTGCGAAGACCCTCGGCTGTGGGCGCTAGAGAGGACCCCTTAGCACACAGGAAACCCAACCCAAAGTCTGCTTCTTTGCATGGATGGCCCCGACTGTGCAGAGTTGTGGGGCAGGGGACAGAGAGGACTGCAAGCAGTGGGACCTGCTTCCAAGCAATGGAAAGATCCGGCCAAAGTGGTGCATCGTTAAGCCTGGGGGTCAGACTAGATGGCCCGGGAGACCCCTTCTGACTGGCTCTGTTCCTATAGTCCTATGGGGACCTCCTGGACAATGGGCATCCTTTCACTTCAGCAGGCATCAAGCCAGCTGAGCTGCATTTGGTAGAATCCTGAGCTTCTCTCCCAATGGCACCACACTTTCAGTGCTTGGCTGATGAAACACAAGCCCCATTTAGTTCACTGGGGCGTGCCCCACGGAAGGGGGCATAGAATTGCCCCTGCTCAACTCAAGTCTTCTGCTGAAGTCAATGGGAAATGCTTGATGTTGGCAACTGCACACCCAAAGTTCTGGGCTCCCGCTTCCTCATTGGATCAGTCCAGGAACCGTCCAGGAAGTGACTGGGCAAGGGATTGCATGAACTGCTAAAATATACTTAGAAATCTGGAAACTGCTTATGTCAACACAGTTTTGCCGTGAAATAAATTGAGGCCACATACCTGCCTCCGCCACGTTCGACACTGCCAGGAGTGTGGCGTTTGAGTCCAACCCTCACATAGTTCCTCCGATTGCAGGAATGTGTTGTGTCCACTTTCTAACATAAAAAAGCCATTTAATTCCTTAAGAGTGGGTAGGCTGGCTTTTCCATTGGAATACCATTGCTACTTTTGGACTGGAGCAGGAAAAGAATAATTGGGCCATATTGTTTTCCTTCCAGCAAATGAAACTCCTGTGGAAGTGAGTTATCTAGGCCTGGAAGCCTAAAGCAGGGTTTGGTTTACTGAGGCACTGCTTTAGGGGCCGCAGATAGAATACAGTCTCCACTTGTGTTGATTTAAAATTATTGCAAGTCTGCCTTTTAGTGTGGAACTCGACAGATCAAATGAAATTGAGGTATGATTCCAGTCCATGAAAATACTTTTTTTGCATTGATTTGAAACATTTCTGTTCTGCCCTTCAATTCAAAACTTCCAGGGTGGTTACAGTAACTAATAAAACTTAGTTTCAGCACAATTCTCTCTCCCCGCCGCTGCAAGGCCCGCCTGTCCCGTCCAGCTCCTTCCTTGTACACCAGGCTCGGCCGATTCCTGCACTGTCGGGATGCAGCCACTCAATTATTCAGACACAACTGCCGCCATCCCCCTGGAACCACCAGGCCTGCCTGCCTCTGACGGACTGAGTGGGAAACACCCCTCGCTGCACTTTGGTGGAGCTGCTTCTGGCCAGGCAGGGGCTGGACATGGCCTGCAGACCTCCGGCTCCTTCCGCATCCCAGCAGCACGTCCTCTGGGGGCTCCCAACCACGGGGAGATTCCCTTCCTCCAGCATCAACGTGTCCTCTTGGAAGCTCCCAGAAATCTCCACGGAACTCTCGCCAACAAGAGCAACATGCACCAGTTCTGAGAACGACGTTTTCAAAATCATTCCCACATGTCAAATTAGAGCAAAAGCCAAATGCTTCATGGACTTCATGGTCTCAGAACTCCCAACGACATGCCTGGTGGGCGTGCAAATTATCACATGCATCATTTGCCACATTGCAGGACATTAATTGCAGGTGTCCACCCTTGTAAGCACCAATCAATATCGATGACACTGCCATTATTATGGTGAAGTCAAAATTGTTTATAGCGGGTCATTGGAAGAAAGGATGCACTGGAAGTTCAGCTGGGTTGTCATGCCCGTGCCAGGCCACTGCAGTGCGCACTCTGAGGGTTTGCCTGGGAGATGGTTGGGGCACTTCCGCCCACGTGCTTTGGAGGGTTGAAGCATGGGCTCTGGAGAACACCCACATCTTGTCAGTAGCGGCCACTTCCTCCCGGGCCCAGTGCAAAGTGTCGGGTTTGTTCTTGTCTCCAGAAATGTTTGGAGACCTGGTGCGCCACCCATGCGCTCCCAGACTGCACACTGAAAAATCAGAAATGCAGCGCAGCCAGGGAATCCCCCGAAGGAATTCAGGGAGTCGCGGAATGAGAGGCACGGCTGAGCCCGGCCAGCAATGTGCCTCAGCCGGCCGTGCCCTCTGTATGTTGGATGCATTATGAATCGATGGCGCGCCTCACTTGGCTTCTCCCCCCGGCAGGGCCGCCTGCGCGACCTCCATTTCACACAGGGTTTGACCCCATGCTTCATTAGGCTTGGCGGCCTTCCACAGGTCATGTTTCCGCATAGATGAGCTCTTCCGCGGCGTTTTGTTTTCCCGGAGTAGTAAAAGTTAGACAGCTCTTCTCCAGCAGGTAAAAGGATCTCTCTTTTCCAGGCAATCCCTCCTAATCATTCCCACGGTTATTTGCACAGAATAAAACAGAGATACAGGCCCCAGTTGCTGTGTGACTATTTTGGAGGCAGCAACAGAGACCTCGCTGCCTTTTCCGTGTTTCTGGTCTTTCTTGTGCCTGTTTTTCTGCAGGTGTGCACATTTCCCCCTCTCGCATCATATGGCATCTATTTACCTGTCATACTGGAGATGCACTCAAACAAGCACCACGTTTTTCAGCAATATAGAAAATCTGAGAAATAGCCATGTGTGTGTGGAGGCGGGGGGTGGTCCTATGACGCCCGCACATCGTCAGACCAAGGAGGGCATGGCCTGTATGCCGCGGTGCTTTGCCTGGCAGTCATGGTCTGGAAATGAATCTTAAGAATGATGCTGGGTCACGTTGACCGAGCTGACTTCATTCGCATCAGGGGAGAAGCTGGAATTGCTGTCACTGGTTATCAGGTTGCCACGGATTCAGAGCAAAAAGTGAAAATTGTTACCTGGGGCCCTGCGACAAGCTCTGGTGGGGGCCATTACAGGCCAGTCTTGCTTAGTATCAAATGCTGGGCACCAACTCTTGGATAGTGGCTCTTTGCTGCTTGGGAGTTTCCAGAGGCTTCCAACTGGCACGTCTTCCAAAGAGAAGGCCAATTAATATGGAACTTTGGTCTGACCAAGCAGGGTGGTTTTCATGTGAACTTCTTCCAAGAATGCAGAGGGAGTGGAGGATGAAGGAATGGGAGCCAGCACTGAGTATTCGTGCATTTACTGAGGTCATCTTCTACGTCTTGGACAGCTTGAAAGAAAGCCACAGGTATAAAAGGGGGTTCCGGATTCTGAGATCGTGTTTCTTGATGTGTCGCACTGCATCCTGCAAATTTTACTCTGAGTCCTGCCTTCTGGCACATGAGTGAAAATGTATGACAAAGCAAAGAAACCTGAGCAGGGCTGTGTGATTTTTCTGCAGTGGAAAATATGTTGAACGACGCTGCAGTTTACATGGATCTGCAAACATCACCTGGCGCAGGCTGAAAATGAACCATCCAGGAATAATTTTTACCTGTTCCATTGTCCCCGCCTCTATTGTGCGTATTGTCCTACAAACATCGGCTGCTATCGAGCGTGACGATTTCAGATCGGTGAACTGGAGCTCCATGTTAAGGTTAGAATTCCACAGGTGGCTGTGCTGGATTTACAGACTTTTGTGCCAGCAACGCTCCCGTTCTCCCCACTGTGCTATATAAATGAAGGTGCATTCAGAGTAACTTTATGACAAAGTGACCTGTAACCTGAAGATCTTGGAAGACTTCAACAGGTGCTTGGCATGGACTGTGAAAACTGAAAGGCTGAACAAGCTTCCATCTGTTGTGCACTAAAGTTTGAGGAAATTGATTCCAAATGGCTTTGGCAGGCTGACGGTGTCTTCTCCATCAGTCTCACATCCAAATTCTCAGCACCGGGCATCTGTGCCTCACTGAACCTCCCCTTTCTGGCTCTGCCAAGGTGAGAAAGGCCAACCTGCGTAGACGAGAGCATTTCAATTCAGAAAATGGAGCTGTGAAGCAGAAAATCCAAACATAGTATGCCAAATCACAATAAAGCTTTTAAGTAAGGCAAGCATATTTCATACATATGGTTTAATTTAACATGCAATCAAGGGTTACTTTTTTGCTGAAACTGAAATATTAGTACACAAGCCTAAGAAGGGACCAAAAAAGAGCAGATTAAACTACCACGATAATTGAAACAAACATGGCGGAAAACTTTTTCTTAAAAAAAAAGTATTTGAAATACTTTACTTTACCACCGGCACCCAGGCCCCTGCTCCGAACCCGAGTGGCAGGCACGCCGAGGAGGGCGGGGCGGGGCGAGGCCGGGGCTGGAAGTGGAGGCCGCGGGGCCTTTAAGGCGCCGGACGCACCCGGGGCACTGCTGGAGCGGCCTGACACCGCCGCTCCGACCGACGCCATTCCACCACTGTCGGAGGGGGCCGAGCCACGCCGGAGCCCGGAGCCTGCGCCACACCACCGCCGCAGACACTCCGGAGGCCACACCGGAGACCCCGGGACGCCCCACGCCTGGCACCGCCGCACCGGAGGCCGGTACCGTGCGCCACCCCGTCGCGCCACGGACCCACCAGGCGGCTGCCGCGGCTCCCCCCGGCTCCCACCGGCACCCAGGCCCCTGCTCTGAACCCGCCCCCCTCGCGCCGTGAGTGGCAGGCACGCCGAGGAGGGTGGGGCGGGGCGGGGCGGGGCCGGGGCCGGAAGCGGCGGCCGCGGGGCCTTTAAGGCGCCGGATGCGCCCGGGGCCGGCAGCCCAAGGGCGATGGCCTAAGGGCAGTCGCTGCCGTTAGGGCCACTAGGGCCGCTTGGGGGCTGGGCTGGCCGGGGACTCTGACTCTGGCCGTACTCAACCGGGCCAGCTGCGTGGCTAGACAGGATGGGGGCTTTTTATAGTTTTAAATTTTTAGCTGGTTTTAAGGGCCCATCTCAGGTCAGGTTAGGATGTTACCTGGGGAGCGCGAGGGCGCCGCCATTGGGGTGGTGATGGGGAATGGTTGTTATGGCTGCAGTGGGGGTTTAACGGTCCCGCCAAGAGAAGGCAGGACAGATGGCTAACACCTGTCCCTCCTTCTGGTTACTCCCCCAGCCGGCGGGTGCCAGGTAGCCTGGTCAGCTGCCCCACGGGCCTGACGGTGCTGCTGCTTAACGCCAGGTCAGTCCATAATAAAGCCAGCCTCATCCACGACTTGATCGTGGATGATAGGGCCGACCTGGCCTGTATCACCGAGACCTGGGCAGGAGAGGGAGGGGATGTTGCCCTCTCGGAGCTGTGCCCGCCCGGGTACTTAGTTCAGCACCGTCCACACCTGGAGGGGAGGGGAGGGGAGGGGAGGGGGTGTTGCTCTAGTTTATCGGGCTACTTTTTCCCTCACGGGGCTCCCTATCCCTTCGAGACCGGGGCTGGAGTGCCTCCACTTGGTGTTGGGCGACCGAGACAGACTGGGGATTCTGTTGGTGTACCGAGCACCCTTCTGCCCAACAGACTCCCTGCCTGAGCTGACGGAGGTCGTCTCGGACCTGGTGTTGAAGACCCCCAGGATGTTGGTCCTGGGGGACTTCAATCTCCATGCCGAGACGGATCTTTCCCATGAACGGCCTGACCCATGAACGTGGACACACTCTGGACCTGGTTTTCTTGACGGGGCAGGAAGAGGGTTATCTGAGGGTGAAGAATTTACGTTTGATGCCCTTGTCATGGTCAGATCACTTCCTCGTGAGGTTTGAGCTCAAGAGTGGCTTCTCCCTCTGTAAGGGTGAGGACCAGATTGTGATGGTCCGGCCCCAGAGTCGGATGGATCCGGATGGATTCCTGAGGGCTCTGGGGGATTTTCCGGCTGACAAGGCTGGTGCTCCTGTGGATGCCCTGGTCGATATATGGAATAGGGAGATGACCAGGGCTATCGACACAATTGCTCCTAAGCGCCCTCTCCAACCAGGCAGAGCCCGTTTGTCTCCCTGGTATACACCGGAATTACGGGTGATGAAGCGGGTTGGGAGATGGCTAGAGCGTAGGTGGAGGAAATCATGGGATGAATCCGATCGAACACATCTTAGAGCACACTATCGAGCCTATGCTGTGGCGGTGAGGGCGGCGAAGAAGCGATTCTTCTCCACATCCATTGCCTCCTCGCAATGCTGTCCAGCGGAGATTTTTCGGGTGGTTCAGGGGCTGATAAAATCTGGCCTCGACAAAGATCTAGTGCCACCCTCGAAAGCCCGCTGTGACGACTTCGCCACGCATTTCAGGGAGAAAGTTGATCAGATTCTTCACGAGCTGGACTCCACTCTTGATACAGACTCTTTTGGGGAGGGACCAACCGTACGTGCTTCTCCCTCGTTAATGGATGATTTTCAGTTGTTGCGGCCTGATGATGTGGACAAGGTGCTTGGATCGGTACGCTCAACCACCTGTTTACTGGACCCGTGCCCATCCTGGCTATTAAAGAGCGCCAAGGTCGGGATTGTGCCCTGGATCTTGGAGGTGGTAAATGCCTCCTTGAGAGACGGCCGGGTGCCTGCCCCTTTAAAGGAGGCGGTAGTCTGGCCAGTCCTCAAGAAGGCTTCCCTGGATCCAGAGGTGGTCGCCAATTATAGACCGGTGGCCAACATCCCGTTTCTGGGCAAGGTGTTAGAGCGGGTGGTGGCGGGACAACTCCAGGCACTCTTGGATGAAACTGATTATCTGGACCCATTTCAGTCCGGTTTCAGACCCGGTTTTGGCACTGAATCTGCCTTGGTCACCCTGTATGATGACCTCTGCAGGGAGAGGGACAGAGGGAGTGCATCCCTGTTGGTTCTCCTGGACCTCTCGGCAGCTTTCGATACCATCGACCATGGTATCCTTCTGAATAGGCTGGTGGGATTGGGGGTTGGAGGCACTGCTTTGCAGTGGTTCCACTCCTATCTCAACGGCCGATTCCAGAAGGTGGTGCTGGGGGACTATGGCTCTGCGCCATGGCAGCTATGCCATGGAGTTCCGCAGGGTTCCATTTTGTCCCCTTTGCTCTTCAACATCTACATGAAACCGCTGGGAGAGGTCATTAGGAGGTGTGGGCTGCGGAATCATCAGTATGCTGATGATACCCAGCTCTGCCTCTCGTTCTCCACCGATCCAGGTGAGGCAGTGGCTGTGCTGAACCGGTGCCTGGCCGAGGTGATGGGCTGGATGAGGGCCAATAAACTGAAGCTCAATCCTGACAAGACGGAGGTCCTGTTGGTGGGTGGGTCGGGCTTCGGCGTGGGGGACCTGACCCTAGTCTTGAATGGGGTTGCACTCCCTCTGAAAGACAGGGTCCACAGCCTGGGAGTGCTCCTCGACCCGGAGCTGACCTTGGTAGCCCAAGTGTCAGCAGTGGCAAGGAGCGCTTTTCCATCAGCTTCGGCTGATCCATCAGCTGCGTCCCTTCCTGGAGTTCGACTGTCTGGCAACAGTGACACATGCGTTGGTGACTTTCCGGTTAGATTACTGTAACGCGCTCTACGTGGAGCTACCCTTGAAGACGGTCCGGATACTTCAATTGGTGCAAAACAGAGCTGCCAGGGTGCTGATGGGGACTGGGCGTGGTTCTCATATCACCCCAGTTCTCCGTCAGCTTCACTGGCTTCCCATTGAAGTCTGGGCCCAATTCAAGGTGTTGGTTCTTACCTATAAAGCCCTTAACGGCTTGGGTCCTGGTTACCTAAAGGAGCGCCTGCGACCATATATGCCCTCCCACCCCCTACGATCGGCAGCTGATGCTCTTCTCCGGGAACCCTCTGTGAGAGAAGGAGGGTGAGTACCCAGAGGAGGGCTTTCTCTGCGGTGGCGCCCCACCTGTGGAATGTGCTCCCCAGAGAGGCTCGCCTGGCGCCGTCATTATTTGCTTTTCGGCGCCAGGCGAAGACCTTTTTATTTAAGCAATATTTTAAGTGTTAAATTATTTTATGTTTAAAGTTATTTGTTAAGTTATTATTATATTGTATGTTTTAATTCGGACCTTGAGATGGGCCAGTTTTTAATCATTATGTATGTTTTTAGGATATTGTGAGCCGCCCCGAGGCTTGTGGCAAGGGGCGGCATATAAATTTGTTAATAAATAAAATAAATAAAAAAATATATTGCTTATTGCAATGTTATGTCATCAAACCCATGACTAGGATAATTGCCCAAAGTAAAAAGAGAAGTGAACTTTTAGAGAATGAAGAAAGGAGTACGCGGTTGGCGTTTTCGCGAAGGCTAACTCTGCCTGCGGTGACTCAGGTCCCTGCCAACCCGAGCGCCCACTGCGGAGCAGACGGCCGCTGGCACGGAGAGCTCTGCTTCTGCCTGGCTTGCCCCATCAGCAGGAGGGGCTCTGCTAATCAAATTCGTAGTGTTAGCATGTCATCCAAACTGGGAGCCCCATCGTGTGTCTCCCAAGTCAGAACTGCAACTCCGCATTTGTCCTGCCTTGGCTGGGAGAAGCGTCCTGGAAGGAGGGCGGCCTCCAGATCGAAACCAGATTTCCTGACCTTTGGGTCTCCCGAGCAGGGCTGACAGCAGCTGAAGTCCAAGACACCTGGGGGTGGGTATCAGGCAGGGCAAGGCTGCCCCGTGGATGGCGAGTCTCCCCTCCCAGAAATCCCAAATCGACTTGCAAGGAATCACACAAGGAAATCCACCAGGACCAACAATCTTTGGTTGTTTCATCTGTTTGGCTATTGGCGGTAGATTCACACCTGGAAGCAATCTTCAAAGCTCCCGTTCAAAATTTCAGCTGATTTCACGCACCACAAACTTCAAACGTAAGTCATGGCATACATTTATGTGCTCCATGATCCACACAGACATGCAGGAATTTTGCAGGGAAAATGAGGTAAGACCCTGGATGAAGAGTCAGGCCAAAGGCCAAGAGCTGGACGCGCCTCATGTACGCTGCAGCTATCCCTGGTGCTGAGCACTACCTGAGTTCAGGATAAAGCCAGGACCCAGGGGATCCGCGGCCCGGTTCAACCAGGACTTTCAGAAGATCTCAGCGCTGACAGCGCCCCGCCAACCACCAGGAAGGTGAGGCGGTGGGGGCAGGCAGTGTTGTTGTTGTTGTTGTTGTTAGTCGCAAAGTCGAGTCCGACCCATCGCGACCCCATGGACAACATTCCTCCAGGCCCTCCTGTCCTCCACCATCCCCCGGAGTCCACTCAAGCTCACACCAACCACCTCAGTGACTCCATCCAGCCACCTCATCCTCTGCCGTCCCCTTCTTCTTTTGCCATCTATTGTTCCCAGCATTAGACTCTTCTCCAGGGAGTCCTTCCTTCTCATTAGGTGGCCAAAGTATTTGAGTTTCATCTTCACTATCTGGCCTTCTAAAGAGCAGTCAGGGTTGATCTCCTCTAGGACTGACCGGTTTGATCGCCTTGCGGTCCAAGGGACTCGCAGGAGTCTCCTCCAGCACCACAACTCAAAGGCCTCAATCCTTTTGCGCTCAGCCTTCCTTATTGTCCAGCTTTCACAGCCATACATTGCAACTGGGAAAACCATAGCCTTGACTATACGCACTTTTGTTGGCAGGGTGATGTCTCTGCTTTTTACTATGCTATCTAGATTTGCCATAGCTTTCCTCCCCAGGAGCAAGCGTCTTTTAATTTCTTGGCTGCAGTCCCCGTCTGCGGTGATCTTGGAGCCCAGGAAAATAAAATCTGTCACTACCTCCATTTCTTCCCCATCTATTTGCCAGGAAGTGAGAGGACCAGATGCCATGATCTTAGTTTTCTTAATGTTGAGTTTCAAGCCAACTTTTGCGCTCTCCCCCTTCACCCGCATCAAGAGGCTCTTTAGTTCCTCTTCACTTTCTGCCATGAGAGTGGTATCATCTGCATATCTGAGGTTGTTGATATTTCTCCCAGCAATCTTGATTCCAACTGGTGATTCATCTAGCCCTGCCTTTCTCATGATGTGCTCTGCATATAAGTTAAATAGGCAGGGTGACAGTATACAGCCTTGCCGAACTCCTTTCTCAATTTTGAACCAATCAGTGGTTCCGTGTCCGGTTCTCACTGTTGCTTCTTGACCTGCATATAGGTTTCTCAAGAGACAAATAAGATGGTCTGGTACTCCCATCTCTTTAAGAACTTGCCGCAATTGGTTGTGATCCACACAATCAAAGGCTTTAGCGTAGTCAATGAAGCAGAAGTAGATCTTTTTCTGGAAATCCCTGGCTTTCTCCATGATCCAGCGTATGTTGGCAATTTGATCTCTAGTTCCTCTCCCTCTTCGAAATCCTGCCTGTACTTCTGGTAGTTCTCGGTCCACATACTGCTGGAGCCTAGCTTGTAGGATTTTGAGCATCACTTCGCTAGCATGTGAAATGAGTGCAAT
This sequence comes from Varanus salvator macromaculatus, assembly GCA_023646645.1. Taxonomy (NCBI): domain Eukaryota; kingdom Metazoa; phylum Chordata; class Lepidosauria; order Squamata; family Varanidae; genus Varanus; species Varanus salvator. The sequence continues at coordinate 8,162,098 of JAIXND010000690.1, read as the reverse complement.
GGTGCGGTAGTTTGAACATTCTTTGGCATTGCCCTTCTTGGGGATCGGAATGTAAACTGACCTTTTCCAATCCTGTGGCCACTGTTGAGTTTTCCAAATTTGCTGGCATATTGAGTGAAGCACTTTAACTGCATCATCTTTCAGGGTTTTGAATAGCTCAGCTGGAATACTGTCACCTCCACTAGCTTTGTTGTTGCTCAGACTTCCTAAGGCCCATTTCACTTCACATTCCAGGATGTCTGGCTCAAGGTCAGTGACCACCCCATCGTGGTTATCAGGGATGTTAAGCTCTTTCTTGTATAGTTCTTCTGTGTAATCTTGCCACCTCTTCTTAATCTCTTCTGCCTCTGTTAGGTCCCTGCCATTTTGGTCCTTTATTATGCCCATTTTCGCATGAAATGTTCCCTTCATATCTCTAATTTTCTTGAAGAGATCTCTGGTCCTCCCTATTCTATTGTTTTCTTCTATTTCTTTGCACTGTTCATTTAGGAAGGCATTCTCATCTCTTCATGCTGTTCTCTGGAATTCTGCATTCAATTGTTTGTATCTTTCTCTTTCTCCCTTGCCTTTCGCTTCCCTTCTTTCCTCAGCTATTTGTAAAGCTTCCTCAGACAGCCATTTTGCTTTCTTGCCTTTCTTTTTCTTTGGGATGGTTTTAGTTGCTGCCTCTTGTACAATGTTGCGAACCTCTGTCCATAGTTCTTCAGGCACTCTGTCTATCAGATCTAATTCCTTAAATCTATTTGTCACCTCTACTGTATATTCATCAGGGATATGATTTAGGTCATACCTGAGTGGCCTAGTGCTTTTCCCTACTTTCTTCAACTTAAGCCTAAATTTTGCCACCAGAAGCTCATGATCTGAGCCACAGTCAGCTCCTGGTCTAGTTTTTACTGACTGTATAGAACTTCTCCATCTTTGGCTGCAGAGCACGTAGTCAATCTGATTTCTGTGTTGACCGTCTGGTGATGTCCATGTGTAGAGTCGTCTCTTGGGTTGTTGGAAAGGAGTGTTTGCTATGACCATCGTATTCTCTTGACAAAATTCTACCAGCTTGTGCCCTGCTTCATTTTGTATTCCAAGGCCAAACTTGCCTGTTATTCCGGTTATCTTTTGGTTTCCTACTTTAGCATTCCAATCCCCCATGATGATAAGGACATCATTTTTTGGAGTTAATTCTAGCAGGTGTTGTAGGCCTTCATAGAACCGGTCAACTTCAGCCTCTTCAGCACCAGTGGTTGGGGCATAGACTTGGACTATTGTGATGTTGAATGGTTTGCCTTGGATTCGAACTGAGATCATTCTGTCATTTTGGAGATTGTATCCCAGTACTGCTTTCCCTACTCTTTTATTGACTATGAAGGCTACTCCATTTCTTCTGAGGGATTCTTGCCCGCAGTAGTATACCTGATGGTCATCTGAACTAAATTCACCCATGCCTGTCCATTTTAGTTCACTGATTCCTAAGATGTCGATGTTCAGTCTTGTCATCTCTTGTTTGACCACATCCAGCTTGCCTTGATTCATGGATCTTACATTCCAGGTTCCTATGGAGTAAAGATCTTTGCAGCATCGGACTTTCCTTTCGCCTCCAGATACATCGGCAACTGAGTGTCCTTTCGGCTTTGACCCAGTCGCTTCATTCTTTCTGGCGCTACTAGTACTAGCCCTCCGCTCTTCCCCAGTAGCATATTGGACACCTTCCGACCTGAGGGGCTCATCTTCTGGTGTCATATCGTTTTGCCTTTTGGTTTTCATGTCCATGGGGTTTTCATGGCAAAGATACTGGAGTGGGTTGCCATTTCCTTCTCCAGTGGATCACGTTTTGTCAGGCAGTGAATCCCCCCCAATCTGTGCCCATCAGCCTTAACACTGCCAGCCTGCTCATGGCGAACCGCCTGCCCAAAAGTTCTCACCTTTCTTTTTCTTTTAAATGTATCAACAGCAAATAATGGCCCCAATGGACCCATGCAAGGTTGCTCACAAATTCTCAAGCCTGAATGTACCTTATACGTGACTTTGCAGGTACGTACGAATGTGATTAAAACGAGTGAACTTGACTTCACACGGATTGGGGCCTCCCTTCGTCAAAGCCTCGGAAGACACTTGCATGGCTGTCGGAGCAGAACACTAAGGGCGCGTCCCCCCGTCCTATGGAACACCCTCAAATTTGCGTGGTGGGGCAGCCCCTCTTCTGCATGGGTTGACCCCGCAAGGAATACAGGCTAATGGGAAATCCACTGAGGTATCCCATCACTGCCTTGTCATGGCGAAGCAGCTTGTGTAGCACAATGAAGCTATGAGCTATGCCGTGCAGGGCCATCCAAGATGGACAGGTCATAGCAGAGAGCTCTGACAAAACGTGATCCACTGGAGAAGGAAATGGCAACCCACTCCAGTATCTTTGCCATGAAAACCCCATGGACAGTACCAAAAGGCAAAACGATATGACACCGGCAGATGAGCCCCTCAGGTCGGAAGGTGTCCAATATGCTACTGGGGAAGAGCGGAGGGCTAGTACTAGTAGCGCCAGAAAGAATGAAGCAACTGGGCCAAAGCCAAAACGACACTCAGTTGCAGATGTATCTGGTGGTGAAAGGAGAGTCTGATGCTGCAAAGATCTATACTCCATAGGAACCTGGAATGTAAGATCACGGCAAGCTGGACGTGGTCAAACAAGAGATGACAAGACTGAACATCAACATCTTACAAATCAGTGAACTAAAATGGACAGGAATGGGTGAATTTAGTTCCGATGACCATCAGGTATACTACTGTGGGCAAGAATCCCTCAGAAGAAATGGAGTAGCCTTCATAGTCAATAAAAGAGTAGGAAAAGCAGTACTGGGATACAATCTCCAAAATGACAGAATGATCTCAGTTCGAATCCAAGGCAAACCATTCAACATCACAGTAGTCCAAGTCTATGCCCCAACCACTGGTGCTGAAGAGGCTGAAGTTGACCGGTTCTATGAAGGCCTACAACACCTTCTGGAATTAACACCAAAAAATGATGTCCTTATCATCATGGGGGATTGGAATGCTAAAGTAGGAAGCCAAAAGATAATCGGAATAACAGGCAAGTTTGGCCTTGGAGTACAAAATGAAGCAGGGCACAAGCTGGTAGAATTTTGTCAAGAGAATACAATGGTCATAGCAAACACTCTTTTCCAACAACCCAAGAGACGACTTTGCACATGGACATCACCAGACGGTCAACACAGAAGTCAGATTGACTATGTGCTCTGCTGCCAAAGATGGAGAAGCTCTATGCAGTCAGTAAAAACTAGACCAGGAGCTGACTGTGGCTCAGATCATGAGCTTCTGGTTGCAAAATTTAGGCTTAAATTGAAGAAAGTAGGGAAAAGCACTAGGCCACTCAGGTATGACCTAAATCATATCCCTGATGAATATACAGTAGAGGTGACAAATAGATTAAAGGGATTAGATCTGATAGACAGAGTGCCTGAAGAACTTTGGATGGAGGTTCGCAACATTGTACAAGAGGCAGCAACTAAAGCCATCCCAAAGAAAAAGAAAGGCAAGAAAGCAAAATGGCTGTCTGGGGAAGCTTTACAAATAGCTGAGGAAAGAAGGGAAGGCAAGGGAGAAAGGGAAAGATACACCCAATTGAATGCAGAATTCCAGAGAACAGGTAGAAGAGATGAGAATGCCTTCCTAAATGAACAGTGCAAAGAAATAGAAGAAAACAATAGAATAGGGAGGACCAGAGATCTCTTCAAGAACATTGGAGATATGAAGGGAACATTTCATGGAAAGATGGGCATAATAAAGGACCAAAATGGCAGGGACCGAACAGAGGCAGAAGAGCTCAAGAAGAGGTGGCAAGATCACACGCCACATGCTCCCCGCTGGGCACTCCGGCGCAGCTCACAGGCACGCACAGGGCAGCAGTGCGGCTGCCTGCGAAGCATCCGACGGGCGACGAGCCCAGGCCGCGGGTGCCCGTGCCAAACCGGCCCAGGGGCAGAAGGAGCACAGCTGGCCTGGGCCCCTGCAGGGCACCGCGCAGTGCCTGCGAGCCTGTGTCCAGCGCGCCCTTGCCTGCCAAGGGCGCAGCGCCCCGGGAACAGCCTGCCCGGCCCCAGCATGGCGGCAAGGGAGGCTCAGCGAAAGGGAGAGCGGCTCCGGCAGCTGCGCAGCACAATGCAGCACCATTCCCCGCGCCACCACTGTGGCTGAAGGGCGCCACCTGGTGGAGGAGCAGAGGCACAGGGCAGCCGGTGGGAGGGAAGGCAGGAAAACGCGTGACGTGGTCCCGCCTTGGTGCAGCCCAAGGGCCAAAGTCCGCATTGGAGAAGCCCTTAGGAGCTGCTCTCCATCAGGGGTCTTCCTGGGAAACGCCAGAGGCCTGGCCTAGGACCATCCCCCCACCCCCGAGGGCTGAATTGGGCCCCCAGCCCTGAGATCCCGCCCCAGGCTCCATTGGGCAGCTGATCCGGGCCAAGTCTGGCTGAGCAATGAACAAGCATGAAAGGCAGTAGCGGCCTTGGAACTGTCCTTCAGCAGCTGGGCACCACCTTCCCCACAAGAGTAAGATGCATTGTCTTAGCACTTAAACCATATTAATCGCTTCATCTGTTTTTATTTTATTTTATTCAGTCAGGAGTTGTCGCTACGCCTGCAGACCTTCATTGCAGGTGGGCTTTGGCGGCCTTGGCCTTCCCATGAGTGGGCCGATCTCCATAAGGACCTTCAGCCATTCTTAAGTGGAAAGGCGGACACACGGCCTGAAATGAGTGGCTCTTCGCAAAGACAGATGCAGTCGCAAGAGGCAAATGATGTGAGAGCGGATGCTGCACCAGAGGACGACGCTTGGAAATGTTTAAAGCGGCATCCCCAGACACTTTGGCTCTGCACATCTCTTGCATTGCCTCGTCCAGCCCATTTGCAGTACTTAATTACAGGTCTTCAAATCAGCAGTCAAAACATAGCCTTGTATCGAGCTCATTGCATTTAATTTAACCTAATTATACGGTCCCATCCTGGTGTTTAATCAAATAATTACTCCAATCAAAGCAGAACCGAGCGTAATGGAAACAAAAGTGAAGGCATTATTCATACTGAAAGTCTGTTTAAAATGGCTGAGGGTATATACATTAATGCTCATGAATTTTCTTCCTGGGGACAGGATGCCACGTGCTCAGAGACTCTGCCTCTTAGGAATATCTCTTAGGAAAAAGAACACTAAACCTCTCAGTCAGAATATGTGGTACTAAGTAGAATGGATTTTTGAATGAAAACATAGCAAACTTTGTGGAGATCCATTTAACAAAATAAAAGTTTAAAGGTAAAGGTTTCCCCTTGACTTCACTTCATGCCTGACTCTAGGGGGCGGTGCTCATCTCCGTTTCCTGGCCGAGGGAGCCAGCGTTTGTCCGCAGACAGTCTCTGTGGCCACGTGGCCGGCAGGACTAAACACCGAGGTGCAGGAACGCTGTTACCTGCCCACCGAAGTGGCACCTTTTCATCTACCTGCTGCAAGGTTGGCAGGAGCTGGGATGGAGCAACAGGAACTCACCCCATTGTGCAGATTTGAACCGGCGACCTTTCAATCTACCAGCCCAGCTGCACAGCGGATTAAACCACTGCGCCACCTGCAGTCTTACATGGATACAAAGTCAGTGCTACTTATGTGGTTAACCCCGTTCACTAGAAAAAGTAATTGCATCAATCCAGTCTCAGGGTCAATTTTATCCCGATAAAGCAGGGATGCACACGAGCCGCAGGATTCAATTCAGACCCTGGTTCAAAGTCAGGGCCCAATTCAGCTCTGACACACATAGAAGAAAACGGTTCTGTAACAGAAAAACCTGAAGGAACGGTTGAGATTCAGGCCTTCAAGACTTACAAAGGTTGTTGTGAATATAAAAAAGAGAAGTTCTTCAGAAAAAAAAGTAACTTTAACCTCCTGTTACCCTTCCTCTCATGATTTACTTAAAATTAATTTCTGCTAATGGCTACTTATCTGAGCACAAAACATCCCCTTTCTTTACCCCTTCTCTGCCTGCCCTTCGCCTTGGTTTCTTGGGCAAGCGTGTTTAACTGCCTCTCTGATCTCGGCTTCATTAGCATAAATGATCAATCTAATGCAAGTTTGCTTCCACGCACTGCTGCTCCCCCTCAAGTCTCCGTTTGCAAATCCAGGTTTCCACGCCCCCAGACTGTTTGTTTACTGGCACAGTCTGGGGTGTGCAGCATAAGCATCTTTCTCCTGGCTCATCGCCACTGGCATGGCTCCCCCAGGCCTCAGTGTTTCCAACAGAAACTTTCCAGAGTCCGTCCAGGTTCGCCCCGCATTGAAGCAAAGCTGGCAGGCCTGCTGTGCTTTGCCAGTGCATATCGTAATTACAACCTGCTCTCCCTGAATCGGTTACTAGGCATCGAAAGGCCTTATTTACAGACATGGAGGTTCACATCTTGCCTTGTTTACATGTCACCAAATCTTTGTTGTTGTTATTCGCGAAGTCGTGTCCGACCCATCGCGACCCCATGGACAACGTTCCTCCAGGCCTTCCTGTCCTCCACCATCCCCCGGAGTCCGCTTAAGCTCGCACCAACTGCTTCAGTGACTCCATCCAGCCACCTCATCCTCTGCCGTCCCCTCCTTCTTTTGCCATCTCTTGTTCCCAGCATCAGGCTCTTCTCCAGGGAGTCCTTCCTTCTCATTAGGTGGCCAAAGTATTTGAGTTTCATCTTCAGCATCTGGCCTTCTCAAGAGCAGCCACGGTTGATCGCCTCTAGGACTGACCAGTTTGATCGCCTTGTGGTCCAAGGGACTCGCAGGAGTCTCCGCCAGCCTTCCTTATTCAAAGGTCCCAATCCTTCGTCACTCAGCCTTCCTTATGGTCCAGCTTTCACAGCCATACATTGCAACTGGGAAAACCGCAGCCTTGAGTATACGCACCAAATCTTTTAACATCCTTCAAATGGTACTCCAAGGATCTGACTCATTAATCAAAGTATGGGAGCCATAGATTTTTATTATTTCTGAAGGAAAGGCAGGATACTGATTTTAAAAGGCTGCTGAGGGAAAGTATGTACCTTGGAAATGGTGCAAAACGATTGAAGGTGATATGATCGGGTACTCCAAGCAGTCGGCTATGTGTGATATCAAAGATACTCTTCACAATTTACATTCTTAGAAACTGAGATGTGAAAATGACAGGAAGTATGAAATGCTATGTGTATGCTAACCATGCGAGAAATTATTTTTCATATCCGCTGAATTGTTTACACATTAGCACCCACATGTTTTCTCTTCTGTGTTAAATGATTCTTGCTTGGCTTGACTTGCAAAGGAAAAAACCAGAAACTTCAAGTGCTTTTTACAGGCATTCCATCAAATGCCTACCTGGCCCCTGCCACCCTGGAGAGTTTCCTCTGCAATTCAGGGGAAGGTCCAACTTGGATCAGAATTTGTCCATTTTTCTCCAGTTTATCCCAGTTCTGAGAATCCAGGACTCTCCATGAACCATTCTCATCTACCCATCCACACCCACATGGCTTGCTTGCTCTACGGTTTAAAGGGACACAAACGGCACTACGCTGGGCAGTAGACATAGGAAAGAAGACAAGCACCCTCTTGCCTGTGCAGCTCCCTTGGGGACAAGCTTCCAGCCATTGCTGGTTTGCAAAGAGCCTGGAGCTGTAGGGGAATTTTGCAAGGGAAAAGGTTGCTGCGGCAGGGCGTTTGTCTTTGCTGCCTTCAGTCCAAGTGGCGCATAATTAATACGAGTTACTCCCGGAGTTCTTTCCCAGGCAACACCTTCTCACGCTTATGAACAAGACTCTGTCTTCCTTCTCGGGCACACGGGGAAGGAGCGAGGGAAGGTGACTCCACCAGCGGTTCCAAGTGTCGCTGCAGAATAAGGCGATTCTGTGGCATGTCTGGGGCGCTTGCTTTCACGGCCAGGCCTTGGCTGGCTTGTCCCGACATGGCTTCTGCGTGGAAATGCCTCTGGACGGGTGCCGAGCTCTTTGTGCTGATGACACCGTTCCATCCATGTGGGAGACCAGCGAGTGCTGAGACGGATCACCTGTTCCGCTGACCTCACTATCCAGGAGAAAATTCTGGCAGCAATTAGCTACATACTGCATTTTAATTGCATATGCACCATTTCAAATGAGACTTTGTCCTTGTCTTTACAAAAAGGGAATGGGAAACAGGGAGAGATAGAGAATCTTTCACAAGCTCCAAGGACTCGATAGAAGCGAGGCTGATGCACAGATGCTGGTGTGGTGATCTGGCCTACACAGGCTCAGCAACCAGGCCTGGGCAACAGGCAGCTGGCCCCAGCAGGCGCCCCTGAGAGGGAGAGAAGCCCATCCTGCCAGCCCCCGGGTGCTCTCGGGCCCTGGGAGATGCTGCCCACACACCCTTTGAGGGAGCCTCCTAGGCTAGACTCCTCCGTGAGCCCCTGGGTTTTGCTCCTGCAACTTGTAAGCTGTTTGCATGACCAGTAACATGGTACGACCCATTGCGAGCCACCCTCTGTTCAGCCCAAGATGGAAGGAACCCCAACTTTGCTTTCCAGTGGAACGGACCATTTCCCCACTGCCTGGGTGGAGACGCCAAACTGCCTCATCCTGGCCCAGTGCCAGCCCTGGAAGGCACTCTGGAAGATTGTTCATCGTTGACTAGTCCATAGGCTTGTCAAGCGGAGGTGCCTGGCCTTGGCACGGCCTCAGCCCGGGCATCTTCTCTGCACTGCCCCATGCAGATGGCCTGGCTTGGGCCTGTCGCTTTGCTGAGACCAGCAGCAATGGCCGACGGGGGGCTCCTGGAAAGAGAGAGCCCTGGACAGAGAAAGCAGGTGCCTGAACCGACATGCCACAACCCTGTTGTGCCCCATCAGAAATGGCACTTGCCTCCACCCACACTTTTCCTTGGCCTTTCAGGGCCCAGTCCAGGGGAGGGCAGAGGGCCAGGGCCAGCAAAGATGGCCCGATCTGTTCTGCTCCTGTATTGCCTCACGAATCATCCAAGCCTCACTGTCTTGTGAGAGGGATCCGCCACCTGCTTGCTTGCATCAGTCACGGAGGGGAAGGCGGAACTCATGGGAGGAAGCTCTTTTCCAGGAGAAAAGGAAGGTGCTTCATGGACCAAGACCAGCACTATGCTTGGCATCTTTCCTGAGGCAGAAAGGGCTGGACGCACGAGGCGAAAGGTGGTGGAAGGACTGCTGAACTGGACTCCGCCACGCGGAGCATGCTGGCCAGGCAGGGGTCTCAAGGCTAAGCCAAGGACTGCCACTGGACTGCTCCCAAATTCTGGCCCCTCTTGGTGTGGTCTGGGTGAAATCCACAGATCCTCACAGCCGTCCGGGTGGACAGAGGGCAAGCGGAACATCTGGTGAAAGGGGATGCCAGCAACCATGATTGGGGCCTCTCGTTTTGTGGCTTCTGCACATTGGCTGATGATTTTAAGGGACTGTATGGAAATGACGGCCTGCACCTTTCCAGGTGCTTCTGCAAAGGAAGGGATGCATTTACTTGTGGGTGTGAGGTGGTTCCAAGCACTCTGCAGGTATGAGCTAGCCAATGCTGCAATGTGGCGAGCGCTGTTTGCACAGGGCAGATGTAGGGATGGGCGAAGGGAGAACGAATTCAAAGGTGATGGGCCAGTGACCTGCTGTGGGGTCTCCTTGTGGGGCTGCCCTTAAACTGCCCCAGATGCTGGAGGGAGTGCGGGACTCAGTAACACAGCTGTGGTCTGCTCTGCTCCCCGATGCATCGCCGCTCGCTGCCCATTCACCACTGGGCCAAGTTTAAGCCTTCAGCACTAGTGCACAGAGCCCTGGATGGCTTGGGACCGGCGTGCTGGAGAGCACCTTCCACCAAAGTCCTACCATGCTTTCATTCTGTTAGCTGCTTGCGCTTTGTACCGCTTGCCACTCTGCCATCTGCTTAAACATGGCGCGCTCTGCCGTGGCCCATAGATAAAAAACGTCTGTGGCTCAGGTGAAAGTCAGTGCAATTTGCAGCTCTGTCGCTTTGTCCGTGACACAAACTTTCAACACTGCTTTTGGAAAATACTGCAGGCTGGCTTGGCTTAGGCTTAATCCATGTCTCTGGAGCAGCACAGGCAGCCCCTCTAAATATTCCTTGCTCCGCTTCCTTGCGCATTTTTCCTGCAGTTCAGCTTGGATATCTCACTGCAGTTTCTGCGGTTACCACACAAAAACAACAATATCTAAGAAAAAAGCACTACCCTTGACTATCTCCAAACAAACATGCGCCTGACACACAAACGCACTGTGAATGGGCTGGACACAAGGTCCCCAAGACAGACTGGCAAAGCAATTTGGTAAATGCTAAAAAGTCCGATGATTATATGACTGTGAAACACTAGATGGCACTAGAGAATGCTTTCAACACAAGTCCGGCCATCAAATCTTCTGTCTTGGCTTGGCGCTGTAATATGGAGTTTTCAATTTGATCGCTGTCTGGAGCAGTTCCCCAAGCAGCTGTCTCCTACTAACAGAAGTTGAGCTAGTAAATGGTAAGCTGTTGGCTAACCAAAGGAAGCTTAGCTGGTTAGCTGTATTAGCTTTATGATGCTATTTATGCGTGTTTTCTGAGAAGCTTTACTCACAGGTAAATGGATAAGGCTGCTCCCTGGGCCATTCAATTAGCTACTTTGAGGGCAATCCTATGGCCCACAGATGAGTGTCCCAGAGGCCATAGGATCGGTAACCCCCCCCTCCTCCAGAGTCAGAGTCTATGCTCCAACTTTGGAAGGGGGAGACAAAGGTCGGAGAGTCAACCTCATAGAGGCAGGGAAGGGGGATCTTGGAGGGAAGGGGCCTGGAGAGGGGGACCTCTCAAACACATGTCACGCCGCCGCCACCAGTGGACCGGATCGGTGCAAAGACCGCTCCTCTAGCTAGGGAAAAGCAGCTTGGCCCATTTTCTCCTCCCCTGCCCTTGAATATCCCTTCCCCTTCTATGGAGACAGCCCTGCTCCCCGCAAAACGCAAAGCTCAGATCTGGTTTTCAGGTTGCCCAGACTTCTCACCTGGAACCACTCGGCAGCAGGATAAGAGAATCCCCTATGGATTGAGAAAACGTGGCTTGCAGCATCCCTTCTGCAAATTAACTGAAGCACTGAAGAGTGTGGGAAATCTTTTCATCGACCGCTCTGCGTGTCTGAGAGAGGCTTACCAAAACTGGTCCCAGTACTGGCTTGGCAAGGCCAGCCTCTGGTCCTGCTCTGGTCACAAAAAGCGCCCAGCAGCTCCCATCCCAAAACTCTGCCGGTGGTGAGGAAGGTCCCTGCATGGGGGCCCCATTCTCCAGGGCTGCCGGCTGATTCTAGAAGAATAGGGATCGGAAGGGGAGAGGGAGAGGGGCTGGAGCAGGAGGGGCCACAGAGGGTGGCCTGCCAAGATCCCGTGGAGAGCAGCTGGGATGCTCCTCACGAGGACCCGGCTGCCCAGGTGGGCAGGGAAGCCCCGAGGCGTGAGCGGGGCTTTCTCAGAGGCAGGTACAGCTCTGGCCCAATTAGAGGGCTGGTGCGCAGAGAGGAAGTGAGCCTGTTTTCCAACGTCCCGGCATGCTCGTCAGGAGAGTTCCTGCAGGGGAATACTGGATCGGCTTCAAGGAAGCACTCTAGGCATGCTCAGAGAGTCATTGCAAGTATTTGGGCTTCTGGAAAGCCCTTTAAAGGGTTTCAGAAACCTGATTTGTTAGGATAACGTAGGTGAAAAGGCTTTGCATAGCTGGTAAATATTGTTTTGGAATGTGGATTTTCATGAGGGCATCTGGGTGGAGGAGTGGAGACGTGTTCCCGAATGAACACCAACACCAAGACACGCAGACTGCTTTGAAGAATAGCCGGGGCACCGGGCACGCACACAGCCTGCGAAGGATTCGAGGCCTCGCCTTTATTCACTTGGTAAAGCCTAGTGGGAGAAGTCAGTGAGCGTCATAGCTTGTGGGCTCTTTGATACATGATCCTATTCTCTCTGCTGATAGTGGCATTTAATCCAGATGGAAAGCGCGGAAGGGTTCAGACATGCCATTCCAGAATCCTCGTATTATCGTTAAAACAGGCTATCATCTCAGCAGCTGCTGAAGCAAATTTCACGAGAATGTTATTTACCCCGGCTAAGCAAGATACTAGAAAAATTAGGATCAGGTCAAGAGAAAGCCAACCTTTAAAAGGAGTGGGGGGGGGGGCATTTTCCCAGATGTTTTTAATTGAGAGCAACTTTTAAAAATCTGGTCACAAACAAATGAAACCGATGCAGGCAACAGTATGCTTAATGTAAGACAATACAAATCTGCGTGGTTGATTAATCTTCCGATTAACAGAGAACACAGGTCTGTGTTGGTGAATTTTGGGTAAAGAAGGAAGGAGGGGCTGGTGAACGCAAACTCTTGGTGCTGGGGCTCATTAAAGCAGGACTGCCTTCAGTCACGCTGCTGGCGAGGCAGGAAATACCGGTGGCACAGCCATCTCTTTCCTCTGCAGAGGATCTGCCGTACTTGGATGGGATTCTGACACGTTCTGCATTCGCTGCTGCTGAACGCCATTCTCTTGATTTCCGCATGGTTTCTTCTCCTGCTTCTCTGTGAATCCAAAAGCTGCCGCGGAAACTTAGTCACCATGCAACATGCCGGACGGACCTTCCCATTTCCTTCTCCCTCGGGAATTCTCCTCCTCGGCCTTCCAAGGCCATGTCAGTGAGAAGCTGCAACAGGATCTGCCACAGAAAACCCCTTCAGCCCACTGATCCCTGGCATTTCAGCTACTCCCGATCGAAGAGAAAGCATCACCCCATGGAACATTCCTCTGGCGGCTGTCCCCCCATCGCCTTTCCTTCGAAGCTGGCGCTCAGCATCTGCCCGGGACAGGTCGTCTGTGGGTGGGCCTGCCGGGAGGCGGGTGCGGTGGCCTCCCTGGGCTCGTGTGTCCCCTTGGCCGGCTTTGGCCCGCAGCCCTTGGCCCCCTTCCCAGCGTGGTCATGTTCCTCAGGCCATGCCGGCACAGAGCCAGCGCTGTGCCTGAGCTCCCACCCTCCGGCCAGGCAGGAACGGCGTGTTCCCAGCAGCCATTCTTTCCATGGAGTGAGAAAATCGAGCGACAACATGCAGGCCACTCACAAAGCCGACCTCCACTGGACTCAAAATCCAAACCACTCTCTCCCGCTCCCTCTCTTGCTCTCAGCCTCGAAACATCTGTTATCTCTAAGCGGAAGAACTCCGTGTGCCTGTAGGAGAAGCTGAAATCACTGCACTTCCAAAGAAGTCGCGGGTATTATGTCTCCAGAATTGCTTAGATGCTTTTTTTTATACGCAGATCGTTTTACATGAGCAAGTTTGGGATGGATGGGGCGGGGGATGAGCAGTTTCCTTTGGGGAACAATATTCTCTGAATCAGAAACAGCACCATGCTTCTAGCAGGAGATATTCAAAGTATGCCGTGGCATGGCTAAGAGGGGAGGGGGAGGGGGAGAGGGAAGGACGGACGGACGGACGGATGGAAACAAGCCAGCCAGCCAGCCTCATCCATGACTACAGCTCCCTGGGGCCTCCTGCTCGCCTCCCGCTCCCCAGCGAAGGGAGTCCAACTTTTTAAGGAACCGTGAACCGGCTCCTCAGAAAAACAAGGCCGCAGCGCCAACTGGAAATGTTTGCTTTGGGGGCAAGCTGGGCGTCTGGCGTCAGGCAGGGCAGCAGGCGTGCCAGTGGAATGTCATCCTGGGAGGAAACAGCCGGTCCCTCCATCACTGGCAGAGCGCCTGGGAGCCACTGGACGCCTTCGGTCCTGCTTTTAATTGGTGGGCTGTTGTCCGCTTTTCTTCTTAAAAAGAAGAGCGACAGAGAGAAGAGGCCTGTCTCCGAACGGGGCGAGCACACGGCAAAAACTCGCAGGCTTGTGCTTCAGGACGCCTCGCCCTGGAAGCAGGGTCCCTCCGGCAGCCGTGCCTGCAGCAGATCCTCCCCGGGTGCAGAGCAGCGCTGCCTGGAGGGCCCGCCGTGAGAAGGGGGGCCTGCCGAGGAGAGCAGAGGCCTCGCAGCAACCGCAAGGCTCTCTCCAGCCCCAGTGCCCAGGATCCTTGGGGCTGGGGAGAAGACTTGGTAAGGTGAGCAAAACAGCAAAGGCTTGGGCAATGCTGCATTTCAATTCTTGGCAGAACAGAAGTCCTGGATTCTCTTGGGAGTCCGCTCTCCTGATCAAGGCTGCCCTGATCCCGTTTCTCGGGAGCTCAGCAGACTCCCCCCTCATGATTTCTAAGACAAAAGCACAGAGGACGTGGACCAGACTGGGATACCAGAAAGTGTGGCTTCTCTGACCGTGTGTGGGGGTGGGGGGGGCAGAGGAAGACGCTGTACACGCTCCTGCAGAAGCACAAACAGGGATTCGCTTGACACGGGAGAATTTCTCCGCACTCCCGACACCCTCCCAGTGCCTTCAGTCGCGGTGCCGTTCAAGAAAAGTCCACGTGAGGAAGGAGCGAGCTGCGAGCAGAAGCGGGGGGCTTGTTCAGTTCTCCCCTCCCTCCCCTTTGGACTGGCATTGCCTCCTGGCGCGAAGACTGGCTGTGCCCGATGGGCTCCATCACGCGGACAATGCCGTGGAATGCAAAGCATGCTTCTCGTTCCTCCATCTGCCCCTTTGAAGGGCCTGATCCTGATTCATTAGCCTTGACCCGCTTCTCTCTCCCTACCTGCACGGTGCAACTTACACTATAAAAAGCAAAAAAACGCGAACACTCAACAACAGCCTTCACAAGAACAAACAGTTGCAGGCAGGGGCAGATGAAGAACAAACCCGCAACAGCAAATGAGAGGGCAGAGAGGAGGCGACGGATACACACACACACACACACACACACACAGAAATAAGGGCCTGCTTCACTTTCCCTTAGATGCTTAAATGGTGTTTCATATTTAGGGGCCTGATGGATTTCCAACAAGGGAAATCCTACAAGCTTGGGGCCACTACTGTAAAGAATCCAGCATATGTTAGTGCCCATCCTTTCTTTTGAAGAGAGCCTTGTGGCTCAGAAATTTAAAAAATAAATGAATAAATTATGGCTAATGGGGTGGGCGAGAAATTTAATAAACAAACAAACAAACAAGCAATAAATAATGGCTAATGGGGTGGGCGAGAAATTTAATAAATACATACATATTTACCTTTTCTTGGGCACTGCCAAACAGCCAAGCTGTGGGCCGTCTAAGCTCCTGTAAGGGTTTGGCCATGGCAGGCTCTCAGCTGCACTGATGGGCAGCCTTGTGTGTGTGAAGATGACCAGCAAGTTGCAAGCCACTCAAGGCTCGCAGAAGCGCAAGAGTATTTTCCAGCTCAGCTCACACTTCAAGCAGGAGAATAGTTTCCGACTTCCTCCGTGTATGCCTCTACCACACTCCCCTCCCTTCTCTTGCTCACGTGGCACATTGTTTAATGGCCTGGGGGGCACGACCAACTGTGAGGAAGCTGAAGAAATGCTGCAGATGTTATCCAATAATACAGAAATGATATTTCCTTGTGGGAAAAAGGAGATGAAAACGCATCGAAATGAGAGGCGTCCGGAGAGGAAACTGAAACAAAGAAAAGGAAAGTGCAAATTTGCCGGGTCAGAAATTAATTATGTATAAAAAATAAGGGCTAAACCTAATGTAGCTGAAAAGTCTTGTACAAAACACAAGGCGTATCTACAAAGAATTCTAGGAATTGTCCCTTATCACGCAAAGTCAGTTCCCAAGATGGCCAGGGGCGCGCCTTTAGGACGGTTACCGAGCCAAGAGGTTAAGTGAAGCTGGGCACAGCTCTGAGAAGCAT
Source organism: Varanus salvator macromaculatus (assembly GCA_023646645.1). Taxonomy (NCBI): domain Eukaryota; kingdom Metazoa; phylum Chordata; class Lepidosauria; order Squamata; family Varanidae; genus Varanus; species Varanus salvator. The sequence goes on along the minus strand of JAIXND010000690.1, from coordinate 8,146,281 downwards.
CTTCTTGGGATTATGAAGCAGAATTCCTGCCTGTGGGTCGTGGCTCCAGTGAGGGGGCCCGGCTCTCTCACGTTACCTAGAGATGCATCCTTCAGATTTGGAGGGGTGGAGGAATAGGACGTCTCTGCAGCTTCAGGGTCACCTGGGGAAGATTCTCTGAGTGGGAGAAGCAGCCTGCCTTGGAAACGGAGGAGACATTTCAGAACAGGGAGGGGAGGATCCTTGACCGCCCCCTCCCCCAGGCCTTTTCCCTGGAGATGGCAGGCAAAGTGAGCAGACCAGTTGAGGGGTGTCCTGTGTCCCCCCACATCTGGCCCTCAAGCAGCCGGAGCTGAGGGTGGACCTAGGGCCTTTCTGAAAGGGAGGGAAGGAAGGAGATGCTCCAGTTCAGAGTCAACTCTTCACATGGGCAGAGGCACTCCCCCATCTCAAAATCAGTTTGTGTGGTTTGTAATCCGCAGAGCTCAAACAGGACTGCGCTCCTGAGGTTTCTTCAGTCTGCTAGAGGAAAAAGAGGTGGTGGGGAAAAGATGCTCCCCCAGGGAGGATCCCCCCGGGGGGCCCGTGGCCCCTGTACTGCCTGCCTTCAGCTTGGTCAAGGCTCAAGGGTTGCCCACCTCCATTATTACCTGGACCCGGTGACAGTCGGCATCTAATACGCCTTTTGGCAAACGCTTCAGTTCATCCCGCAGCCTAGGGCTGGCTTTGTATCCCCATTCCGGAGTTTGCTCCAAGGACTGCCGCGTTGTTCTCAGCCCCTTTCTAAGCGGGGACCACCACTTTCCTGCACGCCTGGCACCCTCTGATGGCCTTATTTGGCGCTGGCCGAGTCCAAAGAGCCCACTTGTGCACGAAGCTGGCGCGCCTGCGGCAGCCTGCCATGAAGACACCCAGATGCTGCGGGGGGACAGGAAGTGACACGAGGCAGCAGCTGCGTCCCATCAGCTGCGTCGCTGCCCGGAGGCCGGCGGGGTCTACTCGGCACCTGGCGCGTCCCGGGGCCTCTCCGGCGTGAGCAGCTGGTGACAGAGCCCTCGCGGCCCTTGGTGAGCCGCACTTACGGGGCAAGAGATAAATCAAACACGCTGCTGACAGGATCAAGTTCTTCTGTCCACAATGATCTAAGGACAAACGCGCCTGCAGGTCAAATTTGGGGTGCTGGCTTGGCATGAAAAATGGGCACGCAGGGTGGAGTCTGGGTGAAAGAGCCCCCCCCACCCTGCCATGGCACTCCTGCAGCTACGAGGTGGCCTTGACCACCCCAAAGCAGCCTCCTCGCCCCCCCCCCCACCCTTGCTGGGGACACTTGCAAAGTGCAGGTGGAGGATGCACAGCTTCGGTCCAGCTCTAGGAGGGGCTGCAGACTTCAGCTGGGGATGGAGACTGGACAGCCAAGCATGAACAAACTCCCATTGGACAACTCAGTTTTATTTTCAGTGGAGTTTCCTGGCTGCTTCTTCCACCAGAGGATTGCTACAGGATTGTTATCAACAACAGCTTTTTCTAAGGAAAAATGGCTTGCGACTCTGGCCAGCCCAGCAGGTTCTTGGGTCCGCTCGAATCTATGGGCATTCAGCCATCAGCATGTTGCCGTGTGTTGCGTTCCTGAGCTTGCTAGAGCTTCGCAAGCTTCTCCAGGGTGCGTGCAGACTGCCACGCACCAGTGAAGCATTAATCCAGCCAGATTTTGTGGGGGGGGGTTGCATCCTCCGGCCCACTGCAACCCTGACCTTACCAACACCGCCAGCAGTGGTAAAAGCAGGTCAGTGCGATTGCTGTGGCATCGCAAGGTTTGGGTGCCACTACCAGGGGTCTGGCCCTGGCAGCTTTCACAGCAGTGGCTCGGGGGCCAGAGAGTCCCACAGGCCACAGGATGAACATGCCTGCCTTAAAGTATAAACTCAGCGCGGATCAAAGATTCCTGTGATAGCTGGTAACCATGGCATATGTCTATGTACTCAGCCACTTTATATTTGCTTGCTTTTTAGCTGCTTGTATACTATTTGGTGGTTTTTGAATATTTAATAAAATAATAGAAGCGAAGAAGAAATCCAACATCCCCATGATGCACAAGAGCCAAGTGTGGAGGAAAACGCCATTAATGCGGTGATTCCCTTTTCCTGCTCTAGATTACAAACCAATGGCTATTTTGAACACCCAGAAAGCTTCTGACCCCTTAAACATCCTACCTGCCCCTGGATCCAGCGGAATCCGGTCTCGGGAGGATGTTTCTGGTGTGCGTGCCCACGTCCGGCCATGAGCTGCCTGGCCCAGTGTGCATGCAGGTGTATGTGAGAGGGAGAGGGAGAGAAACCACCAGGTCTTGACCAGCATTTTCAGAGACCCACAGCTACTGACCGGGAACCGTGAGAGGCGGTTCTGCTTCCTCAGCACCTGCCCAACTGGCGGGGCCAAGAGCAGCCACCCTGCTTCACGCCAAGCCAGCGCTCGCCCTCCCGGTGCACTGGCAGCCGCCCACTCACCTCCTCTCTCCGGGACCTGCAGCTCAGCACGCATGCAAAATGGACTGCCCAGCCGGATTCGCAGCTTGTGCGGCGTGAACCTCCCTGATCCACAGCCATGGCTTTTTCAAAAGACTCCTCCTGGAGGTACAGCTGTCTGTCTCGGAGCTCTTCACCCGAGCTGCCAGGTGAGAGGGGTGCCGGCTGCTCGGCAGGGCACGGGCTGGGTGAGAGATGGCTCATCTGGGGCCTACTTCCACCAGCCAGGCCCTGTCCCAGGTGAACACTTCCACAATCCACCCTGCACATGCTTTCTACATCTCCACACAGCTTTAAAAACCACCAGCAGGAGACCACCGGCTTTCCCTTTCTAACAACTCTTTTTATGGCTATTCAGCAATGCTACAGGACTTTTCCTAATGCAGGAAAAATGCTTTTTCATAGTAAATGTGGTTTTCTCTGCTGCTTAATAGTTTAAATCGACTGATTTTATGTATTTGGGTTTTTTATAGAAACATCGTACAGAAATCCTATATACACATGTGCGTGTGCACACGCTCTCAGTTTTTCATATTAAAACTGTTCCTGCAGAAATCAAATGTAGCTTCTCCCACCTGGATTATTTTCACTCCCAGCTTTACACATACCTGCAAACCAGGAGCAAAACTTGGATGCCCGCCTGCTGGCACCCGGTACTGTGAGCAGCCATGTGGCACTAAGTGGCACCCCAATTAAAACGAAATGGCTGAACTGCAGCATCGTCTCCGTCGCCCTTTCATGGCCCAGTGACCTGCTGAGATACCCAGCAGGCCTGTTCAGCTGAACTTCTGTCTTTGCTCTCCAACACCAGAGTTTAGGGGCTCATTTAAAAACAGGGTTGCCTAAAAAGTTGATTGCAGCTGGAAACAGAGGGGGATGAAAAAGGTTCTTCTTGCACCGAACGGAGAGGCATTTTCCAGACTTTGGTTAGTTGGGGCACACGTTTTTCTCATGTCATGTTGGAGACGTGCTTTGCACATACACCAAAAGAGGCTGACTTTTGGGATGGTTTTAAGAAACCCCTCTTCTCGCACAGGGTTCCTGGGCAAGCCCTCGCTCCCGGATGCCTCGTTATGGGAAGGAGCATCTGGGCAGGGGCTGGAGGCCCTTGCTTTTCCAGTCATGGGCCTCTCCTCAGCTCCAACCATCTGGAACTATGGGGGCTGAGTTTAAACATGCTCTGGGGGATGGAAGTCCCCCACCCCAGTTCACAGGCAGCCTACGTGGGTGGAGAACATCTGGGCACATCCATCTCTGCCTCAGGAAGGGAAGAGGGTCCGAGGAGGGATGTCCCCAGTAGCTTCCCAAGAGCTTCCCATTCTTGGAGTGACCACTTTCTCGCCAGCACTTCCGTCGTGACGCATTGGTTTGTGGCCTGTGGGAATGGAGAGCTCTAAACCCACAGGGAGATTTGGAGCAATGCTCTGAGGTTAAGGCAGGCAGCACGAATGCATGAGAGCGAGATTATCACATGACACTTCCCCTACACATAAACCAAGGGTGGCCCTACGTTCTGTTCTGCACATGACAGTCCTCCATTTGAAAAGGTCTTCTATTGGAAGGACTACTCTTGGTGTAGAGTCCACCAGAGGGATGAACAGCAAATTCACACAGTCAAGGTTAGAACATGCCCTGTAAGCACATGTTCACACCAACACAGCTATATTCACGCATTAGGTGGGCTCACACATCACCACATGCCACCCGGAAGGGTTACCACAGTCCACAGTCTTTACCACAATCCACCCAACAGACAATCCAGTAGTTTCTATGTTCTGCTCCTCCACCACACTCACACCCAGCATGATCTTCCTCCTTCCTCCAGCACTTCCCGGCACTTCCCTCGGTGGTTCTCCCAGATCCACTGAGAAGTGGCTGCATGGATCTCCAGTCTCTCCCACTGGCTGCCATGGGTGCAGGTAGGCTCGGAGGATGGAAAACCCTGGAGGGGTTGCTGCTGACCCCCATATGCATCATGCCTGGCCTCTGGGGCAGGCAGCTGCAGGCTCTTTTCCAGTAAGACGTCTCCTCGGCACTCACAAACTTGGTTCAGGATGCCACCACACCTTTACGTGCCAAAAGGTGCACTCCAAAGGGAGCCTCCAGCTTGGCTTGGCCGCTCTGGGGAAGCAACATCAGCCACAACTGCAGACCCCACCCCAAGGTACCTTCAACTTCTGGAAGCCTTCATGCTTCTCCACCTATCCCCCACCTTGATCATGTCCACCAGGTGGAGCTCACTGATTAAGCAGAAGGTCTCACGCATGGGAGACTTGCCCATGCTGGAGGTAGTACCCAAGGGAAGGCAGCCAGTGTTGGAAGCCAGCTGGCACAGGATGATGGCAAGGTGCTTCCTTGGCTTGATCGAACGTCTCATGATCTCCTGACCATGCCTTGCCTCTGAAGCACTGGCTGCATTTCAAAGGCAGCGATCTCAGAGGAACCTGCATGAAATCAGGGGCTGTTGCAAGCATCCATGTACAGCATGGAAGAGTCCAGCACCGAGCTGTGGAACTGTTCACAGGGAGTTCCTCAGCCATCAAAGAAGCAGGAGATGGGACACGTGCCAGATTACACCTATCATGCTTTGGGACATGTCAGTTAATCCTTTTCCATAAAGCCATTCAGTCGAAGAGATTCATTGAGCAGATTCAGTGGAAGAGATTATAGATTTACAAAGAAAAGCCTGGAGCCCATGTTGACCACAAAACTCACTGTGCTCCTGTCTCTTTGGTGTGGCTGGAAGGTTACAGTTGAAAGACTTGGAGAGAAAGCTTGTTGGGATAACTCCTTTCCTGGGCTGGAGATACTGCAACATTTCTCCACTGGCCACGTTGCCGGCCTTCTTCCCCGCGTCTTGTGGAGGTGCATCGCACGACTGCCACACGCTCCGTGCAAACGCCCTTCCTTGGATCGCGGCCGTCTTGTGCAGCATTCCGCTCCATTGGTTTACCCCAGTTCTCCCCTGAAAGTGGAGAAAGTGTGTGGGGTTTTACCCTTCCAGGGCAATCGCTCCAACCTTTGCCGGCCCACTTTGCACGCTCGAGCGCAGGCTTCTGGAGGGGCAGCATCCAGAAGTGTGCACCGCATCCTCAGCCCTGCTGCAACACGGATGTGGCATTGGGAGGCGGCAGTTTCACTCCCAGGCCCTTCACTGGCCCCGGCCGCATGGAGTGGGTCTTCCTCGTCAGGGCGGCATTCCGCTGATGGCTGCGCGTCCCCACGACCCTCGCCGCTCCAGCGCCCGCCCCTCCAATTCTGGGGGATCCTTTGCTGCCCTTTTCTGTTTTAGCCACCTCGAATCCTTGGCGACTTGCACCAACTTGGCCCGCGCCTAACTCGCGGCGCGCTGGGCAGGCCGGGCTGTGGCTGGCCGGAGAGAGCCCGGCTCAGCCGCTCCCACCGGTGGGTGCGAGGCAACGAGCCCGCCGCTTCTGCCGCCGCGCCTGGCGCGCGGGCCCCGGGGCGCCGGGGGGGCCTGCGCGCGGCCGGCTCGGGCGGCTCCCCCCGCGTGGACGGGCGCTCGGCGCGGGCGCGGGGGCGGGGCGGCTCCCGTGCGCCTGCGGGCTTCCCGGGCGGGCGGCATGGGCGAAGGGCAGTGCGCAGACGGCGCGCCGAGATTGGCAGCGCGGCTGCTGCGGGGAGCGCTCGCTGCGCCTTTAAAGAGCGCGGCTCGCCCAGGCGCGGCGGCGCGGGCCTGCGGGGAGGAGAAGGAGCGGGCGGGCGGCCGGTCCCGTCCCCCGTGCGCACGCAGGCCAGGCCAGGCGAGGGAGGCGCGGCGCGGCGCGGCGCGGCGCGGCGCGGCGGGCGGGCGCGGCGAGAGGAGGCGGCGGCGGCGAGGCGAGCGCCGATGGGGCTCCGGGCGCGGCGGCAGCGGGGGCGCGGGCCACGCGGCGCCGCCCGCAGATGACAGCCTGAGCGGCGGCCCGCGCGCAGCCCGGCGAGGGCACCGGCGGCGCTCGCAGCGCTCCCCGCCGCCTGAGCAGCGCGGCCGCGGCCGCGGGCGGGCCGGCGGGCGCGGGGCTCGCAGCGCCGGGGGCGCGCCGGGCGCGCGGCCACCATGAAGAGCATGCCACTGGCGGGCGCCGAGGAGCGGTGGCGGCGCCTGTGCCTGCCCGAGCTCGGCCGCGCCAAGAAGCCGCCGCGGCGGGGCAAGGAGCCCTTCCCGGTGGGCCCGCGCGGGCGCGAGCTCGTGCTCGGGGCGCTGCTGGCGGGCAGGGGCGGCCCGCGGCCGGGCGGCCGGCCGGTCGCTGGGGCCGGGGCCGGGGCCGCGGCGGCGCGGGCGGAGGGCGGCGGCGAGGCGGTGGACCTGCGGACGCAGCCCTGTCCTGGCGCGCTCCTCGCCGGTCCCCCGCGGAAGCACGCGTGTCCCCGGCCGGGCGGCCTGAGCGGCGCGCCGGGCCCCGCTTTCCCGGAGCAGAGCCTCCCGCCCGCGCCCCTGGCGTGCCCAGCGCCGGGGCCGGAGCAGCAGCAGCGGCGGCGCCCGCCCGAGAGCCCCTACGCGCCCGCCTCGCACGCCGCGTACGGCGGCAGCCCCGAGCCCCCGCTGTCGCCCCGGCGGCGGGCGGCGGAGGCGGCGGGCGCCTCCCCGGAGATCCGCGCCCTCCAGCAGACGCGGCGGCTGCTGGCCAACGCCCGCGAGCGCACCCGCGTCCACACCATCAGCGCCGCCTTCGAGGCGCTCCGCAAGCAGGTAAGCGCCGCGCGCGTTCCGACGACCCGGGCCCCGCGCGCGGGCTGGGCGGGGAGGGGCGCACTGCGGGGGACGCCGGCCGGGACGCTTGTGTGCCGGGTCCCGCGCGGCGCCGGACCCGCGCCTTCCCGCGGAGGCGCGCCAGCCCACTGGGCACCCGCCGCCGTTCCCTGCGCCTCTTTGGCGCGCCGGAATACGTCGGCAGGCCGTCCCGGCGCTGCCCCGCTGGGACGGCCGGCGCGGCTCCTTGCAGGGCCCCGAGCGGGAGGGCTGCGGGCAGTGCCCTCCCCTCTAGCTGCTGCCCCCGCGGCCCGGACCGGCCCTGCCGGGATCTACGCCGGGACCGCGCCCGCTTTCCCAACTTTGTTGAAAGGGGCAGCCGGAGCCGGAGCCGGAGCCGGAGCCGCAGCGGCCGCCCGAGAGGTCGCGTCGCCCCTCCGCGGGCACGCAGTTCCCCGGGGGCTGCTGCGCGCAGGATTTTGCTCCTGAGCCCTAATCCGATGATCCGGTTACCGGGAAAGGCCACAGAGGGGCTGGAGGAACCCGCTTCTCTGTGAGAACCCAGAAGCAATGGCTGGAATGCGGCTAATTGGTGGACGCCCGTGATTTCGGGTGACCTCTGAGCGCCTTTCCACACCGCCGCCGCGGACCGCGGCCGGGCTCGAAAGCGCGCGCCTGTCCCGGCCCGGTGAGGATCCCCATCTTCCTGTGAAGCAAACATGCTTCCCTGGCAGTCGCTTGGCTCCCTTAGCACATTTTTCCCAGCCGTCGCGCGCGTGTGTTAGTGAGAGAGTGAGAAGAAAGTTCGAAATCCCAACGTACTTGTTTAAAAACTCCCACCCTCACCCCTTGGGCACAGGGATGATGGGCTGTTCAATACCAGACAAGGACCGGTTGTTTGCAAAGGCAAGTTGGCAGACTAAGCGATGAAGATAGTACATTTGGGTAACCCTGTTTCTGCCTTGGGTGAAATACAGCTGTTTAAGGTGGCAAAACTTTTCTTCCTTTTCCTCCCCTCTCGGCCAAACTGCAAGATGCAGGGGATTTGGGGATCCGGCTGCCTGGCCTTCCTCTGAGAGCTGGCTATGGGAATAATGTAAGCTTCTCACAGAGCAAAGGCTTCTGTCCCAGAAACGCTTCCTTAAAGTACAGCCCTCTGAAAGTTAAAGGCCTCCCTTCCTAGTGGCTTTGCTTGGAATCCTCAACAAAGAAGTTTTAAGCCCCATTTTAAAATCTCATCATACTAACCACCGAGATCAACAAGGATGGTGGGCACTAGAGACGGGAACTTCCCAGTGTTGGCCCCGGTCCTGTGGAATTCCTTGCGGAGAACTACCGTATTTTTTGCTCTATAAGACTCACTCTCCCCCCCCCCTCAAAAGTAAGGGGAAATGTCTGTGCGTCTTATAGAGCGAATGTGTGTGTGCAGTAAGTCTGTCAGATGTGCAGCCCATGGGGAAGTGATGGGGAATGTGTCGGTGATTATGTGCCCATTTGATTCAGAGTATTTTTTTTCTTGTTTTCCTCCTCTCAAAACTAGGCGCGTCTTAGGTCAGGCGCGTCTTATAGAGCGAAAAATATGGTATATGCCAGGATCTATCTGCTGCTGCACTTAAGAGGGTTCTTGCAACCCATCTGTTTCCCTGGGCTTTCAACCGAACATCGTGATGCCACTGATTGCTGGTGTTTTGCTTGGCATTCTTTAAGTTAGTTTTAGCTTCACGTTTTTATATTTAAGGTGAGTTTGTTAATACAGGGTTCATGTTTTGTGCTCTTTGGGGATACGTTTCCTGCTGTTGTGCTTGCAAAGGGAGGGGGGGTTCCACAGAACCCTCTTTCAGCAAGTTGCACGCTGTGCTCAGCACATAAGCTGGTTAGAAGAAGTGGTGGAACTCAGGCACAACTTTGTGTTGAGCACGTCCCACTGAGCATCTAGTAAGCGCCACGGGCAGAGAGGTGTGTCCCGGTTGAGACAGAGCCGTTGCAATCATGCCTTTCCCATCCCGGTATCCTCTGCATTGGCGGCTGGGGATGATTGGGGCTGTGGTCCAGGATACAGGGGGCACCAGGGTGGGAAGGCCTTGGCATGGCATGTCTTGTCTTGTCTTTATGGAGAGAGCGCCGGCTGTGGTGCAGCATAGAAATTAATGAAATGTTCCTTGCGCACATGGTTCATTTCAGGGCCTCTGTAGGAGGAGGTGGCAGGAAAGGGCCTTGCAGGCGCAGGGCTCCACTGCTGAACTTCGCTTCTGGGCCCCTCCTGGAGCCCGTGGCCAAGCACTGGGGGAGCTCCTGGAAGGGAAGTTTCAGCGAGCCCTGCTGGGGCTTCCATGGAAGGAGGCAGGTGCAAATCACAGCCCGGCATTTGCTCCTATTGCACCATGGAGTGCAAGATGCTGCTCTTGCAAAATGGTCTTTGCTGAACAAGGGGGCGACCTGGCGGAGAAGCCTCACCCAGGATGGGCGTAGGAGGCCTTCCCGGCTGCCAAGCTCTTGTCGGGTGGAACCTGGTCCCAGAACCACGCTCTGAAAGGTCCCCCCCACTTCCTGTGAGCCTCAACACAGAGCACCGAGCTGGGGTCTCAGTTCCTCCTCTCCCCCCCTCTCCCTCAAGAGCAGTTCCCTTTCTTTAAACCAGAATGTCTTTGCAACCATGTCTTCAGTTAGTTCTAAGGATGGAAGAAAAGCCCCGCTGGATCGGTCCAAAGGTGCAAGCCACCTGCCCACAGCACCCCTCCAGCCCCCTCCTGCCCAAGCCCTCGGCACCTGGTGAATGCAGGCGGCCCACCTCGGTGCAGGAGGCAGCCCATGGCCTGCAAGGCTAGTTGCCCCCAATGGCCTCCTTCCCCATGAATCTGCCCAACCCCCTTTTAAAGCCGTCGCCACTTCCTGGGGATCCCGGCTCTGCCTAATACTTGAGCAGTTCTATCCGGAGCCTCTGCCCAACTCTGCCTTGCCCTGTTGGAAGCCAGGAAGATGAAGGAGCTCAGCTAAGGAAATCTGCAGGTGGGGGAGGGGGCAAAGAGTGCCTCCAGCCTCCCCCCACCCTGCATGGGAGGGTCAGCCCTCCATCCAAGCTCGGGGGCTCCAGCCATCAAACATGCAGGCAGCAGGATCACGCCCTTAAGATGTAAACGTGTTCCAGTCCTGCTCCAGGTTCTGCTCCCATTGCTGGGCCAGTCCCTTGGTGCCAGCTAGGATGCCTTGCTTAAAAGCAGCGGAACTTTTTTCCAGAGTTCACTCCAGGAGAGAGAAGGGTACATTTGGACAAGGGCTCCCGCTCTACACATCCTTCTGTTATCCTCCCCCGTGCAGTCAAACCATAACATTTTTCTTACAGACAATTGCTTTTTCCAGCAGAAAAATGCTACACTGTGAATATCCCATCCATCTTTTAACTGTTCACTTCCCTAGAAATGCATGCAGGCGTTTTGCCTGGGCAGAAACCTCCGCCTGAGCTGTTACTTCAGGCCAACTTCAGCAGGAGATCTTTATTTGCTGAGCTTTTGATAGGCCCCAAGTGGCTGGTTACCTGGCAGCCAGAAGACTCTCTCCCACCTTCTTGTAGCACATACCTTCCCGGCTTTTAAACCACACTAAGATTCATTAAACATGGCTGGAGAAATTATGGGAGCCTTTATAAATCCACAAAGGGGCGCCAGAGAAGGTCTGGACCATATTTGTTTCTTTGAAGCCATGCATATCAACAACCTCAGATATGCAGATGACACCACTCTAATGGCAGAAAGTGAAGAGGAACTAAAGAGCCTCTTGATGCGGGTGAAGGAGGAGAGTGCAAAAGTTGGCTTGAAACTCAACATTAAGAAAACTAAGATCATGGCATCCGGTCCTCTCACTTCCTGGCAAATAGATGGGGAAGAAATGGAGGTAGTGACAGATTTTATTTTCCTGGGCTCCAAGATCACCGCAGACGGGAACTGCAGCCAAAAAATTAAAAGACGCTTGCTCCTGGGGAGGAAAGCTATGGCAAATCTAGACAGCATACTAAAAAGCAGAGACATCACCCTGCCAACAAAAGTGCGTATAGTCAAGGCTATGGTTTTCCCAGTTGCAATGTATGGCTGTGAAAGCTGGACCATAAGGAAGGCTGAGCGCCAAAGGATTGAGGCCTTTGAGTTGTGGTGCTGGAGGAGACTCCTGCGAGTCCAAGGACTGCAAGGCAATCAAGCCAGTCAGTCCTAGAGGAGATCAACCGTGGCTGCTCTTTAGAAGGCCAGATCCTGAAGATGAAGCTCAACTACTTTGGCCACCTAATGAGAAGGAAGGACTCCCTGGAGAAGAGCCTAATTCTGGGAACAACAGATGGCAAAAGAAGGAGGGGACGGCAGAGGATGAGGTGGCTGGATGGAGTCACTGAAGCAGTTGGTGTGAGCTTCGGTGGACTCCAGGGATGGTGGAGGACAGGAAGGCCTGGAGGAACATTGTCCATGGGGTCACAATGGGTCGGACACGACTTCGCGACTAACAACAACAACAGGGGTCTCTTGGCCCACTCGTGGAATGGGATGAGCCATTGCATCTCAGAGGGATCTTGCTTCAGCCCTAGCTGTGGCCACATCTGCCCATTCAGATGTGCCCAGATGTTCTGCCCAGTGTGTTTCCAGATGAGGCTTTTGCTGCGCAACAAGTCGGCTCCAAGCACCAAATCTAATGCAGGGTCTGGACAGCATCTTCCACTTGCAATCCTCCAGTGATTCCCTTCTGCGTCTTACTAATTGGACAGCCATATTAACATTTGCATGGCCCAGCGCACTGCCACGCCGACAGGGGAAGACCAGGGTATTCCCTTGGTTTTTGTTTTCAGTACATAATTTGAATAATCCAGGAAATTATTAATGTTCAGTTAAAGTCACAAGTAATGTGGAAAAGGCTTAAATAAGGCTAAATTCAGTCCCATTGTTTTAAGTGAGCCGCAAAGCATCCAGTTTGTCTCAATATAGTCGGAGTCGCTTAAGGTCTCGAGCGGGGTCAAAAGGAGCGGCTGCATCTAGCAGCACTTGATCCTCGCTATCAACTCGGAGGAGTTGCATGCACCCTCCAGCTTCCTCGCTGGCCTTAAGGCTTTGCCCTTCCCTTCTTTGTCATCACATAACACGTCTTGCCCCAAAGCGCCGCCAGAACCACGACACTGGTCTGCAGGCTTGGATGCTGCACTTGGACCTCCTGCTCCTGCTCCTGCTCCCCCTCGTCCAGTGGGACGAAACAAACACAGCTTGAAGGCTCTGCAGCAGCCGAGCAGTGACCTGTGCCTGAGGACCATCTTGTAGTCAGAGGACTGAATACCATGCTGGAAGATGGGCCGCGGATGCCTGCCCTGGCAGGACGGGCAAACTCACAGCACCGCCTCATCTTCCTGCGTGATGCTGCAGCGCTGCTCTCTGCTGCCGGCTGAAGCCCTTTCCCCATTTCTTTAAGCTGGAGTGACCATGCTTGAAAAGGTTTTGTATGGCCAGGAGGCAAGGGGAAGCTACAACAGCCCTTCTGCAGCCCTCCCAAATTATGAACTGGAATTCCAGTCAGGGCGGCTTGAGCGGCAGTCAGATGCAGAGCAAGCCACCGGAGACAACCAGTGGGTTTCAACAGATTAGTTAGGCCTAATCATTGCCTGTCGTGTTGTTGCAGCAACACAGTCTACTTGAGCCGCGGAAGTAGCTGGATATATACTTAATCCATAACATGCAGTTTGCACAAACTTCCCCAGTAGCCTCTTTATTAGCGGTATGGCCAGGAGTGGTAACACTCACAGAGAACTTGCAGTCCCTTCCTCGCCTCCACCAGCTGGGCCTAATGGAAAAGCCCCCGTGCCCTTAACACGCATGCAGTGTCAGGGCTTCGATTCAGGGGCCAGGCATTGTGCCACGGGCGGGCGGACGGACGGACGGACAGGGAGAGACGCATTATTTCTCGTTTTCTTCATGCATTGCTGGAGATGCAGTAGCTGCACCGGAAAAGGCAATTGCAAGGAATCTCCCCTGCAAATAGATGCTAAGGCAAAGGGCTCCGTATCTTAGTAAAATAATTCTAGGTGGGGATACTATGTAAAATTGAGTAGTTTGATGAGAGTCGATCGAGAGACTCCTGCAGCGAGAGACTTCGTAGGAGAATTTCGGTCACCCGTGCCTTGAGCTGCAGGAAGCTCCCGGCTCGGCTCCACCCCAGAATAGTTGGTGCAATAAAGGAACCCCACAGTGGGCAACGGGGTGAGAGGAGGATGTGGGAACAGCAGAGAAGCCACACTGGGCTGAACCATGCCATGGCAGCCAGCTGCCCTCAGGACCCCTCCAGCCAGATGGGGGCAAGAGCCCTGCCTGCCCGCAGCAGTCCTTAAGATGGGTGGAATAACTTCGTGGAAGATGCCTCTGGGGACAGCTCTCACCTGGGCAGCTAAGCGGACTCTGCCATTCCGAATCCAGTGCAGGCAGGTGGCTGCCTTCGCGTCCCACAGCGGCGTTCCCACAGGCCTCTGGCTGGCCGCTGTCGGAAAGAGGAGAGCCCCGAGTTCCACCTTCCTCACCTGGGGCCTCGCACTCCACCGCAGGATGCTGGGCGTGTGATGCCAGGCTTATGGAGGCACCTGGCTGCGGGGAGCGGGCTTGGCTGCACAGGAGCTCTCCAGCCGGCTGAGAGGATAGCACTGCAGGCCGGGCGGGCTTGTCGCCATGAGGGCTGCCCTGGAACATGGCCTTTTCCCCACAGGACACTGCTCTCTTTCCTTGCTAATACAGATTGGGCTGCGCCATAACTGAGCAGCCAGTGTCTCCGTTCTCAATTCTCTGTAGTTCACCCATCTCCCAAATCCCAAACTGGGTCGTTCAGCAGCTTTCCTCAGGATTTATGGTGCTTCAGTCATCATCATCATCATCATCATCATCATCATCATCATTTTATTCCACTGCATTCATATTATGCCTTTTCTCCTCCTGTGAGGCAGCTCACAGGACTCCGTTTCATCCTCACAACAACCACCCTGTGAGGTGTGCGAGGCTGAGAGTGAGTGACGGGCCCAAAGTCACCCAGTGAACTTCATGGCCTCGTGGAAGCTAGGACCCAACTCTCTCGGGAGTCGGTCCAGCAGGCCAAAAGGGCTCTTGCTTTGAATTTTATTATAGAGCTGACTGTCTGTGTCTTCCCAGTTTCCCAGATTTTCACAAGCTGCTCATGAATAGGCAGTGCTCGTTTTCTCTAATGAAGTGCTGGAACATCAAAATGCAATGATCTGCCAGCTTGCAGGGCGGTTTGTGTTTGTTTGTCATAAAGAGCACAGAAAGAAGGACCTGTTTCCGAAAGTCAACTGTAGTTTAATGAAGCCCTCTGTACTCAGCATCCCTGTGCAGAGGACAACCGAGAGCGGTTTAGGCAGAAGCCCCTGGGTGCCCATTCCCAGCTAGCGGAGACAGAAAGTGTAAGAGCCTCTTCTATTTAAACATGCATGGGATGGCACCCTTAATTACATTTATTTTTCTGTTCAGTTGCGACCAGCTGCTTCTGCTGCACATAACCATTCATCTCATCATCTGGCTTATACGGGCTACTAAATTTCTCTGGAATGGAGTGGTCAGCAAGGAGAGAAGCGGTGGATTTCTGTTCCTGGCTGGCAGCAGAAGTGCCCATTGCAACAGGCAGGCACAAAACCTCTCTTAAAGGGAAAGAACCGGTGTTTGCATGACGATCACACGACCAAAGCCAAAGCCAGTCCAGCGGGGGATCGAACCCATGGCTTGGTGCTCGGAGCCCCTGTCGAGGTGCTCTGGCACTCCCCGTTCCCCGAGGTTTCCTGCTTTGGTGGCTGGGCCTGCCTCCGGCTCCAGGGACCAAGGCAGCCTGAGACCATCCTTTAGAAGTGGCTGCTTGAGATTTTGGGATTCGGGCACAGGGCCGAGGCACGGCCGACGCAGGGCAGAAGCAGGAGCGCCCCTTGCCTGCTCCTGGCCATGCCGGCACACACAGACCGTCCTGACGCGGATTGACCACGGCTCACTGTCGTGTGTGAATCCCCTCAGTGACCCGTTCAGTGCCATGGGAGCCCGCCCTACAGCGAGTTGCCCACAGGGCTCGCAGACACGGGCCACAGGCTGCTGCAAACAGGCAAGCCACGCTGGGGGATGCTGCCCCCTTCCAGGCCACGCACACCTGGGTATCACGAGGTAGCTGAGGGTTTATTTAGGGGTCATTTTCTTGTTGCTTTATTAAATATTTTAAGTTTCTGCAGCTTCAGCTGCATCAGTTGTGCTCCTGGCCTCTTCTGACCGTGCAGATGCAACGTGGGATTTGTCAGAGACAAATGCTGCAGTGGAACACAGTTTCATGTGCCACTCCCACAGTGACTGATGGAAGATCAAGAGAGGGCGGTGCTTTCTTCTCACCTGCCCCTCCTACTTCAGCTGGACTTCACAAACACTAGCAGTGGCTTAATATTCCATGTCTGCCGACCACGGACGTGCAGAACATTATAAAACGCATCCTTGAAATAAAGTAAGAGCAGAAACATTTTTTTTAAAAAGCCCCAATTTTTTTAAAAAAGGTATGGGCTTGAGTGGACTCCGGGGGATGGTGGAGGACAGGAGAACCTGGAGGAACATTGTCCATGGGGTCGCGATGGGTCGGACACGACTTCGCGACTAACAACAACAATATATTGGGCAGAATCGCACAACAAGCCATGGTGGTTTCTTGGGCAGAACAGTCTGTCGTGTCCTCCGAATCCCGCCGTGGTGTTTCAGTATGGGACTTTGGTTTGCAAAAACCATGATAAGAAACAATGGTCTGTTCTGTGGTGTCCACGTTTCACCATGGTTCCTTGATCGTCATGGTTTCTGCAATCTGGGTTTCCAGATACCACAGAGTCCCCTGGAAAGAGTGAAAGCTTCTTCAGGAGCTGCTCTAGCCATCCATTGTGGGATTGGATTACAGATACAGTGGCTGATGGGATACATGCCTACACTGGGAGGACTGAGTGAGGATGGTGGAAACCCTGCTAGAGTAGAATCCATTTAATTGTCAGGCACAGCCAGGCAAGAGAAACCTGCACAGTGGTTACTTGCACCACGAAGCCTGTACCAGCTACAGCGCTTCTCCTGGGCTCTTCAAGGATCACAGGACCTTGGAATGGGACCTGGAACCCTGGGCTGTTCTCACAAGTCTGTTGCCAAGCGCCACCTGCATGCTTGCATAATAGAACATACTGAAAGCGGGCGAAAAGTAAACCCCATTGAGCTAAGTGGGTGAAGAAAGTGCAGGATCATGGCCTTCTTTTACTGCCGTTCCCTGTGAGCAGCCCCGTTCCTCTGATGGGCAACCCCGCTTCATATTGGAGACTCCCTCGGGATCTTGGAGGATGCGAATCCCTCTTCTTGGCTTTCCTCTTCAGATCTGGGAGGAACACCCATGCAGGGGCACGCTCACTAATAAGATCTTGCAACGGAGCCGCAGAGTAGAGACAGCTGGAGTGCCTGCCTTTCCCCATCGAGTCGGTCGCACTCTATGGTTCCTCCTCTGGGGATAATCGGCACAGTGGCACAGAGCACAGAAGCCGCGCTAGCCCTGAAGCACCCTTGGTCACCATGTTCTCAGCTTCTCCTCCTTTGCATTGCCCGATTCCTACCAGAAGTGTTTTTATATAAGCTACCAAGTCCCCATGAATGCCAGTTTTGGGCAGAAGGGAAGGGTGGGGTGCAAATCCAACAAATTAAGTCCACGGTATTTGTGGTGCTGGGGTCAGGGTGTGGCTCTGGAGCTATATGCGGCAGAGAAGCACTAGCCAACAACTCTCGAGATGGAAGCAGCCACTGCGAGTGGCACCAGTCCCCACCGAATCGCTGCTTCAGGCCTCGGGCAGCTGACTTCAAGTGGTAGGAGAGGAGCGCCTGATTCGTCGCCTCATTTTGGCTAGTGCAGAACCGGAGGCTGCATATTCATCTGCATCTTCTGGGAAATACTTGGCATGCATCGCAGTACAGGCAAGCTTCACTGTTTCTTCTGAAGAGATTCACTGGTAAGTTACTTCCCGGTGGGGCTTTAAAATACGTGAAACTTCCAGCAAAAAAAAGAAAAAAGGGAAGCTAGAAGACAGGGAGATGCAGGCTCTGGGTCCTTTGCAAAAGGAGCTCTTGTTTCCTGGACTGCTGAGATATCATGCCTTTCAGAGTCTGGCTGATGGGATCTGATTTCGCTGACACCGAATATTCAGGACGGGCCCAGAAAGCTCCCTCTCCACGCATCACATGCTGAAGGAGGGCCCTACCAGTTGTGGTCTACATCAGAAAGAGGGGCCTGAGCATGAGCCCGAGCTTCACGGCAGACCCCGATCACTCGACTTGGCCAGGACAGGAGTTAGTGGCCCATTGTGGTTGAAGTCGCCAGAACGCCGAAGCTGCTGTCTGAACAGCACGTTTCAAGTTCTGGAATTCCCCCAGGCTGTTTTGCACAATTAGTGAGCCAGGATTTCCATCATTGCAAAAACGTTTCATAGCACAGTTTGTGCACCCTGCACATTCGACACAACCTGAGTTCGGCAACAGGGCCGAGAAGGCTTTGGAAATGGCTGCGTACCGTCAAATCAGCTCTCGGGGGGAACGCCGACATTCAGTACACTTCGAGCACAAGAAATACGGTGCAGTCCTGCACAGAAGTAAGCTGCACTGCACTCACTCGGGGCCCTATCCAGGTGTGTCAGTCCATCAGCACAATGGTGCTGTGCTAGCAGAAACTAGATTCTGATCTACGTGCTGGAGGAGAACCCACTCAAAGTGACTTTCCTACGGACGGGTTTGCTGCACGTGCTTGTGCAACCCACTGCTGGTTCCACTCACATGCTGGTGCAGCACGCGGTTCATCCACGTGCAATGGACACCCATGGCCATCGCGTGCACAACAGGGCAGTGCCAATGCGGTTTCACTTTTCCATAGGACACCACTGGCTCCCAACCAGTGACACACACACAGGATGGCAGCCGTAAACCACAATTTGCCAGGAGCTGAAAACAAGCATGTCACAATCTGTGATTTAACAGATGTGTTAATTCCAGACCAAACCCCAAGTTCTTGCCTTGTTTTGAGATTGTTCTCTCTCACACAGAGAAAATATTGAAGCAACTTAATGTTTGCCATTTTTACTTCTTAGTTAAATGGTTTAACCAAGAGTCCAGTCTCAGTGCTCCTAGCCAGGAAAAGTATGTGTCCAAATTTAAACAGTGTTCTTTGGATGCCTCTCTTGATCATTAAACTGGAGAGATTTCTCTTTCAGTTTCCCATCTTTTCTTGAAAAGGAAGCACTAAAATGGCAGGAACTCAGCCAAGATGGGAGGCATTCTTGGGAAACAGCAACTAGAACAGTGAACTAAAGAACTGCAACCAAACAACATCCTTCCCTCATTATCCCTCTACTTTCGTCCTTGAGAAACTGAAATTTACCTGTGTTGATTTGCAGAGTCTGTTTTCTTCCCAGGATGTTGGGGTTTTGTTGTTGTTGTTGGCATTAAGACAATTGTACAGAAGCTTCGCCATGCATACAGCTCTTGGTTTTGAAGCTGCAGGTTACTGGCCAGGATCCCGGGAACGGCGGAAGTCGCCGCTGAACTCCCAGTGGGTCTCAGCCTTGTTTTTCCTGAAGTAGCCGCCCCATCCGCCCACCTAGCCTGGCTGTGTGCTCCAGAAGGCCTCCTAGCCCCATGCCATGTCAAAAGGGGAGGGGGGCACCCCACAAGTCGGCTAGTGCAGTGCTTATAGGCAGCTCCCACTCGAGAGGGCTGGTGCAGCCAACTCGCTCCCTGCATGATTTGTTTTGAGCTGCTGCAGGAAACACAGGCAGGGAAGAGGCCACACGATCCAGTCCGAGCCTTCTCGGGGCACGGCTCCTGGTGTTCGGTGCTGCCACTCTCGGCTGAGTGCGTGGAGGGTCCCTGCCCGGAGGAAGAAGCCAGAGGACATTTCACCTGCCTGCGCTGTGGGATCGTGCCCAGCAGACGCACACATGTGCGGGTCTTGTTTGAACTAGCGCGCTGCACTGCTGTGTGATCCCAGGAAGAGACATTTGCAGGAGTGTCCGAAAACAGAGGCAGCGCCCCTCGCAAGGGAAGTGCCGCGTGTGCACAGCACGCAGTGGCCCCGAGGCAGTTCCCTCATGGATTGGGTCCCGACACCAGGAGTAGGTGGGAGAGCTGAGGCAGAACAGTTTCTCTGCTGACGGCCCCCCTGAGCGGCCAACAGCTTTCAGGTCTGCAGGAGCAACACTGCTCCTTCGCCTGCAACCCTCGTCCCGCCAAGGGACAGCGATCCCAGCGGGCTTTGCGCTCTCCCACGTGAAAGGCGCTCTGGGTGCAACACCGGCCCTCTTTCGGGGATGTGCTATTTTGGAGCGGAGGGTTGGAAAGGTGAGAGGAGCTGCCGAGGGGTCTCTCTGGACTTCAGGATAGGGGGCTCACTGTAGGGCCCACCCAGAGGGCTTCTGGGGACACCATTCTGGGCCCGGCCCCAGTGGGTGTGGCAGGGCCTGCCACTCACATCCAGCACCCAGAGAGATGCTGCTTCCAAAGCAGGAGGGGTGCCTCAAGGAGCTGCTCCTCCCTCGCCAGCCCTCCCAAACACCCGCTCTGCAGATGCACGGCGTGGTCCCTGTCCAGAGAACCGCGTGGCTGGACAGCCTTTCCACCACGGCTGCCCCTCCAGGTGCCCCCCAGGGATCGTTGTCTGGCACCGATGCCGCGTATTTTGGGCTCACGTTTGCCGGAGCATTTTCGAGGGTTTAAGTACCGCCGGAGAGTTTCAGTTGGTTGCAGCTTTTATCCCTGTTCTTTTCTGAAGTGCTGCTCTTTGTACAGTCTTTCATGGGAGAGGCATGCGTGGAAAATGTAAAAATCAACAAACAAGCAGAGCTCCTTCCAAGGAAAGCTAACATTGCTATAGAAAAGAATGAAAATAAAGAATACTGAGAAAGGGAGCACTGCTGGGACGGGCGGGAGGAAGGGAGAGGGACGGGCACTGAGAAACAGACTCGGTGTGCTTCGGCGCAAAGGCTTTGCCACACATTCTGGGGGCAGAACACGCTCGCCAAGGACTCGCAGCAGTGACGCTGCCCGGAGTCGCACATCCTCCCCACTTGCATGCATTTCCTACCGAGCCACCGGCACTCAAGGAAGGTGCCCTTGTGGTTCCCAGGCCAGCTCTGGCCGCGAGCAGCAGCCGTTCAGCAAGTCTGCTCCCCGCTCGCGAGGTCGGATGCTGCCGGCTAACCCTCTCTCTCCCGTTGCCCTTTCCAGGTTCCCTGCTACTCCTACGGACAGAAATTATCCAAGCTGGCCATCCTCAGGATAGCGTGTAACTACATCCTCTCCCTGGCCAGACTGGCTGACCTGGATTACAGCGCTGACCACCGTAACATGAGCTTCTCGGAATGCGTGGAGCAATGCACCCGGACCCTGCAGGCGGAGGGCAGGTCTAAAAAGAGGAAGGTACGTTCCGGAGGAGAGCGCAAGGCGGCCCGGCTCACACGGATGGGCCGGGGGTCCTGCCCTTTGCGCCGTCGCTTGCCCTCTCCGGACTGAGCGTCTCACTTTCTCTCGCTTCTCACAGAGGCTTCTGTTTTGTGCCTTGCCTTGCTTCCATCCCTGTTCATGCCCGAGTACAAGAATAATCTTGATGGAGTTGTGCTTAGCAATAATTTAAAACAACCAGCTCTTGGCAAGCTTACGTGCCATAAACGCACCAACGGTCGGTGATGTTTTCTCTTAGGTTTAATTGCTCCTCTTTTTTGCGGGATGGAGCATAAAACACAAGGGGGCACCCCGAACTCTGCACCACCAGTACCGCCCTCTGGGGCCAGTGGAACCCCCAAGCTCATGGAGATGCCTTCCGCCTCCTCTCCCGGGGTGCCTACCCAGGGCGGCTTCTTCCTGCAGGCGGGCACTAGGAAGGGCAGTTAGAAGGCATGACCTGGGTCACTGAGACCCCGCCCTTGCACAGAGGGGCTCCAATGCACTGGCGACCGCAGCAGACGCTGCTTCCAGGCACGAATGAAGGAGTGAGCGAGTGGGGAGCTGAGGGCCCTCCTTCGAGCCCCGTCTCCCAGCCCCCTGCCCAGCCCCATTTCGATCCGTCCCACATTCCGAGTCCAGATCGTCTGAGATGCACCAGCCAGAACAGCCCGCCTCCCTGCTCCCAGCTGCAGTGCCCCTTTGCAAACAGCAGCCATTCTCCTCACATCCATGGACAGAAGGAACGGCATCCAAGTCTTGAGCATGAAGCTTCACCCCGTCATCGGGTGGCTAGCCCATTCCTCCAATCTGGTAGCCAAGCAGAGCAGCACTATCTGGTCAGATAACTCCGGCAGGTCTTAAAGAAACAGAAGTCACATTAATCATGCACCGCATCCTTCGGGGTACTTAAACCCAGGGCTAGTGAGCCGAAAGGATCCTCAAACAGCGTTAAAGAGAAAACCAAGCATTCTGCCAGTAGCCCTCCCGGAAGGTGACGTGGATAAATTAGAAGAAAGACTGATGCCTGGGCTCAGGCTTTTATGACAAAAAGAGATCGGTAAACTTCAAGTGAACTTCCTGTCTGCAGTCAGGACTGAGCCTTCATGCATGGCCATAAATCTGCTGCATCGTAAGGGACACACAGAATGGCCAGTTCAGCACCGCAGTGTCCTTTCTGTTTACCTGCTTTCTCAACGCACCAAATTCTAGTTCACTTACGGGAACACTGACATTCTTTCCTTCCTTCTTTCCTGATAAGGGCTCTGGCTCATCTGGCAGCTGGTCCTTCCCATATGCGCGTTTTCTTTCTTTAAGGTGCATACCCTTAGAGAAGAAGGGTGGGAAGGGGTATTTAACTCTTAATACACCATTTCAAAGTATTTTCCTTTGCTCTGTATCCTGTTTCAATCATAAATGTAAAGGCTTGTAAATTCAAGGGACGGGAGGTGTATTCCCTTTATCTTTGCATGACCCAGTCGCAATCCTCTCCTGCCATGAGAGTTTGATTATCGAACCCAGGAGTCCTCGGACTTTTTGACCAGGGGGCCAGTGCTGGGCGTGGGCTGGAAAGGCGATGCCTGGCGGAGGACAGGGCGAGGCGGGTGCGGAGGCAGCGGCTTGCTCGCTTGGAGATCGTTTTCTCCAAGTGAGCAAGCCGCTGCCTCCTGTGTGCGGCGGGGCCAATGGGATCTGGCCCCCGGGCTGTAGTTTGAGGAGCCGTGATCTAAAGGAAGCGCAGCTGCTTTCCTCCTGCAAATGACAGACGTTCTGTGTTGTGTGTCCTTAAATGGCAGCTGCCTAAGCAATCCCAGGAAATGACTGGCTGGGCTTGTCCGCGGAGAAGCCCCTGCCAAGGCCACTGGCCTGCCGCACGTGGCTTCACAGCCACACCAGGCCGCCCTTCTGGTGCCTCATCCAAACTGTGCTCTAGTTTTCCGTGGCACAGAAAGCTTCTCGCGCCTCCGAAAAGGAACTGGTCAGGACTTGTCCTGGCAGGCAGGTGTTCATGTTTACTGGCTTGCAGTGTGACCTCGTTTTGGCCGGGATGATCAACGATCCATTGCGCCTGATGCGGGCAGCCTCTCTTCCGTGCTGCAGTTCAGCTAGGAAATAACTGAGAAGGGCCGTGTGCTTCCCTTCTCCTCCTTGCCATGCCTGAGCGCTGAACTGCGGCACAACTTGAGTGGGTGCTGGGCAGAGGGGCAAGAGGGTCCAGGCGATGGAAAAGAAGATGCAAGAGCTGACAAGCCACACGGTCCAAACTGGAGCATGGGGCCACCATTTAGCCAGCTCTGGGGAGTGGAATTCCCACTGAATAGAGAAAGTGGAGGCACTTCCCTTCCCTACACCAGAATGAGTATCAGGCGGGGCACCCAGTCAAAATCTGGGGCTCTCTCCATCCTTGCCACCAGGAAATAACACCCCTGGGTGAGTAAACGGAGGACGGGCCTGCTCTTCGGAGGCACTGCTTGTGTTGTGTCTCCTGGCACAGTGGCTTCCATGCGTCTGCTCCTTTGTCAGGCCACTGCTCCCTTGGAGCCAGTGTTGCTGGCCCAGGCTGGCAGCTCTGGAAGGCTGCTGGCGGGTCTGAAGGCATGACCTCGTGCAGCCCAGGTGGGCCTGCTCTGCCCTTGTCTTGGGCTCTCGGGTATTCAGAACATTTTGCAGGCAGAGAAGAGAGCGGCTGTTTCTTAAGAGCGAGGCCCAACGCTTCTGGCAATTTTTATTCAAAAGAGTTACCCTCACCCTGCTCATCCCACTGGGATGCTTTGCATCTCTTACAGTTCAGCAAACTGCTAACATGCTAACAACGCTGTAATAAGCGGTGGGTCAGCCACAGTGATGGCCGACACATCAGGAGCTCCAGCCAGCACAAGAGGCTTGTTTCCACGTGTCTCCATGAAACGCATGCCTAAAGAGCCTCCTTGGTCACAGTCCCAAGCCATTTGTGGCCAAACTGAAGCAGAGAACACCCAAAACCGTCCAATGGATGAAGAAACGAAGTCTCAGCATGCTGAGAAAATGTGGTTTTATCCATGTAGCCATCTATTCTTTGCCCCCAAGTCTCAGCACCCTTCAGGGGTTGTTTTTCTCTAGAAACATCCACGGAGGACTCTGGGATCACATGATTCTTCTAGGATTTCTGCACACAATTACACCAAAAAAAAAAAAAAAAAAGCATCCGAGGATGAATCCCATTCTCAGAGCCAAAGTGCACAGGGCCAGTTCTTAGAATAAGCCACATGTACTTCCTCAAAGCCTGGAGACGAGCTTTTTATTGTGTGGGCCCATGCCATTTAGCGGTTTAAAGGAAAGAAACGGCAACTTCTGCCGAAACTGAGAACAAGATGGCAGACGATGCAATGCAAGAGACGTTGGTGTGGTCCGTGAGTGGGCCTGACCAGCAGGAGTTTTGTGCCAGCTGCAGCCTCCTTCCCCGTTTCTTTATCTATCAAGCTTGCTTGCAAGCCACCCATTAGCCACGTGCTCTCTGGGCAGCCAACATATCCAGAGTGACTCCACAAAGAGCATGCCTAAACTGGAAGTAACCAGAGCGCATGAAACCGGCAGCCTTGGGTGCAGAATTAAGCTCCTGGATGGGGACCACTTGGCTTTCTTGGACCGAGATGTTACAACTGGAATCCTGGACCTGGAATTTGGAAAGAGATGGTCCCTGCAAGCAAGGAGAATAACTCGCATAAGGCGATGGATTCCTGAGTATCCTTCTGGATCCAAGCTTTGTTAGGCAGCTCTGGCAGTTCAGCTGCAAGGCCAAATGTGCCACCAATCTAGAAAACCCAGAACTTGCTGCTGCTGCCCTTCAATGGGTACCTGTGGCCCTAAAACTGGCCAGAGTTGCCTCTTCTCCCTGCGCCCCAGGGGGAAATGACCAGCAGACCTGCCTGAGCTCCTTCAAGGACATGCGCTGCGGATCAGTGCCTCTGTTCAGACAGGGACGTGTGCCTGGCTCTCCGCTGGAAGCTCCGGCCTTTTCCCCAGCAAGTGTGTAGTGGGGGGGAGGGGGCAGGGAGAAATCGGTGTTCACCTTTGCCCGTTTAAGAGAGGCCTGGACGCCTTAAATGGAGCAGGACGTCCAGATCTGAATGCACCAATGTGCAAAGATGCATGGATGGACACTAGCGACGTGCTCATGCCTTGTGTTCGCCCTGCCGCAGAGGAACTGGGCTGCGAGATTCAGCCCAGGGCGAGGCCCCAGCGCCTTCCGTGCGAGCGCCCCAGCTCCATGGCCATCCTTCCCTGGACCGGGGCCCGCAGCGGAGGCGCAGGGGCGCAGCTCAGCCGCGGAGCAGCCGGAGCCCAGCGCCCAGGGGCGAGCCGCGCCCGGGAGGGCTTCCCGGTGAGCCGCCGGCCCGCGTCCCCCGCCGGGAGGAGGCCCGAGGGCGCCGCGCTCCCTGGCTGCGCTTCCCCGCTCCTCGCCGCGCCGACCGCGGCCCGCGAAGGAGAGGGCGGCTCGGCCCCGCCGTCGTCGGGACGGAGCGGCCGGGGGCGCGCGCAAGGGCCGGGGGCGCGCGCGCGGCGCGGCGCGGCAGCCTGGACGGAGGCGAGGCGAGGCGGAGCGGAGCCGGAGCCGGAGCCGGAGCCGCGGCAGGCGCGCCCCCGCCCCGCCGCGCCTCCTGGCAGCCGCAGACTCCAGATGTTCCGCGTGCGAGCCGGGAAGCCCTGCTGGCGCCACTCGGGGCAGAGGGCAAGGGAAAGGCACGCGAGCTGGAACCCGAAGCGCCGCGCCGCGGCGGGGCCTGGCGCGCCCCCAGCCCCGCTGGCACATTCCGCAGCCGCGCCGAGCCATCTGCTGCGGAGGACCTCTCGGAGCCTCGCCATCACTCAGCGCGCAACATTGGGAGCAGCTGTTCGGGAAGCGGGAGGGGGAAGCCCTGCGAAAGGTCTCTTTGTGCGAGAGGAAGCGGGCGTATAAATAACAGCAGAGCCGCTGCGGCTCGGCGAGGGCGCGCTGTCTGCTCCTTAATTACGTGCGCACACACTCGCGGCGAATTGGAAGTAAACGGATTCTGCTGTGCAGGAAGGCGGGGTGCCGCGCGGGGCGAAGGCCTCGCCTGGCCGCTCCTCCTCGCGATCGGATGGGAAGGAAGCGTGTCAAACGTCTGAACCCGAGTCTCCCTGGTGCGCTCCTCTGGGGCTCCGGGCGTTTGCTCTGATAACGCAAGGGGGGCCGGCGTCACATGCGATCACTGCTCCATGGCGATGAAACGGTTTGTGCAGACATGCAGGTCTGCAGTGGCCAGCTGGGCGCAGGACTCTACCGCTGTTTGCACGAAGCCCGGAATTGCAAGCCGGTTGCATCTGCTGGAACGGGGGCCGGGCAGCTGGGCCCTCCGAGCGGGTGTGGGGCTGTGGCCAGCCCACATGCCAGGGCCCAGCGGCCCAGCTCCGGCTTGTGCCTACTCGGCCGTCGGCCTTGCTGACTTCTGCCGGGCCTTCACCGCCTAGACGTTCTCAGGCCTGCAATCATCTTTGTGAAATTAAAACGAATCGCATTGGCCATGCACTGCAGCTTAATGGCAACTTGCTGGCAACTGCGTCATTTAGGCTTGTGACAGTTCTGCAAGCGCCACGCTTTGGCAGGGCAGGCCACCCTTGCAGACCTGCGGACACGTTTTCCTTTGTGTGGAGAAGACAAGCACGAGGGCACGGTGGCCCCGCAGCCTTCCCAGCCCACGTGCGCTTCAGGGCCCTTTCCTTTCCTTTCCTTTCCTTTCCTTTCCTTTCCTTTCCTTTCCTTTCCTTTCCTTTCCTTCCACTTCTCTGCAGTCTCTACATGCCTCGGCCCCCACTGCCACAGCAGCTTCCTCCGCTTAGCCGTCCCTCCCGCACTGGGTTCCCTCCTCCACCGCTCGCCTCCATCGTTCCACAGGCAAGGCTCAAAGTAACTCATGGGCTGGTCCACACAACAGGGCAACTCACTGTGGGCTCTTACCCAACCCTGGGTTGCTGCGTCATGCGAACCTGGACCAGTTTCTGCATGGTGGCTTGTTTGACGGCGGAAGGACACCCAGGGGTTGTTCTTGTGGTTGCTGCAACCATTTTGTCATTTGTGCACTCGGTGGTGGCAGGAAGGGGAACACGCGGCCCTGCAGTGGCGTGTCTTGGGATGGCCGTGTGGGAAATGGAGGAGGAGTTGGAGAGCACCCTGTGGCTACACTCACTAAACACTTCTATTTCGTATGCGTCTGGTATTTGCTCAGAGTGGACAACATTCATTACAAACTAACTTTTGCTGGAAGCACTTCAGGATGATCCAAAATACTGTGCAAGTTAACACGCTGCAATAGGTGTACGCACACATACATGCAGAGGGGAGCTGCTGCTAATCCCACTTTCCTGGAGCATGTTCCACGGTTACACATCGCAAAAGTGTTCGTGGCATCCGTGCATTTCTGTTGTTACACAGAAAACTTTTTACATGTCTTTTTACTGTCTGCTTAAAACAAATAGGGCTTAAAGTGTTAAATTTCAGCTGGATCAGCAAGTTCAGTGTGTGAAGTGGCCCTGGTAGACAGGCGGCAATTCTCTCGCAGCATGAAGGCGAACGGTTCTGGAATGACCCTTCATTATCGCTTGCGACAACAAGCTGACCGCTGGGGTGACCTCCTACCGTACACCCAGCCACTGCAGGAATGTTGCCAAGTGTCACACCAGAGAAAAAAATGTTTCGGCTGCAGAAACCAGAAAACCGTCTCATTGTCTTTGCCCTGCGATCATATAGGACTATGCAGAGATGCCGAAGTTCTTCTTACGCTCTGCTTATTTCTATGTCGCTTCCGTAGAGTTGACTTCCAGGCCAACTGGGCAGTCCGTTCGCAGAGGCAGCCTGGACTCTCTGGTCGAGAGAGAGAGGGGTGCTTTGCCAAGATCCTGCACCTGCTTTTACTTGACTTGAGGCACAATGTTGGGGTCACAGAGCTCTTCTCTAACACCAGATTCCAGCTGCACCAATGTTCTTCTTGCCAGCTTTCACACACCACATTGTGATGGGCGATACAGTAGTTCGGATGATCTTTCATAGAATAGTAGAGCCGGAGGGGGCCGTGAAGGCCACTGAGTCCAACCCCCTGCTGTTGCACGACACCACGGTACACCGTCCCACTGCTGTCCAGGCTCTCCTTGAATGTCCCCAGTGTGGGAGAGCCCACCGCCTCTCCAGGCAGCTGGTCCCACTGTCCTGTTGCTCTGGCTGTGAGGAAGCTTCTCCTGATATCCAGTCTGAATCTGGGCTGTCACAGCTTGACTTGATTATTCCGTGTCCTACAACAAGATCTTGACCTTCCTCCCTGTGACAGCATTTGAGGGACTTCTAGAGGGACCTCATGTCCCCCTCAGTCTCCTATTCCCAAGGCTAGACATGCCCAGTTCTCAGTCCCTCCTCCCAGGGCCTGTTTCCAAACCCTGGACCATTTTTGTTGCCTCCTCTGCACTCTTTCTCATTTTTCTGCATCTTTCTTAAATCTCAATGCCTAGAACTGGACATAATAGTCCAGATGATCTTAACCTTGGTCCCTCCAAAATGTCCCTGCACTTGATTCCCTCTTCTGGTTCCTGCCCCGCTGCCCTTCCCAGCCTCAGCCTTCCTCCAGGTTCCCAGCTGAGGTCTCCCTTTAAATCGATGACTTGAGCCAAGGGATGGAAAACCTTTCAGAATTTCTCTTTCCTCGTTTCTGGTTATTCTCCAGCACTTGTGAATCCAGCTCATGAATTAGACAGAGATCCAGGACACAGACTCATGGGACCTGGTGGCACCAGCTGCCTGTGTCGGTTCACCTTATTTTCATCAGTTGATGTTGCGTAACAGGTTTCAAAGTGCTCAATACATGAAGATCCGATTGTCCCAGAGTAGCCAGCTTTC
This sequence comes from Varanus salvator macromaculatus, assembly GCA_023646645.1. Lineage (NCBI taxonomy): Eukaryota > Metazoa > Chordata > Lepidosauria > Squamata > Varanidae > Varanus > Varanus salvator. The sequence goes on along the minus strand of JAIXND010000690.1, from coordinate 8,117,718 downwards.
ACTTTAGCAAGGTTGAATCGGACACAGCCCCAAGTGTTATTAACAGAAGAGCCAGCGGGAGGGGCGCCCAGCACATTTTCAGAGGAGACATTTGCATGCTCCGTTGCGTGTGGGTCCGTTGTGCCCTGCGGTCCTCCTCCTCCGTGTTCTGCGGTCCTTTGCAAAGCGAGGAGAGTGGGACCTCTTCCTGGATGCCACCATTCTCCTCTAGAGGAGGCAAGGCTGCGTTCGCAATCCTGCTCTTTCTCACAGTGCTGCTTGTAGGGTAAATTGGAACATAGAGGAACAGAAAGAAGAGCAGAGAGAATCCTGGGGACAAAGCTCCTGCGAAGGAGACACTAATCCTCCCGCAAAGAAAATGCAAGACGTGCTGGCAGCCGGATAGGGAAGGCCACCCACTCTGCTGCTCGTGTTGTTCCGGGGATGTTGCAACATGGGAACAGGGAAGGGGCAAAGCTCGTGGAGATTTTGCATCCAGTCCTGGCCGTTCCAGTGGGATGCGGCCTCTGTTAAATCTCGAGGGGTGGAAGGCCAATATTAGCCGAAAGACAGCAGTGTTTTCAGAAAGAGACCAAATATTCTTACACAAGCTGATCTGTGATTTGTGTCATGGTTCAGAGCGTGGGACTGGGACTCAGGTGATCCGGGTTTGAGTCCCCGCTCGGCCATGGAGCCAATTGGATGACTTTGGGCCAGTCACAGACTCAGCCCAACCTACCTCACAGGGTGGTTGTTGTGGGGATAAGATGGAGGAGGAGAACGATGTAAGCTGCCTTGAGCCCTTTGTAGGAAAAAGGCAGGATATGAACCAAAAAATAAATAAATAAAAATAAATTGTCCCTATAGTGTTACCATCTTTTCCCATCTGCCTTTCCCTTTATTTGTAAAGAAATGGAAATGTGTCATGAACGAATTGTAAATAAACAAACACAGAGGGTGATCCAGCTGGATTCTGCAACAGCTTTGGTTTGGCAAGCCCTGCGGCAGGAAGCCCTCCCAGCTCCTGCCCGTCCCCAGCGGCCAGCTTCAGGCCTCATGCCTTCTGCACCAGCTCTGTGAAATGCCCGCTGTCCAGCAGAGTATCGGCACCAGGGCTGGCCCAGGGCTGCTGCTGGCACCTCCTTCGGCCCACAGGCAAGCCGGACGGACTGGCAGCAGTGGCAGGCTGCCTGCGGGCATCAAGGAAGGGGGTCCAGGGAGGCACCCTTGCCCACCCAGCCGTGCCCCTCCCCTGCCCGGCAGTGGCTACCTCCCTCCACCAGGTGGCCGGGCAAGACCGGTAAGTCCCTGAAAGCAGACAGAGCAGGGAAGGAGGATGGGACAGGCAACAGCACTCAGCTCAGCTGATCTCCTTCCAGCATTCACCAGAGCAGGCCCAGTGAGCTGTGGGTTGCCTCCGAGGCCCAGCACAGTTCGACTGTGGCCGTGTTTGGTGGTCCAACATATCCTGGAATCCTGGCCCCCGTTCAAGTGTCTTTCACAGCTGGCTGCCCGGCTTCCCCTTGGATGCCTCCTGGCGGGAGAGCCCTCCGCCTCTCGGGGAAATTGTCCCTGTGACTTCAGGCCTCTTTTGAGTGCATTTCTGTAAGTAAATTTGGGCAAATTTTGAGTGGCATTTGCCAAAGATGGAAGAGGTGGAACGCCTTGCCTCAGATTTCTTGCCCTGCTTGCTGTGCAGTGCCTGGTTTGTAGAGCTTGCCCTTGAGCATCATGTTCAGCCTCGAGAAGAGACGACTCCAAGGGGACATGAGAACACGCAAAGAGGATAGAGGAGACCTCCTCTTGCTCGTCCCTGAGTGTAGGATGTGGAAAAACAAGCGCAAATGGCAGCACGCCTGACTCGGCCTGGACATCAGGAGAAGCTTCCTCACTGCCAGAGCAACACGCCAGTGGGACCAGCTGCCTGGAGAGGCGGGGGGCTCTCCCACACTGGGGACATTCAAGGAGAGCCTGGGCAGCCCTCTGAGTGGCATGGTGTGACCTGGTGTCCTGCAACAGTGGGGGGTTGGACCTGACGGCCTTCTTGGGCCCATCCAATCCTACTGTTCTATGAACCTAAGGAACATTCATGCACCTTCTTCAAGCAAAATCTTGACACTTTTATCATTGTTAAGTCATTGGGAAAGGTAGGCAGGAGCTGATGCTCCTGCTTCTTCCCAGTTTAACGGCTATATCGTCATTCTGTCTTGTGTGTTAAGCTACTTTTAACTTTGCTGAAGGACTCCATATAGGTCCTTTCATGGAAAGGCAAGCTACAAATTTCCGAATTCCTGCATCCTAGACAACTGTTTTGGCATGCTTCCGACATTTCTTTTTGGGTGGCAAAGCTGTGCAGGCATGTATTGCTGGCTCAGCTCCAGATTTTCATTTAGAAAAGGCATGATTAGCACAAATAAGCAATACAAAGCCGGGTAATGAAGACATAAGAAACTAGAAAAATATACACTCATCATTAAATGTGGAAAAATGCACTACTAAATAGGTACATTTACCCTAAAACAACACGAAGAGCTTTTCTGCACAAAGCTGTTAAAAACTCTCCTTTTTATGGGAGAATCGATGGCCAGGCTATTTCAGCCTTTTCAGCCCTATTTTTCTGCCACGCCATCACGAGGTGGCGCAGTAACTTAGCAGAATTTCATAATTACACAAACAGTGAAATCCCTTTCCTTTCGCTTTTTAAAATGATGCTCCATTTTCCCTCTCTTCAAAAAAAAGAATGTGGACTTTAAAAAAGAAAAGTGAAACTAGAGGAGCGTAATATCACCTGAAGAACCTATTAACAACTGTGAGAAAGGAATCTGAAGTGCGCAGTGAACTCCTTGTGTAGAAAAAGCTCTATGGCTGTAATCCTTTATCCACTTCCTCAGGAGTAAATCCCATTGGTCTCCCGGGCAGGACTGCATCCTAACGTACATTTACTACAAGGGAAGCGATTACCCCAGAGTGAACTTTGCTTGGCATCCAGCCATGTGCCAAAGGCTCCTGCTCTGCATGGATACCTGGGCACAGGAATGGGCTGGGGAAGGCCTGTAAACAGAGGCTCAACCCAGATGAGACGGCAGGCTGTTCGGGGAGTGATCCCAAGTTTCCGATTTGGAAATTCATCCCCCTAAAGGTTCCGGTTCATAGTCTTTTGTGGGGGCTACAGTCAGTTGCATCAGCTCAGGCAGATGCTCCGACTACGTCCTTATCCAAACACAGATGACAGCACCCCTGCTGTAACAGCCTCTTATCAGATGGCTGCGCCACGTCCTCAGCGGTGCTGCCTTTGAAAATGGTCTGGACACTTCATCCGGTCCAAAATAGGACAGTGAGGCCATCACTAGCATCTTTGCATGTTGGCTCGGTTTTACTTTGGTGCTGACTTCTGGTTAACACTGTAGTTTTCAGCCTTCGGACGTTCACAGGGCACTGAATCATTCTGAACTTCCCAGCAGCTTTGGCTACTGAGAAGTACAGAAATGTAATGAATGAATAAACTGAACCCGTGGCACGGCACAAAATGTTGCTGGAGCAAGTCAAAGATGACCAGTTACCACCTTTAAAGCCCTAAATGACTCGGGACCAGGGTACAGGTGAGCAAATGAATGTCCTTCCAGATTTTCGTACTCATATCGACTTTTGGGTTCCTTACTATTTTAGGAAGCTATGAATTACTTGAGATATTCACAAAGTGCATGTTCGAATATGCTAAAGAAAAACAAATTAGCAAGGGCTTTGTTATTTCATGAAGGTGGTGGTCGTACATTAATTTAAATCCAAAAATCTGGGAGAGGGAACTTGGAGAAGCCTGGAAAAGTAATAGCATTAGGGACTGATGTCAGTATTTTGTCTGTCCGAGGATAATGTTTTGACTACATGAATTCTCCTGACCCTTCATACTGTGGGGAGATAGCAATGGTTTCTTTTTGGAAGGAAAGAAATGTGGGTATTGACAAGAACTGGGTTAATTTGTCCGATGGCTGAACATAAGGAGAATTTAACTCAAATCTGTTTGATATTTCATGAAGCATGAATTAACGCAAATGTTTCCTATGGCCAGACACAATTCTCAGATCCCAAATAATTCTCCATTTTGAAATTCAGGAGCCAGGCCCCAAAAGTGTTTACTGAAATCAACATCTGACTGTGAAAAACATTCTTACTGGGCTGTGACCCAAAGACAAGCCTTGTATGACTTTCTTGGCTCCAGAAGAGTTTTGCTGCTGTTGCTGAAAACTTGATATATGCAAAAACACGGAGCTATTTAAATATCCCCAACGGAGCATACAAATGGGAGCCGGGGACCAGGCGTGAGCGGACAAAAGAACCCAGACCATGTGGCCACTTCTCCGTCCTTCGCGGGGCTCTCATACAGCATTCTGATCATTCCCCGTTTTCCCACCAAGAGTCTTTGATTGTCACGGCCCCGTTCAATGGAACAAACTGCTTGGTCTTCACAACTTTGCATACCTTTCTCACCTACTGTGGGATGGAAGTGGAGGTGATTTTTGGCTCCCTCCCAAAGCCTCTGCTTCTTGTAATTTGCTCTTCTACCTGAAGTCCTGTTAATTATTCCGAAAACGGGGGCATTTGCGATGTTTACTCTTCTTCCGAAGCTCCCTCCATGCAGGCATCCCTTAGGTCCCTGGCCAGTCAGCTCTGATGTTTTAGGAGAGCTGAATCTGATTACAACGTGTGCAGACAGACTTAGAAAACAGAATCCCTCCAGTCACTAGAAGAACTAGAGGGCTTCTTATCAAACTCTCTAATCAAGTGTCATTTATTTCCAGGAGTGATAACCAAACAGGGCAGATTCGGCAGCTGGCAGTCCTGTCCCGGCATTGCGTCCCACGTTGCAAAGCCTGCATTGTCCAGCTGAAACCAGGAGGCGCCTCTGGAAGACCTCTCTCTCCAAATCCGAGACTGGCCATGGGGACTTTCTGGATGAGAGAAATCCCTCTGGGATGATGAAGATATTTTCTTCTTCTGTTGCTGTTGTTTTCTTTTTACGCCAACCACACTTAGTATGTGCAATGTATCGAGCACTTTCCCCCTTTGCTTCCATAGGAAATATTACGCAGGGCTCATTCAGTATATTCCAACATCCTTGCTCATGCCAAAGACTGATGGGGTCACCACACTGACACCCCAATCCAGAAGACAGGATCCACTTGTGTCAGGAGCTGCCCGCGTGCACCCAAATGTACATCTCCCTGCCTACACCATTGTTGCTTTCAGTGGGATGCCGCTGAAAGGTACATTCAATCGCTATGAGAAGGGGAAGGAAGATGCAGGTCCCCCTGAAGGAGCAGGTAAAGGTTTGCGCGCAGGGCCACCCCATGCAGATCTCTGCTGCCCCTAAAGCTTGTCCACAAGCTTGCTATGGAAGGGGCATGGGTGTTCGCTTTTTGCCTTATGTTGCCATCCTAGAATAGAGGAGCCCCCAAGCTCCCCCTAACGGCAGCTTGACTGTCAGTCACAGATGAGAGCGGAGTTTCTTTCCACATTTCCTTTTCCTCGCTATCCGTTGCTGTGGAACCGCCCAAAGCACGAAGCCAGGATTCAAAGGAGGAAGCGGCCACAGCATCCCCATGTTTCTTCTGCAGTTCCTGATCTTCGTTTTCTTTACCTTCAGCAACTCTGTTCTGCCTCTTTGGCAAGAGCTAAATTTTTCTCACACAAGGTAAAAACTGTGATGAAAGGTGAGACTTGCTACAGAATACGCATTTCCCCATTTTTAACAAAACATTTAGCCTAATTAAACTGCATATTTAAAGAAAAAGAAAGGAAAACCAATAGCCAGAGTGTAAAATAGCAGAATTATTCTAAAACTGTTTGTAAAATCACATTTTGGAATTTAGAAATGTTAAAAACCCACATAATGCAAGGGCATTTGAATTCTGCGTTGTATCTTTCACTTCAAATTGAAGTTAAAAAAAAAGGTATGGAAAAACTCACTTGGAGTAAGCATGCTTTTTAAATAATGCATGTCATATGTAAGACCATCTGCAAGTAATGAAGAATGTAATTCAGCGTTACAGTAAAGTAATGTGGCCTTTTGAAGAACAAGAGATTGCCATATTTCAGTCCAATGGCAAGATACTGGCTGTGCATCCGAGTTACATTTGGCTCTCTTTCAGTACGGATTAGAGAGATTCATGCTTGGCGTACATGAGTGTGAATGGGTTGAATCCAGCCCCTTGTGCCTAGCTGGGTGGAAGGATCACAGATCTGAGAGTCTTACTGTATGTTTGGAATGGCAGAATCCTACCCTTCTGAATTTTAAGCTGAAGTCCGTGTATGTGAAGTCAGGGCACTGCATTTGGTATCCACCACCTTTGGTGTCCTGAAGGGCTCCGATGTAGCTTCATTTTCCCGTCTTGTGGGGAAATGGTGGACTCCCGCCATATGCACGAGACTTAAGCAAACCCGGACTCTAAACACACGGGAAGCTTTGACAACATTCCCCAATGCTAGTTCGATAATCCATGTCAGCCCCTTCTTCCGGGACACTTCCCGTTCTGCTTTCCAGACAGAGGCTTAAAAAGAAGAGGGGAATGGATCGCCAAACCATTTCGCATTCTGGGTTAACAGTGTCTTCTGAAGACAGCAATAAAAATGTGTGCACTTTCTGGTCCGGGTAAGGAAAATGCAAAGAGTAGGATCTCTTCACAAGATACGGAGTATGAAACAGAGGAGCAGGGAAGGAAGGCCTGCGTACAAGCTCTGTTCCGCAGACCTTTGGTCCCGATGAGCTGAATCCCCCAGACTTGCTGCTTGCATCACCGCCGGCTTGTCGTGTCCTCAGACAAAACAGACTTGCCGCTGTCCCTGGGCAAATGTTTTGCAGTCAGACTGGTTCAACAGTCATGAGAAGGGCGGGTGCTCCAATACCTATCAGCCACAGCAACATCAAGTGATGGTTTGCGTGAATGGCCCAAGTGGGATATGGATCCCATTTCCCCCTGAACCATGCTTCGCTACAGATTTGCTTGCATGTGTGAATTGGCCTGCGTATCAATCCAGCGCGTGGGTACACCACCAAAATTCTGCATACCTTCCCTAATAGGCAAAAATGCATACCAGTCCAGGGCAAAAAAAAAAAGAAAAAAAATGGATCCAGGGCAAGATTGACACCACATTAAAATTCATCCTCTGGGTATTTTGTACATGGGAGATGTCACCCAGGAAAAGCAGGTACCTGGGGATTGCAAAGCAACCCCGCATCAGCTCTGGAAAGGAGGAACTGGGGCAACGCTTTTAACTACTCTCAGTCCACACAGCTACAGGCTGCAAAACTGGAGAACGAGAATTTAACTTTTGCTTCCTCTGCTCCCCCAGTTCTTTGTCAGCAGTGTTCCTCAATAAATCAGTCACACAGACAGAATGCAGCAGCAAAAGGACAAATGGGAAGGGAAACGTGGTAAATGGCTAATAGAATGATTTATAGAATGGCTAGTAAGCCATTTTTTGTAAGCTGTCCAGAGACTTTTAGTATTGGGATGGCATATCCAATCAATCAATCAATCAATCAATCAAATGGTAACAGGTCAACAGGTGGGAAATTCACCTGGCAGGAACAGAATATTCAGTCTTGGGCTCCATGATGCAATCAGGAGTTGAGGGAAATGCGTTTTTATGATACAGATAATCTTTTAAAGGAGAGAAGATGCAGGCTGTTCACACCCTCGGCACACCTATCTTGGCTCACAACTTCACACCACAGCCTAATAAGGTGATACATTTTCACTATGATTGTAAAGGGTTAGGGTTGAGGACCGCAAAACTTAGTTTTACAACCAAATAGGTTCCTGCTGGGAAGACCTCCAAAAATTATGTGAGACCCAAACTTTCAATAAAAACTTCTCGATTTAGGGACAGCATCCACAAAGACACAGCATGGTTGGATCAGTGAAACTAAACCTCAGATTCCTGAAAAGGGACAGGTATATGAATGAATGAAGCTTGTTCTGTTTTGGTCTTTCTGCAAGATGTACAATTCCTCTTGGTTGTGCAAAATGCATTCTAGCAGCTCCTTGATACACACTCCTTGTGCTTTTTAGGATCCTCCCAAACACCCCCCGCCCCATTTTGGAACCCAATGGGCATGGGGAGTGTTTTATGAGTCCAGGGGCTCTCAAAGCAAAGCGCTACAGATCCCAGCTTCAATCCGCAGCGGGGTTCCCAGCCGTCTTCTTTGACTTGGAAATCAGCCACGTGATTCCCCATCCAGAGTGGATGATGGGTACATTAAATGTTTTTTCCAGGGGGTGGGGGGCAACCCATATGCTGCTCATGGACAAGCGTCGCCCATTTCCATGGGGACCAAAGGGCTTTTCTTTCTCAGAGGTGGCCATATTTCAAAAGCACGATTCACTCCCATGAGTGTGCAGAGAGAGGAAATGCTCCTCGGGGAAGATTCAATGCACGGCTGTTACGGAGTGTCCCTGCTTTGACTCTGTTGCACAGCCGAGACTCGCAAACCGCGCGTTGCTGGAATCCAGTCAAAGTTTTACAGTCCTTCAAATTGAGGTTGGAGCCGAAGAGGAAATACTAAAATCCTGTATATACAACTTCTGTCTGTGAGCAGGAGGGAAATTCCATGGAAATTAAGAACTTGGTGATGGAGAAAGTTATTCCCCATTTAAAGGTGAGGAGCCATTCTTCCGGGGTGCAAGAAGCAACCGAACTCTTCTGCAAGAGAATTTGGAACCATGAAATAATTTTGAACTCTGAGCTTCATGCAGGTTTCTTGAAAGTCAAATAACAAAATGCCTTCAGCACATGGCCCGTTCTTTATGAAGTCAAGTCAAACAAGTCTTTTCTCTGAAGGATAAACCTCCCTTACTTTTATTCAGGTTCAGTTACAATTCTGAAGCTAAGACCCAAGCGATTTATCTCACTGTTATTCTTAAGCATGATGCATATGCCAGCAGTCAGGGAGAGCTGTCATACTGGAAGTTGCCGCAACCAGTTCAGAGGAGCAGAAAAGAGCTGCAGATGGGGGAAAGGGGCTGAGCAGAAGAGCATCAGCAAAGCTCTCACAACACCGGTTTCTGCAGGTATTGATCCCAAAGCTCTCTGGAGAGGCAGTTAGAAGGTGCTAGGTCTTGCAGCAGAATTCAAGACGGATCTGGAATACCTGCTTCCTCAGGGAATGGCAAACTGATCTTTGGGGTCCAACCGAAAAGTTATTGAATGGTGGTATTGCCCGGTCCTTAAAAAAAAAAAAAAAAACTTTCCCATTGCTTGATTACTTCCAGCCAAATAAGTGTTTCCATGCAGTGCGGTGCAGTACAAAAGCTTTGCCTGACGGCCGAGTGCCCAGGACAACTCGGTCGCACACACAGGGCAGCAAGCAATGAAAATGCGTTTGCAAGATGGCCTTAACTGATTTGCTTCACCACTATTAAATGAAATGCAAAATATTTGGGTTGGCAGGTTTGCCTTTTTACCAGGAAGCACCGCATTTCTGCATGATCGCAAGGGTGGCAGTCACGGGGTTAGACTGTTGCACGAAGTGAAGCAACAGCTTGGCTGCACAAGCACCCGAGGACTAGATGCATGAAGGATGATTCCCCAGCAGCAGGCAGGGGTGTCCAGAAGTTTATGCAACAGATCTGTGCCCCTTGTTAGTCCCGGAGGTGCCACAACATTCCTTTATCACTTCTGCCCAGCGTGCTCACACTGAACTGCCCTTCTTCGCAGATTTGGGGCTTTTTCCAGGTTACGGGCCGCCCTGCTGGAGTCCGTCTGACACAGCTTCTCTCCTCAGTGACTGCCACAGGTTAGACCCACGTGCCAGACAGCTCCACATATCGCGCCCTGCCCAGCTGCTGTGCAGAACCGGTTCTGCTCTTGATAGACAAAAGGCCCCTTTCCAGCAACTTCGTCCCAGCCTCCAAACTGTTCCCCATTGTAAGCGATTCAGAAAATCCATATTCCTGCAAATATTATTCCATAACCGGAGATGATGATGCCCGTACCTGCACTGAAGGTACGGCAGTGCCGGTTGCTCACTTGCTCCTCTGATGAATGTCACTCAGTTAGGGAGACCCTTCATGAAATGGGGGAGCAGACTGGACTCCCCACCTCCCCAAACACGCCTTCCACTGTTTTTAGTTGTCCTCCCTGTTTACAATGCACTTGTATGAAATGCATGTAACTCTCAAGCAATTCTGTGTAGGCTTCCGCAAAAGTGGACCAAATATCTCTTTGAAGCTGGAGTCTATAAGCCACCCTTTCCAATAGTGAGAATGGTGGGAGATTCTCAATCCATCGCGTCATGGCCGGTGGGCGCTTGTGCTTCCCATGCCATGATATCGCTCTTTTATTTGTGACAAGGCATGAAGAATCAACTCATGCTAACAATTCGTTAATTTCTAGGAAGCAGATAAATAGTTCAGATGCACAAGTAAGTATTAAAAGCTGTTCAAGAACAAAATGGGACTGTGAGAGAACCTCCCTGCAAAAAGAGGCAATTTGTGGGCATTTCCCAAATGTCCGCTTCAAAAGAGTAGGAACTGCACTTGCTGGATCACACCATCCCTTGCGAGAGATACTCCAGCATCTAACAGACATGAAAGAACAGGATTTACCCATGCAAGAAGAAACCAGAGGTGCGGGGGACTTGCAGCCCGGGCTGCTTACCCAGTTTGTACACAGGTGCGCGTAGCAACTTCTCAGGCGTCCAGGTGTGCGCACAGATGCAAAAAGGTGCAAAAGATGCAAAAAGCCTGCACCTGAAGCCTGTGCAGAAATGTTCCGGGCCACTGCAGCCCCTTGCCTCGCACCGTCTTTGGGCCCTGCTGCATGGCACCTTTTCTACATGCATTTAAACTGCATCAGCCAAGGTGAGCTCAGCCAAAGTCCAGGTAGGTGCGACACAATGGTTTGGCTGTTTTGTCGCTGATTAATTTTAGTTGTGGAAGTTTATAAGAGAAACGAGCTAGCACAGTAAAACAAAATAGTCTTTCATCAAAAAGTAATTCTGGGGCTGCAGTGTCTTCAGGAAAGGCGTTTGCCCAAATTCTGTGTTGCAGTGCCACCTTGTGGCCACCTGTAAATATAAGGAACGGCATTCTTGAAAAAATGCAAAGGAAAACTCCAGTCTATGGGCAACAGGAGACTGCCAGGCACCAGTAAGTGACCCCATAACCAACTTTGGCTCCTTTGGGGAAGTCTCAACTACACTTGCATCTATTTTTCATGCCACCGTTTTCATGCACGTTCTTCTCGTTACACTGCATTTATAGCCTGCTTTTTTTCCTCTCGGGATCCAAAGGCAGCTTCCACAGCTCTGTTTTATCCTTGTAACGATAGCCCTGTGAGGTAGGCTGGGCTGGGAGCCTGCAGCCAGCCCAGCGAGGGGACTAGGACCCTGCCCTCCAAAGCTGCCAGTCTAGCACCACCTGGCCAGTGTATTTGAGTCACTGTGCTCAGGATGAGCCCAGGGCAGTGTCTGAAAACAAATGACCGGCCAACGGGTTGGGACCAAGCAGGTGGACATTGGCAGGCTCCTGGGTGGAGGGCAGCAAGGGAAGGCGCACGCACCACCTTCAGAATGGGACCTGAGTGAGCCCAAAGGGAATTCCAACGTGTTCGTCACGATGAAAAGCTGCAAAGATTTGCACCTATGCAAACTCTCAAGCCTCACCTGGCCTCGCCTGAGGGACCTACCGCAGCACAGTTCACCCAAGCCAGGCTGCCCGTGCAGGTAGGGGAAGGCGCACAAGGAGCCCCTCCAAGCCACAAGCCGGCTCCTTCAGGGGAACTGCGGCCCGGCCCCAGCGGGGTGGAAAGCCCCGCCTGCTCAGGGGAACCTACAGAGAACTTGGCTTACTGGAGGTATTTCTGACACTCCCATTCAATGTCTGCTCTTTGTTTCCAACCGAAAGGACGCCTACATGCATTTTCCTTCAAAAGGGGACACACCCAAAGGAGCCCCGAAAGCTTCTGAGGTCAAGTGTCCCTGTGCACGACATGCAAGAGATAAAATTCACAGGCATGTGTGCGGAGCAACATGGCCGGTTTGATCAAACACAGGATCTGTTGAAGGACATCAGCCAAGAGAGTGAGTTCAATTCGTACTGTGCATCCATACAATATAGCTGCTTAAAGCCGAGCAAAAGTACAAAACACATTTCTAATTTCAGGACTAAAATGAGTTCACACTTTTATATAGCAGAACAGGAGTTATGACTTAGGCATGATGCGCTTTAGCTAACTCCATTTATATTGTTGTTCTTCTGGCAGAGTTTAAAGGTATTTAGGCTCTGACAATAGGTGATGTTTTGCAAAGTTCCCTTGGTGCATCCACAGACACAAAATGTTCTCAGAGGTGGAAACTGAACTCTCTGCATACTTTTGCTTTTCTGCAAAATATTTTCAAAACTTGTACTAATAGACACTGGGAGGCTGTTGCAGGGACATACGCTTCTGTGGTTTGGACTCTGAGCAAATGAAACAGCCCGTCTAAACAGCCACCCAAACCATTCCAGCTAGTGCTTATGAAAGCAGTCCGTATTTTATCGGAGGCCATGTCGTTTAGCAAGGACTATTTTGGCTGGTATTTTCACTGGACTGATTTCTATACTGCTCCACAGGCAAAGGTCTTTGCAACAATTAAAATGCAGTAATTTCTCTGCGGCGGTGCCCAATCTATGGAATGCGCTCCCCAGAGAGGTCCGCCTGGCACCGTCGTTGGTTTTCGGCGCCAGGCCAAGACCTTTTTATTTAAGTGTTGTTTTAATTGTTAATATTATTTATTTATTTTATTCTTTGGCCAGGCCGACTCCATCCATCCATCCATCCATCCATCCATCCATCCATCTATCTATCTATCTATCTATCTATCTATCAATCAAATTTGTATGCCGCCCCCTTGCAAACAAGCCTCGGGGCGGCTAACAACATATAAAAATACATGTATTTTAAAAATACAATTTAAAAGCAATACACAATTAAAACTGGCCCATCTCATAGTCTAAAGTAAAAAAATATATAAACATAACAATAAATAACCATAAATAACAATAACCAAATTAAGAATTTAACAGTTAAAATATTTCTTAAATAAAAAGGTCTTTGCCTGGCGCCAAAAAGCAAACAATGATATTGTTTTTATATTGTGATTATTTATTTATTGTGAGCCGCCCCGAGGCTTCGGCGAATGGTGCAGCATAGAAGCTTCCTAAATAAATAAATATCATTATGAATTTTAAAGCAGCTTTAGAAGTCAGCGATGAGGAGAGACTCTGTAGAAACAGCAGGGGTGGAGAACACCTTCAGGCCCCCGGGGGGCCAAGGAAGTCTTGAAAAGCCCCAGAAAAGAGAACAGATTGGGTGCTAGCTGGGCCACAAAAGGTTGTTCATAGATCGGGGGGAGGCCACCACCAAGCAAGCCCTCCCATTGCTCCCGCCCGCCATGCTTCCAGCAGAGTTGGCACTTGGAGGAAGGCCCCAGAGGCTGAGCATGTTGTCCAGGTAGATCATAGTTGGGAGAGGGGCTCTGTCTGGGATTGCCATCCTAAACCATGTAAGGCTTTATAGGTTAAAACCAGAGCCTTGAATTGGGACCGGAAGCATACAGTCACTCAAGAAAGAATCCAGCAATATGAGGAAACGATTTGATCTGCAAAATGTTCCACATATGCATTTCAGGCAGTGCTTTTCGGGAAAAGGTGGTCCTCGGCCACATTACAGTCCCTCCTGGGACTGCCTCCTAGTCCTGGGTGCTGCCAGACTTGTGCCACAGCGAGATCTTCTTTGAATGGAGCAGCTGCAGTCTTAAGGCCGCTGAAAAGATGGCGGGCCTCTCTGGATTATAAGAGGATTGCATTGCCATGGGGGCGAAGATGGCCCCCTCCCGTTTGATACGTCTTTCCAGTTGCTTGCCCTGCACTGGCCCTTTCCACTCGGTTCCACTTGGACAATCGTACACAAATTAACTTTATGCAGTCTGACCATGTTTCAGTTGTATGTTTACAGTTGTGTAACTCCAAGGAGCCAACAAAAAGGGGTTTTTTTAAGTGTGCAATTTCCAGGTCAGAAAAATAAACAGAAGTTTGCCAGTGTACTTTTTTCAAGGCTCCAAAATGAAACGCAATGATCCTTTCCACCTGCTCCGCTGGCATTCGACAAGTGGCCACAGGCGCGACTGCAAAAGTGATGCACGAGGGTCTGGGGAGGGGCTCAGGATCTGTCCCAGCAGCAACCCACAATAAAATGCTTCCGCGTGACAACCTGTTGCAGGTTGAGCAGCTTCTAGAACAAAGACGAGGGTTTTCAGGATGACTTATGGTGGTGGCAAGCAAGCCACCATGCACCAGCCACACCTGCTCTGGACAGCACAACTCATTACCCAGTGAGCGGCCGCGTGGTGTGGACCAGGCTGCTGCCTCGGGGCACCGGCTCACAGGACGAGAGCCAAGCCATCCTCGTAAACAACACGCCACAAGAGGATCTTGCCTGCACGAGGACTTCTGAACACGCTGCTTCTTGCTCGTTCTTAGAGGCGTCTCCTCATTCCTGGCACGGGGAGGGGTTCCCACCCAGCCGACGACTTCCCCGTGCAGGCGCCAAGCCCATGCGTGCAACGTGCAGAGGCCACGAAGAAGCACAACTGACAGCACAAGATGAGGCGGGTGGCGGTGTCAGGTGCCCAGGCCAGAGCTGTGCTGGCGGCGCTGGCATTTCTGGCACGGATGGGCCACTTTGCCCGTAAGCTGCGATGTGAAGACGGCCAGTCATGCAGGGAGCCTGGCTGGGAGAAGCCTCAGGGGGAAGCTACCAAAGCAGGAGCAGTGCTCCTCCACCACACGTGGCAGGCAAGAGGATGCGCCCCAAGTGCGGGTGGCCCCTCTCTGCCTCGCACGGCATCTGCACTCCAGCCTGTTCCACCAGCTTCCTTCCCAGTGCACCAAGGAGCAGGGCAGCTCTGGGCAGCTGGAGGGGCGCTCGGGCATCCGATTGCTCCGCAGCGGCTCTCCCGGAAGAATTCAGAATTCCATCCCAAGGGCCCCCCTTTGGGCAGGGGGCCAGTCATGGTCTGAGCACAAGCGTGACCCAACACAGGCCGATCATGACAAGAACGCCCCATCCCATGAGCTGGAGTGATGCCAGGGCAAGGGGCATCCCACTTCCTGGACTGGGCCAACGGCAAGCTGGGCCCCGCAGCTCACCTGGGGGGCAGCCGTCAACCAGGGAACCCTGCAGCCCAACACCAGGCAGTCGCGCAGGAACAGCTCCGGAGCAGAGCCGCTTCCTGGTGACGATGACAGCCGTCCAGCCACGCAGCCAGAGACAAGGGCTCCACATGGCAATCAGCGCGGTGCAGTGGCGATGAGCGCAGGGCCAGGACTCCGGAGCGCTGGGTTCCAGCCCCCACTTGGCACGGTGCTTGGGCTGGCCAGCCAAACCCACCTCACAGGGGCGTTGCTGTGAGGACGGAATGGAGCAGAGGAACCCAGCTTGCGCCCCTGGGATCGCGGAAGAAAGGTGGGACAGAAATGCAACGCAGCAGTACTTATGCCTGGTCACAACAGCATTCGAGTTTTATTTGTTGGGTTTCATTTGCAGGTTGCCTTTGGAAGTGTACCTGAAGAGGTCGGAGATGCGAGTGGACGTGTGCCCAAGAGAGGCAGGGAGAGGCTGCTGGAGGATCACGTATCTCCTTCTCATCCCTGGCCACCAGTCCAGCTCCACAGGAGCTCTGGGCATGCCCCAACTGGCCCTTTCCTGTACTCCAAGCAGGCACTTCCCGATTGAGGGGCAGCCCGTCAGGAAGCCCTTTACGTCTGAAGCATTAGAAGCTGCCATCTGGAAAGTGCCTGGCAGCCCTCCGCAGGGGCGGGGGGGGGGGCGGTCCGAGGCGGCCTGCCCATGGGAACGCTCTGCAGCGCCCGTCCAGCCGAAGCCCCGCTCCCGGCCCGCCTGGCGGCAGAGGCTGAATCCTCAGGCAGTGAGCCGAGCCTTCACGGTTGTTCCCCCAGACGATGCTGTCGGGGCACTGAGCTGTCCTCATGGGAGCTTGGCCACGCACCACTCTTCCGTGACAGGGGGCCCAGGGCTGGCAGCAGGAGTGCATGCTGCTGGACTGGGTGGCTGCCAGGAATGCGGGGTGCGTGGGCCGAGAGGACAGTGGCAAGGAGGGAGGTCCTCACCAAAAAGCAAAGGACGATGCCCCGGAAGAGCGAAGGACGATGCCCTGTAAGTTCCACCTGAGAACTACCACCGTGCCTCACCACTGGCTGTGCTGGTGAAGGCTGATGGGCAGTGTAGTCCAAAGCAAACAGCCACTCCTGGCAGTAGGACACCAGCACAAACCTGGGGAATGCCTCACTCTGCATCCTGGAATGCCTTCCATTTTGACCAGGAGCAGCACGGAAACAGCCAAGCGCCTGAAGTTCCCTGCGGCCTGCCCCACAACACGGACAAGAAGGCGCCTTTTCTCGACCACAGGTCATGTGTTTTATTCAAGGTCTATTTCCTCCATGAACAAGCCTACTTCATGTAGCGCTTGCAGTGGCTCACTTGCATCGGAAACTGAGTAACACGCGCCTCCCCTTGAATCATCGGGAGGGATCACTCTCTTCCACTGATGTGTCAGGCAGACATTGCTCACACGAGGCAAGCTAACCGA
Source organism: Varanus salvator macromaculatus (assembly GCA_023646645.1). Taxonomy (NCBI): domain Eukaryota; kingdom Metazoa; phylum Chordata; class Lepidosauria; order Squamata; family Varanidae; genus Varanus; species Varanus salvator. The sequence continues at coordinate 8,101,091 of JAIXND010000690.1, read as the reverse complement.
AGCGCAGAAGAAACGTTGGCATTATGGCCCCGGTTCAAATAAAACTGCACAGGGGGACTCAATTTCTGCAGCTGGCCTGCAGGGCTACCTCGCAAGCTCTACTCTGGGCTCCTGTGACTCTGAAGAAACCTGCCCTCAACAGCGCCAACTGTCCCCCATAAATTCCTACAGCCAGCATTTTGTTTTCAGAATCAGAAATGTTTTACTATTTACCCCCCAACAGGAATTGCTCGTCCCTTTGGCATTTCTGTGCCCAGCACCAAACCCCAAATTCTCATCACTGACCATTTGCACACAGCATCTGTTCTACAAGTCAGCATTAGTTACCTTTAATCATTCCTTACACAATAAAGAAGCAAACAGGAAAGTTGCGAATGTCAAATTATTTTCCCAGAAGTCGGCTAATTGCATTTGAATTGTTAAATTTATTATCTTGCCTTCTAATAAGCAGTTGCCATAATTGTTTTTCTCGCTGCACCTCAACATTTATTCAATATTAAACAATATCCAAGCAGCTGCTGCCAATTTCACAGGGCAAATGAGGGGACACCTTTCAGCTGCAGTCCACGTCACGTGCTCCCTGAGCAAACTTTTGTGGGGGCGGAAGCAAACATTCGCACTCAGTCAACAGTTTAGGTTTCACCTGGTTTTGACTATCTGAGCCAAAGTGAACATGGGTCTCGCAAGTGAGACATGCACGAAAGATGCATCGAGCGGGGAGAGAAGGCCTTCCAGCCGCCCTTTGCAGCGCTGCCTGCAAGTTCTGCCTGCACACATCTCCCCGTAGCTGCTGGCTCACTGTCGTGATGTCCAGTCTTCCTGGCATTTCCTCGAGAAAGGCGTGTGGTAGCATTTTGATTCCTCTATTTGGAAGGACTGTTGGCAACATAATTTGCTATGCTATGTTTTCGTTTATTATTTTCTGCTTTGCACTGCTTTTATTGCTTCTTATTACCTTGTTAGCTGCCCTGGGAACAGAATTTCTGTGGACTGATCCGAGTTACGTAAATATATGCTGTGTGTGGTGGGGCGGGGGGGCAGAGGGAGGATAAAGCTTCTCCTAACTGCTTTGTGCCTCAGCTACTATCAGCCGGCTCTCTGGTCCTTTCCCCGCTTTCTCAACAGACGTGATCACATTTTTTTTTATTAACAACAAACACATTCCATTTCTCTGCTCAGCTCAAACGCAGACTAAATCGATAGGTGCACACACTCTGCCAAGCGTCTGGTCCCTTCAGAACCCAGGAGAGGAAGCATGAGCTGCCAACAGAAAACCACGGGAAGCCCAGATTTTTGCATAGATGTGATGAGGGACAGGCCTGCTGCCCAGACCAAAGGCCACAGTACACTCAGAAATTCCTGCTTTGGAGATTCAAGGAGAACCCGAAAGTTCCCTCCCTGGACAATGAGATGAATTAACTCTTGCACCGGCATACATTTTGTCCTCAACCCTGGAAGCTTAGACCATTTGAGGTATTCTATTTTTTTCTTTTAATTTACAAGTGATTACATTTCTCTGAAGTGCAAAAAGAAATGCAAGAAAGCAAAATGGCTGTCTGAGGAAGCTTTACAAATATCTGAGGAAAGAAGTTGAGGGGCTCCTCAGGGCATTGGACATTACAAAGGCGCCAGGCCCTGACGGGTTACACCCGAGAGTACTTAGAGAGTTGGCAGGGGTTCTCTCACGCCCGCTGGCCTCCATTTTTGAGGCCTCGTGGAGAACGGGTGAAGTTCCAGAGGACTGGAGGGTGGCATCGGTGGTCCCAATTTTCAAAAAGGGTAGTAGGAAGGACATGGGGAATTATAGACCGGTTAGCCTTACGTCCATTGTAGGAAAAACAATGGAAAGGCTCATAATAGAGAGAGATCTAGTGATGCTAGATAGGGAAGGGAGGCTGACAGCCACACAACACGGCTTCCGCAAAAACAGGTCCTGCCAGACAAACCTTGTGGAATTCTATGACAAGGTTTCAAGATGGCTAGATGGAGGGGATGCAGTGGATGTGGTATACCTGGATTTCAGCAAGGCCTTTGACAAAGTGCCCCATGATATCCTGGTGGAGAAACTGAGGAGTTTTGGGATACACCAAAGCACTGTCCGGTGGATTAGGGCATGGTTGACTGACCGAAAGCAGAAGGTAACCATTAGCGGGGAATCGTCGGGATGGCAGCCAGTGACAAGCGGGGTCCCCCAGGGCTCTGTCCTGGCACCGATCCTGTTTAATCTTTTCATTAACGACATGGAAGAAGGGGTGAACAGTCTGCTGATCACATTCGCAGACGACACTAAAACTGGAGCAGTGGCCACAACTGAGGAGCAGATACACCAGATCCAAAAGGATCTGGACAGACTATGGAAGTGGGCAGGAGACAACAGGATGGCGTTCAATGTGGAGAAGTGCAAGGTCTTGCACTTGGGGCATAAGAATAGCTGTCATAAGTACAGGTTAGGTGACAAGTGGCTGGAGAGCAGCACTTGTGAAAGGGACCTCGGGGTACTGGTTGACCGCAGGCTAAACATGAGTCAGCAGTGTGATGCGGTGGTCAAGAGGGCGAATGCCACCCTTGGTTGCATAGCCAGAAGTGTGGCTTCTAGATCAAGAGAGGTATTACTACCACTCTACACAACTCTGGTGCGCCCGCAACTGGAGTATTGTGTTCAGTTTTGGGCCCCTCATTACAGAAAGGATATAGCCAGGTTGGAGTCAGTGCAGCGTAGGGCCACAAGGATGGTGGCTGGTTTGCAGGGGATGCCGTATGAGGCAAGACTGAGGGAACTGGGTCTCTTCAGCTTGGAGAAGAGGAGACTCAGAGGGGATATGTTGGCAACATACAGGTATGTGAAGGGGTGTCACATGGAGATGGGGAGAGGCCTGTTCTCCCCTGCAGAGGAAGGCAGGACACGCTCCAATGGAGCAAAGCTCAGGGAGCCAAGGTTCAATTTGGATGCCAGGAAGCACTTCCTGACAGTTAGGACCCCGAGGGCGTGGAATGGGCTTCCACGGGAGGTCGCTGAGGCCCCATTGGTGAGGGTGTTCAAAGATAGGCTGGACATGCACATGGTGGGCATGTCATGAGCGGAGCCAGCTGGTGCCGGAGGTCAGACTAGATGGCCCGGGAGGCCCCTTCTGACTCGCTCTGTTTCTATGTTTCTATGTTTCTAAGAAGGGAAGCGAAAGGCAAGGGAGAAAGGGAAAGATACACCCAATTGAATGCAGAATTCCAGAGAACAGCTAGAAGAGATGAGAATGTCTTCTTAAATGAACAGTGCAAAGAAATAGAAGAAAACAATAGAATAGGGAGGACCAGGGATCTCTTCAAGTAAATTGGAGATATGACCAAAGCGTTTCATGCAAGGATGGGCATTATAAAGAACCAAAATAGCAGGGACCTAACAGAGGCAGAAGAGATTAAGAAGAGGTGGCAAGATTACACAGAAGAACTATACAAGAAAGAGCTTAACATCCCTGATAACCACAATGAGGTGGTCACTGACCTCGAGCCAGACATCCTGGAATGTGAAGTCAAATGGGCCTTAGGAAGTCTGAGCAATAACAAAGTCTGAGCACTTTTACGATGCAGTAAAAGTGCTACACTCAATATGCCAGCAAATTTGGAAAACCCAGCAGTGGCCACAGGATTGGAAAAGGTCAGTTTACATTCCCATCCCAAAGAAGGGTAATGCCAAAGAATGTTCAAACTACCGCACCATTGCACTCATTTCACATGCTAGCAAAGTGATGCTCAAAATCCTATAAGTTAGGCTCCAGCAGCATGTGGACCGAGAACTACCAGAAGTACAGGCAGGATTTCAAAGAGGGAGAGGAACTAGAGATCAAATTGCCAACATATGCTGGATCATGGAGAAAGTTTGGGAGTTCCAGAAAAACATCTACTTCTGCTTCATTGACTATGCTAAAGCCTTTGATTGTGTAGATCACAACCAATTGTGGCAAGTTCTTAAAGAGATGGGAGTCCCAGACCATCTTATTTGTCTCTTGAGAAACCTATATGCGGGTCAAGAAGCAACAGTGAGAACCGGATACGGAACCACTGATTGGTTCAAAATTGAGAAAGGAGTTCGGCAAGGCTGTATACTGTCGCCCTGCCTATTTAACTTATATGCAGAGCACATCATGAGAAAGGCTCTGAATGAATCACAAGCTGGAATTAAAATTTCCGGGAGAAATATCAACAACCTCAGATATGCAGATGATACCACTCTAATGGCAGAAAGTGAAGAGGAACTAAAGAGCCTCTTGATGGGGGTGAAGGAGGATAGCGTAAAAGTTGGCTTGAAACTCGAACTTCCTCTCACTTCCTGGCAAATAGATGGGGAAGAAATGGAGGTAGTGACAGAGATCCAAGATCACCGCAGATGGGGACTGCAGCCAAGAAATTAAAAGACGCCTGCTCCTGGGGAGGAAGGCTATGGCAAATCTAGACAGCATACTAAAAAGCAGAGACATCACCCTGCCAACAAAAGTACATATAGTCAAGGCTATGGTTTTCTCAGTTGCAATGCATGGCTGTGAAAGTTGGACCATAAGGAAGGCTGAGTAACGAAGGATTGAGGCCTTTGAATTGTGGTGCTGGAGAAGACTCTTGTGAATCCCTTGGACCGCGAGGCGATCAAACCAGTCAGTCCTAGAGGAGATCAATCCTGACTGCTCTTTAGAAGGCCAGATGAAACTCAAATACTTTGGCCACCTAATGAGAAGGAAGGACTCCCTGGAGAAGAGCCTAATGCTGGGAACAATAGATGGCAAAAGAAGAAGGGGACGGCAGAGGATGAGGTGGCTGGATGGAGTCACTGAAGCAGTTGGTTTGAACTTAAGTGGACTCCGGGGGATGGTGAAGGACAGGAAGGCCTGGAGGAACGTTGTCCATGGGTTGCGATGGGTCGGACATGACCTTGCAACTAACAACAACAACAAATTTCTCTGTGCCTAGCAAATGCCCTAAGTATAGAAACCACTTATGTATTTTGAGGTAGGCCCATTTTACTCTCAGACTTGGAGACACCTGAACAAAATTTGTTCTCCCTTAGTTTTGAGGGGGGGGAGAGACTTAAGAATCTTGATCAACCCCTCTTAACAGGTATTGGGAAAACAAAAAGATTTCTCGAACAGTTTATAAGCACTTCCCAGGGAGCTGCAACAATGCAATCAAGGGCACGACGGAGCAGTGAGTCTGCTACTGGGAGCACATCCCTTCCAGTCAGCTCCAAGAGGAGGAGGAAGGAGGGAGGGCGAGAACTGCGTGAAGCAACAGAGCCTGGTGGGGCCGTTTGGAGGTGAAGAGCACCTGGGCATCCCTTCCCCTGCATGGTCCGTTCTGCAAAGGTAAGCACCCGCCCCCCCGGTACAGGAACAGGGCAAGCAAGCGCATCTGGCATGTCGAGATCAGCCCCAAGAGAAATGTTTTGTTTAATTAACTCTGGCACAGATCCAGAAACCTACTCAGGAGGTTCCTACAAAGAGGTTTCTTCCGCTGCAATTTCTGGAGCTCAGTACAGGCCCCATGCCTTATTTAAAAATGGCTTTGGGAAGCCCTCGTGGAAACACCGCATGGGCAGCATCATCTCCACGAGTCCGTCCAAGGAGGGGCTCACTCTGGCCATGCTTTGTGGCCTCCAGAGTCCAGGGAATGTCATGGGCCAGCTTGAACACCCTGCAGGCTTCCAGCATCCTGGAGGAAGGCGTGGCGGGCTGGAACTCCGAACAGAATTCCTGCCGAGGGTGAGAAATACTGCAACGTTTTGCCACGGGTCCCACGTATGTATGTTGGTCACTCTACTACTGTTGCCACAAGCTGGTTTCCAGGAAGGCGGCCACAGGCCTCAGACAGAAATGACTCACATTTCTGTGATTCTTCACAATGTGCAGAGTGGAACTGTTGCAGCTACATCCGTGCAAGATGCGCCTACAGCTCATGCATCTAACAAGGAGGTGAAGAGCAGTCCTACTTCAGGTACTAGAAACTGCAGAGGGACTAGGAACTTGGGCATTAAGTGCATTCACTTTGTCCCTGTCCCTGTCCCGCTTGTTGAATGATGGCACACATAACATACCACATCTGGAAAGAGATAAGCTTTACAACAATAAAAATGAAAGGAACAATTTTTTAAATGATCGGAGGAAGGAAAACAAATTTAATTTTTGTGTGGAGGGAGGGCATTCTACTTTAGAGCTGATCATCAAGATTAGGCCTGGCTGCATCCCAAGAGGAAATGAGGGTATTCAGTGCCACATTCATGCTCATTGTCGCTCTGCAGTTGGATGCATGTTGCATTCATGTCAAAATTTGAAAGACAGAATTGCTTTGGAGGGGGGAGTCCTGCGGGGAGGGTGTCACAAGTACTGTAATGCTCAAACTAGGCTGAAGGGATGAGGCAGAAAGACAGGGAAGGCGGAGGCACACAGCTAAATCTTGAAATATTCTAATGCCTGTGTATTATTCTATTAAATAAGGTGATTATTATCCACTTGCTTCACTGAGTCCACTCGGCAGGGCAGTCTTGGATTCAGTACAGCGCTTGTCTACACTCGGCAACCGCTAAAGGCCTCGGCCTCAAAACAGGGAGCAGGGGCGGCATTTCCCCAGCGTGTCAAAAAAGAAGCGTGCTCTGGTCCATTGACTCTGTTATGTACATTTCGCACGGCTAAGATCCACTTAAATAACTTCATATTCCCAAACCAAAAATATTTCCATTGCATTGGTACAGACTGACACTGGAGAAGGTTTTCTTTCTTTCGTTAGGTTGAAGATCAGACATCTAAATATAATAGCTTATAAAATAAAGGTTTTGATTCTCTTTCCAAACATCAGATAACATACCAACAAAGTGTCAATTGCCCACAAAATTCTTGTGGTAAGCAAACTATTATTATAACATATATTAAAAAATACTATACAGCTAAACATGAAATTAAAAATTAAAGCAGCATTACAGTGGTTCTTCGGGTGGCTGGTGCGATGGAAACACTTGAGAGGATGAACTTACAGAAATGTGCGGAATCCAGTTCTGGGACTGAGTTTTAGTCACGAGCTTTTTTGCTGCAGAAGTCACAGTGTATTCCTCCACTGAGGTCTCTCACAACACCTTCTTTTATCAGCCTTTGAAGAAATGTTGTTTCCGTCGTCACGTTGTGCATCGTCTGCCTGTTCATTGACGCCATACACAGGTGGTCGAAGTAGTGCAGCCGTGCGCTCGGCTGGCTGAGATTATAGCCAAACCCCGCCAGGCTCACTTCATCGCATAAATGTGTGGCCATAACCACTGCTATGACGCCAATGGTGGGCACATTCTGGATGGGACAAAAAGGCATTTCAAATTGAGCGGGCTTATTTCTTTTGTCTCGCTGCCACAGGTTGGATTCCACACGTCGGAGGCTCGATGCTCAGGGACTCACTCAGCCGAGGAAAGCGACAGGGGCATGACTGGGGACCTTCGCCTTCCTCCTCAACTACTCCTCCCACCCTGCTTTTTTGTTAGAGGGCCATTTCCACGGGGATGGCGTTTGGAGGTGGGGAGAGAAGGCTGGAGCCATTTGGAATGTCCCAAATCCTGGCCTCCCCTCCCCTCCCCTCCCCACCCCCTTTGCCCTTCTCCAAGCTCATTTTCTGACCCAGTGCTCTCCCACTGGCTGCGAGGAGGTGCGGGGGGGGGGGGGTCGGAGCTCTGCTTAGGCATGCCAAGGCCAGAGAGCTCCAGTCCCAGAGCTGGGACTCTGAAGTATCTTTATGGCACCTCTAGGGGCAATAAGAGTTTTCCCTTGAGGAACTAAGGGAGTTTCTTCGGCCAGACCTAACTGAGAGGTGAATGAAATTACCCCGTATTCCGTATGCTCTCCTTCTGCTGCAGAAACATATGAATTCTGGCACTAGGAACTGTATTGAATCTCACACTAGATAGAGCATAAATAAAGAATCTACCCTGCTCCCAAAAGAGAGGTCTCTCAGTCTCCCAAAGAGTCATTTTGTATTGATAAAAATCAAAATAATTGAGTAAACTGTCATTTTAGTGATTCAAGTCACAGGAAAAAAGAAAGCCTATTCCTTCATCACAAAAGACACGCTCACCTTATCCCATCCCCAGATTTTTGATCGAGGTTCGGGATACTCCAGAATATCCAAAGCAGTCTCTTTAATGATTATTGGGTTCAAGATGCGAAACTGCTTCGGCAGCACAGGGATCTTCTCCGCCACCTGCTTCCAGAAGAAGAGCCGCATCCAGAGCGACTGAGGGAAAACAGAGGCATTCCGGTGATTACGAGATCTGGAATCCACAGTGAATGCAGCCACCTTGACAGCCCGAGCCAGGGGTGGGGAATGTGCGACTCTCCTGAGGGGGCTTGTGTCCAGTCCCCGGATCAGCCTTCCCGCCTCCTCTGAACCCTTCCCAGAGCCTGCATCTTTTCCTAAATGGTTGTGTGCAGGCTTGCTCGGATCAGTACGCCAGATGAGGGCTGACCAGCACTCAGCCGAGGGGAACTAGTCCTTCACGGGATCAGGAAGCCCAAAATGGCACCTGCCTTTTGCAGCCACACCACACTGTTGACTCACATTCAGCTTGGGATCTACAACAATCCCAGGCTCCTTTTTGCTTGCAATTTCCCTTTGGCTTGCCTGGCCCTACAATCTCAAGTTGCTTCCACTGTATCTTAGGGCAGCTCCTCATGATACATGACAGTGCTGGATACGGATATTTGGACACAATTCAAACACGGGCTTTGCTGAGTAACATGTGAGTCACTGCTCCTCCTTCAAACCTACTGAAGGCCGGCTGAACTGGATCCCCAGAGCAACTTCCTTGAATTTCTAAGTGAGAAAGCTGCAACTTGCACAAGCGAGAACTATCACAGCAACATATTATCTATTTCATATTCAAGCAGAACATGTAGCATTGCAGGCTCTCTCGGAAGAGTAAAGCTGCTGCACTCCCGAGGTAGGTGGTTGATCAAGGATACGGAATGCAAAGCCACTCCTGTAACCGTCGCTCAAGCATTCCACTCGCGCTTCTTTTTATAGGGCAGGCAAAGAAAAAGGCAGCTGACATTTTAATTCTGCATCACAGGGTTTAGTTACTGAAATCGGCTCATTCTCCAGCAATGCATTTTCTAACAGCGCTGCTTGTCAGGATTCTTCACTTCACCTTGCACATGCCTCAGAAGAAAACCGTCAAGTGCCCACCCATGCAATAGAACAGGCATTCTGAGACTTACTGGGCAGGGCTTGAGGATTGTTCACTATGGGCATGACAACCTTGGCGGGAAGAGGGCCTTTCCCTGTGACACCCCATGGAAATAACTTCCTGGGGAGACTCACGTGGCAAGCACACTGTACTCCCCCTGGAGCCAGTTGAAGAGCTTGGAATTTTCCCAGGAATTCTAGCCTTGCACTGTTTTAAATTCTGCATTTTATCTTACAACTTTGTACTGCTGCTAGGTCCTGCTCTAGGTTTCATTTTAACTATGCACATTTTATACTGTATTTTATGTTTTAAACTGTGGGGCAACACAGAAATGAAATAAATACAGCAATGAATCAGCACACATGTGATGAAATCAAGTGAAGCCCTCCAGACTTCCCTAAACAAAATACAGCCAAAATATTAAGAGAAGGTGCACTATCACAGACTACTCACCAATGTTTCATTTTTCACCATTGCTTGAATCCAATCAAAGTCAGCACTTTTAAATAAAACAGTAACGAACAACCCTTGTGGGAAATATTCATGATGAGACAAGGGGGCCCCTTCCGGGTAGGTCAGCCTTAAGGTAGTTCTATTACCAACATCATCTGTATATCCTTGAACTGGTGCATTATTTAATCTGTCAAGTAAGCAAATCAAACCTATTAGGGCAAGCCTTAAAAAAAGAGCTTCCAAAAAAACCCCCCTAATGGAAGATCCTTCCATATTTTTCAAAGAGTAACCCTCAATTTTAATTTGGCCTTGCAAAAGGTCTGAGTTACACATAACAACAGAACAGGTTGGATGCCAGGAAGCGCTCCTGATGGTTAGGACCCATAGGATAAGGGATGGGCTTCCACGGGAGGTGGTTGAGGCCCCATCGGTGTGGGTGTTGAAGGACAGGCTGGACATGCGCATGGTGGGCACGTCGTGAGCGGAGCCGGCTGGAGCTGGGGGTCAGACTAGATGCCCCTGGAGGGCCCTTCTGGCTTGCTCTGTTTCTGTGTAACTAATTTCAAATGGTCCTAACTGGGAAACGCTGTCACAGGCTCTTCCTCACAGAGGACACGGGCTTCGACAGGGGAACACAGACACATTTGCTTTCTAGCACTAGCCTTAATGTAGAACCTCCAACAGAAAAAAACACAATTTACCTTATCACAACATCAAACTGGTTGAGGGCGTGACCCAGCGCCAAGCCACGAAGTATCCCGCTGCTCCCCACAACAACACAACGCTTGCACGGTGCTGACTGCAAGCTTTCTGGGAAGTCATACTCGGGCAAAAGTTCCAAGAGGTCTCGAAGCTTTTCTGAAAACTTGTGAAATCCAAAGGGTGGTTCATATTTGAAGGCACCCTGCTGTGCATTTATGTGCTTGCTTGTAAAAGGAGGGACGTTCATACTGTACTTCTGCATGAATAACCTGCTCATCTCTTTCTTCACGAAAGACGGTCGGCACTCCGCTTGCAGGACGTGCTGGGCAAACTTCTGAGCTTTCTAGAGGAATAAAACACAGGCCTTCCGTGGCACATCCGCGTGGCACAGGCGCACAAAGAGTGACCATCAGACCCCAATGAGACCTCACCCTGGACTCGCAGGATGGAATCCACCCCCATTTTTTCATCCGCCCGGCTTCTGTTCTGGCACTTTCCTCAGCCTTCTCCTCCTCCCCAAACAGCATTCGTGGGACGGCAGTAGCACCACTGCTGCGGCCTGAGTTAGGCTCGGGTGCAACCGGCTTGTGGGTCCCGAACCAACCAGTTCGTGTGCTCCTCTTCCAAGTATTGCCCGGGTAGAGCAGGTGGCCTGCTGGGGTCTGGCAGGGCAGCCTGGGGAGACTAAGGGCTCCTCCCTCCCTCCCAAACCAGCCGTCTGCCTGTCCCAGCTGCCCTGCACCACATTGACGCGCGAGTTCAGAGAGCCGGGTGCACGTTCAGTGCTTCTTCACACAGCACGAGGTCAAGCCATGAAATTCAACCCCACAAGGTGCAGCGATGGTCATCAATTCGCATGGCTTGACAGGGGGACTGGGCAAATGCGCAGAGGAGAAGGCTACCCTTTTGGTTAGCGGGTGCCTCCACTATCAGAGGGACAGGACCCTGCATATGCCAGTGGCGAAGGGGTTTGGGCAAGACAGAGCTCCTGCTGGAGGGTTCCATGGGCAACTGGTTTGCCACCATGTGAACGGAAAGCTGGACTGGGTGATCCAGTGGTCTGATCCAGCACAGCTCACTGAAGAATACCTTGATACTAAAAACAAGGAGTACATGAGAAAAACTGTAACAAAACTCTCTACCAAATATTATGCTGTAGAAACATTTGCACATAACATTTGTACATAAAGTGACATACATAACCCACCTTGGCATATTCAGTGTTCACATAACGGATTCTTGTCATGTCACACCTCTCAGAATCAGAATTTAACTTGACTGTGTAAAGGATGCAAAAGCCAATCACAACTAGGATGATGGGTCTAAAAAAAAGAAGGTACCATTAATGATCATTCCAGATTCAAAAATTCTATTTTTAAGTATCAGGTTACAAGAAAAGGTATTCCATATATGGATTCACACTTCAGCAAATAAAAACACCTTGCTTGATTTTACTAGTATGTGTATTTTGTTTTCATGCCATTTTCTGCAACAGAAAACAGGATACTTTTGGTGGTGGTAACATGACACACTTTGACAAACCTTCTTTTAAAAAACTAGAACATGTTGAATTTCTCTGCCAGCTTTCTTACCTGTGTAATTCCTTTGCTTCTTATAATAGTTTCATTCTATGGGGAGTTGTGGTCTCAAAGATCTATGAGACAGGATGTACAGAGGCGCCTATGCAAGAATTTACCGTATTTTTCCATATATAAGATGACACTTTTTCTTAAAAATATTTACCTAAAAATGGAGGGGCGTCTTATACACGGGGGGGGGGGGGGGCGAGGAGGAGAACCATGGTGGCAAAACTGCCGATACCTTATCTCTGCAAACTAACCTCATGAGCGAAACTTCCAATTACAGAGACAAACTCATACGTTTCCTCCCATCATGAGCTTTATGTAACTGCCGTCAGAGAGTGAGGAGAGTGTGCAGCCAGCGCCCAGATGCGACAGGGAGCAGGAATGTCGCGAGCATTCTGAGCCCATAAAAATGCGAATGTCTTACTCTGCAAAATTTAAACTGGATGTCATCAGTTATGCAAAAGAGCATGGAAACAGAGCTGCAGAGAGACAGTTTGGACCTCCTCCTTGGCATCAAACAAGAGGTGATTGTGAAGTCCTTCAAGAAATGTGGACTCAGCAATGCCATGGGCGGAATGGAGGATGATCTCATATACACACGTAGAGACAGTGACTCAGCAGGCAGCAGAAGTTGAAGGAACTGAGATGTTTGAAACTGAAAATGATGAAGAAGAAACCAGCAATGTGACAGAGACTGAAAAGAGTGATTTGCTCAGAGCGAAGTGTGATGCATAAGACATAGCACTGGTATGTAAACGTTGCCCAATCACTAAATAAAAATGTCTTCTATTTAGTGTTTAAAATAGTGATTTCTGAATTTTGGGGGGCATCCTATACATGGGGGCATCTTATAGACGGAAAAATACGGTATCTGAACTTCCTCATCAATTTAGGACGCACAGCTGCCACTGGCCCATCAATGCTAAGCAGATTTGCCTAGAAACACATCCGACAGGAAGGCCAGTGGACCTGGACACCTGGTACGCTTGGGATCTCGGTCTCACCTTGCCAGAGTTAATGGAAGGAGCTGGTGTCACTCACACCACTTTGAGCATTACGCTTCTCTCCCCAGTGCACTTGGCTACTGTGAATGACAAGGTAAGGCCAAATTGCTGCTTTGGCCATCTGAGACAGCCAAGCAGGTCAGAGTGTGGGACTGGGACCTGGGTGATCTGGGTTCAAGTCCCTGCTCAGCCATGGCGCCCACTGGGTGACTTTAGCTCAGCCACACACTCTCAGCCCAACCTACTCCACGGGGTTGTTGTTGTGGGGATAAGATTGAGAGCTGGAGGAAGAGAATGATGCAGGCCATTTTGAGTTCTTTAAAAAAGAAAAAGGGAGGGATATAAATCTAATAAATAAACTTTATAAAAGTAGCTGACCCAGTTTTCCCCTTTGAGCTACTCCAGAGTGTGAAATTTCACTCATCTAAAGGAACCCCATCCTTTTTTTTTTTTTTAAAGGAGGGAATCATGTTGCATTACTGAACTGCTAATACCCCCTACACCCTCTAAAAAGTATTGTTTGCTATTAGTCTAAACCAGATGGGCTTGTTCATTGGAAATGTACCATGCCCATTCCAACCACTCACTACATCTACCCATTTTCACATGTCTGAAAAGAAGCCACCCTTCGCCCCTTAAGCTGCACAGGAAGTTCCTGAAGGGAAGCCATTTTTTGCCTGGCCGCCAGTACGAGCTGCAGACTCATCACTTTCCTTGCTTGCAAACTAGTTCCTGCAAGAGCAAAGCATGTGGCAGGGCCAGTCTTCTGCCCCACACCCTCAATGCACAGAAACCTCCACACCTGGAGGCTCTCCGTATCTTAGAACAAAAAGGAGCAGAAATAAAAAAAGGATATTGACAATAAAGCAAGAAGGTTTATTGTTTATTTAATGGTTTATTTTACTATCCATTAAAAAGGATAGTGACAATAAAGCAAGTAGGAAAAATGAGATGCAACTGTTAAAAATAAAGACAAACTATACGCATTTTTAAATATACATTATCACAAGCAGGAAACTAGCTGTGAAGGCAGCCAGACTGTTAAAAATAATTTTAAAAAACATGAAAAAGAATTTGCAGAGTACATCAGTCTTCACTGTAAAAGATTCAGGATATCTGAAGATTTAGGATTGTTGGAAGTGGCAGCATAGTGTCTAAGTAACTAATTTAAGAGAGGTAACAGATTAAATCCTAGGATAACTGACAAGCTAAGCATTAAAATAAATCATAAAATCCAGGGGGTACACACATAAGAGTTCTGTAAGAACTCAGATGTGTAGCTGCTGACCTTGTAAGCTAAATATCTAGGCTAAAATCAGCTTTGTCTGAGCACAAGAGGAAACATCTGGATGCAGCAGCAAGCCAGAATTCTAGGACTGCAGAAGGCAGGAAGGGAAGTTTAAGTCTTTGCTCTCCAGCTGCAATCCTGATGAAACTCACTTCTCTATCCCAAGCCACTTTTAGCTATTTCTGGCAATGGGAGCTTTTCTCCAAGGTGACCAGTAGCACAGTAGACAGGAAGGGTGTCACTTTTGTCCCTTCACTGCAAGTTGGGATGGAAAGGAAAGCTACCCTGGGCCTTCTGAAAATTTTGAAAACCCTGATGAGTTTCCAAAAGATTTTATGTGCATTTTGGCAGCAGAGTTGTATTTGCTGTGATTCCCAAACAAGATACTAAGATGAGGTCCGCCTGGCGCCGTCGTTATTTGTTTTTCAGCGCCAGGCCAAGGCCTTTTTATTTAAAAGTTATTTTAATTGTTAATTTATTGATTGTATTTATTCGGTTTTTAGATACGTGCTGAGATGTTTTCGGAATGTTTAAGATTAATTATATAATTGTTTATTTATGTTGTAAGCTGCCCCGAGGCTTTTTGCGAATGGGGCGGCATAGAAATTGTTTAAATAAATAAATGTTCTTAATACAAGGTGTTCTCCTAACATTTTCACTTAGCAAAAGGGTTGCAGACATTCTGACATTCCAGGATTTGATGGCAAATACAGGATTTAAAACAAATCCAGCAACAGGCTTTAACTCCTTAAGGCACTACACCAATCAGCACCTTAACAAGAATTTACACCTGCTATCACGGGCAGAGACACTTACCCGAAAGCGCTTCTGCACAGCCCACTTGGCCTTCTCATCTTCATGTTCAAGTGGCTCAGTGTGTGGTGGGGAAGACAAGCATTTCTTCTTCAGGCACACACAGCTATTTTCACTCAGCATTTCTGCAAAGGGAAGCACATGGTGTTTAAAGGGTTGTTTACTTCTCAGAAAAGCATTTGTTCCTCCCTCTCTTTCCCCCCCCCCCCACTCAATGTTTTGGGAGTTATCTTGGCAATAACACAATGAAGGCATAATTGCAATGTCGGCTCAAACTGTACCCTTCCCTCTAAGCTCTGTTGAGAGGAAGTACACACTCCTTAGGGGAACGACCACGGCAGCACGACTGCTTTGCAGGCAGGCCTATCCAGACAGGCCTGTTAAGGAACCCTTGGGGAGCGGATGCCGGTCTTTTTAATGGCTATTAAATGGCTTTAACTGCTGATGTCATATGCTATACTTGTGGACAGACCTTGGCACCTTCCCTTCCTATATCCGCTTTCCTTTCCTATTGTTTCTTCTGGAAATCAATGTATGAGCGAGTGGATACCTGTCAGTGTAGCAGACAAAGCCGAGCAAGTCAGTCAGTGGTCTAGTTCCATGTAAGGGATGCTTCCTGTGATGAGTTTGGCACTAACACTTGCAAGATATGGAAAATAAATCAGCCCACCTATGAAGAACGGGGCAAAGAGATTCTGGATCAAACTGTTACAATAGTAGATTGTCATACTGAATGCAAACATGGCATTGTCAAAACACACCAGGGGAAAGCAAAGTAAAAGCTGCCTAGGAAGGCCTCGGCAGTTACAGGCAGCCTATAAATATGTGTATAAACAAGCAAACAAACAAGCAAACAACCCTTTCTGCAGCCCGATAAGGTCCATGTCCATAGCTGGCACCTCCTGCACTCAGCCGACATCTCCAAGGACCCTGCCCTGGCAAAGCTTCCCATTTTGGACTGTGCAAAAAAGCACATCGGTGAGTTCGACTTATTTTTTTAAATTACAAAACTATTTATACATACTGGGGACACAAAATAAAAATGGCAGTGGTCCCCTTTTGGGAATCAACCCATCTCACAGTTGATCTTCCTTCCTCCTCCTCCTCCTGCCTTAGCATTTCCTAGCTTTGTATTCTCCAGGGGTCATGCTTCCTCATGACATTACAACAGTTTCTGTTTTGTTGTTTTTCCTTCTAGAGCAATTCTGCTTGATTTTATCTGGCACCCCCTTGTTCATCTTTCTGTCAGTCCAGGGTATTCACAAAGTTCTCCTCCACCACGATGTCCCAAGGACATCCATTTTCTTCCTGTCCGCTTTCTTCACTGCCCAGCTTTCACACCCATACATAGCGACCAGGATCTTGTGTGGGGGATCTTGGCCTGGGTCTTCCGCATGTGATGATTTTTTCTGGTTCCTTCACTGCTGCCCTTGCAAGTCACCATCATTTCTAACTTCTGGGCTGCAGTTCAACAGAGCACCAGCTGATGGGTCATTATTTCTTAACCCTCTAGAACCCGAAACTGGAGAAAGAAACCTCTACGACCCACACATTCTTACTTGCTCTTGACTATCCCACTGATCTTTCAGGGAAAGCCCTGCTATGCAAATTGATATGAATTTAGGAGAAGCTTGCATGCAAGAATGCGGGATTGTCTAGCAATCCCTCCTCTCCCAGCCCCATTTAGTGCACCGCACAGAATCAGCCCCTGCCGTTGGACCACCTGGTACATGATGTGTGGCCTGAAGACTGGTAGAAATGTGGAGGAAAGACCCGCTGGCCCCGTGCGGGGAAGGGGCTTTCCAGGGGTGCTCGCCACTTTCGCAACAGTAAAGCCAGAGGGTCTCAAGACTTGGATGCATCTTACCCAAGTGAAAACGGTTAAAACAGCCGCCTTGAGACCTATTTTGGGATAGAGGGGGTGCAAATGTTTCAAAATAAATAAAAGCATACATAAAGCCGAAGCCCCGGAGAAATCTCAAAGGCCACTTAGGAGATCTGCTTCCCAAAGCGGTGCGCCTGGCACCGACTCTTCTTTCCTTCCGGCGCCTGATAAACCCCTTCCTACTCACCCAGCATGTTAACAGCTTGAGAAATACGCGCGTCTTTCGCGCTGCATTTTACCGCGCGCTGCTGCTACATCTCCGCAGGGATCGAGCTGCGGTTAATCGCTGCTGCCTCATTAATTAACTCTGCCTGGCGAACTCGCCGCCTCGCGGGGCCTCCCTGGCCGGGGGCAAGGCGCGCATCGCCGCCCGCACGTCCCGGAGTAGGCGGGCCAAGCTCGCCAGGCCGCCCCGCCGCATGGGCCCGGGCGGGGAAGGGAGGCGGAGCCCGCGCCCTGCGCGCCCGCCCCGCGCCCCTACCTGCGGGGGGCCTCGCCCCGGCCTCGCCCAGCCTCCTCCGCATCGGGCCGCGGGAAAAGGCCCGGGGGCCGCGGGCCGCTCTCCCTCAGGCGGCGCCGGCCACGCGACGTGACGCGGCGGCACGGGACGCGACGTGCTGACGCGCGCGCGGCCGGCCGGCCCAGCCAATCGCGGGCGGCGGATCCTGCCCCCCCCCCCGAGGGCGAGCTGCCCCGGCCGATCTGCGGATCGGCCTCCGCGCCTCTAGAGGGAGCGATGAGCCCAGGGCCAAGTCGGCCGCCACCCGGTCCCTAGAAGGGACGCGCCCGTCTAGGAAGCGGCACTCGGTCGGCTTAACCCTTCGAGGGAGCCGCGTCTCCGCCGAGCGCTTGCTCGGGGCAAGGCGCCGCAGGTTCCACCCGGGCGAAGGCGCTGGGTGGGGAAGGGGACGAGGGGAGACTGCTGGCGAGGCCGTGCACGCGGCGGGGGGCGGGGGCTGGCGCGCGCCGGGGCGAATGCGGGGCGTTGCACGTGTGAATGGAGGCGCCCGCGTGCGCGCGTGGATTTGTCCCCTCCCGGCGCTGACCTGCAAGGTCGCATCTGAATGCAAGGCAATAATAGTGTCCGCGGAGGGAGGAAAATCCACTGCGTCCCCCCACCCCACCCCGCCCCACCATAACAGAAGCCCCTGCTGGGTCGAAGAGCCATTCGCAAAAACACTGCTGCACCGGACCTTCTAAATATACTGGGCTGCCAGTAAACAGTAGTAACTTCCTTGATCGTTCCAGCCAGCGATCGGGTGACATTCACTCCTCGACTTATATGCTATGCCCTTTTTGACAGAACAAAACCCCCGTCCATATACTTACCCCCGTTTTCCTAAGCATTTTATTTCTAGGAATAGCCGCGTCCCATGGTGGTCATTGTTGCAACTTCCGGACATCTCCCCGGCTTTTCGATCCAAGTGCTCAAATGCCAAACTCTAGGCTGCTCCTGATGTTGAACCTAGAGGATTATGGTAGTAATTCTTAAGGTCAGCCATTCGTTGCCCTAGGCCTACACTGGAGCAATTTTCAATCCAATGCCATGATGCAAAACAGCTTTCCAGAGGAATCCTTTGCTTAGTAGAGGATTAGATTAGAAACTTGGAACCTCTCAGTCTTTGCTTACATGTGGAAACCTTTGTTGCACTTTTAACCTACAGACATGGCATGCTGTATTGACATCCTGGTTTGTGAGTAGCAACACAACAGCCCGGAGTTAGAATTCTCACAAATAGGGTTTATTATACAAACACAGAGGAAGTACATGCACAACATCCAGATGGCTTTGGTATGATGGAGGCAGAACCTGGAGAGATGGCGCTGAGGTCAAGTGATAAAGCCCAAGATGGAACTGATAAAAAGGAGAGTAGTCTGACAGAACCCCAAAAGACGCATTAGAAACAAACAGGTTAGGAAGAGACAAACAGCAGCGTGGTCTCTGCCCGTGGTCGCACAGGCGCTTGTTTGCGACATTGGAGAGGCACTACGAAGTGAAACGGTCAAAAATAATGGTAGTTTATATATTCTGAGTAGTACAGAGCCCGTACGAATAAATAACGTTGCTGAAACAACTGTCGCAAAGCAAGTGCTGAACAGCCCAGAAACATTCCATGGGTATCCATTCCATGGATTAACAAAATCTTGCAGGATCAATACATCCAAATGCTTGCTTTCATTTTAGCAGAATTACGTTATAGCAGCTAATGATGAGCTCAGCTACAGAAAAAAAGAATGGTCATTTCATTAGCAAATGTGCATTTCAATGCAATGTGCACAGCTCTGCCCACGTTCCTCTGTGGAATACCTGCATGTTACAGATATTTACCTGTAACATTTACTTGCATTTCACATTTCCAAGCTTGGTTCACACTGCTCGTTCAGCAGTGTTTTTAAACCATGGAACCACTTTCCTATACCCATAATTGCTCACTAGTAATAATTACACTTTAACTTCTTGAGCTAATTTTCATAAGAACCTTTCTACATAATGGTGATTTCCAAATGATGCCCAATGTCAGTGACAGACAAGGAAAGTTTCGTTCAAGCACACACACATATCACCTCCCCGCATCAGATCCACTTCCGGGGTATACAAAAATTTGCCCCCAGTGTCCTCTCTGCCAAGGGACTTCCACACTATCCCACGATCAGCACACTCAGGGTTGTGCTTCCACACACAACATTTGACTTTCTGGACCATGCAGAGGTTTCTGAGCACCTTCAGCTGAACATACGCAGAAGTCCTCTTCAGAAAGGCAGGCTGTCTACCTGTACCCATTGTTCTTCGCGTGGTCACCTGTGCGTTCACACAGATGGACTCTGACCCTGTTGTCACGAAGATTTCCAAGCCAGGCTCCCACTCCTTTTGGTGGGAAACCCTCCTGGGATATGTGGGAGGGGACCCTGTTAATTTCCTTGGTTCCCTGAGATGGACGTTGTGGCCTCCAAACCAAGGAGAAACCAAGCAGGTTGCACGAACTGGCCTTCTTCATTGGTTCTCCAGTGAGATTTCAGGGAATACATTACGTCCATTGCAGAAATATATTTTACCAAAGAGTATATTTCTTTGTAACAAAATGCCCCATGAATAACCCTCATCATGTCTACCCTTCTGACACACACACAAACGTGGAATATATCAGTGGAAAAAGTGGCATGCGCATTTGTGCATCTCAAACACCAAACACTGCCTGAAGTGGAATGTATTCGTTAAGCAGTACAAATTAGCTCAGCAAGTCAGTTCTACGTCAAACTCTACTTTCTATGCACAAACAAACTTTCTTGACATTCATACATTCAACCACTCCAAAGCAGCTCTCTGCAGACTGAACCGAAAAACAGCAGGGTCACTATTATTTGGACTTTTGAGTTGACCCGCCACACAAATTAACTCAGGTGAAGGAAGAACAACTTTATGAGATGGGCAGAGAGAAAGCATATCCCAGAATCCATAAAGGAAGCCACAAGCCTTGAGCTTGGGAGAGGAACGGAGCTGTCACGGAGAGGACATTCCGGAGGGCGTTCAAACATGGGGTCGCTGCAAGTTGGAGGCAACCTGGCAGCCCTGTGCGTCTCTTTCCATGGCTAGGCCTCCTGTGTCCTAGAGTGCAGACCTCAGGGGATCCTCATCTTTTTCTGCTTGACAAGAACCTCGCAGAGAATGGGAAAGGTCCCTCCACCACAAAGCCCCGTGTGCCTCGCACTTGGGGATTCTTCGCTGAACAGCCTCCGTGGCACATCACACGCGATCCCATTCCTGCATGGAAATTGCTTGTTTATAGGAACAGATGTATAAATACGCTGCTTGAATCACACAGGCACATATGCCGGGAAGCCAGTATAGGGACACGGAAGGGCAGAATCCGTGCCGCTGGCTGGCCAATTTCTACATCTGCCTGCAAGGGGGGTTTCCTCAGGCACTCCTTTGGAAGAGGCATTGCATTCTCCTCCTAATGGTTATTCAGCACGCATGCTTCAGGTGTTTCTGGAGTCTCCAGAGGGGAATGCAACTCGTGTCACCAGGATGGAGCCTCCTGCAATGGGTTCCCTGAATCGGTGCGTTTTCCTAATTCATGTCCCTGACAGAACGTTCATGCTGCAATGCTTCAAAAGCCGCCGATTCACACATTCCCAAGAATGCAGTCAAGATGCATGTGCATCAGTGAAACGGGGACCTGCAATGGGACAGTAAAACACATGCAGCTAGGTGATCAATTTTGCTGCGGGTGTCATTTTAGGGTCGTAGAGTCCTAGCCCCAAAGAAGATGGATCTTAATTAAAGAGGAAGCTGCAGTGGCATATTTCAAAGGAGGGAAACCGGTTTTCAGTCGCAACATACACACAACACAACCTGTGCAGTGCTACACTAAATAAAAATATAGTTTTGTTACTGAATGCTACACCGCTGGGCAAATTTCATGGAGCAGAGACTCGGAGAAGCTCGGCACACTCGCTTCCAACCCCCTGCAACCGTCAAGCTATTATCAGAGCTAACATTCAATAGCGTTTAAAGATATTCTGATGTCTGATGAACTTTGTTTCCACCTCTGGCAATGCACAATTCCGTAACGGTGGAGACACTGAAAGTATTAATGTTCTTGCACAGGCATTTCCTTTCAGTCAAAACGGCTGGCTGCTGTGGACAGTACACTCAAGACCACTTGAAGAGCGAATTCATCATCAGAAGGACTGAAATTCTCTAGTATCCAGCACATCATAATTCCAGGTTCTTCAGTTGTTCATATGTCACAAAGAACTAGGGTTTGCCACTAAGGAAGAATACAGTGTAGAAACTGCCTTATAAACACGCACCCGGCAACTAAAAGGAATACTTCTGTCCCAGATGCCTGCTTGCCATTCTCTCTGCCAGTAAGGGCTTCACTTGTCTTGAGTACCCCTGGCTCTGGAAGCAATTTCTCTCCTCATCCAAGCAGCGGTTTCCCTTTCTAGCATCTACTACTCCTCAGATCCACTCGGACTTTTACTGCTGGGAGAAGCCGATGCCTTGGACCAACAACCACCAGCTGTAGCCAGTGTGGCTGATGGACAGGGATGCTCGGAGTTATAGTAAAAAGATCTGACCAGCACCAGGCTGCGGAAGACTTCCTTGAGCTCTTCTAGCATTCTGCAGCCAACTATCCCAGCTGGACAATGCTGGGAACTGGAGGTGGCTTGTTCTGTTTAGGAGTGTACCCTAAATCAGAAAAAACAAAAGGTAAGAACTCTCCAGCAGAGAAACAGCATGATTTGTTGATTTTGTGATTTCTTAGGAAATTCATAGTCCAAGATCTTTTATAAAAGACTATCGAAAACTCTGTGTTTAAGCAAAGAAACCAACAAACATCACGGTGAGATTCCTATTGGCTAAATGACCGTTATTTCAAGCTGAAAGTGTCTTGAAGTTGATGGCCAAGCTAGAGTCCCTTCAGTTTAGAGGCATCAAAAGAACACAGTGTAGTCTCAAGATCATTTGGCACAAATCTCAGCACTATCTTCTTGCTGCAGAATTCCCGGCTTAGTTAATGTGCTTCAACCCTTATGAAAAAGGATACGATAATATTCCAAGGACCAAGCCTCAGCCAGTTTGGCCAGAATCCTTTATACAATGCAAAAAGCCCTTCATTCTTCCACGTCTGTCAAAAATAACAAAAAACCCAGTGAAACATGTGGACAATCACTCGCTGAAGAGAGGGAGGGGCAGGACCAGCAGAAGCTGCCTTAGATCAACTGAGACCATGGTTCATCCAGCCCAGTACTGTAGACAATGGCTGGCAGCAGCTGTTGCATTTCCTAAGGCTCAGGATCCAGGGCAGATGGCTTTCTCGTTACCTTTAACATGAAACCATGCACGGCATTTTACAGTGTTTACATTTTTGCTGGTCATTAAGGTTTTATAGCATAATAAACTGTTGCAATCACCACTTTAGCATTGCGGTCGTTTGGCAGTAGGAAAAACGTAATTCTTTTTAAGAAAGCAGCACTTCTTTCCTTGTAGTACCATCATTCCTGCACTTCTTCCTTGGGAAACTGGAGCCGTAAATCAACGAATATCGACTTCTGCAAACTGTCCTTTAGGGACAGCTGAGAAAAAATGTGTAACCACCCTCTTTCCAGTTAAATTGCAAGTTAACTGGGCATGCCACATGGGATCTTACAGCATCTCAGTTGCAATTCTCTACCTCATATACACTAGTAAGCAAATCCCAAAACTTTGTTAGGGAAAGCTTCAAAATGGTGCACATTTTCAATGGACAAAGTGTGTGTGAAACATCCAAGTGGATTGTTTCAAGGTTGAACGAGTCAGGAACAGGTTCCGAAGAAATAATCCGCTCATGAGTTCAGAGAAACAAACTAAGTTTGGGATTTGCTTATCTAAAGCTTTCATCAGCTCATACCTAAGGAGAAATTGCAGTTGATACAAATTGATGGCAACTTTCTCCTCTGCTACTCATATATTCAAGGAAGAGGGAATCCTAGGAGACCAGGCATGAACCTGTAACCTGCCATCCTCTAACCCAGGGTGGGTAACCTCCAATTTCCTTCACCACCTGAGACCCACCAGGACTCGCGCACGCCTCTGCTGCTGAAATCACCACGTCCAAGTTGCCACAAGTCCACAACAAGACACACAGACAAGACACAAAGCAAGGCAAGGAACACATACCTTCCACGAATGCAAACACACCACCAGAAGCTGCAGGAGTGCAATTTTGCGTTAGAATAAAGGCACGTATACCTTCCAGGACTCGTTTTAAACGGAATATATGGCCAGAAATTTGGCACAGCAGGGTCCACAAAAAGGACAGGGTGCCACACGTTCCCATCCTGTTCTCAGCCACTGTTTCAACGCTGGTCCGAACCTGTCCTGGACCGACAGTGCGACATACCGATTCATTTATACCATGCTCTTTTCCTACCACTGCACAAGCTCTGCTTACCTGAAGGAAGCAATCGAAAGTGCTCTTGTAGCCGCAATGTATCCCACTCCGTAAGCGTCTCTGGTTCATCATCCGTGTCCTCACAACATCAATGGGATTCGACGCGAGAGCTCCAGCGAGGCCACAGGTAAAACTGGCTCTAAAACAAATTCAGATTCCTGCTACCAAAACTGCCTTTTCCCAGTGCAGGGGGAAAAGGACACAGTGTAGTTAATGACTACACATTCATGTTTGATTTTGTTTTTCTGATAGTACAGAAAAACAACAGCTTGCAGAAAGTTTTCATTTGAGTTTTTATGGTTCAGATTTTGCAGACGTATTGAATGATGGCTTTAAAAACCCTGTCAAATTGTCTAACTATGCTGTGCTGCGGGAGACCGTGGAATTAAAAACGATCCATAAAAAGGAACAACTTTCAATGGCAAGACTAAGCTTTCTGTACAGCCCACTGGAAAAAGAAACCTCCCATCACTCTTGAAAGCTTACAGAAGGTGTGTATACACCGTGTCGCCCATAAGTCCCGACATTATTAGGTGTTTCTTGGTAAGATCGTAGACGGGAAGCTCCACGCCAGCCACAATGGCTGCTCTTTGAGCGGTAAGCGACACACCCTGTCAAAAGGATAACGAAAACGTTGAAACACAAAGCAAGGTAGTACCAAAGACGAAGCTCATCCCTTTATACCTACATTTTTTTGTCTTCACCTGTTTACTGAATGCTAAAATGTATAACGAGAAGGTGCCATCGGGTACAACCCCCTGCTCAGTGTAGGAAATGTGTGCTGCTTTGCATGATTCAGAACTAGCAACCTTTGGATTTTCCATCCTAGCGAACAATTGTCTAGGATGGACAGCAAGGAGTCTCACGGCACCTGAAAGACTAACAGTCCACACATACTTCTATTGAGACAGGTTCACTACCTTTCAGATCCCGCATTACCCTGGATCCAACCAAACATTTTGGCTGTAACAGACTCACCAAATTATTCCTCTGGAATTATTTAGAATAACATTCCACTATTCTAAAGATTAAGGTATGCCAGGATGACAGGAAGCAATTCTATTTCATTTACTTTTAGGTATCAGGAGAGGGGGAAAAACCCCTTTGGATAGTTTCTAGGGAATATCTTCCCCATCAGAATATATTCAATCGAGGAAATTTTTGAATGTTCACTTCCATCCAAAATGTTCTGAGCCCTTAACCGGTTCCTTGGAGGAAGCCAAG
This sequence comes from Varanus salvator macromaculatus, assembly GCA_023646645.1. Lineage (NCBI taxonomy): Eukaryota > Metazoa > Chordata > Lepidosauria > Squamata > Varanidae > Varanus > Varanus salvator. Next base: position 8,075,999 of record JAIXND010000690.1, on the reverse strand, counting down.
CTGACTTGCTCTAACTAATTAATTAATTAGATTGATAGCCCACTTTTTTTTTAAAGAAAGAACTCAAAGCAGCTTCCATCATTCTCCTCTTGCTGCTCTGCATTCTGTCCCCACAACAACCCTGCAGGGTAGGTCTTGAGATACTAGGAAACATCATGGCTCTTTTCTGTACACTGTCCCAGGGCTGGATTCAAGCAAATGGGGAGCATGGACAGCTACTTTTCCAGCTAAGCAGTTCAGTCTCCAAAGTTCAGTCTGCTTTAATTAGATTCCACTCTGCATTCTGTATAATTCTGTGTGGGGACAGAGAATTTTCCTACCCACTCAATTCGTTTTACAAGAATGGGCTGTAGCATTATAGGAAGCTTCAAAGCTTTATGTGGCTCCCACAAACACCCACATGACTTGCATGCACTGTAGATAAAGGCCAAAGTAATGTTCATTCGAACATGCAGAGTTTCTAAACTTTTTTGTTTCTAAAGGTGTTTTTGCATAAAATACAAATAAACTAAACACAACCACAAACAGTAATTTGCTGAGTGTAACTGCAGAGCAACATCGGAAATTTATTTTAACAACTTGCCTTCCACAGTCCTCGGGTGCCTTCATTTTGGTAGATGCTTATGAAATTGCCGATCATTCCCCCTTGTATCACGTGGCTTTGGGCCTGCATTCGGATCTAGGGGTCATTCAGAAGCAGGAAAAAGGACGTAGAATTACACATGGGCAATGGTGCAATTGTTCACTCATGAAACACGCTTGCCTTCACCTTTCCATGGGGTTGCCAGACTCTGCAACTCCTCTCACACAGGCTATCTGCTAATACCACTTTGACCCATTTAACTTGAGCTGGATCCCTCAGCACACTGTTTTTTAGAGCAATGTTTCCAGGGAACCAGAAGCACACCAGAAAAATTCTCACTAGGCAGTCACTGCTTAGTACCAGGAGCAGCTGTGGCCAATAGGGGAATATAACACAAACGTGGAAAGCCACTTCCCTCAACTTAGTGTCTTTGTATATTTTGGAGCAGAGCTCCCAACAGACCACTGGTTATGATGGGAAGGTTGATGGGGGCTGAGATCGGAAGCATGAGGTTGGAGAAGGCTGACACAAAGTCCTGGGAACTGCTGAGGTGATTGACACCGTCCACACATGTTAGGGAAACCTCCCCAAAGGCCTTCACACTGGTGCTGTGACGGCTGTGAGCAGAAATCCAAACGTACACAGAAACCGAAACCTCAGCATCAAGGAAATGCAACACCAGCGAGTGAAAGATGCCTTCATTATAATTGTTTCACAAACTCCTTCCAAAGACTGGATTCTGTATTTCCAAGATCTGTGTTGTCTGATTCAAATGATGGCCCAGCTGGCGTTTGCCAGGATATTTCCATCACAGCAAGTGTAGCGGCTATTTTTGGGATGTGGTGGCGCAGGCACCGAGGCTCGCTCCTAAACCAGGCATGAGCGGGCAGCGGGTTCTCTTCCCCTCTTGACACGCTGCTGCTCAGATAGGAAGGTTCTGCGTGGTCCGTCTGACCCAATGTGGCAGAAAGCTGCGCGGAGTTGTCCAGCAAGACTGCGCCTGGTCATGCACCCTCAAGATAGAGTCAGTGGTGGAGAGAGAGGATAGCTGATGGCCACCCTGCAGAGCACTGAAGCACTGGAACTGGCTGGAGAAGGTGGCTCCGGAGTGGCCCGTAGCCGGAGCGCAGCAGCGAACCCCCATTTCCTCCTTTATCGTGTGTGGACGCTCACACAGGACAGCCCAGGCAGCAGAGGTGGCGGGGGGGGGGGGTGGAACCTGGCAGCTGTACTGTTGCTCACCCTGCTCTGACAGAATTCACCGTGGGTGAACAATGCTGCCCCAGAGCTTCTCCTGCGATGCCCACAAAATATTGAATGCAAAACACATTCTGTGTCAAGCCATATCCTGAGCGATAACCTGCCCGGCTGGCCCCAAACGCCACGCTGCAGCAAGCGAGTTGCAGACCGCTTCACCCGAGGCAGCTCTGAAGGTGCTGCAGGAATCCGTCCCAGGTGCAGATTGGCAGGCTTCCCTTCCTGGAGTTCTTACCTTCAAGACATCTGTCGGATTGGCGATAGACGACGAAATGACGCCAGAGAGGACGCCACACAACACGTTCACTGCCAGGGTTTCATCTGTGGCAGAAATAAGCACATGTTTGCATGCAGCTTTAGCATTCAGCAAAGTGCCCGAGCCAGTGATCTGCCTGGCTTGATGCATTTGAAAACCTGCAGCGCCAAAAGGGCATTTTTGCTGTGCTCCCCATGTTCAGCAGACCTTGACATTCACCTGTTGCATCCACCTAGGGGGATCCAGGTTCCCTTCAGACAGCCACAATTCCCACAGCTATCCCAATTCCTTCAGGCAAGAGCGACAGACCCATTTGCTGCAGGGGTCTTTGGGGGATGTCAGCAATGGGGAGGGATAAGATGATTGTGTCACGCGCAAGGTTTTTCTTCTTCGTGTCTCATTGGATATATGTAAGAGAACTTGCTGAGTTTGCACAAGTCCAGACATTTATCATGGCCATGCTAAATCTGCCAGGAAAGGCACCGATCACACTTCAGCCAAAAGAACCAATGAAACACTTGTCTCTGCTCTTGATACAGTAGTCCTGGCCTGCAGACAACCAAGTCTCAGCAGGTCGGCCGTGTGAGGGGGCTCTGGTTAGCCATATCAGAATCGACAGATTAACACAAATACACAAAACTGGAACAGCAAGCCACATTCCACAGCTTGCACTCTGTCATATTATCTTAAGAAATCGCTGAGGCAGATTCGGTTACCCCATTAAACTTTTCAGGTCAACACTACACAGCTGAACACTACACAACCTGCCTGTGCAGGTCTGTGAATATAGAGGCTTTCCTGAAAGTTCCCTGCCTCAGATCTATTGAAGTCGGACTTGCTCTGATGTCGTGCTGGTTCCTGGCTGTGCTTAACTAGAGACTCTGGTATTGGACGGCATATAAAAACTTTAAATAAATAAATAAATAAATAAAACTGTTTCAAAAGGATGTTTTAGGCCTTTATATTTAAAGTCCCTTCCCCGCAAAACCTCACATGGCCTGTTTCTTACAAAGCAGTTAATAACTTCATATGCTTCGGTCAAGGCATGTTATTGGTCTAACATGAAGTGGTTAGCAGCTCCTGAATCATTTCATGAGTTCACTATTTCCTCGCATGCACACACACACAAACACACATAGCAACAGATTAACGATAGCATGGCTGAATCAGAACTACCGGCACTGAAATTTTACTGCAAGAATGCTCTGTGCAGGCATGAAAACGGCTTACCTTCTGGATGCTCAATAAATATTCTTTTCAGGCTCTGGTAAGTGCCTATTTTTATGGTTCCATAGGAAGCTTGACGTAACAGAGCAGGAGCAATTCTGCAAAAGAGGGAAACCAGAAAATGCAGTCCGAAAAACTGGAAAAGCTGCTCTCAGGCAGTCACAGCAGCTGTTGTAAAGAACCCAAATCCACTCTAAGACCGTGGGGAAGATCCCACCAAAAACTCCTCGGCTACAAAAGTTTCCCGGAAGAGGGTCCAACCCAGCCACAGGTGCTCAGAGACCAGAAGAAAGACTGATTTATGAGTCCACAGGTTTCAGCTTCTTTCTTGCATTTAAACAATGTAAGGGAGGTACCTGCTATTGTCTCTACATTTTTATCAGTGTTCCAGCCATGCTTTAGCTTTTCCCCCTCAAATATTTTGAGCCAAATACCTATGCTGAATTAGGACAAAAATTAATATTGGGTACTTGTCAGCTGTATTGTTTATTTTACTCCGAATTAAATCATTCTCTAGAGTGGGGTCCTCAAACATTTTCACAGGGTGCCGATTGCAAGGTACCAGTGCTGGGTGTGGGCCGGAGAGGTGGTGCCGGTGGCGCACTGGGGGCAAGGGGTGGGGACGGGGGGCGCGGGCACGGCGCGTGCAGGCAGGCAGGTGCCGCGATGCAGCAGCAGGCACGCAAGGCAGTGGCTTGCTCACTCGGAGATCGTTTTCTCCAAGCAAGTCCAGAACGACCTCCGTGCGAGCAAGCCGCTGCCTCCCCACGCAGGGGGCGAGGTGGGCTGAGGCGGGCGCGTGGGTGCACATGCAGCACATCCGAAACCTCTGAGGTGGGCCGGATAAATGGGCATGGGGGGCCGGATTCGGCCTGTGGGCCGTAGTTTGAGGACCCACGCTCTAGAGTTTTTCCAATGCAAACTGAAAATTCCATTATAAATAGCAAGTTCTAGTGCAATGAGAAAAGTAAAATCAAAGTACAAAAGTAGTATGTAGATGTTGTCACACATGGCTAATCGAGTCTCACCTGCATTTGCATATTTCTGAATACTTTACTGGCAGTGTCTCTTATATGATCAATCAATTTTATCCTGGAAGCAAGAATGTTGTTCTCAGAGAATCATGAGTATACAACAGACTTTTCGAGGCTTCAGAAATGTGTTTATAAAGCCAGGAGCAAATGCTGGGCTTAAGCAGTCCCCGCTTCTTCCACCTCCTCTTCCATCTCATGGTGGCTTGGGAGCAAAGAGCCTGGTTTGTGTTACTTTGCCTTTTACACTGGGAACTCCAGCTTGATGTCAGTTGGCAAACGGGCCAGTGAGTCAGAGTGTTTCTTTGCAGGATTCCGTGAAGGGAACATGAAACACGCCTAGCACTTCTACAGGTCTGTGCACAGTTCCCTCTATGCTAATATATTAACCTAAATGGGTTTCAGTAAGGCACAGAATGGATACATTACCCAGAATACAATGCTTTCAGTCCCTCTTCCCTGAAAATCTTCACTAGCGCGTGAACCATTCCACGATAACGGATTTCTCTGTGCTTCGCATCATTTTTCTGACCTTGTACTTGGAGTCGTGTTTTTGTCAAATCAATTGGGAAGGTGCCTGAAGGACAAAGAGAAGATGGATTAGAAGCTAGCAAACCACTAACGGTTTAGATTCAAGAGCTTCACAAAGGTAGATGTGGGTTTGCCATTTAAGAAGTGGCTTCCGGATACCTCGTATCCTGGCTACTCACATCTTCTCCCTGCCCTGTCCCCTCTCTCCAAGGTCACAGGGCTTTCCTCAGACTGATCTGGACCAATCTGATCCGTGTGTGCTGACTGCGATCTGGTGGGGAAGTGCGCACGTTGGATGGGTGAATTGGACTGGAGCCATCTCCCCTTCCTCTGCCCCTCCCCGCAAACAAAGGGGCCATTGATCATTCTGCTAATGAGCGGTGGCTAAGTGGGAAAGGGAAGCAAGTCCCGGTACTCATCATTAAACAGAAAACCATCATAAACTCTATCAAGTATCGCCTGGACTCAGTTGTTCCACTAAAGGTGGACTTCTCGTCTTACCTGCTGGGTCTAGCCAGCCCTAACAGATGCTGGAGGGCCTTACACACAGGCCTGGCTCTGCTCCAGCGTCATTCCCCCTTCAAGGGACGCCAACCAGTGAACTGATTTTGTTTTGGGCCCAGGCACAGCGCTCAGCCCTCCAGCGTCATGCCAGGCTGCCCAGAACAAGTGGAAAGTTACTGTGCAGGCTTCTTCGGAGCCGGTGATGCTTCTGACCGTATTGCTGCAGAAGTCAGTCATTCTCCACATATGAATTGCTGATGAACTAGCAGCAAGCTGATGTGCTTTAATTAACAATTAGCATGCCACAGTCAAGTTTCATAGCCTATGTTCTAATTTTTTGGAGCTCTGAAAGAACATTTTCTCAACCACTTTTTAAACAATTCAATTAACGTTTAACTATCCATGGGGTTTGCAGTTTGAGAAAGGTGAACGGGTCAGAAGTGGAATGGAAGGTGAAAGTACCATAACCGAGCGTGGCATCTGGTTCATTTTACAGTGGCAAGAAACACTTTCTCTGCAGTGCAGCGCTATAAAACCAGGAGTTTTATTATTTATAAGAATCTGGACAATATGTGTATTTAGCCTGAAATCTGGCACAGAGAAACTACTTAGCAAGGTGTACCCCGTGGTCAAATTTGGGGAAAAAATCTAGCAAAGACTTGGCAGTTTAGCAATTTAGCCCTGAAAAATCAGTCCCTGATCCCTTTTCTGCCCACCTGAAAAAATAATTCATTTATTTATTTCACAGACTGTCTGTACAACTTTTATTTTTTTATCCTAAAAAAATGGTTCGTGAGACCACTTCAAACATGCCCTGAATACCATAAGCATCCATCAAGAAGAGTGATTAACAGCAGCATCTAACAAAACCCGTCAGCGGGGTTGGTGAGGCTGGTGCCAGGACAAGGGCCTCCCGCCCGCCCACCGGCCCTTGAACTGCCTCGGGCCTCACAAAGCGTCAGTCCCAGCTGGCCTCACCAGCTCTGTGTGTCACTGGGCGGTGGGCACGGGGTCACAGGCGCATGGCTGGCCCTCCGTGCAGCATTCCGTCTCCGCATTCTGCGCTAACTATAGCTTCCAAAGCAGGCTCAAGGACAGCCCCATATAAAGCACATTCCAGTCCTGAAGCGGCCACTGCAGTCCCTTGCGATCCTTGCCGAAAAACATATACCTTTTGCGCCCTCTCGACAGGGCACCAGTTCCGGAGAGGGGCAAGTGGATTACCCAAACCCCAGACCTGCGAATCTCCATATGCGGAGAGCACTATTGCCGGACTCGGATTCAGGGAGTTGGTGCTCACGGCACAACTGCCAGGGGGCCACCCAACGGGTAGGAGCAGAACATGCGAGCAAGGTCAATTCTCTTCCAAAATTAATCGTGATCATGGGCTGAAATGGCTCCACGTAGTCCACCATCATCACCACATTACATTTATACCCAGCAAGGACCCAAGATTTTCCCTCCTCTCTGTGCTATCCTCAGAACAACAACCCTGCAAGGTAGGCTGGGCTGAGACCCTGTGTCTGGCCCACCCCGGACACAGTTCTGGACTCCCATCCTTGGCGGGTCATCCTTGCACCGAGTCCTGTGCCAGGAAGGCCACAGCCTCTCCCATCGCCCCTGTGGGCACTCAGGAGCGGTTTTTGGATAGCCTGCCTAACCTCTGCGCTCCAGGGCAAGCCCAGGGCTTCAGCAGGCTGCCAGCTCCAGCCAGCAGGAGTTCACCCAAGGCATCCACACATCTGTAGCGCTCCACCTTTGCCAAGTGAGATCGATGCCACAAGACTGAGCAGTCCCACGAAGTACTCAGACAGTGGCAAGAGGGCTATTTACCATAGTTTTTGCTCTATAAGACTCACTTTCCCCCCCCTCAAAAGTAAGGGGAAATGTCTGTGCGTCTTATAGAGCGAATGCGTGTGTGCAGCAAGTCTGTCAGATGTGCAGCCCATGGGGAAGTGATGGGGAATGTGCCTGGGATTATGTGCCCATTTGATTCAGAATATTTTTTTTCTTGTTTTCCTCCTCTAAAAACTAGGTGCGTCTTATGGTCAGGCGCATCTTATAGAACGAAAAATACGGTATATGTTTTTTGGCGGCAAGTGAAAACCTTTTGACTCCCCCAACATTTTAAAGTTCTATTAATATTCTCAGTCGCATTTTATTTGTAATTGTATTCTTTCCTTGTTATGTATTTATTGTTTGTTTATATGGTAAGCCATCCTGGGACAATTGGATTGTATAAGATGGGATAAAAATATTCTAAATAAATAAATTTAACCCCTCACACCCAGGGGAAAAGACTAAATCAAGCTTCCACAGAGCCTGAAGTGCCTGACCCTGGAAGTTAAGTAGGGTCAGGCCTGCCTGAAATTTGGTGGGTGACTTAAATGTTCTGAACTGCCCGGAGAGCTTCGGCTACAGGCAGTATAGGAACGCACTAGGTGCTAGGAGAACAAAACACACACAGCGAAGAAGAAAGCCTCTGTATCTCCTCTGAAGCCATACAGTCTTTCTGCATCGCACACAAGTGACAGAGCAGGCTTCAGACGACTGGAAAGAGTGGTCTGTTGCCTGTTTCTCTTCACACACCCTCCCCCTCTGCACAACCAGGACTTGTTGTTGTTGTTCTGAGGGAGGAGAGAAGGTTGGCCTGGCGTACCAGCGTGTGCAAAACCACTGCCTGCCAGATTCCTCTATTCTGCCCTGCCCGAGTGCTCGGGCTGTAAATTGGTCACACCGAATCTAGCCAGATCTGCTTCCACACGAAAAGTGCCCAGCACTGCATTGTTAGCCACTTCTAGTTCAGCGACCATAATAAAAGGTGTGCAAATCATTAAAGCTGAACTCCCCTCATTATGTATAAGAAAGCTGAGTTAAAGCTGAACTCCATTATGTATAAGAAAGCTGAGTTCTTATACATCATGGCTACAGGATGGTAACCCGGAGATTAGCTACACAGATGCACTGGGACAAAATAACCCCCCTCCCGAGGACTCAAAATATAAATATATTAGCAGTAGATAACATGAAAGTTACCCATTAGTGCTGGTTAATATGAAAAGCAGAGCCTAAACTTGTACACTGGGCTGAAAGCAACAGAATGAGATTCAGTAAGGACAAGTACCAAGTCCTCCACTTAGGAAAAAGAAACCAAAGGCATCAGTACAAGATGGGGAATACACGGATCAACAGAACGGAAAAAGAAAAAGACCTCAGAGTACTTGTGGACAAGAGGCTAAACATGAGCCAACAATGTGATGCAGCCTCCAAAAGGGCAAATGCTATTTTGGGATGTATTAACAGAAGTATTACTTCCAAATCACTAGAAGGAGTAGTTCCTCTATACTCCTCACTAGTCAGACCTTACCTGGAATACTGTGTCCAGTTCTGAGCACCAAGATTTAGGAAAGATGCAGGAAAATCAGAAAGGGTCCAGAGGAGGCAACAAAAATGATCCAGGGTTTGGAAACATGGCCCTGGGAGGAGAGACTGGGAGAACTGGGCATGTTCAGCCTTGAGAGGAGAAGCCTGGGGGGACATGAGGTCCCTCCATAAGTGCCTCAAAGGCCGTCACAAAGAGGGAGGTCAAGATCTCTTCTTGCTGATGCCCAAGTGCAGGACACGGAAGAATCAGTTCAAGCTGCGGCAACCCAGATTCAGGCTGGACATCAGGAAGAGCTTCCTCCCTGTCAGAGCAACGGGACAGTGGGACCAGCTGCCTGGAGAGTGGGGGGCTCTCCCACACTGGAGACACTCAAGGTGAAAGTGGACAGCCACCTGAGTGGGATGCTGTGACGTGGAGTCCTGCAGCAGCAGCGGGTTGGACCCGATGGCCTTCATGGCCCTTCCCACTCTACTGTTCTATGATTCTGATTCTAGGATTCTTTTATTCTAAAGGGAATGTAGACACAGCCTAAAAAGAACTTTACGTACCACATTCTGCAGTGACGGAAGCCAGGCCTCCATACACAAAAGGTTTCCAGTTCAAAGCTGCCATTCTCCTAGACGCGTCTTCCTTCTGTGGAGCAACAAAACAGCAGCTTCATGAAAAGATGCTCAATACACGCAGGTAAAACGTCGTGTTTTAGGTGCGGTGGAATTTGCTGAAGTGCAAACGCAACTCTTCCGAACTGCAGTTCCAGACACCTCCGATCATCCTGTCCCTACAGGTGAGCAAGGCTCACACACCTAGATATTGTGGCTGCGCTTCACACACACCATCCTTCCTTTAGATCAAACCAAACCCCCTCCGGATAGTCTAAAAGGAGGCCCGACATGTGTTAAAAATCACCAAGCTTGAGGATTATTCAATTTTGCCCCGAATGGCTGGGAGCGGCTTGGCTTCCTCTTAGAATTACAGCTTTGCTAACAGCCTGCAGCAAACAAAGACCTGGTTAGTTCGTTTCAACATCAGTCAGTGAACTTTACGCTTTCCCACTTTCACAGCTCCTCATCACATGCACGTTCACCTCTCTCCCAGTTTTCCTTCCCTCCTCTGCTCCTCCACTTCTTTTCCAGCCAACCTCTTTTCTCCAGCCGCGATCCAAGCAAGGGCCACCATCAGCCTCGGGGGCCTTCCTCCAGGCGCCGGGGTAGGGCTTTCTCCGGGGTGGACCCCCATCTTTGGAACACCCTCCCTCTGTGGCCTGCCTGGCCCCAGTCCTGATCTCTCAGCACCAGGGTAAGCGGCCCTTCATGGCAAGGTCTTTCGAGATGTTCGTGGCTACCCCATGGCTGGAGGGGCTGAGCCAGGCCACACATTTGCACCATTTTGCTGTCTCTGTTTGCAGTTTCAAACTGTTTAACGTTGCTTTGGTTGTATGTTTTCATTGTACATTGCTTTGTTTGTACAGATGGTTGCAAACTACCCAAAGAGCTTCGGCTACAGGGTGGTATACAATGAAATGAAGATTTTCTCTCCCGCCTTCTGGGGTCCTTGCTTTGCTTGGCAAATGCCTCACACGGGGCCTTCTGTTTACTCAGAAGTCACCGGGCGGCAGAACCTCAGGCCTGAGGGCCAAATCCAGCCTCCCAGAGCTCCTCCAACACCACTGCCGCTTCCCACTCCGCCCATGTTTCCCAACCGCCAGCCGTTCAGTGGCCCCGTTCCCCCATCCAGAAAGGCCGAAGGTGCCTCTTCTAATCCTCGGCTACCGTGGGGATTGCTCTCAGCTACCGAACGCTGGCATTTGTGGCGTCCTGGTTCTGCCCCCTTTGCCTCTGGTTTCTGTCCTTTTGCTTTCAGTCCCACCCACCACGGGAATTCAGCCCCCCGTGATACGTGCCAGAACCGGTGTCCGGAGGCCCACTGTTGTGACGGGGCTGCGCCCTTTGCATTCACCTCTACACGCACTGAGATATTCAAACAACACGTGTTCTTCTAAAGGAGAGCCAGGGTGGGACAGGGCGAAAGGGACGGACCGAGAGGTCCAGGTCCTAGTCCCCACCCAGCCACAATGCTCACCGGGACGCTTTGGACCGGTCACTCACTCTCAGCCCAGCCTACCTCACAGGGAGGTTGTTGTGAGGATGCAGGGAAGCTACCTTGGGTTCCCCGCAAGAAGAAAGAAGGTGGGCTATACATGCAAGAGGCTGATGGTGATCATGAGGTGTATGGAGTGTTTAAAGAATTTAAATTTACTGCGTGCTTGTTGCAAAGATTTTTACCGCTGTCGTGCATAAAGCAAACACGCACAAGTTCCTAGTGCATTTTATGCCTCCAAACTATCTTAAGCTATTCTCAACTTCTGATCTATTTGCCTCTTCCTATCAATAGGCATGTCTGATCGGGAAGGGAAATTGCCTTTGGAAATAACTGGTAGATGGGAATCAGTGCTCAGGCTGCCCCGTGGGAGCAGAGAAAGGAAATTCCCGCAGCAGTGGTTGGAGCTGCTGTCTTGGGCAGGCCACCCTCCCCTCCATCTTCCCAGCCTGAAGTGCCTTGCGTGCTTGTGCAGGAGCTCCCAAGACCGGGTGCGCTCCAAGGCATGAGCGCATGCAGTCCGAGGCAGAGTGAAGCGGGATGGCGCATGGGAGAGCACCCCACCGCCCGGCCTCTCGCCTCCCAGAGCCGCTCTGCAGACTGCAGGGGATCTCCTTGGAGGGAAGGCCGCTCAGAGTCGTGAGACCAAAGCATGTACTACTCCGTCGCTCCGGATTTGCTCCGGGGCTGACTCGGGGCGCACTGTGCTTAAAAGACTCCCGTGTGGGACTCACATGCACCGATCCCCACGTGCAAGGGAGCCCCCACTGCCACAGGCAGGGCGCACTCAGGGTAGTGGGTGGCCAGCCAGCACTGGAAACCCGTGTTCACTACCTACCCGCACATGGGCTCGGAGGCGCCGCGGCATCTGCCCCGTCCCGCCACTCAGCAAAAGCTGAGAGGGGCGGGGTGAGAGTATCGGGCAGCTGCCAGGCACGCACATGCGCCCAGCCATGAGGCACTGAGGAGCGTGTGGGGAGCTAGTCTGGCTGCCAGGCAACCAGGCACACATGAGCACTGCCGTCCCTGCCTGGCCAGCGAGCGGACCACGGAGGACGCGGCCCTTGACCATTTGCCTGTCAATTCTGAGCTGCCATCTTACTCCTTCAGCTTGTACTTCCCCTTCCTCAGGAAGGGCACGGATCCTCTTCTGGGAAAAGACTTACCTAGACTAGGAATTGAGCACTCCCGCCTCTGCGGTCCATGTGCCACCCACACAGAGTACCTGAGCCCCGTTTCTTCCTTTGGACATACCTGAAGGAGGCCTCTTTGTGGCTGTCAGCATCCCTCGCTGGCCTCAGTTCATTCCCTGCTGTCACCTTCCTGATGCCACCCTTGCAATTCGCTGCTACCAACCCGTGTTCTTCCTCTGTAGCCTGTCCTTCTTTCTGCTTCCTGCACATGCCGTTTTGTTTCCAGATCATCCGTGAGCTTTTTGCAAAGCCACATGGGCTTCCTCTGTTGTCTTCTACCTTTTTTTCCTGGCTGGAATGGTTTGCAATTGTGCCTTTAGAATCTCCTTTTCTAAAAATTCCCACCCATCTTGGACTCCTGTTCTCCTTAGAGTTGCTTGCCATGGGGCATTGCTTATTCTTGTTCTGAGTTTATTAAAACCGGCTTCCTTGAAATCCAGGGTACATGCCTGGATTTTGCTTCCCTTCCGATCAAGGATCCCATATGGCCCGGTCCCCTTCCCCCAGAGTTCCTGGGGCTGGGCCTTCCCATTGCTGAGAATCAAGTCAAGGACAGTGGCTGCTCCGGTTCCTTCCTCCACTTTCCGTTGGAGGAAGTTGTCAGCAACACACGTTGGGAACTCTTGGAGGGGCCGTGCTTGGCACAATGTGTCTCCCAACAGATTGATTGATTGATTGATATCCTGCCTTTTTCCTACAAAGGGCTCATGGCAGCTTACATCATTCTCCTCCTCCATCTTATCCCCACAACAGCAACCCTGTGAGGTAGGTTGGGCTGAGAGTCTGTGACTGGCCCAGAGTCACCCAGCTGGTTCCATGGCTGAGCGGGGCCTCGAACCCTGATCACCTGAGTCCCAGTCCCATGCTCTTGACCACTGCACCACACTGGCTCAGATATCGGGGATACCAAAGCCCCCCATAACAACAGCATGATGCCTCCTTGATACACTGGCAGTTTGCTCTCCAGAGCTTCCTCCACTGGGTTGCCGCTGTGAGGACAGAGGAAGCTGCGCTGAGTGTCTCACGAGAAGAGAGTGGGCAGGATATCCCTGCCATGTAGGAGGAACGTGGGGGGAAGACGAGGCCCCCGGGGAGCCTTCCTGAACTCCTTTTCAAGCCAGCTAAGCAAGTGGCCAGAGTGGGCACTAGTGAAAGGCATCAAATCCTCCCACCCCAGATTCTGCACATGATGTATCTGTAATCCGAAGAAGCACCGTATTTTGCCTGTCCGGAACCTCTGGCGCATTAACGGAGCGATCCTGTGGTCCTGGGGCCACTGCAGCTGTTGCATCCTTCCCCAGCGATGCAGGCACTTATTTGATCCTGGGGAGGGGACTGGGCGTCTGGGCTGTCCTCAGCCGCTCTGCAGACACTGGGGAAAGGACTGCACAACAGCGTCCCTTGAGCACAAAAGCCAGTTTGAGGAGGACAAAAGGGAGCTTCCTGGTGGGCAGGAAGGCGACAGGATCAGCAATGACCTCTGCCTAGGATGGAGAGTCAGAGCGTCCTCCATCACACTTTCCGCTCTGCCAGGCCGAGCTCGGGGTTATTTGGAGGACGCTGACCTCCGCGCACGCCTCGGAGGACACGTGACCCAGAGTCCTTCCAGCATGCGGGCAGTTGAGAAAAGTCTCTCGCCGCCCAACGCAGCGTGATCTGGGAATGGCTTGCTCCGTTTGTTTAGGCCGGCTAAACATGTTGCCACATACCGAAGCCTGCTGGGCTCGTCTTTTCACACTGTTTGCAAATAGCTGCCTCTGGTGCATTCTGCCAACGGGCACGAGGTGAACTTGGCACACGGTCGCGCGGCTAAAGGAGGCTGAGGAACATCTCCACCATGGCTCTCTCCACACAGAGGCGGGGGAGCATCTCCAGGGAGCTTGTTCCACTTCTCCCAGCCGGAAGAACGCCTGCAAGGGCCGAGAACGGGTGCCCAGGTTCGTCTCCCTCCCTCCTTTCCTTCTGTGGCCTGTCTTTCGAAGGGCCCATCTCACTGTTAATTTTTATGCGGTGTCCTGGGAGCTGTTCTGGACTGAGGAGAAGAGTGAAAATGCTGCCGAATCAACTGATGAGACCGGACCTCACTCTCATCCCCAGCAGCCCCTCCGATGCCTAACCGTTGGCCTGGGTGCCAGAACCTGCCCAACTGGACCTGGCCATCCGCTCCTGCCCTCCCTTAGCCCCGTGCAGGCGCCCTGGAGCGGGGGGGGAGGCTGCCGGGGGCGGGGATCCAAGCCGCCGGTTCCCTTCTGCTGATGACTCCACTGGACATACGCCAGCCTGTTCCCAGAACTGCAGTCAGGCAGGGGGGATGCCCAGCCCACTCCTCCAGAAATTCCTAGGATTCTGCAAGGTGGCTGGCAAAGGAATCCCATAATCTCCACGCCAAGCTCTTAGAAAACTACTGTTTTTAACTAAGAGTTCACAACTTATTGTCCTGTGTTTCACATGCAAAGCTTGTAATGTTCTTTTGTATTAGTTTCCAGAGCAGTTTGTGTTATTAAGCAGAATTAAATGTTTAATTTCACAATAGATCTGGATGGTCCCACTTATTATCTGTTGTGGCCATGGCTCAGAACCATTTGGCAGAATTTGCTATCTGAATGTACATGGTAGTGTAAGGGAGGCTGGGTTTAGATCGCCAAGACCAGATCAGCCTAGCTACAATGTGAGGCCAGTCACATTATTTAAAGGGAAAGGGAGATGGTATCGTAAACTGCCCACACATGACCAGAACTGACCAGTTGTGGAACAGGAACAAGTAGTGGGCTTTTGCTTGGAGATATCCTATGAAAAGAAATTCGATGATGGGTGTGAACGCTGGACGGTGCTGGCAAGCAGAAAACGGATGTTCAGAACACGGTGCTGGACAACAGCTTTGTGAACGCCCTGGACAGGCAGAAAGACGAACAAGGGGGTCTTTGATCAATTTGAGCCAGAACTTTCCCTGGACGCGAAAATGACAAAGCTGCTGCTGTCATACTTCAAGCACGTAATGAGAAGGCAAGATAATTACGCTAGGGAAATTAAAAGGCAGCAGAAGAAAAGGAAAACCAAGTACAAGATGGTTCACATCCATAAAAGCTGCAGCCTGGAATTTACAAGAGCTGAGCAGAGCCACCCGGGATAGGACGTGTTGGAGGGCTCTCACCATAAGACAACTCGATGGCACATCCCAACAGAAAAAGAGACTTCTCTTTGTAGTATTCCGCATGCTGATGCAAGTAGTAACAGTTGTCCCTTCACAAGGCACACCCAAGAAGGACGAGGCCGCAGTTTGAACGGGTGGGACTGGGGGCAAGGCTGCCTCTAGAGCACTGCTTCCTTATGCGGGAAGATGGTTACTGCAAGGTGTAAAGCAGCCAAGCAAATATTAACCCATGGCCTCAGCAAGTTGGGCATGCTTGCCGTGGCGCCCCCTCCCTCATCCTGAGTCCAGGGCCCCCGCTCTCCCCCCAGACACTCCGCTCTTGCGTTGAGGCAGTGGGAAAAAGCAGCACACTCAAACGAGAGACACCGTTCTCAGGGCTCGGCACGGCCCAGTAGCGCCCTGCCGCATGCCACACGGGGCCAGCTGGCTGGTCTCTATGAAAAACAGTAAGAGGACAGTGCTCGGACACCGAGAGGGGCAGCACTGGGGATCCACTGGGGAAATGTTTCAGCTTTCTGGGACACCGAGCTGACCTGAAAGCGGCAACTGGCAAAGAGAACATGGCTAGGGAGATGGCGCTGTGACCTGCCGCACTATGGCTTTCCCTGTGCCCAAACCAAGGCAACAAGTTAATTAGTGCCCCCATGCCAGGCTCCCCGCAGGGACACCGTCACGCTCGCTGCGTTGTTCACTGCTCACTGCAACGACTTGCTGTACCTTTAGGCTCGTCCATAGTCTGTACGTTTTGCGTGCTGACCTTGCTCCTCTGCACACATTGCACAAACATGTGTATCACACCAGCCAACCTGGGGGAACATTTTAGCAGCTGGTGCACCCTTTTGCATCCAAGCGCCACTGTTGCCGAACGCTGTCGTCTGGCCAAGAAGCCCCAGCTAGACAGAGTTTAAAAGTAAGAGCACACATCGCTGCTCTGCAAGCGGACAAGTACAGCTTTATTTCAGCGCCTTCAGACCCTCTGAAGGGTTGGATGAGGATATATCACTGCCGCCTAAATGCAAGTCACAGAACTGATACGGTGCCAGATGTCCTACAGAGACACATCGGGCGCTGGTGAGCTTAGCATTGCTAGCTGCCCGATACCTTCCATTGCAAATGAGAGGAAGAAAGGAGAAAAACAAGAACTGGTTTCGTGCCCAGAGTCCTTACCTTGAAATGCAACAATATGGAAGAACAGAGTGATATCATGGTTATGTCTTTCCAGTACCTGCCACTGGGATTTTGGTCGGCACAGCGACAAGGAAGAATGAATTTGTTTCCAGGAGAGTCAAATTACATGGACCTTTCTAAACCTACCCTGACCTTTCCAAGTTAGGCTGAGGAACAGGCTACTAGAATGTAGTAAGGTTTTTTTTCCCCTTTAAAGAAGCCGAATATTATTTCCTTTCAGCATTTGCTCTAAAGAAATATTACCCGTTAGAACAATGTGAGCAGTAAAACAGATAAAATAATATTTTAAATAATACATGGGAGCATAAGTTAAATAATAATGGGAACTCCTATATTAAACAAAATATCTATTATTAAATAGAGGCTTGCCTATTATAATTTTAAGACCAAGACAAAAAACAGACCACCTGGGCTTCTGGATTGAAATGAAAGAATAATGAGCTTGCAGGTGTGCTTACTGGATGTGGACTCTTAGAGCATGCGAATACCTTTTCCAGGGCTTGCGCAAATTTACCACTAAAATTCTGTGTTAATTGGCATGATTCAAATCTTGCTTGGCCAAAGTTTTTACTAAGGGTCAAATTTATGTTTCCAATACTATTGCTATTAGCAAGAAATTATAGTAAGAATTACACTGCAATCCTATGTACAGCTGCTCAGAAGTCATGGGAATGACTAACTACCCATCAAGTTGCTGCCTAACAGCCTGAGTTGAAGTATGTTTAATACCAGCGAGTCATATGTGACTTTGCTAATTAGTTAGTGGTTTGAGAACGAAAACTATTGGGAAAGCCTGCGAGGAAAAAGCAGCAGCAGCCAAAAATGGAGCACTTTGCAACACTTTCAATGGAAGAGGTAAACCTGTGCAATTCAAGGGGGTTTATATTTGACTAGATTAGATCCCCAAAATGTGTTTACTTATGTGCTCTACTCATTTGGAATGTGAACCTCGAATATACTCCGATTCTTGATCCAAGATCACCGCAGACGGGGACTGCAGCCAAGAAATTAAAAGACTCCTGCTCCTGGGGAGGAAAGCTATGGCAAATCTAGACAGCATTCTAAAAAGCAGAGACATCACCCTGCCAACAAAAGTGTGTATAGTCAAGGCTATTGTTTTCCCAGTTGCAATGTATGGCTGTGAAAGCTGGACCATAAGGAAGGCTGAGCGCCGAAGGATTGAGGCCTTTGGGTTGTGCTGCTGGAGACTCCTGCGAGTCCCTTGGACCACAAGGCGATCAAACCGGTCAGTCCTAGAGGAGAGCAACCCTGACTGCTCTTTAGAAGGCCAGATGCTTAAGATGAAACTCAACTACTTTGGCCACATAATAAGAAAGGACTCTCTGGAGAAGAGTCTAATGCTGGGAACAAGAGATGGCAAAAGAAGGAGGGGACGGCAGAGGATGAGGTGGCTGGATGGAGTCACTGAAGCAGTCAGCGTGAGCTCAAGTGGACTCTGGGGATGGTGAAGGACAAGAGGGCCTGGAGGAATGTTGTCAATGGGGTCGTGATGGGTCGGACATGACTTCGCGACTAACAGCAACATTCCAAAAACATTAATATTTATGCATTGCTGATAGCTGTGCCACTTAAGCGTAATAAAATCCCTAAGCAGTTCAAATCCCTAATGTGAAAATTCATAGAAAGATAAATATTTATATCGTTGCAAACCACCCGTAGAGCTTCAGCTACCGGGAGGCATAGAAATGAAATAAAAAATAATGAAATTACATCCCAAACTCTGATTTTAGCAGGTGTAAAATTGCCATTGGTTTTAGGCAAATGAGATCCCCTTCCAATTCTTTCTGTGCAGGGTTTCCAGCGCAGGAGGAGGCTCGGGATGACAGCCACCTGTCCCACAGGTACCTGGGAGCTCAGCATTCATGGGCGCTTCAAGAGTTACTTTCGCTGCCTGAGGATTTTTGCTCAGGCCAGACCAAGCCGGGCTGGGCAGGGACCTGGTGCCCCGCGGGCGCTGCTGCGCGTGCGCAGACGGGCATGCCTGCACCTGCTCAGGTGGCCCCGCAGCACAGGTGAACACGGCGGGCGGGCGGCAGGGCGCGACTCACGCGGTCCGCTCGCCCTCGGGCTCCGGGAAGCGCACGGGTGGCGCCCGCACAGCGGGGCCACCCCGAGAAGCGCCGCCCGGCCCGGCCTCTGTCGCCGCTCCGCGTTCAGACGCGCCTCCGACGCGAGCAGCGGGCGGGGCGCGGGCGCAGAGGACCCGGGAGTGCCCTCGCCGAGCCGTGCGGTCGCATCTCCTGACTTAGCTCTATGGTGCCGCGCGGCGTGCGCGCTGGCGTCACAGTTCCGTGCGTGCCGAGGAGCGCGGCGATTGGTGGCGCGCGGATGGTGGGGACGTGCCCCGCTGGCTATATGAGCTCCGCGGAGGCGCCGTCCCGGCCTTTTCCGCCTCGCTCCTCGCGCGCGCCGGGGGCTGCCGCCGAGCCTCTCCTCCTCGTGAGACCGCCCGCCCGCCCTTTTGGCCCGCCTGCCCCCCGCCTCCGCCATGATCATCTACCGCGACTGCATCAGCCGTGAGCAGAGGGGCCCTCCGCGGGGTGGAGACAAATACGGGGGGGAGGGGGCGCTGCGGCCTCGCCCGCCCGCGCGCACGCCCAAGTCCACGGCCGCCGCGTGGAAGAGCCTGGCGCGCGCGCGCGAGAAAGGCCTGCCGCGGGGGGAGGGGGCGGAAAGGGAGCGGGCTGCCCGAGACGACGGTGTACGCACTGCGCATGCGCTTCGCGGCTGCGGGAGCGCGCGGGCGGCCGCGGCGAGTGCGCGTGCGCGGCCAGAGGGACGCGTGGGTGTCGGGCTAGCGTCGCGGGCACTTCCGGCCTGAGGGCGAGCTTTTCCCCGCCGCCTCCCTGCCAGGGCGAAGCGGCCCTATCATAGAGGCGCCGAGGGCCAGAGCGGTTCCGCCGCGCCCGAGCGCTCCGGCCTGTTCCGGCGGCGCGGCGGGCGCGGCCTGGGGTGAGCCGGCCCGGGCGGGGGTCGCGGGCCGTGTGGCGGCGGTGCCGGGACCCCGGGCGGCTTCTCACGCTGCGCGCTCGTTGCTTTTCCCGCAGAGGATGAGATGTTCTCGGATATCTACAAGATCACAGAAGTGGCCAACGGGCTCTGCCTGGAAGTGGAAGGGAAGGTAGGCCCGGGCTGGGCAGGGGCCTCTCGGCGGAGGGAGGGGTAGCCGGCCGCCTTGGCGGCGCTCCGGGGCGGCCCCCCAGCTCGAGTAGCTGTGCAAGCAGCTGGCCCCGAATGGCCTGGTGAATGGAGAACGTTTGTGTAGCGCACTGGCTGAGGAGACGGTTGTTAATCGAGTGATGGCCGCCCCTCACCAAGCCCTCAAAGCTGAGTTACAAGCCGTCGCATCTTAAGGAGTGTAGTGATAGATGGGCTTTAGTGTTTCTATGCCTGGAGGACCAGCTTCTTGTGTTTACTGCAGAAAAGAATGTACCACCCAAGATTACCCTAAACTGACTTCAAGAGAGCTTGCACCGCTTTAAATCTTCATTGTGGTGTCTGTATTGAGTATCTTGGTGTATGTATCATCACACCCACATGCACTCTTCCCATAATACGTTTTCATGTAACTGGTGCACTGCTGCAGTCTTAACTTTGAGTGGCTTTTTCTAGAAGGGATAATGGTAAGTTGGTGGCCAGGGGGCCTGGCTACGTATCACATAGCATCTAGAGAGTTAAAACGTTAAATCTTGGGTTTAAAGATTTAAAAGTTTAATTTTACAGTGCCTTTAAAGCACCACACTAATGAATATCAGGAAGTTCCAATTTATAGTTTGCTTGTGAACAGCCAGTAGTGGAATTGTAAACTGTAACTGTGCAGTTGTCTTATCAGAGTTTTTTTGTTTGAATGCTCAGATGGTCAGCAGAAAAGAAGGTGAAATAGATGATGCTTTAATTGGTGGAAATGCATCTGCTGAGGGTCCAGAAGAAGGGATTGAGGCCACAGTTGTCACCGGTGTTGATATTGTCATGAACCACCACCTTCAGGAAACAAGTTTCACTAAAGATTCCTACAAGAAGTACATCAAGGGTTACATGAAAACGTGAGTGATCCTTGCTGTTGTCTCTTCAAGGATAGGCAATATGGATTATATAGGGGTGACCTTACATAGTGTTCAGATGCTGCAGAATGCAGATAACTCATCTGTGCTCATAGTGTTCAGATGCTGCAGATAACTCATCTGTGGTTTACAGTTTTGGCCAGCCATTCCTCAGGCTCTGCTTCCCATGTATCAAGGATAGCGTTGGCATATCAGTTTGAGTTGCATAACAGCCAGCAAGTCTGTTACAGCAAGGGATGTGCATAGGGACTGCACTGGTGCAGTGCAAACATCTGGCGGTACAGATGTGTACCGTAGCTTGCTTTCACAGTGAGGTGAGCTGGCTAGTTGTGAATTCTATGTGTGGTTAGCCTGGTCGTTATATGGTTGAATCCTTGGATGGGCATCAGGTGTAACTATGAAGATGAGGTCTGTGCCACCTTTGCTTTGTTCAACCAGGCATAGCTCTCAAATCTCACACAAAGTCAAGCTCAGGTTATTGAAGTGTAGTGTGGTGTGTTCATGCGACTGTTGCACAGGGGGCCTGGGAGATCCAGGTTCTAGTCCTCATGCAGCCATGGAGCTCACTGGGTGGCTTTGGGCTAGTCCCAGAGACTCGGCATGGCCTACCTCACAGGCAAGGTTGTTGCTGCAGGGATAAACTGGAGCGATGTATGCCACTCTGGGTTCCTCGCAAGATGGAGAAGGCGGGATATAAATGCATCGATATAACAATGATACTTAATTCTTTTGCCTGATACATACAATTCTTTGTGGACACTAAAAAATTTGCAGGAGATTAAATATCCTGAAGGAGAAGAAACATCTAGAAATGTTCTGGGAAATGGGCAGTCTGAAGCCAGGTAGCAGCTCCCTTGAAGAGCAGCCATTGGAAGCAGCATTCCAGTGGAATTAAGGCTACACTCTTAGGCTGCACTGGGTTTGCTCCGAGTGTTCAAAGATTGAATTCTCCTTTTAGAATCAAAGCCAGACTTGAGGAAACAAAGCCAGAGAGAGTAAAGCTGTTCATGACGGGGGCAGCTGAACAAGTCAAACATATCCTTGCAAACTTCAACAATTACCAGGTAAGCTTCACAGTTACCCTTTCCCTGAGCAAATCTGTATGATAGGTGAAGGGATTGGCTGGCATACTGTTTTGCTGGAGGTCCTTCTTGGGAAATGGCTGGTGCTTGTAAGGAAATACGTATTCTTATGTGACAGAATTTATTTCAAGCATTCTGAAGCAACATGGGACAATATGTTAGAGGCAAAGTATGATTTAAAGGTGATTGCATTGGAACAGATGTCCAGAAGCGTTCTGTGAAGCTGCTCTCCCAGAAAGACGA
This sequence comes from Varanus salvator macromaculatus, assembly GCA_023646645.1. Taxonomy (NCBI): domain Eukaryota; kingdom Metazoa; phylum Chordata; class Lepidosauria; order Squamata; family Varanidae; genus Varanus; species Varanus salvator. The sequence continues at coordinate 8,054,189 of JAIXND010000690.1, read as the reverse complement.
TGGGACCAGTCAAACTTCTTGAAAGGGAGCTCCCTTGAAAGGCAGCTCCCAAGACTACAGGCCACTGCCACGAAGGCTTTGTATGAATCTGATGCATGGCACCCTTGCTGATCTTGAGAGCTCGACCCCTGATGCACCTCTCTGCACCATGGGTTAAAAAGTTAAGCATTTTGGATTGGGCATGGAAACTTTTGGTAGTTGGTCCAACTGTTGCCAGATTGGAGGAGTCATATACTGGTTTCTTAGGATAACTTACTTGCAGTAAGAGGGGGTTTTTTTCTTTCCAAGTTTTTTGTAGGAGAGAATATGAATCCAGACGGCACGGTGGGGCTGCTGGATTTCCGTGAGGATGGTGTCACTCCATATATGATTTTTTTTAAGGACGGATTAGAGATGGAGAAATGTGTAAGTATACATAAGAGAAATTGCTGAGATGAAAAACTTGCTTGTTTTTACACCCTTCTCGAGAAAAAGAGTACAGTTCACTGCATAGCAACCCTGTTGGGTTAGGGCAAGAGCCCCTTGAAATGTTCCAGTGGTAGGCAGTTGCTTCTTACATAGTGCTCCTAGCCAGAGTGTGAGGATGATGGTTCGGTTACTTCCAGCAACTGCTGCTCTTTCCACACTGCCAGAGTGAAGCTATGGCAGAAGTTGGTAGGCCCTTCGTTCATGTAATCATGCTTGAAAAGCTGCCTTGGCTTCTGGGGATCCTCACACCTCAGGAGTTGTGTATTGTTATTACTCCCATGCATTTTATCCACGTGGTTGTGTATTTTCATTCTCAGCTCACATCTGCTGACGATAAACTTTATCATGGCAGTACAGGAGGGAGAAAATTGTCCATGTGATCTGTGCCTCTAGATGTCTAAAATGCATCTTTGGGCTTTTAAAAATTGAAACCTATAAAGCAAGGGCGTTATGATGCTGGAGTTTCTGTTAATCTCTCCCTGTATCCTCAGCATCCTCTTCCTGCATCACAAAGTTGACATTTTCATTAAGCTGATTATTATACTTCAAAGAAAACTTTTTGGCTAGGCAACCATTTATATGAAGTGCTAGTTAGTTAGTTAGCAGACTTCTATATTTGGTAAAGCTATAGATTCCACTTCATTCCCACCCATCTAGTTTGGAAAGAATTTTTTTGCTGGCTTTTGTAGGTCTTCATTGTTTCCTACCTCCAAACCTGACTATCCCGTGGCTCACATGCCCAAATTCTCCTATAGCTTGTAAAAATTACTGTCTGGCGAAAGGCCGATTTCAGCAATGCGTGGCCATTACAAAGGCAACAGTTTCATATCTGAGCTGTCAATGAACTTAGCTGCCCAAGCGGGTTTTTCAGTGCATACATTTTCCAGTGGTTTTAGTGAGGGGGTTATTAAAGAGGAGGCGGCTGGTCTCTCTAGCCAAGATGCTTGTGCAGCTTCATTTTAAGCTCGGTGGTCAAGGCGGGGGCATTAGGCTTTGCTCACTCTCCCACATTCTCTTTGTTGAAAAAGGAAAAAATAGAATAATCCCTCATGGGCAAAGCTGTCCACTGACACTACGATTTTCTCTTGAACTAATCTCAAGCATGTCATGAACATGGCAGTCAACTCCACTGCTGGCTCCATTGTGCATCTGCTCCGGGCTTGGAGAAGCACTGCTCAAGACCGCCTTCCTTGCAGGGGTGGAAGGAAGCAAGATGTCGATTCTGCATGTGAAGCATCTGCTGATAGGCCAGGAGCAGCTGCTGTTGCTCACTGGCTTGCATTAAGATGCAACAGCAACATCCTTGCGCTTTCTGTCTGCCTGGTAGTGTGGCAGCACAGATTGAAAAAGGGAGAACAGTTCACGGACAGACACTGAATGCAGGCACAAAGAGTCGGTATCGGCCTAAGCTAACTCCCTTTCCTTTCTTAACAGTAACAAGAGGTCAGCCCTTCAGGATCGTCTGTCATCATCATAATTGGCTGCTGCTGTATTCATCGACAAACATCATGACTCATCAATGTCTGAAAACTGGACTGATGCCACCCTGAGCTTAATTTGATTTATTTTGACCCTGATTAAATTGGAGTGGAGGCATTGGCTTTTAAAAACTTGTCATGTAGGCTGTCTAAAATAAAAAAAACACACACCTCATTTAAACCCAGCATAGGTAATGCCTCTTGGTTTGATGTGTTGAGCAGGGCTCTTCAGCAAGTTTGCAGTAGCGCTCGTGCATTTGGATTCTCGACCTCTCAGTAGCATAGCCCAGCCCTAATGCTTGTGTCAGACTGTCTTCACATTCTGGGGACGCTGGAACGCAGAAGATCAACCAGCCACAACTGAACTGCCTCTTAGATCCCCGGCAATGACTAATGCAGAAGGCGACTTTCTTTTGGAAGCGGACTTGGCTTCTTGCCAATCAGCAGGCCATGATCACTAGCCGGTGGACAAAATTGGAAGCCTGGCAATTGTCTCGTGCTCCACGTTCTTAACCAGTTAAGGAGAGAGGAATTTCTTCAGTCAATCAGAATAAAGCAGATTATGTGACTGTAAGGGAGAGGAAGTGGAAAGAGCATCCTTGGCAACCAAAGCGAGCGTATTAGGCCAGAAATTGAGGCATTGCCTACATGCTGTAGTTTGGAACAATCGTAACTTAAAATACATCAGTAATACTGGTTTAATCACAGGATTTTAATTTGCTGTGTTGTGTATCAGTTTAAATTTAATTCTGTTAGTTGTAGTTTCAAGTCCTTGAGCGCTGGTCAAGGGCAAGGACTGGCATGGTAGCCATGTGTGCAATCTGTTGTCTTAACAGAAGTTTGCAAAGACCCAAAGTCTCTTACAGGCTGTAGCCAGTAGGCAGCTGCTTGGCAAGCCACGAAAACATAATTTTTGGGGGAGGGTGGGGAGGCAAAATTGAGAACATCCTGCTGTTTGCAATTCATTGCATGCTACACATCTTTCCAGAAATTACTCCCAAGAATAAGATGGAGATGAAACAAAACCCAAGGCTAGTGAGTGTGGCTTCTTAAATGAGAGGAGAGCTACTCATCCTTGACTGCCAAAAGCTGCTGCACATGGCTGCAAATTTGTATAGCAGTGGGAGCCATTAAAATGGTTGTCCTGAATGCGTGGCTCTGTATGATGGTGTGGTAGACCTGTGTTACATCAGAACCAGGCCTTTCCTTGCAGATGAGTGGCATGCTGACCATCACTGGGAGATGTCCCTGGGTTGGGGCCATGATCCTTCAAGGATAGTCTCTGTTGGCCCACCTTGATTCCATGTCTGCCAAAGTGGGTAATTTGCACCCTTAAGATGCTTGGACCTTGGCTTGTAGAGGAAGCATCTGAGTAGCTAATTGACTGTTGTGTTGTGAATCAAGACTGTATTCCGAAAATAACTTGTACTCTGCATTCCTGTGATTTTGCCCATAGTCTTGCATGTGTGTTTTGGTTCAGTAACACTGGAGGGTGCCAGTTTTGACCAAATCAGCTGGGCTGGATGGGTCCTTACTCCTAGCTCATTTGGGTTCCTTTTTTAGGCCTGTTCAACCCTTAATAGCCCTGCTTAATTCGACAGGCACGAAAGGGTGCTAAATTACCTAACAGCAGATTTGGGTCAAATAGAAAAATGCATTTTTAAGGCCTCCAGTATGTATACACTTAATAGTCTGTATTACTTGGGTGTACCATTTAAAGTGACAGTGCCCCACTTAAAACACTTAGTGATGGGTAAGATTTGGTACCTGTTACCAAGGGTCTTGTTCGTTCTCAGCCCAGTTGTATGCCTGAGCGGAGAATTGTAGAGGGACTCGTAGTAACTGTTACCAGTATTCTCTCTTGAGCCTAGCAAGAGGGGTGTGCTGTGTATTTTCTGTCCTGTGGAGTAGCTCTTTTTGCCCCTTTGTGTTTGGCTTGCTAAAATGCATCTGGGGCTTCTCCGTAAAAGTGCAAGATGTCATGAGTGCAGTTTTGAGCTTTACTAACTAGTAAGAGGCAAAGCAATCTTCCAGTGTTGTGCTCCTGAAGGTGTGTAAATGGCCGTTCCTAAGAGCAGTTTTTTAAAAAGGCTACAATTCTGCGGTGTACTTGCAGGTGAGGCACTACAGGGAGTTCTGCCATGAAGTCTGAGAAGGAGCTATCCTGCCCCCTCCTGGGGTGGAGGGGCATGGGGCTGCGTGTATTCAAAAGGCCAGCCTTCTGTCGCCCACATTCGGGAGATTACAGCATGCCCCCTCATAATAAAAATGGCTTTCTCCTACCATTCCCCACAAAAGAGGGTTTCCAGAAGACTAACACCACATCCAGTCCTTTCATAGCAACAGCATTCATGTTACCTCTGTTTGCAGAAGATTGATATCGCAGGTTATACATCTAACACGTGCACCATTAAACGTAATTTGAACATTGTCTATTCAGCAGTTACTGTGATGCAGCTGTAACAGGACACCTTGTGACTTGACGTGTAACGGGTTTGGCCCAGTGAGCCATCTAAAAATGGTTGTGCTGCTCCTCTTAGGACACTTTATTTTTAGTGGAAGCTGCTGGCAGTGCAGGGAACACAGGAGGGGTACAGGTGTGGCTAAAGCCGGCTTTGAAGCAGCCTGGAAGAGTTGCCGTTACTTGTGGTTCCTCACTGTCCAGTATGTTCTTGTGCTACCACATGATCCTTGTCCCTGCATGTTAGTTTCTGGGAATGTATGCAAAAACCTCCCATTAGTTGCTGTGTAAGCAGCCAGTTCAACAGAAGGAACATGGAGGATGCTAATTTTATCCTCATTTGAAAATTTTACAGTAAAATAGGTAGCTACATTTACAGGAAAAAATAACTTCCAGGCAGTAAATTCTTGGTAAAGTTAACATTTTAAAGCTTTTGGCTTCCTTTTCTTGGTGTTGGAAAAAAAATGAAGTGACTTTAAAGCATGTTTTTAGTCTTGTGAGCCCTTGTAGGCCTAAAATTTGTATGAAGTGGATGTCTGCTTGAGTGGTCCAGCTTGGGCTTGCCAGAGTTCTTGTTCTCAGACTTTGTTCTAGAGACGGATAGTAAGAGTTTTACTTTGCTCCCTTAGAGACCAAAGCAAGCCCCAGTACGCACCTGCCTTCCTGTTGCCTCATTACCTCATGCTTCCTGGTAAAATGCCTGTAACTATTCAGGATTCAGGGGAAACCAGTCAAAAAAACATTTTAAGATAGCTATCAGCGGATTAGAATTGCAGCATGTAGTATGAAAAATTTGGGTGCAGCAGTTTCCCATTCACTTGACAGCCACCCCTCCACACAAGGCCATTATTTGGATTATACAGTGAGAAGCATCCATCGCAGCAGGGTGGATCATATTTCCCAACTATTCTGGATAGGGTGCTCTTTGCATGTACAAATTCCGGGGTCAGATCTCTGCCGTCACTAGTTTGAACTATAGAAACATAGAAACGGAGCGAGTCAGAAGGGGCCTCCTGGCCATCTAGTCTGACCTCCGGCACCAGCCGGCTCCGCTCACAACATGCCCACCATGTGCATGTCCAGCCTATCCTTGAACACTCACACCTATGGGGCCTCAGCCACCTCCCAGGGAAGCCCATTCCACACCCTCGGGGTCCCGACTGTCAGGAAGTGCTTCCTGGCATCCAAATGGAACCTGGGTTCCCTGAACTTTGCTCCGTTGGAGTGCGTCCTGCCTTCCTCTGCAGGGGAGAACAGGCCTCTCCCCATCTCCGTGTGACATCCCCTTACATACCTGTATGTCGCCAACAGATCCCCTCTGAGTCTCCTTCAAGCTGAAGAGACCCAGTTCCCTCAGTCTTGCCTATCAGCCAGGCAGGAAGATCACTAGAGAAGGGAGTGCTGAATTAGAGCTGACTGGAGGGTTTGATGGAGCAGTTCTGTGCCTAGGACAATCCTGGATGCTTGTTTGAAGAAAGCACCAAGCCTTTCGGTGTGAGGAGAAACTTTAAAACATGCCATGCTTCCTAGTATTCGATTTTAAAAGTGGGCCTATGGAGAAATACTCAAATCTGGTAGGTGGGAATTCCACTTTGCCTGACTAAGAGCTCTGGGGAGCTCAAAAAATACGGAGAGGCATTTTGGTTGACTGAAGGCATTTGTAGATCTAGCATTGCAAGTTTCTTTCCCTGCTCCTATTTGCAGATTTACATCCAATGTTGGCGGCTGAGTAACTACTCCTGAACTTTCCACGTTTCCCAAATAGCATTCATCGGATGATGACGGGCATCCCCAGGCGGAGCTGGTTTGCACATTCACCCTAGGAACTGCCTGCATCGAGCAGGGGTGAACAAGCAAGCTCTGTCCTCTGTGTGCTCCTCACCTCGGCTTTAAAATGACAGCCCAGGAATGCTCCCTCCCTGGGTTATTGCAATGTCCAAGGCTGCACACCGGGTTCAGGGGTTGGCAAGCCAGAGGTACCCAATGGGTGGTTGGCTATGTGCACATTAGGTTTGGGTTCCCAAGGTAAAGATTCTGCCAGCTACTAAACATTTAAAAGATTGATACCTGGCCATAACAGCCAATGTAAATATGCATTCAAGTCAAGACAGTGGATTTTTCAAAATGCTTCTCTCATTCTAAAAGCCTCAGCAAATACAATTTCTGACTGACTACTGCAGTCCTGTAACAGCAATTTGATGCGCAGGCATTAGCAGGTAATCAAATTTATCTAAATGCAATGAATAACTTTACCTGCTGACTTCTATAATCCAAGCTGCTATAAAGTCAAAGAGCAGTCAGGTGACAGTCAAGTTCTACTTATTTCCCCAGAACTTGGAACACCACAGAACACATCAAGAAGACAAGATGTAACATGGATTGCAGCGGCTTTAAATTCCTTTTTCCGTGCAGTATTGTCAATTAACAATGCACCCTTCAAACGATTATCTGTCAGGTAGACCTGGAAACCAGGCAATCCATGTTCAGTTCTTCCAGCTATTGTACTAACTTGAGAGGTAGCTTGAGGCTGCAGAGTGACCCAGGGGAAACCAAACATTTGGAACAAAACTTTCTTTGTTTTAAAGACATTTTCATAAATGTAAACCTCATGGAACTCACTGGCTTGCAGTCTTAATTCCTATTTGTGATGATCTGGAGAATATTGTAAATTTCCTTTCACAGGTACATACAGTCTTGCTCAGTGATGCTTGCCTGTCATGGGGAGAGGAAGGGGAGGGGCTTAAGCGACACACATGATCCTCAGCTTTATTTGCTTAACTGCCCATTGACCAAGGTGGAAAAAGCTTCCCTGGCTCACTGCTCATGTGTCTCTGGAGCTGCTGCAGAACTGCAGTTCCTGAACCTCGAAGGATATAAAATGCAGGATTAGCTGCAAACAGGTAATTTGCCGCTGTTTCACCCCTTCAACTCCAACAACAAAGCAGAAGTATTTGCATCTGTACAAATTAAAAGGCTTGTTTTATTAATACAGAAACAAAACATTTCCCTTTTTATGCAGGAAGTCAGTACAGTGTTCCTTACTCAATTTTTTTCCTTAGTGATTTTAAGCGAATTTCTCTTAGCATCTGTCTGTGTACCAAAAACAATCTTCTCGCTCTTTCCTTTGCTCTAAGAGTCATTTCAGACACTACTCAAAATATGTCCCACATCTGCTTATTCCGACTAAGATCTCAAGCAGTATGGAGCCCCATCATATGCTCCACTTCATCTTCACTTTAAGATTCAGGATCACTTGGGGTGTTAATAGTGGGATAAAATCGCCTTTGTAATACAAAATACTACTAGCCCTTTTACTAATATTGCTGTATGTTAACAAAACAAAAAACTACAGGAAAAGACCAAACATGGAAAAAGTCTAATACAAGTTTATTCTATAAATAACCTGACTGCCAAAACCAAAACCAGCATATTCCTAGCAAAAACTTGTTTTAAAAAAAGTAAGCTGGGCTTGTTACAAACGGCTTGTGTGGACTCCATCAGGGTGAACTGGGCAGCTGCCCATCCCATTCCCAAGGTCGCCCTGGCTTGGTTACCAGCTCTGCTTAATCACTCTTCTCTTCAGTCTGGTAATGTCGGTACTCGGGCTTCAGTTCCCAGGTGTTTTTGTGTGTTCCCTTGACGTTGTAGACGCCAATGTCTCTCAAGATTTCTTTCAAGTAGCTCTGAAACAGAAAAGATGCCGTTCAGAATAGTCCACAAATACACATTTCTATCAGTAGGAATGACAGTGCTAAAGCAACTTAATGTCTATCCCACGAGTTTCATGCAATGGTCTTTTACATATTATCAAAAATGGCAAAAGGATTTCAGTGTAATTCAAGGCCATCTTGACCAGCAGAGGACAATAGGAGGGGGTGCAGCATCCCCAGTCTGCATTCTTAGACCTTGCAAACCAGTCTTTGGGCACAGCTGTTTGGTTCTTCCCTCATCTAGGGTGGGATTTATCCCCTTTGGGACAATTACAGAGAGGGAAAACCAACGTATGTGATGAGCTCCCACTGCGCAGAGGATCGGGTGTCTTTAAGAGGATGAGTGCCATACAGTGGAGAAGAATCTACACAGATACACAAAATAATGGTGTTCCGGATGTCTTTTTACGCTTACATGATAAATTAGCATTTGAAAATCTAAGAAAGCAGCAACTGCATTTAAGAGAAGATAAGGAAAGACACGTGCATGATTTCCTAAATCAGAATACACGAAAAGCCTTAAATATTGAAATTATAGTCTGAAAACATTTGGCATGGATCACACTTGTAACAAGGGGGAATACTCATTCCCAGGGAGAAGAGAGGTTGTGTTTGGCTCTTAACCCTCTTAAGAACCCCCTTTTAAATGAAACAGTTTGATGTGCCTAGATACGTGTGTAGAAATAATGGGTGTTCTCGTCCCCTCTGCTAATCCAGTATTAGTCCCCTTGCAAACATCCTCACACGAGGAAGGCAGCAGAGAGTGAGGAGTCCTGGCCACAGGCCCTAAGTGGCCCTCGCCGAGGGAGAGAATTTAAATTTGAACAGCCTACTGTTCCTAACTCCTGTTGACTCCTTGCTCCAGCCCTGCCGATCACCACAACCCCGGATGGTGCCAATTAGTTCAAGGTTAGGGGTAACTCTGCTAGTTCTAAACTTGGTGTGATTTGAATTGGCGAGCATACTGATGCTTCGGAACGACCTGCTTTTTCCCTCTGCAACACCACTGTTACTGCACTACTCAGCAAGCTAATGAACTTCTAACCCAAGCTACAGCCTTAAGTTTGGAAGGAGCAGAGAAGGCCAACAGGTGGCAGGGGCTGTCACCACCCCAATTGAAGCAACTAAATCATATTTTTGCAGGGAAAAAAAGTTACAAAGCAAAACCAACCTGTGCCAATTGAAACTTGTGTATGTAATATGTTAGTGTGGTGTCTCACTGAATTCTGAGCAGCAGGAAAAGGTAGAAAAAGTTGTGGTGCTTGTCTGAGTCACCTCAGCCCCACCAGGTGGCAGCAGTCCACCAGTGACACCACAGCGGAGCTTGCCACGGAGCAGGGCTCACTCGCTGGCAGGGGGTGCCCTGGACTGGGGAAACGGGCCTCTCCGGGCAGACTTGGTCCCACCCAAGCCTGCATATTCCATCTGGGAAAATTCTCGCCTCCGGGGAGTCCGCGCAAACTGAGGGGCAGCTCCGGTTGGTGTTTGCAGGGCACAGCCTTTCAGTGAAAAACAGACTCTGACGAAATACTGAGAGGCTATCAGGAGCTCGTGGCACTTCTGCAACTGATCTACTTGGTGGCATCGCATGGCATTTGCTTTTAAAAGGAGCAGAGCCAATGCGTGAGGACTCTTCAGCATGTGGCTGCTGGGACCCTAAGTGCCCTGGGAAGGAATTTGGTCAGTAGAGCCAATGTGGTGGTCAAGAACGTGGCCCTGGAACTCAGGTGATCTAGTCCCCACTCGGACATGGGGTGACTCGGCCAGTGCCAGACTCTCAGCCCAGCCTTCCTCACAGACAGGTTCTTGTGGGGATGAGGCAGAGAGCAGGAGCAGAATGATGGAAGCTGCCTTGAGATCTATAAAGGGATGCACAGCTAAGAAATGAGGGCCAAGGACAGAAGTGGTCCTGCTTTCCCACAGTCGGCTAGAAGAGCAACAGAGACAAGGGTCCTACCCCGAACAGAGTGCGGCCCATTTCATCCAGCAGTCCCCTCTCTCATGCCCAGGTCCTTCCGAGTGTTTGCACATGGAAGTCTTGTCAAGCAAAGGTCCCTCCTCCTTCGGAACGAACCGCTTCCTTTACCCCTCTCTTGGACCCGGTTGGCACAGCTTGGCATTGCTAATGAACTCGCCCCTCAGTCAGTCTCCCCCTCCAGGGTGTGTGTGTGTTCAATTACTGGACTCTTCTCATTCTCACCCACTTATATTCTAACACCCTTATTTCATTACAAAGGAAGCCAGTAATTAACGCCACTGCCTCAAATGGAGAACAGGGTCTGATCTGTCAGGTGTTTCAGCCGCCCGGCCTTCCTGAGCAGGAGGAAATTAGAGCCAAAGGAAAGCGCAGTCTCTCGGGGAAGGGCTTGTCCAGGAGCTCTGAGAAGCCTCCGCAGAACTTTGCTGCTCCACACCAAGACAAGCCCGGGTGCAGCGGTACTTTCAGAGGAAAGCCATCCCCACAGACCAGGATAACAAGCAAGAGGAGAACCGAGAAAGAAAGAGACGCAGAGACATGTGGCGCGACCAGCTCTTCGGAGTTCTCTGTGAGGAGTGGGAGGGTGAAGGCTGGCAGGCCCTGACGAAACGGCCGATGCCGGGCCTGGGAAGGGCATTCTTGCTGCCGGTGGACTGCACTCAGTGGCCGTGCTCCCCCTGGTTGCTGCATCGACATGTTAGCGGGACTTTCGCCACCTGGGCTAGGAAAGGAGCTGGTGGGTCTGGAGAATCCCTCATTCCCCTTTAGATGTCTTCCAAAAGCTGGCATTCTCCCTGCCCTGCTGGCTCCAAGAAACAGGAGAGTGTAAGTTGGTGACAGCGACATTAGCCTGGGAGATGCATCTGCAGTCTCCGCGAGCCTGGCTGCGGAAGAGCCACGGCACCGTTGTGTGCTCACGTTCCCCAGGACACCTAAGGGTCCGCCAAGCCTGCTTGCCGATCATCCCCGTTACTCAGGCCAGGGGCTGCTCGTTTCCCTCTGGGGCCACAGAGTACAAGCAGGAGCCTCTGAAGGGGCCATGCTTGAGGCACTCCAACTGCTTCATATCAGCGATCTTTAGGTAATTAAGCTTTATCAAGATTCAAAGAATTAAATTGATTAAGCAAGGGAAGCTGGCAATGTTAACCATTCGTCCCTCCCAGTAAACCTGAGCTTATTCAAAAAGAGGAAGCTTTGGAAAATATGCAAGAAGCCACGTAAGATAGTAAGGATCAGCCAAATGGCAAAACCAAGTCTAGAAAAGACCTTGACAAAGACCTGTGTCTTGTCTCTGGGAAATGTTGCTCCCCTCTGATGAGATTCTGCATGTGGGGCGGCAGCTGTGGAGCAGCGCAAGACGACTGCAGAGGGGTGTGTGCAGCAAGAGCCACGTGGAGCAGCCTTCCTGCCTGAAGAGCTCATCTTTCAGTACCCTCCCCCGACACACACAGAGATACTGTACTTGAGATGCACTGTGTTGGTCCACTCCCTTCAATAGCTGTCTGACAGCTGAGCTGTTGGGAACAAACACCGCTAATATAAAATTGCCCACAAGGACTGTTAACAAAGCCTAAATGAAATTAAGCTACTTGCTGTCAAGCTGCCAACTTCTCCAGCTAATTGCTGCCGACATCCAGCAATCTGCAGACAGCCAAGTACAAAGAACCCAAATCAATTTGGCGCTTTGCAGACATGAACAAGAATACAAGTTTAAAATACTAGGCTGACACAAGGAAAAGCACGCTTACGGCAGCTGAGCTGGGAAAAGCAAATACTTGGAAATTTGTTTTGATAGAGTACTGCAAATGCTTGGAAAACTCTCACACGAAGGTTAATTTCACCACGTTTACAACAAGCGTATTACCCACAGTGAGAACTTGCAATCACAAGAAACGCAGAGCCGCTGACTTAAGGTGAGCACGGCCACAAACAAGCTGGATTACACTGGAGAACGTGCAAAGACTGGGAGCAGATGTACTGAGGGAGAAAGCGGCCCTCCCCAGTCCACGCAGCTATGCTGCTCTCGGCCTCCCTCAGCACTTGAAAGGACGGTATTCTCAGGGGAGCGTTGCCTGCAGAAGGAAGAGCCAGGCCAGGTACATGGACCCAACTCAACATCACGCAACAAGGGTGGGCCCCATCACACACGTGAGGCGGGCGATCAGGTGGTCTCACCTTTCCTGTAGGGGAGGGAAGCTGACAACTTCCTTGGCCCTTCCTTGACATCGAGGAAGAGGCCCTTCTCTGGGAACCCTCCGTGAAGGATATTCGGAGGGTGAGTACTCGGAGGAGGGCTTTCTCTGCGGTGGCGCCCAACCTATGGAATGTGCTCCCCAGAGAGGTCCGCCTGGCACCGTCCTTATTTGTTTTTCGGCGCCAGACCAAGACCTTTTTATTTAAATGCTATTTTAACTGTTAATGATTTATTTGTTGGTTTAAATTGACCAGGCTGGATCCACTATTTTATTTTATTTTTTGTATTTTATTTATTTGATGAATTTTTTGTATTTTATATGGGATTTTGATGATTGTAAGCCGCTCCGAGGCTCATGCGATGGGGCGGCATATAAGTTGTTTAAATAAATAAATTGAACATTTTCTTTTCTGGCCCAGCTAAAATAACAGAAGTGAATATTCGACGCACTTGACTGCGAATTAAGGCTTTTGCCTTTGAAGGCCAAGCTGAGCCAGTTGTTCCCACTTAAATGCGTCCCTTGCTTGTTTTTGAAGAAAACAGACGTCTCCAAAGCTGTGATGACCAGACACCACATGCGGTATAAAAGCCTCCGCCACAAACTCATTTTATGAAATGGCGCAACTGGTTATTGCTTAACCTCCATACAAATTTGTAAATGGAAGATAAATTCTTAATGCGGTAGTGAAAGGATGAGAGCATAATTTGGAAAGCAACAGAGTTCATAAACAGTAAAGCTTATTATGATGCTTTTCAGAGGTTATGAAGAAGCCCAAGTGATAATTCCAAGGGAAAAGCGGTAAGAAAAGCATTCCTATTGCACTCTGGGGTGCTGAAAGCACCCCACAAATATTATCTCAGTCCTGCTCACAGCAGCCTCCCGTGGGAGAGGGAGAATGTGCAGTCTGCCTAAAGCCACCCAGGGCATGCCTGGCTAACGGAAGAGGTGACGTGTTTCTGGCCCACCTCTTGCAATCTTCCAGCCTTCACCCAGCTCCCCTTAGAGTATTCGTCCCATAAAAATGCTCCTTTTAGACATTGGCTGATAAGAAAACCTAGTTTTTGTTCTATTCTGAACTCTAAGTTTTTTCTTTAAAAGGCCCTAAATTGCTCACATGTTCAACCTCTATGGTTCCTGCTCTATTTAGACTCTCAGTGCATTACAACACCCACAGTTCTTCTGGTACAGACAGTCCATTATTGGAAATATTTGGTATTATAACATATAATTTGTCTTCATTCTTAGGAATCCAAGAACTGCTCAAAATTCTGCATGTACAGAATCACAAAATGTGGACATTCCCCCTTTAAGAGACGCAGAAGAAAGGGATATAGCATTTAAGGAAAGCAGGGTTTTTTTCCACCCTTTTGCGTGAATGCAGCCAACCCCTTCCCACCGCCTGTTTGGAATGCGCTCTTTCCCTCCACGCTAGCCTCAGCTTCCACGCTGACATTTTTATAGATGCCTTCTTTCCACAAAGATGAACTAATAAGATAAACACTTGGTGCAATTAAATCGGAAAATGACGTAGCCAGTTTTTTGAGTAGGTGTTGCAGAATTCAAATAGAGCGAGGGAAAACAGTTCAGAAAAGACAATGGTTCAAATGACCAGACTTTATGGATGCAATAAATGCAATAAGCCAGTGTGGTGCAGCGGTCAAGAGCTGGGACTGGGGCTCAGACGATCCGGTTCGGGTCCCCACTCAGCCATGGAGCCAACGGGGTGACTTTGGGCCAGTCACAGACTCTCAGCCCGACCTACCTCACAGGGCTGTTGTTGTGGGGATAAGATGGAGGAGGAGAAGGATGTAAGCTGCCTTGAGCCCTTTGTAGGAAAAAGGCAGGATATACATCGAAAACTAAATAAATAAATATAAACAAACAAACAAACAAACAAACAAAACTTTCATTTCGCCAGGCAAAACTCACATGCTCACAGCTTCAGGATAGACATCCTGCGCACAGTAATAGAGTCCCAACCCATTACTGCACGCACAACCAACGAGGTAAAGCAGCATTTTATTGTGCAACATGTTGTTCCATGAAACCCTTTCTTGCTGAATAGGGAACTTGCACAACAGCGCATTGCAGCAGGCCCCTTCACAATAGCCCAGTGCAATAGCGCACGAGTAGGGAAGCTAGTACATGCAAGAGTAAGAACTCTGAATGGGCCCTGCACCCTGCGCCAGACAACCGCCTCTGCGCTTCTGGGCATAGGAATGCTTTAATCTGAACAGCCGGGTCTCAACCCAGACCATTACTGCCACCGATTGCAACTTACCGCGATCCTTCACTTTGAAGTCATACAAAAGGTTTACTTTTCATGCTCCATAATCCTCCGCTTTAACTTATGGGAAAGACAGAGGTTCCTGGTCGCCAAGCTGTGCTTCTTTCCCAGAGGTATCAGCCAAGCCTGGCTTGCAGCAAAGGCGCAGAACTTGCCCAGTCACCAGATTCCCCCTTCCCCGTGGCCCTGGAAGAGCGGGTTCTTTCGCTCCATCTCAGGAAAAGGCCACGCCAGGCCTTCTTCCGCAGAAGGTTTGGGCTTGCTTGGGGCACGCACACCCTTTTCTATCCAGCAGGAAGTGGTCGAGGAGAGATGGAAAGAACTGAGCATGTTCAGCCTTGAGAGGAGAAGGCTGAGGGGAGGTAGGAGAGCGCCTCCAAAGTTCTCGAAGGGTTGTCACAAAGAGGAAGGCCATGATCTCCTCTTGATCATCCCAGGGGCAGGACGGAGTAACAGACTCAAGGTGCAGCGAGCCAGGTTCCAGCTGAACGCTGGGAAGAACCTCCTGCCTGCTAGAGCAGGACGGCAATGGCACCAGTGACCCGGGGAGGTGGTGGGCTCTCCCACGCCGGAGGCATCCAAGATGCAGCTGAGAGGGACGGTGGAACTTGGAGGCCTGCCCTGGGCACGGGGTTCGACCCGATGGCCTTCTGGCCCTTCCAACTCAATTGCTCTCTGATTCTATGGCTTGGCTTCCCTCCTGCACTTTCCATCCAGAGAGTATAGCAAACTTGCAGTCTGATCGTCCCCGGGTCAAGTAATCATAAAAATCTTTTACTTTGGAGACTTGCTCTAATTGGAAACACGTCAAATCTTCTATAGCCCGAAGTCTTTCAAGTTTCAGTTGTTGAATTTACCAGGCACCTACAAGGCTCAGGAGAACCCAGCATGAGCCTGACTGGATTTGGAGCTGGAGGGAATCACTGAACGCTGCAGGATGCAGAGGACAGATGGCCTGCCAGAAGCACCCTGCCTGCAGTCTGGCACACGCTCTTGTGTTCTTGCCGTCCTTGAGCTTCCCACATTCTACACATGATGCCGGACAAAGCGGCACCTGCAGGGTGGTGTCTCCAGCCGCTTTGGGCTTGTGGGCACCCTCAGGAGGCTGAGAACGGGCCCCGCCGAGGAAACGGTCACCCCTTCCTGGTGGCCGGGGCCTGCTTCGTCAAAGTGAGCTGAGGTGGGGGGAGAAGCGATGAGGTCAGAGACGGGGAGTGGGGCGAAATGCAAGACTGGGGCAGATGGAAAACAGCTTTTCCCTTGCCTGTTGCCCACCAAGAGGGATCTGCAGCAGGTCCTGAACACAGAGGAGTACCGGGTACTCCAGTGCACTGCAAGGTGCTTATTAAAAATCAACAGGAGGGTGGACGAGCCCTGGGGAAGTGGCTGGAGGCCCTGCGGCTGCCTCCGGGATCCCTGTTTTAACCTAACACTCAGTCTAACTCTAATTTGCTGGGGAACAGGGAAGTTTTCACATTAAATTGAATATAAACAGCTGTAGTCTGAAAATTATTACCTGAATCTGGCATCTATACTCAAGCCCGGCTGATGCAACAAAAAGTATTCTACCTACCTGGTTCTGATTTTATTTTGTCATTTTAATGTGGGGTGCAATTCCTTTTACAGTATTTGTAAAATGTATGTGCACATTTCACTTTGTCCACTGGAAAGTTCATTCAAGTGTCAGGTATTGAGGAGATCTATTCTAAGCATTAAAGGATTTGCTTTTATACAGTGAGTAATTTCAGAAAGGGGTTTTGGAAGAGACACTCACCACTGGCTGCTTAGTGATGTCCACTAAGTCTTTGATGTTGTAATACTGGTGTTTTTCAAATGCTGAAAACAGCATGTCCAACACTTGCTGCTTCTCAGCCCGAGCCCGTTTTCCATCTTCTTTTTTCTTTCTTTCATATTCAATCTGTTATATCAAATCACATAAATTAAAAACCGCTTCTAACATGCTCCAGGAAAAACATCCTGTTCATCTGCAGCAGCAAGAAGACAGGAAAACTGCAAAGCTGTCTCTACCATGGTGTGACCAAGAAAGAGCTTAGTTGGGAGACAAACCGAAGGATAAACCAGATTACATCTACTTCTTATTTTTAAAGGAGAACGTGCTTCATTGCACAAAGCATTTTAACCTATTTATGGGATTCCCAGGGTGGCACTTGCCACAAACCCATTCTAATGTTAGTTCCAGAGGAACATTCTTTTCAGAAATGGAAAGTATCTCAATAGATTCCCAAAAATCTCTAGGCAAGTATATATACTTTTTGACTTGCCAAAGCACAAGTTGCACACCACTGACAGAGGAACAAAGTTCCCTTCTGCCATGCATGCAGAAGAGAACTGTGCTGCACCAAATTTGCACGGGAGCACAAATAAGGTTGTGCTGAAAGGTTATTTGTTCATGGCTATGTTTCCAGAACCTCACAACTAACAATATTAAAACAGCAAAAATACTAGAGTCCCTGCAGAATCTGAAGCTACATGCAACATATTAAACTGTATGCGTAAGACTTATAGCAAAAACCTATGTCTGTTTACACAGAAATAAGTCCTGCTAGGTTCAGTGTGTTCTACGGGTGATTATGCCAAGCATTCTGGTGAGAACGCAGCTCTTCGACACAAGAGTGTGGATCTCACATCCCGAGTTGAACAAACCCAGCCAGGTTCTGCACTGTAAGCTTCTAGTATCTTTTGAGCAGCCGCACTCTGGGCATGTGCAAGCGACTTACATTATACTGGTGGTTAGCCACTGGCTTGTAATTTGTTGTCACCGCTTTGTCCAGTTGCATGGTCCAGCTGACAGGTTTAGAAGATTCCTCTATCTGCAGCCTGAAAACATAAAGAGCAACATCATTCGGAAAAGTGCGAGCTCACAGCGGGGACGCCCACACATCTGGATCCCGCGCACACTGCCACTGGCCCCACGCACATAACTCAGCATGAAAATGCCACTCACACAGCTATCACAGGCCTCTGTCCTACAATGAGACCTCGTGCGCAAAAGTGGTGTGAGAGGAAGGCACCGCTGAGGAAGCAGGAGCGCTGAGCTGCAGAAGGTACGTATCTGCGTGCTCTTCATAGGACGTCATCAGGCATTAGCACACCAACGAAAATGATGCAGCGGCTTTGAGGCACAGTCAAAGCACCTAAAGGCAATTTCTGTTTCTTGCAGCAAGTGTTGCTCATACCGACCGAACAAAAGATGTCCGGGAGGAGAGCATTTCAAGGTCTATTTAGAACATAAAACAGGGCAGCATTTTTTCCCCCGAGGACTTTTTTAAAACCCTGGAGACACAATGCCTCTGTAAGCATGCTGTTACCACATTATGTCCCCTACACCTACCACAGTAGTTTTTCTCCTAGGTTAGCTTCTCATGCACATTCCAGATTGATCGGTGAGTCATTACAGCCTGTTATTTCCCTGACTTTTATTATAATGACAACAGGAATCTACAAGCACGACTGATCGCTCTGTGTGAAACATAACGCTAAAATGGAATCAAACGGCGGTAGAGATATAAAAGTACACATGAAGCTTAATTTAGCTCCGAGTTTGCAAAGTTTCCAAGCCCACTTCATTCTGTACATCCAATTATCGGTAGTCTCGATTTCTCAAGGGAGGAGATTAATATCAGCAACAGCTTATACAGTCATGGCTAAATGGGTCCCATGTTCAAATTGCACGTCAGCTTTGGAGGCCGATGTGCTTGGGGCAGTCTTTATCCTCTTGGCCTTGCCGCCCCAGTCTACGACACGCTCCTGCCAGCTCATGACCTTCAGCAGCTCTTTTCTGCCCCACAAAGAGTGATGGGTGCGACCAGTGGCGAAGCCCTGTGGGACGTCCTTCCTGGCGTCTCGGCCAGACACACTTCCAAAAGGCAATTCATCTTCAGCATGATATCCTTTGGTATTCTGATGTTTTCATCTTTTGATATTTTAGTGTTTATTAAGTTGGTTGTTGTATGATTGGGGGTTTTTTGGGTAGGGGCTAGACTCTAGCCTGCCCCAAGAGGCATCTGTGAATTGGACGGCGCATCAATTTATTAAGTAGATGATGACTATGAAGGTAACAAAAGAAATCCTCTGAGAACTCTAGATAAATTCTGCACATCGTCACCACATGTATATCCAATCTTTTTCCCTCTTCAGAAACTCTCTCCTCTGGTTCATCCTCTCAACGACCCTGCGAGGGAGGCTAGGCTGAAAGTCTATGGCCAGCCCAAAGTCATCACGGGCCCTTCTGGGCCGACTGCGGTTTAAAAGCTGGACCTCCAAGCCCCACTCCCTTTTTCACCATCATGCCACACCGGCTGTGCATCCGACTGTCTCCTTTCATCAGCACAGTCATAATCAGGCTTTCTAGAAGAGAAAGGAAGCCATGGCGTCCTTGTGACGCTTGGGCCTTTGCTGCTTGCCCCAATTTATGGAAGAACCAGCGCTCCTGATCAAAAGAACGCAACCGAGCCCTGGGTGGAGTCCAGCAGCAGTAGCCGCACTGAGGCCCAGAACTCCAGCCTCCTTATCCACAGTGTACCTGCACCCAAGGCTGGGCCTGTGTGTGAAGGACTGAAGCTGCTCGTCCTGGCAAAAGCGTGACATGAAGGAGCTCTGAACACCCCAACGCCACTGCTCTCAGCTCCACCACCCACCACACGGGATGCGGTCATCAGGGCTGGCCGTGCCTCCGCAGCCAGCTGTCATGAAGACGCAGCCCCTTCTGGCTCGCTCACTCGCGGCGTTTTTACAGGGAGAGCCCATCATGCCGCGTGATGCCGCTGGAATGACGCAAAATAGGAGGGCTGCCCAGGAAGCACCCCCTTTTGTCATGGTGTTTTATTCTGAAGCATCTCTGCTCTCGCCCCTTCTTTCCCCCTTTGCCTTTCACGTCTCTGTCAGCTTTTCCTCTGCCCCTTTTCGATGGAACGCGCTGCCTTTCCTGACGTCTGCCCCCCTCCCGACCTGCAGCAGTCTGCACAGCGTGCCCCTCTGCTTCAGAACTTCTCCTCGTCTGCGTCCCTCTCTCAGGCAGTCTCGTCATCTGCCCTGCAAGGCAGTGAGCAGGGCCCATTCCTGTTACCGCAACTGCTGTGCAGCGCCCGTCTTCCAGGCCCAGCGCGACGGTTTTACAGTGATCTCGCAATTACTGCACTAGTATCAACGCACTTCGTACTGCACAGAAATAACACAGCCAGGTAAGAAAAGGTTCCTCAGGTAGAGCGTGCTCTGCTTTCCTGAAGTCTGCTCAGCAGGAGACACGAAACAGGAGGTTCCCGAAGAAGCAAATGCAGCACTCAGAAATAGAAGCGAGGCAGGATCCCTGGCGGGCCGCAGGGGCCGGGATGAACCCGTAAGCCTGAGCGCTGGCTGTACTCGGGGAGCCACGAGGGGCCTCCGACGGAGCTGGGGCCAAAAAGGTGCTGCGCTGTTTCCGGCTGTACTGGCACTAAGGACAGCTGCAACACATCGGCAGCAGGAGGAATTGCAGATGATCTTCCCAACTCAGGGAAAGCGTTGCCACACGACACGTGAGCCGAGACCCCCCACTCCCCCCGCGTCCCATATGCCACACACTCTTCCTCTCTGCTTGCATGAACGCACGGAGCAGCTCTGCGACCGGCCTTCTGTCTCATGCCTCCCGGATCGCACACAGAACAGCGAGTCTCTCCTCTCCTCTCCTCGTGCTGGACAAGCTTCATTAGCACATTACATTTCCTTGCCATTAGGAACATTGTCCACCCTGCTCCACAGGCGGGCACGGGGCGGCTGCCAAACTCTTCGGGAACGCGTTAAGAGGAAAAAAGGAGACTGGATGCCCGGATGTGGAGCAGCAAGAGCCCACGCTCCGCGACGGGAGAGTGCAGGGACGGGATACGGAAGTGACAAGCAGCTGGGGTCGTGGCAGGCCCCGGTGTGTGTCCAGGCGTATTGGCGAAGAGGAACGACGAGGCACCGAGCTCTTCAGGGGCTTGCAAAGCATGCTTCGTGTCGCAGGTCAAGGAGCCATATGCTCCCTATGGAGGCTCAACTTCCCTGCTCTACCTTCGAACTGTTTCGTTGGGCAGATTTGACGGCATTTTTTGAGAGAGCCGGCACAGCTCAAAGGATAAAGCTTTTCGAGGCAGTATTCAAATACTGCAAGATCGTTTTCAGGAATCGTCAAGATGAATGTTTTAAGCGGGGACGAGGAGCCCGCTTCAGCTGGATCCTGACTAGGAAATTGGAGGCCACATGCCAAGCACTGTCGGCCACCCCGCTGCACCATCTCTCTCGTTTCTTTGAACAATCCCCGTACACCAATCGACACGCTCGCCTTGGCCCGCTCGGGCCTGCTCACAGTCCTTTTGCCCCATAGCCCAGCTTTGTTCTTCCGTGCCCCTTTCAACGCAGCTTGAAACTACCGAGGAAGCTCAGAAGACTCGCCCCTCCCGTTCCGTGCAAGTCCAACGCGTGACACTAGAAGGTTCACATGGGCGTGTGCAAGGGCAGCTTCGTGCAGCCAGCCTTGAACGCCCGCCTGAGTCCTCTGAGTGTGGCCTTTCTGCTGAACGCGCACAGAGCGCCTGCCCCAAGCCGCCCTGTTCTTTGTGCTCATGGCCACTAGCTGTTTTGGGTGTTCTCAGCCTGACTTCCCCAGAAATGGAAACAACGCAACAACTTTTCCTTGGAGCTTTTTCCTACATGCAGTCCTTTCTTATTTAAGAGTTTGAACAGCAAAATGCTAAGAGCAGGTGATGGCCAACTTGCATCCAATTCCTCTAGTCATATTTCACTACATGGAACATACAGGATTGCTTGTTATCTTTCACACTCTTGCCGTAGCCATACTGAAATCTCAGTCTACACTACTTCACAGGGTTTCTGTGAGTATAGCATTGAAAGGAGGAGGAAGAAATTTATGTAAGCTGCCTTGAATTCCTTGGAAGGATAAAAATTTAATAATAAATAAATAAGGATTAGGTTCTTAATGGATCATCCTACAACAGAGAGGAAAATAATGCATGGGTGCAATACTCTCACACCTTTGAGGCAAAGCCAGCTCCAGACTTTTCTGCCTGGGAAGCCAAGCCACAATTGCACTTCAAGACATTTGTGAGATCATATTCAGAATCTATAACAACAAATGAATTTATGCTCCATCTTTGTAAACAGAGCGTGAGCAAGTTTTGAAAAAAAAAATGTGGATCAAAACCAATCCCCGATCCAATTCAGGCTGCCAAACCGTTCCAGTCATCCCACCCTGGGAGGCGGTTGAGGCCCATCAGTGAGGGTGTTGAAGGACAGGCTGGACATGCACATGGTGGGCATGTCATGAGTGGAGCAGGCTGAAACCGGGGGTCAGACTAGATGGCCCGGGAGACCCCTTCTGACTTGCTCTCCTTCTATGTTTCTATGTCCCAGAATACCTTGTTGCTAATCTTAATCCCCTGTAAATGCAATTAACTTGCAATAACTTGCAATTAATCTTACATTTTTCTATGGCATGTATATATTTGTGCAATACTTAATAGTTGTCCCCGGGGGGGGGGGGGGCATCAGCTAACAGAACAGCACCTGCCTGCAGGATATGTTCTCCTGGGCCAATGAACCCTTCCCCAGATGTGTTCCAGAGGTTTGCAAGACCTTCTGGAGCGGATTCCTGGGAGTACAGAGGAAGAGAAATAGGAAAAGTTCTGTTACCCCAACAAAACCCTGCTCATGTAATGTTGGGTGTCACCCTATTGGCTTCCGTTCAACTTCTCTCTGATCCTAAAGCTCCAACTGCAAAATCCCCATCAGTACAAAACAATGAACAAGTCTTCCCCTTTGATGTGTCTTTAGCCAAAGAGGCACTCAGATTAAAAAGACATTTTTCCCGAAAGCGATTGAGTACGATGACTAGGAAATAGCAATCAAAACCCATTATTAATAACTTTGATTCCTCTGCCATTAGGCTTGCAGAACAGAACCACAAAGAGGCGGGTTTTGAGGTCTTCCATTTTCAGATATTTGTTCTCTAAAATGCAGCTTTTACATGGAAAGCTCTCCTCAAACCTTGGGAAGCTTTTTCATGAATGCATTTTATATGAGTAGGAGAGGTGTTGAGCTGGAATTTCAAGCGGGAGCAAGGTCCTCTTTTCTTCCTCCCTCCCTGAAAAGGATCCTTTCTCAGTTCAAGGGATGCCTCACTCTTCCCCATGCAGAATACTGAAGACTGTGTGATAATTGCTTGGCCTCTGCAAAGGCTTGATGCTGTGGCAAGCTTCTGGCCTTGAGGAATGTATTTGCAGAGAGACTGCAATACGCTCAAGAGCATTAGCCAAACCCAGTTTTCATTTTTCTAGAAGGCCTACGCACAAGCACCGGCGATGCTTTGCCTTCTGCAGCAGCTGCAACTGGAACAGCAAAGTTTATACCAGCAACCCTGATGAGGGGATGTTAGCGTCTTCCAACAAACCACTGAAGGAGCCTAGGGCTATTTTTTAAAATCGCTGCTTTTCATCCAGGCATGGTCCCAAATGGACGTAAATCCTCAGGATGAAGGAAAAGGAAAAGGCTGAGGCAGACGACCCCAGTGCCCAATGCACGAGAAGGCCAGGCGCGTAATAGCCCTCGTGGCTTCTCAGCCTTCCTGTGCAGACTGGCTGCGGTTGGCTGGATGTGCGTAATGACCCCCAGCAATGCCACTTGCGGTGTGATCTGAGCCTGGCAAAAGCAGCTAGTTGGGGTGCTCAGCCCACCACCCAGAAACCATGGCTGCTTTGTTTGCATGGCAGCCCTTGTGAAGCGCTTCAAATACGGCTGCGACCCCGAACTGAGGTGGTGCGATGGAAGCACGTCCACACCAAAGCGGGTTGGATTCAGGGTTCTGCTCTGTGCCAAGGGAGAGAGCTGTTGGGTGGGGTCTGGGGAGGGTTTGCCTGGGGAAGCGGGGCATCTTCAGGAGAGGCCAAGCGCCTGGCCAAGACCGGAAGCACAGAACAACCAGCTAGACTCCAAAGCAGCCTTCAGGAAAAACTGGGGATGGTGAAGGAGGAGGTCTGGAGCCACAGCAGCCAGAGACCGTAAGGGAAGCCCGATAAACTGCATTAAAGGTCCGGGGTGGTGGGGAGGGGGAGTCAAATCTTACCAGAAGGTAACCGCCTAACACGCCATCATTGCCACAAGTGGGGCAGGGAGGTGCAACCTGGAAAGCTTGGTTAGGAACTAATGCTTCTATAGCCTGACTGGTGGTAAATTGTTGAAGGCTTCTTTTAAGTAATAACAACTATGCAATAATCAATGTTCTTGTTTTAGTGCCTTTAGATTAAGCATTCTGCATCTTTGTTTACTATACCTCTGCCTTTGATCTGTTTGCTCCACAACTAATGGGTGCTTTAGAAAGGGCGTCAATGTTCAGCAAAGGCGAGTAGATTTATGGTAATAGGAGCAGCGATGTCCCACACAGGGGAATCTGCCACAGTGGGCCTGTGAGGAGGTGTTCCTCCACGTCCCTCAGGGAGGGATAATGGACGGGCATCCCTTCTGCAGAAGGAAATGAAAGACTGTGTGCAACGGCATAAAAATCTACAAGTCCGCGAGTGGCGGGACTGGCGAACACAAGCAGGGCTGTGGCGGCATCGCATGGGCCACCGGAAGGCTTTCCTGAAATACTGCACCTGCCAAGCAGCGAGCCAAAGCGGTGACGGGGGATTGTGACCGTGCCTTGGCAAGGCATGGGTCATCCCTCAGTGGACGTATGAAGCAGGAGCTTCGACCGGCGTGGCCACGCCTGAACCGGAGGCACTCTGAGGTTCTGTGAATGGGCATGAAGCTGCTGCGTGCCACTGCCGACCGGCGTGAAGCCCAGCCCTGTATGAACTTTTTTTGTAAAGAAGGACGACACGGCCACGAGTTTGGGGCACTGAGCGGTAGCAGAAGCAGCTCTTGTTCCAAACAGCTGCACAGCTTAAGAAGGTTGTTTGGAGAGAAATCCCCCAAGGCACAGCTACAGCCCACACACATCAGCTTGTCGGTGCTGCTGTTCCCCCCCCTTGCATGCCTCCCCCCCCGCTGAGAACGCTGTTCCAAAATCCGCAACACAGAGCAAGTGAAACAAAAAGGCCATTTTAGAGCTCGCTGGCGCCTGTGCTCAGAAGGGAACGCAGAAGACGGAGCTGGATTCCCATTTCCTGCAAAGAGATGAAAAGGAGCAGCCTGGGCCCTGGACAAAACATTTGTAGGACACACCCACTGTGGAATTCTTTGGGGATTAATTAGGGACGCTTTATCAAATGACTTTCACACATGATTGTGTTGGAAACAAACCAGAAGGTGACTGCATTGCACTCACAGAGTGCTGCTGTTGGGGAGGGGAGGGAGCCCATAGGCAGCCTCCACTCCATGTGGCCCAGCTGTCCAGGATGGGGTGGGGGACTAGGCAGAGGGTCTCCACAACATGGCATCAGCAGAGCCCCCCCCCCAGAGGCAGCATGACTCCCCCTGCAATGGCCCCCTGGCCCTCGGGTTCCCCAGAGGGGGTTCCCACACTCGGCTGTTTTATTGCTGGCTTTAGCTTTTGTTGCTGAAAGCCAGCCTGGTTCTCCTTATATGGAGGTGTGGCAGAGAAACCTCTGGATATAGTATTTAAAAAATTAATATAAATATTTAAAAAATTACAAAATAGAATTAAAAATTCACCAACTGTAATGCTAAACATATTTGACTAAAATAACTGCACCTTATTTCCTGTGTACTCCTCTCCCCGCCTCCTCTCTCTCTTTCCTCGTGTCAGGTTGAAGACAGTACGGTCCTTGGGGCAGGGACCTGTCCTCCTGCATTCTGCAAGGCACATTCTGGTGCCCGCCATCATCACCCCTGTGGCCCCCAGGCAAGGGCGAGGACGGGCATCGTCTCCTCACAGTCTCCCGGTTGTGTGGAGGTGCTTTTGCTCTGTGGCTCTCTGCCGGTCACAGACCACCCCCAAGCCCCCAAACCTGACCCACGTTGCTGTTTGTGCTGTGGGTGGGGGATAGAACCCGCCCCCCCCCCCACTGCTGTGGGTTGTGCCATGTGGCAAAATGACAGTGGTGTTATCTGAATTTTCTGGCACATAGAAAGTGACACAGCCACCGAGACAGAGGCAAGCAGCACCCGCCAGCTCAGGACTGCGGAGAGTTCTCGGTGCAGCTGGGAAAGGCCGGCAGAAGGCGCTTCCCCAATGCATTTGCAGAGGCAAACATGGATGAGCTCTTCCCTGAGGCCGCAAGGGGACGGGGGCCACACGCGGGGGCATGTTTCCAGCGGCATTTCAGGGAACAAGGAACGGCAAGACGGAGCAAGACTGGCAGGCGGGGTGCCCAGTTCTGGGCTACATGAGCCGATGAGCGAAGCAACTTATGTCACCCCATGCACAAACTGCCAGAGAAATGTTGGCATTTGCGCTTTCCAGACTACAGCGTCTTAATTAGCAGTTAATTAGCAGAGTTCTTTGCTATGGGATGTAGATGTTAATTCATGTGCACTGATGTTTTATGTACCAGGGAACCTCAGGGTGTGTGTGGGGGGTGGGGTGGACAAGACGGAGCAGGTGCTGGAAGGAAGGAGTGCACGGGGAAGTACCGAGCTGGCGAAACGGGCAGGGGCTGAGAGAACCGCCCCGGGCAGCCGATGAAGGGCCTCGCCAGCTAGACAAGGAAGGGGGGTGTCGTGGCTCGGCCCTCATGGCAGCAGGGGCCAGGATGGATCCCGACAACCTAGGTAGTCCCGGGGCTTTATGTCATTTAGGGCTGAGGCCGAGATGCCTGTGCCTGGGCCCGGGATCCAAAGTCCGTCTGTGGCGGGTGGACTGAAGAAGGCAGGGGCGACGGGGCATGTGAGGCACCATGCCTTTAGAACATCATTCACTCTCTGTGCATGCGTGCGTGTGCGTGCGTGCACAGACAGAGAGGTATTTCAAAGGCAAAACTCGGCGGCTGGTGCTTGACAAAATGGTAGGCAGTGGATTACAGGGTGCTCCTTTCTGAATCCCACTACCTGGACAGGTGCAGCATCACGCCTGCCTTGCAGCAGAAAGTGGAAGCGTGACATGAAGGCAGAGGCGGGGCAGCCTTACCTTTTCAGCTTCATGTAGTTTTCACTGGCTGCTGGCCTGCACTCTGCACGCTGAACCACGATGCCTTCTATCGACAGTTTCTCTTGAATAAAAGGAGATCCAGATTAGCACCAGGACTCGAACAAGGCAAGTGCTGAGCACTTTGAAAAGGCTTATTATTTATGTCCTACTATTAATGCTTAGAATGCAACAAAAGTTTCTTTCTATATATGGCTGTGAATCCCCCAGAAAGCTTCAGCTGCTGGGAAGTACAGAAACTAAACAACAACAACAACAACAACATTCCATAATAGAGATCAGTCCAAACAAGAATTCTGACAAAACCAACCATCAGTTATGGACATGTGTCTCTGTGCTTCGTGGGCCTACTATCCCAGTTTATGAAAAAGATGGTTTCCCGGGGCCCTCAAAAGATGGCCACCTGTTCCTTCTGGGGAGCTTTACCCTGCCAATGTGAAGCGACCACCAGGGACATGGGAGCACAATTACAATGGCTTTGCCTATACAAATTCACGTTTTGGGTGCATCCCGTGTTTAACTGCCTTTCATTTCAACAGGTCTTCTCTGAGTAACTGGACACAGCCCTTTGTTTTGCTAGTATTCCAATTGTTTTTATACTTTGCTGTAAAGCGCCCAGAGTTTTGGCCATGGGCAGCACAGAAGCGGTTAAACAAATAAATAACGCAAGAGGATTTGGTAGAAATTATCCTTACCCAGCTAGTCCCCCTCCACATGCAAGCTCATTGCATCCATTGCATGCATTTCAACAGACTTTTAGCTGAGCTTGCAGAACTGCTCCGCCAGACGAAAAGGCTGACTCTCCGAGCAGCTGTGCAACTGTCCTGCCCAGGGGATGAAGCTGAGCAGACTGCAGATTTAGGAACCAAGGACGATGGAACTGTAGAAAGGAGGTCCAGTGCTCCGGTTTCTTCAGGCTGGGCGCCCTTTCCAACAATGCCAGCTCTTTGCTGAGTTGCACAAGAATTCCTCTGTCTGAGTGTGCACACATGCTAAATATATTTAGCATTTTTCATATATATGAAAGCATCTTAGCATTTTTTCTTATATATGAAATGCATCTAGCATTTTTCTCTCGGATATATGAGGGAAAAACACAAACACCTGGAGGTTCTTTGGTACATAACTACACACACACACACACACACGGATGAAACATGTCATTTCATTTTACCAGAAACACTGAGAAGGGAGATATAAGTGCACCTGCAGCACTGTAAAAAGATTCGTACTTCCACTGGATGGTGATGGAGGACCTGCTCTCTCCCCACCAATGCCAGATGAGAGCTTTTTGTCATGGACTGGGAAGCCTCCACATTACAATGCATGAAATGCAGACTTTATCCTCATCCTTGGTTACAGACCTATTCCTTACTGCTGAGATCTGTTAGAGTGCACGCACATGCGCGCGCGCACACACACACACACACACACACACACAGAGCTGTTCATTCAAAGGCTGCCCGTGAAGGAGGCTGAAGGAGTTAATGCTTCCTTTTCCTTGCTGTGGAATGCGAAGCTGCCGGCACTGCCGCCTTCTTTCTGAATCCGGCAGCCTCTCTGCAGAAGTAAACACCCAGACTTTCACAGTGTCTTTTGTCTCATGCCTTGCTGCAAATATTTGCAAAAGCAAGAGCTCATTTTTAAAGACAATTTTTTAAGACAATGGGGCTTGGAGGGCACCACTGTCCCAGGGAGAAATGAGGCAGCCGTTCCATTCGCATCCTGTGGCATTTTCTCTCGCTCACTGATGTGTTGCTAAGCTGTGGTGTTATCTGATGTTACAGACCCGCCTGCTATCCCTCACACAGAAAGAGCAGCACTGTTTTAATGGAAAATAAAGCAACCTCTCAAATATTTCCATATAAATCGGAAAATGTATAGTAAGAATTAGCCATCCTTTCTATGCCCATAAAGGATATTTCTTCTCAAAGAAAAATGCAGAATACATTCTTCTTATGTTGTCAAAAAGCAGATTTTCCATGTGAATTGTTCATACAAGACATGCTTTTTAACACTGCTTTTAAACATAACTGCAAATGCGATACTACCCAAATTGCTGTCTAGGAGTCATACGCAAAGATGTTAATCACAATCAGCTTTGAAACTGGTAATCCAGATTTTTAGGAGATTATGATTTGTCAATCCTTTTAAAAAGCTATTTCACCACAAAGTTAAATGGCTAGTATTTGTCATTTCATTTCTAAGCCCTGCTTCAGTTTAAATGTTCAAATCCAAGAAAGAGTTAAATTTCCTCCAGCATCCACAAGAGCACCCCTCAATCACGTCAACTCCTGGGCTTCAAAGGAAAGGGTATCCGAAAGAAACCACGTTCTTCCCAGCCATCTTCTTGCCCTTACACAGTTAAATGCTAATTGTGTCTCACAGTCATATTCCCAGAACCACACGGCACACACGGCTTCTACGCCACCTACTGCAAAACTGTGCCGACAAGCCGAGGGAATGCTTGGAGCTCGCCCATGCTATCATCGTTCGAGAGCTGAATAAAGGTGCTTTCGGAAGAAATCTCCCTACAGCGCAAACGGAAGCCAAAGGAAAACCAAGGCGAGGAAGCGGTCGTCAGAATGGAGCACAAACCAAACAGACGCGACACGGAGCGTGATAATAAAAGCCAGGACTGGGAGGGCTGCGATCAAGGCAAGCATTGTAAAATGTCTCTGATTACTCTCAATGTTGGTGGATATCTTTATGTTACGCAAAAGCAGACCCTAACCAAGCACCCAGACTCCTTTTTGGAAAGAGTGGTAAACGGGAAAATTCTGTGCCCATCTGACGCAGATGGCCATTATTTCATAGACAGAGACGGTCTGCTGTTCAGGCATGTCCTGAACTTCCTGCGGAATGGGGAACTGCTCCTACCAGAGGGATTTAAAGAAAACCAACTTCTAGCACAAGAGGCAGAATTCTTTCAGCTTCAAGTGTTGGCTGACGCAGTGAAATCAAGGTGGGAGAAGGAACAGCTTGCCTCCAGGGAGACCACCTTCCTGGAAATAACAGACAGCCACGACCGTTCCCAGGGCCTGCGGATTTTTTGCAATGCTCCCGATTTCATAACAAAAATAAAATCTCGCATTGTACTCGTGTCCAAAAGCAGGCTGGATGGTTTTCCAGAGGAGTTTTCGATCTCTTCCAACATTATTCAGTTTAAATACTTCATCAAGTCGGAAAATGGAACTCGGCTTGTTTTGAAGGAAGATAACACTTTTGTTTGCACCCTGGAAACACTTAAGTTTGAAGCAATCATGATGGCTTTAAAATGTGGATTCAGGTTGCTGACCAGCCTGGATTGCTCGAAAGGGTCAATTGTTCACAGCGATGCACTTCATTTTATCAAGTAATTACTTCTTCTCTCAATAGACAAAAGGCCACAAGCATCAGCCTGCAAGTCTCATTAAACTTCAAGACATCGCAAAACGCTTTCTCCACCCAGCACTGCTGCTAAAGAAGAAACGTGAGCTAATGGTATGTAAACTGCCACATCCATCGATCGGTTCTTTGTGCCTAAAGTCAATAAAAAGATACTTACTAAACATGTTAAAATCAGACTGAATGCTGAAGCCATTTGCATCTATGCTTTCAAACACGCAGCTAAACTGTTTGTATGCTTTTTGGGCTAACATGCATTACCTCTCGGGCCATTCACAAGTGATAAAAGTATTTTCTTCTTAACGATGGACAAAGCATCTCCTTTCTACTGAATATATCCTGGTTTTCACATGGAAATTAAGTTTAGCCTCTAACTGGTTGATTTAAATGTAGATATGACACTGAAGTTCTACAGAACAATGGAATTAAAGAGAATATATCAAGATAGCCTCTTGATTTTAATAATACAGGGGATCTCAAGGCCTGTACGTTTGAAAACATCGTATTTTCAGCTACAGAATCAGATGCCTGAAAGAAACCGTGAGGCCAGGTAGTCTAAATCTCCTGCCAAAAGAGTGCCGTCCCCTACTGATCAGTGCTTATGACAGATCCCAGAATGAACAGCTTCGAACAACAAATCTATCCATCATTTAAAAATATCTGTTTTTCAGGAAATGCCTGATAGCAGAAGAGTAAAAACTACGTTTACTACCAAAACACAGTTTTCTCCCGAGGCAGACGCTATGCCTTTTGAACAAGAGCTTCAGACCTCGCAACACTGGCTTATGAACCAGGAAGCCAATTTCTGAACTTCAGATAGCCCACTTGTTGATATGGCTTTTACAAGGAACCATGTTTATCTGACTTTTGTAAAGATAATATGCTTTACACTATAATTAATTGGTAAATGTGGCATGCTTATGTTTCCTGGGAACATTGCACAAGCAAGAAACAAAGCCCAAAATTTAATTTTCACTCTTGAACCAAAGGACTTTCTTTCCAAGATGTAACAGCCAAGTTTGCCATTTCATCAGCATAAAAGCCAATATATCAAAACCAACCAATTTATTTAATCACAATTATTTATATCCCACATTCAAGATAGTAAACCTTTGAGGAGGTTTAAAAGCATATTGATAAAACCACAATATTGAGATATTAAGTCATCAAGATCATTCGCATAAGGCAGCTGAAAAGAGATGGCTAAAGGGTAGGAGAAATCCAGTTGGACAAATCTAGATGCTTTTTCCACCTCCTTCTCTTTCTTCCAGAATCTCCTGTTAACCTCAGTTAGTAGATATAGCACTTTGTACATCCAGGGAAGTAGACAAAAGAAATTAACAAAAGATCATGACAAAATAAAATTGCTGATCTTTAAGCACAAGAGTTTCCACTGATCATAGTTACCCCTCTGAAGATAATTCCAAGATATCCAGATTGCAATGCTTGGTACAAAATGGGTTCTGGACAGAAGACGGACAGGAAAGCAGGTTCTCCGCCAAGTTTACATCCTGAACTGACTACAACAATTTGCTGAAACGTAAGTCAATAATCAGAATGAGGAAAGGTTTCAGGCTAGATAGCACTGAGAATTATGCCTAGAGGTTTTCCATATTTCTGCAAGTAAAAAAATATATAAACAGTCCCATTATGGAACACAGAATTGTAATTCTCAAAAAGTCAATAAATAAGAATGACTTGGCACTGGTGGAGTGTTTTTGACAGTTCAAAGTACCCTGTATGCATTAACTTGAGGCGATCTTTACAGTATCGGTATAAACACATCAGTGTTGCGACACCACGTTGCATGAGAAAAAATGTGAGCCAGTGTGGTGTCATGGTTAAGAGACTCGGGTGATCCGGTTTCTAGTTGCTGCTCAGCCATGGAGCCAGCTGGGTGACTTTGGGCTGGTCAGCCCAACCTACCTCACAGGGTTGTTGTTGTGGGGATAAGACAGAGAGCAGGAGGAGGAGAATGATGCAGGCCGCTTTGAGTCCCTTGAAAGGAGAGGCAGCGGGGTATGAATACCAGACAGACAGGCGGTCGTGCCTCAAGGCCACCGAGTACTCATCTGGGAGGGAAGAGGCCGTGGCTGCGACTTTCCCCAGCCTGCCAAGTGCCGCCTCCTTTCCATAACCACTGCACATGCTTGCCAAGTCACCTGAGCCCAGGAAGGATGGGTGGGGTGGGGTGGGGTGGGGTGGGGGTGTGTCTTCCAAGGCACCCTGGAACTGCAGGACAGGCACGGTCTGTGGGCTGGTTTGGGAGTTACCGACTGCTGCCCACCTTGCCGGGACCTGATGGCACTGTTCTGCAGGTGCTGAGGGAGAAGAGGCGGCGCGTGGTGGGCATGCACAAGGTACATGGCTGCTCCCTCTTCCAGAGCGCACACACCTGGCTAGCAACTGGGCTGACACGGCAGTCGCCCGGGCCACCAGGCACCTCCAGCTGGCCCGTTTCCCACAGGGCGGCTTGATATGGGGGCATGTGTCCCCCTGGCAACACAGAGCTCGTTTTAGGGAGCTGGACCTGGGATGGACTGGTGCTCTGTTGGCACCAATGCGACTGCGGGCCTCTCCCGGTAGCATAAATGCACGCAGCTGCAATCGTAATTATGTCTCTCTGTCTTTCCAAGGTCTGCTGATGGGCACCTCCAGCAGCCCCCAAACCGAACTCTTGCCTGGCCGATGTTTGGATAACCACCTACTGTCAAAGAGCAAGTGAGGCTGCGCAGGAGTTGCTTTGTGTGCACCTGACAACCGCTGCCTGGCGCGCTGCCAGCTGCAAAGCAAAGGGTCCCTCACTTGGAAAGGGAGCGACACATCTCTCTCCCCCTGGGCAGTTTTTAAGGATTGCTCTGACAGTAGCCTGGCGTTAGCAGCTCTCCTTTAAGCATTGATCGATGCCTTCCACCTTCTCCAAACATGCCCGACCCTCTAGGTACTCCAGAAAGAGAGATTTACATCCCATCGCCTTTCTGTAAGCACTTGCGTTTGGCGGTTGTTGAAAGAAAGGGTACTTTAAAAAAGAATAACATGACGTAGTGCTTAGACTGCTGGCCTGGGACTGGGGTGATTTGGGTTCTAGTCCCCACCCAGCTATTAAGCTCACTGGGTTACTTTGGGCCAGTCACATAGTCTCAGACTAACCTACCTCACAAGGCTGTGATGAGGATAAAATGGAGAGAAGGAGGGCGATTATGCAAGCTGGCCTGGCTTCGCTGCAGGAAAGAAGGTGACGCATACATATAAATCAATAAATACACTGGAGCATTTTTGGTGGTGTGCATGCACATGTGTGTGCGAGAAGGGGGGGTTCCTTTTTTAGAACTAACCAGCAGTAACCTGAGCACACAACACAGAAGACTGGATAGACCCCCAAAAGTCATGCAATGCAATTATGATGTGGGGTGGAAGGCAGAAAGGGACGAGCAACGGATCAAGAGAGGTAGAAGGGGCTGTTTTGCCACCACATGCCTGGGTGGGATGAGAATCAGGCATCTCTGAACCAATAGTGATACACCGTGCAGAAGCTGAGCCCCTCTGGAGGATGGGAAAGGATGGGGGAGAGCAGTGAGGGGTGGAAGAATTAATCCTGGAACTGGCATAAAGCTGACTCTTCCCAAATGCATGGTTTTGTAATTTTGGGGGCCAACTTCAGCAACACACACTCACAGCAACCCCACCCCTCTAGAACAAAGCTTGCCCTCATCCTTACAGGTGCAGGAAATCTAGTGCTCCCCAGATATTTTGGGGTACCAGCAGAAGCTGGCAGGGCTAAAGCCAGGGCTTACAGAAGCTGCTGCTCGAAACATCGGGAAGAAAGTGTTGAAAGAATGAAATGAATGAAAGAATGAAGGAAGTTTGTCTTTCCAAGGCCGTTCCCTGATCTGTAACTGCCGTTTACAGTGCTTGGGGCTGAGGGAGGGCAACTTGGAGAGCGACGCCACAAGAGGGAATCGAGCGGGAGGCAGCTGAGCCTTTGCGGAACAGCAGCCTGATGCCCTACGATTTTTCTCATCTCCCAGTTCAAGTTATTCTTTCGAGAACAGAAGAAAGCGCATTGATGCTTACAGGATTTGATGTAATTTATGCAAAAGGAGAGTTTAAAAAATAAGAAGGATTTTACTAGTTTTAGTAAACAGTGCCTTTGGATATTGGGGCTCATTTAGGAAGCCCTGGAGACGCAGGCGGCTCAGCCCTGTTCTAGGAAGTCTGGGATGACTGCCAGGCAGCAGGATGAGATTCCAGAGGGAACCACGCTTCCCAAAGACAGGTGCAGGACCCCACGAACTGGCATAAAAAGTTGACACACAATGTGTGCTTAATTCTTAGCAAGCAGGACTTTGGCTTAGGCCAGGATCCTCCCAACGCAAGGCTTGGTCTGCCTGCAGGAACAGCACCCAAGGCTGTGCATCTGGAAAGAGCCCTCCAGGAGGCCTCTGGAGATGGGATGCGCCCCGTTTTCTGATGCTCCCCTCCTCCAAATGCAAAGCGGAAGAAAAGGAACCGCACCAGGGCAAAGCGTTCCAGCCTGCCTTCTCCCCAGTGCACTTGTTTTCTAAAACACAGAGACGAAACACGCCAGAACATGCTGAGATGAGCTCCCTCAGCTCTGTTCAGAAGCAACCATATGCTTCTCTGACGTGCTGTTTGATTCAAAAAATTAAAAGTCAGGAGAAATGAAGAAGGGGCAACACCTCAGCGGGAAGGCAGACCTTCCCCACCACATCGTTGTGGTATGTGCCTTACATGGATGCCACAAGCAGACAAAGAGTTTGTGTTAAACTGACCTGCAAGCCAAAGGCCATCATGAGCAAATGGCTGCTGCTCATCTGAAGATCAGCCTCTGCCTAATCTCAACCTCCTTTTTATTAGCCCGATAGGTGAACCATTGTATCTCGTGGACTTCATTTTGCACTATTCTTATACTGCCATCCTCATTTTTCTTTGAAGGGTAGGGGAACAGAGTGGGCTCATCCTGAGTTGGAAAGACATGCATTTAAAACCCTACAATGGTTAAATTCCCTGGGAGGCCTCACACAAATTATTCGTTCTTAGTCTAGTCTCCCTCAAAGAATTATTTTGAGCTAAACAATGGGAGAGCCTCATGCATGCCATACTCTGCCTGAGCGGAACACTACAGATGAAACACACATGAGAAGCAGATGTGAAGCACAACAGTGAGCAAAGGGCTCCGTCGGGAGCTGGCTTCCTACCTTCTCCCTCTCAAATAACAGACAGTTCTTTGACAAAAAGCACTTCATGTCCAACATACTGCCAGCAGACTTATACCCAACACAGGAAGAGTCTCTGAGCATGCACAGAGAGGCTCGCTGAACCCAAACTAGAAACTGTTTCCAAGAAACCCCCTTTGCAGTAACTCTGGATTGGTGACTTTGTCACAGGCCAGACATCCCATCCCCATGCCTTGAGCATCAGTGTTCCATGCACTCCTGACCCTTCCCGGCCCCTCCTTACTTGGCTGGACTGCAGCCCGGGGCCGACAACTCTCAAGAACCACCTTCACCTTTAGGAGCGTGAAGAACAGGGCCGGCTACTTTAAGCAACTCTGCTATTTGGCCAGGCATCCATGCATACGCCAGATCCACGGATGAGGCAATGTTTCCCTGATCCAATGCACACGAACAGGGTATGTGGCAGCCCGCAGTCTCATTAACCACGCTAACCGCTTTAACAAATCATAAGAACACTGTTTCCTGTGCTGTCAAAAATGTGACTGTGTAAGCAGAAAATACGGAGGAGGGTGTTGTTCATTAAGTGTCACATCATCCATTTTCTCTGAACGAGCTTGCACTGAACCATCAGTTCTAATGACGGGCTGATTAGGATTTTAAGCAACTGCAGAACATTAAGATGCGAAGCACAGGCTGAATGTGGCATTCGGTCATGCCCGGGACTGGTCGTTTGCCTCCTGTGCCACATCATCATGACACTGCGGTATGTTACCAACGACACTACGCAAAGAGCAAGTAGCTAGATCGGTTTCTCTTCCAGAAGGGGCCTTCCCTTTCCATGATTCATGCTTAATTCACAAACATTAATTGGATGGACAAGTTTTGTTAAGGGGTTTCCATGTTCCACGAGACTCCAAAATGCTAGGAACCAGCAAGGGCTTACTGGTCATTTAGCCAATGTGGAAACGGTATCCTCAACTCTATGGTAAGGGATCCAGCTGGATGGCTGTCAGTGGCAGAGCAGTGGACCAAGTCCCGGCTTTGTTCACCGACACACAGACCAGGTTTAAACAACACACCAAAGCTCCTTGCCAATCATTTAATCCGTGATGAGTTGCACAACCTATGAGCAGGAGGGTGCATATACAACCCCACTTGGGCGTTGTCATTTTCTGCAGATCTAGTAAGTGTGGGTCATGATAAGGTGAAGCAACCCTTGCATAACCGTAAAGCTGCCCATGAGTGATGGAAGGGTTGTTTAGTATCGACATCCCTCGTGCTTTGCAGGCCTGCATGACACAACATCACCCAGGCATACTCAAAATGGCACATGGCGCAGCCTCTCCATGGGTCTGATAATGCACGGCAGGCTGAGAAGTCATGTGAACAGCCCCACAGCACTTAAACAGCTGGAGCCTCCTCTCCACCCTGCAATTGCCCAAGGGGCAACCAAACCACTGGCACAGAATTATAGTCGGCTCCCATCCATGACCCATCAACCAAGGTCTCTCCCATGCAATGCAGCCCATAATCCACAGTCCCTCCCACGACTCATCTAGCATGCGGAGGCCCTTTGTCTAAAGCAGGCCTGCCTGGCAAGCCAAACCCAGCCCCGGGCATGCAACAGCTCTCCTGGTTTTGCTGCCTACACAAGTTTACAAGAACCAGGGGAAGGCTGCGTACCAGCCAGGGTCACATGACACAGCTGTGGGCTACCTTTGTGTCAGTTAGTCACAATGCGTGCAGTCAGATCTAGATACGACTTGAACAGACTATCTAACGGAGAAGCAAGCGCGCTATCATCCTGGTAACACACAGGGATCGGAACCTGGGACCCATCAGGGGAGTGGCTATTAATAAACGGAGCCAGCGGCATCAGCGCAGTGGCGCCCTGGAAGGCAATGGTTCGGAGGACGGCGAACTGAGAGGTGGCTTTGCCCTCCCTCCTCCTGTTCGCCGTTCAGCACTGAGACTGGTTGGCCCCCGTGTCCAGCGTGGCAGCCGGTGATGAATGCTTGCCTGCCCAGAGAGAATAAGGCACCGTGGTTTGAAGTGCAGTATCTGATTCTGGGCAGATTATAATTAAAACAGGCAAGTCGTTAAAGAAGAAATCCATACGGGAACATGAGTGGGAGTGAAAGGGGCCTGCGGTTTGGAGGCGCATTGACTAACCTGTGCAATATGGTGATTAATCCTTAGCGAAAGCTCTCTAGGCAGGATGCAGCAGCCAATAAAAGACAATATGGAATATAAACGGGGAACGGCATGGCTGCAACGAGGCGGGGCGGAGGGGACACACGCGTGTCCTGACCAGAGGCATCAACACCCAGCTGCCACACTCAGCTCGGAAGCACGGATCCCTGCGCAGCTGGACAGGCCAGGAAAGGACATTGCTCAAAAAAATAACAGCAACTCTCCCAGGCCCAGCGAATCGGTTATGAAGAAATTAAAATGTCTCCAGGACCCAAGCACCAGAAAGGAGCTTTCAGCAATAATTACTTTCTAAAACAGGACATTTAGGTGCTAACACCAAGCAAGGTCTTCCCTGGCAGCAAGTAAAATATTGGGGGCGGGGGGGAGGATGGAAAGAAGCTTCGTTTCGAGGAAATGCAAATATACCACACACACACCCCCCACCCTCACATTCTCTTGATTTCTCCAATAATACTTCTTTTCCCCGTTACTTCTGCTACGATGCCACCACTTAGTCACTCTCCCTCCTGCTTTGCTGCCGGGAGCCAGGAAAATAGGGTGCCCGTAACACGGTCCTTCGAGCACTGGGTTGTCTGTGTATAAAACAGGCATTTGAGAAGAAAGGGTGCTTCCTCCACACAGCGTCACAAGGCCAGGAGCGAGCTGCTGGGAGGGCCATAATCAGAGCTGCCAGGGGAGGAAAGGTTGGAAACCTCCAACTTTTCTCTTCTGCCTTCTGCAATACGGGAATGGTTTCAGGGCATGTGCTGAGTGTGGAAAACAAAGCCACTGCTGTGCTTTCCACCCAGAAATTCAGAGCAGCAAGAGAGAGCCTTGCCAGTAAAGGCAACGGCGTCATGGAACTTAAGAACATTGTGTGGGAGGTTTGGGGCATCAGGTTTGAGGCTTGGTTTGGGGCACTGGGCTTGGGCACCACTTTTTCCCAATATGAAGGAATGGTAATGCCAAGCAGTGTTGGGGGCGGGGGGCGGGGGGAGAGTACGCTGTGTACTCCCCAGGCACAGTGACTAAAAACAGCATTTTAGGGATATGTTAAAATATGAATGATGTTTCTAATCGAGATACCAGGACATGGGAGGCCTAAAGTGTCTGTTTCAGATACTTCTGAAACTGAAGCGGAACATCAAATAGTGCATCGTACTTGGATACATGCCTGAAAAATAATCTTGCTGCACTAGACACCCATTCCTTCCACGCTCACCCTGGTGCACAGCTGGCCTGGCCCGAAAACCTCACTAGGCAGCAGTGGAGAACAGCAGGTTCTCATCTTGCACTGGGAAATACCGAGAAGTTGGCAGAAGCTGTCATGCTGGCCAAGGGGGCAAGGAGAGTTGTTTCCTAAAAGAAAACCATCTCTGCACACAGGGCTTCCTGCATGTCATGGATTCCTCTAAAATGTGAGGCACAAAAGGATGAGGTGTCTAACAATCTTGTGGACGGATCGCTCAGCTGGAGAAGCGAGCGCAAGCCCTTTTCGCCACTCGGCCAAGTGGCTCTCCAGCAGTGTTGGCCAGCCTTGCGCTTGACGTGCCCTCTGGGTCTGGACAACACTTTGAGCACATAAATGTCTTCATGGGGCGATGTATAAACCCAGCTGCTGAGCGACGAGCCATCTTGCAAGAAGCCCTCACCCGTTTTGGACAATGTGCCCCACCGTCTGTGCTCTGGTGGCTCTCCATGTCATGTGAACCTGGTGACACCTTGTTTAATGATGGGCTGCTGTGTGTTCTGCACCAGGCCAGCCCTTAACTGGCTGCCCAACCAGCAGCCTGCTCCCAGAGCACGTGAAGCACCAAGACCTAAGCCGCATATGCGGAGCAGGAGCGCTGCTTGCGTAGCGTCCCCCAGGCTTGCTTCTTGGAGGGCACGAACGGTGGTGCGCTCAGACTCACAGCTGCAAGAAAGTTTTCCAGGACGCAGGCAGCCAAGACGAGGGAATCCGGCAGATGCCCACCTGCCAAAGCCTCAGTGTGTGCACGCAAGCAACCATGCTTGTTTGTGTTCATATATTTAGAATGAGTGGAGCTTGTGCTGCTTTTGGACAAATGTCCTTGTAAAATTCTAGATACACTCATAATTTAAGAATACGAATCATGCTTGCAAATACCAACTGAGGGAGATATATTTGTTATTGTATTCTAACACCTTGTAATCAGAGGGAGAAACCTCAAATAAAACAATGCTTTGCCAATGCTTATTTGCTAACAGATTTTACAAAGAAATTAAACAGATAAATTCAATATTGAGTTTGAGTGTGCTCAATGCAAAACACATCTTGAATGAAGTCCTGGGGGCTAAGATGTGAATAATGAAGCATCTGAAAAGCAGTAAGGAATGACATGTTGCAGACTGAAGGAGTGTGCATGAGCTGGCATTTAACCGCCTATAATGTGAGTGGCTTGTAGTAATTTGTGGCGTTTGGGGCAAATCAGAGGTGTATTTTTGAAATTATGGTGATAATTGTAGTTTTTATTTGTAGAGAAATTGAAACTGGCTTCTGTACTGGTTGCCAAAAGTAAGCAAACCGAAAGAACCATAGCCACTCAACGCTATTAGATAGTCAAACCTTTTAAAAGATTTCAAACAATAGATTTTTTCCCCAAGTATCTTTACATTTTGAAATGGATCAGCTTGTTTAGCTTTTTTCAGCTATAGTGCAGTCTACAATCTCTTAATGAT
This sequence comes from Varanus salvator macromaculatus, assembly GCA_023646645.1. Classification (NCBI taxonomy): domain Eukaryota; kingdom Metazoa; phylum Chordata; class Lepidosauria; order Squamata; family Varanidae; genus Varanus; species Varanus salvator. The sequence continues at coordinate 8,014,037 of JAIXND010000690.1, read as the reverse complement.
CCTTAAACAGAAGGTCAAATGTCAACATTAAAAACAGCAATTTCTTTATCAGCAACACTTACCGCAGCTGCTGCTCTCAGATTTTTCATCTGTTGGGCACTCTGGAAACAACAACAAAGCAAAGCTGAGGATTTGGTGATCTTCAGTGCTATCATGTTATTACTTGCAATGCTACCTTTTAGATTGCCAAAGTGGGAGCACAGAGCCTCTTTAAGCCCTGGGGTGGAACTGCAAGTTGGAGGAGATTTTGTTGGGGTGCACGCTGGTGACAGGCAAGGCTGAAGGCAAAACGAGAGAGGGGCCCGACCACAAATACCAGCATGGTATAGCTGAGGCTCTTTTTGCCAGGAACAAAGTGTTAGGGGTGGCATTTCAACCTTTTTTTGGAGGGGGGGGGTGCATAAAAAAATACCCTGAACAATTGGTGGTTGGGAAAGGGACCAAACTGGAACTGGGAACATAGCCTTTTGAGGAAACACTGAAGGTCAAACTGGGACCCCAGGTGGGCTGGATCTGAATTTACACTCCTGTGCCTAAACTGCCTACAGTGAAGGCATAAAAGACACAAGATCCTTTGTGCAATTTTGACCCACCGTGGATATTTAACACGCCACGTTTTGAATCCCCTTCCAATGTATTTGTGGGAAGCTCATTTCCACTTCCCTGGACCCCGAATGGGGTTGGCTCCCCAGATCTGGACAAGCAAGCAGCCCTTTGCCGGGGTCCTGTGTTCATTACAGCGAAGCTCAGGAAACGACCCAGAACGTTCCCAAGTGTGAAATACTGCAGAGCTGGCCAACTATCGCACGATCGCTCACTAGGCTCTGCGTGTTATCCAGATGTAGAGCCTGCTAAATTCAGTGGGGGTGCTGCCAAGGGTCCCTAGCGCTGCCATCTCAATCTGCACAGCACTCGCTCCTGAAAGCGGACAATACACGGCATGCCTGTGCTCCTTCCCCAACTCGCAGAGCCCTGGGCTGCCTTCCCAAGTACCCTTTCTTGAGTCGGCCACGCTCATCTCAACAGAACGTATGCAAAAACATGCTTGGGCCTGGCATTAGAACAAAGACATGGCACATCTCCAGCAGATGGTGCAGCTTGCGGAGTCATTCCTGACCTACGGATGGGTCCCTTCTGCAAGCTCAGAAAAATGTGGCATGAAGCAATAGCTTGTCACTCCCACATGCTACACCCCTCCCCACATCTTCTGGACCTGTATTCAATGTAGTTCACATTTCTACCAACTTTTAGATGCTCATAAAGCAAAAACACGCCATATCGTTCCACTTTTCTGTTTATACAAAATACCACCTCCATTTGCATCTTGTCTAATTGCACTAATATTTCAGTGTATAAAAATGTCATTTCTTAAAATGTTTGTTTTGCTCTTGCTCTCCACAGATCAACACAAAACTGTATGCGACTTGTCATTATTTCTTTCTAAACTCCAGTGTCTCTTTTCCCTTCTCACGCCAACCTCCAACCTAGGACTCTCTCTCTCATGTGCACATACACAAACGCACACACAGGCTGGGTGCAGACAACACAACAAGTGCTGTGGGTTTTTGGTGCCATTGGTGGTCTGTTGTTTTGTCTGAACCCAGGTGCAGTTTGGTCTTAAGAAACCACAATAAGAAACAACAGATTTTTATACAGTTTCTCTGCACCACCATCACTTGCCGTGGTGTCTGAACCCAGTATCATGGTTCCCACGGTCACAACTACCAGAGTCTTCTGGAAAGAGCAGCAACTGCAGGAGGCACTCTAGCCATTCAATCGCTATGTGTGGCCCAATGAGAGAGAGGCAGGAGACACAGGAGGCAGGAGATGCTTTCACCTGTACAGGCCTAAGGCCCCTAAATCTGCAAGACTGTACAGTGAACTCATGTGCAGCAAAACCTCTAAGCTCCATGCCGGTTTCTGGAATCAAGTCTCTGCACCATGTAAAGGGGCAGACACAAAGGACTTCCAGAAGATGACAGGGAAGGGACCAAGAGGAGAGAGAACACCATCTGCATGCATTCGGCTACGTCATTCTCAATTCCTGCCCAAAATAATGTAGCATCGACAGCTGTGATTAAGTCAATCAAACCATTTCAAAGGCATATGCCTGGACCCCTCTTCCCATTCAACTGACTCCAGCAGGTGCATTTTCCAGTACCTTATTCTCTGCCGGCTGTCCAACAGAGTACAATCCCATGCAAGCTTCCCCGGGGAAAGGGAAAACTGCGAGCATGCTTCTGTTTCCATGTGTAGCTTGATTCTACAAGTTGTTGCACACCGCACAACATCCCACTTGGTACTGAGTAGAATACCCTTCCAAGGAAGGGGTTATGGAATGGGTTCCAAAGTGTGGAACTCCCTTGGGGTGGAGGTTGGGAGTTAGCACTGCTCAACCTGCCAACCCTGGCAGCCTCTCCAACTCAGTGTTACCCAAGCAAAAGCTGCCTCAAAAGAATTGTGGGGAGGGAACCCACTCGATTTAATAAACCACTGGATAGATAACCAGATTTTAGGATTAGGTAACTAGACTGAGAGGACTAAGAAACCTGAGGCTCAGGTGCCTAAAACATCTGAACACCCAGCGTCCGTGCAGCTTTTGATGGCAGGTAAGAAGAGGGTGTGCGTCGAATGCTTTGCCCACATTCAGCACGACCAACAGCATTCCTGTTGCAAGTGAACTGCACAGCTTTGCAGCAAATGTCGACGGCCTCGTTCGGATTTTAAAGGGCATTATTAATTATTAAATATTCATTAAGCTGAAGGTGGCTCTTTGGTCAGTGGGATTTTGTGGCGTGAAAAGGCATTCAGATGTGGCTCTTTATATGCCGTGTTTGCCAAACAGATTAAAAAGAGATTAAAGAATTATGCTGCTTATAAATGAATTCCTTATGGAATGTGCTAGTGTGCTATATTTACTTGTGTATAAAACACCAAAGTGGTGTCTTCCAACAGAAAGTGGGCTAGAAAAGTAAAAAATAAAATAAAATGGGAGCACAGAATCTCTTTCTAAAATCCACACTTTGTAATTTGATTTAAAATGTTGTGGTAGCTATTAATAATCTACTCTGTAAGCTAAGCCTTCAATCTCCTAAAGAAGCTTTTGCACAGATCTAATTTCCTCATGGGATGGTGTGCTTCCGGGGGGGCTTGTAGAAATGAACAGCCCGGCATGGACACAGAACACCAGAATGCAAGAAAGAAGCTAGACCGTCTCTTGACGCTGGGTGCCTCGTGCAAAGAGAACATCATCGGGCTGTCATGATGCGCCACCTGGTTTCACACACACAGCGGGCACATTGCACAGTGGGCATCATGCCAAACCACACTGCCAACAAGCTGCAGCAGGTTGGGTGTTTGTGGGACAACTCACAATGTGCCAGAGGTGGAACGGGCTCCCTGTGGGTTGTTCTCCCCTGCTTTCCCCAGGCCTCTGGCAGGCAGCAGACACCCACATCCTGCAACCCTTGAGGTGGGAGGTCCCCTGGCTCCTGCCGCCCCTGCCGCCCTGTGACTGCTGCAAGCTCGCCTACTTTCCCAATGACTCCAAGAAACGAACCCCTTCCCATGCTCTGCTCTTCTGCCTCTGCCTCCCCTCCGCTCCCAGGCGCCCTTCTGTGCAGCAGTCCCCCTACCTGCTGGGCCCCTGAGGAGGAGACCCGTGCACCTTGCCATCGCTGCTACTCCCCGCCCCCCCACCCACACCTGATGGGTCCACCTTCCCACGGAAGGCGAGCTGCCTTTCTCTCTGCAACGCCTCCGCTGCCACTCTCCCCATTCCCCCTGCCCCCAAGGACACCACAGCGGGTCGCAATTCCAACGAACTTTCCTGGGAAGCATCCATGTTTGGGGGCTCCTTCAAGGACCACTTCGAACCAGTCGTCTCCTTAGGAAGACGCTCTATGAAGTGGTGCAGCCAGGCGTGCTGTGGGGAGGGCCCAGAAAGATAATGCAGCCATGGGAATACGGCACCCTCCAGCGAGTCGCCTCTTAGAGGCAGGCCTGGAGGGGAGCAGGCCTCATTTCACTGACGGTGCCTACAGGCCACCGTGAGGCTTCCCGAGTACACGCAGCTCTGACGGGTTTTGTAGTGCCTGATCTGACCTTGCATGCGTGGCCTGAAAGGCAGCTGAGTAATCCGCCCTGCTTTTGCTCATGGGTGTCGCATTCTTGGCTGCCAAATGCCAAGGTGTCTCCCTGCCGCTCCGGAGGCAGAGGAGTGAAGCCCATGAAGGAATAAGGTGTCTTTAAGGTGCCACGAGACTGCTATTTCTGATCATCACCACTGTTTCTAAACCCTTTTTCTCTGCAGCACTATATGATTACTGTTAGGTAGCTAAAATGCCACTCAATCTAAAATGAAGTGTCATTATTCATCAAGTTATACTGTAACTAAGTATTTCAGAAAGGAAACACCTAATTTGCTCAAGGTGGCCTATTGAAATTGAAATATATGCAAGAGATGTAAAACTGGGATGGCAATGAAGACAAAATAATGTGAAGCACAAATTGCACTGTTGCATGGCAACTGGTGATGTTTATAGAAGGAAATGCAGTTGATATTTCATGAACAAACAAAATAGCCCAGCAAAGATGACAAATAGCTGTGACTCTCATTTACCAACCAAGCAGGCAACTTTAGACAGTGACATTTTAAATCTTGAGCCATCTAAAACCAACTTTGGCCAGCCTGCTGAGAGCTGACTATGGGGCTCACGGGGCAAAAGCTGAAGGAATTCTATAGAAACATTTGCAGTGTCTCCAAACACACATGAATTAAAATTCCCTGAAGAGCAGGGCTGCCAACCCTTCTTCAACCTGTGGGAACATCTGTGAGGGACTAGTGAGCATCACCAGAAAATGGTTCCTATAGAGAATGTGGCGAGTCACAGAACAGCGCAGGTTCAGCCTGCTGCTGTTACCTGAGCAATGTGGCGCCACGGGGTCAGGCCCAGGGCGTAGGCAACAGGTATGTCTGGCTGCAGGACCAGGACCAGGGATGGAGATGCTGGTGCAGATGCAGCTGGGAGAGGTGCAAAGGTGGCCATTTCAGAAGGACTGGAGGGGAGCAGCTCCTACTGGGCTAGGCCAGGAGAGGTGGGATCTGCAGCAGGACAGGCACTTAGACCATCTGGCCAAGAGATTTTTGTAAAGGTTGGTCAGGGCATCACTGGAGACACTTAGAGACTGTTGGCTGAGGAGGGCAAAGGAAGAGCAGAGCAGAAGGGGGCCACTGGCCAAAGACCTGAGAGCTGGTAAAAGGAGAACGTCAATCTGAGACCACGATTCTGGGAAGAGACCGAGAAATTCAGAGCTTCCACAGAGCGAGACTGTAGTGAAGTTTCAAGAAGACAGCAGAGCTCGGCACCAGAAGGCTTTGGGCAGACGTCTGACCAGAAGGAACTTCAGAAAATGCCCAGCCCATGTTCCTGGTTGCCAAGGATTGAGAGGAGTAGAGTTTAGAAAAATCTGTTCTGTGGAAAAAGCTATGGGGAGCCTATTTTCTGAGAACTCTTTGGATATATTAGGAGCAGTGAATAAGAATATTCCCTCACAAGCGATTCAAAGGATCCTTGTAGTTTAAAAAGTGACACTTTACACCCCTGTGTAAATAATTCCCTTAGCAAAATCTCATTTTGTTCATCTCACGAGCTGTTGCCTCTGGTGGGGCAACAGTCCCATATTCATGCACGAGGAGTCAGGCTGCTGTGCTTCTAAAAGACATACAGCATGACTTTTGGTGAGAAAGGTTACAAGCTTTAAAGTTGAGACAGCTTTAAGGTGGGGAGCCACAGAAACAAACCACTCGTGGTTTTCAGGAGGGAAATATGGGAGGCGGGATAACAGAGACCAACTTTCTTTAGCCTGGTACCCACCAAATGTTTTGGACCAACTCCCGTCAACCCCAACCCATATGGATGATACTCAGGTGTGCTAAAAGGTACGGTCACAACCAGGAAGGCACCAGGTAGGAGACAGCGGCTCAGCATGGCTCTGCCACGCTCTTCACAGCAGCTGGTTATCCAGTTTCAAGCCCTGTCCCAGAACCAAGTGCTCTCCCTTAGGAAGTGGCTTATTTGTTTTCCGAAGCTTGTGAAACCACTGTTTTGCCAAACTTGTGAGCATCAACATTTGTGATGCTTTGTTTTAATACATTTATATAACTCTGGCTTCCTATGCTGTAAACCACTCAAAAAGGAGGTAAAGAAGCAACACTGTGGCCCCGAGGCAAACTGGAGGCAGGACACAGCACCCCAGCTCAAGGAGGGGCAGGATCAGCGCCCCGACCCACTTCGCAGCCAGCAGCGAAGAGAGTTCAAGCACCTTGGAGAAGGGGGAACGGTGGCATTTCAATGGGGGGGAGGAGGCTGGAGAGGCCAAGGTGCCTCTCAGCCATTCTGAGACCCCTCCAGTTTTCCTCCCATCCCCTCCAAATTGGCTTTGCTAGACCAGCGAAAAATGAGCAGGGTGATAGCAAGGCTCTTAGTTCAGAGACTAAATAAATTAAACTAAGGAGAAATAGATGCTAAACTTGAAATGGATGTTAGGATGCTTCAGAGTAACACTCAGTTTCTGACTCCAAAATTTTAATTCCAACATTGCTTTCCAAAAGAAGAATACGTTTCACATTTCTGACTGAGGACAAAAATTCAACCTCAGTTCAATGAAAGAGCATCAATGGCCACAGGGGCTTGATTGGCATCCATTTTTCCATCCAACTTACCCACAAAGCTCTCCGTAAACACCGTTAATGTTTGTCCTCCCACGCTTTGCAGAAGAAAAGGATGTTCCCTGGGTGCGCTGATGGAAGTCGGCTTTCCACCGATATCATCAATGTTTGCAAGGTCTTCATTCAAAGTGAATGATACCTGGACACCACAAATACCATTAACTATTTCTCAGAAAGAACCGTCAACTGCTTCTGAAAATTTTGGAAGGACAAAGAAAATATATTCCATATGCTGTATAGGGTTTGAGAAAGGCCACTGCCCAGCATCAGTGCGGGGGGCTGACACACCTTGTGAACTGTGATTGCCGTCTATCGCCGTGTGGGCCATACTACAATTTCTGTTCAAGGCTTTAAGCGGCAGAAACTGAAACCATATACAGTAAAAATATCAGATGTGGGCCGCCATTGCACGCTGGAAGTTGTATCCAACGATGTCATGGAGCAAACGGAAATGATGCTAGGCATGTCCCCATGAATCTTTCCATTGTGCAAGTGGCCACCCATTACACTTGCGCAAGGAGAACCCAATATAGTTTCATTTGCAGAAGCAGTTGTGTTTTATGCTTGCATAACAGGAAGCGCAAAATTAAGTGCAATAGCTTACACACATTTAATGCACAATCATTTTCTACTGTAAAAAGTCAGTAAAAGAATACTTTAAAAAAACCACAAGCTGAAACAGACTGTAAGATGTTATCCTTATAATGAGGACCAGTTCTGCATGAAGCCCAGTACGGCCTACTTCAATAATCGTCCGATTTTTAGACCTAAGAAATACCCTCATGGCCTGAAGGTAACCAACTGTTAGCACGTATGATGCATTGGTGCAAATCAGGGTCTTCTGAGTGAGGGAAGAATCTCAGTAAACTTTGTGCAACTGGGCAGCAGCCCCAGAGTCAGACACCCGCCTGCTCAGTTCAAATTTGCACCCAGGAAAATCCACTCTCCCTGCAGTGGCACTTCCCTTTGATCTCCTTGCCCACAAGCCCTAACATCCCCTCTGACTCAGCGCTACTTAAAGGCCACTTCTTGTCCTCTTGGTCCCTCACTTTCCTCAGTCCCTCCATCTAAAGAGAGGGCAGAAGCCTGGGGGGAGCAATTTATTCTATTTTCCCATTTTTGCAAAGGATTTTCCAATGCATAGGTGCTTTTTCTCAGTGCATAGCAAGTAAACAAGCTCCCTTTTCTACCAAGAAAGCACAGGACAACTCAATTGTTATAAAAGGCCTTTTGCGTTGCATGTGCTACTGCCAACACTTACAAGTCCTTTTAAAAGTCAATTATTAGTTAGCATTGCAAGAACGTTTTCTGTCAAGTCACTTAATCATCTGTGTCCAGCTGATGCAGCAACATGGCTGACCCTAAGCAAGAGTGGACCTGGTCAACAACCACACAAAACCTTACATAACGGCAGCATATAATAGTTGAAAAGGAATTTTGTCATGAATTAACATGCTGCAATACAAAATTGTGTGATAATATTTGCATTTTATTTACTTACTTCAGTTCTTCCTTGATTTCTGTGAAACAAAGGATATAATATTTTAATGCTTTTCTTGCTCAGCACATTTACCATACAAGCAATAAATTTTAAGCATGAATATTAATTACAATAGAATTAGTAGGAGTATGATAACACTGCTGTGCCCAAACATGAACTAGCAGCCTGGAACCTAAAAGGAAGGGCCAGAAGTTCTGGCCCAGTGGAAGCAAATCCAGAGGCCTTACGCAGATTCATTTATTCACCATCGCCGCTCAAACCCTGAGCTACGAAATGCAAAATATAAATGCTCTTACTTGGCAATTCTCAGCTTCCCCACTTCACCTCTTCCTGAAGCTTTATTCCACTGCTGAGACAAGTATTTGGGGACCTAAAGAAAACAGTACAAATCACCGAAGAGCACAGGAAACAATTTGTAGTCCAACCCCTTTTTCACATTTGCATATACTTCTTTTCTTTGGATCACGGGTCCTCAAACTACGGCCCGCGAGCCAGATCCGGCCCACCACGCCCGTTTATCCAGTCCGCCATAGAGGTTTTGCTCTCCTCGCACGCACATGCGCACACGCGTGCCCATGTGGCGAGGCAGCTGCTGCAGGGAAGACGGGAGCAGCAAAGCAGCCACGGGGGAGATGGCCGAGATTCCGCCTGTCCTTCCCGCAGCAGCGCTCCTCTGATCACGCACGCCTTCCCTGCACGAAAGCAACCGCGATCGTGGCCATCTCCCCACTCAGGGTGCGGGGAGATGGTTGCAATCTTGGTCACCACCCAATGCGAAGTTCGCAACCCAAGTCAAAATTTTTCAGAAATTTTTGTTCGTGGCCTGATTTGTTTGTGAAACATAGAAACATAGAAACAGAGCGAGTCAGAAGGGGCCTCCCGGGCCATCTAGTCCGACCTCCGGCACCAGCCGGCTCCGCTCATGACATGCCCACCATGTGCATGTCCAGCCTGTCTTTGAACACCCTCACCGATGGGGCCTCAACGACCTCTCATGGAAGCCCATTCCACGCCCTCGGGGTCCTGACTGTCAGGAAGTGCTTCCTGGCATCCAAATGAAACCTTGGCTCCCTGAGCTTTGCTCCATTGGAACACATCCTGCCTTCCTCTGCAGGGGAGAACAGGTCTCTACCCACCTCCGTGTGACACCCCCTCACATACCTGTATGTTGCCAACATATCCCCTCTGAGTCTCCTCTTCTCCAAGCTGAAGAGACCCAGTTCCCTCAGTCTTGCCTCATACGGCATCCCCTGCAAACCAGCCACCATCCTTGTGGCCCTACGCTGCACTGACTCCAACCTGGCTATATCCTTTCTGTAATGAGGGGCCCAAAACTGAACACAATACTCCAGTTGCGGGCGCACCAGAGTCGTGTAGAGTGGTAGTAATACCTCTCTTGATCTAGAAGCCACACTTCTGGCTATGCAATCAAGGGTGGCATTCGCCCTCTTGACCACCGCATCACACTGCTGACTCATGTTCAGCCTGCGGTCAACCAGTACCCCGAGGTCCCTTTCACAAGTGCTGCTCTCCAGCCACTTGTCACCTAACCTGTACTTATGACAGCTATTCTTATGCCCCAAGTGCAAGACCTTGCACTTATCCACATTGAACGCCATCCTGTTGTCTCCTGCCCACTTCCATAGTCTGTCCAGATCCTTTTGGATCTGGTGTATCTGCTCCTCAGTTGTGGCCACTGCTCCAGTTTTAGTGTTGTCTGCGAATTTGATCAGCAGACTGTTCACCCCTTCTTCTGTGTCGTTAATGAAAAGATTAAACAGGATCGGCCCCAGGACAGAGCCCTGAGGGACCCCGCTTGTCACTGGCTGCCATCCCGTCGATTCCCCGCTAATGGTTACCTTCTGCTTTCGGTCAGTCAACCATGCCCTAATCCACCAGACAGTGCTTGGTCTATCCCAAAACTCCTCAGTTTCTCCACCAGGATATCATGGGGCACTTTGTCAAAGGCCTTGCTGAAATCCAGGTATACCACATCCACTGCATCCCCTCCATCTAGCCATCTTGAAACCTTGTCATAGAATTCCACAAGGTTTGTCTGGCAGGACCTGTTTTTGCGGAAGCCGTGTTGTGTGGCTGTCAGCCTCCCTTCCCTATCTAGCATCACTAGATCTCTCTCTATTATGAGCCTTTCCATTGTTTTTCCTACAATGGACGTAAGGCTAACCGGTCTATAATTCCCCATGTCCTTTTTGAAAATTGGGACCACCGATGCCACCCTCCAGTCCTCTGGAACTTCACCCGTTCTCCACGAGGTCTCAAAAATGGAGGCCAGCGGGCGTGAGAGAACCCCTGCCAACTCTCTAAGTACTCTCGGGTGTAACCCGTCAGGGCCTGGCGCCTTTGTAATGTCCAATGCCCTGAGGAGCCTCTCGACTTCAAGGGGGGTGACTCTAATCTCTGCCCCTAAGTCCCCAGCCTCATCTAATCTCCTATACGGATATCCCCCGTCCTGCTTTGGGGAGAACACAGAGGCAAAATAGTCATTTAGCATCTGTGCCTGTTCCCTCATGTCAGTCACTGGATCTCCTTCCTCCTTATTTAGTGGTCCCACCACTTGTCTCCCCTTCCTTTTCCTATTTACATGCTGAAAGAAGCCCTTTTTGTTGCTCTTGATATTCTTGGCAAGTCTCAGCTCATAATCAGCCTTAGCCTTGCGAAGAATCCTTCTGCAAATGTGAACCAAGGCATTCGTGAGCCGAGGTACCACTGTACTTGGCAAAAAGCAGGGGAAGATTTGTCTTGAGCATCATATGAACTTTTGGTGGTGCTGAACTCAACCTCACCCCAAAAACAGGTTCACCACATGGATAGAATACCTGGGTCTTCAAATACCAAGGACCTGCAAGAGTTAGTTCCTCAAAACTACAGACCCATTATAGATTAGACGAAATAAATGTAAAAGATGGGTTAATTCTGGACAACACTGTCTAAAATGGTTATGGGGTGGCACAGAAATGGAAACAAACAAACTGGAGCCCGAAGCAAGGGAAAGCTTGTTTTTCCATCTTGAGGGTTGCTTTGTAAAGGGAAAAGTTTCTAACCTTCCCTATTTCACCCTTGGTAAGCTTCTTGAAAGGAAGTGGTAGCTGTGGGAGGGTGCTATTTAATGTTTCCATAGAAACCCAGGACATGCTTATGATGCATGCTAATTATTTGATCAAGGGAGAGGCAAAATAAAATATATAAAAGCAAATCCTCACATCTCTTGGCTAAGGCACCATGGAATCTTAATTAATCTAGACCTTTCCCCTTGTTGATATATCTCTCCTGTAGGATTTGCCATTTGTCAGTATGTCACCTGCCGGGGGAATGGAAATCGTGTGAAAAGGGAAAAGAAGCTTGGATGGAATCCTCGGGGGAGTGGTTTAGCTCCTCCATCTGCACCACTCAAGTCCTCTCACAATGCCCTGTAACACTGCTAGCCTCACATTCTACTTTGCTTTTGTGTTATATTAAGACTCGATTTTTAAACACACACACACACACACTGAAGACTGTATTGGGCAAATCCACTTGTCTCCCAGTATAAACTCATCAACAAGCTTGTGTACGACAAAATTCCAACTGTGACTATAAAAGTGGTTAAAAAGCAGCACCATTCTTACTCGAACCACAGAAAACTTCAAGAGATTTTGGCTGGGTTCACGGGACACAGCAAACAATCCCATGTTGTCACCACAGTGTGTGGATCGCTGGCTGGAACACAGTGGGCAGACAATCACACCTGGGCAGTGTGGTTTCTGTGCTCCCTGCTACATCTTCCTTCCCCTCCAGGCATCCTGGCAGGCCCAACATGTGAAAACTCCATCCTTGCCCTGTTCTTGCCTAGGCTACCGCAGGAGCCTCCCCCCGATTTGTCTGCAGGGGCCCTGAAGGGGGTTCCTTCCTGCCCCTCCCAAGAGTACAAGCATGGTCTGCAGGACTCCGCAGGGCTGCCCAGCCCCCAAAAGCTTTGATGAAAATAAAATAAATACTTTTGTCACAAGTCCCTATTTATTTATTTAAAACATTTGTATGCTGCCCAATTGTGCCACAGCACCTCTGAGCAGCTCACAATTATAAGATAAAAACAGAATAAAAATACAGCAAAAACCAGTAATACATTAAAAATGAAACAACAATTTAAAGAACAAGTAGAACATACAAAACCAAGGTCATATAGCATTAGTTATTAAAATATTTTTTAAAAAAGAAAGGTCTTTGCCTGACACAGAAAAGTAAGGAAGGTGTCAGTAGAATCTCCTTGGGCAGAGCATCTAAATATGGGGAGCAGCTGCAGAAAAGGCCCCCCTCCCAACGGCCATCCCTCGCACCTGCTCAAGGGATGGCTACTTCCCACTCTGTGTATTTGTGCACCACCTTCCAAGCACACAGGGAGACAGACAGGCTGCTCAGCTAATGGGAATAAAGTGATGCATCCATCCATTGCTATGGAACTGAGGGCAGCAGAGAGAAAGGGCTAGAGGCAGCCACTTCTGCAACCCATTCTATAGCCACTCTTGCCAGGGGACTCCACGGCATTCCCATAACCAACAATGGCAAAACGGCAATCCCATGTCCGGATGACCAGGGAAGCCATGGTGAAGCGTGGAAACCTTAGAATAGAACACTGATCCCCTCCATGGTTTCAGAAAACTCAGCCTGCTATGGAGGAACTCTGCCACTAGGTACAGTCATACAAGAGACCCACCAGGATTATGATTTCACTGTGGTTTCTCATGTCATGCTAACCCACCCTTCAGGTACTCAAGAGCAGGTCAGGTGCACCCCCAGTTTGGGGGGAGGGGAATTGGACAAAAGTGCCAACAAAATTGTGCATCAGCATTTTTGCAATATCCAGATGCAGCAGCAACAATAAACTTCCTTCCAGAGAACTCTGCCATGAAGTTGCGTGGAAGCAACATATATTAACAGCCCCGACTCTTTGCGACCCCATGAAAAATATCCCTCCAGGCATATTCTATTCTATTATGTATTATTATACTAAGTGTTGTTTTTTATTGCTTACAATTTAATATTGTATTCCTTGATTTATTGCTCGACTGCATTATTGCATTTGTGTGGCATATGCATTTTCTTAGGCACACAGAAAGAGAGCGAGTCAGAAGGGACCCCAGGGGCCATCTAGTCTGACCCCGGCTCTGTTCTATTGTTCTGTTGTAAGCCGCCCAGAGAACCCTATGGGCTACGGGGCGGCATATAAATGCAATAGTAATAATAATAATTCCGCGCCGAGCCGAGGACTTGATGAAGCCCCGGCTCTGAGAGGGCGGGCCACAGAGGCATCAAAGCCGGGCAGGCACGCGGATGCCTGGGCGGCCCCTGCCGAATCCAGCAGCGCACGTGCCCCGGCCTCGGCCTCCCCGCGCCCCGGGCTGGCCCTCCCCGACTCGCGACCCTTCGGCCCTCGGGCTGGGGGGGCGGGGGGCCGGGACAGAGCCCTCCGCGGGCGCCGGGTCGGCACGCAGCGCACGGCCCGGGCGGACGGGCCCGGCCGGCCTCCCCGCCCGAGCCGGCTTCGCTTCCCCGCACGCGAGCGCCGCGCCCCTCGGGGCGGAGGCCTCTGCCAGGCGGCGGCCCCGACGCGGCCCACCTTGACGAGCCACATGCCCGTGTTCTGCTTGGCGCCGGTCAGGTCCAGCTCGCCCTTCTCGCTCATGGCGGCGGCGACGCGGCCCGGAAAGCGGCGGCCTCGGGAGCGGCCCGGACGACGATCGCGTGCGCACTGGCGGCGACGGCGGCCGGCGGGGGCCAAGAGGGCGCGCTCCGCGTTCGCCGGCGGGTCTTCGCCCGAACAGGCGGCGGACGCTGCGTGGGGGCGGCCCGCCGTGCTTTCTTCGCCGATTTTATATTTATATCCCGCCTCGCTCCTGCAGGGCGCCCGAGGACCGCGGCTGGTCCTCTTCCGCTCGGCCTCCTCCTGGCAACAGCCCTGCAAGGTGGGCCAGGCAGAGGGCGGGGTGCGGGCCGAAGTCACGCAGGAGGCCTCACGGCCCGGGGGGACACGAGGGCCGGAGGGCCGGCTCCAGCCCCGCGTTCGCTCGGGCTCTGGGCGTTTTGGCTGCTTGGCTGTTTTAGTAGAGGCTGCATTCACGTTCATTGCAGTACAGAAATTACATTAAGTGTATTCAAATTACATTAAATTATTAAATAATAATATTGCTTCTTAAAGTGCTTCACACATTATGCTTCAAGACAGGCCTGAGGCAGTGGTGCGCCTTGGGATTTTTTTGTATTTCTCTGCTTTAATTGTTCGTTTCAGCAGAGCCAAGATCTGAGCCGCCTAGGCCTCTCCCAGGGCTCCCGGAGGCGCCCCTAGCCCGTCTGAATTCAGGGGACTTGGAGGGGTATTGTTAATATTGCTGTTGTCGCTGCCTAAGAAATCTTCCAACCACCAGATTTTTTGCAGGTTCCGCTGCAGCTCAGGAACAGCACTGCCCCTTTGGATCTCCTACGCCATTATGAAAGCAAATCGCAGAGGAACACATTTTGCTGAGCAAAAAGGCTGCCTGCCACAAGAAGTACCCAAAGAGGGTAAAGTATTAATCAGACAGTCCCTGGTTTTAATCCCTCATTGATGGTCTTTGGCAAGCTGTGATTTTTAAAGCTTCGCCTCACTCCCTTAATCTGCAATATGTGGGTAACAATACCGGCCTCTCTCACAGGGTTGTTGTGAAAATTATAAATGTATGCAAAGAATTCTGTCCAAACTCTCTTAGGTGCTATAGAAATACTGAGACTGGTGAGGCTTTTTCTATCCCAATCACTCTTCAAATATGGGGGTTAGCAGTTGAGCACGGTGAACCAAGTGTGCATTTTTGCTGCCCTGTTTCCCTGAAAATAAGACCTGACCGGAAAATAAGCCCTAGCATGATTTTTCAGGATGCCTGTAATAGAAGCCCTACCCCAAAAATAAGCCCCAGTTAAGATCGTTAGCCAAACAGATGCATGTAGTATGTCCGTTGCAACACAATTTGAGGTTTGGAGACTTATCATGATGTTCCAGAAGAAGATAGCATGACTGTATTTGAATAAATGTAGATCGTTGTACATGAAAAAATAAACCATCACCTGAAAATAAGCCCTAGTGCATCTTTTGGAGCAAAAGTTAATATAAGACCCGGTCTTATTTTTGGGGGAAACACAGTAATAGCCTGCTGACAGAACTACGAGACACACATGGTCCTGGGCCTGCTGTTTTCCCAAGTATGAATCTGAAGTTGAGTTGTGAGCTCATTTAAATTGCTTGCCTTGGAAAGCTCAGCATCATTCTGCAATGTCCCAAGAGAGTCCTGGGTTCCAGCTAAAGAGCTTCTGGAGCCGTCGCCCGAGCAACAGAGCAATCATTTCTTTCACTAAATAAATGCCAATTAATAACCGAATTGTAACTGAATTTTCCATTGGGATGCCCACAGAAGTGTTTGCTAATAAAAATGTAAAAGAGAAACAGTTCCTAGTTACCTATCTTCCTCCTGGATAATAAACTGTTGTTAACATGTCTTGGTTTAGCTTCTAAAATTATACTGTGCATCAGCAGGAAATGGCCTAGTGTTTATACTCAGGCTGGAAGTCACAGGATAGGTAATCCTGGACATTTTGTCAAAGCTGAATGGTGTGTATCAGAAGAATCTCCTGCAACTGTGGTTTGTATACTCCCCTCCCAAAAAAGAAGTTTCCAGAAGTTTACCTCTCTTAACAAAAGAGCAATGATCATATAGCAGGAAATTAAAACATGGGCGGGCGGAGGAATTAGCTGTTTTAAGGAAGCGGTTCATTGCCTTATAGGAATAGGATAAGGAGAAATAGGATGGGACCAGTGCCCTAGGGATATTATGGGCTCTCACACACTGGAGGCATCTGAGATGTAGTTGGATAACCATCTGACAGAGATGCTTTAACATGGAGCCCTGCTTTAAGCATGAGGTTGAACTCAATGGGCTTGTAGGCCCTTTCAGACTCCGCTGTTCTATGATTCCATGCACATCACAGAGCTTTCAAAGATCACTGCTTTGAAAGAAAACATGGTGTTCTCATGCATCTATGGAATGCGTTTCCCAGAGAGGTCTGCCTGGCGCCGTTGTTATTTGTTTTTCGGTGCCAGGTTAAGACCTTTTATTCCAGCGGTATTTTAATAAGTTTTAATATTGTTTTTTTTCTATGTTTTTAATTGCAGCCAGTGTGGGTCGGGAATTTTATTTATGCTATTACTTTGTAAGCCGTCCTGAGGCTTTTTTGCGATTAGGACGGCATATAAATATTTTAAATACATAAATTAAAAACCAGCTCCCTCCTCTTCCAGCTGTGGCAGGGATTGGGTCCCTGAGGCCCTCTAGATATCACTGGACTACAGCTCTCATCATCCCTGTCCATTCAGCTGTTGAGAATTAGCATGCACAACCTCTGGAGAACCACAGACTTTACCCTCTTGATTCTAGCCAAGGACTAACAGAAGAAAAATGTTCACACCTATGCCACTTAATGCAGGTGACAAGAAAAACGAGAGAGAGCAGGTATGCTGCAGGTGTGCAGGTATATTTACAGTTTACTCAGGCATAGAGGGAATCCATGCAGCATGCAGGTAGTCCCAAAGGGGCTTCCAAGCTGTGGTCTGTACAGGGTGCTTTTATAACCTATCTGTCACATACACAGTTTGTGCGGTTGGGAATCACGTGGGCAGTTTGCTAGGGGCACAGTAGGGTAAAACATCAAATGTGATTAAGACGTGGAACATGAAGGGAAGGACCTTTGGGACAGGCACTATTTAGGACATCAAAGGTGTGTCCCCAAAGGAAGACCCTTCTGGGCAGGGACTTTAGCATCTCTCAGGTGTACGTGGAAAGCACGGCTTACAACACGGATTCCTGATCAGGAATCCCATGTTAAGTCTAAAGCTGCTCTTACAATGTCAGGCTTTAGCAGCCATATTATGGCAGAGCTTTTGCTCGTTCTGTTCTGTCCTGATGCGGGCGAGCAGAAAAAGGCAGTGCGGTTGCAGTACCCATGTGTGAGCTTTAGCCCTGGTGGAAGTGCAGTCAGTCCCTTCTTGTACGCAGTGTAAAATCAATGCTCCGGCGCGCTGTGCACACAGAAGTCTTCATCGCCCTTCCAGCAGCACCCCCAAAGCTGTGCCCTCCGAAGCCGCATCCAGCACCGCAGAGGGTCTTAGTCCTGGAAATACAATTCAGGCAGCCATTCCCCAGGTGAGCGCAGGACCTAGCAAGAGCGCACGTTCACGCTAGCCTGGGAAGAATTTGTGTTCGCTCTTTCGTTGTCGAGGACTGAGGCAGATTGTTTGTGGGCATGCAACTCCACAGTGTAGCACTTTAAAGATTACTGTTGCTTGGACTGACCACCCACGAACCTTGCTCCGCCTGTTCCTATTGTTCTCTTCTTTCCTGTTGATTTTTAAGAGGTATTTGCAAAGTCTCTGTGATTTTAATTGCTTGCTGAAGAAGTGAACAGCATCTGACCCATACAGGCTGATCCATTAATAGCTTTCCAGATGCCTTCTGCTGGAGAGAGCAGCCCTGCTCCTATGGTTGCTAGGGAGACAATGCTTCCTGGCACCAGGTTTTGGCAGCTGTGGCGGCCTTGCTCCCTTTGAGCCCTGCCGCAGTCTCACTTGGTGCTTCAACACTTCTCTGGGACGTGAGCATTGCTTGCATTCGGGCATGCTAATGAGCAGATGGAGACTGAGCAGGGTGTTACCAGATCCACAGCCAAACTCAAGTCAGGGCCAAGAACCAGGCATCCCTATCCTCACAAGAGTTTCTGTGTTTAACTTTCCATGTTTTCCTCTCGCATTTTTCCAAGGCTCAAGTTGTTTTGCTACTGGAGGTATGGTGGGAAAGAGGGAGCCACAGCTTAGTGCTTTTCACAGCTTAGCGTTTCAGCTGTAAGCATTACAGGGGATCCAACCACATCTGAGTCAGTGCAGGCCCCACATCTCCGCCTTGTTGTGATGTTGGGGATACAGATCATTCCTTGGGTGCAGTCTTCCCTTGCAGGTAGGAGGTTCCGGAATTCGCTTAAAGGATTAAGGGAGCAGAACCAGCAAATAGCTCAGCCTGAAACTAGGCCAAGGTGCTTGATGTTTATTGATGTTTCCAATATCCCATCAGGCTGTCTTCGACTTAGGGCAACCCCGTTAATGAAAGCTCTCCGGAATGTCCAGTCTACGAAACCCCTGCTCAGTTCTTCTATGGTCCATGTTGTGGATTCCTTTATAGAGTCAGTCCATCTCATACCTGGTTTCCCTTTTCTTTTGCTGCCTCGTTCAATATTCACAGTGTGATGGTCCCAGAGCATAGGACTGCTCATCGGTTGTGCATCACTTCTCCAAAAAGGAAAGTGCATTACTGCAAAAGAGATGCCAACTTACTCGCTTACTTATTTATTTAAAATGTTTATATCCCGTCACCACATGCCTCGGCATCTCCGGACAGCTTACAAACATACAATTAAAAACAATAAAACAATAACAAATTTAATAAGATTATATAAAAGCAAAAAGCAACTGTTAATACAATTAATTTTTAAAATAGCCATTAAATAAAAAGGTTTTAACTTGCCCAGCTGTTGCATAGGAAAATGTATCAGTCCAAATTGAGGAATGACTGATTGGTAGAAAGGGCTTCAGAAGCTGCATCTTCATTGGGCAAAACGCAGCAGCCAGGTGAGTAACGGGGACCAGATGGTCAGAGCATATGGCTCCGGTTCTGGCCCACTCACATGAGCTGCCTGCCTGCTTCCACGCCCAATTCAAGGTGCTGGTTTTAACCTACAATGCCCTACATGGCTTGGGATCAGACTGCGTCTTTACTTTGTATCTAGGAATGGATTATTTTAAACAAAATTTCTGCCTTCTGTTTACAACTGTGTGCTTCATTAAGGCTATGGTATTGGCCACTGAGGAAATTAATTGCTCAATTCTACATTTTTTTGGAGAGGGTGTTAATATTAACATTGTCCTAACTATATCCCTTAAACCTGCAATTAACGGTGTGCAGTTGTTTTTCATAATCAAATCTGGACTTAGTTTAACCTGTTACCTTGGAAACTGAATGGAAACTGTAGGGTGGTTAAAAGCAAATTGTCCATGCATGCATGGTATAATTGGCTGTCAGCCAGAGATGTTGAAGAATAATCTCCAGTTGTCTCTTCCCCTGAGTAAAAATATAGCAATGCTTCCAGTCACTGATCATGCCTGACTGATCCTGAGCATCTCTTAGGATGCTCAACCTAACAACGGGGTAAGATCCTGCACGAAAGTATGCAAAGAGGATTCCAACCATTATGGAGCATTACGGAAACAGGTTTAGCTGCCTCCTCAGGCCAACACAGTGCACAGACACCTGGCAACCTGCTTTGTGCTTGCCCTAGAAACTAGAGCAAACCTAGTCTTCAATCCTAGTTTGTGAGGCAAGTGCAAACTACAGTTTACTCATCTGCACAAATGGTAAAAATGTACGCAAAGTGTAGAAGGCATGTATGTGCCCAAAGTTCAATAAAGGTGAGGGAGCCACGTGGCCCGCCCAGCTACCTGCTAACAAAGAATCTTACTTTATAACAAAGAATCTTACTTCTTGGGTCAGATTTGGGCCACATCCCACCAGAGGGCTGCGGTCCTGCAAGCCACCCAGAATCTCCAGCAGGAGGACGGGATTTAAAAGGAGGCAAGGAGAAATGACAGAAGAGTGTACTTTTGAGGGTAATTTTGGGGCAGGAGGAAAAAAACATCTAAAATTAAAAGTTCACTATGACATTTTTTCTATTATATTTTAATATGTTGTGAGCCGCCCCGAGGCTTTGTTGTGATGGGGCGGCATATAAATGTTTAAATAAATAAATAAAAAGTTAAAAATAGACAATTGAAAGTTTGTGGAGGAGCAGGGATGGACAACTTGGGCCCCTCCGTGTTTTGAATTACAATTCTCATCATCCCTTAGATTGGCAAAGCTTGCTATGCCTGGTGGGATCTGTAGGCCAAAACATCTGGAGGACTGGTTGCTTTTCTCTGATCGATGGATTCTTCCTAAAATGGGGAGACTGAATTGGAAAGCGGCAGAGCCAGTGTTTGTGAGGAATAAAAAACCATGCGAGATAAACCTTGCTATGAGAAACTAACTGTAGCGAACATTAGGGACCCCAAGGAGGGACTAGGTATAGTTCAATAATTGGCTGCCGGCTAAACGCCAGACTCTGCCTCTGTCCGTCGCCATTTTGACTGGTTTCAGCTGAACGTTCTAGCCAGTCAGCCAGTTCTTTCAGCTCAGTTGCAGGTGTTATATTGTTGCAGAATACAAGTTGCAGCAGAACCTGGCTGCGTTCCCCCACTGAAGCGATGCAGGGATCACTAGAGCGTCTCCATTGGCCTCCCACTGGTCACCACTTTCAGAAATGGCTAATTTCTGAAGCTACCTGGAAATGGAGAAATAGTCCTCCCTGGAATGGTGCGTGTCCATGAAGCTTGCCGAAGAGGTGCCGCTGACCTGTGCCATTGTGGGAACGAGTGTTCAGCGCTGCCCTATGAATGCTGTCTCATAGATACTGTTGTCATGGGAAACACATGGGATTATTTTCTTTCTCTCAGGCATAGCAAGAATAGGTTTGTCAAAATTCCTGTATCTTTTTGAAGTCTGTCGGAACAACATTCCATTTGTTGGCATGCTCCTTCCTGCAGTTTGCTAATTTCTAATCCAGAAAAGGCAACCATGATTCCAAAAGGAAGAAGCTGGTAAATGCAATTTCTGCAGTTCTACAGTGCAGTTCTACAATGATAGGAAAAGCTACACCTTTTCAGCTATCTCTTAAAAGTATGAACACCACTGCCAAAGGTTAGAGGGAAAGTCAGGGAGCAAAACCTTACTACAATCTGAGTAATGGCCATGTGTCCCTTGTCTAAAACATCTTCCTCTGATAATGCAAGATGGTTGCTGTAAAATGCAATTGGTTGAGGATCTTGGTACAGGAATATAGATGAGTCGGAAGGGGTCAGGAGGCCACCATGTTCAACCCTCTGCCGTGGCAGGACTCCAAGTGAAGCAACCCCTCTCAGATGGCTGTCCAGCTGTCTCCGGCCTCAGAAGTAGCATGCGATACCCCACACGAAGCATCCTGGCACTGTGCAGATCAGTCATGCTGACAGTCTCCCCTGAACTCAGAACCAGGTTTTGTGTTATGCACGACTCCTACCTGACTATCTCACTTTCAAAATCAGGCTCAAGTAACATCTACACATCACCCTATCATTTTACATCTGAACCAAACTACAAATCTGAGCTAAAGAAACATTTCCTCACATTGCATTTGGAAAGGGCTTATGAAAATCTAAAAATTCATTGCTCATTTACAAAAGGCCACTCATTTTAGTAATGTTTGGTGGAAAATGACCACATCTTTTTACTGCTGCAGATTTTATTTTCATACTAAAACAGAACGTACTTCCTAATCCAGAAATGTCATGAACGGGCTGTAGCAAGCCAATTTAAAGGAAAGTTACTTTTCATGCATGGGTTGTATATACAAAGAAGTTTTATTATATAACATTAGCGGATGTTTAAAAGAACACAACTGTACTCTAATATAATCATACGATGAAATTACAAAAACATGTTGCATTTGCCATGGGAAAACCGTGTGCTCAAGTCTCTAGATTTCTTTATGAGAGCTTTCTTTTGTGCTTCATCAATTCGAAGGGTTTTGAGATCCTGGTCACGGTCAAATGGCCTTCTCTCCTGGGGCTTATCTTTTTCTTCAGCAGCTTTGTTCCTTATTTTTTTCTGGTGTATGTCCATAAGAGATTCAGACCTTTGAGAGTCCTAGACAAGAAACAATATGGACAATGAAACTGGAGACATTTTAACAAATGACTGCAATCTCATTACCTTAACCGGTACTAATTACCACAAAACTCAGTGGGACTTAACTTCTGAGCAGACACTTAGGTGCTTGTGGACTGACTGCAACAGGGCAGTCACTCTGCTAAAAAACCCTAAAACAAGCACAAATGCTTATTTCCAGAGCAGGGCAGGTGAATGGAACTTGCACGGACCTGTGCTGACATGAAAATGAAAGTTCTCAGTCATATTCAGGGCTATTTTTTAGAGTGCAGAAGTCCGGCATATGGGATGAATCCTGCCCGTGCACGGAACTGTCCACACACCTCCTCACATGCTTGCTTTGCATGACGGGTGCAGGACTCCACTCTGGCTCTTAGACCCCTTAATCAGAATTCGCCAAAGCGGCTGGTAGCAGGAGTGGCTCACCAGCTGACCATGGGAAGCACGGGCGGGAGGCCTGGGGGGGACAGCTCCTCTGGCCAAGTTCTCAGCAGCTGTCCCACAGAGGAATGTCCCCCCCCCCCGATAATGGAGATAATATGGAGGGGCCCTTGCTAGCAGCCCCTGGCAACTCTATTGCCCCAACTTTGTCTCTTGCAAGGAGCCCAGGCTGGCTTGCACCCCTCCCCCACAAATCTTATCCTCACCACACCCGTGAGGGCAGCTAGGCTGAGCAGCCCAAGGTCACCTCCAGGAATTTTAAACTTGTCCAGCTACTGGAAAATGGCCACATATTGTAGTAGAAAAAACCGTACTTCAGCCAGGCACTGTGTGAAGTACCTCCTTTTAATCAGTCCTGAATTTCCCACCATGCAGCTGCACTCAATGACCCCTGGTCCAGGGAGATAATTTATTTATTTATTTAGAATTTTTGTATGCCATCCCATCGCTTATAGCCTCGGGACGGCTCACATAAGCAAACAAACATAATACAAATGCAATTAAAACCCAGAAACATCCTGGCTGCACAATCAAAACGTATATCTATTAAACATTATTAAAATATTGTTTAAATAAAAAGGTCTTAGCCTGGCGCTGAAAAACAAATAATGATGGCACCAGGCGAACCTTTCCGGGGAGCGCATTCCACAGATGGGGCGCCCCAACTTCTCCCCAATGACTTTTTCCACACCGGACAGAATATTCAACAACTATCATGTTTCCCCTGACTCATTCCTGTCAAGTAAAACAGGCCCCAAAGTAGGAGAGCTCGTTCATTTTGGTTGCCCTTTTCTGTATCTTTTACCTCTCTTGTGTTACCCTGTTTAAGGTGCAGGGACCAAAACAGAGCTTTCTGAGTGGTCGCATCACAGTTCCGTATAAGGTGGGTCTTGTTTTCAGTCCTTTCCTAAATATGCCTCACAAGGAATCGACCTTTTTCACAGCGGCTCCATAGCTATCCATTACAATCCCAATCGTTCTGGTCAGTCCTTGGTAGCTCAGATTAGAAAACCTTTTTTTAAAACACTTCTATTATGGTGCTCTTGACACGCATTTAAGGAATTTTCATGATCTTGTTGAAATCAACACACATCTGCAAAATGCTAATAGATCTGAACACTGGAAATAGTGCCACAGAAACGAATACTACAGGGGTACATTGTGGAAATTAAAGGAAATAGGAGGCCATACATACGTTGTATGTGGACAACTGCTCCATCAACCTCTTGTCTCTCTCAGACAGGAAAATTTCTGCATCATCCTTGCTGATGGATTTTTTTGCATTTTTCTGTTCCTGATAAGTAAGAGAAGACCTGCTGGTTAACAGGCAGAAAAGGGCACATGTGTCTAACTTAAAAACAGGATCCAATAATGGCGTGGGATAGTCTCTGTCATGAGGAGAAATTGCTGGCCACACGATACAGGCATGTTCCCTGCGTAAGTGCAGAGCAGATGACTGGCATCGAGATCTCCCCGTTCACTGTCACCTTAACCCTTTGGTGTGGCCATTTTTACCTCAATGTTTTTATACTGTAGTGCATTTTAGATTGAGTTTTAATGGACTGTTGTAAACGGCCCAGAAAGCTTCAGCTATTGGGCAGTAAAAAATCAAAGAAGGAAATAAAATGTGTACTATCATATTACCTTTGTTCCATGTATCATAAACCAACATCATTTTCCCTGCAAGGAGCCTTAGGTGCCTTACCCATCTTCCCCTCCATTTTTTGCTCACAACATTCCTGTGAGATAGGTAGGCGGAGAGTCCGTGACTAGCCCAAAAGCACCCTGTGAGCATCGTGGCCAAATGAGGACTAGAACCTGGATCTCCCCAGTTCGGCACGATTACCACTCCACTGCACTGGTTCTCTTGTATGTAACTTCTTTACTAGATGCAAAATCGGCTTGGAGTATGTTGTCCATACCTTTTCAGTTCAGTAGGTTAATCACTGGATTAGTAATAGGCACAACTGAACATTTACTTACACTTGCTCTCTTTTCTCTATCAGCTGGAGTATCTGTCCAAACCGACCTATCTCCTGATTTGTCATCAGCTCTTCTTTTGAATGCTCGTGGACCAAGTCCAAAACTTTTGAGCTCTGGCGGAAGATCTGTCATCCAAGACTCTCTTTTAACTTGCTTGGAACTGTCCTTTAAAAGCAAAATGAAGCAAAATGAGATGCATCTATTTTTTCTTGATGTTTTCAGGAAAAGTACAGACCAGCTTTGCAAAATCAACATAAATTGTGAATTAAGCTTACACCATCTTGACCAAGGAGTTTCTCTTTCATTCTCTGTGCTCGACGGTCAATCTCTGTAGTTATGCTGGATTCCACTAGCCTTTTGGCAGGCATTGGTCCGATCATTGTTTCATCATCTTCACTACTGTCTGTAACCTTTTTCAAGCATGAAGCAAAGCAAAGCTGGTGAACAAAACGGCTGCGGTAGGTAACTCTTAGTATTTATGCAGAGTTCAGCATCTTCCAACGCTTCTCATACATGGCAATCCATACAGTATCTGCTACTGCATCCTGCAGATGAGCTGAACCTAAGCAGAGGTGTCTTGCCCAGCCTTAGTTAGTGCGAGAATGAGCACCTCTGGGTTCCACACTCTTCTGCACTCCAGAACCCAGCAGGCACTGCACGCCTTCCCATTCTGCCTGAATTTGCCACCAACCACAGCAAGAAAATTATTTTTCCAGTGCAACAAGCTGGACAAGGAGTGCTTCCCCAGCACCTAAGTAAAGGCACACTTCTGAAGCTTGTAAACACGGCACATACTGCCCAGGCACCCTGTTTCTGGCAAAGCGTTGCCCCCGCAACACCAAAAGCAGCAACAGAATACAGCAGGGGCTGCTAAAAGTAGCCCCAGGGACCCACCCAATCTGATCGGCCCGCCACAGAGGTAAGGCCAAGATTCCCTGAATCGCTGTTCCGCTTGTTCCTGCTGTGCCACCCTCCTTCCGCACGGACGTGCCCTGCTAGCTGCGTTTTTCTTTTAGTCATCAAAGACTGACCTCCTGCTCAAGTTGTTCAAGTTGCTCCCATAAAATGCAAAATGCGTATGTTTGTGGGCTCAGCCCATGCACTTTCTCCATGCTCAGCCTCCCCACCGAACATACCTGAGCTGTGTCATGTCTGTTCTCTTCGGCATCCTCTGAGTCCTTCTTAAACCCTGGTGGTAAAGCAGGGCCTATAATGGGTCTCCAGAGGAGAAAAAAATCAGTTTGATTTTAGTTATGGCATACTGGACTTCAGCAGTACCCCCACTGATCTGTTCAAATTGTGGGGAATGTTCTCACCCACCAGCACAGACTGTGCAGAAAGGTTCCGGCCTGATCCGACCCCAGTTTCAGGGACTCTCCAGATAATCCAGTCCTGAAACTCATTAAGGTTTATCAAGACAGCATTAAACTGGTTTTAGAATACTTCTTACAAGGTTGAGCTGAACTCTTGAAAGAGCTGCGTGTAGAAGAGGCAGAGGGGGCTTGGACAGTGATGTTTATTTGTTCATTTAGTCAACTCATATGCCATTCAGTGTCTGAAGGAGCTCGGTCTGGTGGGTACAGTCTAGAGAAGCTTCAGCCTCACTAATTCCCCAGTATGAAAAGAACGCTCTTTTACTTAGGAAAATATTATTTGGAGAGAATTCAAATGTATGAATTCATATAGCCAGTGCTCTTCTCACAGAGAGACGTAAGGAGACATTTGTTTGAAAGGGTTTTTTTTTTAAAAAAGGTCTCCCCTATTACAGAGAAAGTAAAATTTATAGTTAACCAGTGATTAACTCCCAACAAGAGATGAGCAGTCTGGATCAGGCTGCCCCAGTAGGCAGAGCAGATTAAATTAACTTGCATATAACCACTTTTTTTTTTTTTTGCCATGATCACAGTAGATGGTTATCTGCCTAAGCAGAAGTGACTCTGGATCACCAGAGCCCCCTTGGCTACACCACCCCGTCCTGTAAGGGTCAGGAGTTTTCTTCCAAATGGGACTGATCCAAAAAGCATCTGCTTGATTTTTCCTCTCAGGATGACCTGGCAGCCTAACATAGAATTTCTGAGAGCAGTGAAAATATCCCTTCGGTTTGCTGTCTAGGAAAAGAGACTATGGTTGGGCAGGAGGTAAGACTACAGACCACTGCCCAGTACATGAGGGAAGACTTAACAGCTGGCTGGTGGTCACACCCACCAAGACTGCATATTCCTCGTCACTTGGATGAAGGGGGGAGCTCTGCAAGCCACCTGGGGGTCCCCCTAAGAGGAGGGGCAAGCGATGGAAGCAGAGGCGGCAGCGGTAGCAGGATGCCTGGGATGTACATGCAGCTGACGCTGCGGGAGATCTTGTTCAGCTGCACGGAATATCAATGCCTGCGGCAGCTTTGTGGTACAGCCCAGTCCTGCCGTTCCTCAGGCTGATCCTCTTGTGCTCCTCCTCGGACAGGAGAATCCAAGCTGTTCATGCTTCCCACCTGCCCCGCGTACTACGTCTCAGCTTGGTCCCAGTGCCCTCGATGTGCTGCTGCCTTACAGGAGACCGGACGAATCAGTTATTTTGGAATGCACAGACTTGCCTTCCCCGGAGGTGCAGATCCGCAAGAGAGCAGCCGCTACAAGCTTGGCAAATGCCTTTGAAACAAGCAAAAGGCCGACGAGACTTTGGGGATTCCTGCTGATAGCTCACAGACCGATGTGGGCCAGAGGCACCAGCACTTGCAATTAGGCCTTGGAATACTGAAAAGGCTTCCGCAGCCATCTGCATTTGGGGCTGCCAATGGGTTCAGCACCCGGAAGTCCCCGTGCCTCTCATACAATCACAGAATAGGAGAGTTAAGAAAGCCATCAGGTCCAACACCCTGCTCAGTGCAGGCCTCCAAGTCACAGCATCCCTCTCGGCTGGTTCTCCAGCTGCATCCTGAATGTGTAGGAAAGCTCACAACCTCCCAAGGTCACTGGTTCTGTGATCTCGTTGCTCTACCAGTCTGGAAGTTCTTCCTGATGTTCAGCTGGAGCCTGGCTTCCTGGAATTTGAGCCTATTATTCCAAGTCCTTTGCTCCGGAATGATCAAGATGAGATCCTGTCCTTCCTCTTTGCGACAAGTACTTGAAAAGTTCTTGCTGAGGGCTATCCTATCTCCCCTCAGCCTTCTCTTCTCAAGGCTAAACTCGCCCGGTTCTTTCCAGCTCTGCCCACAGGGCTTTGTTTCCAGGTCACAGGCCATCTTTGTTGTCCTCCTGATTTTTTCCCCAGTTTGTCAGACTCTTTCTTAAACCGGGATGCTGTACTCAAGGCCTAGCCAGTGCCGAGCAGAGAACTAGTACTCCTGTGACTGGGAAGTGATACTTCTATTAATGCATTTGGATATTACACCAACTTGTAACAGGGTGCACACAGAATCCTTGAGTAGTACAGTCTGAATTAACTGAACTTTCACTACAAAATTCTAGGACTTTCCCACTTACTAAAAATTAATTATTTAAAAGTCTATCTACATTTTTGCGAATGGGGTAGCATATAATATAAATGTTCCAAATAAATAAATAAATAAATTTCCATTTGCATTACCTTTCTGGGGATTCATCCTGTTTTTTAAAGCCAGGTGGGAGTGCAGGCCCAAAAAATCCATCGTTGTCATCGTCGTCATCTCTTTTCTGTTTTCTGAAATGAAGTAGTGGGGCTTAATTACTGAAATATGAATAATAATTATTGACATTTCAAAGGAAAAACATCTTGCAATTATTTCAGGTAATCACATCTTATGCCCTGTGTTCTCTATCTCCATGGTGTGAGGGATCAACACCTTATTTTTAAAATTGTTACCTGAGGTGCCTTTAGCATCCAGAACCACATCGAAGGATGTCTGAGATGATGCTGTGCCCACAGGACTAGACCTGTCAGTACACTTAGTTACAGTACAATCACCTGATCAGGAAGTTTCACATGTTCACACAAATGCACTCACCTGGGGATGGGACGTGAGTCCTCCTCATCCTCAGAATCCCAGGCCGTTTCTTTGGGTGCGCGGGCAGAGGGGCATTCCTTGTCCCCACCATGTCTTTCCTGGTTACTTCTATAGCCAGGAGGTAAGGCTGGTCCTGCAACTGAACAGAGCAATTCATCACTGAACAATTCATGTCAGCAACATTTTTGCATTGGTGCTGAGACTAAAATGTCCAAGCCATGCTTCTTAGAGCTGAGAATTATTCCAAAATAGAGCATTAATTCAAAATAGCTACAAGCAACAGCTTCCTTCAGACATGTATGGCCAATGGTAAAAAAATGACATGTCGTGAACACTACAGTAAGTAGAATTCATTTTTTTTTACACATGAACAGTGCAATCCTATCTGCAGTTTCCTGGGTGTAAGTTCAATTGGACTCAATATGGCTTACTTCTGAGTAAACATGCATAGACTCTCACTCTTAGGGCACAATCCTGTCTATGTTTAGACAGCGAAAGACTGGAGCATGCTGGGAGTTGTAAGCCTTTTACTGCCTAAACATGCATAGAAGAGCAAGTTAAGTTAATGGAAAAAAAAGATGAAGGAAAGCTAGGGCAGGCATACATCCTAAATGAAATATCTCTCCAAGCAAAGGTTAGAAGTTATAAGACATCCAAGAGGTTATATGGCATGGCTAAACCGTAACTTGTTGAAGAAGTTAGCTGCTATAGTTGCATAGCCTGCAATTCATGCATTCTATATGATGCAAGCTTGTTGCCACACTGAATATGTCACAGATGAGCAAGCTCATGCCATGCCATCCCAAGCACGGTTACTCAACAGCCAGCGTGTCTCAGTGTACAACAGGGCTTGCTCCCAGGCACGTAGGAGCCTGTATAGTGTATATATCACTGTATTCAAACTCTTTAAGATTCAAAATCTTAAAAGATGACACAGTAAAAGTGCTACATTCAATATGCCAGCAAATTTGGAAAACTCAACAGTGGCCACAGGATTGGAAAAGGTCAGTTTGCGTTCCAATCCCAAAGAAGGAAAATGCCAAAGAATGTTCAAACTGCCACACCATTGCACTCATTTCACATGCTAGCAAAGTGATGCTCAAAATCCTACAAGCTAGGCTCCAGCAGTATGTGAACTGAGAACTACCAGAAGTACAGGCAGGGTTTCGAAGAGGGAGAGGAACTAGAGATCACATTGCCAACATACGCTGGATCATGGAGAAAGCTAGGGAGTTCCAGAAAAAGATCTACTTCTGCTTCATTGACTATGCTAAAGCCTTTGATCGTGTGGATCACAACAAATTGTGGCAAGTTCTCAAAGAGATGGGAGTACCAGGTCATTTTATTTGTCTCTTCAGAAACCTATATGGGGGTGAAGAAGCATCAGTGAGAACTGGACACGGAACCACTGATTGGTTCAAAATTTAGAAAGGAGTTCGGCTGTATACTGTCGCCCTGCCTGTTTAACTTATATGCAGAGCACATCATGAGAAAGGCAGGGCTAGATGAATCACCAGTTGGAATCAGGATTGCTGGGAGAAATATCAACAACCTCAGATATGCAGATGATACCACTCTCATGGCAGAAAGTGAAGAGGAACTAAAGAGCCTCTTGATGCGGGTGAAGGAGGAGAGCGCAAAAGTTGGCTTGAAACTCAACATTAAGAAAACTAAGATCATGGCATCTGGTCACTAGTTCACATAATGGAAAACCATCCCTAAGAATATCCTTCCATCTAGGAAGTGAGCCTATCGAATCTAGCTTTGTCCAAGTACGTTCGTTTTCTAAGCAAAGGAAACCTTTGGAGGCCAGCTGTGCCATAATAGGAATGCTAACTCCAGTGAGCAGTGGTCTGCTCGCAAGCAAGACAGTTACAGCAGAACAAAACCCACAACAGAACAAAATAAGCAACAGCAAGCAGGCTTTTGAGCTTAAGGGGATCTTTTACCATGAATGCTACCACCCTTTCAAGAGTTCTTTGTTTTTGGCATTACAGCCAGCCTGAAGAATAATTCTGATCAATTCAAGATTTTATAGGATTTCTGCGGAACCCAATAGACAACCTAATGCTGTCTCAATGGCCCAACAAAAAAAAACCACAGGTATCTTTTCTCTACCCAGTGGCAGATTCAAAATCTTTTCCCAGCCAGGGCAGAAAGACCTGGTCCAAATCAGCTAAGGAGAGACTTGCGACACCTCCGGTGCCGCCTTTGAAGGAACCTTGGAGCGCGGCATCCACGGGTCGGGCTCCCACCTGAGGGGCGCCGCCCACCAAGGGCCACCTGCTCGTCTTTTTCGGCGCAGGGTTAGGTCAGCCTTTTAACCCGAGCCTTTATGCGGCGCCTCTGTCCCCTCTCAGCCGCGTGCTCCAACCCTGTTCAGCCTGCCTCGGGCGCACGCTTTTGCAGCGCCCAGGGCGCCTCGGCCACGGCCACGGCCACGGCCTAACGGGAGCCACACGGAGGAGAGGCGCCCGCAGGCGCGTCGAGCGGCGCGAAGGGGGCGCGGCCGGCGGGCTCCCCTCGCCTCCCTCGGGCTGCGGCCCTGCTCTCACCCTGGGCGAGGCCTCTGTCGGGGTCCGCGCCGGGCAGCTGTCGCGACGCCATGGCCCGCGGAGACGGGGCGCGAAGGGACGCTGCGCGCGCCTCCGCCTCGGCGCCGCGCGGGGCTTCCGGCGCGCCCGGGCGCGTCACGCGGGGCGGGGCCTCCTTCCCCGTCCCGCGGAGGGCTGCTTCCGCCCCGGGCGCCGCCGCGTGACGCGCTTCCGGCACGTGTGCCTGGCCGCGGCATGGATGCCCCCGCCGGGTTCCCGCCGCCGCCGCCGCCCGCGCCGCCGTTCGCGGCCTGGCCGCCCCGCGGGCCCTGGCTGCCGCGTCCGCCCAGGCCTGGCCCCGGGCGCGGCTGCTGGCGCTGGCCGCCCCCCGCGGGTCCGCCGCCGCCGCCGCCCGGTAAGCCGCCCGGCCGCTCCCCCGCGCCCGCGGCCAGCCAGCTGCGGGAGAGAGCGGCGCTTTGGCGAGGGGGCCCAGGCCCGTGCCCGTCCCGGAGCCGCCTGCCCTCTTGCCCGTGCCCGTCCCAGCTCATCCTGGCACAGCCCCAGGAGGTAGATCAGGCTGAGAGCAGGCCTTGCGCGGGAGCTGCGGTGGGGAACTGGGGTGCCCTTCTGAGCGTGGGGGACCCTGCCGGGGGCCCAGTAAGTTGTTTCTCCTCACTTTTGAAGCGTTTGACAGCTTCTAAATTCAATTTTGCCAAGTGCTTCAAAAGTCCAGAGAGACGGGCTTGCAAAAGTGCAGGGCTGGGGCTTCAAACCCAATTTTTGCAACATGATCTCCGGGTTTTGCTGGGGGGACTTCATGTCTCCCAAGGGTCCCCTATGCTTTGCACTTACTCCTGAGCTGCTGCCTTCAGGGGAATGTACAAAAGTAGCAGGGAATCCTGTGCGGAAGGAAAATTTCTCCCCATGACAGTTCAAGCTCAGGAAGAGAATATAGCTACCTAGGCAGATGTGGAATAAAGCACTAGCAAAAGCAGCTGGAAGCTGGGGAAAACAGTAGAAACAAGGCCATATCTACAGGGTTCCAAACTAATTGACATGACAAAAATGAGCGAAGAGTGAAAGGAAGAACAAGCAAATTTGCATATTGTTTCTTACAGTTAAAATTAAGTAATGCTGCTTATGATGACCAGCTGGAAGAGAAGCTTTCAGGGAGAACAGGAGGCAAGTTGAGATCTTTTCTGCAGTGTGGATAGAATTGCACTGTTGAGTTGCTCCTTTCGATACAGTTTGGATACAGTTGTCAAATACTGGTTTTAAAAAACCTTTTTGTTCTTTTATCAAAGAGCACCATTAATGGACTGTGCTGGTTGCTTAGGTTTTTTCTTTCTGAAATAAATGTGATTTTTTTTTTTTCAAATCAGTAAATTTATTTGATGTTTAATTGAAGGCAGATACTGCCACTTTGCTGAAGAATGGCAAGGCCAACAAATGGAGTCGCCACATGTCGGAGCCTGTCGTGGAAGGAACAATAGACAGAAGGTATTGTATTGTTCTTTGCATTTGGCAGTCTATTCATGAGAGAGATGGAGCTTTTTCCTAGTATTGCAACTTTTAGGGCTAAAAGAATGACATCTATGAATGAAAGAAAGAAATTTCAGGTTAGTTGTGGACTAAGGGCTGGCGTGTACTTTATGTGGCCCAGGAGTTTGTTACTATAACACATTTGCTCTCCTCCCTTTTTCCTCCAGTGTAGCTACAAACTATTTGGATGTATTTGATTTTTTAAATCATTGTTTTGTCCAAACACAGCAAAACATTTCCTCTGAACTAGAGTTTGTTGGAAGCAGGCTGGCCTTGTTTGTCATGGTTAATCGTAGATTGTTGGACGCAACTGCAGTGCTATCTTCCAGTTGACCAAGTGCTGGATTCTGGTTCTTGTTCCCACTCAGCCAAGGAGCTCCCTGGTGGTTTTTGGTCCGCTCACTGACACTTAGCCAAGCCTACCTCACAGGATAGTTGTGTGACTGAAATGGAGGGCGAAGGACCCTGTGAATGGCTCAGGGCCCCTTGCAGGGATAAAGGCAGGGTGTTAAATAAAGGCCAAAAATAGAAGCAAAATATTTTCTGCTGAAATAGGAGCAGGGAGCATTCCCCTCATAGTGAACCTGGAGGGGGGAGCTCTCCTTGAGTGTTGCTGGCACATCCCAGTGAATGAGGGGGGCCCTTTTCTCTCTGCCACTCCCTTTCCCTTCTCTGTAGCATTGAGTGAAGAGTGCATTGCTTGCTTGTAAAATTGGGTCCAAGCCTTCAGGCAGTCTTCCCCTGTAATAAACCAGGGCTTGCCGTGAAACCCAAATGCAAGAGCTATGAGATTATCTTTTGTTTTTAGGCTGTGCAGAGTGACCTACTCAACAGGTTGTTTAGAACCCGTTTCCAGATCTGGCACAGAATTTTGCATTTGTGGGATGGTTCTGGGACATATCCTGTGATGCCTAAAGTCCTCATCAGGGGTCCTCAAACTTTTCAACAGGGGCCAGGTGACAGGTGCCAGTGGTGCCCCCGGGGGGTGCAGGCCCGTGTGGGAGCGGGGCAAGGTGCCGGCTTGCTCGCAAGGAGATTGTTTTCTCTGAGCAAGTCCAAAACGACCTCCTCACAAGCAAGTTGTGCACCCATGCACGCCTGACGAATGCAAAACCTGTGGGGTGGCCAGTTAAATGGGCATGGTGGGCCGGATGTGGTTTAAGGACCCATGGTTTAAGGACCCATGGTTAACATCTATAGAAGGGATGGTAGTTATTTCTCCCTTCTTTGTTCACAGAATAAGAAGAGAAAAGAACCTGTTTTTACTCATTATTGTGATACATGTGACCGTGGCTTTAAAAACAAGGAAAAATATGAGGAACATCTGGCTCAGCACAAGCAGGTGCGTTTCAGTAGCAGTCTAGATTGTGTCTCTTATGGGACAGCTTATTTGTTGCATCATTTCTTGATCTTGATAATAATAAAACTTAGTACTCCTTCAGCTGTCATAGACGCTCCAATTATAGGAAGGGAAGCAATTGTCTCATCAAACTGCACACAAAGGTAGAATTTGTGGGGTGTAAAGCATTTCAATTTTCTGTTATTAAGTGTCCTTTTGGGAATCTCAGGGAAGGAGATGGCACATCTTTCCTTTTTTCATACTTTTGGAGTTTCCCTGAAACCACATGCTGTGCGATCTCAGGTGGAAAGCACAGTGAAATGGTTCTGCTATCGTATGGGATTTTTAGCACAACCAAGTAATTTTTGGCAATGGCCAGAATGATGCATGATTGGTTCTCTGATCATACTGTGCTCTTGTTGAATAGTAAGTGGTAAGGAACAGCAAGAGATGGGATATAAAGACTGAGGTTTCAAGCTGCCTCACTGAAACTGTGTCTCTTATTGTCCTCATTGGACTGGATGTTGCTTTTTGTGGCTGTAGCCCATTTTAATGGGGTGGATGGGTCGTGAGGGCTATTTATAGATGAATGTTTTTAAAAAGTTAGTTAAAG
The DNA here is from genome assembly GCA_023646645.1 of Varanus salvator macromaculatus. NCBI lineage: Eukaryota > Metazoa > Chordata > Lepidosauria > Squamata > Varanidae > Varanus > Varanus salvator. The sequence goes on along the minus strand of JAIXND010000690.1, from coordinate 7,979,516 downwards.
TTGCTTACAACCTTTGGGTGCAGGTTTTAAAGAATTAAAAGCTGGAAGGGTTTTTAAATTTCCTTGAGATTATCGTCATTCTAATACCATGGTTGACAGAGTTCAGTTTTAATGAAAGGGAAGAGCAGTTTCTTATGCTGTTATACAAGGATCTTTTGTTTTCCTTTCTGGGAAACCTCTTTAGAGAAAATGTCTCAGAGGGCTTGATTGAACCGCACTTCTCAGGTGCCAAAATCCCCTGGTCAGTGTTCAGTTATCCTAAAGTTGGCCAAATTCAGAATAGGCCTCATCAGTCTCATTACTGCAGGGGAAACAGAAATGAGATTGACTAGTAACATCAGCAAATGTAGAAGCAGAAAAGGTAAAGGATGAGGAACGTAACATGAATTTGAGGAGAGAGTCAGGGAGCCCAGGCCCCTGGCAGCAGCGGAAGCACGTTTAGCAAAGATAATCCAGGCTGAGAAGGGGTGTCTTTTTCCCTTTCAGTGTCCAGAAGATGGCTGTAATTTTCGTGCCCATGAAAAATTGGTGCAGATCCACTGGAGGAATGTAGGTACTTTGCCCTGCTCTGTTCCAGTTCTGCCTCTGCGTAATGCACAGTGTGTCTTTGGTTTGATTTTTCTTACCCATATTGTTTGTGATTTTTCAATGGTGAACTGTAAGGAAACCTCAGCAGATCCAGTTTACCAAAAGCATCACTATATGGCTTCTTTTAGGATTGTGCTGAGCAGACCCTGCAGGGCCCCCAGGGAGAGGTTTTGTTGCCTCACTGGGCCCTGAGGGCGCTCGGAGAAATCGCAACTGAAACAGTGGCTTTTTTAGCCCTACAAAGCACCACCTGAGTTGAATTTAGCTTGCTTTGATGCTAAATTTAACCTGTGTATTGCTCTGTAAGAGCTAACTGCCTGACAGACGTATCTTCTGCCAGGAAGGATGCTGTTACACAATTCTGCAGCTGAATTAACTGGAATGAGAGGAAGAGAATAATCCAATATTCAGGATCATGGGAGGTGTTTGTGCAATGAGATATTGAAGAGAAATGGCTTAATACTGAGTAACAAACAAATACATCTTTTTTTCAGCTAACAAATTTAGATGGAAGACATCTATCGTGCTCCTTTTCTCCTCACGCTAATATATTCAGGCCTCGCAGCACTTTTCTTCTCGTAATTCCTTGTCTGTTGTGTTGACCCTGCAAGAGCACACGAGACCGGTTTGCTGCCAGGGTCTCTGCCTCCTCGCCCTCCCTGCATCGCCGCCTTGCTTATCCTGGTCACTCCTGCCCCTTGTGTCAGTGTGCTTCCTGAACCTGCCAAATGTGGTGGTCCAACCTGGTGACTATCTGAAGGGCTGGCTTGTCATCCATAACTTTCTGCCCTTAACTGCCAGTCCATGCCCTCAACACTGAGCCTGTATTCTGCACCTTTTGCTGTCATTGGGATCGCTCGCTCCACTGGGTGCTTTCAGACCATGCTTCAAAAGAGGAATTGTGGCAGTCCCAGGTATTGCTTCCCCTTCTGTGCAGTCTAGAAAAGTTAACGTTAAGAATACTATGCCAAGTCTGAGATACTATTAAAACCCAAATGTCATATCAGACGCCTTCTTTCGTATCTAAGATTCCATAATGCTTTAAGGTGTCTTTATTTCTTCCTTCTTAGATGCACTCTGCTGGCGCCAAACGTATCAAATTGGACACACCAGAGGAAATAGCCAAGTGGAGAGAAGAACGAAGAAAGTGAGCAGAAGTTGCTTTGCTTTGCTGCAGATGCTGGGGAAGAAAGGGGCTTTCCTAAAACTTTCTTCTCTGACGCCTCTCTAACTGCTCTTTATCTCCAGCTCATTCTAGAAGAAGGGCCATATTTCTTATGCAGCGGAGCCTTAGATGGAATATGGGCGATGCTCGCAGGGGTTAGTTGGAAGAGCTGAGCAGGGCTTTCATGGTCTGGAGAACATGCATTTATAGGGCAGCCCTAAGTCAGAGGCAGCTGGGCGGCAGCCGACAACAGGCAGGGCTGCACAGGGTTCTGTCATAACCTGTGGATGAGACTCTTCAGTACCCATTATGCCCCCTTCAGGGTTGGATCGTTCCTAAAAATCTTACCTATTTGCTTTCCAAGACAGATTCCTAGATCTGCGCTCTACTTAAAACGTTCACTGGAGTATCCCCAATGGTCTTCTCCCATCTTAAATGCCGTGGCTGTGAAAGTTCCATGTAACACCTTATTCTTGGATCGGGTTTTACCTTTTCTTGCTTCCCTTTATTTTTGTATTGTCATGGAGGCAAGGACCATCAGTACTAACATCGGTTTGATTCGGTGTGCTTTGGGCCTACTTCTCAGTGAGGTGGTAAGACTCTAATTCGGTTGTGCCACCTCAGAGTGGTGGACTGTTCCTGCCTCTAGAAAACCAGCCCCTTACAGAGCATGTGGCCCCTGCACCTGCCTGAACTATTCACAGGAATGTTGTGGCTACCAGGTCAGTACTGGTAATAAGGTTTTAATAATGTGTGCATTGCTCTAGGAATTTTCCTACATTGGCCAATGTTGAGAAGAAGAAAGCGCAGGAAAAGGAACGGGAGGAGCGGGGAGAGGTGCTGAGCACCCCGCAGTTTGGGTAAGCCTGGCTGTTAAGTTGTGCCTCATCCTTTTTGGAGGATCATTCCTAGATCAGGAAGGACTGGTTGTGTTTCCATCTGAGTTAAGAATATGAAATTAAAGTGCCATGCCTGTGTTGCGTTTTGTCTCTGTGAAGCTTTGAACAGTTTTGAGAGAGCTTCCGGTGGGGTCGGCTCAGCCGCAGTCTGATTGGCTGGAGCACCTCCACATTACAGTGCTTGTTGTGGCCAAACTATTGTGAAGTGTTGGCCTGGCACGGGATTAGCCTTTCTTGCCAGGGCTGGTACTGCTCGTGGGCTTCACCCCGTGGCAGCTAGAAGAGACCTGTAGAACTGGCCTTCAGAACCTGCCAGTGGCTCAGTCCAGTAGGAAAGAGGAAGGCATCGCCTCGTTAGTTCCCAGAGCGGCATTTCCCAAATTCTTCATCCTTGAGTAAAACTGCAGGATGCACGACCCTTAATTGTTTAGAAGGAACCAGTACTTTACATGAAGGGCGGGTGAGAGGTGGCGAGTCTGCACTACCTTTTGCGAAGGAAGCGGCCTGGAACAAGCGCGTGCACCTCTTCTTCTATCAGCAAGATGAGGGGCACGTGGAAGCCGCCTCCGTGCGAGATGTCCAGGCAGCAAGGGAAAGGCAGAGGAAAGAACCGCTTCTGGAACAAATCGAGGAGGAGGCCTGAGGCTGGCAAGCTGTCCCCCCAGCACGCTTTGGCCACAGCTGCTACGAGTGGCCCAGGCAGCCACGTCGCCGAGACGGAGGTGAGCCGTGAGCATGCTGAAAAGGCACCTGCCCCTGCGGGAGACATGGACCCCCTGAGCATCCTGGCCAGCAGTGATCCTGGTAAGACCCTTGCCTCGCTTTTCTTTCTGGACAAAGTTTGGAGTTGGGGCAGGGGTGGCGGCGGCGGCAGCGAGCCCCCGGGCCTGCCAGTGGAAGCCTCAAAGGGGCACCGCTTTACTCAGAAGTCCTCAGAGAGCTTTTCGGAACATTTTGTGAATGTTGCAGTGTAGGACAGTGGACGCATGTGGATAACTGGACATGGCGGTGCTTTGGACTGAGGGCCAGAGGAATGGGTCAGCGAAAGCTAGGCCCGCCTGCAGCTTGCCACTGCGTGTCTTTTCCCAGATTCGGACAAAGAGGTGGGTGCTGCAAAGGAGGCGGCTCTAGGAACAAGCGTTGTCCCAAAGCAGGTGACCTCGGCCCTGAGCTCGCTGGTGGCCAATTATGGCAGCATGTCCGAAAGTGAGAGCGGCCCAGACGGTAAGTTCCTCTTCCCGCCCCTCTGTGCCAGGCTGCGCATTCACCTGCGTCATTGCTCTTCCCCTTGGGAAGGCATGGCACTGCTGCACCGGCATGGTGTGCAGAGGGTTTCCTGCCCTCTCTTGCCTGCGGTCTCCATAGCCTGGTGGAATACCCCATCAACAAGCCATGTTCTGGGTTCACATGTAATGCCAGCCTGTGGTTCAAGCCATCTCCAACCCGGCTGGGTTCACGACCCAGCAACAAGCCATGGGTGATCTTTCCGGTTTGTTGTGTAAGGCAACCCCTGGGTTAGCCTGCACTTTGTTTATTGGATATGTAATGCCTGCTGTGTAACCTTCTGGCAAAAGGATAGGGCTGCCTCCTGGCACACCACGGCCTCCTGCTCCCTCCTCCAGATCCTTACGAGCCACAAGGAGGAATACCTGAATATTCAGGGCTCCGCTTTCCATTTTCTCCTCGGCTTGTTCCCAGTCCTTCTACCACAGAAGGCAACCACAGACCCAATGTGTCATTGCATCCCTTGTTCTGAGTACAAGATCTTCCATACAAACATCCGTGCCCATGCAGCTCCTCATTACTGCAGGCTATCTTTATTCCAGCACTTATGCATGAGTGTGCAAGCAGGTGTGTAAGGTGGAAAGAATCATTCTGTCAAACACGCAGGAGTCAAAACTCCTTGCTGATTCCTGAAAACCACCCAGAGATCTACAGGCAGATTTTGATCTACCCATCCCTGTTTTAAACAGTCTAGTCTGCAGCTTAGGTAACATTTTGTGGCTGGTTGCTGGTGACTGAACTGCGAAACCCATGAGCCTGATGCATTGGCTAGGTTCAGGCATCATGCCAGACCATAGCTGTGCTTCATTAATTGCTTTGAATAGGTGGCGGGGAACACGATTGTGCGTGCTTGATAGAGGAAAGTTATGTTTTGCACACATGCTCCATCCAGATCACACCTACACCTTTGTCATTCCTGATCCGCACTGAGGTGAAGCCCATCCTGTATGAACAAGTTGCCATTCCGGTGGTCACTGCAGAGATTATGCTCCACTGTGTAGTATTCTGAATTTTGTTTAGACTTTTCAGATTTTTTCTCTCTCTCGCAAAGTATCTAGAAGCCAATTAAATCTTGGATTGCTATTTCTGCCAGTTAATTTTTATATGCATAGCCCTGAGTCAGTCTCATGACATTGTGGCTTTGCACAATCACAGCATCAATAAGTCACTACCGTCTCACTGCAGTACGCATGAATAAGACCCATACTGATTTTGACCTCCTTGTCAGAGCTAGGAAAGCTGGGCAGAAAAGTGAGTGCTTGAACTGGGTTACGTGCCAGGATCCATATTGCATATCAGATTATGGGTCATTGATTCATTGCACGTCTACACTGCTCAATACTATAATTTCATGCATGCACTGAATATTTGGTTTTGTGCCTTCCAGTCCCCAGCTGCTTCTGCCCTGCCTTCCGCAGCCCTTGCCAATTCCAGGCTGTGCTTTCCTTTAGGGAGTCAATCCATCTAGTTTTTGGTCCTCCGTGTCAGTTTCTGCCTTCCACCCTCCCTGGCATTCTTGTCTCCTCCTGTGCGTCTTGCCTTCTCTTGATGGGCCCCAAAGTATGGCCGCTTCAGTCCTGTCATTTTTGCTTCCAAGGAAGGTTCTGGATTGACTGGATGCTGGCCCCCCTTGTTCGGCTTTCTGTCGGTCCAGGGTATTTGCAAAGCTCTCCTCCAGCACCATGTTTCGAATGCGCCCATTTTCTTCCTGTCCACTTTCTTCACTGTCCAGCTTTCACATCCATACATGGTAAGCGGGAACACAGTAGTGCAGATGATCCTGGCCTTGGTCTCCAGTGGAACGTACCCATATTTGATTATCCTCTCTAGTTAACTTCATTGCTGCCCTTTGCAGTCTCATTTTCTAATTTCTTGTCTGGCCTCCTGGGGGCACTGTTTTACCCTTCTCTGAGACTCTCAAACCCTTTCACTTCAACTTTAAGGCGTGGATCCAGGCAGGCATTAGCATTGACTGCAATAAATAAACCATACCATACCATTGCTGTTGTCGTTAGTCGCAAAGTCGTGTCTGACCCATCGCAACCCCATGGACAACATTCCTCCAGGCCTTCCTGTCCTCCATCATCCCCCGGAGTCCACTCAAGCTCACACCAACTGCTTCAGTGACTCCATCTAGGCACCTCATCCTCTGCCATCCCTCCTTCTTTTGCCATCTGTTGTTCCCAGCATTAGGCTCTTCTCCAGGGAGTCCTTCCTTCTCATTAGGTGGCCAAAGTATTTGAGCTTCATCTTCAGGATCTGGCCTTCTAAAGAGCAGCCACGGTTGATCTTCTCTAGGACTGACTGGTTTGATTGCCTTGCAGTCCTTGGACTCGCAGGAGTCTCCTCCATCACCACAACTCAAAGGCCTCAATCCTTTGGCGCTCAGCCTTCCTTATGGTCCAGCTTTCACAGCCATACATTGCAACTGGGAAAACCACAGCCTTGACTATACGCACTTTTGTTGGCAGGGTGATGTCTCTGCTTTTTAGAATGCTGTCTAGATTTGCCATAGCTTTCCTCCCCAGGAGCAAGCGTCTTTTAATTTCTTGGCTGCAGTCCCCATCTGTGGTGATCTTGGAGCCCAGGAAAATAAAATCTGTCACTACCTCCATTTCTTCCCCATCTATTTGCCAGGAAGTGAGAGGACCGATTGCCATGATCTTAGTTTTCTTAATGTTGAGCATCAAGCCAACTTTTGCGCTCTCCTCCTTCACCCGCATCAAGAGGCTCTTTAGTTCCTCTTCACTTTCTGCCATTAGAGTGGTATCATCTGCATATCTGAGGTTGTTGATATTTCTCCCGGCAATCTTAATTCCAGCTTGTGATTCATTCAGAGCCTTTCTCATGATGTGCTCTGCATATAAGTTAAACAGGTAGGGTGACAGTATACAGCCTTGCCAAACTCCTTTCTCAATTTTGAACCAATCAGTGGTTCCGTGTCCAGTTCTCACTGTTGCTTCTTGACCCGCATATAGGTTTCTCAAGAGACAAATAAGATGGTCTGGCACTCCCATCTCTTTAAGGACTTGCCACAATTTGTTGTGATCTACACAATCAAAGGCTTTAGCATAGTCAATGAAGCAGAAGTAGATGTTTTTCTGGAACTCCCAAACTTTCTCCATGATCCAGCATATGTTGGCAATTTGATCTCTAGTTCCTCTCCCTCTTCGAAATCCTGCCTGTACTTCTGGTAGTTCTCGGTCCACATGCTGCTGGAGCCTAACTTGTAGGATTTTGAGCATCACTTTGCTAGCATGTGAGATGAGTGCAATGGTGCAGTAGTTTGAACATTCTTTGGCATTGCCCTTCTTTGGGATGGGAATGTAAACTTCCCTTTTCCAATCCTGTGGCCACTGTTGAGTTTTCCAAATTTGCTGGCATATTGAGTGTAGCACTTTTACTACATCATCTTTTAGGATTTTGAATAGCTCATCTGAATACTGTCACCTCCACTTGCTTTGTTGTTGCTCAGACTTCCTAAGGCCCATTTGATTTCACATTCCAGGATGTCTGGCTTGTGGTCAGGGACACCCCATCGTGGTTATCGGGGACATTAAGCTCTTTCTTGTATAGTTCTTCTGTGTAATCTTGCCACCTCTTCTTAATGTCTTCTGCCTCTGTTAGGTCCCTGCCATTTTGGTCCTTTATCATGCCCATCTTTGCACAAAACATTCCCTTCATATCTCCAATTTACTTGAAGAGATCCCTGGTCCTCCCTATTCTATTGTTTTCTTCTATTTCTTTGCACTGTTCATTTAAGAAGGCATTCTCATCTCTTCTAGCTATTCTTTGGAATTCTGCATTCAATTGGGTGTATCTTTCCCTTTCTCCCTTGCCTTTCACTTCCCTTCTTTCCTCAGCCATTTGTAAAGCTTCCCCAGACAGCCATTTTACTTTCTTGCATTTCTTTTTCTTTGGGATGGTTTTAATTGCTACCTCTTGTACAATGGTGCGAACCTCCGTCCATAGTTCTTCAGGCACTCTGTCTATCAGATCCAATTCTTTAAATCTATTTGTCACCTCTACTGTATATTCATCAGGGATATGATTTAGGTCATACCTGAGTGGCCTAGTGCTTTTCCCTACTTACTTCAATTTAAGCCTAAATGTTGCAACAAGAAGCTCATGATCTGAGCCACAGTCAGCTCCTGGTCTAGTTTTTACTGACTGCATAGAACTTCTCCATCTTTGGCTGCAGAGCACAGAGTCAATCTGACTTCTGTGTTGACCGTCTGGTGATGTCCATGTGCAGAGTCGTCTCTTGGGTTGTTGGAAAAGAGTGTTTGCTATGACCATCGTGTTCTCTTGACAAAATTCTACCAGCCTGTGCCCTGCTTCATTTTGTATTCCAAGGCCAAACTTGCCTGTTATTCCAGTTATCTTTTGGCTTCCTACTTTAGCATTCCAATCTCCCATGATGATAAGGACATCATTTTTTGGAGTTAATTCTAGAAGGTGTTGTAGGCCTTCATAGAACTGGTCAACTTCAGCCTCTTCAGCACCAGTGGTTGGGGCATAGACTTGGACTATTGTGATGTTGAATGGTTTGCCTTCGATTCGAACTGAGATCATTCTGTCATTTTGGAGGTTGTATCCCAGTACTGCTTTTCCTACTCTTTTATTGACTATGAAGGCTACTCCATTTCTTCTGAGGGATTCTTGCCCGCAGTAGTATACCTGATGGTCATCTGAATTAAATTCACCCATTCCTGTCCATTTCAGTTCACTGGTTCCTAAGATGTCGATGTTCAGTCTTGTCATCTCTTGTTTGACCACATCCAGCTTGCCTTGATTCATGGATCTTACATTCCAGGTTCCTATGGAGTAAAGATCTTTGCAGCATCGGACTTTCCTTTCACCTCCAGATACATCTGCAACTGAGTGTCCTTTCGGCTTTGACCCAGTCACTTCATTCTTTCTGGTGCTACTAGTACTAGCCCTCTGCTCTTCCCTAGTAGCATATTGGAGACCTTCCGACCTGAGGGGCTCATCTTCCGGCATCATATCTTTTTGCCTCTTGGCACTGTCCATGGGTTTTTCATGGCAAGGGTACTGGAGTGGGTTGCCATTTCCTTCTCCAGTACCATACCATTGTTGTTGTTGTTGTTAGTCGCGAAGTCGAGTCCGACCCATCGCGACCCCATGGACAACATTCCTCCAGGCTCTCCTGTCCTCCACCATCCCCAGGAGTCCACTCAAGCTCACACCAACTGCTTCAGTGACTCCATCCAGCCACCTCATCCTCTGCCATCCCCTTCTTCTTTTGCCATCTATTGTTCCCAGCATTAGACTTTTCTCTAGGGAGTCCTTCCTTCTCATTAGGTGGCCAAAGTATTTGAGTTTCATCTTCACTATCTGGCCTTCTAAAGAGCATACCATACCATACCACAAAACCTTGCATACCAATATGGGTAAAAAGAAGCTCTGTGTATAGGGTCTGTTTATGAATTATCTCCAGCTGTATTATTCAACCTGGATCGAGCTGTGTATCTATGTGGTTAAGGGGAAATATGGAATTACATGCTACAAGGTTCATCTTATATGTCCTTATTCAAAGGACCGACAAGTGACTAAAATGGGTTTTAATGTAGTTTATTGATTGTTGCTCTGAAAAGCATAATTCTGTTTTGGCTTGCCAGTGGTTTGCAACAGTATGCTGCAGCGTGGAGCTCTTTTTGGAGCTCTGGCTTAATGCCTGCTGTGTTTTTGCTTTCTGAAATAGAGCCCATCGGAACTGCAGCACAAGCTCTTGTTGAAAACCAGGCAATTCTCAGAAGTGCCCATTCAACTATCCCTCAGGCGCTTAAGGAGACGGGCCACAAGGAAGGTGCACTTGCTTTGGAGAGGCCTGGGCCTGGCACGGCCCCCAGCACAGGTCAAAAGAGACAGAAGACGGCTTCAGCGTTACCAAAGCACCGTCCAACTCTGCTGGAGATGGTAAATGCGGTTCTTTTACTTTCCATAAAAGTGGAGTGTGACGTGGTGACATCGTTTTGCCATGAGCTTGCTTTTCGTGATGCAGTGTATTTCTGAACTTCCATCACACCTCAGCTCTATTGGGGGGCTAAGTTCGGACCATCATGACTAATCCATACTTCCACATTCTTTAAACTATCTGAGAACTGCTTCAGTTTCCTTCTAACAACCCCAAACGCTTTGTGTTGGAAGCCCATTGTTCTGTCATGCTGGCACGCTATGCAGTTCTGTTCCTATAGTTCTCTGACTGTTAGCATGTTATGTCACACACTCTCTTCCTTTCCCTTAGCTATTAGCAAAGGACATACGGCATGAAAGGAATGTGATTCTGCAGTGCATTCGCTATATCCTCCAAAACAGTATCTTCGGACTCCATTCAGAGACTGGTTCAATAACAAACTGGGAGAGCGGACAGAGTGTTCAAAGCATGGAAGAGCATTTTGCAGATAGACATGTGGACTCCAGCAGCTCTGGTCGCCTGGACCATCCGGTAGCCAAGCCACATGAATTTCTGATGAGCCAAGGTGAGGAGGCAGCTGCATCTCAGGTATCCACAATTTCCCATGCTGTAGATGAGGAAGTTTGGGAAGTCACAGAAATTCCGTGTAAAGAAAACTGACTTTTTGCTGTTGTGAATAAGCAGAGGATTCCGTGAGCCATTTTGAGGATTCTTTTGAAAGTATTCAGATTGTCCATCCATTCAAAAGCATTTAGGTAAACAAAAACAGCCCTTTGAATGGAAACTTAAACCCATTTTGATAACTATATTGATCTTGCTGTATTTTTTCTTGAGGCTTCTATTTTGAAATAGGAATTGCATTAAAACTTCTTATCTTAGTCAATTTTAGCTTTCTGGTTTCAGGCTATACAATGCACAGCAGCAGTGCCTGCTGTACCTAGAGGGGCATGCCAGTGAGGGTGGTGTCAAAGGACTCCCCTGCGTTACCTCCCTGAGGTCCATTTCTCACAGCACATTGCTCTGACGTGAATATCACAGGCGGGCTGGGGGGGGGTTGGAAGCCTGCCAAAGGGGGTGAACACAGTCGCATTCGACTCCAGAAGAGGAAAAATGAGGGAACTGGTAAAGAAGAGGCTCAGGAATGGAATCAGAAAGCTTTAACGGTTTCATATGTATGCTTGGAGAGGACTAAAAATACTGTACGAGAGGAACAGATAGTATGCATACCACAAGTGAGGAAAGGTAGAACAAAGTCCAGGAAAACACCGGCAGGGTTAACGCACAGAGCCAAGGAAGCTATCAGAGAGGAAACCTTCCTTCAAAAGATGGGAGTCTTGCCCAAATGAGAAGAACAGACAAGACTACAAGCTTGCACAAAGGAGATGCAAGGAGACCATCAGAGAGGGAAGGAAATGATTTGAGGAGCACACTGCAAACAACATCAAGACCAACAATAAAGAATTCTTAAAAGAAAGCAAGCAGCTAAGGAAGCAGTTGGCCATTGGATGATGAGGTAATTAAAGGAACAATAAGCAGGGATGAGGAGATTGCAGAGAAGCTGAATGAATTCTCTTTGTCAGTCTTCCCAGCACAAAATGCAGAGCAGATCCTGTCCCTGAGCTTATGTATTCTGGAAGGGAGTCTAAGGAATTAGGGCAGATAGCAGTGACAAAGTAAGAAATTCTCAACCTTACCGACAAACCAAAGGTCAGCAAATCACCCAGTCCAGATGGTATCCATCCTAGAGTTCTCAACGAACTCAAAATGAAATTGCCAACCCTCTCTCCGAAGTATTTAATATGGCCCTGAAATTAGTATTTGCACTAGAGGATTGGCGAATGGCCAACGTAACCCCAATTTCTATAAAGAGAAATTATGGGATAGTTAGTTTGACATCTGTTCTGGGTAAACCACTTCTATTATGAAAAATAGAACCAGTTAAGTATTATTATTAAGTACATTGAGGGACAAGCCCTGCCGAAAGAAAATCGGCAAGGGGAAGGCTTGCCTCAAACTATTGGAGTTAAAGCTTTGAGTCTCAATAAACACACAGTCCAAGGACTATGCAGTAGGCATTGCTTATTCAAAGGGCTTTGGGCAAAATCTCTCATGGTCCTGAGTCTAAGCAGTCCTGGAATGAAAATGGGGGCTCCACTAGTTAATGAACAGAAGACAGAGGGTGGGAACAAATGGCAGCTTCTCCCAACGGAGACCTGTTGCCAACTTTTATACCCTATTCATAAATGATCTGGAATTTGGAGCAAGTAGTGAAGTGATCAAGTTTGTTGATGACCATGAACTATTTAGGATGGTTAAAACAGAAACATAGAAACAGAGCGAGTCAGAAGGGGCCTCCCGGGCCATCTAGTCTGACCTCCAGCACCAGCCGGCTCCGCTCACGACATGCCCACCATGTGTATGTCCAGCCTGTCTTTGAAAACCTAAAGAGATTGTGTGGGATCTCATCTAGCTGGAAGAACAGCCATCAAAATGGCTAATGAGGCTTCTTGTAATTGTTCAAGTAATCAGTTTGCCTCAGATTCAAAAGCCTGAACAGTAGTTTTCACGGATTTTCCAAACATGACTGTACAGGAGATTAGAGGCCTCCTTGGTCTCCCCGCCCCAAAGTCTAAAGAGCTGAGTGCCTTAGAACAACCCTGATTCAAATGCACCACGGAGCCAGTTGGATGAATTTGGGCCATTCACTGACTCGGCCCAACCTACTTTGCTGGGTGTTGTCAAGGTGAGATTCAGAGTAGGAAGAGAATGATAGAAGCTACTTTTGAGTTCTTTGTAAGCAAAAAGGTGGGATATGAATCTAATAAATGAAGGAAACACAGCTGTGTCTGACAATTGTCGTGTGCCAAAGATGAGTTTTTATTTGTGTTCTGTATGAGGAGGTATGAAATATGTCCCCACTATGATGTTGAAGAAGCTGATACTCCCTTCATCCTGATGTGTGGTGTACACTATAATCATATTGCTGCATAAAACGCTCGCAACAGAGTCAGATGAACTTCCCCCAGGCATACGACAAGCACCAACCTACCTCCAAAGATTTTCTTCATGGATTCTCTCCCCCTCAAGAGAGTCATTTATGGATAATTAGCTATCATAACTCCCCCTCCCATTGGCACACTGATGCCCTTGGATGCTTCTGAAGGACTTTATCTGAAGACGCATCTTCCGAAGTGCACAATCAGCCTGTGCAACCATGAAATAGTCCCCGACGTGATGCCATTCCCTGACGATTGTACCGTTGTCCCTTGACTGACCAGTTCCTTGTCATTTGTGTGTGTCCTGGGCCTCAGATGTTTGCTGGAACTCAGGAGAAGAACCAAGCGGTGCAGGGGGGACCGTGATGTGCAAGACTGACAAGGAATGCCTGCCCTTCACGTTCTCCTCCTCAAGGAACCATTGCTCCTCTTCAACATGGTCTCTGCCACAGCACACCTGTTTGTTTACACTGTCCAGGGAGCGCCAACTATGGGGTGGTACAAAAGCTAATTCACTGGCTGCTGCCAGCAAATATGGCTACCAGGTTTTGCAGCCGGCGCAAAGGCTCTTGCGACACGAACTTCAGCTGCATGCTGCGGAAGCGCTGGTAATAACACGCATTCGCCTTAGCTGCCGCAAAATGCTTAGTAAGTGGCCTGGAAAATTCCTAAAGTTTCCACGGTGCTTCCCAGGCTGCCGCTGCCCTCTGCGTTGTCAGGAGCAGCCACTAGGAGGAAGTCTCCGGATGTCTCGTTCCCGAAGCAGGAGACGAGCAGGCAGGCGCAGCAAGGCGTTTTCCTGCGCGCGCCCGGGAAAGGACGCTTGGCTGTTGCTTCGCTTCGCCCCAGTTGCCTTTTGAAGCCCTCCTGTGCGCACGAGCCGGATCCCGGGCATCTCGGAACCTGCCTAGCTGAGCCGCGCAGGCGTTGAGATGAAAACAAAATGCAGAAATCGCCCTTTCTACCCTGTAGGCAGCGCCACAAGGATGAGCGAGAATCCCACGCTCGCGCCTGCGCTGCCTCCAAAGGGCTTTGGATACCGCGCTTTCCCCGCAAGATGCCTCCGCGGACGCCCTCCCCCCGGCATTTTCGAGTCGGGGGTGCCCCCGCCCGGGAGCGCAAACTTTCTAACAGGGAAGCGCAAAGTCATGGCCACGCCCCCCCGCGGCGCTCGGAGGGCGCACGTTGCCGCAGGCGCGCCAGCTCCGGCGAGGAGAGAAGCCGGGGGGGGGGGGTGTCTCCGGAGTCGGGGCGCGCCGCTGCCCCGCCCGGCCGCGGGCCCGGCGGGGGCGCCCGCAAGGATGCGCTGCGTCAGCCCGGGAGGGCAAAGGCGCGCAGCCGCCCGCCTCGGCGCAGCGGGGCCACCGTAACCGGCTGCTCTCCTCCCCGCGCGCGCGCTCGCTCGCACGTGCCTCGGGCCGCCCGCCTCCGGCCGCGCCAAGGGGCACGTCCGGGCGCGGCGCCCCGCGGGGCTCAGCGAAAGGCGGCCGCTCGCTCCGGGGCAGCGAGGCGAGGGCGGGGCCGCGCGCGCCGCTCGGCAATTTCCGCCAGCTGCCGCCGAGGCGCCCGGCCGCCTTCCCCGCGCCAGACGACTCTTTATGTCTGCGCCCGCGCTGCGCTTGCGCCGCCAGCGCCATCTTTGGCCGCCGCCTCCCCCCGCCCTCCCGGCGCCCGCCCTGGGACCGGGACCGGGGCCGGGCCGGGACGGGACGCGCGAAGCGCCCAGGCTGCGAGCTGCTGCGGCGCAGGCAAGGGCGGTTCCCGCCCCTCCGTCGTACGGCGGCTGCAGCAGCGCAGGCGGGAGGCGCGCAGGGGCCGCCGGCGACGCGCGCTCCCCGCCCTCCTCCCGCGGGATGCCGCGTCCCTCCCGCGGGCGCCGCTCTTGATGGCGACGCGCCCGGCGCCCGCCGGCTCTCGCTTCCGCTCCCGCTCCGGCTCTCGCAGGACCGTGCGTATTCCCCCCGCCGCCGCCGCCCCTGCAGGCACGCCTCGTTCCGGGGCGGCTGCTGCTGCTGCTGCGGCGGCGGCGGCGGCGCCTCCAGCGCCGGCCGCTGCTCCTCCCCGCTCCCCTCCCCCTCCCCCTCCCCCTCCCGGGCAGCCCGCCGCCTCCCGCCGGGCGGGGCCGCGGCTGGGCGGCGGGGGCGTTCCGGCTGAGCCGGGGGCGGCGGCGAGGCGTGCCGGCCCCCTCCGCGCACCCCGCCAGCAGGGAGAGCGCCGCGCCGGGCGGCGGGGACGGCGGATGGCCCGCGCCTGAGCGCCGCGTCCGCGGAGGGCGGGCTCGCCGCCGACGCCGCCCGCTCGCCCTCGGCGCGTGCCTGCTGCCCGGCCTGCCCGGCCCGGCCCGGCGCGGCGCGGCGCGGCCAGCCAGCCAGCCGGCGAGTCCCGCGGCGCGCCCGGCACCCCTCCGTCCCCGGCGAGCCTTTAAATAGCCCCGGCGCGGCTCGGCGCGGCGCGGCGCGGCTCGATGCACCAGCCTGACTCAGCGGCGGAGGCGAGCGCGAGGAAGATGGCGCACCCGGCGATGCTTCCTCGGAGGGGCAGCGGCGGCGTCATGCCGGCCCTAGCGGCGGGCGGCGGCGGCGGCGGCGGCGAGGACTACCCGCCCGGCGCGCTGCTGCAGCCCGCGCCGCCTGCCGCAGCGTCCTGCGCGGCGCCCGGGCCGCAGCCGCCGCCCCCTCCGCCGCCGCAGAGCCTGGCCTTCCTCGCCCAGCCGCCGGCGCCGCAGCCCCTGGGCCCGGCGGGCGCGCAGATGAAGAAGAAGAGCGGCTTCCAGATCACCAGCGTGACTCCCGCGCAGATCTCGGCCAGCCTGAGCTCCAACAACAGCGTGGCCGAGGACACGGAGAGCTACGACGACCTGGACGAGTCGCACACCGAGGACCTCTCCTCCTCCGAGATCCTGGACGCCTCCCTGTCGCGGGCCACGGACCTGGGCGAGCCTGAGCGCAGCTCCTCCGAGGAGACGCTGAGCAACTTCCAGGAGGCCGAGAGCCCGGGGGCCGTCTCCCCCAACCAGCCCCGGCCCCTGCCGCCCCCGCAGCACCCCTCCGGGCCGCACCCTGCCCAGCCGCCAGGTGCCGCGGTCAACGGCGGCTTCCACCCGCCCCATGGACACCCCTTCCACCCCCACTACCATGGCCAGCACCACGCCCCCCACGCCGGGCCCCCGGCCAGTCCGTCCTTCCGCAGGCTCTCCGCCCCTGGCAGCCCCGACAGCCTCGCTGCCGTCCCCACCGGGCCGGCCTCCGCCACACCGCCCTTCCGCCCTGTTAGCAGCGCCCCTGGGGTCCCCTCTGCCCGGGGCGTTGCGGCGAGCGGCGTGGGGAGTGGCCCTGCCAGCCATGCCACCAAGACCCTGGGGAGCGTTCCGGGCCTGGCTGGGGTGGCCCCCCTGCCAGGAATGGGCAGTGGCATTGGCACTGGAGCCCTCGGTGGGCTTGGAAGCGGCACAGGAGCATCCTCCGGGCCGGCGGGCAGTGCTGGCAACGCAGCCGTGGCAGCTCCCTCCAGCCACCTGCAGCCCACGGCCAGCACCTCTAGGTTCAGGGTTGTGAAGCTGGACTGCAGTTCGGAGCCGTTCCGGAAGGGCAGGTGGACCTGCACCGAGTTCTACGACAAGGATCCCCCGGCTGTGCCGACAGACGGCGTGGCGGTGAACAGGGCAGTGGACGCGCTGAAGCAGGCCCCCCACGAGCCTGTGTCCGAGAGGGAGAGCAACAGCGGGAGCTCTGTGAGCAGCAGCATCAGCACCCCGAGCCACTATGCGGAGAGCGCGGGAAGCGGGGAGGTGGCGGCGCCCGCCCTGGGGCCCCCGCAGATGGATCCGAGTGCCGCTGGGCCCCTGCCAGCCCCGGCCCCGGGCGTGCCCCAGAGCATTTCTCAGCCGCAGCTGGCACCAGGCCCGCTGCACCTGCAAGAGGCCGGCTACCCTTCACAGAAGCCGGGAGCCCAGGCCGCCGCCTCCGCCGTCCCTCCGCCAGTGAGCCTGGCTGCGGGCCCTCCGGCACCGGGCCTGGCAACTGTGCTGCCACCGCAGCTGCCCTTTGCCCCACCGCCGCCCCCCGTGCAGACGGCCCCAGTGCCGCCGCAGGCCTTGCCGTATGGGCCAGGGCAGGGGCAGCACGCAGTGGCCCCCTCGCAGCAGGGCCCCATGCCGACAGCCCCGGGGCATGCCAAGCCCGTCGGCCAGAGCTCCGTCACAGGGCCGGGGCCAGACTACCTGCCGCCGATGCTCCACGGGCCGGCTGCGCTGCCGGCGGGCCCCACCGGGGCGGGGGCCGGTGAACCGGGGCATGTGGCCCAAGGGCAGAGCATGCAGCCTTCCGTACAAGCACAGCTGGTGGCAGCCCCCTCCCCTCCCCTTGCGGGCCCCCCCGGCACAATGCCAGCTGTGGCGCAGGGCACGGCGATGCTGAGCATGGGCCAGCAAGGAAGTGCCGCTTCCATGGGGCAGCCACCCCCCACGCCGGGCCCATTGGCCCCTCCAGTGATGGTGCAGAGCGCTGGCCCATCCCCCTCCCAGGGGGCGCCCCCTATGGCCCCGGGGATGGTCCACCCAGGGCCCCCGAGCGGGGCGGCCAGCCTCCCGCAGCCCCTAGTGATCGTGCCGCAGAGCTCCTTGCTGCCCACCCAAGCGGCAGAGCCCCTCGTCCAGGCCATGGCCGGCCAGCAGCTGCCCCCTGTCAGCCCCGTGCCTGCCGTAAGCACCACCCCTGTCCCCGGACATCCTGCCGCGAGCGTGCCCCCCGCTCCAATGAGCCTGGCCCCCTCCAAGAGCACAGCGCCCTCGTCCGGAGCACAGAACGGGAACTTGGTCCAGAGCACGGCCCTGACAACCGCCCCGAGCATGGCCCAGCAGGGCCTGCCGAACCCTTCCCCGCTCTCCATGCAGGCCCTGGCCCAGCCTGCCTCGGCCCGGGGCGAAGACGCCAGGTGTGCAACGGAGCCCACTGTGATCGGCCTGCTCCCGTCGGCCGGGAGCGAGAGCGGTGCCGGAGCATCTTCGGGTGGCGTTGGCGTGGCCCCTTCCCTCCTGCCCCTGAAGGCACTTCCGCTGACCGCGCAGCTGGTGGATGGCGAGGATGAGAGGTAAGACCCGCCTGGGACAATCTGCTTCGACCTGCGGGCAACCGCGCACCCCCCGGGCCTGTTTCTGGCCGACTCCTGGCTTTGCCATGGCGGCCTCCACTGCCGGTGTTACCGGGAGCCTTTGTCACTTTTTTCGGGCCAGCGACTTTGTGCTCAGTGAACAATGCTTGATGCCACCCCCACCCCCACCTGGGCCGGGCTGGGGGTGGGGGACTAGTTTGGGAGAGGAGATAGGGAAATACGTGAACTGTGGAGAAAGCCTTGTATGCTCACAGCTGCTCTGTGAGGCCGCTTAGAGCGAAGTAGCAGGACTACCCGGTGGGTTTTGTTCTGGAATAAGAATTTGAGTGCGACTTCCCCCTTGCAGGCTCAAGCCGCCCAGGCTCTGTACTTGGGTGGAAGTCACATTTCAAGAGCCTGCTAATTTCCCATAAAGCAGCGGACTGGGGGAAATTCAGAACATGGCTCTCTGAAAAGGCTACTGTCTGCAGAGGCCTGAGAAACTGGAAGAAACTGATGGAGAAGAAATAGATGAGAGGAAAACCAGTTCCACAGGCAGAGAAATTTGCTCCGCATCCTCTTGGCTTTGGCCCTTTAAAATGGCCAACACCCTGACCCGTGGAACTTGGCCTTCGCATGCATCAGTTTGTCATTTTAACTTCTAGCTTTGACTCTGTTGCGTTTGAATGTTGCCCAGGTGAAACCGAATGTAGATCTGATTTCAAGATTTGACTGCAAGGGTAGATTTAAAGATTTGTATTCTAGAGCTGACCACAGTCCATTCTTGTTGCTGTCAATATCTGTAAGTCTTACTGGAGCAGCGCTCCACATTGCCTACAAATGGAGGTGAATGTGCAGTTGAATCGAAATGCAACTGGCAGGCGCTCCAGATGCACACGGTGGGCACGTCGTGAGCGGAGCCGGCTGGTGCCGGAGGTCCGACTAGATGGCCCGGGAGGCCCCTTCTGACTCGCACTGTTTCTATGTGGAATCGATGACAAGGTTAAGACAGAGCAGTGTAATCCGTGAAAATCATGGGAGCAAAGGGAACTGTTAATGCTGAATGAGAGGCAGAGGAACAAATAGTTTTTCGTGGTGCACACACGCACGCACGCACACGTAAGATCTCTTCAGCATCCTCACCTACCTTTTGAAGTGTTGAGGACAGTCCGAACAGAAGCCCGGTTTTCCTTTTCCTCTGGGGGTTAGGCCGAAAGAGGAAAGGCCTAGCCTAAGCCGTGGTGGACCTCCTGGTTAAGCAAAGACAGTGCTGCCAGGTCTCCGGTTTCATTCCTGTACACTGGTCTGAGCTACTTCCCCTAATTGCAAGTGGTGTGATCCTGCTTCAGACTCCCTATGTGCTGAAGATGAATGGGACTGGACTGGTACACAATTCTTGCAAAGGGTTTTGAGACTGCCTGGCCTCACTCTTTGGTTGTCAAGGTAGGAGTCGTTTTTTGCGGGCAGGGCAGGGCAGGGCTATCAGCAGCAGCTCCTGGTGCAGGCCCAACGGGGAGCAGGTCGGTGGTGTGGACTGGAAGCCATCGCACATTGCAGAATCCAGCTTTGGTTCCACACTGGCTTCCTGGTGAGAAAGCTGCCTCCTTCCAGGACTGGTCAACTCAACCAGACAGGACAAACTGACTCTGCTCTCTTCAACGCTTGCTAATCCGGTGCTCTTTCCATAACTTTTGAATGGACAGCAGGAGCTGTTTGAGCTGCAGGTTTCTGCTGTGACCGGTGCTGGGTTCTGTGACCGATGAGATTCTGTGAGGTTCAGCCAGCTGCCCTGTCTTCAGGATTGCTCCTGGTTTGTGATGCAGCTGGGAAGAATAGGATAGGTTTGCATCGCGAAGCCCTTTCACAGATGGTCTTGTGCATGTCGAAACAGGAAGAGTCCAGCGTGCTGGCTGGGGCATGCTGGGCATTGTAGGACTTTTCCCCATCACCACATGTCTGGGGTTGCAACTCTGGCGCAGTTGGGATCTTCCCAAGGATCACTGAGAAGCAAAGAAGACTCACTGTTGTCTTTGTTTAATACAGTGAGGGTGTTTGTTTTACATTTTCCTTTGTGCTTTAGAAACTAGTTACAAAGCAAAGTCCAGTGAGACAAGTTGTTGCTATTTCTAGTTTATAATCTAAACTTCAAGTGTAAGTATGTTATTTCCAGGACTACCCAAGACTGAACCTAATATCGGTGAAAAAATTCAGCTGTCCATTTGGTCTGCAGTTATTCTGCTCAGTGTTGCTTTCTTTGGGATTACTTTGGGTAGTTATTACTATGCAGAGCCTGAGTACTGCCTTGGTTGTCTCACGTTGGCATTGCACTGTGGCTTTTTGTCCTGCGAAGAGACTTAATTATAAATTCCCTGTGATTTTCGGTGTTTCAAGGAGACAAAGCCATTTTGGCTGGCATTTCTATTTGTGAGAAATTGAAAAAAACAACCATTTTTGGTGGTTCTAATATCTGGCTCTTTAAGCATTCATGAGTATGGTTTTTGAAAGATTTGACATCAATGGGCAAAGCAACTGTGGCTGTTGCACTTCATAATAGTTTGAGCTTGTTTGTTTGGTGAAGGAATATGCAAATGTCCCAATTACTTGGTCTCACCAAAGTATATCAGCAAAGAAAAAGAGTCAGTCATGTTGGGAGGAAGATAGGATGACTACAGAACTCCAGATATTTAGAATGGTAAATTTTCTACAAACTTTTTAACATATTTGTGGCTTAGTTCAAGCTAAAAAATACTGTAACGATCCAAAAATTGAAACTTCCTGCATGCAGTAGTCCATTGGACTAAGCAAGTTTAAGGAGCTCAGTTTTGAGACATGTTTCTGAAAGTTTAAATTGGTTCATCTATCATGTCTAGTTGTTACTATTGTACCAACTAGCATTAATGCATGTGGCATTTATATGGGAAGAATTCCATTTGGGAGATAGAACCAGATGGACCTTCCGCTTGGCACTTGGTAGGCTGAGAAAGAAGCAGCATAGCTGTCATCTGTAAACGCTTCAGCTTGGACCAGTGGATAAGAGAAAAGATCTTGGACTATGAATATATTTGCAGTGAGGTACAGCAACAACAGGAGTGACACATTTCTTGTGTTGCATGTTCTTTATAAAGAGGAGGGTGCTTGAAAGCTAAGATGGTGCTCAGTTCTGGAAAAATGTGAAAACTTTGTGTCCAGCAGAGCTTTCCTGTCAGAGGAAAGGACACAGCTGGAAATCCCATCCCCCTTTGCCCACCCCGAATCTGCCACGGAAGACTTTGGAGTGCGTGGGAGAGCAGAGCAGGCTGCAGCAGGAAGCGGGGGAAGCTGTGCTCCCATCATGAGAGCCGGACTCTGCTGGCGTGTCTTGCACGTGGCTCCAGCTTTTCTTGGGGAATATTTTGTGTTGAGTTGTTCCAGTTGTGACAGCCCTGATCCTCCAGGCAAAGGTGCCCGGAAGATTTGGCTATGGAACCAACCAGCAGGAGGTGGCTCTGGACAAATGTTGGTTATCCAGGACTTGGTGTGGAATGTGATGGTTGTCTGAATGGTTGGAAAGAGCGACAGCAGGTCTTCAGGTATATTTAAGGGGGAAATGGCTGGGGGAATCTGGCGCAATCACATTCAACTTCAAAAGAGGAAACCTCTCCGAAATGAGAGACTGCTGGAAAGCAGAGAGGGTTAAATTACCGTATTTTTTGCTCTATAAGACTCACTCCCCCCCCCTCAAAAGTAAGGGGAAATGCCTGTGCGTCTTATAGAGTGAATATGTGTGTGCAGCAAGTCTGCCAGATGTGTAGCCCATGGGGAAATGATGGGGAATGCGCCTGTGATTATGTGCCCATTTGATTCAGAATATTTTTTTTCTTGTTTTCCTTCTCTAAAAACTAGGTGCGTCTTATGGTCAGGTGCGTCTTATAGAGCAAAAAATATGGTAATCAAGAATATTTTGAGGTGATGGATAGTACCAAGTCCAAGCAGCCACCCATGTCATTAATGAGCAGTGTCAAGGTAGTTATTAGAGAAAAGCAAGTTTCCTTCAAAAAAGCAGAACTGTCCCCAAATGAAAAGAAAACACAACACAGAGTTGCACGAAGGAAATGCAGGCAGGCGAGCATAAATTCATTTTTAAAAAAGCATTTTGAGGAGAGTGTTGCTAAGATCAAAGCAAATGAGAAAGAGCTGCAGATATATTAGAAGCAGAAAATCAGCTAGCAAGGCACTTAGGCAATTGGCTGACAAAGGAAAGACTAGAGGAATTCACTCTGTCCATCCATAGTCTCTTCAACTGCCTTCGCTCCTGAAGATGTAGGCAGATCCTTCGTCCGGATCGTGTTTTCGGCTAGGGAGTCTGAGGAACTGCAGCAAATTGTGGCTACAAGAAATGTAGTTCCTGATGCAACTGGCAAATTAAAAGCTGGCAAATCATCAAGCCTGGTGGTATCTATCCTGGAGCACATAAGGAACATGGTCTCCCTGAACTTCTGCAATGCTTCCAGAAGCCCCTTCCCATGGATTCTTGGGAAAACTGTGGAGGAGAGGTCCTTCTATGAATTGGTCACTGGTTAAAGATGTAAAAGAAGAGAGTAGTTCTTGCATAAGATGCGAGCTGAGAAGAGCTCCCATAGGGATCACTATAAGGATGTGATGGCACAAGATTATTTACAGTGGGTGGAACAAAGAGGGCCTGGAAGGCGCTCCGAACGGACCTGGCCAGACTGCAGGAGCGGGCGTCACCGTTGCAGACGCGTTCCAGTGCCAGGAAGTGCCAGGTGCTGCACTGCGGGGCAGACCTGGCAGTGCCACATACATACTCACGGGCTCTGAGCTGGTGGTGTCTAAGAGGAAGGTCTTTGGGGAGGTGGACAGCTTGATGACCATTGTAGCCCAATCTGTGGCTGCTGGGAAAATGGCAGATTCCACATTAGGAAAAGAAGCGAAAATGGAAGAGCTGATCGTTGTGCCGCCCTCGTACAAATAGATCGTGTCACCCTGCTGGGAATCCTGCGTACGGTTCCGATGACTGCACTTAAAAAGGGACATTGTAGACTTGGAAAAGTTCCAGAAAAGTGCAAGTAAAGGATCGAGGCAGTGGAGCAGTTCTCCCGTGAGGAAAGGTTATAACAACTGGACTTGCTTAGCTTAGAATGAACCAAGGAAGGAGTTATGATAGAGGAGTAGAAGATTAGGTGTGGTGTGGAGAAGGTGGATTGGAAGACAACATTTTCCCTCTCATAATACCAGAACTCGGGATCATCCATGAAGCGGATGGGTAGAAGACTCCAGAAGTGCTTCTTTGCTAGTTAAAGTATGACATTTTATGCCCCTGGATGTATTAATCGCTAAAGTTTGTCTTTGTACAGCAGTAAGAGTGGGGAGAGCTACCCTCACATTGGACTTGCGGGCTTCCTAAAGGCACCTGGTTGGACTTGGAACGCCGGTCGGATTCAGCGTGGCGTCTCTGTTTGCAGTCATCCGCTCTTTGAGAATGCAACAATGCTTTCCTAAGACTAAGGGTTCTTCTCCGTGGACTCCGTGTTGCACATGGGGGCCCCGCACGGCATGGAAGTTTCCGTCACAAGGATCCTGCTTGGCAGGAAGCCCCCCTTGGCCATGCCCGGCGTGAGGGAGGGGCTCCCACCTGGTCCTCCATTCTTCGGCTGCCATCATGGGTGCATCGGGAAGGGCCTCCTTGTAGCTACACACTTACCTCCGACTAGTTCTCCCTGGTTCTTCTAGTCCCTGCTGCAGAATCTCTCCTTATCTTTTTTTCAACCTTGTCCAATTTCCTTATCTTCCCCCGTAAAATTTTAGAAAAATTATCCTTCCTGTTTTCTGCCTCCCTCTTTGTCCTCGCTGCCTTTTTCTTTCTCCTCTCCAGCTGCCCCACCCCCCGAGGACACTCGGGGCTCCCTTTTGAAAATGCTCTGGGGGCTGCAGCCGGCCCTTGTACCCAACGGCCGCTCCCCTGCCTCTTCTGCTTGGCAGGGACCGTGTGGCGGAGGCCTGCCACCAGGTCGAGCCTTCTCCAAGCAGGTGAGGCAACCGCGGAGGCCTGGAAGCTTCCTTCACACGACCCACCGCAGCCGCAGGGCCTCCGCGAGCACCCCGCCCACCCCAGGCCATACAGCAAAGCAAAGCATGTGGAAGGCAAGAGCCGCCAACATGGCGGTGCGTCCAGGGCCGAGCGCCCCGAAGGTGCCCCTGCTGCCCCCCCAGGGCCCAGCTGCAGCTGGAGGCTGAGTGGCATCCACGGTGGGCACCAAGAAGACCCCGTGATGCCCTGGTACTGCCACATGGGGGCGCACCAGCTGCCTCCTGCTCTGGGGGCAAATTGTAGGAGTCCTCGCCCGCTCTCCAGGAGCAGACGCCTCAAGGGACACCTGGCCGCCATCACCAACACTGGGTGAGCCCGGCTCCGGCTCTGCTCCCTCCAGTCCAGCCGGGACCCCAGCGCTGGCTGGCTGCTCCGCCCCCAGAAATGCGCGGCTCCGGACTCTCCATCCGCTCCTGGGCATCCGGGCCCCGGCCCTCCTGGGGGCCTGGGGCAGCCTCCGTGCAGCACCCCAGCCTGCTGGCCGCTCCCACCCTGCCCGTTCGTGGCACTCTGCTTCATGCGCTGCTGCGAAGCACTTTCCCCACCCCGCAGAGCCCCGGCTCCCGCCGGCTCACCGCTTACTAACCGCGTCTAGCTGCCTCCGTGGCCACTGGCGGCCGTTTGCTCCAGTGGAGGCCTGCCTGGCTCGCGTTCCGCCCTGCACGGCCGCCTGCCACCGCTCCCGGCCCTGATTTCAGCTTGGGCCTGTTCTGGAGGTTCTTGACGCACTCACGGGATCTGCACCATAGCACCGCGGCCCAAAGGGACATAAAAGCGCTGCAGGGGTAATCACGGCACAGGAAGGTCGCTCCGGCAACCCTGTTTTCCTGAACAAAATGGCTCTCCAAGTGGGGCCAGTCAGGAGTAGAGTCCTCGTGGTGTCCGTTGGATTTCAGGGTGTGGGTGTCCATTTTCGTTTTGGGAAGACGCCGCATGTCTTCCACTCTAATTAGCGGAAGGCGATCCTGACAAAGGATGCGTGCTCTGAGGGTGGGAGGTCCGGGGTACCTGTACAAAAATAAATGATGGGTGGTTGGTTGGGAAAATATGTAGCGTTATTACTAGCACGCTTTGAATTTCATTCATATTGAGTTCAGGCACAGTGATGTATGTTGTTAGTAAAAAAAAGCTGGGGTTAAGAAATACGACTCCTTGTTTAGATTGGAAACCCCCATTTCAAGGAAACATGGAATTTCTGAAGATAGAATAGTGAGAAGTGAAATTAATGTTTTCTGAGCAAACTGACTGTGGAGATAGAGATGGGCTTGAATGCTGATGTCAGAAGTTTTTTTATTTGGTAGCTATTAATAATCTGTTTGCAGAGCGTATGTCTCTCCTTATCCCTTATCTGTTGCCAACAACTTACCTGCTGTAGAATAAGAATTCTGTTTCAGTGTTATGTTTTGGCACAGAGGTACTAAGTTAGTGATTTCTGCTATGATTTTGGTTTGCATAGTTGGCATTAAGGGGAGCGCTGGTATCTTTGCTTCGAGAGGGAGGGATGCAAGGAAGAGAGGGTGAAGCGTGGGGAGCACGTTCTCAGAGTAGACCAAATGCATAGTGGAGGGGTGCAGAAATGGTGCTTAGTATTTGAAGTTGGAGACTTAGCAAGAAGTGGGTGAGATGGACTACTAGGCCGGGGATGCATTCATAGGAACTAGAGATCTAGAGGCAGGAAACAAGATTTAGGTCATCAGAACTTCACGGATAACACCGTAAGCAAGCATAAAGGTACTGTCCAGGTGGCAAAGTTCTGGGTGGGGTGTTTTTCCCTCCTCCCATTCCTGATACTCAGTCCTGTAGAACTGTTTTCATCTGCTGGGTGACTTGTGATTTTTAGAATGAGCCTGTTTGCATGTAATGACAGAGGATTGGTTGAGTTGATGAATCATGGGTTGCTACTGATTTGTAGGTTGGCATTACATGTGAATCCTGCAGTATGGGTTAACAATGGGCTGTTAGCCTCAAACAATCCAGCTACAATTGGTGGGTTTTCTTCTCCTGGGTTATTTGTAGTCAAAAGCCAGAGTTAAACCCTAATGCAGGTTTCACATGTAATGACAACCTGTGGATCAGTGACTACCCAGACTTAACCTATATTCTGGGTTGTTATATGTGAACCAGGGCTGTGCTTCTGTCAGGTGGGCTGGGCTGAGAGTGCAGAGCTTATGGGCGCTCAGGGCACCCATCACTGAGCAGGGGTTAGATGCTAGGAATTGCAGAGCTAACCCAGGATAGGTAGCCTGGTTCCCTCCAGAGTTTTGAACTCAGTTCCCAGAAATGCCAGCCCATATGGCTGGTGGTCAGATAATGTGGGACTTATACTTCAAAACATCTGGAGCATACTAGGTTGTCTACACCTGCTCCTGCTCTTGTGAACCACTGTCCCCACTTCCTGTCCTACTCTCTGCTCTGCACTTCTCCTTGAAGTCTTTATCTCTCCTGCGAGAAGCTGTTTGTTACCAAAACACCTCTTGTGGCATCAAGCTGGCATCAGCTGCAATGGTGAGAATAGGGCAGACCTGCCTGTTTCTTGGATTTCTGAAGGAAAAAAGCTTGTTTGAAGCCCCAATCTTCTCAGTTGCATGTCCAACCTAGGGAGACCTCTGAAATGGCCTCTTCCACAGAGTCAAGCTATTGATCTGGCTAGCTGAGCCTGCCTCCTCTGACTGGCAGCAGCCCTCCAAGGTCTTAGGGGAACTCCGGGGACTGTATCTGGAACTTCGTGTGTCAGGCCATGCACCCTGCTTCTCAACAGTGGCACCATCGGTGTGGGTTCATGTCTGAGCCCTGAGGAAGTCCCTTGTTCAGTTCTCCAAACTCTGTTCTCACAGAGCATCAGGAATATTGGACAACACCTAAAACTTCCAGGGCTCCATGCATGGCCAGTGACACGAGTAGGCAGCCACTCTCCAGAATTACGGGCAGAGGTTTTTCCAGTGCTCCCTTGAGATGCTGGAGAACAAAATCTGGACCATGCATTTCCTTTGTGTGGACTCTGCCAGTTGCAGGCTTCATATCTTATTTATTATTTATTTTATTTTACAAATTTATATGCCGCCCCCTTGCAAACAAGCCTCGGGGCGGCTAACAACATATTAAAAAATACAATATAAAACAATACACAATCTAAAACTGGCCCGTCTCATAGTCTAAAAGTAAAAATATATAAATCTAAACAATAAATAACTATAAATAATTAACAATATAGAATTAATAATTTAACAATTAAAATATTTCTTAAATAAAAAGGTCTTCGCCTGGTGCCGAAAAACAAATAATGACGGCGCCAGGCGAGCCTCTCTGGGGAGCGCATTCCATAGGTGGGGCGCCATATCTTGATGGGTGGCAGGCCCACTTCCTCTGATCCCTGGAGAGCAGGCTGCTGGAGGTGGGCCAGAGTGTCCACCAACCTTAAGCAGAAGGAAAAGAGTTTTCGTACCTGAAGTCAGACTGCATTTGCTCAGAATGTAAGTCAAGAGCCATCCAGCATCGTTGGGTTGCCTTCCCGGACCTGTGTCTTCCTTTCTGCCTCTGCTGGGCTATCTAATAACAGGCAATTCCCATGAGCAATGTCCCCCTTAATGGTTTTGCATTGCTGTATTCATTGCAGTAGGACTGCAGGTGGCGCAGTGGTTTAAACCGCTGTGCTGCTGGGCTGGTAGATCGAAAGGTCGCCAGTTCGAATCTGCACACGGGGTGAGCTCCCATGCACCGTCCCAGCTCCTGCCAGCCTTGCAGTTCAAAAGCATGCAAATGCAGGTAGATGAAAAGGTGCCACTTCGGTGGGCAGGTAACAGCGTTCCGTGCACTTTGGTGTTTAGCCATGCCAGCCATGTGGCCACAGAGACTGTCTGCGGACAAACGCTGGCTCCCTCAGCTAGGAAACGGAGATGAGCACCGCCCCCGAGAGTCAGGCATGGCTGGACTTCACGTCAAGGGGAAACCTTTACCTTTATTCATTGCAGTATTGGTAGTAGAAACAAAGGACTCAGAAGTCCAGGGGCAACACAGGATGGGTTAGTGAAGCACCTCTCCATTAAATGGGGCTTTGCTTCTCCAGTTTTGCTGCATTCTTAATATGTTGAGGCCGACTTCTGTACCGCTTCACTTTACTCTTTGATTCAACCACAGTGTGTGCTGCTAACTTGCATAGATATGAATGCGTACTTGACTATGAACAAGTTAAGTTACTTGTATTTTTCTTTTGTTTCTGGGATACTGTGACAGCAGAAAACACATAATTTTGAAGAATAGCTTTATTTTTCTACTGCATTTTTCTTCTGTAGTTGTTTCTTCTAATTTGCTAAACTCTCTTAACTTCTGACTGGAGAAATGACTTCTTCAGAGGCAACAGACGACACTTTCCCCGCCTTTAGAGACTGCCAGGAAGGATGCTGTCCATAACTTGAATGCAAAGTGGAACACAACCCTCCATCCCAGGTGTGTTTGTGCCCAACTGTGCTTAAGTTTGAGAACCAACACTAGCTTGATGTCGCTAATGGGAGGCAAAGAGCACCGCATTGTTCAACTGAACTGAACGACGGGTCTTGAGGTCAGAGATCCTTCGTTTGGGGATGTGGGTTCTAAAGGATTGTGAAGAGGTTCGGAAGTGGTTACATTGATAGAACCGAATATGTAGGACGGCAAAGATTCATGGGGTGTTGCTCTCTGGCCCCCTGATGGGTGAAGAGATTTTGGTGGCCAGCGGTGCAGAATCAGGCTCGGCAGTGTCGTCTTTGCTGCACCTGTGGTTTTCGTCATGACAAGGAGAGGGTTCCTCTGTGAACGAAGTGGCGTGTGCAGAGTCCTGGGCTGCTTGCCCCAACTGTGGGGAACAGTGCCTGCAAGTCCTCCTTATGGGAACTTCCTAGATTCTGGGCCGGCCACTGCCAGAGTCTTATTCTATAGTTGTGGCAAGTCTGTGAACGTTATCAAATCAGGTGAGAAAAGGCCTGGCCAGGTAAGTGAATAATCTGGCCAGCGCAAGCAGACTATCCAGCGGCTCCGTGCTATTCCGGCAGCTCCGGAGGGGAGTGGCCTGGGGCAGATGGCTCTCAGCCACCCTCCATGTTTCTCCACCAGGGCAACTAGAAGAAAATGCTTTCATATACACACCTTTTTTTTTTAAGGCAATTTTGTCATAATTTATTGCTTTGAGAAGAACCTGTGTCTTTTGCCCTTTTTTTGGAGCCAAGAAGGGTACCTTGTAGCCTTGATCGTGTGTGGATGGACAGCGCATAGAACCGAAAGAGGAATACTTTCTGTGCCGGGAAGCTCTGTGGATGGCCCCACACCCGGCCTCGTAAACAGTTCATTGGATAAAGACAATTGCATGTCTCGAAGCATTGTATAATTTTTAATTCAGAGCTCCGTCACCAAACCAGGCGGGGTAAGTGCACAGGAACACACGGAATGGAAGCATTTCCAGTCAGCCGTGCCCCACCTCTTGTCCTAGTGGGCCTCCTTGCCGCGGATCTTCTTCTGTTCTGTTCTGTTCTAGTACATGTGAATACATGAGCAGAAGGGAAGGCTTCCGCACTTCTCCTAGCTGCTCAGCTCTGCCCTCTTTCAAGGAAGAGTTCAGGAAATTGCAGTGAAAAAGCAGCAACCCAGCAAGCCCTGCTGTGCCAGGGGGCTGTGCGAGGACCACTAGCACGCACATGAAAGACACACAGTGGGAGACCGAATCTGTGTTCTCTGAGCCAGGTACACCTGAGGTGACCTGGTTAGGCTTTAAGGGTGATGGATAGACCAGCCAAAGCTATCTTTTTGGAGGTCTCTGGCAGGTGGCGCAAAATTATGATGTGAAGGTTCAGTTTCTTTCTAAGCTGGCTAAACAAACAACTCCCTGTGCAAACAGAAACTGATGGACTTTCCTGCAGTTTTTCCATGCAAGTGCAAAAGCACCCTCGTTCCCATCGTGCAGGCCCCTGAAGATGGTTTTTCCAAAGAATATATGCAAGTCTGGGGATTCTCAGGTCTCTCCATCACAAAGATAATTGCGAACACAAGTGTTGTCATTTGCTGCCATCTTATTGAACCTTTCAGACCCCAGATGTGTTTTCCATATGAGTCCTTTGCTCTCTGTGCCCTTGATCCAAAATAGCCATTTTGTCTCTGGGTGCAACTGGACAAATAAGCAATTTTGGTTTGGTCACTGTTGCTGATGGGACATGGACCTTGGCAAGAGCCCACGCATATCCAACTTGTTTTATACATGCTATTGGATGGCTTGTGTGCCACTTTTTATTTTTTGAAGGACTCACAATAAATGTTAGTGTTTCTGTAACAGAGCGTCATCTTAAAGATTGACCATTTGAGTGAGCAAGGAGACTGATGATAAGAGTATGGAGCTGAAGTTTTGGGGAAACAGCTTTGTGGACTAATTCTTGAGCAATCTTCCCTTTATTCTCTGAGAACCCCAAGATTATGTTGGTAAGAACCTCTCCTCTTGTTCTCACACTCTTGCACTGGTCTCTGAGTCTTCTTGGATGAAATGCCCATGAATGTCCATGCATGGTTGCCATCACCTTCCTTCTTGTGTGCAGTGCTGATGCATTCTTGCCCCGGAAGCACGTTTTCTTGTCGCTTCGGTCTGACTTGGTACCTGGGCACCACAAACCGGGGGGCATGAGGGCAGGGCGAAGTAGGTGACGAGTGTGGAGTGTGGCCCAAGAGCCAGTTGCTTTGTGGCCCTGAAAAGAAGCAAAGAGAAGACAGCAAAGAGTCTGATGGCATCGTGAGACTGAAAATGTGTCACAACACTTCTTGTTTTTCAGGTGCCACAAGACTCTCTTTTGTTTCTCGCAACACAACATTTCCGCTGTTCTGGAATGCTGTCATGGGCAGGACACTGGGCTTAATAGGTTGGTGGAGTGCTTATCTCTTGTTTACACAACCTCAGTAATGCATCCCTTGCTTCTGAAGCAAGGAATCCTGAGCATCAGTCCTCCTCGCAGTTGGGCAGCCTCTAAAGCCAAAGCCACATTGGGTGCATTAAGCCGGGAGCCAGTTTGCCCTGAAATTGTTGCCTGTATCACAGCACTCCTAGACTTAATGCAGAGGCAATGAGTTTGCCTCAGGTCGATGCAGAATCAAGCACGCTTGCTTTGTCCTAGCCATTGCACCCTGCAGGCTCTCAGGTTGGTGAGGAAGCTCCGACGTCTGCTTGGTCCGGCTGAGTAATGCAGGCCTCCTTGTCTCAGGCCTTTTCCATCCTCCTGTTTTTTCTTAACTTTCTCTAAACATGCTCTGAATGAATGCTGATATTTCTACAGATACAGAATGACTGAGTCTAACATTGCACAGTAGCATGTCTGTGAAGAGGCTCTGCCGAAGTTAATTATGTCTAGTGCAGAACCTGGGAGATCTGATAGGCCTAAGCAGGCAGGAAAAGATGCTTCATACGCGGAAAGGGACTCACACAAGGCAGAGCCGGCTCGATTTCCAGCACCGCAAAATAGTCCTGAGATAATTCCGGGGATGATTTCTTTAAGGGCAGAGGATAATTTAATACACCTGTGGGTAGCACTTTGTTCTGTTGAAGGTGTATTTGCACCTGATATGCACCTGGGCCCTACATTCTGTTCAGGTGCTGTGTACCTTTGCCAGTTAACAAGCCTTCAAGAAAATAGGAACTAGAAGAAGTTAAGTTCTTTCCTAAAACTTGTGTAGACGGTTTATTTGATAGGATGTTCAGTAAAAGTTCTGGAAGCAACCATCTGCTCTCCTCCAGACAGGTCGACTCAGCGGGGACAGAGTGTGCTTCCGAATTTAGGTGTGCTTGTTTAAAAGCAAAGGCAAAACACAGCCCTCAGTTTAGTACTTTCCCCATCACTTGCTGTGTTTGAGTGCTCCGTCGAACATAAACCTCAGAAGACGTCAAGAAGAGCCAGGGATAAAAGGAGTCAGTAGTGGATCTGCTAAACCCAGAGCAATAGAAGAAGTGGAGAGTACCATGGAGCATGTCACTTAAGCATTTTGCCGGTCTTGGAAGTAGGTGAAATGTTGCTTTCTTGACACGCAATCACACATGTTTTTAAAATGTTCAGGAAGGTCCCATAAATTGCTGCCAGGTGGTTCACATCCACCCAGAGAGAAAGATCTTGGCTGTTGAAAGGCATCCTATCCTCGCTCTGAACAGTGGACTATGTAAAATGTGGCACCGGGGCCCTTTGTAAAATCATTTGTTGCAAACATATCCAGCTCTCCAGAAGTGCCTTAACTTCAGAGCAGAAAAAGTTGCAGCTTAATTAGGACACCAGAATCTTATTTTTAGCAGCATCGCACATGGATCCAGTTTTGCCGTGGCTACATCTGTTGTTCAAAACAGGTAAATGAGGACTGTTTCCAAGGGATGCTTCTTAGGGGGCTGAACTACAAAGATGTGGTATCACATTAGAGGTCAGGCTGGGCGATACATTGCTCTGCTTGGAAGCAGCGGCTCTCCTTTTCAGGCTGTGCGGTTTGAAGACTCTTCCTACTGTCCTCTTTCAGGGCCTGACCACAGTTCTGCATTAATGGAGTGTTGTCCAGCTCCCTGGGTCTGGTGTTGCAGACCTAGTCACCAGCTAAAATCCCAAAGTGGATTATTCATCCAGGAGGGAAACAAACAAGCCAGAAATGGAGAAAACAAAGCATGGTTTGTTCAAGTGTCTCCCAGCCCAATGTGGGCAACCAGTGGAGTTAAGCCACGGTTAGTGATACATGTGAGTCTGGCCACATTAACTGAGCATTAGATGTGTGCCATTGGTTATAAATTATCCCAAAATGGTCTGAGTGCAGCAGGTGTAGCAAGCAGGCCTCCTTCAATTTCCTGAACAGAAGAAGGGGAATTCTGAGGCAGAATAATTCGACTAATTTTCATCCTTGTTTAAGTTAGCTGTTTGTACAGCCAGTTAGCTCTCCTGCATCGCTGGCGTGGGAGGAAACGATGCGAGGGACCCTCTTCCCACATCGGTCGCTCGGCATCGTCGCCGGTCAACCCTTCAGCCGTTAGCAAGTGTGCAAATATTGGCTTGTGTGTCTGGCAGGGTATGGGAGTGGGCTGACTTGCGAGTTCTTGGCGTGTCCGAACACCACAGACGAGATGAGCAGATGGAAAAGACGCCTCACCTCAGCTTGATTGGTGATTTGACGGGATTTGGGGGCATCCACCTGGGCGAGATACCTTTGTTAGATATCCACGTTGTCAAAGGCTGATAGGTAATCCCACCAAAGACCTGTTGAGCTAAAGCTGAATGTTCTGACAGTTGGATTTTTTTTTTTTTTAAATCAAGGAGGGGCCCATTTAATAAGCTATTTCATCAAGATGTTGAGCAGGAGGGTTTTGTTAACTTTCTAGAATAATGTTGTTGTTACAGCCCACCTTTTGTTAACTTCTTCCTAAGAAGAGTTAAAGTAAGTTACTGTACATCATCCAGAAGCACATGTGTGAAAAGATAGATGCAGGAAGGAGTTCTAAAGTAGCTTGGCTCCAAGCAGTCTAATATTAGGATGCCCCAAAGAACAAAAACTTCTTGGCACTGCTATCCTAAACAAAAGAGGACCTACCTGATCATCCTCAGAAGGAAATCTCCAGATACGGATTCACCTTGGGCTTGTCTTTCCACTGGCAGTTGCCAGTTTGATGTGATGTGGTAACACATTTTTGGCAAGATGGTACTATAAGAAAAAGCCTTACAGAATCCAGAAGGGGCTGACACTTCCCTGGAGCAGCCTTGGTGTTTCTTCGGGCATATTTGCGGACCTTTCCCAGGTGCCACTTTTGTCTTGAGAAGACTTGAGGGCTTGTGTGAAGCAGCAGTTTTATTTGCTGGACTCTCAAGGCTCTGTTGGCAGCGTGCTCTCTTTTTACGCAGAACCGTAAGCGGCTGTTTTCATCCCTTTTCTTTTTTTAGTCCAGAATTCCAGCCTGGTGTGTGTTCTAACATTCCCTGCTAGGCTTTACTCACTCGCAATACACGCATGCTATTTTTATTCCCTTTTGATTGATTCTGTTTAACCAGCCTTTCTTTCCTTAGTTACTAAGTACGGTGTTGGCAGTGCCCTTTGGAAAGGAAATTGAAGGTGTATAATCACTGTGTTTATGAATATCGCAATTTTACATTGTTGGCACCAAGACGATAACCAAAGCGGTCAGTGGGAAGCCTTGTTGGGTGCTTATTCCCTGCCTGGAAAGGGAGGGTTAGGTGCTGTTATGCCTCAAAACTGAGAGGCCTCTGTAAAGGGCAGGTCCAACCTTTTGTCCCGGTGTGGAATCGGCTGCTGGGTGGGCACATCCTTCCCAGTGCAAGCAGTGGACTTTTCCAGATGCCTCCAAAGTGTCTCGCCTCCACTGAATGCAGGGACACAGCGAACGTAGAAACTGCAGCCCCGTGGTGCAGAAGACCGGCCACAAAGCTGTGTCAAGGGACCTTGCGTTGGGGGGTCTTGCCGGGACAGCACGGTTGCTGGTAAGCCACCCCAGAAACGACTTCCAGTCAGTTGGTGCGACATTTGCCTTCTGGCAGGTACTGGGCAGCCAGCACAAAGCCCAACTCGAAGCAGGCTGCAGTTGCAACACCTTGCCCATTGTGGCTGCGGACTGTCACTCTCAGGTAAAACTGTAAGTTTGTGCACAAAGTATCAGGGCCGTGTGTAGGTTCTGACATTGGTCATGGTTCCGCAGGTAAGCGTGAAAATGTGATGACATATCCTGCAAGCTTGCAAGCCAGTAGTCAGGCCGGAAGTAATGCAGATCAGGCGCCACAATTCCGAATCCAACCATACATACATCCAGCATGTTTTCCGGCGCCAGGCGAAGACCTTTTTATTTAAATAATATTTTAATTGTTAATTTGTTTAATATTTATATTTGTTAATTTAGATTGTATTTTAAAGGGGTTTTGCCGAGATGCACTGGGGGGTGGGGGGGGTTGTAATTGAAATTACATGTTAAAATTTTTACTGTTGTAAGCCGCCCCGAGGCTTTATTGCGATGGGCGGCATAGAAATGTTTTAATAAATACATACCTACATACATATTTGATGCTGGAGAAGAACCAGAACTTCCCAGTATTCCCAACTGGGTTGTATTCTAGCATCCCCCTGCCGTATGCCCCCTGATCTTTTACCAGCTGCCTCTGGGACCGCCACCTTTGAGTTTCCAAGGGTCTGCATTTCACTCCTTCATGTTGCCACCAGGGAGTCGGTCGTTTGTGCTTCCAAAGGAAGCTCTGGCTCGATTTGCTCACTGCCCCCCTGGCTCATCTTTCTGCCCGTCCAGGGTATTTGCAGAGCTCTGCTCCAGCTCCATGCTCTGTGCACGCCCATTTCCTCCCCAGCCTCTCCCCACTGTGTCAGCTTCCACAGCCACACGTGGCAATTGGGAACACAGTAGCGTGGATGATCTTGGCCTTGCCTCCAGGACCTTCCCTTCAGTTCCTTCGTGGCTGCCCTTTCAAATCTCGGTTGTCTTCCCGTTTCTTGGCTGCAGTCCCCTTCCAATTGATGACCGACCCAAGGTATGCAAAATCTAGGGAGGTTACCCAGTCAGAATAGTTTAAAAATTTATGTGATGCACTTTTCAAATAATTGAAAGGCTGTTGCAGAGAAGAGAACTGGGATCGCTTCTCCATCATGCCAGAGTGCGGGAACAAGGAATAGCAGGCTCAGGTCACAGGGAGATGAATTCTGGCTCGGTAGCAGGAAAAAATTCCTGACTGCCAGGGCAGTATGAGAAGGGAAGCAATCATGTCGAAGTGGAGGTGGTCAGGGTTAGGGTCAAGGATGCTGTGACTCGGAGTCCTAGACTGAGCAGGGGGTCGGACTTGAGAGCTGAACAGGATCCTTCCTGCTTTCTCCCTTCCTTGGCAGCACCTTTCATGAGATCCTGCAAACTACCATATTTTTCGCTCTATAAGACGCGCCTGACCATAAGACGCACCTAGTTTTTCGAGGAGGAAAACAAGAAAAAAAATACTCTGAATCAAATGGGCACATAATCCCAGGCACATTCCCCATCACTTCCCCATGGGCTGCACATCTGACAGACTTACTGCACACACACATTCGCTCTATAAGACGCACAGGCATTTCCCCTTTTGAGGGGGGAAAAAAGTGAGTCCTATAGAGCAAAAAATACGGTATAGACTTCAATGCATTCTGCCAGGGATCGGAATTACGTTCTTGCTTCAGGAGACCCTATTTGGTGAGATTACGGTCATGCGTGTTTGTTGATCTAATTAGCTCCAAGAAATATTGTCCTGATGTTAAAACAACAAAAATGTGAGGGCTCTGCTCTCCCAATTAATTCCTTTCAAAATTAAGCAGAGCATTTTACTCTTTCTGGGGCTGCTGGAAGCATGGAAGTGTAAAAGTGCCCCAACATTTCTGGAGCTTGGAGCTCGTTCAATAGTTGCCACTCTCCGCTTTGATGGGATCACCTTATTTAGCTGCGGGTGACTTGACAACAAGAATAGAGGAAAACTGAAAGCAAAGCTGACCATCAGGGGAATAAGTTGGTTGGTGCCTAATTGACAGCTTTAGGCGGTTCTGCCTGCTTTTGATGGATGCAGTAAATCTAACAAATTTCACTGGGTACTTTTCATATACTTGCAGTCTGCAGAATTCATCAGGCCTCTGTGCTGGATACAAGAACGCGCCATTAAAAAGCCCAGGTGCCCTGTTGTGGTTTTGAGAAACGACTGGTGTGGGGTACGCATGGGACATGTTTCGCATTGCGGCATCCCGCCTTGGCAACAAGACACCGTGGTTAGCTGGTGTGCAAGCGACCCGCAGTGTACCGTACCGTCCTCCCTGGGGCCTCCCAGGGGACACGGCGACAGGTGCGATTGCGGCTCATTTTCAGCCCGGTTGAGTGGTCAGCCTTTGCAGGTGGACTCTGTGGGTACGTGTGTTCCTGGGCTTCTAACCACACTCCTAGATTTATATTCAGCAGAATATAAGGTCTGTAGGAGCCTTCCTTGCAACCTTTTAGAGATGCCCCGTTCCTTTTCTGACAATCCGGCTCCACAGTCTTCACTGTTCAGCATCCTCTGTGTGAAAAGCTCACCAAACCCGCCTCCCCAGCCGGATCACCCGCATTTGGCCTGCCTCCCTCCTTGCCTCGCCCACCGCCCCCCAAGCCTCCCGGGATGCCGTTGCCACTTTTTGGTCTTGCCTCGATGTGGTTGTTCTGCGGGGTGGTCACTGCTTCAGGCAGTGTGGAACTTTACTCCGTCTGAGGAGAGCTGGAGCGCCGCCTTGGAGGAGGCCTGGCACGATGCGTGTTCCGTGGCTGCGGAGGGAACACAAATCTGCTTGCCCGCTTTAGATTAACGGTGCCCCTGGCGCTCCTGGTGTGGACGGCGCCATGTTGATGCAGCAACCAAAGAGGAAAGGAATTTGCGTCAGATGAGGATAAAGAGATGGCCTCGTGGGGCCGGAGCACCTGCCGCCTTTCCAGTGCTTCGACACAGCAACTGGGTCACAGCGCTGTCCGTGACGTATTTGCAGTGTCCTTTTTGTTTTTGCTTTTTTGCATTGCCGTTACAATGCAGTTTTGTGTAACTTTTTAAGTTTCTGTGACGTGCCGCATCCTTCATCTTTAAGAAGCTACTCTGGGCCATCTGCCTTGTAGCTTGTCTTGCATGGTTAGGATCTCACTGCTTGTCCCGCCAGAGAGTTACCAAGTTGTAGACTGTCTCGGTCATCAGCTCGCCGTAAAGAAAAACCGGCTGCTAGGCACTTGCTCTTTTGAAGGTGCTTGGCAGTATAGGTGGTGATCTCTGCTACCGGGGCCTCCTGTGTGTGTGTGTGTGTGTGTGTGTGTGTGTGTGTGTGTGTGGAGGTGCCTGCAGGTAGACGAGGTGGCGAGGCAGAAACCAGGCCAGGCTGCTAGATTGGGCCCGGATCGCTGCCGAGCAAGAGAGTCCGTGGCCCCATCTTGCCCTCGCTAGGAAGTGGCCGCCTCTGTGCCTGGCTTTATGGAACGAGTGGCCATATTTGACCACAGCCAACTCACCGGCAGGCGATCGGCCCGCGTGCTAACCCCTGATGGCGTCTGCCACATGCTGCCCTTGCCGTCTCTGCCTCTCCCTCTCCCTCTGCATCCCAGGTTCAGGGCTCCTTGTGGTCGGGATCTTTCCCGGAGGAGTTTGGAAAGCATCGCAGGGGCTGTGTCAAGCGCAGCTGCACGCTTTTCACGGTGTCGCCTCCAGCAGACTCCTCCTCGCCATTTGACGGCGATTCTGCGGAGATTCCTCCTGCCCCGGAAATGGTTCTATCTGTGCCCCAGCAGCTGTCTTGACAGGAGCTTTGTAAACATCCCGGGGGCCGACCGGCATCCAGGGAGATTCCTGGGCTCAGTCCCAAAGCTTATCTGGACTGGGTTTCGGCTCCCAGAGAGGCCAGGCAGACTCCTCGGGGAAGCTTGTCGGCAGAACGGGAGTGCATCCCGCTCCCGTGTCGCGGCTAGGGGCTGGCGAGGGCCGTCTCCTGCACCGGATTGTCGCATCGAAGCGGTCGGTCTCCCCTGCGCCTCACGGGAGTGATGTCCAGAGCTTAAGGATGGATCGTGCGAAGAACTGGGTGGTTTTGTCGCGTCATGCGTAGCTGCCTTCCTCCACCTTGCAAAGACCCAGGGTGGGTTGCAAGAGTCCTTCTCCGCTTTGCCCGCCTAACGGCCCTTGATGCAGGCTAGGCCGAGAGGGGACAGCTGGCCTGAAGCCTCCAAGTCGGGACTCGAACCTGGATCACTCCGTTCCAGTCCAGCACTCGCCACGGGGCATGTGCCGCCCTCTTTTCTACCCTCCAGATGCACTGAATGCTCCCAAGTTCTGCTGTTACCGAGCAGCAGGAGGGAAACTCCTCCGCATCGCTTCATTTTAGTTGTGCCCTGCCTTTTCTCCTGTCAAGGCAGCTTGTAGCGTTTGCCTCCTGCTGCTTGCAGTCTTGTCCCCACAACAACAGCCCTGTGAGGTAGGCCGGGCTGAACATCTGCACTGGGCCTAGAGTCACCCGGTTGGCCCATGGCTAAGCAGGGACTTGAACCTGGATCCCTCACGTCCCAGCCACATGCTCTTCACCACTGCACCCCACTGGCTCTCCGTTTTTTCAGGCTTCCTTCACATGACATAATTTTATAGACTTCTCTCCCCCTTTCCTTCTCTGTGAACTAACATTCCCTGAGCCATGTAACCTCCCCACACGAAATTCAGGTGACAATGAATTGTTTTCTGCACCTTTCCCAACTTTGCAGTCTCCTTTCCAGGCATTGCGCTGCGTGTGGCAAACCCTCTGGCCGGGGACATTTTAAAGGTCTGCTTTGCGGCTTGGGCAAGAACAACAGAGACTCCCAAGGTTGGGGATTGGTATGGTTACTCCTCTCTGTGGAATCACTGCCGTCTAATTAGAGAGCAACATGTTTAACGCAGTGCCGATAGTACAGTGAGACACGCATGTTTGCTCAAACCTTTTCTTTAAACTGTCCAGAGACCCTGTTGGTGGCATGGACCTGCTGTGAGCCGCCCCGAGGCTAGTTGGCAAGGGGCGGCATAGAAATTTTTCTAATAAATAAATAATAAATATAACTGCACAAATAAATAAATGGAGGGAGGGAGGGAGTTGAGAGTGGATGGAAGCGGGAAGGCAGGTGGGAAGGGGCAGTGAAGATTGCTGCTTGAAATTGTTACTATTTGGTTTGCATTGACCACTGGTATCACTTGGAAGCAGGGATAAATAAAGGGGTGAGATTGCAAAGGGAGCTGTGGAAGTGCAGCCCAAGAAACGGTGGGGGAACGGGATGGCAGGGGTCCAGAGAGGCCTGCCGAGGTCTGGTGGAGATGGCATGCGATGCAGGGCTGGGCACTTGCAGATGCAGATGCAGCATCTCGAGCGCTTGTGGAAGAGGCCTTGGTAGGTTTCCACACACGTTTGCAAGCAAAGCTTGCGTTTGGCACTTGGCAGTCGTTTCTCAAGATCCCTGCACGTTTAGTGATGCCTGAAAATTCAGTTGGCTACCGATTGGCTTAGAGCAGATTCAGTGCTGCGTATTTAGGAGAAGGGGACAAGATTTTTTTAAAAAATGATTTCCTACCCCACAAACAGAAAACATCCATGACCTAGTGCTACCTCAGTTTTACCAAGTTTTTCTCTTCCAACCCAGCATAACACT
Source organism: Varanus salvator macromaculatus (assembly GCA_023646645.1). Lineage (NCBI taxonomy): Eukaryota > Metazoa > Chordata > Lepidosauria > Squamata > Varanidae > Varanus > Varanus salvator. Next base: position 7,939,311 of record JAIXND010000690.1, on the reverse strand, counting down.
CCGCTGCGTTGTATCTTTTGAGGTGAGGCTGCTGAAGTTTTGTCTGAATTGGTTGAAATGCTCTTTGCAAATTGCTTTGATAAACATTTGTCTATAGAAAGTCCAAATTGTTCCTTCTGTCTTGTGACTGCAGAGTTGATTCTTTCCTACTGTCATATCTACAATCTGTTATATTCTTGTAATTTTTACTTGATTCAGTAGTTCAATTATTTCTTCTTTTACGAAAGAATTGTTAAGAAAAACCAGAGATAGGTTGAAGTGTCCTCTCTCTAAGCAAAGAATTAAAGGAACAGTAGAGATAATATCGAAACAAGTGGTTGTTGGGGAAGGTAGTAAAAACACAACTGCTCTCATTGGAAGGATGAGAAATACTGAAAGAGGAGGTCTCAAAACAGATTTTCTTTCTTTGATTTTGCATTGCGAATCTCTGCATGTAATTTTTTAATCATGTAGCGCCACCTACAGGTTGCTTTCAAGTTTGTCACAACTATTTTTAAAACAAGTTCTGCCCTTTGAATTATTATTATTATTATTTTAAAAACATGTAGGTTCCTTCTGGAATTTCCTTGCAAATGCAAGTCAGAATTAACAGGCAGACGACACTGACGCTCAGCCAGTTTACAAGATAGGCCTTACTTTTTAAAACATGCAACTTGCCTACATGGCTGTCTGTGCCTTAGCAAGACTTTTAAAGGCTGCGTGGGATGTGTACGTAACCTTTTCAATTTGCTTGAGCTTTTAGCTGTTCAGGGACCTTGGAGCAGCTTCTGTCTTAGTGCAGGATTTTTCTACCCAGTTCGTGTCTGTCCTCATCCCAAAGGGTGAGAGTTCAGGGACATGCGTTTTGCCCCATAGTCTCCTCCTCGGGCAAACATCCCTGACTATAGTGATTGAACTAAAACTGCTTATGGAGAACAGTGTGAACGTAAAGTGGCCACGTATATATTAGAGACGTGGTTCATTTTCACTTGTTCCGCAAGGAGGCAGCATTGCTTTATCACTGTTGGCTTTGTAAGCACCGACCAAATTCCTTGCATCAAAGGTAATGCTTTGAGTCCTTTGTTGCTGCGCTCGAATAATAATGCGCTTAGAAGGACCAGGACTGGTCTTCCTCTTCCCTTCTGAAAAACCTTTTCTTTCAAAAATGTTTTGGAACTCCTCTAAAGGAGGAGAGGGGAAGAGAGCAGCAAATGGTTCCCAGGATGGCTTTCAGAACCCGGGGTCTTCTGATCTCCTGCATGTGTTATCACTGAGAATGTATTTCCAGAAATGTGCTCAATTATTGTTGATGTCAGGCTGTTCTCTTGGATGCTTCCGGTTTTGCATGCTAGCAAAAGTGCTCCAGTGAAGTTTCTGTGAAGCACTTCCACATTTGTTTGCGTTTAAATTTGAGGCGGCTCCATCAGTGCTTGGTGCATAAAGCACCTTTCCCCAGACACTTACACCTCTGCTTGTTCATACAAATTCTTACTTAACCTAGAGTGTTAACTGGTAGTAAGAACTCTGTGGAACTGTTTTTAGCATCCTGCTAATATCCTCATATTCTCCTGAGCTTCTGTCGTCACACTGTTTTATCTCAAGTGCGTCGTCTTCTTATGATACTTAAAAAAAACCTGAAATAGCATGTCGGATAGATTCTTGCAACGATGGTATCAAGTGGAAAGTTAAATAACGGAATATTTTATTACATGCGACCTATTGCAATTGGAACTGCTGTGTTGGAATGTTATCTTCTTACTTGCTGAATTCACTGAAGTGAAATCAAAAGGGAATCATGTGGTTTTCAGAAAGCTGTGGCTGCCAGAAGGCTTCCTCTTTTCTAGGTTGTGTGCTCCTAAAATTGTGAGAACAGAGCATGTTCAGGAATGATCGCATAGCGTGCTGAAGGAACTGCAGTCCAGATGTGGTATTTAGCTTGATTCCCACCTTAGTCTGTGAATGGGGTTGCTTTTCAAATAGACTTCTGAGTCCCAGCACACCAGAACAGGTTCTAAAGTGATGCTCCGTCCCTCAATTCATGGCACAGGCTGGGTAGTTATGTTGGTTCCGGGTGGACCTTGGTGGAGAGAGGGGGCCCGCATGAGCTGCCCTGGACTCCTTGTATGAGGAGAACAAGTGGGATATAAATGCAAGCATACATAAGAGAATCGCAATCCCCTTTCCAGAGAGACCTGGAAAATCATTAATGCGTGGCGCATTCTAAGGAAACGCTTGCAATGCTCTGCAGGTGCTCTTGCAGCGACTCGGATGCTGCTGGGTTTCAGGGAGGACGTCCATGCCCAGAAATGGGCGCAAGCTCCCCCGGCATTTGCTGTCAGGTTGATTTCCCAGAGATGCTGCCCCAGCCCCAGGTTTAGAGAAGAGGCAGCGAGGGCCAGGCCTGCGCACGCGTCCCCTCGGTTCCTCCTGCCTTATTCTCTCCCAAAGAACTCTGGCCTGGAGTCTTGGGGCAGCTGGAACAATGTAGGGATAATTCCAATTTTATCTGGAAATGAATAGATGTTCAGTTCCAGTTTATTTATTTATTTAAAGTTTTTCTATGCCATCCCCTTGCTACATAGCCTCGGGACGGCTTACAGAAATAAATAAATACAACATAATAACAATTACAATTGGAGATTTTTAATCTCCGTACCTAGTAACTTGTTTCCAAAAATTCATTCATTCATTCAATTTATATCCTGCCTTTTTCCCCAAAGGGCTCAAGGCAGCTTACACCATTCTGCTCCTCCATCTTATCCCCACAACAACAACCCTGTGAGGTAGGTTGGGCTGAGAGTCTGTGACTGGCCTAAAGTCAACCAGTTGGCTCCATGACTGAGTGGGGACTAGAACCCAGATCGTCTGAGTCCCAATCCCACGCTCTTAACCACTACACTACACTGGCTCTCAAAATGTCCAAACTTCTGCCTTCTCTCTGTATTTGGGGGATGGAGAAGATTCCACAGGGGCATAAATACCCTGAATCAGAGTTCGTGTTGCGCGAGGCCGGGTGCCATGGAGGCAAATATGTCAGTGTCTGAACGTTTTCGAGTTCCACCGTGTCCAAGCTCTGCTTCCGTTTCCACCCTTGCAGCCGAAATGCCTCTTGTCAGGGTTCTACCCACAGTGGTTATTCATCTGTGTGCAGCCTGTCACTATTTATAACGGTCAGAACATTGCAGAACAAAAAGGAGAGAGCATCTCTTGGCGATGGGTTTGGGAAGATGACAGGAGAAGCAACGAAATGGGGAAACTTCAAACAATTTCAGTTGTAGCTGGGGGCTGCCATTCCAAGGCAGCAGAAGTGCTTCAGTTAAAATCTGGGGGAGGGGGAGTTTTTACTGGTTGCTTGATCAGCATGAAGGCATCAAAACGCTAAATTACATGAACATGGAGAAACCGGCAGAGGAATGGAAGTGTTTGTTCTCACTCTGGCCCTCTTGCATGAGCCACATCTCCCCGAATCTTGCACTGATGCTGGCCAGCATGGCTGGCATTGTCCCTGTCCTGAGGGCCGTGCAGAGCGTGCCATGTGCTCTTCCTTTGAGTGCTCCACAAATGCCTCACATGAAGGAGGGGCAGATGATTTCCAATTTTAAACAACAAGGACATCCTGTCGTCGCCCTACCGTCATTTCTGCTGCACGAAACCACCCCATCCCCTCCTTTCCTGACTTCCAGCATTTGAGCAGATCAAGGTTGAGTGGAGAGGTCAGCTCCATTTATTAGCATGCACCTTTTTAAATAAATGACCCACCTGTACACGCGTTTGCCCAGTTTGGTGTGCAAGAAAACACGTCAAAATGAGTATGATTGGAGAACAATGAGCAAGTGATGCTAGTGCCAAAGCAAACACCAATTTATTTTGTAGGTATCTAAAGTGCTCATCTGGTCCAGGCACACCTAAAAATTGCTGCTTACTCTTCTGTCCGGGCAGGCCAGTTTGAGCCCCTCCCAACATGGCACATCCCGAGAACCCACGTCGATGATCGTGAGCCTTCCAGAGGCCTTCAGCCTTGCGGTGTGGTAGAGCTGTGAGCAAAGGCAAGGGTTACGCCACCCTCGCTTAATTGTGGTCCGCTGTGGGGTTATGCAGGGAGTTGATCAGCCCCCGATAACCCACAGCCCCTGAATTCTCACAGTATCACGTCCCATGGACAGGGGTCGACCATCCAAAATGGCATGCTGCACCCTTCCATGGCTTAAATGGCCACTGTAGCGCATCTGTTTGTATGCAGGTTCACTGGGGGAAGGAGAGGAGACCAGAACTGGGAAAGCTGCCTTACCCAACATTGATGTAGCATGTTCAGTGACCCCCCCCCCCGCCCCGTTTGTCCATCGTGAGCCTTGCAGCAGCCATGTGAAGCAGGCCAGTGTGAGCTCCGAGCTGCATCTGTTGGGGCAACCTTTCCCCAGTTGAGTCTGCTCTCCCCCTGAACACTGCAGGGAGAAGGAGGGCAGGGAGAAGCTTGGTCTGGTCGAGGCTCTGGCATTGTCATGTCTACTTAGTTTCACGAGTTGGTCTGTGAATTGCGTATCGCTTAGTTCTTAGCCGGTCGCCTGCCGTCTGCAGATACGGCGTGTCCCTTTGCCGCTGCAGCGTTCCTGCGGTGAGCTCCAAGCTGTGCCCTTGGAGCCATTTCAGGCAGACACAGCAATGCTCATAATCTCCGGCAAGGAAGTTCAAACGGCGCAGTCAAGCAAACATGTTGGAGACGCGTGTGCGCATGCATTCCCTTTTGGTCGGAGCTGCTCTCGCGCACTTTTTTCCTCTCGGAAAGACAAGCTTGCATATTTGCAGAAGTGTGATGTGGTGGCAGAGGGTGTGGATGAAGAACAAATGAATTGCTCCCCAGGAGATGATTGGAAAGACAAGCAGGCAGCTGCAGCGCTGCTGTCTGGGCACTCGAGCGCGCACACGTTTGTCTGTGCGCCGGTGACCGGCCGTTTTTCCTTTGCCCCGCAGTCGGTGCCCGGGAAATAGTGTTGCTGCAAACACCCACCCTGGCAGCGGGTAGGGAAATACTAGGATTGAGGCTGTAGCTTTCCCTTGGCGTGGTTAGCATCCCGCAGTTTCCTCTGCAGTGGTGGTTTGGGCGGATTGATGTCCTCATCTTCCTAAGGATTAATCCAGAGTAATCCGGCCAGGCTAAATAGAGTAGTCCCGGTTCAGTGGCCATAGCTCTGTGCTTTAGGCTTTCGGTTCTGCATTTGTGTGAAACCTTTCAGGGCACCGAAAGCTGCAGGGCCATCTCCTTGTCCTTCAGGCAAGAGGTGAGGGCCCAAACTCCTGGGAGGCTCAGGAAATCTTTCTTCTCGAGCACCACAGAGCCTCCCTCTGCCAAAGGAACAGAAAGAGGCTTCGGCACTGGTGAAATCCGCATTGTGCTAGCGGAACCGTGCCAGGCCAGCGTGCTGTGGAAATCCTGGCGGAATTCAAGCGCTTGGGTGCTGCGTGCCGGAAGGGGGTGCCCTGGTGAGGCATGTCCGAAAGGAAGTGCGCTTCTGGTCCTCGTGGTGTGAGCAAGCGCACTCAGGGCAGACGCAGGAAAGGCCTCGCGTGGCCCAGCGCAGAACGCAGTGCGTCTGCTGAGCATGGCCATCAGGCGGTGCGATGCCGGCCGCTTTTTAAAATAACCTGAAAAGCGGGTTAGAGAAGGACGATTCTGTAAGCTCAGTTTTGGTTGCTGCATTTGTGTTCTTTCAATGCATTTTAGCTGGTTTTGTGTTTATTGGAGTTTATTTTTATTATTTATGTCAACCTGAGAGCTTCAGCGTTAGAAGGACTCCTGGACTGAAGGAAATAATTTACATAAATATTACTAATAGCTAATAGTAGTTAAATGGAGCACCCAGTGGCAGGAGCAGCAAAGCCCTAATGCAAAGATTGTTGCTTGCATTCTCGCAGGAATTGAGGGACGCAGGAAAGGCCTGCTGGGTTAGGCCAGGGGGTCATCCGGTCCAGCACTCTGCACATGCAGTGGCAAACTGGCCCAGGCAGGATGGATGCAAGACCTCCGCCTGCACAGCTCCTCAGCACCTCTGCTCAAGGAGGTCTGCACACAGCCCGCATGGCTAGTAGCCACAGAGAGCCACCTTCTCCATGAATCCGCCTGTCCCCTTTTACAGCCATCCAACTTCCCCAGCATGTGGAGAGCCAAGGGTGGAAGTGGCTGGTGCCTTGGCGTGTTGTTACGTTGTAGGGAATAGATTCAATCTTTTCTGCTTGGACTCAACAGGACTCCGAAGTCTCACCAACTTCAGTGGGTCCAGCACAATTAACATGGCATCTACTTAAGCCCTGCCCTTTGCAAGAAACCAAATACTGAAAGCTATAATCCAACACCCAGTGCTCTGTGATAATAGCTCATTAAAACTAGGACTAAAGTCAAAAATTTCTTGACTTTAAGAAATAAAAGTCAAGACTGTGTTCCTAATAGACTAACTCTTCTCCTACTTTCTTCTGAGAGCACCAAAATTCACAGAATTCCCTTTCAAAATAATATTAATTACAAAGAGTTGCAAATAAAGAGCTTGAGCAAGCTAGTCATAAATAGATGGAACCGCTACTAATCTAATCCTAAGAACTCTCAGGCCATGAAGTATTTTGGAAATCTGTTGCTGCTGCTGCTGCTGATGATGATATTGCCTTTCAAGTATCTTAATTGCTACCAAATACTTGCTGCAGTCAGTCCACAGTGCTTTGGAAATCGGGAGGCTTAAAAAACAGCCTCTGTTAATAAGCCCCTCTCTTCCCAACCTGAGTTCTTGAAATGCCAGGCAGGGAGGCGGTGTGGTGTCAGGGTGGGGAAGGCTCTTGAGGAAGGTTCCTTGCTTCTCCTGCCCTTCAGTTCATCAGAGCTCAGGGAACTGAGGCTCCTGGGCGAGAGGCGGTGCTGCCCTCTCTGGGGTCCAGCTGCCCTCCAGCCGCCCCGGGTGTCTTGTTGTGACTATGTGGGGGGTGGGGGGCAGTGCCAGCAGCTCCTGCGAGGGAAGGTCAGGAGAGCGGCACAGGGCTTTGGAAAAACACCCCGCGAAGTGGAGGCATCCGATCCCGAAGGCTGCGGAGAGCAGCGTCCCTGGGAACCTGCGAGGAGCGCCGAGCCTTTTTCTGGGTGGGGCGGGGAGAGGAAAGGGGGCAAGTGTGAGCTGCAGAAAGATGCAGGAGGGAGCTGCCGGAGAGGACGCCCTGATGGGGAAGCGTTTAATCTCTCCTGATGCTTTATGTAACCCGGCACACGTGGTCCCCAGCCCTGTGAGGTCATCGCTCGCCCTTGTTTGGCTGGCCGTAACCTGCCGGCGGTGCACCCGGCAGTCTGACCACGAACATCTGCCTCCTCTCCTCTCCCCTCTGCCTGCCTTCAAGATTCCCTAAAGCCCTGCCTTCCTTAGAGGAAGGAGTCGCGCTTCCGTTGCTAAACGCAGGCATGCTAAGCACCGCCGTGCGTTCTGTTCGGGTCTGCGGTCGCTAATTGGCAGAGGCTGTGCAGAGACTCATGTAACACCCGGGACGAGTCCTTCAGCGGAGGAGTCATGAAAGTAGTTTTGGATTTGGAGCAGCGTCTTAAGAGGTGACTGGAAAACAAGCTCTTGGATTGCAGATTCACTGGGAGGTAGCTTTAAGAATAACCCAGGTTAGATATTCTTGCTGGTCAGTGCCCTTTTATTGAAGCCAATTCCACCTGGAAATGGAGCTGCTTTTTCTACAAGAAGGAAGGAAGGACGGATGGACGGAAGGGCTACTTGAATCTAGCTCCTTTTATGTCAAAAAGAACAATGGAGGCTTTGAGTTATGGGAGGAAAAGGCACTGCCCGCATCTTTTATAGAAGGCACCCTGTTTAATCTGAATATTTATAGTGAACAATTTCATGAGGCAGGTCAGGCGCTGGGATTGCATCCAGATCCCAGCTCCGCCCAGACACCTGAACTGGTCACTGACCCTGTTTCTGAAGTTTACCTGCCCAAAGGGAGGGGCTGGTGCCTGGACCGTTGACCATAATTAGCACAGGTAATCTGTTTGCATATAAATAAATTTATATACAAATATATCGATCCTCCAGCTCATGCTGAACGAGAAGCCCGGGTGAGGCAGCTGTGGAGATCTGTTAAGCAGCAGTGGTAGGAACCTGGCCTCAGGTCTGATCCAGTCCTTAAGTAGTTCCGTTGTTGCAGTGAGAAGGTCAGTTCAGGGCCCAAGCCCTCCTTCCCAGGCATGAGGGGCGAGGAGAACCGGCCAGACCCCTGCCAGCTGCCTCCGTGCCATCCTGTGCACACAGTCCCCATTTTTCTTTGGTTTTGGAGTGTGGCCCAAGGCTGAAGGCAGTTGAGGCAACCTGACAAAGAGGAACACCTGAGGTGTCCAGGCAGTGGGCTTCTGCTTGTGTGTTTTGCCAGAGGTGCTGCACTCCAGCCTGGAGTAAATTCAGGGATTAGCAAGATGAAAGATGCACAGAATTTGGTTCTGGCTGGAGAGCTGAAAAATGTGACTGCTGGTGCTACTTAATTTCATGTGACCCATGTGCTTGCTCGGTGGTGTGCATAGAAAGGGAATAATGGAGCTTAAACGGCTGGCGTAAAAGGCATCCTTGCTATGCAACGCTGTAGAAACAAGGGGGGCTGGGCCAGTTCTGCAAAATTATGTGGGGAGCCAGAGGGACCCCAACAACTAGAAAGAGGAATACGCAACACCTTGCAAAAAGCACTGAAGCGAGATTGGAACAAGCAAGCCAAATAGTTGATGGAATGTGAGCCGGAATGTGGTTTGGAAAGATTTAGGAAAAGGGTCCCCAACCTTTTTTGGGCCTGTTTTGGAATCTGAGTTAGGTCACCGCTGTGGTAGCCACCTGGTATGTTCTGGACCTGTTTCTTGTCTCGGGGGATGGCGCAGTGTCTTTTTAATAAACGACAATCTAATTCAGAAAATTCCAGGTGATGTGATGCCACTAATGCTCCTTTTAAACATACATTTTGGCAGCATCCAATAGTTGCCCTTTTTTATTAGGAAGGAAGTTACCACACGGATACATCTTGCACTGCAACAACCTTTACTATTCACTGACGTGCCTGTTCTTTTAAATTATATAACTGCTTCATGGAAATTAATGAATTCTTGGAGCCTCTGGATAGCTAAACTACAGGGATTACAAAATTAGGTTAAATGCACACCTTCTGTAATGCAGTGGATTGAAGATCTTTCAACACTTCCGGTCCTTAAATGGATGGTATAAAGACACCATCTCAAACCAGATGCTCACTGAACATTTGGTTTGCTTTTGTTGCAATCTGTGGATAATTGCTAGAAAGTTGTATGGATTTCATAGAAAGCAGTTTTGTATAATGTTTTGGGTAGAATTGCTCATTTGGAATTCATTTGGAATTGCTCCACAGGTGCACGTGTAGAAATGGAGGGGTTATGATTTGACTGTTCAGAGAGTTTTGGGGTGATGCATTCAGAATTAGCCAAGAATGCAAGGTGAAACATTTCACTTTGGTTGCATTGAGATGCAAGCAAGTTGTGTTAGGCTTCGCTGTGACCCGTTCTCATTTCATATATAGCAGAAATCAACTTGTTAGGTCAAAGTTTCCTTCGGAGATGAAGAATCTCTTGCCCCCAAGTGGCGGAAAAGTTGGCTAAAGATACCCAGGTGGGAACCACTCTGTCCAGCCAGCCAGGATGTGCTCTGCTCCCTGCTTTCACTATCACGGTTGCTCTTAGCTGTGTACGACAGTGGGAGCAGGTACTACAGGGTCTACAGCATCACCTAAGCTACACTATCGGCCTGTGAATGGGGCCTTTCTACTGTGGGAACCGAGGGAGGCAGGGAGGGAGAGAAGGGGCTTAGATGTCCTTCTATTCCCCCATCACCTCTGGAATAGAAGCAGTACTGATGTGCGTCCATTCTTAATCAGAGTGCTTGTGTTTTCTGGTTGCAGCGTAATTTCGGGAAGTGTGGTGTTGAACCACCTCACTGGCACATGTGGATTTTGAGCACCTTGTTGGTGCTCCTCTACCCTTTATATAATAGGTTCTTGCAAACGTCAAGTGCATGAGAAAGTTTGATTCTTCATGGTGTGATGCTTGCAAGCATTTTGAAATGTGCCTGCAGACATCAGGTGCGCATTCTTGGGGGGAAAGAGTGATTCCTGGATCCTGGCAGAAGGGCTGTTGCAGGTGCTTTCTCAGCCAAGGGAGGTTTGTTCGACCAGATCCCATCCAGAACCGTAGGCTCACAGTTTGGAAACAGCTGTGGACCAAGTGCTGTTCTTTGAGGCATCCTGTGCTTTCAGACCTCAAACTCAGCAGTGGCTAATTCCTGAAGTTTGTATAGGATGCCGGCATGCCTGGCCAAATATTGATGGAGTCACTTGCCTCCGTTGTGGGCAGCCAAATGCCAGTGCTAGAAAAGGGAGTGCATGCGCGAGGAGAGAGCCCCTCTCTCAGCCTGCCTTGCCTCGCTTTCCTAGCTACTCTCTTGCTAGCTTGGAACATGTGTTTGGAATCGGAAGAGAAATGGGAAAGGCATGGCAGTGCTGCTCTGAGCTGACGAGGTTTGTAAAGCAGGTCCCTGCATTTTGGGGATCAGGAAAAGCAACGATTGTCTTTCAGCTCAGTGTGCGAGAAGGAGAGAGGCTGGCATTCGGTTGCTCTAAACTGTAGCCACAAATCATTAGACTTCTTCAGACACCAGCCAGGAAGAGGCTGGAAGGGGGCCCAAGCTGCAGTCCTTGCTGATCTTTATCTTGACATTCCCAGATGGTTTGGGAGGGCTTGTCTCACGTATAAAGTCTGCCACCCTGTCGCCAGGCGGGGTTTATTGTGTTGTCCGAACCCGTGAGGGAAAACAACTTTCAAATAACCCATGGGCTGTTGCGGGCTTTCCTTCCCCATGGAACAAGCCAGGTCTCCCAGCCACGGTTGGACAGGTTAGTCAGATAAATGTCTCCCTGCATTCCCTGCCCATTTAAACCAGTGGCCTATTTTGACTATGTGGATTGGCCCATTCCGTCATTTTCTGTCTAAAGAATGCTTTGGAGGAAGGAGAAAAGGTGGGACAAAGCAGGGGGAAAGTGTGAGAAGGTTAATGTTTGGAGGACAGCGTTCTCCAGCGCCCCATGAAATGATGTGACGGGGAGCCAGGACAGTGCTAGAAAAGCCCCCATCTAGACAGTGCTAGAAAAGCCCCAAAAAAAGATGCTTAATTCGGAGCAGTGTTGTATACACTTGCCCCTGAGGACTGCACTGTAGGAAAGTGCACAACTAGGCCATTTGCTCATTGTGTCTTTCTAGCTTTGTGCTTCCATTCTGCCTTTATTCAGCCCCACCCACATGAACGCTGGGGAGCAAAGGAAGGCGCTGTGGAGGCAGAATTGTCTCCTGTCCCCATTGCTTAGAAGTAATGCTCTGCTGCATCAGTGGTCCAGATTTCAGAGATGAGGCAGCACTTGCAAATGTACTCTAAACCGTTCTGCAATCTGTGCAGACTTCGCTGGTTCTGTTGGACATGGGACAGGCATGTTAGTGATGAAAACATGCTCTTCTTGGGTGTTGTTGTTTGCATTTCGAGCGATGGCTTCAAACATGCACCTTGAGCCACAAAGAGCTTTGCTCAGGTTGTCTCTGTGCCATTTTCCTTGTGCACAGGTTGTGTTAGTTCTGCCTCCGGTGGGAAGCAGTAGGGTCACAGGAAGAGTGGAGCAGAGGCTGAAGAGGGCTGTGGCGGCAGCTCGTTGGATGTCTGTGGCTATTCCCAGTCTGGCCGTGCACCGCGGGGGGCTTGGGCAAGAGGGTTGCTTCCCTTTTGCTTGCAGGTCGTGTTAATGCTGATCTCACAGTGCTTCGCAAGAGCGCATGTTGTGGCTGATCAGATAGGATAAGGTCTGTTGGAAAAGATTAGGCGGGAGAGGCAAGAACTAGGGCCTGCCTTATCTGGGTGCTGGCACAACTCCACAGTGCACTCCTGGTTTTGCAGCTGAATAAATAGCACCAGTCTCTGTAAGAAACAGGAGTTTTCCCCAGTTCATAGAAAGTGGAAGAGCAATCGTGAATGGGAAGGGAAGCTGCCCATTTCTTTGGCCGTTCGCATGGCTTTTCAGTGCGGCTCCTGTAAAAACCCATCAAATATCAGGTGCAGGGGAAGTACGGAGATGTGGGTGGAAGGAAAACGGGCAGTCTGCCCCATCCATCGCAGCAGATGATGGTGCTGAACTTACAAATGTGATAAATTTGTGTCAAGAGATCGAAGACACTGAAACGAACTTTTGCAGTGATGGGTGATGTGATGTGAGGCATAAATTCATAGCACGGGGTTGATTCTCTCTTTGACATGCTTACGTGTACTCTGGATTTTGGGGAGCTGTGTGTAAGAAATGCAGGGTGAGAATTAGTAAGGTCCCGTGGCAGGGGACCCGAGGAAAAAAGGGGCCCAGGATAGGTGGGAACATATAAAGGGAAAATTTGAAGGCAAGATTGCAAACAATTCCAAGAAAAACAAAAGATAGCAGAAGAAACCATTATGCCTCCACAAAAACTGGAGTTGAGCTAAAAACGAAAAAGGACATTTATGGGAAGAGGAAGCAAGAACAAGTGGCAAAAGGAGAGAGCAGAGAAGTGCAGGAATGACCTCGGGGGGAGGCCAAAACTGAGAACGAGATGAGGCTAGCAAGGGGTGCCCCAAACAAGGTATGTCCAGAGTAAACAACAGAGGAAAAGGTTGCAAAGCCATCTTCGTAACATTTACAAGTCAGTACATATGCTTTGCACATGATTTTTGCATAGTTTGCCAGGGCCTGGAAACAGGTAAAAGTGGCACCAAAGTAACAGCAAAACAGGTGTGGGGACAGCGTCTCTGTGCCAGTGAAACCCTCTTGCTCTTACGTGTTGAACTGACTGTTCTCGGTACTCCTCACCTTTTCAACACCTTCCATCTCCATCCACTCCAGAAAGTGGCTATTTTTGCACTTCCTCCTTGCCAGAGCATTTCCTGCTTCAAAAGTTAGCCAGGTTGCAGTTCCCTAATATTTAAACACACACACACAGAGACGTACACAAACGTAGTGACTGAGAAGTACATGGTGGAAAACTTTGTAGAATTTTAATGGCAGGAAAGGAAATGGAAAAGGAAGGCGCACCTGGCGGCACCACTCCGTTGCTGCAGGTGTGCCGAATGTCCCTCCATTTGCTTCCTCTGCATTATGTTTGCATTTTTAGATTTTTCAGGGTTGAGGGGGAACCGCAATGGCCGCAGCAGCAGGTGCTTCAGAAAAGGAGCCAAATAAATGAATAGGCGATCCTAGATGGATCCCGTGGCTGCGGTGACTGGAGACTTGCTAGGATCTTGAAAAGGGCAGGGGCTTGGTGAGCAGACGGGTCAGTGATTAAAATCCCTGGGGTTGCATTGCCGGGTGGGTGAGGATGGCACGGTCCTTTGGGATGTACCTGCTTTCTTCTCACACCTTTTACTAGGGCTTTGCACTGGGCGCCCGGCAACTTTGCCCAAATGAGCCTAGATGCGTCTCAGGCTGCCCTTCTTTGACATCTGAAAGGCAAACGAGGCTGCGCATATCAGGCAGCCACCATCTGAAGCACCAAGAGTTCTCTTTCAAGGGCCATTCCTAAGTGCAGAATCCTAGTCTGAGACTGTGGGAAAGCCGTGTGAATGCAGAAGAGGAGTCCTTGCAGGGGGGGGGGGGCGGAAGCCAGGGTGGGCTTGCTGCAAAGGATCGTGGGATTTGTGCCAGAGCCAGTGAAGAGAGCCAGGGGGGAACGCCACCCATGGCGATGCTGAGGCGGGAGTGGGCAGAGGGAAGCTCTCCCGCTGTGTTCGGTTCAGATTCCCTGCCTTCCTGACCCCCGGCCACATGCCAGGCGCTGGACGTTATAGGAGCTGCGGCCACATGGGGGGTCTCGCTTCTGCCCACCCCGGCCTGAGAAATTGGCCCTGGTGTTCACAGTGGTTTTGGAGCCCTCCAGTGCTGGTGAAGAGACCTTGTGAAGGGCAGGGCAGGGCAGGGCAGGAGAATTTATTTTATTTTATTTTATTTATTTATTTAGAATGTTTCTATGCCGTCCTATCGCCTGAGCCTCGGGACGGCTTGCATAAAATAACAGTCGGGGCTGCCCCCCAGTTGCTCACCTGCACCCGCCTCAGGATCTGCAGGGGATGCAGCAGGAGGGCCTTGGCATGAAGGAGCCAAGAGCGGTGCCCCTGCAGTGCCACGGCACTGGTGCCAGCCCTCCGCGTTGGAGGAGGAGGAGGCAGGGAGAGGAGGCCCCGGGGGGCTTCCTGGCGAGGGCCCCCTGCCCCGGCTGTTTCCAGGCGGCCCTACGGGGCTGAGGAAGAGGCGGAGAGACCGTGTTTACTGTTGGCACCCCTGCCGATTGAGAGGCAGCGTGGAGCATCCCCTGCGTGTCCCGCGTGGAGTGTGGCTGGTGGTGACCGTGTGCACCACGGCCTCGTCTTCGTGCACGCCGGTCTTCTGAGGCGGGCATCTCCCTCCTCCTCCTCCTCTCCTGGGCGCAGAAAAGGGCCCATGGTGCAAATGACAGGGCCCCCCGTTGCGCCCGTGGAAGGCGTGCCCCCCCCCCAGCTGCGCCGCTCCTCTCGTCGCGGGAGAGGGTCTTGCGGCGGCCCGGGCGCCTCCGGAGCGCCTGTCCCGCCCCGGCATCCGGCGCGGGGGGGCTTGCGGCGTGCGCGGCTCCGGCGGGGCGCGGGCCCGCGAGGCCAGGCGCCGGGAGCGCGCGCGGGGCGGCGGGGCGGGGCGCGGGCCCCGGCGGTGCAGGTGACCCTTCCTGCGCCGGCCGCGCCGCTCCAGACGCGCTCCTGACGGCTCCGGCGGGGGGGGCGGGCGCGGGGGCGTGCCCGAGCAGCCGGGCAGCCAATGGGCGCTGCCCTCTTTGCATACATTATCCCGGGAGGCTGGCGCCCCGCCAGGTTTCGGTTGGCGGAGCGGGCGGCGGGCGGGCGGACGGGCGCGCTGCCACGGAGCAGGAGATCGATTTTGCGCAGCGGCGGCGGCAGCATCTCCATCTTCGCGGGCGCCCGTGCCCTGCCCGGTCCGCCGCCCGCCCCGCGCGCGCGCCCGCCCGCCCGCCCGCCGCGTCCCTCCTGCGCCGCCGCCGCGGGAGCGCCCCGGCCCGCTCTTGCATGACTGCCCGATGGTGTAGGAGGCCGGGGGCGATGGATCTCGGGGTCTACCAGCTCCGGCACTTCTCCATTTCCTTCCTGTCCTCCCTGCTGGGCGCCGACAGCTCTGCCCTGCGCCTCGACAGCAGGTAACGAGCCGGCGGCCTCCCCGCGGCCGGGGGGGGGGCGGCGGGGCGCTCTGCGGCGGGCGGCGGCCCCCTTTGTTCCCGGGCGGGCGGGGGCGCCCCCCCGCCCCGGGCTGCTGCAGTCCCGCGCCCGCCGTGCCGCTGCCCGCTTCCCGGCCGGGGGTGGGAGCTGCCGCGGGGCCCGGCGCCCCCGCCCGCACGCCCCTCCTAACGCGCCCCTCTCCCTCTCCCCCACCCTCATCTCTTGCAGCTCTTCCGGCGCCAGCGTCGTCGCGATCGACAACAAAATCGAGCAAGCCATGGTAGGTGCGCGCTCGGCTCCTCCGCTCCGGGGACGCGGGTGGGGGGCGGGCCGGGCCGCCGCGGGGCCCCCTCGGGGGCTTGGCGCGGCCGTGCGGAGGAGAGGCGGGTGCGGGGGGCCCCAGGCCCCGTGCGCACACCCCTTTTCCTGGCCCTCTCCTGCCGCAGGAGAGCATCTGGCTTGGGGGAGTGGGGGGGGCGCCCCGGGAAGGAGGCACTCGGGCTGCTGCAGGAGCCCCCGGCATCCTTCCTGCCCCTCCCCCACCCAAGGGGCAGTCCAGGCGCCAGTGGGCCCGGATCGGCCCCAGTCCTTGAGGAAAGCGCTAGGGGCATCAGGCGCGCCTCCCGGGTTGCTCCACGCTTTTGTTGCCGGAGCGTGCGAGGCTATTCTCACGGGCTCCTCACGGCTCCCTCTCTCCTCCTCCTCCTCCTCCTCCTCCTCCTCCGCTGTTGCTAGGCAAACTCCGAGCTGTGACTGCCGGCTATTAATAGCACAGCCCAAGGATTGGCTGTGGCGCCTTGCACGGCGGCCTGCCCGGCTCCGCTCCGCTTGACGTCACCGGGATGGTGGGGGAACTGCGGCATTGAGCCTTCCCGGCCCTTCCCCTCCGAGGGCACGCCGGCTGCGGCCGGCACGCCCGCCCCGGGCCCGGCTCACGGGGCGGGCCGCGGGGTGCCGGTGGACTGGCCGGCAGCAGCCGTGCCAGGCCACGGGGCCAGTCGCGGTCCCCGAGAGCCCTCGGGCTGGCCCGTTGCCCTACGTCCCAGTGGTGGTGGGGCCAGTCCCCACTCCACCTCAGCCCTCCCCCAGCAACGGGAGCAGCCGGAGCCGTGGGGGAGGTGCGCCAGCCAGGTGGCTTCTCCGCGGGGCTCCGGTGCCCGTTGCCCCCTGGGAAAGGGCTGTCTCCTCGGAAGCCTGACCCCTTTCCGTCCATGCCGGTTAAAATGTCAGGAGGCCTGCTAGGCCCCCAGCCCGCCTGTCCTTTGCACGTGTGCCTCCCCCATCATGTCCGTGCACGGATGGCGGCCGCATGCAGCCCCCACCGGTCACACGAGGACTCTGGACGGGGCCAACACCACACCCAATGTTCCCGTGCTGAATCCTTTGCCTGGGAGCAGAACGGACAGGTCCTGCCCCCGTTTGCCAAGTCGGCAGGGGAGGCGGTGTGGGGGCGGCCCTTGCGGTTTGGGTCGACCTGTGTGGCTGATTCACACGGCACCCGTTGCACCTTTCCTCTAAGGCCGACGTGGAGTCACAATTGTTTGGGAAGGTCTGCACGCACAAGGGATACATTAGACAGGGCCGGGGCTGCGAGGGCTAAGCCAGGCCTCCTCCTGCAGCCGCCTGTCCCTGGAAAGAGCAAGCCAAGGAGTGCAGGGGCCGTTTCGAGGCTCAGCTTCAGCACTGGGGGGGAAGATGCAGCGGATGGAGCATCTCTGGGGATCCCAAGCAAGGTGCCTCTGGCCCGCCCTCGTGGGACCTCTGGCCCTTGCCTGCACGATCCTCTCCATGACCTCTCTCCGTTCTCTTCTTTCCAGGATCTGGTGAAGAGCCACCTGATGTACGCGGTCAGGGAGGAGGTTGAGGTTCTCAAAGAGCAAATCAAGGAGCTGATCGAGAAGAACAACCAGCTGGAGCAGGAGAACAACCTTCTGAAGACGCTGGCCAGTCCCGAGCAGCTGGCACAGTTCCAGGCACAGCTGCAGACGAGCCCATTGTCCGCCGCCCCCCAGCCCCAGGGGGCCCCACCGCAGCCCCCCCAGCCCGCCCCACAAGGCTCGGGGCCTTCTGCGTAGCCCGTGACGCCCGGGCCCATGTGTGCCGGACTCTGCCGAGGCGGGACTGCCGGGAATCCGTGTTGCCCACCCCGCCACTGCATGCCACCGCCCGCCGTGAAGACCCCGCGGCGCCCCTTGCATCCAGCCGCGGGCCGATTGCTCTCCCAGTATTAAGCTGTTTGCCCGGAGCGGGGGGCTTCCGTGTCTTTGCGTCTTTCCGTTGAGGGGGGTCTCACGTACGTTCCATGAGTTAGCACAGACAGACGGGGGCTTGAGCAGGTGGCCGCTTGGATGCTGCTGCGGCACAGAGCTCTGGGCGCCCAACGCTTTTCGGCACAGTCTTGTCCTCCCGCCGAGAGTCGTGGTTGACGCAGATGCTGCTCAGCGTGGAGTGTGAAGAACTCGGCTGGGAGGGCAGGACTGGAGGCACACTCCTCCCCCTTCGCCAAGAGGCCAGAGCAAGGACTGACGGGGAAGGCCCTCGCGAACGAGCACGGGGGCAAGTCGGTGCTGCCTCTCCGTGCCTGACGCAGCCTTGACATGCACATGTGCAGCCATTTTTTCTGTAGCCAAGGAGGGGGTGTGAGCATTTCTCAGAGGAAAGCAGGTAGGTGCCGCACGGCTGCGATGCAGGATCATGAAAATGAAGACTCGCTTGTGTGATGTACATGTGTGTATTTAGTGTAATTACTTTGTAAAATAGGCCTTGTAACTAATTAAGTTGTACAGAGTGAATTTAAAAGGATGAACTGAATTGAGTTTGAATAGTTTTTTTATTTTATTTTTGATGCTACACGAATAAGAGTTGCACCTACACAGCTGTTCAGGAATTGGCTGGTTGACGCTGTTGATGTAAGTTCTGGAAATTGCCTTGAAGCTGAATCCCCCGAAGTCAGACTCTGTTCACTATAATGCAGTTTCATGGAACAATTTCTCCTCCTCTGCTCTCCCCTCTCTTGCCTTTGATCTGTATATGAGTATGCCTTCTTTCCAGTGCATGTTCTCGAGGGGTGGAAAGGAAAATTGTAAAATGTCCGTATATTTAACTATTGCACTTCTCAACTTCCAATAAAGCATAAAATGTTGCTATAGAAGTTGTGGCTCGAGGACAGCAGTGCCTTCCACTTGAGTTTTGCACGTCCATGTCAAAGTGCGTTATGGGGGGTGGGCTGTGGGGGATGTGTTTGAAGAGGTAGATACTCCCCTTTAAAGGTGGGCCTCGTCCGGTTTTAATCCAGCAATGGCGGACCTTGATTTGGAGCAGAAGAGTTGGCTGCCTGCCCTCGCCTTTTCTGCCCAGTGTGGAGGCAAATGATCAACAGCCGGCTGTCTCTTAGCAGCGAGCTAGCCGCCGTGGCTGATGACCTGCTTGCCCTCAGTAGCCTGTAAGAGGCGGAAAATGCCTCTCGGAGTTGCTTGGAGTTTTCTGAATGGATCGCTCCACTGGACTGTAATCGTGATGTGGGGTGTTTATAAACAGCAGCCCTTGGAAGTGCCCCAAGCCCTTCGCAAGCATTTTTTGGTGCAGCCTTTCTTACGGGGTCCTGGGAAGGTGAGGCTGGCCTCCCCGCACAGTGCAGAGGGGCAACGGAGGCGGAAAGGCTGCCTGGCAAAGCCCTTGGAGGGGGCTTGTTGCGAAGGAGAGGTGTCTGTTGGAGACCCTCCAGTTTGTCGCTCAAGCCGCTTCGCTGCCGGGGGACGAGGTTGATCAGGGGTCTGCAAACAAAGCCTGTGAGGAGAGGTTGAAAGAACCAGGCATGTTTAGCCCGAGGAGGAGCAGAATGGCCGTCTTTAAGGACTTGAAAGGTGGGTTGGGATCTCTTCTCAGTCATCCCAGAGTGCAGGTGTGGGGGAATGGGCTGGAGTGCCCAGAGCCAGGCCCCCGCTGGACATCAGGGAGAACCTCCTGGCTGCTGGAGCAGAGTGGCTGTGGGGCCAGTGACCTGGGGAGGCGGTGCGCATTCCCACACTGGGGGCCTTCCGCGTGCAACTGAGCAGCCCTCCGAGATGCTGCATGCAGCCAGGGTGGGGCCGGGGGGCCCTCCAGCCCCCCAGCTTGGCCATTCCATGGACCTGTGACTGTATGGATTTCGCCAGCATTCCAGGAAGTGCAGCTGAACCAGGGATACTTACCGAAGGCATTCTTGCTTCCCAAACCCCTTTGTCTACCTTCTGGGGACGGGATGCTGAGCCTTCGCGACACTCACCGAAGCAGCCTGGGAAGGGCAGCGGTCCATTCTTGGGACAAGGCACAGCATGGTTAACAAGGCATTGCTAGCTGGAGATGTTGGGAGATACCCCATAGCACTAGGTAGCGGGAGCTGGAAGTGTATCCAAACCCCAATGGAGGACCCCCCGCTCGAGAAAAAAAGGATTGCTCAGAGTTGGTGAGGGACCATCGTGTTTCCTGTTCACAGTCTCTAAAATGGCGTTTATCTTTTCCAACTGGAAAAAGAGGGCAGCGTTGTTGGCAGTTGCCCTGTTTGAGATTAAGGTTCTTGAACTCCAGAGGAAGATCATAGAGGGCAACCAACATTTTAATAAGATTTTTTCCAGTGGAAGGAAATGCTTCACGGCAGGCGAAGCGACCTGCTCAAAAGTTCTGTGTTTGCATAGAAATCTGTGCCATCAGCACCTTAACTCTGCTGCAATTCCTTTTGGCCAAAGCGTCCATTGGAATTGATTAATTTTTCAAAAAATTGTTGTACATCACCTGCAGCTGCCAAAATGAAGGATTTGAAGTGATTGTAAGTCAGTTTCACTATTAGCAAGACATCCATTGTGCATCCAGGAGAATTGTATCCTCAAAATCCATTTGATGCTTCAACAATTGTCCAACGTGTATTTACCTCTCTGTTGTTCAGATATTTGGCACCTGCTTTTCTTTCTTTTTACAAAGGTTTCCACTTCGGTTGTCTTTTCATGTTCTTGCATCCTGATGCACTTCTGATATTTGAGTCAATCCTGAAGGTTACTTTGCTATTTCAGGTTGGGAAAAATTGTGAAAGGAGAATCAGTTTATGGCTGTAAAGTCGAAGTCCTCACTTGCGTTCTCTCTGGAGCGGCTTTGCACCTTCCCCCACGTGCATCGCAGCGCAACCGCACAGTGTATTGTGAAAGTGCTCACTCTCGGCACAACCTACCTCACAGGGTTGTTGTGAGGATAAGCAGCTATGGAAGCCGCCTTGATAGTAAACCAATATGCAGTGGTCCCTCGGCTCACAAACGCCTCAGTTCATGACCAAATTGGGTCGCAAGCAGAAATTTCATTAAAAATGGTTGCAGGTTGCAATCTCTGCATTGGGTGATGATTGCGAGCCGCCCGCCTTCCCTGCACAGGTGGAATCATGTCATGCTGGGGGGGCGGAGATGGCCGTGTTCATGCTGGGGGAGATGGCCGCGATTGCGCCCATGTTCCCTGCCCGAGCCGCACCCACTCCTCCAGCGCGCCCACGATCGCGCCATCTCCCCTCACCCCCCTGCACGATCGCTGGGGGCGGGGGGAGATGGCTGCGATCTTTGTTGTTCTTGTCACTTTGCTTCACTTTTTTCTGATTAAAAAAAAAAAGGTTATAGATCAGATTAACCTTATTCACATTGACCCTTGTGGGGAAATGTAACTGGGCTCAGGACCAATTTGGGCCACGACCAGAGTCCCGGAACGGATTATGTTCGTGGGCCAAGGCACCACTGTAACGGTGGGACTGAAATGCTACGTAATAATGATGTGACTGCCTCTCCTAGCATTTTCCAGTTAGCCAAGCTAACTTGGGAATGGGAGGCCCCTTTTCCGTTTAAATATCCATACGACCGTACCTTCGTCTTCCTTTTAAAAGCATGTGCACCTTGTGACAGTGAATTCTGTAAGTGCATTAATCATACGTCCTGCGACAAATTTCCATTTGCAATAGTGTGCATCATCGAATCTGTCTCAACATTTCTCCTGCCTCCGTGACACCGGCTTCTGCCCTCACTGCACTCCAGCGGAGCGAGATCTTCGTTCGTCTGTGCAAATCCGCGGACATTTGTTCTTTTGGTCTGTTTTGAGCTCGTTCTTCGCCCTGTGGCTTGGGCTGACCGCAAGCTTTCTCTGCACAATTGGAGGTCGGCTGCAGAATCTCGTCATGTGGTTTCTGCAAGTTGTGATGAACTCTTAAACTGCTTCACCAGTTGGGTGCAAGAGAAGCAAACGAAACATAATAATAAGTACTAATCACGATAGAAAGCAGTGCAAAGGGGAAAATGGAATTTAAAAAGTTTTGTATGTTTTTTCAATTTTACACTGAAATAGCATCTCACAGCAACATTTCGAAAAGCTGTTTGGAAGATGCCTCTGGCCTTCCCCATTCTCTCTTGTGTTCAGGAGTAAGTGCTGGTCTGTATAATTGTGAAATGGTGCCACCCATCCTTGGCTCAGCGGCTCTGCGTGGTTTTTGGAGGTACAGCCAACCTGGTGAACGAAAGCTCCACGGGGACCCCCCCACCCAAGCAGGTGAGCACTCCGGGTGAACCCCGGGGAGCATACAAGGCTTGGTGGGAGGGGTAATAAGCGGGGTTGTCTGGCTGGTGGGCAGCTTGCCTACTGCAATATTTTGTTTCAAGTTCAGTGTAAAACTGTCTTTTCTGGATGGGCACTGAGAGCCCTTTTACCAAGAGCAAAGAAGACCTCAAATGCACACACACATGTCGTGAGCAGGAATGAGAATGTGGGTATCGTTCCTCACAGAACCAACCAATCTGTGTTTCCTAAATACTTTCTAAAAAACGGATTCTTGTCCTTATTGCATAGGTAGTAGATGACGGTTTCCCTGCAACATCCCGTGGACATGGAACTCGCTGATGGATGTATGTATAATATTTGTATGCTGCTTATTGTGCTGTAGAGCCTCCAGGTGGCTCACAATCAAATTAAAAGCATTATAAATTGAATCATACGCTAATACAACAGCATCAATTAAAAAACAGATAAAATAGCGGAATGCAATATCCCCACGCTTTGCTGTTTTTCCTTGCATCGTTTTCCAGACTTGACCAGTTGACGCAGCTGCCTGGACTGAGCCGCTTCGGGACGAGACCGTGCCTGTGCCTCGCCCTGCTTCACTCGCTGAAACGTGTGTGGATCCCAACAACGTCCTTGTAATGCACCACATCTGGAAGGCCCCTGATCTGGGAGGGCTTTTCTAACCAGCTCGTTCCCTAACTGAGCACGAGTGGGCAGGTTGCAGGTACTTGGAAGGCCTGCACCATGTGTCTTGCTTGTGAAGAGCTGTTGCAACAACGATTGTGTGCATTAGCAGTCGAAGCTGGGGGGGGTTTCTCCTACCCACCTCTGATTCCCACTGCTGACGAAAGGCTTTTATTGTTCATGTGCTGAAGTTTATCTTTGTATCATCACCAACGCAAATCTGGCCCACATCTCATTTCAGGAACCTGCCCTCAAAACTCAGCCTTGTCTCCAACTAGTAATCTTGCCATTTCCCACCACCCCCAGCAGAAAAACTAAAAAGCAAGGAGAGAGGGAGGAGGTAATAAACTGCAATAATATTTCTGTTCCCATGGCCCTTCACTTGAGCTGCTGTGGTCTAAATACCCGAAGGCACCAATTGATCATAAAACAGCTGGAAAGAGCTATGCAGATACTCGCTATGTGTTCAAAGCAGTCCACAGTGAGGCAAAGCAACTGAAAAGCCAGAAGGGCTTGCTGCTTGAAGCAGCCCTCCTGTGAGGAGGAGCACAATGTCTCTCCACTGCTGATCTCCTCCCAAGACGATCGCCACCCTCTGAACTAATGATCTGAGCCTGAAGTTCATGCAAGAACAAACTGAAGCAGGGCGTGTGCTCAGGGCATCCTGAAAACATTGATTTTGTGAACAGATAAGTAGCTGAAAATGAGAGGGGCTTGCTTGCTGGTGGCTTGGACTACAACTCCTGTCAGCAACAGCCCACAGAGCCCATGGTCAACGAGGATAGGAGGTGCACCCACACCCCTGGAAGGGTGAGAGGATGGGGAAGCCCGCTTTAGCCAAGCCCCTGCAGAAGCATAACATGGTGGGAGCAGCGTCCGTTGCTTTCCTTCTTTCTGTTTGCCCCAGCTCTGGCAGAGGTGGGACATTTGGCCATGAAGATGGTTTGGGTGCAGATGATCCAGATGCAGTGAATGCAGACAAGTCCTGGGGACCGGGATAGGTGCATGCGGAGCCCACGGACGTCTGGTGCCAAGGTGCCTGCCTTGTGCTCGCAGGCCACTGGAAGGCAGCCGCCTCCTTCAGGTCCCAGCGATCCAGGTGTGTTCTCAAGTTAGACTGCCGTTATGCTCCTGGTACAGGCAGCACTGGAAGGCTGCAAAGCTGAAGGGGCCGTGAATGTGGCAGCCCAGTGCCTGGTAAGAGGCCTGGGCTGACCGAAGCCCAGTCCAGCAGCACTCCAGCATCCATGTGTCACCACCTGCCCTTGCATAAATACATTGTTGTCGGCCAGACCCATCCAGGCAAAGCGAGCGTCGGCCGCGGTACCCGTGCAGGGCTGATCCTCCTGCTCACGGGGGCTCCCGCTGCTGCAGAAGGGCTGCAGTGCAGCCCGCCGAGGCCAAGGAGCGGCCAGCCTGCCGAGGCTGCAGCGGGTGCCAGTCCAGTGCCACAGCGTGAGAGGCGGGAAGGCAGCCAGCTGTTCCGCTTTGGCAGGAACAGGCAGTCTTCAGGAGAGCCTCTTCCATCAGTACCCGGCCAAACACATTCCTGAGCCTCTTTTGGCTTCTGTTCTCCATACTTTAATCTGCCAAGTTATGCACCTGAGCATTTTAAGATCTCATCTGAGCCTGTCAGCCTGTGCCCCTGCCATTTCGGGCTGAGCGCTGCCCAAATCGGAGCGCACCTGCACATGATGCTGCGTGCCCTCTTCGCTTTCCCTTTCTCCCCGTCCCCGTGGTCTTTCAGGCTGTTGCGTGAAAGTGGCATCCACGAGAGCCGTCTCCGGGCAGGGCAGGCGCCCCGGGCCAGATGGGAGCAGAAGCGTTGGGCGTGGGGACCGGGGCCATGCATGATGATAGCTGAAAGCGAGCTCGCTCGCAGCGAGACACGGGTGCCGCCTTGGCGCCCTGGACCACGGCATGGTCCTGCCGGTGCCGTGTGCACCATGCAAGGAGCTCTTGCCAAAGTGCTCCAGGACGAGATGGCCGGCCCACAGCAGCTCCCACCCCTTCCTCATCTAGAGAACGAACACAAGCTCCCTAAAGCCAAGTTGCAGGGGAGAAGGAGCGCTGCTCTGATTTTCCAGAGGAGGCACATCAAAGGCATCAGAGCGAGCTGCAGCGTGCTGCTGGTTCGGTTCCTGGTGCCTCCTGCGGAAAATGGGCAGCCGTTCTTCTGGCCAAGCACCCATTCTTGTTTTGGAAGAGAGCCTACGGGCTGTGAAGGCTTGGTGGGCGCTCCCAGAGCAGTGAAATGGATTCCTGGGGGCACCTGTTGCGAGGCCTCGCCCAGGCACCTTAAGCTGGGAATAATAAGCGTGCTGCCTTCGCAGAGGCTCTGTTCTACTTTTTGTTGCTGAAGGAAAGCACAGAGATAAACAAAGTGAGCTTTTAATCCATCTCAACAAAAGATGGAGGAAGTTCTGCCTGGCTAAGTGGATTAAGTGTAGACTGGCTTCAAAAATAGCTGCGGTAGTCTGGCCTAAGGACCCATGGACAATAAGATTATTTCTTGGCTCATTTGCTGCCTCTGTATATTGAATCATGAGAGAGCATGCCTGGCTTAAATTGTTCATTTAAGATCGGCACACTCAGAGCCGCGTTAACTGTTGACATTCTCACGTTCTCCTACACATCCGGTACACGTATGATTAAGACTTCGGCTGTGTGTGCACACACGTTCTGGAGACTTTTGTCCGTGATTGCAAGCCAATGCTCTTTGGCTTTAGGCTTCTGTGTTACATTTCCTGTGATTTTAAGAATGTGGGTTGTTTGTGATATAATTTCAACGTTGTGGTTGAACTGGAATTCCAAAGCAAGGATGGCAAGAAAGCAAAAGTCCGATCTCCGTTCACCAAACAAGACCTCTCCATGCAAGGTGACCCCAAACAACTTGCATTCAGAGGTTTCACGCTCATCTCTCAAAGCTGTATAGAAACTTCTGTGCTGAACGCTGAACTCGGGCACACTGCTCGAGATGCCCCTTGGAAATGTTGCTCATCTCTCCTCGTTGGAGGTGTATAATAAATGATTAGAAACATAATGAGGGTCTCACGGCAAGCGTCTCCAGAGAGAAAAGACGCGCTGCCCGGCTCCAGAGAGCTTCGCAAAGTAGCGCTGTTGGCATATTTCTGCAACCTGCTCCCCAGTTCGGTTCTAGTTTTGAACAGGCGGTGTTGGTAGTCCCCTGGGATAGGGTGCAAATACACTCAGGTGACTGTGAGGCAAACACAGTCGCAGGCTTGTACGAAGCCTGTTTCAGGTTGATCAATTCTGGGCACGTCGGTGGCCAGTGTGCCTGGGCCAGCATGAGTACATATACAACCTCGTCCACTTTCCTACAGCCAAGAAACAACACACGAGGTGTCTTGTGATCTGCTTTTGTTGCAAGGGCCTCCAGGTGCCCGAGTGCCGTTTTAGGACAGTTCTCACGAGCAGGAGCAAAGGGTGGCCAGTCTCTCCCGCTCTCACACAGGCTACGGGAATGGCAGGATGAGTGCTTTGCTTTGCTTTGCTTTGCTTTGCTTTGCTTTGCTTTGCTTTGCTTTGCTTTATTTATTTATTTATTATTTATTAAAACATTTCTATGCCGCCCCATCGCAACAAAACCTCAGGGCGGCTTACAACATATAAAAAACAAAAATTCAAACAATCTATATAAAACCTATCCTCCCCCCCCCCCACCGGTGCATCTCGGCAAACCCAAAAAACAATCCAAATTAAATATACACAAATTATAAACCATAAACCACACAAATAAATCAACACAAACTATAAACAAATCATAACCATTAACTAAACAAGAAATAAATACATATCGATCAACTAAAAAACAATTTAACAAAATACAATTTAAATAAAAAGGTCTTTGCCTGGTGCCGAAAAACAAATAACGACAGCGCCAGGCGAACCTCTCTGGGGAGCGCATTCCATAATTGGGGCGCCACCGCCGAGAAAGCCCTCCTCCAGGTACTCGCCCTCTTAATCTCATTCACTGAGGGTTCCCGGAGGAGAGCCTCTGTTGCAGATCTCAGAGGGCGGGATGGCAGATATGGGCGTAAGCGTTCCATTAGGTATCCAGGTCCCAAGCCGTTTAGGGCTTTATAGGTCAAAACCAACACCTTGAATTGGCCCGGACTTCAATTGGGAGCCAGTGGAGCTGACGGAGAACTGGGGTTATGTGAGAATAACGCCCAGTCCCCGTCAGCAACCTGGCAACTCTATTTTGCACCAATTGAAGTATCCGGACCGTCTTCAAGGGCAGCCCCACGTAGACTGCGTTGCAGAAGTCTAGCCAGGAAGTCACCAGCGCGTGTGTCACTGTCGCCAGGCAGTCCCGGTCCAGGAAGGGATGCAGCTGATGTATCAGCCGAAGCTGTAGGAAAGCACTCCTCGCCGCTGCCGTCACCTGGGCCTGTAACGACAGTTCCGGGTCGAGGAGCACTCCCAAGCTGCAGACCTTGTCCTTTAGAGGGAGTGCAACCCCATCCAGGACAAGGCCCAAGTCCCCTATTCCAAGGCCCAAACCACCCACCAACAGGACCTCCGTCTTGTCTGGATTGAGCTTCAGTTTATTGGCCCTCATCCAGCCCATTACCTCTGCCAGGCACCGGTTCAGCACAGCCACTGCCTCACCTGGATCGATGGAGAACAAGAGGTAGAGCTGGGTATCATCAGCGTACTGATGACTCCGCAGCCCACACCTCCTGATGACCTCTCCCAGCGGTTTCATGTAGATGTTAAAAAGCAAAGGGGACAGAATGGACCCCTGCGGAACTCCATGGCCACCACCCGCTCTAGTACCTTGCCCAGGAACAGGATGTTGGCCACCGGTCTATAATTGGCAGCCACCTCTGGATCCAGGGAAGCCTACTTCCTGTTTGGTTTCTTCCTTTTCCCCTTAGAACATGAATGGGCCATTGTGGTGCGGAGCAAAAGCAGGGGCTTTGTTGACGCTGGCTGGCTTTGCCATCAACCTTGTGGCTTAGCATTTGCGCCAAAATGGTTCCTGCATCTCTCTTTGTGAAAGGAAAGAGTCGACTCTTTATTATTATGTTTACAGAAAGGAAATAAGATACGCATAAGAAAAGAAAAAAATAAATTCATAGAAGAAAGGATACCAAGGGATATTACAGAAATATATAATTTCAACATCTGTTCATGAGAAAGCAAAGATTTCTATCTCTAGCCACAAGTAAATCAATCAGTTCTTGATTAACATTCAACCACAGATTACTCTTAATTTATCAAAACAATTATAATGTCATACCTATTAGTACAAGAGTCTAACAATATTTTTACTTATTGTTTTCCTAAGTATTAATTACATTGCTCATAGTAAGCTTTCTGTTTCTCATTAAATTCATTCATTTTCATTCTTCTATTAATATAATTGGTTAATTTTGCCATTGTTGCATATTCAGCTAGTTTACTTTGCTAGGCTTCAGTCGCTGGACCATCTTCCACTTTCTGCTTTGATGCGAATGGCAGTCTTGCTGCCGTCACCGTATATTCGGGTAACTCGAGCGCACACTTTGGAAGAGTCTTTGGTATAAGACTCAGTGAAGGGAAGGTGCTTTGGAGGAATGCCCCTGAGTGCAGCGCCGCACCCATCCAGCCACAGGGAAGGGGGTTGAGGGTGTCTCCATCTGCACATGTCCAAATCTGGCCCCAACCCCCTGCAAATAGCTGCAAAAATGAGCCGGAAATGCTGTCGGAAGTTCTTAACTAAGGCGAGGATTTCACTGCGCTTCTGGGAAGCAGATTAGCTCAAGTGTTGTCCTGAGTTGCTAAATTTGGACCTCTTTGCTGCAGAAAGATGTGTGACAGCAGCACAAATCCCAAGGAGAGCTGGGCAAACGGTTTCCCAGCGAGCGCTTCTCTTTGTTCCGGGTCCGAGTAATACCGGCTGTTATCCTCGGGTGTTGCGACCTTGGACCCGCGTCTCCGTAATGGGAAGCCACCGCCTGCCTTCCTCGCTTCCTGGGAGACGAAAGCAGGCAGCAGAGCCGGCCTTTTTGTCAATGCATGAATCGAGTTGGTCACAGAAGCTGTTCCAACTACCCCCCCCACACACACACACACACACACACACACACACGTGCACACACTGTTTGTTTGTTTGTTTGTATGTTTAAAACTTTTCTAATCCACCACTGACATCTCAGGATGACTTACAATAAAAGAACAAATAAAAGAAAGCAAAACAAGCACAGTCCAGCAACTCAAGATAATAAAGCCCCAGTTAAAACCAAGTTGACATTAAAATAATGGGGAAATAAAAGGGGTTTTGCCTGACACTGGAAAGAATAAAGCGTTGGCGCCAGGTGGACCTCTCTGGGGAGCATATTCCACAGTTGGGGTGCCACCACAGAGAAGGCCCTTCTCCAGGTAGCCACCCTCCTGATCTTCAAGGAGGGCTCCCAGAGAAGGACCCCCCTCAAATCTCAAGGGGGGGGGAGGGCACACAGTTCTATTAAGCGAAATGTGTCTGTGGGGAGGGGGCTCTCCTCCAGACAGGACAGGCGGTGACCATTCAGAAAGAAGAAGACCACCTTCTCATGCCGTCTGAATGGCTCATATCCAAGAAGTGTGAAGTAGCAGGCTTTGATCCATCGGTCTGCCCGCATGCATTGCAAAGCAGGCTAGTTTCGCAAGTCCACCTGTCTCTTATTTCCACAAATATGCCATGGATGCTGGCTATGGCCAAACATCACAAGAGAAACAAACAAACGGGTCCAGAGCTGCTTCTGAAAAATGGATGGAGAAGCAAAAATATCTCTTTTTCCAGCGGATGACAAGCCAGAAATCTGTTCGGCAAAAGGTGTTTCTATTTATGACCTGTTTGGTGAGACTCCGATGTAGGATCTAAGGTTCGTGTGATAAGTCAGGTAATGCTCATTATTTGTGTCTAGGTTGCCAAGGAAACAGCACTGTAATTTTGATTCAGGTAAGAGGTGACAGTGGGAAAGGAGAGAAAGGGTTGTGTGTTTTTTTAATGTGGATGATTTCCAAGGCAACGCACCACTCCTCTGTGTCTGTAGGCGCCTGCCTGAGTCAGCAATGTTGGTGAGTAACTACTTGGAGTAACCTGTGTGTATTCAATCGGTCCAAAAAGGTCTGAAAACACTGGAGGGCATAAACAGGAAAGGAAGGAATGATTGCATTGCAGAGAGCAAGCAGAAAAAATATTTCAATCCAGGTAATTTGACTTCTTTTCCTACAGCTCCCATATTTTCCGTTTAAATTATTTAGTTCCCCAAGATTGCAATAAAGCACAAGAGAAAAACAGCTGCCGGAGACAGCTGGAAAGAACGTAAAATTGCCACTTGCATGCGGAATGGAACAGGATAATATGGGTGGTCTGAGGAAAAAACTTCTGGAAGCATGTAAGTGCGAGTCCTGTTGATTGCAAAGGAAATTTTAATGGGAACATGTTGTTTTCATCAATCCCTCTTTCTAATTAATCAGCTACAGATTGTGGGTAGAAAAAGAGTCAATGCGGTTGCAAGTCTCAAAACTAATTCTAGATACCAAAGTTTGTTTCAGATCATATTGACATGAATCAGCAATACTCAGTGAATTACTTAATTGCAAAACAGAGGGATGCTTGTTTTGCCTCGTGCATTGAACAATACATATAATCGTTCCGTCCAGAATGCTTATGCATGAGAAAAGTTTCAACACCTGCCTAAGCTGGTCACTTGGGCTTTCTGTAGTCACGGTGTAAGAAATAAGCAACAGCCATTCTATATCCTTTATAGGACCATCCATGCTGCTGTGCTGGATCCAAACTGCCCAATGAAGGTGAGAAAAGCTCACCTTGAGACTTTGCAAGCTCACCTTGATTTCAAGGTGCAGAATAATAGAGATTCCCCAGCCATGTGGGCCCTGTGGCACGGCTCCTTTCTGGCTTTCCCATTTCTGTGCTAACCCATCAGGCTTCTGGAAGGGACGGGAAGAGCGTCTGAGTGGGCGGCTTGGAGCAATTTATCAGCTTGCTGGATAGGTTTTCTTTGTTTCAGTGAACCAAGGGTGGGATGAGGAAGAGAGGGAAGGGAAGGGAAGGGAAGGGAAGGGAAGGGAAGGGAAGGGAAGGGAAGGGAAGGGAAGGGAAGGGAGATAGGAGCACACCAAGTAGAAGGCGGAGAGCAACCTGCAATCTTAACTCACGACTGGAATTGAGAGAATGCACGCGAGGCGAGGCAGAATCCAGGCAGGGCCAGGGCTGGGAGGTCACCTGAGGACAGGTGAATGCAGCTGGAATCTGGGTGGCAAGGTTGACATCATGCTGATAAGAGAAGGAATGGAAAAGCGGGCGGGAGAGAGGAGGGATTGCTATGTGTGCACCTCAGGGCCACATTCCACAATCCACTTCATGCACTGGTTTTGAGAGGTTCCAGGTGTATACGCTTCCTTAGGGTTTCCAGATGTTTGGCCTACGGTGCCCATTATCCCTAGCCAATGGGGATGGGATGATGGGCACCATAGGGCTGGTGGGGTTGTCATCCAAAGCACTTGCTGTGCCACAGATCAGCTGACCTGCCCTGTTTAGCCACCTGGGTCTCATGGTTTAAAGTTGACGCTGGTGATGATGTCGCCATGAAGGACCGTGAGCGTGTGGGCAGGTTTGCGGTCCAAGAGGAGATGTTGCTTCTTCTGTTGGCTTCTCTTCATATGAGAAACTCTTCGAGCAAGACTGCACCGTGAGAGGTGCTTTCAGGTGTGCATCAGTCATGTGTTTTCCTCCACAAAAAAATTGGAGAGGCGAGGCGAGGCGAGGCTGTCCATGCATTCTGCAGCCCTGGCAGTCAGAAAGGACCTTGGACTCCCACCGTCCAGGCCGGTGGACCGAGCTTCTCACTCAGTGCAAAGCAGTTTTGCATGTTGCGTGGCAGCCGAGAGCATCTGGGATCATCTGTTTTCATGTGGCCTCACACTCCTGAAACATTTATCAGATTGAGTTTCCCTGCTGTTGACTTTTGGACTGGACTTGGATCCACCCAGACAAACTCAACCGTGAGCTGCTGCGCAGCTGTGGTGCCAACCCGCAGCGGCCCGGGGATCGGCTGCCTTCGGCCCTCCCGCCCTGGCTTGAGTCAGGCGCTCAGAGCCCGCCCTCCTCCGGCTGCCGTTGCCCAGGCCTTTTCCTTGTGGCTGCCAAAAACATGCCGCTGTTTGCGCAGTGCAATTTCCTGGCAGCCCAGCTCGCAGCGAGCCTTTGGTGCGCACTTCAGCGGCAGCTGGGATTCTGGCTGGGTGAAGGAGCCCGGCGTTCGGTTTTCAGTTGTGTTTCTGGTACAAACAGCCTAAATCACAAGAACCACCTGCAGAGGCAGAGCTGGGGGCTGTCGGTGTCTTACTTTTATAGATCTCACAGAATTATCTGTGCTGCTGCATAAAAAGGCGGTCCACCCTTGTGCTTTCCCATGGACTGCACCAGCAACTGGAAATAACTGGGACCTGCTGGGGGCAGGACTCTGGCTAAGGGAGCAGGGCTCTTACTTGGGGCAAGGGGAAGGAGCCAGTTCACCAGAAGGAGAGCTTTGTGTGGGAGTAAGAGCCGCTATCCCCCTTCTTTTTCTCTGTGCTTCTCTCCCCATGCCCTTCCTTGTATCAACTCTTCCCTTCCACACAATGTGTGCGTAGACTGTTTGAAGACGGTGATTGCCTCGTTAGATTCAGTCGCCCCCAAATCTGCCACGATGCTTCTGCTCTCCGAGTTCGCCCATCCAAAGTACTGCGAGAGGGACAAGGCAGCCCCAAATGCTTCCGGCTTCTTGTTGAACATGGGAGCCGCACCTTGTTTTACAACCCGCAGTTGGGCTCTTGAGCAGCTGAGGAGGTTTTGTGCTCTGGAGGCTGGTCGAGAAGCACGGCGCTGCTCTGCAAAGAGGTCGGATGGATTCGTGTCCTGACGTGGCAAAGGAGCCGCCCCCAAGTCCAGTGGGCCTCCTGCTGAACTTTGTGGCAAGGCCTGTGGGGAAGTTTGGGTAAAGCAAAGGATGTGAGGTGCTGTGCCGCGTCACAATATGAGTGCATAGCAGCACGGCTAAGCCGCACTCCCGGGGAATACTCGAGTCTGATCGAAGCGGTGACATTCTGGCCGGGCAGAACTGTGTGCGCAAGTTGTTTACCGAGGCTCCCGCCACATCCGTACTGCGTGCTCTCTGCTTCCGAGTTGCACAGACACACGCAGGTTTAGGTAGTGAGCGGGGCTGGATTCTCTCATAATTCAGGTTCTTTTATGCATGTGGACGGGGAACATTCAGCGTAACATGGTTGTGGAAAGTCCTCTGGAGAATGATCTCACCTTCAAAGTGGAACAATCGATGTCATACTTTGCTGCCTCTAATATACCTGCGGATTATGTATCATGGCAAAAGCGCAAACTTGGTTGAAACGTACCATGCAGAGTTGCTTGCCAAGCAAGCCAGTCTGGCTCCAATGAGGTGTCACCTGGATTTGGCCCCTGCGCTGACCTTTGGACAGAGCATTTCTTGCAAGGTCTTCAATGACACATTCAAAGCTCTGGGCCCTCCACCCAAATTTTTGCTCCCTGCCAGTTTAAGGGTTTGTGGAAGTTAGGTCACCTCTTAAAACAGACGAAAACTACTTCTAGCCCAAGGGCAGGAGGGCTTAGCTTTATTTAAACTCCATTAAACTGAGTAAAGTCAGTTCCTGAATGGAGCCTTCTGAAAAAGCACTTTCTGAATCCATTTTCCCATGCAGTAGTGCAGCGCAGCGAAATGCGTCATCAGTGACACACGCAGCCCGCTCGTGACTTAGCAGCCAAACAGACCCGCTGACAACGGCTTCCCTGTGCCGGCATGGCGGGCACTACATCTGGGCTGCTCAGAGCAGCGGCTGCACTGCCTCCCATGCGAAACGTCTAGCCAGGGCTGGGGCCTGAGATCACAGGAGCAGGAACCCGTGGGGTCCGGGGGGCCCACTGCATTCAACCCCCCTCCCCTAGTAGCTTCCCCTTGCTCACTGCCCCCCTCCAGCCCAGCTCACTGGCGGCAGGTTGTGCACTGGTTCCCATTCAGGCGCAGCGAGCCCAAGGGCTGGGCCCGGGCCGGCCGTGGAAGCGGCAGGGCTTGCGAAGGTCAGCCTCTTCTTGTCCTCAAGGGCTCAGCGGGAAATGCAGAGCAGAATAAGAGGGCCCCAGGAGTGGGGCTGAGCTGCAGGCTGTCCGTGGGGAATGATTCACCCAGGCTCGGCTTGTGCCACCCAAACTCACAGCTAAGGGCCAGGTGTTCACTTATTCAAAAGAGTCGCAGTGGGCTTGTAGTCCTTACATGGGGTGGCACAGGGGCCACCACATACACAGGTGCTCTTGCTCCTGGAGTAGCCTTTGCCCCAAGAAGGCTGTGTGAGCACTTTCGTTCGTTCGTTCATTTGTTTGTTCATTCGTCTAATGCCCCGTAGCTGAGACTCTCGGGATAGTGGCGCCTCTTTTGTTCATCTCTTCCGTGGGTGTCTCGTTGGCCGGACATCTTTGGCTCTGTCACCCAACTCAATGAGGGAATGCAGTTTTTCAAAACGAGACCCTCCTTCTGCTTCCTTTGATCCGCATTCCTGGATGCAGATCGGTGCTTATGTGCAGGGAAGGCCTGGCAGCACATTTATCCTCATGCGCCTTTCTGCAGCTCTCCCGCCGCCCCCGCCAGCTGCAGAATGGAAAAGCAGGACCGCTGCAGAAACAGCAGCTGCAGCTGTGGAAACCCCAAGGGAGATGAATCTGCGGTGGCTTTTGCCACCTTCCTTATCAGCGAGGACTATTCCAGCTGTGCTGTCTCCCTTCTCTTCTGGGAACCACAGTGGCCTTCCAGACCAACCTCCCCAGCGGCGATTCAACAGGGAATGGAGACCTTTGAGGTACACCTGCCAGGCAGTACTGATCTGTCCAGAAGGACCCACGGCATGAAGAAAGCGCGCAGGGAGATGAGATTCGGCAGAGGTTTGGCCCACGCGAACGGGGCCTGCACACTGCATTGTTAATCTCTAGAACTCGCCTCCCCGAAATGTCACGATTGCTCCAAAAGGAGATTAGGCGAATGCATGGAACAGGGAGCGACTAGTGGCCCCGAGTCATGATGGTGGGAAGATCCCACCAGGACCGGAAGTGCAGCACCACTTGTTCCTTCACGTCCAGCCCCTCCTCTCCGCTCTCGCAAGCTAAACAGGTCCTCCTTGGAACTGGCGTGTTAACCATTGAGGTGTGGGAGGGGGCCTGGATCACATGGAAGCCTCTTTCTTCTCTTCCTGCTTAATCCTCCAGAAGGAAACCGTTTTCCTTTGGAAAGATTTATTTGGCCCACAGACATTTTTGGCACTAAGTGAAGAGGTCGCAAGAACAAGAACGCCCTTGTTAGCCGACTTACAGGGCCCCGAATGAACGGCCTGGGACGCAGGATTCTCCCAGGGATTCTGTTTTCGTTCTTCAGTGGCTTTGGAGAGTGTAACATTTTTTAAAGGGCAGCCCTCTTTGAGATAAGCCTTCTTCGACATACGCTGGAGGAATAAACAAGCCACACGCCTCTTGCACAATAAAAGAGTTTCCTCCGGTGTCTCATTTTGGAGCAGTGCAGACTTTCTCCAGTCCTTGGCAAGCAGAGCCTCGATTTAAGGCAAGCCATCCATCCTTGGCTAAATACCCCGCTGCTTTGATCTGCTTAGGTCGCAGGAGTGAATCCGCAGCACGAGGGCCATGAATGGTCCTGGCAAGCTATGATCGCTTAACAGCAACCGGGAGCAGAACAGCGACACCTGCAGACTTTTGCCATAGTGCAGAAGGAGAGCTGCTCGCTGCCTCTCAGGGGCTCTTGGCAAAGAGCCACGTGGGCTGCAAAGGAGTTGCTGGGGAAAGTGGCCGACCAAGCGAGGCTCAGCAAGGGAGCCAACCGCCCTGTGCCCATGACCGCGGGGACACTTGCTTCTGTTCTAGCAAAGGTGGCTGCCTTCCGGGGAATTCTGCACCTGTGGCTGGGGTCGCTGACCTGTTTCTGTCCTCCAGAATATGGTACTGGTGAGGAAGCTGGGAGCAGGAATGGTGTGGGGGACAGCCCCTTCCCCCGCCCTTGCTTCCTGGGAGCTGAGGTTCCCCCCACGCTGAGCGGCTGAAGGCCTCTTCCAAGGCTTTGTCCTTGGCAGCAAGAATTGTAGGCTCAAACGGGCTGACATTTTGGCACTACCCTCTCCTGGAAGGCCATCCCCAATGGCTTTCCCAAAATGGCCTTTGGCTCCCAGGATGAAAGAGGTTTGGCGGCCCCAGGCAGGAGAAAGTGCAAGAACAACAGGAAGCGAAAGAAAGCACGCTTGCCTCTTGTGTTATTTCGCTGCACCACAGTGCCACCTAGAGGTTATGTTGCAGAAAAACAGGAAAGTTTCAGTTGTGCTCAGATCTCAGTTCCATAATGAAACAGAAAGTTGACACAGCAAATTAGCAGCTGATTAACACCCTCACGTTGAAAAGCTCTTAGACAGGGGAAAGGTTCAGAGTCCTGCTTCATGAAGTCCTAAGAGTCCTTGCCCAGTAGCACTATCTTGGCCTAATGCTCATATAGATAAAGAGCTGATACACAACGTTCTAGGATTTGGTGGTTTTGTTTTTCCCTTGGCGGGGGGCGGGGGGAGGTTGGTGGTTTGAAGAAAGGTGAGTGAAAATGTAATAAAAATACATATTTGGATTGCAGAACAATCCCACAATCTTTCCAGTCTTTGTGGTAGTCCTGAGATTAACCGCTTACTAATTTTAAAGTCAGGAGTTGGCTCTAATGGAGCTGAAAACTTCATTTGGCACGACCAAGCAGCCATTTCTACTCCCCTTCCCAAGATGGATGGATCGTGAAGGGAGTTATATATAAATTGCTGTGCTAAATTCCACCACAATTTTTGTGGAGCCTGGACAATTTCATCACTCACCAAGATCTTGCCAGAGAACTGTCATCCATTTACGAATTTCAAGGCAGACTAATTTGTAAATTAGGCCGTCTGACTCTCCATATGTCTGCAAGCGATTAAGTCCAAAGCTGGTTCCTCATGTGCTTTGTTCAGTCTGGTTCCAGCTGCACTGGGCTGTAAGCAAACGCACACTCTGAGCGCTCAGGGGCTGTCCAGAAACACATCAGCAGCCGGCTTGAGCGCTGGTGAAATTACATCCTTCCCTTCTGCAAAAGCTTTCAGCTTTGTTTTTTGGTCCTTCAGCGTCTTGGAAGTTTAGTGAAATAAAACTTTCACCTCTGTGATTAACCCCTTTAAAGGTATCCAGGTGTGGTACAAGAATAATGCATCCCCTTGGGGACTATCACGCACTTGTTACCCAAACAATGACTGTGGGAAGGTGAGTTTGTGGCACGACCTTTCTAGAGAGTGACTTTATCACATCAGTGATCCTTCGCATTGTCCTTGGTTCAGCTGCCCCAACGGAACCGAACTAAACTATTTCCAAGTCTGTACAAAACTAATCAAAACGTGCACGGGCCTGCGCTTCAACGGCAAGGTATTGCTCTGTGCGTTACCGGAGATCACCAATGCACGTAGGGATGCCCCTGCGACACCACGAATATTGTGAGGCAGTGCCGGTCGTTCTGCCCCTTGCATCCAAACAGCTCTTGAGCCCTTTGCGGGCTCATCCCCCAGCCAGTCAATTTTTTAGAAATGAACTGGAAATCCTTTATTTATTTATTTAAAAAATGTCTATGCCGCCCCCATTGCAACAAAGCCTCGGGCGGCTTACAACATGATAAAATAACAGTATAATATATAATACATTTAAAACTGGCCCTTTTTTATGGGTAAAAAAGTTACCCATAAACGGTTATCTACGCTGGCTGTGCAACTGGGCCATTACAGTCCGTGAGTGGACCATCCCTCCTGGCTGCGTGTCTAGACAAAGCGGAAGTGCAGGACTTGGGTGTCAGCCAGCTCGCTGAAGTCTTTCGGGTGATTTGAGAGCAACCAGATCTTCTGCGAGTCTTTCCTGCACTTGCATTCTTGCTGGCTCTGAGGCTTGACTTCGGAGTATCGGTGTGAGCCTAGCTTGATGGCAAGAGAGCCAGTGTGGTGTAGTGGTTAAGAGCCTGGGACTGGGACTTGGAAGATCCGGGTTCTAGTCCCCGCTCAGCCATGGAGCCAACTGGGTGACTTCGGGCCAGTCACAGACTCTCAGCCCAACCTACCTCACAGAGTTGTTGTTGTGAGGATAAGATTGGAGGAGGAGAATGATGTAAGCTGCCTTGAGCCCTTTGTAGGAAAAAGGCAGGATATACATTGAAGAAAGAAAGAAAAAAAAGACATCTCGCAGCCCTTCCCTTGGGTACCACCGCCAGCTGCACTGCATCAGTTTGCAGGGTGAGAATGCATTGAAATACTCGGCGATTTTTTTGGAAGTGAAACACTGAACACACAGGCAGGGCACACGTTTCTAAAGAGACGTGTCCACTGCGGGACGCAGCAGGAAACTGGGTTTTCCCAGGGGCAAAGTACTGCCATTTGGCATTTCTGAATTGCAAGGTTTCTATTCTCAGATAAATTAACTGGAGGCTCTGCTATCATTTTCTTGTGAATTGCACTATAAGTGGAGTAGCACACCTGCATTTTCTACTGTAGCTTCTTCAAAGGCAGTTTCTGTCTATGCTAGGAGTGTAAATCCTGTCTCAAAGAATCCTGGGAATTGTAGTTTGATGATGCCGAAAGTGCTCTTTCAGTGTCCGTGCAAAACTTGAGTTTCTGAAATTCCCTAGCGAGGGTTTGAAAGTGAAGAACAATTTAACCAGTGGAAGTTTGTGGAGCAGATTTGACTCTCTCATCTGGGAAGGGCTTGCACTGTTTGAATCCTTGAAACCTGTAAGCACGGATGTTTTGTCAGGAATGGCCACCAGCCATTGAAATATCTCACAGGCAAAGCTTCTGCATCTCAGAAGCTGCTCAGTGCACACAGGTATCCACTTTTGAAGTTTTTGTGCGTGAGTATGCACTCTTGTAGGCAAGTGGAAGAAATAAGAGCTTCACAGGGCACTAGTCCTCATGGTGCCCATGTGCTCAGAGGCTGTGGAAGAACCCCAAATTTCACCCTCAGTTGTGAAAGAACCCCAAATTCCAGGGGAGAAGGTTCAGAAGATGCTGTTTGACGGCAGCACCTTCACTGGACAGCACCGCAATGTCTTGAAGGTATTTGGTTTGTCCTTGGTTATGATACCACCTGGCTGTGGATTATGGATTCCACCCCCTGCCCAGAGTTATGGTAGAAAAATCGATGAGGTTAAAACCAAAGAGTATTTACTCTGAAGTAAAGCAAGCTCCCAACGGAGGCCTCCCTGGCACCAACCTTAACTTCCTTAAAAGTGTTCTCTGCCAGAGGGTATTTAATTGGCTTACCAGGGCTTTGTTAGCTACTTAAACAGGTCTTACAATTCAGTTTGTTGTAAGTTTTTCCACGCACTTCAGTTTGCTTTGACATACTAGTCTGGTCACCTTTCTGTGCTGTTTTCCATGTTGTTTGTAATTTATATAGCATTTGCATATGTTACTGTAAAATGTGCAGAGAGCTTTGGCTATTGGGTGGTATAAAAATAAGATAAATATATAAATAGACAGTAAAACAGATACAACAAAAAGTGGATAACTAAACAGTAAACAGGCAAGAGACGGGTGGCTTGCTTTAGTTTCCTTTTCCATATGTGTCACGTGGGAATTTATTTACGGTGAAAATACAGTTAAAAATACAGGCAGCAACCGCCACTTCCCAAAACAAAAGACGAACAAACAAGAAATATAACAATACAACAAATCACCAAAGACAGAAAACTTCACGCTTTTCATTCTTCTGCGTATATGAAACTCAGGATCAGCTCCACAGTTTATATAAGCTGCTCGTTTCCCCTGGAAGTAGAACAGTAATACTTTGCGAAAACTAGGGTTGCTACTCAATAGCATCTTTGCATTTACCTGGGAGTAAGTCCCTTTGAACCAAGTGGAATGACTCGCATCGGCAGAAGGACAGGTGGCTCACGCTGGGTGTTTAAGAGCTGAGCGTCACCCCTTGGCACAAACGTGCCTGCTCGTTTAAGCCCACCGTGGAAATTCGTGGAAACTCTGAGCAACAGAAGGAAGCGAGGAGTCGAGGAGATGAATCAGTGCGTCACTCGGTGTGCGCCATTCCACCCTGACATTATCCTTCTTGGCTGGCAGATTCGGCAGCCACTCCGGCTGGGATTTGTTACAGAGGGCTTTGTGTCTCCCCTAGCAAGATCCCGGACATTATGTTGGGCATGACAAAAAGGGGGTTCTCCCATCTTCCCAGCCCAGATCAGCCTCATTCAGCCCCCTCCCCTTGTTTGGGGTGCACAGTTCCTGTCCCAGGGGAAGGCAAGGCAGGCCTCTGGGACACAGCTCTGCCCTGCCCTGCCCTGCGCTCTCTTTGCCCTGTGTTCCCTGCCCTGCCCTGCCCTGCGCTCCCTCTGCCCTGCGCTCCCTCTGCCCTGCCCTGCCCTGCCCTGGCTCCCTCTGCCCTGCGCTGCCTCTGCCCTGCCCTGCCCTGCGCTCCCTCTGCCCTGCCCTGCCCTGCCCTGCCCTGCCCTGCCCTGCCCTGCCCTGCCCTGCCCTGCCCTGCCCTCTGCCCTGCCCTCTGCCCTGCCCTGCCCTGCCCTGCCCTGCCCTGGGCTCCCTCTGCCCTGCGCTGCCTCTGCCCTGCCCTGCCCTGCGCTCTCTTTGCCCTGGGCTCCCTCTGCCCTGCGCTCCCTCTTCGTGAGGACAGCGCTTGATGAAGGCAGGGCGAAGCATCCCCTGCACGCCTTCCTTCCCAGCATGCAAACGCCTCCTGCCCACCCTGGCCTCGGAATGCCGCAGGAATTCCATCTGTGCGTTCCTAAATAAACTGCTCCGAGCCAGGCTGTTTTGCACACCGTAATGTCGCCGTTGGCCATCCAAAGGGGCTGAAACGCATCAAGATGCTCATCTGAGCAGGTGCTTCGGGAGGAGAGGTGCCTTTGCGTGGACGTAAAGACAGATCCTGAAGCGAGGGCTTTGCGTGAGAGGGCGATGTGGGTTTGCGGATTGGCGCAGAACCGGATGAGGGGCGAGTGTGTCGAGCGGTGCTGGGCAGACCACAGAGGCCTCCACCCACCCTCCCTCACGCTGCGCCTATGGCTGGGGTTGCCCTGGCGACAGCCATGGGCCCCTCCAGCCCAGCTGGACAGGGAGGGCGCCCTGCTCCCCCCCTCCCCTCCCCTCCCCTCCCCTCCACCGCGGCCTCCTTCCAACGGTCTCCAAGCGGAAGTGGAGGGTCTGTCGTGTGCCTGTTCTGGGCTGTTTGTTCGGTCTCGCAGTCCAGCAACTGGCTCCTAGCAGAGCTGCTGAGCAGCCGGGGCAGGACGCTGGAAAGAGGTGTTTCTTTACCATGGGCAGGTGCGGGACGGGGCATCAAACCCTGCCATAAAAGACCGAACGGGTTCTGGATCAGTCCAGCAGACAGGCTGCAGGAGCTGCCAGCACTCTGCCTGCTCTTTCCTCTTTGCGTTCTTTCTGGGAACAACCCCAACAAGAATTCAATTAAAGATCCCATCTTTGGGGGGTCAGCAAGATAACACGGTTGGGCCCAAGTGCTCCTGCCAAGCGGGTCTGGCGTGGCTTCCGCATCTGCGCTGCTGGGTTTTGCTGTCGCCAATAGCAGGAGCCACCCTATTGCTCTGGTGTTGTGTGACACAGCCCGAGATCCACGCGGAACAGCCTTGATGCTTCTCATATGGGAGGGGAGTTTTCGTTCATGACCTCGAAATCTACCGCCCCTTCCTTCAGCGTGCGATGCAGCTCCCGTCTGGCAGAAAGGGAAGCGTGTCCGTTTTGGGCCGTGAGAAGTTGACCAAAATGCCTAGGATTTCCCCGAAAGATGCGAAGTCCCAGGTGGCTACAGGATTTGCTGTCCTTAGCTGAGAGAGCAGTGCCACTCACGGTGTCTTTGCGTTGCCTGTTTTACAAGGAGAATGTACGGCAGGGAGGGCCGCCCCTCTCCCAGCAAGCAGCTGCACCTTGCAGACAGATGTGGAAGATGGTCCACAGGGAAAGGGGCTGGGACTCGGGCCTCTTGCTCGGGGTTCCCCGAAGCAGAGGCGTTGTGCCAGCTCGACTTCTCTTCTGGGTCCCCGCTCTTCGCCCAGCGGGTCTCGGGAGCTTCTGCAGACTTGGGCTGGTGGAAGGACACTTGGATGAGGACCAGTGGAAGGCAAGGAGTTACAGGCACAGCAGAGCCAAAATGGTCCATGTGTCTTGAAGTCTGAGGCCTTCGGCAGGCAGAGCTGCCTCTCCACGAAAAGCCAGGAGGCAGGTCTCCCTAGCGACGCACGGGCCACAGTGCTAAGAGCTGACAGAGCTCTCCACGTAAACAAGGAAGCGTCTGGAAAGGGAGATTCCCCCTACGAACACAGCACTGCTGGAAAGGCACTGGCTGCACCATGGGCGGGTGGCGTCTGGAATCCGAATCCGACCCACAGCTCGGGGGAATCTGCTCCAACTTCAAAAAGGAGGGTGTTCCAGTTCAGGAATGGAAGAGTGCACCCAACTGGAAATGACGGCCTGCAGCATTGTGGTGCCTTCCCCAGAGTTGCCGCCTGTGTGGAAATTTGAAGAACACGAAGCGGGGAGGAGGGTGACCCTCCTCTTCAGGCCTGGGACCCCACCCTGTTCAGAGAACATGGGATGAAGGTTGAAGCACCTGAGGCATCTGCTTGGCATGTAAGTGCTCCAGGCCGCAACCCCTCCATGTCTAGGCAAAGCACGGCGAGGCAAGGAAACCCGCTGCCAGTCCGTGTTAGCAGCACGGGCCTGGATGGAGCGATAGTCTGGTGCGCCATCAGGTGGGACCCGCTGCTGGTCTGAGGCTTGGCGCATGAGGCTCTTCCGAGGCTCTTCTGCGTAGGCAGAGCTGTACAGAGACCGCAAGCAGCAGCAGCAGCAGCAGCAGCAAGTGAATAGTATGAGGATAACAGAAACGCCCCAGCTTATGGGCATGCTTTTTGCAGCCTTCCCCAGCCAGGTGCTCCCTGCACCCCAGGTGTCCTGGACTGCAATTCCCATGGCCAGGAATGATGGGAGCTGCACTCTGAGACATCTGGAAAGCACCAGGCCATGTGAAGAGTTTTCAGTGCCGTAGAGCTAAGTCCTACCAAGTCGTGGGGACCTTTCCACTTCCTCCCCGCAAAATTTGCCGCAGGCTGACGAAGGTGGAGGCTGACGAAGCCAGGAGGACAAGTAGCCCCGGAGGGCTCGCCGTAAGCCAGCACAGGTGTGAGCAAGCAGCCGGTTCGCTGCTTCGATGGGACGGGATGGTCAGGCATCCCCTTCGCTTGCCTACCACCTCCATGCAGCGTGAGTAAGAGCCTTTGCTGCCGTTCCGAGCCCTAAGCTGGGCCATCGCACCTTGGAAAGCTCTGAGCCAAGGATGGGCACACCGAAGGCACAGAGTCTGGCCAGGAGATGGGGAGGTGCGATCCCACCCACCCAGGGGGCTTCCTCATTTCCATCATGCTGAGCAAACAAAGTGCCCCCCCCCCCCCGCCAGGACAAGAGGTTACCACACAGTACTTCTTCTTCTGTTCATTTCTGCACATGTTTTTCTAATTGCTGCCTTCCTTAAAGTGCTATTTGGAATTTACCACAAAAAATACCACACTAACCACACAAAGTAGAAGAAATCCAGGTAAAATGGTACATGCTTTCCCATAATATATCAGCTGAACAATTCAGTAGAACTCACGAGTTTTTCAAAAAATAACATAAAATAAATGGCAGAAGCCCCTGTGTGATGTTTAGACAGCTGCAGCCATTAAAACGTGCCAAGTTATTTTTAAAAACCCAGTCAAAAGCATTCTCCTAATAGCAGTATTTATAAAGCCACAAAAAATTTACAAGCTGCGC
Source organism: Varanus salvator macromaculatus (assembly GCA_023646645.1). NCBI lineage: Eukaryota > Metazoa > Chordata > Lepidosauria > Squamata > Varanidae > Varanus > Varanus salvator. The sequence goes on along the minus strand of JAIXND010000690.1, from coordinate 7,895,884 downwards.
TGCCAAATTAAAACCTTCAACTTTGTAGGATTTTAAAATGTCACGGCCCACCCGTTGCTTGCTTTGGCATTTAATAGGATGGCTCTCAACTAAATGTATTATGCGTTGTTGCAATAGTTTTATGCTACCAACTGTGACCGCTTGAATTAAAATAATCCATTGCTTTCCCCTCTAGTGATACACAAACAATTGTTAATTAAAGTAATCTTATTTGTTTGAGATTCAACTAAGATGAGATTCTTGGTCCCGCATAACATTTTCCTCTGTGTGTCTGTTAATCCCACACACGAGCGTGTCCTGTAACCGAACCATTTTGCAAAGCAGGAGCTGAGAGAATTGACGTTGTGCTGGATTGGGATGGGAATTTAGGCTCCTAATAAAAGCTTTGTCTGCTCGCTGGTGGGACGGGACCTTATGGCAGGGCACCAGTGGCGGCAAAGCACAATGCCTCCTCAGGGCCTCACCTGCTGAAAACCAAGGGGAAAAGAAAGAGCTTTTTTCTGAAGCGAGATCACGCGGAAGGGTGGAAATACTTGCTCCGCAGTTCTCGAGTCTGGACTCGATGGCCTTCATGGCCCCGTCTAACTCTACCATTCTGTGAGTTATCTGAAATCCGGGGTGCTGAAAGCACCTCCTCTATTTGAGTTATATTTACGTGATGCAATTTTTTTACCTTGGTTTGTTAAAAGTGATGGATGGGTGGGAGAGGTTGAATTCACTGGCCGGCTATTTGCAGTTCACAGCATCTGATCACATTTGCAGTGCAATCTTGTGTGTGTTTACTCAGAAGCATTTCCCACTGAGCTCACTGGGGCTTACTCCTAGGTAAACCCGTCTCTGGGTGCGGCATCGACAGAAGACGCGGGACGGAGGCTGGTGCTGAGGGAGAGTTCCTCTGCCACCGATTGCTATGAAACTGTTGTTTTTCTGTGATTCTTACGCCAGGTAATAAATACATTTTACACAATTGTTACACAAGTTTACACAATTTCCCATCACATATTCTGCTTTTCAGCTGCAATAGTGGCAGCTAAACCTGAAGGCAGTTAAAAACAAGTAAGACACACGATTAAAATACAAATTGAACATTTTAAAAATCCAGGTGGCATAAAAATAACGGAAGCGAGAGAAGAAGCACGTAAATGATTCGTGCCGTCTGTTCAGCGGCAGAATGGTGCTCCCAAAATGCCATCAAAGGATATGCTCAGCCATGTGACCAAGGCAACGACCACGTGTCCAGAGATGATGCTGCCATCTGTCAAAACAGAGGCTGTGTGCTTCGTCACGCGACTGGAAAGGGAGTGTTTGTGGCAATTGGAAACGGCATCTTTTGTGATGGTGCAGGATTGGAAAGGCTCGTAAATGATGCTCGGTGCCCTGGAACCAACCCGCTGGAGCTCACACCTCTGCTCCTCCGGTGATTGGATTGATGTGTGAGCCCCGTGTGAATGGGATCCATCGCCCCGAAGAACCTGGAAGAGGGTCAGAGAACCGCAGGCCCCAGGCCCGGAGGGCCACTCGTGCGCTCCACTCCACTCCTTCCGGATCAACCCAGCCATCACATGCACACCTGTCAAACTTGCCGTGTTGCCGTGAACCAACAGGACATGACTTCAGAGACCCTCTCCCCATCCATCCGGGTAGGAACCATCACCCTAAGGGCAGTGCCCCCATGTCCAGCTTGGTCCAATGGTGACGTGAGCTTCCACGGATGCCATCCTGCAGATGCAGACCAACACAGCTGCATGATAGACCTCCTCCACGCATGTAGGCCAGAAATGACCCCACAGCACTCCTTCCCAATCCCTCCTTGGATGGGCCCAGACGGATTTCTCGCCTTTCGCCTTCCTGCCCCATCTTGCTGACCAGCAGCAGGTATTATGCCCAGAAATACTCTTCTCCATCAGTCAACAAGAAGAGGTGCAGTTCTATAGAATAAGGGCAAAGATTTTCCTTGCTCAGGCGCTTTCTGAGTAGATGAAATGGAGGTGATGGAAGCGCCCCTGAAAACCACGCGTTTTTCTTCACTTCTTGCAACCTGGAGCATTCATCCCAGAAGAAATTATGAATTCATAGCACAGTAATGCCAACACATCGTTAAAAGCCCAAAAGAAAAGGTCATTCGTGCCTATTCGAGATGTAGACCTCTTTCGCAAAGCGACTTGCAAAGCATTAACTGCTTTGGGTCAACAGAGAGGTTTTATATGGACCTCTCAGAATTTCTGCTTTCTGTTCCTGGAGACCAGCCTTGGCTGCAAATTTAGCTCTCCGTGCGTCAGGCAGACCCTTTAACCTTATTTAATTTCCCCATAAACCAAAGGACTCAGTGAGCCAATGTGGCCAAAATGTCAATGTGATTAAAAAAAATAAGAATAAAAAGGTTGTTTTGAGCCTTTATTTACACTCTTCAATATGATTTTTATATAGAAAATGCCTATTTTATAGAACATGGGAAAAGCTGTGGTATTTTGATATTACAATTAGCAAGATGGGGGGTTTTTTTGAGGGCGGGCAGTGAGGTTTTTAATATGTAATCTGGAGAAGAGAGTGCTAAACTACTGTAGGATCTTGAGAAGACTGCCCCAGAGAATCAGTTTACCTTACTTCCAAGAAGCAATCTGTAAAAAGATTAATAATATGGCTTTCATCTTTTCATATTATTTGGTCTTCTTATTTTCAACAAAGTACAGTGTGAAGAGCAAAACCATTTAGAGACTGATCTTTGGAAGAAAGAAAGAAGTTAACAACATTAAAATCACTCATTAGGAACAGAATTATCACTGGATGCTTGGCCTTAATGATTTCTTGCTTTTAAACTACAAGAAAAAACCATTTTGGCTGGCTGTGACCTGAAGCAAACATTCTAAGGTTTGACGTAAGGGGAAAGCAATTTGGTGGGTTGAGACTCCTGCTGAAGAGGAGGCTCTTGTAAAACAGATCAAAGGTTTGCAGCTCAGCAAGTCTTGTTCAAAGGTTGCCCATGAAGGAGCTCTCCAAACAAATCCAGGAACCAGCTGACTTTAGCGCGAGTTTTTCCATGCACTTATTTCTTTATTTCCTTCCATTTTATATTGCCCAATAGGCAATGTTCTCTGGATGATTCACAGAATTTAGGGGCAACTTGCTCGCCACCACAAAGTTAATTTATTTGTTTATTTATGTAATTTATATGCTGCCTGATTAGCCATAGGCCCTCTGGTTCATTTGCATACAAACATTGCTACAATGCAATACAGGAAAATCAACAAATACAATAAAACTACTAACAACAATAAAATCAGTGATAATCAACCAGACAATAAGCAATTAATAATAATACTTAAAATAAATTAGGTAGATAGATAGATTGCAATATAAAGCCAATTTATGGCAACTCTACAAAAATAATTATATGTAATCCATACATTAGTTATAAAGTCATGAAAATATAAATTACATGTTATAGTTGGCATGTGAAGGGTGTTTTCTTGTGGGAGACTTAAAGTGGCTTCTTCTTAAATACGTCTGTAACACCAGAGCAAAGCCCAGATTTGGGACAAGGTGCATCCTCTCAAAACATCCTTACCTATGACGAATAGTAAGATGGCCGGAGGTCTGAGGCAAAAAAAAAAAAAAAAAAAGAGCATTAGGAATTTCCCGAAGATGATGCAAATGGTTAACAGGTTTAACTTGTGCAGGCCCGGTCATGTTAATTGCTTTGCATTGTGTGCCATTCCCATTTTGCGCAAATCAGCCGAGGACCTCAAACGCTTTCTGGTATCTGGTATAAAGACCATAATTGCAGAGAGAAGCATGCGCAATCCGGCCTCCTTTCATGCACTGATTCTTGCGCAGAAGGGTTGCCCACCTTTCCCCGGCGAGCCAGTTGGGTGGACTCTCCGCATCACAAGGCAGGGGCGAGGGATAGAATTGGCCCTCCTCCTTCCCCACGGGGCTTTGACCTAGACATGAGAGCCACCCAGGAAGATGATGGCAACAGCCTTGGATGACAAGCGTGGCCAGATGGGTTGCTCGAAAGGAAAAGGGCAGGATATAAATATACTCAACAAAATAGATGAGCACTTGCAACCTGTGGCAGTGGCGGAACGGGCTCTTCCTCCCAGGAGCTGCCCTAGCAACTTTGCCACGTGTGGATCTTTCTAGCTTCTGACTTGCTGGGCTCTACGGACGAGACCCCGTTTGGTATTGTGACCTGGGCTTGCGCCTTGTCACTCGGGTCCCGCTTCTCTGGCTGCCCACAGCCTGGACTGTTTCCACCCAGGCAGCGATCCCAGAAAAATCTCCAGTGGCCATCGTTCACTCATCCCAGACAAACCTAGCTGGGCTCCATTGAGGCGACAGCACAAGGCCAGGAAGAGGCTGGGCTGCGATCGCAGGAGCTGTGCTTTCATGCACCGTGGTGCCTTTTGGTACTCACAGCAGCCTGGAGACGAGCAGGGCACCCATTAGGGTTGAAAGGAATTTTCTGGTTAATTAACAAGGAGAGTGATGGGTACAAATACACATAAAAACAATTTGAACCTTTTTAGTTTATGCTTAAGACCACGCACTTTATTCTAGAAAATACCCAAGACTGGAGGCAGAGCAATGAATGCGGATTCGAGTTGTCAGCGGCTTCCTCTCTAGCAGCAGTGCTGAAAACTGCCAGAGCCGCACGGAAAGCTCCCCTTCGGATGAGCAACTTGGCAGGTAGTGGAGCTGCGTGTGCACAAAAGCCTCACACCAGATGGTCCACATAAAAATGATTGTTCCAGTGGGAATCAAGGTCAATATGCTGTCTGCGGTGCCCAATGTGAGCCAGAACTTAAGTTTGCATCGCATGTTAAATTGCGTGCATCGTTACAGTATGTAAGGGGGGCAGAGAGTGAAGGAAAACACGACACACAAAGGAAGCATTTTGCTTTCTTCTTGGAACAGTTAGAGTTCAGGAATTCCCTGAGCAAGTCCATGCATTGCTGGACACAACTGCTGTTCTACTCCTATAAGGGGGACTTTTGGGTAAAAGTGAAGGCTAAAACTCAAACAAACAAACAAACAAACAAACAAGTCAGGCAGCTTAAGTAAAGCAGCTCAGACATGGAAGGCAGGGAGGTACAGCCTTCCTGTCTCCTGCATCATAGAGATCCATGTCTTGGCTAACCGATGGGCGAATCTATCCTTTTCCAACTTGGTGCTCTCCAACTGGATGGGGCTATAATGGGAGGCTCAACCGGCAGGCCAAATGCCGTCTCCCAGGACCTCTTACCAGCTGCACTCCAGTAGTGGGTTGAGCCGAAAGCAACATGGCGGAGCCCATCAGAGCTTCCAAGAATGCCCGTGTGCTTCGGCTTACGGCTCTCCTCGCCAGCATCCAAGACGGGAAGGCATTACACCTTTTCGGAATGGAGCAAAATTGTTCAAAAGACACGGGGTGCGGGGAGGTAGCTCATGAGGACCAGCTTGGCCTCCAGGCGAGCTGGATTTGGCTTCCTGGCCTTCAGCTGTCCCTAACCCTAACCCAAACTGGACTTTAATCCAAACCTTAATACAGGGCTGAAATCTAAAGCCATTCCTTGAGCTTTGAACGTTTGTGTTCTGTACTTAATATAGAAAAATGGGAATGCCAAAGGATCAAACTGCAGATGTAAAATTCTGCACTACTGCAGCGATTAAATGGCATTCTTGTTTACAGGTTATTCTCTTGGTCCTCAAAATACCCTATACCCTTTCATGGAAGGTCATCTCTAGCTTTTAAACTGCACAGATATTGTTAGTTATGCTGCTATTAGTACTCTGACAGTTTTCATCATTACAGTTCTTGTGATTGCAACCTGCCCTGGTTGTTCCATATATGGAAAGGTGGGACAGAATAAAGAGTATTCTGAAACAAAGAAATAAACCTTTTTGGAAGCAGCTGTTTATGCATCTCTCCCCTAAACCAGAAAGACAAAAGGATCTTTGCACTGGGCATCGAAGATTCCTGGAAATCGCAAGATTCCACTCCTGCAAAAGCAAAGTGCTTTTAAAATTTTTAAAATGCAAAAGCATTTACATCATTTAGTTACAGGTGCAAAAGGGAGCAACCTGCACGTACAGGGCGAAAAGGGTTTCTGTCTCCTGTTGACAGTCGTTAGATTGGAAAAAACCTCCCGCAATAGCTCTTCTAGTTCACTGCTGGCATCCAGCACTAGGAGAGGGCGAGGGCTGTTAAAGCTGCCGCTTGCTTGAAAGAGGAGACCCACCCTTCCACACTGCAATACGCGGAACGTGTGACCGCCGTTTGTGGAACTATTCACTGTGTGCAGCCCCTGCGTTTAGTTCCCAGGGTCTAGTGTGGCCGGCAAACTTCTAAAATTGGCTTCTCGCCTTTGGTAGTGTGTCGTCAGCGCTTTGCCTGTCATGGATAGTGAAATGAGAAGTTGTGGGGAAACACATCTGATGTAGAAAGAAAGATTTGCTTGTGAAACCAAAGGCCGGTGTTTTCCCAGACAACCCCATGAAGCTGCTGAAGATGGCAAGCAGGTTGAGTTGATTCTGGTGGGTTTTGAGGCTAAAGACAGGGATACAACTGAGATGTTAAATGTAGGACTTTATACTAAGTGACGGATAGCAGAGTTAAGTGAGGGCTTCCATGCGCAAGGCAATGCGTGGGCCCACACGATATTTTGCTCATGCCACTCTGTGGCACATTTTCATGGCTTTGTCTTCCCTTGTCGTTGCCCCGCACCTTTGAGCCACTGCTCACCTTAAGAGGGAAAATGCGGAATTACCGTATTTTTCACTCTATAAGACGCGCCTGACCATAAGACGCACCTAGTTTTTAGAGGAGGAAAACAAGAAAACAAAATACTCTGAATCAAATGGGCACATAATCCCAGGCACATTCCCCATCACTTCCCCATGGGCTGCACATCTGACAGACTTACTGCACACACACATTCGCTCTATAAGACGCACAGACATTTCCCCTTACTTTGGGGGGGGGGGGGAGTGAGTCTTATAGAGCAAAAAATACGGTACTTCTTTTTCCAATCCCTTTGATTGTGCCACCAAACTCGGGTGTGCTTTTCTCGCAGGAGGCTGCCTGGCCACCCCTGGGCAGAGGGGATACTGGGGCAGCGAGGACTGGTGGTGGGAGCCGTACTTGATGCGCTTGCCTGTGCGGCCCTTGCTCGCCAGACCTTTGGGGTGGATGGAGCAAGGAAGGGGGCGGGCGGGAGGCGAGGCGTGAGGGCCTCCGGGGGCTTTGGCCACTCCAAGCTCCTGCAGCGGCTCTGTAGCCTCCTTAACCCGCATGCAGTGCCTCTTTGTCTCCATTGTCCTTTTGCTCGAGGAACAGCTGGCTGAGCGGCACATCTGCTCTGAGGGAAACCAGATTCTATTCCCTTTTCTTATGAGTAATGCAGCGACCTCAGTGGGGCTACTTTGGGGGTGTGGGCGAAGGCTGTTCTGGCTTGCTTGTGGCTGGAGGGAATGTCACAAATACAAACCGAATACTTGCCCCCAGAAGGCAGGGGCTGCAGCTGAGTGGAGCAACTGCCACACCTAACACCCCCCCCACACACACACAGAGGAAAGCTTTTTCGAGGGTGCACAGCCTCATGAAGAGGTGTGAAAAGCCTCCAGGCTTGGGGCCCTGTGGGAATAAAACCTTCCCTGCCGAAACCCCTGCACTTATCTGGAATCTCTGACCACACAGTGCAGCCCAGTGGATCTGCTCGGGAACTGCAGGCTCTCCCAGATTAAGACTTGCGGAAACCCGTGTCTGAGTGCGGCCCACCCCACACGCCACGGAGCAGCGGGGGGCTCTTCAGCTCGCTTCCTCCGGCCAGGCGGCCACCCAAGCATGTGTGGGGGGCATAAGTTGCGACCTCAGGAGGGAAGGACAAGGCGCTTCCGGAGGAGCAGCTCCCACCCGCCAGCGCAAGCGGGGCGCCAAAGGCCGGAGGCAACAGCCAACTCCTCCTGTCCTCCATCCCTGTTTGACCAGCGCTTGGCGTCCAGGAGTGCCCAGTTAGAGAAACGCACAGACGGGGAGGGAAATGTGACGGCCCGGTCTTATTTTATTTTATTTACAAGTGCGGGGAAAGCGGGGATGTGGTGTAAGCAGTCCAGATCAGTTTTCTGGACTAATCTTGGCAGCGGCCCACACAGCCATGTATCCGAGGGTTTGCTCTCTAAATCAAGGGTTGGCTCAGAGCAACTGTATCCAGGCCAACGGACAAAATCACTGCCAGTGTAGTAGCAGTATTATGATGATTATGATTATGCATTTATCTGTTTTGTTTCTCTAGTGAGGAGCGCAAGGTGGCTCCCACAGCCCTTTCACCCTCACAACAGCAGCCCTTTGGGGAGACGGGGCCAACAAGAGCGAGTGGACCAAAGCCACCCTGGGTGTGGGGACGAGAAGCCACTGCTCCTGGCTCTCCAGTCCGACAGCTCTGCACCAGGATCTCTGCATGCGCACATGTGGCCACAGGGCCCTCAAGGTGAGATGGAGGGGTCTGTCCCCTAAGTACTTCGCCTTTCTGGAAGAGTGTCGGTCATGAGACTCAGCAGTGGAGATCTGGCTGGGGAGAAGCACCCTCAGGAAAAGTCCAGTCCGACACTTGGCAGTCCTGGCAAGTTGTCCGTTTATTTCAAAAATGTCTAGACCAACTAACTTCCGGGGCAAGAGCCTTCCAAGGGGACTTGGACACAAGCAAGTCCCAAGTGGCGAAAAGGCACAGCGCAGAAAGCACCAGAGCCGCACGACTCCAGCACGGCGGCATGGCAATGCTCAGCCCTTAATGGAGATGAAGCCGATCTGCGTGCCGAAGTTCTCGCCATCCCGAACGTGGGAGTAGAACCGATCGGGGCAGCACGACGTACAGAGAGTGAGGTTTTGGTTCCGGTCCGTTACAGAATCATCCTGAATGTGCTGCGGTAAAACGCCCTCGGCCTCCAGAAGAACCCTTTCGCAGGAAGGGCGAGAGAGAGCATTTCATGTGTTACGCGCCTGGGTATTCCTGCCAGCACCTGTTTGAAAACTCCTTATATGGGATTAACTCCCATGACCTAGTTTCACAAAGCGGCTAAGACTGGCAAGCATGGTTATTCATGCTTCTCTTTTTTTTTCATTTCATTTCATTTCATTTCAAGTTTTTATATGCTGTCCAATATCACAGTCTCTGGACGGCTTACAAAACAAAAACAAAAACATAAAACAACATACCAACAAACAACACACTGCATCCGATGATTAATTATACAGTCAGAGATAAAACCAATGAAATATTGAAATGTTGGGAAAATAAAAACGTTTTCGTCTAACACTGAAAAGAATAAAGGGACGGCGCCAGGACGGCGCCCTGGGGAGCATGTTCCAAAGTCGGGGCACCACCACCGAAAAGGTCCTTCATACCTTGCAGACTTATTTTTTTATTTATTTTATTTAGGAAGTTTCTATGCCACCCCATTCGCCAAAGCCTCGGGGCGGCTCACAACAATAATGTCTTAGGAGCTTAGAAACATCAAGCAAGACTGAATGGTGGTCTGGTGGACTACAAGCCACGGTAAGTATGATCAGTTACGATGTGCAGCTGAGGTTAAAGTATAGCCTAAGTTAAATGCTGCTCCTCACCAGAGGTAGTATTTAAACTGATCTTATTCATGCATTTCGTAGTCTGTAGACTGGCCCACAATCTGACACGTCCAAGACGGGCTGTTAAAAAATTGGCATCCATGAACGAGGTCAGCACAGCCTGCACCATCACGCAGTGAAGCAGAGGCAGGGTGAAGACAGGATGGCAGCGCCAGCACATGGCACATGGGCCTCCTTGGGAGGGTCTCCTGAGCTGGGCCAGGCAAGGAAGGGCAGAGCATGCGGGCCGAGGGGGCTCCCTCCCCTTTGGCTGCCCCGCCATTGATCCGGGAAAGGGAGACCTCAGCCAGAAAGACCCGCTCCGGGGCTCCAGGAAGAACGGCAACCCAGCTTACCGTGTGGCTCTCCTAATATCGACGTAAGGGCTGGACGATTCATAATGCCGCACACATTTCGGGTCGATTCGGTAAAATTCCTCTGCCGATTCCCGGGGCAGCCGGAAGCAGCACGGCCCCACGGAGGGGCCCAGGAGCACGAGGATGTCCTCTGCCTTGCAGCCGTACTCGGTCCTCATGGCCCGCACGACGGCCCTCGACACGCCCAGCAGGGTGCCCTGCCAGCCTGCGGGGGGAGAAGAACAGGCGCCTCACACTTTTGGGTGCTGGCAGGCGAAAGCGAGGACCACCGCCGTCCCGGCACAAAGGGATGCCGGCTTTTCAATACATGTGGCAGGTCTGAATGAGCATCTCTGGGCAGGTAAGTCTGCATCACAGGCCAAAGCAGACGCCGTGTTGGTACATGTCCTTGCTTTTTGCATGTCTTGCTCCACTTACATGTCAGGTGCAGCCCACCTGTGCATTTCGCACCTGCCAAGATGTCCATGGAGAGTCCCAGCATTCACAATGACTGAGGGGAGCTGGCAGACCGAAGCTGACCCCAGGGCTGTCACCTGGAATGGCTGCCCCTTGAAGAACAGTGTGGGGCAGTGGTGACGAGCATGGGCGTGGGGCTCAGGCGACCAGGGTTCGAGTCCCCGCCTGGCCATGGAGCCCACTGGGTGACTTTGGGCCAGGCAAAGGCTCTCGGCCCAGCCTACCTCACAGGGTTGTTGCTGCGGGAGATAAGATTGAGACCAGGAGAAGGATGGATGCCATCCTCGAGTTCCTTAGAAGGAACAAAGTGGGATGTAAATATAATTAATAAATAAGGCTATAGAAGCGTAATGGCCCCTGCCTGGAACATCCATCCGTTCCCCTCCACAGCTCGGCAAAGACGGCCCCAGGCCTGTGATGACGCCGAAGCCAGGAGGAGCTGAGCCTAAATGCTCGTGTGCGAGCCCTACGTGGGAGCAGGAAGCGAGAACCACACAAGCACCCAACAAGTGCTCCAGATGCTCTGGAGGGGGCGAGGCTGCGGGGCCAGTGAGAAACCTGCCACGGCACCTTCTGAGCACTCCTTCCCGTTCCTTTGGCAGGGCCTTCCCCGCTCATTCAGCAGGCAGAGAAGCGGTAGTTTCGTCAAACCATTAGAGGAAAAGGACAATCCAGCACATGTGCGTCCAACCTTTTTAGAACAGAAATGTCTGCGTGTGTGGAAGACGCCAGAGCCGGCACCTTCCCCAAAGCTCTGACCCTGCCAGCACCTTCTCCAGCTCAGGTACCAAAACTGAACCAGAGAAAAGCACCTGAAGTGACGGGCATCCCAAGGGAAGTGGATCGGGTGAGCTCTCCCTCACATACACCTCTTCTATTCAAAAATAAAATAACATGAAGAGGGGAAGGATTATCTTCTGAAAATGGCTTTGTTCTTGTACCCAGCAAGAATGCTTACAACTCGAGCTCCTCTCTGTGTGGGTTTGTAAGGAACTGGAGAAGAGGCTGAGAAACGTGTGGGAGTTGCACCTAATGGTCCACACAGGGTTAACTAGCTGTGTTAGAGAGAAAAAACAGGAAAAGCAATTCCTGTCAGTGGTTCAGAGAGCAAAATGGGAAAGAGAACAAGGCAAACACGGAAATCGTGTAAGACGCAGGGCAGGATGCTGCTGCTGGGCGGATTCGGAGACTTTCGCAAGCCAGCAAGGACTCCTCTTACCTGAATGGGCCGCGCCACAAGCTTTTTGGACAGGATCCGCGAAAAGCACAGGGATGCAATCGGCTCCAGGAGCCGCGATGGTAACACGTTTCTGGTTTGTGATTATCCCGTCGTAGCTGTCTGGTTTGGCCTTTCCCATGACCCAAACGTCACTGGCGTGGTTGACCTGTTAACACCAAGACGGAGCAAGCCAAGCTGAAAACCTGCGTTCCAAGAATCTTTCCCGGTGCAACGTGATGCTGTCGTCCGCAAACAGCTTTCACTGGGGCTGGGAGGACGTCGGGCTTATGGGAATCCCCCCCCCCCACCACCAGAACCACAAATTCCACCCAAGGAGGCAAAGACATGTGTTTTGAATTAAATATTTCTGAGCCCAGAAATATTTCAGTTCTGTTTGGAATACTAGAACTGAATTTACACAAAAAATCCACTCTCTCTCACTGTCAAGCCTTGTACAGGTTTCTTGATTTCAGTTTCATTGTGGGACAGGGCGAGAGTCATTGCTGAACAGCTGGAAGTCTGAAATTCTTACCACCCTACTTTGTATTCCTCAGCGAGTTAGATACTAGCAATTCCCTGCCCTGCCCTGCCCTGCCCTGCCCTGCCCTGCATGATCAGAAGCCGAGAGAATTCAGGGTCTATTCCCACGTGAATCTGATCGCTCAGGACATCTTTGGAAGCTCTGCTCTGTACACTCTTGGATGCTAAAAGCAGCATTCAGTTTTCCCAAGCGTTTGAGCAGGGCACTGTCCTTTGAGGCTTGGCAGGGGGCCACAAAGAGATGTGAAAGGCTTTGAAACAGCCTTCTGCAGCCTATCATCCGCAGGATTCTTCATCTTACCTTTACGCTGTGATACGCATCTGCATCGAACCCAGCCACGGCTGCCAGGCGACGGAGGTTCTCCTTGACCACAGCGGGCGGGTCGCGCCTCTTGGAACTGCTGAAGAGGTTGAAGGAGCTCAGTGTCGGTATGTATGAGATGCCACCAGTCCTGGTTGTGAATCCATGGAGGAAGGTGTGATCTAGGGAAGAAGAGCAAGGTGCGGAACGTTACGCCCTCCAGCACCAGTGTGCGTTACAGCCGGGCTGAGTAGCAGCCGGGCTTTATATTTTCCCAAACGGGAGATCAAGCCTAGTTGTTTCACTGGAGTTTCAGCAGTCTCAAACCGGAAATCATTCTAACATCTGGAAGAGTCCATCTTAAATGTCCTAAAATCCTTATCTTCAGGCTCTGACCATGCAAACTTTGACATTCGGTTGGCTTTTATTCATTGCCCCATTTTCTGTCTCTGATGGCTCTTTTTATTTTTGTAACAGCTTAACCGATAACAAGTTCCGTGCAAAAAGCATACACAGATTATGTGACCTTCAGGTCAAGTTCAGGGCAGTGTGTGCTCTCCAGCAAAAGGTGCCTTTAGAAACTAAATTATTATTCTACAGCAACTGTTTTCAGTAGACGCGCCTGGTCTTTCTGGAGGAGCCAACTTCTCTGGCTGCTGCTGCCCATTCCTGTACAATGTCAGCTGTCTCTTATACGGAAAGGCCCAAAGGCTTCCTGCTTGAAAAAACAAACAAGAGGATCAGTAGAGGAATAATCAAATTATTAAACATACGTTCACATTACCTGGGATCAGCAAAGATTTGAGAATGGTGAGGTTTCCCTTCAGACCAGGAAGACTTCCCAAAAAGAACCCGATCTCACTTTGGATCCTTTCCACATCTTGGTCTGTGAGCGGCACCAATTCGCCCTGAGATGTGCAGGATTCCCAGAGGTCGTTGTTACCACCATTCAACTGCAAATCTTTAAATTCAAACCGATAAACCTTAGTGAAAAGCTGGTTAATATACTCCCTCAATAAGGGTTTCCTCTGCGCTGGCAAGATTATTTCGACAGTATGTATGCCTTTTTCATCGAGCTTTTGCTTAACGGTGTACAAAACAGCAGCCGTCGTCTCGCAACAGACAACTGTGAATCCTTTCCCTGGACAATGGAAGCCCTGTATCGCCTCTGGAAGTCCATCTGTGCCATTCCTCTCACTTCCGGGCGTTTGGCAACACATAAGGTAAACCGATGGAGCTTGGAAAGCATTCTTCTCTCCAACAGTTTCTAGGATCCTGCTAATTGATTCCTGGGTCTGAGTATTCCGAGAACGGATTTCCAGGTGGCACAGATCAATTAGAACTGCCTCGGCCATATCTATGGTGATGGGCAAAACTGGAGCTCCTGGACATGTAATGAGCAACCCTGAGAGAGAGAGAGAGAGAGAGAGAGAGAGAGAGAGAGAGAGAGAGAGAGAGAGAGAGAGAGAGAGAGAACAGAAAAAGAACGGAGGGTGTGTATTCTTTACAAGGTCATGCTCTTTCTTTTCTGAGAACAGTCATTACCAAGTCACAACCAGTCGGCTCTTTGGCAGGTAAAGAAACGAATCGGAGAAGACAAGTCCTAAATGTTTCAGGCTGTAATCCAACACCCGTTTAGCTGGGATTCAGCTCCACTGAACTCAATAAGACTTATTGATGACTAGACTTGTGTGGAATTGCACAGTTGCATTATGTGTGCTTTGGAGCTCTTTGTGAACAGAATTGGAAGTACAGGTAGCATAACTGAGACACCTTTTCTATGCATTTCGATTTCTCCTTCTGAAAGAAGTGAAAAGCCAACGGCTTTTTATAGCATTTCCTTCAATGTTGTATCAGCTTTGCAATCAGTGATTGATTTTTTTTACCACATTAAAACAGTCCCCCAGAATGGTCTGGCTTTGTATATCTGTTTTATTTAACAAGGAAACGCTTAGAAATTAATTTGAATGCAAAATTTAGACTCAGGAATCCAAGCCCATCTTTAAGCTAATTCCTCCCACCCCTCAAAGTTTTGCCAGCTGGATTTTTCCTTCTCAAAACCACTATTTCTCGCATGCATATGTGACCTGGGCCGGACTTTCTGCTGCAGATAGCCATGCCGGCCTTCCACTGAGATGCTTTTGAGGAATCGCTGAACAATGATTATTTCAATGTCATTTCCAGGCATTTAAGTTAGAAATGGGGTATGGAAGGCATACAGAGGGAAAATCAAAAGCCACAGAAGAGGAGGAGGCCGAAGATGGACGTATTCCATACAGGAAGCCACGGCCTTGTGTTTACAGGAGCTGGCCAGGGTTGTCAAGGGCGTTCACTCATCGGCAAGCTTCCAACAGTTGTAGAATGTGCCAGCACATAACAACAAGAATGGCAGAAGCGGCAGAATACAGGATCCTGCAGCGACAACTGCCGTGAGACCGAGAGGCCTGGAAAGCAGAAGTCTCTTTTCCCTGGGCGTGATCCCAGCTCGCCCCCGTCCCCGGCTGGAGGTCTGGCTCAGAGAGGTCTCCCTCCAACCCTCACCCCCAAAGCGTGTTTCGCAAGGTGTTCCAGTGCTGCTTTTGGGATGCACCCTCATTAGCACAATACAGTATTTCGGGAACAACATTATGAAAAAAATTGTGCACACAATCCCAGGGAAAGGCTTCTAAGGGGGGTGACCACAGGTGCCCTGGGAGCTCCCTGGGGAGGCAACCGCCAGCGGCTCCAGCGGCCAGTCGCGAAACCTGCTGTGAAAGCAAGACTTTTGGGAACTTGGCAATCTCCAATAGTGTCCTTGGAAAACTGGAAGGAAGGTCATGAAGAGCTGCGGGAGGCAGGGGAAGCCTCGGAGTTCCCATGCAGGAGGCCTGAAGTGGGGAGAGAGGCAGGTTATGCTGCAACTGAGATGCACCGGGTTCTTTTGCCCGGCACACTGCCACCCTGGGGCCAGTTGTACGGCCCTGCTAGAACCGGCTCACCCAGCCGATGGACAGTGGACAAGGAGAGCAAGGCACCTGCACAGAGCAACAGTCTTTTCTCCTTTATAGGCAGCACTACTTCAGAATATCCCCTTCTTCATTCTTAGACCTCTTCTAGCCAACATCACCCCGAATGGAGATCTTGATCGGACTCCCTTCAAGGATGAGTCCCACCCATGTTTACATTCCCAAGATCAGGCTGCAATGCGTGCTCGCTTGTGCAAGCACCCTATAATTTACTGGGAGCAAATTAGGAACTATTATTATTGTGATTATATAGGAATGTGTAAGATCAGGCAACAAAGGCAAGCCAGGCTGCACCCTGAAGCACATTCACTAATTCAATAACTGATGTCAAGTTCATGGGCTCCATCCTACCAGGGTTTATACCTTAATGCATTTGTTCAGTTTTCAAGGTACCAGAGGAGCACTTGTAGAATTTAGTGGACTTACACTGAAGCATAATGACTTCAACGGGATTCCTGAGGACTAGGAGCGCTGAGCGACTGAAATAACACTTCCAATGAAGGCATCAACCAGCTCGCAAACTCAGACGAGAGAGACAGGCAGATGCCTAGCAGGGCATTAACAGCGAGAGGCCGATATTGCAAAAGCAGAAGAGTCAATAGATGCATTTACTTACTGCAGAAATGCGCTGCAGCGCCTGGACGAGTCTGCGCCCTCCCGGAGATCCTATTTTCTCCCCTTTGGGAAACCTCCCAAGAACATTTCGGCGAGAAAGGAAGGGAGGAGAGCAGCAGAGCTTGCTTTAAACGCTGCGACAAAATGCGGTGACCCAGTAACGCCGGGGAATTCCAACGTTTCTGCAAAGCGCTGCTTGTCCAATTAATCCCTCCAAAGTTGCTGCACTAAACCGGAAGAGCGAGCTGACTCCTGGCAGACATGCAAAACGGAGCTCGCGTGCTGCGGCGTGCAAACACGGCGCTTCCTGCTTTCCTCCTCCTCCTCCCCCCCCCCCAGTGCGGAAGTGGGAGCTCTCCGGTGCAAACGCTCGGGGGGGGGGGTTGCAAAATTTTGGAGCAGCAGCTGCATTGTGCCAATCAGTCTGGTCTGCAGTCCACCAGCACTGCGTTATGTCTATGGGCAAAGAAATTCCAGCTGCAAAGAAAGCTGCTCTTGCTCTCTCTCGGGTCCGCCCGGATAGACGCGCATTTTATTTTTGCACGGCTAAGCAATGCCTTGCAAAGCCTCATACAGCCCGTGGCGTGCCGGGAACGGCTGGCTCGCCCGTGCGTTTATCTCGCGCTGAATATTCCCGAAATGCACATGAGGACATGCCCTCTCTTCGGCCAAGCCGAGTAACGCTTGGATGCAAGCTTTAGAGCTCTCCAGGGTTCTTCATCGGGCCAGACGGCCCAGGGAGGAAGGGGAGGGAGGAAAAGCGGTTGCAACCTTTAACCCGCGCTTAAGCGCCAGTCTGGATGGGAGAGAGAGTTCAAATTGGGCTCCACCAGGTGCTTCAGCTTGTGCCCAGGCTCCCCCAGCTGATCCCCGGACGAGCGAGCGAGCGAGCGAGCAGTGGTGTTGGTTCTCCAGGTTAGGAAACAAAAAAATCGAATGATTGCTCAGCTTATGGCTCATGAGGGAAAACAGGGCAGGCGGCTTAGTATGTGCAAACGGGGCCGCTCGCAGGGCGTGTTTAGAAAGCTGGAGAGCATTTTCGGGCGAGGGCCAGTTTGGGTTTGAACGTCCCCAGAAGCCACAGCGGCCCATGCAGGCCTAGCGCAGGAATGGATGGATGCACGAAATTAACACGGGCAGATGCCAGTCCTCGCCAGCCGGCAGCCTAAGGAAGAGGGAATGCGAATAAAAGGGGTTGGAGGGAAACAGGCGACCGCAGGGTCGCCCTGCTTGGGCCACCGGCTCTCGGGCTCCCTGGCATCCTGGCCAGGCCAGGCGAGCGGCAGGTTGGGCCGGGCCTCAGCCTCTCACCTGCAGCCCAGGTATTTGGGCAGGACGAAGGCTATTGCAATAGGACAGCGAGCAAAACGCATCAGATAAAGCGCTTCCTTTGGAGCAGCGTTTTTGTCCTTGCCATTGGAAGTCACGGAAATGACTTCCGTGGCCGCCTGAAAAGTTAGCCATGCGGGAGTTTTTGCTGGCAAGCGTGTGGTGGAGCCCTTGCCTGCTTCCCACAGGAAGTGGCTCTCTGTGCATGCTCAGTGGACCGGTTTCCTTGCAAATGGGCAGGGCAGCTTGGCCTTCTCTCTTTCGGTGCCTCGCCCAGGAAAATCCTCAGGGCAGGGCAAACGGTGCCTCCGGGACGATTGCCCCCATGGCTCATTTTCTCACTGAGAAATTAACCAGGAAGCGGCTGAGGAACCAGTTGAAAAGACCGGATTCATTGGTTCCCACTGATCGATCGATCGATCGATCGATCAATTAATTAATAGCTTTTCTAACCCATCTGCTACAGATGTCTTGGGACGTCATACAAAAAATATTAATTAGCAATTGATTAATGGTTGGAAACAACGGCCCAGACAGTCGTTTGGGCCTGTCAGAGACTCTCAGTCAAGCCTCCCTCACAGGGTTGTTGTGAGGGTAAAATTGAGAGGAGGAGAACGATGGAGGCTGCCTTGAGCTTCCTTGAAAGGAATAACAGTTGGGAGAGAAATATAAATTAAACGAGCATCCCTTAAAAGGCATGCAATTCATTAAATGGATGGAGCAGTTTCATGGTTTATGTACATGCTAATAAATGGATCTGTCAGCAAGTTTGGGCACCTGCTTCAAGGACTGAATAAAGGATTGATTGATTGATTGGTTGGTTTATTGAACATGCAGGTAGATTTGGCGTTCGTCTGCAGCCGAAGGCCTCATAGGTGTTAGAGGAACGTACACGAGGGATGCAGGAGACACAGCTTGAATTTGGGGCAAGGAAACCGTGGGATGATGTGGAGGCCGAAAGCGGCCCAAAGCGATGGAGGGCCTCGTCGGAGATGCCCTCCTTTTATTTCCAGGTTCCTCCTTTTTGGGATTCAGACCAACAAAAAGGTAGCCTGTGGACAAACAAGCCAGCGCAGGCGTTGGCCGTCCGGCGGGGCTATTTCTGAGCCTTTGGCCCTCAAGGAGGGCAGATACCGCGTTTCCCCGGAAATAAGACCGGGTCTTACATTAATTTTTGCTCCAGAAGACGCACTAGGGCTTATTTTCAGGTGATGTCTTATTTTTTCATGTACAACAATCTACATTTATTCAAATACAGTCATGCTATCTTCTGGAATAGTGTCCTAATTCTCCAAACCCCGACTTGTGTTGCAACGGACGTACTAAATGCGTCTCTGGCAGATGATCTTAACTGGGGCTTATTTTGGGGGTGGGACTTCTATTACGAGCATCCTGGAAAATGCTAGGGCTTATTTTCCAGTTAGGTCTTATTTTTGGGGAAATAGGGTAAATCTCATGGGAATGGGGCCACAGCATTCCCAAATTGCTTGCCCCTTTCTGTGGTTTTATTTGTCTGCCTCTCCTGACGTATCCCAGCAAGAAAACGGCATTTTTCTCCTTGGTCCCTTTTTGCAGCAAGGTGATATTTGCTGCCAACAATATTCCTTTGCAGATGTTGTGAGGAAAATGCACAAATTTTCCTCTTTCTTCCCGCAGAGAGCTTTGCAATCCCGGCAAAAGCCACGTGAATAAAATAATTCAAGGGGGATGTATTTTATCCCTCACAGGCGATACTGGAAAAGTTGGAAGCGAAGTAAAAGAGAGAATCAAATCTGGGAAGAGGGAAAGCGTTTCTCCCCAAGCTCTAAAGACAACTCGGAATCTCCCAGATGTTGTCTTACTACAATTCCCATCAGACTTAGGCCAAATTAAGGATGGCGAGGGACAATGGGAGTTGCAGGCCAAGAACATTTGGAGATATCTGAAGCTGGCGTTCTTGAGTGTCTATTTCTACCAGAATAGAAAGAAAGACCAAAAGTTCATTGTAATATTTTCAGCAAGAAGCAAAACTGGCCAAAAAATGTTTCTTTTAAAGGAATATATATACATATGTGTGTGCTTATGTGTATAAATAAATACAGAGTAGCTGAATGGTGCCAGACTGAATGCTTATACTACAAAAATAAAACAAACAAAAATGGCTATTGAAGCTATTTTAATTAAAGCAATCTGAAGTAACAGAAATAATGCAATGAAAAATACAGTTTTAAAATGGTAAAATTTTTGAAAGAAACAACACATTAAAAGTTTTCAGTAATCTGTTGCTAGAAAGATTGCATTTTTCAAATGTAAATAAAATTTTAAAAATCATTTTTAAATGGAAAATGGGTTATATGGATAAAAATAAATAATACTGGGAAAGCACAGTATATGTATTTTACTTTTATGTATGCTATAAAACAGAAATATATAAAAGAAATTTGAACCTATGAAGTGCTTCAAAATGTGTTAATTTCTTTAAAAAATTGGGAAATGTTAATAAATATATAAAAACTAATGTCTTCATTGCAAGATAGGATTGCAAGGAAATGTGTGGTAATAATGTTTCCTTCCCATTGCAGTTTCCCGTCCCCTCCGGAAAAGTCTCAAGACCTACATGGGGTGGGTTCCAGGGAACATGGCCGGGGCCGGGAAACGTTCCTTCTATGAACTTCCTCCAGGCTGCCATGCCAGAGGTCTTCCAAAGCCATTATGCCTCACCAGCATGGCGCATGGCGCATGCTGGGTGCAGAGGGACTCTTATCTTAGGGTTTAGGTCAGGTTTTGGGGCCATTTCCCCTCCTCTGGAAAGCTCCTGAGCCCCTCACCTGGGAGACCAGATCATTGGAGAGAGTTTAGGAGCAGCAGGTGGACATCTGGGAACTTCTTCAGGCAACCCATCCAAGCCAATATTTACAGTAAAACGATCCTCGTGTTTCGTATTCAGGTCTGTGGTTAGACATGAGATGCAAACCAACCTGAGATGGTTAGTGCATTTGGGTGAGCTTGAGAAGAGAGAAATTCTTGCACCAATCAGGGTATATTAATATTGTACTGTAAAACTGCAGTTTTCCAGCTGGCTTTCCAATGCTGTCTGTCTTTCCCCCCCTAGCCATGGCAAGTCCAAGTTCTCCATCATTAACTGAAGTGGTAAAACGAGTAGCAGAGCAGCAGAATAGTCAAGCCGCTGAAATAGAGGTGGGCAAGGCTGTTCTCGCGGAGTTGCAGGTGAGGGGGACATTTCGATCAATAGTTTTGCAGGTCCACAGTGCTTGTTTTTAGCAAAGGCCAACCTTTTAAAAAGATAAGCCTTTGCTTGGTGCTGAAAGGAATACAGAGATGGTGCCAGGCGAATCTCTTTCGGGAGGGCATTCAAAAAATGGGGGACAGCGGTAGATAAGGCCCTCTTTCTGTTAACCACCTCTCTTACTTCCTGGAGGGCCCCAAAAGGACCCCCTGCCTGGATCCCAAGGGCCGGGTAAGCATCTATGGGTGCAGGCAGCTCTTTAGATAAGCAGGGCCTAAGCTGGTTTATCCCATTATAATAATGATTTAAGCATCCTGGGGACTTTAACTCCCAGCTGTGATCTGAATCATTTGGAGGACTACTGGTTACCTTCCTCTGGTTTTTAACCTTCTGCCTCAAGCATTAATTCTTCGCTAGTGTGTCTGCACATTTTTATTATATAACAAGTAAAGTAAAGCGGGTAAGAGTATTGTTGGCCCAGGACTCGGGAAATCGGGGTTCTCATCTTCTCTTGGTTGTAAAATTCACTGGGGACTTGAGGGCAGTCACCATCCCTCGGCCTAACCTACTGTGCAGGGTTGTTGTGAGGATAGAATGGAGAGGAGGACCACGGAAGCTGCCTTTGGGCACTCGCAGAAGAAGAAAAGGCAGGGCGTGCCTGTGAAAGTAAATAATAAAAAGAACTTGCTATATTTTTCTGTAGACTCAGCTGCAGGAGCTTGAACTCCAAATGAATTGTGTTGACTCAGAAAGAAAGGCAGTAGAAAGGGAAATTTATCATCAAGATGAAAGCACAGCCAGTTTGAAAGCTCATTGTGAAAAGCTGGGCAGGCAGAGCGCAGGCTTGTCTGCCGAGAACGTAAAGCTGCAATTTGACACACAGACTTTGGAGGAAGAATTTAAAGGCATGCTCCTAAGAAACAGGGCCTACTATGAGAAAATAGCTGCTCACAAAGACCGTTTTGTGGAGGAGGAAAGCAAACTGCCGCTCATGACTGAACTCTCGAAAAAACGAGCTGCCGTCAAGGAGATGGTCCTGCAGAAGGAAGTGCTCGTCTCTTCTCTCCGGAATCCAGATGTGCTTTCTGCAAGTCCAGTGCAGGTCCAGTTAATTTGCTTTTTCAGCTACTTCACCTGACTTTTTTGTTCCTTGCAGCAGCCTGAGAATTTTGTCACAGTGAGGGAAGCGGCTCCATCTGTGCTCCCTGGCATCTGACTCTGAAAGCAGCTCGGCCAGCTGCCGTCATTAGTTGCTTACGGAAAGCTGTTCTCATCGAAGTGAGCTGCCTCTGTCCACCAAATTAGTTTTAGGCTGCAGCTCAAACTACCTTGTCCCGGGATTGCTTTTATTTTGCAGGCTGAACTTCATTTCCTGTTCCCCTTTTATTTGCTGATTAGAAAAATTCTTTCTAGATGATGCAAATGTGGGAAAACTCTGGGAATAAACAAGACCTCACAACTTGAGCAACATTTATTTTTGTTTCCTCTTTCTTTGGACAAAGACAGAGAAAACATTCCCCCGTTGTCCCACTGTCTGGGTATTGTGCACTTAAATGGGTGCTAACGGTGGGGTGGTGGTCCCAGTGTTAGATTGGGGACTTGGGAGGATCTGGCTCACTGGTTTTACCCAGTGTGTATTGAAGCCTTCCAGAGAAACAGTCAGAAAAATACTTTTCTTTTTTCTATCCCTTATTTGAGTGTCTCCTTAGGAAGAAATTGCATGTTTGCAAGGTGAAATTCATGCTCTGAAAGAAGCTGTCCATGAAAAGGAAAAAGCACTTCGAGATGAGCGAAGCATGCATGCGCAGCTTCAAAAAGAAATCGAGGTGAGTTTTCCTCCTTGGGACACATGTCCTGCTCTGCTGTGACTCACGTGTTCTGGGATACGGGAGAGTGTGTTGAGGAGGAGGCGAGCTGACGGAAGGAGAGGTTCCACCCGGGGGACTTGGCCAGGGACTTTCAGGAACCTGCAACCAGCACTGGCCACATGCTTATTCCATAAGCTCTGCCTAAGCTTTGCCTGTGACCAGCTGCAGACATTGGTCACACGCTTGTCCCTGCTGACTCACGTTCTTGGGGTGGCATCGTGGCCTCCCATTTGACCTCTGTGTCCAGCCAGTGTCCTCAGTGAGTTGTTTTAGAGCAGAAAAATTGTGGCGTTTCCTTGGGAAAGCAAATCTGTGGTTCTGGTGTTCCACCCAGAGGTTATGTAGTGCAAAAGCAAGAGAGGAAATGAATTCTCTTTGTGCTCCGATCTCAGTTCTTCAATGAAACTGGAGGGAGATACCAGGAATTGACTGCCCAGTGTGGAAAAGTTGTATAACTCTATTTAGTATTAGTACAAAACGGAAGGACTGACATAGTCAGTTTTCTGCTAAGCAATATTCTGTCTTGCTAATAAACCCACGTGTTCCATTCTTCTGGTTCATTTACTTTTTGAAGCTAGAATCCTATGCAAACTTATCTGGAAGGAAAACCCACTGAATGCAATAGGGCTTACTTCTGAGGAGGCACATGCAGGATAGCACTGTAAATTTGGGACATGTGGCTTTAATTCTGAGGGAAGGATTCTACATTACGATTCCACCTGTTCTAGGTTTGTTTTGTGACTGGAATGGACCACTGGCAAAAGAGAAGAGGTTGCTCAGAAGGAATTTCTGCTGTGTTCGCGGGGGCATCTCCCCTAATACAAAAGTTAACCTAACCTGTCAGATACATTGCTGGGGTGTTGTTCTCTTCCATAATGTGATCCGCTCAATACTCACATATTAAAAGGCAGAACATTGGCTTGGAGCATCTCTGAATGTCTATTATAAAGATATAAAGGTAAAGGTTTCCCCTTGACATTAAGTCCAGTCATGCCTGACTCTCGGGGGCAGTGCTCATCTCCATCTCCTGGCTGAGGGAGCCAGCATTTGTCCGCAGACAGTCTCCGTGGTCATGTGGCCGGCAGGACTAAACACCGAAGTGCACGGAATGCTGTTACCTGCCCACCGAAGTGGCACCTTTTCATCTACTTGCATTTGCATGCTTTCAAACTGCAAGGTAGGCAGGAGCTGGGACGGAGCAACAGGAACTCACCCTGTTGTGCAGATTTGAACCGGCAACCTTTCGATCAACCAGCCCAAAAGCACAGCAGTTTAAACCACTGCGCCACCTGCAGTCCCAGTTATATCTTATAAAGATATAATTGATTGTAATTTCAGTGAGGAATGGAAGAGATAACTGTGCAGAGGGCATTAAACATGTCCCTCATACCTTTAAAATGTCTTTCAGTTTAAAAAATAATAGCAGCAACATAACTTTTAGATGTTGTTTTGGCATAGCAAAGGCTGGGTGATGATGCGCAGGATGCATCTCAAGGCTTTATAATGGCAATGCTGGGTAACCTGCTGCAGATGCTCTGGCTGGCAGACGCGTGCAGGAACAACCTGCAGCCCAGGTGTTGGCATTATTCATTCAGTTGTGCTGGTGCATTTCTCAGGGGCTTTATTCCCACTGTAACAGGTGCAGAATAAAAGATGCGAAGCTGTGCTCAAGCGTTTGCAGTGTCAAGTGAACAAGCGGCAAGCCAATAGAAGACGGTGGTGCTGGAACATTTAACAGGTGGAAGGGAAGGCCGTGCAGCTGAGGAAGCCCCTTGGAGTACTTGCTTAATAGGCTCATTATAAGATACGGCCCATTCTCTCTATGCACCAAGCCTTTAAGTGAATCTCAAATTTAATAACCTAATAATTGTTCGTGAAGCTTTTCCGTTTCCTGTCTGTATTTTCTGTATTTTCCCTGGTTATATTCACAGTTTAGTAACATAAAAAGTGAATTTGCAATGCATAAACTTGGCGTGGGTGGAAACAGAAGTGAATGCAGCTAGTTGCTCATTGCCTGATACATCGCTATGAAATATCACTGTGTTCTTTGTTTTTAGCCTCTCAAATATGTTCAGAGAATTCCTCAGATAGAGATGGTTCTGGAATTGTTAAGTGACCTATAAAATATACCTAGTCTGAATCTGGAGAGTTCCAAAAGCAAGCATTTAATTTATTGGAACAGACAGAAAGCTCAGATGGAAGGGTGTCTCCATGGTAAACAAGACTCATTGTGCCATTGAAAGAGGTAGCCCTTAACCCTTGAAATCTAGACTTAATTTTTAGAGACAGTATTTTGACTACAATGATATTTTAAGTCATAACCTCTCTGCAGCACAATTAAAAGGCACAATAAACCATGAGTGGGCCTGAACAGAAACACCACATTCTAATAATTAATACATTAAACGGTTATTTCTTGGTTTTACTATCTTGTTATTGACATCAGAATTCACAAATGGAAGTTTGTTGATTTTTTGTATTTTTGCCTTCATGTTCTGTAATAACAGCATTTGTTTAGAAAACCATTTGCCTTCTATTTTACACACTTAGGCAAAGACATTTCCGTCCAACAGTACAGTTTCACATTGTAAGTTTCAGGCTGATTATTTATATAAATATAACTCTAACTCTCCCCCCTCCCCCCCTCCCCCCTATATATATATAAAAAAATATTTATATGCCGCCCCTTGCAGCAGCCGGCCCTTGCAGAAGCCGGACTGAAATGGGTCCAGATAATATGGACCCATTTCAGTGGGTCCATATTATATGCCGCCCCTTGCAGAAGCCGGACTGAAATGGGTCCAGATAATCAGTTTCCTCCAAGAGTGCCTGGAGTTGTCCTGCCACCACCCGCTCCAGCACCTTACCCAGAAACGGGATGTTGGCCACCGGTCTATAGTTGGTGACCACCTCTGGATCCAGGGAAGCCTTCTTTAGGACTGGCCGGACTACTGCCTCCTTTAAGGGGGCTGGCACCCGGCCGTCTCTCAAAGAGGCGTTGACCACCTCCAAGATCCAGGGCTCAATCCCGTCCTTGGTGCTCTTTAATAGGCAAGATGGGCACGGGTCCAGTAAACAGGTGGTTGAGCGTACCGATCCAAGCACCTTGTCCACATCATCGGGCCGCAAAAACTGAAAGTCATCCAATAACGAGGGACAAGCAGGCACGGTTGGTCCCTCCCCAAAAGAATCTGTATCAAGAGTGGAGTCCAGCTCGTGATGAATCAGAGCAACTTTCTCCTGGAAATGCGTGGCGAACTCGTCACAGCGGGCTTTCGAGGGTGGCACCAGATCTTTGTCGGGGCCAGGTTTAATCAGCCCCTGCGCCACCCGAAAAATCTCCGCCGGACGGCATTTATATATATATAAAACACTATATATATATATAGAGAGAGATAAAACACTATAAATATATATAGATAAAACACTATAAATATATATAGATAAAACACTATATATATATAGTGTTTATATATATATATATATATATATATATATATATAGAGAGAGAGAGAGAGAGAGAGAGAGAGAGAGAGAGAGAGAGAGTGTTGCTTGTTTAATGAAATGCCCAGAGGTGGTTAGACTAACAAGGCAACTAAATTTAAAGCTAATAAGCATCCTGTTGTACTTTATGCCAATTTAGGAAGTAATTAGCTACAGCAGTGACCAAGAAGCCAGATGTTTCTGCAATCAGTTGGATAGTCCAGGGGGAAGAGCAACGCAGTGGGGAAGGCTCGAGGCTCCTTCCTGGGGAGGCGGGTGTGTCGTCTCCACAGGGCAACCCTCACTTTTTGGGGTCCTGCCAGCGCCAGTAGTGTTTGCCGGCCCATTTGCTTCAAGGGACAAGCCTATAACCGGACCCTGTTTGCAGTCTTCCAGGGCCAAGCCCCTCCATAGCCCCATATGGCTGCCACATAGGGCTGGACCGAACAGACCTTGTCTGGGGAAGCTGTTCGGCGCGATGCCCGAGGTTGTGCCTGGGCTCACGTGGCATCCCGCTGGTGGTGCCGCGCTGCCAAGCCATCTCCCGCTCCCGGTGACCCTAGGAGTGACGCCCTCCGAGGCGCCCTCCCCTGCCTGCCCTTGTAAACGCCACGCCCCCGAACGCACTGTGGCCGAGATTCCTGAGGGGTTCCCCGTGGACCCTGGCTTGAGTGGAAGCGAGGCCAAGCTCCTGCACTTGCCTGCCTCCCCAACCCCAGATCAGCTTGACCATGCCTCAGCTTGTCCTCTGGGTTCGGACAGTACACGAAGCCATGATGGGTTTATTAAACCCAGCCGCAAACCATGGTTACTTAGGGCGGTCTGTAAGCCGTGCCGGGAGCGTGTCAGTCACCTCCGAGGAAACGTGGGCTGCCAAATCCTTGGAGCCGCTCCTTCAGCCCCACTGAAAGAACTACTCCACCTCCTTCCACCCCTTTCTTGCCGTGTGCCTTGCCTTGTTTCACTGAGCGTGTACAAGCTGTTGTAGGTGGATTTTTGGTTGACCAGCAGCCTGAACGAACGAACGAACGAACGAACAAACAGATGAACGCAAGGAGCTGCCCTGCCATCCTAAGTGGAATATGAGACAGGAAAAGCTTCAAGAAAGACAACAGAACAACAGTGGGATGTAGCTGATAGGCAATTAACATTTCCAAGACTACAAAGACACACATCGCAATTTGAAATGGAGAAAAGGCGGCTCAATGGAGGAAATCAAAGCTGGCTCATTACCTCTCTTAATGAAGCTTGTGCTCTTGCCCTTGTGACCTCCAATTCGCAGCGGCTGGAACTAATGTTAGGGAGGGGGTGGCGAGTGTGCTGCCTTTTCATTCTGTCTGTCTGTCTGTCTGTCTGTCTGTGTGTCGATACCGTTGCGCGAGTCTCCTTAGAGCGACCTCCCTTGCATCGGCAGTCAGGCGGCCAGTGCCCCTTCCTCCTGGACAGTCCTGCATTAAGGGAACGCCTGGAGGGAGTGGTAAGAAAGCATAGGAGGGCCATCAGAAATGGAAGACGGGCAAGGGGGGGTCCAGACCCCTCCTGCAAACGGGTGTGGATAGGGCAGGCCAGAAAAGGGCAGAGGGAAGGACTTTCCCAGTCTTCTGCGTGTCAAACACCGTTCATTTCCTTGGGATGTCTCTCTGCCCCATGCTTAGAATAAGTCCTAGGGGCTGCTGATCAGGAAGGTATTGCACCTTCTCTTTGCAGCTGTGTCTTCTATTTTCGTTTTTATATACCAGCAATTCCCATAGGCTCTGGGTGGCCTATAAGAAATTAAAACCAATGGCATCCAATGCATGCCATGATCTCTCTCAACAGCTTCACGTAGTTGATTGACAGCGCTAGAGGCCGAACAAGGCCTGTGGCACATCGGGGACCGGTCTGCAGTTGTTAAGGCCCAGGAGGTTCGGCGTAGGTTTCCTGAGCAGGGGCCGCACCAGAGGCTCGCTCTGGCGGGTAGGAGCCCCTCCCTCTCTGAAGGAGGCACTGATGGTAAGGCATGGCACCTCCCCCGGTGCTCCCAGCCCTGGGCTGCCGGCTAAGATGGGCACGAATGGAGTGGGCAGGTGGGTTTCTCCCCCGGCCAAGCAGCTGCCAGCATCATCGGGACTTGCAAACCGAAACTGACCCAGCCCGACCCCCTTTGCAGGGCCGCTGTACCCCTCGGCCTTAGTCTCCACCTCCACAGGCACATCAAGCTCGGCTCTTGACAGGGAAATTTTATCTGCAGAATGGCTCCTGAAAGTAAGCAAGTGAGCGCATGCAAGAAAGGTTGGGGGCGTGGGGGCTTGAGACAACCCCCGTAATGCCCTAAATGCTGGCTGTGAAATTGCAGCCACGGAGGATCCCAACTTGGCTGCTCGTGTCGCCACCCCATAGGAGTGGAGAGGCTCCCTGGAACGAGCTTTGGCAGAGCCGAGGTCCGATTCCTACCATTCCAACGACAACTTCTCTCATGGTCCCCCCTCCCATTTCATTCACGGGATCTCCTCTGAGGCAGCCAAGGGATTGCTGTACTCGGCCCACCCTGGTAGGTCCCTGGTTAAACTTGGTGTACCTTCTGAATCTTTTAGTGAGATGGGGTGAACGAAGATGCTCAGTAGGATTTCTGCCGAGGTCTCTGTCATTCACGAGGTGTGGCTGCGCCAGTATTTTTCCTCCCCAAAACTCAGTTGCTGCGCACTGATGAACACGTCAACCACCACAGAGCACTTTCTCCTGTGGTTATGATGCCTTTGGGTGCCGGAGGCTAACAAATCATTTTGTACATTTGGAAATAGCCAGAACTTGAGGGCTCACATGTTTTTTATCATTTGTATTTACTGTGCCCCCTTCTTGGATCACTGCCTTGTCGTGGCGAAGGGGCTTGCGTAGCTCGATGAAGGTATGAGCTCTGCCGTGCAGGGTCACCCAAGACGGACAGGTCATAGCAGAGAGCTCGGCAAAATGTGATCCACTGGAGAAGGAAATGGCAACCCACTCCAATACCCTTGCCATGAAAACCCCATGGACAGTACCAAAAGGCAAAAAGATACGATGCCGGAAGATGAGTCCCTCAGGTTGGAAGGTGTCCCAATAAGCTACTGGGGAAGAGCAGAGGGCTAGTACTAGTAGCGCCAGAAAGAATGAAGCGACTGGGTCAAAGCCGAAAGGACACTCGGTTGCAGATGTATCTGGTAGTGAAAGGAGAGTCCAATGCTGCAAAGATCTATACTCCATAGGAACCTAGAATGTAAGATCCATGAATCAAGGCAAGCTGGATGTGGTCAAACAAGCGATGACAAGACTGAGCATCAACATCTTAGGAATCAGTGAACTAAAATGAACAGGAATGGGTGAATTTAGTTCAGATGACCATCAGGTATACTACTGCGGGCAAGAATCCCTCAGAAGAAACGGAGTAGCCTTCATAGTCAATAAAAGAGTAGGAAAAGCAGTACTGGGATACAATCTCCAAAATGACAGAATGATCTCAGTTCGAATCCAAGGCAAACCATTCAACATCACAGTAGTCCAAGTCTATGCCCCAACCACTGGTGCTGAAGAGGCTGAAGTTGACCAGTTCTATGAAGGCCTACAACACCTAGAATTAACCCCAAAAAATGATGTCCTTATCATCATGGGGGATTGGAATGCTAAAGTAGGAAGCCAAAGGATAACCAGAATAACAGGCAAGTTTGGCCTTGGAGTACAAAATGAAGCAGGGCACAAGCTGGTAGAATTTTGTCAAGAGAATACGATGGTCATAGCAAACACTCTTTTCCAACAACCCAGGAGATGACTCTACACATGGACATCACCAGACAGTCAACACAGAAATCAGATTGACTATGTGCTCTGCAGCCAAAGATGGAGAAGTTCTATACAGTCAGTGAAAACTAGACCAGGAGCTGACTGTGGCTCAGATCATGAGCTTCTGGTTGCAAAATTTAGGCTTAAATTGAAGAAAGTAGGGAAAAGCACTAGGCCACTCAGGTATGACCTAAATCATATCCCTGATGAATATACAGTAGAGGTGACAAACAGATTAAAGGGATTAGATCTGATAGACAGAGTGCCTGAAGAACTATGGACGGAGGTTTCGCAACATTGTACAAGAGGCAGCAACTAAAACCATCCCAAAGAAAAAGAAATGCAAGAAAGCAAAATGGCTGTCTGAGGAAGCTTTACAAATAGCTGAGGAAGCTGAGGAAGGGAAGTGAAAGGCAAGGGAGAAAGGGAAAGATACACCCAACTGAATGCAGAATTGCAGAGAACAGCTAGAAGAGATAAGAATGCCTTCTTAAATGAACAGTGCAAAGAAATAGAAGAAAACAATAGAATAGGGAGGACCAGAGATCTCTTCAAGTAAATTGGAGATATGACCAAAGCGTTTCATGCAAGGATGGGCATTATAAAGAACCAAAATAGCAGGGACCTAACAGAGGCAGAAGAGATTAAGAAGAGGTGGCAAGATTACACAGAAGAACTATACAAGAAAGAGCTTAACGTCCCTGACAACCACGATGGGGTGGTCACTGACCTCGAGCCAGACATCCTGGAATGTGAAGTCAAATGGGCCTTAGGAAGTCTGAGCAACAACAAAGCTAGTGGAGGTGACAGCATTCCAGCTGAGCTATTCAAAATCCTGAAAGACGATGCAATAAAAGTGCTACACTCAATATGCCAGCAAACTTGGAAAACTCAGCAGTGACCACAGGATTGGAAAAGGTCAGTTTACATTCCAGTCCCAAAGAAGGGCAATGCCAAAGAATGTTCAAACTACCACACCATTGCACTCATTTCACATGCTAGCAAAGTGATGCTCAAAATCCTACAAGTTAGGCTCCAGCAGTATGTGGACCGAGAACTACCAGAAGTACAGGCAGGATTTCGAAGAGGGAGAGGAACTAGAGATCACATTGCCAACATACGCTGGATCATGGAGAAAGCCAGGGAGTTCCAGAAAAACATCTACTTCTGCTTCATTGACTATGCTAAAGCCTTTGATTGTGTGAATCACAACAAATTGTGACAAGTCCTTAAAGAGATGGGAGTGCCAGACCATCTTATTTGTCTCTTGAGAAACCTATATGCAGGTCAAGAAGCAACAGTGAGAACTGGACACGGAACCACTGATTGGTTCAAAATTGAGAAAGGAGTTCGGCAAGGCTGTATACTGTCACCCTGCCTATTTAACTTATATGCAGAGCACATCATGAGAAAGGCAGGGCTAGATGAATCACCAGTTGGAATCAAGATTGCTGGGAGAAATATCAACAACCTCAGATATGCAGATGATACCACTCTCATGGCAGAAAGTGAAGAGGAACTAAAGAGCCTCTTGAGGTGGGTGAAGGAGGAGAGCACAAAGGTTGGCTTGAAACTCAACATTAAGAAAACTAAGATCATGGCATCTGGTCCTCTCACTTCCTGGCAAATAGATGGGGAAGAAATGGAGGTAGTGACAGATTTTATTTTCCTGGGCTCCAAAATCACCGCAGACGGGGACTGCAGCCAAGAAATGAAAATACGCTTGCTCCTGGGGAGGAAAGCTATGGCAAATCTAGATAGCATAGTAAAAAGCAGGGACATCACCCTGCCAACAAAAGTGCGTATAGTCAAGGCTGTGGTTTTCCCAGTTGCAATGTATGGCTGTGAAAGCTGGACCATAAGGAAGGCTGAGCGCCAAAGGATTGAGGCCTTTGAGTTGTGGTGCTGGCAGAGACTCCTGCGAGTCCCTTGGATTGCAAGGCAATCAAACCGGTCAGTCCTAGAGGAGATCAACCCTGACTGCTCTTTAGAAGGCCAGATAGTGAAGATGAAACTCAAATACTTTGGAGAAGGAAGGACTCCCTGGAGAAGAGCCTGATGCTGGGAACAATAGATGGCAAAAGAAGAAGGGGACGGCAGAGGATGAGGTGGCTGGATGGAGTCACTGAGGCGGTTGGTGTGAGCTTGAGTGGACTCTGGGGGATGGTGGAGGACAGGAGGGCCTGGAGGAATGTTGTCCATGGGGTCAGGATGGGCGGACACGACTTCGCAACTAACAACAACAACAACATTTACTGTGCAACTGTTTCAGGTGGATTATTTCAAAAACCCAGGTAACTCCATCCTGCTGTGTAGGAATGCAGGTTTAAAAATGAATTGTAAGGTTAGTAGCCACTGTGCAGATCTGTGGGCACCCAGTGAACATGAGCTTTCTAACAAACCTCAACTTTCTTGGCTGCTCAGCCCCTTAGTCGCTGTGCAGAGGAGAGGCTGTGCTTTCCTAGTAACCCTAAGGAGAACCCCTTCTCTTGAAAAGGAGCTTTTTAGGGGGCCCAGTCCTGCTGTGCCTTTATTCCCCTTCTTTCTTCATTGAACTGTAGGATTTTTGTACATTCTATGCGGGGTGGACAGAGAATGTAGGGGAAATGCTGCAAAACCAATCCTTTTTAGAAGCCTAAAAAGGTGCTTCAGCTTGCAGAGATGCCCCACAGATGTCCCAGCGCATGTGCAAACACCAGAACACACGGTCCAAAGGATGCTTGCAGCAGCATCTCAAGAAGCAAAATGAAAATAGGATGCAAGGACAGCTGGGAAGACTATGGAGCATTTAATTCTTGCAGGGTTCATACACCAGGAACATCGTGAAGTACAGCTGTGAATTCATTCAGTGCATACACAGTACACAGATGCATGTAAATGCACGTGTGTGCACACACACAAAGATGAAGCCAGTGGAAGGTTCCAACTCAGTGCAAATACTTCTGGAGAAAAGCTTCATCAGGACGGCAGTGCGAGAGAAAAGGCTTCGATTTCCTGCCCCCTTTGGGTGCAGTCTCAAAAACGATGCAGCCCAAAAACGATGCAGTTATTGCATTTCTTAAATAATTGTGCACATTGCATGAAAAAGAGGCAGTTAAGTTTGTGTCTAATTTCGCCTGAATGTGGAAAAAGGGGCTTAGAGATGCTTTTGCTATTGGGTACTATAGAAATTAAATGAACAGATAAATAAAATAATATTTTTGCAAAGGAGAAGAAAGACCACTAGAGGGTAGCATTCACCACCTTATAAAAGAGTGACACAGCAGTGCCTCAGCTCACGGACTTAATCAGTTCCAGGACTCTGGTCATGACCCAAATTAGTCATGAGCCGAGTCAATTTCCCCATAAGGGTCAATGGAAATAAGGTCAATCTGTTCTGCAACTATTTTTTTTACTCACAAAAATTTGAAGCAAAGTGACAACAACAAAGATCACGGCCATCTCCCCCCCACCCCGCACGACCGCGATCGTGCCTGTGCCCGTGCAGGGAAGGCGGGCAGCTCGTGATGGTCACCTGAGGCAGAGATTGCGAACTGCGGCAACATTTTTATGAAATTTCTGTTCGCAACCCGATTTGGTCGTGAAATGAAGCATTCGTGAGCTGAGGTACCACTGTACTTAGAAACTACAGGAGAATACTAAAATCCAGAGAGTTTGTTTTATTATATTTGTTTGTTCATAGGCACAAACCAATCAGAAGAGCTGGTTCAATGCAGCTGGGAAGGTCAGTCGGTGCAAATCTAACCAAATGTCCCTTTTCAGGGCCATTTGTGATACCTTTCCTGGCTGTGCCTTAAAACCTGAGTTGTTGTTGTTGTTGTTGAAGTCTGGCTCTGGAAGAGTTTTCTCAGTCAACAGAAATGACCCATAGTACCTTTTCCACGGTTAATCAAAACCGCGGCATGAGAAAACAGTATTTACTTGCTCCTGCTTTCTTTTATTTTATTTCTACCAAGGGAAAAGGCAGTCCAGGTTACCCTCTGAGTACTGTTTTCCTTGCATTCAGAAGGAAGGTGTTTTGGGGCTAGGGTCAATTTGCAGTGGGGAGAGGCGTGAGTACCTGCATGTGCTCAGAGAGGAGTGCTTGTGTTGCCGCTGGTGCCACAGCCGGCTCTTCATTGGTAGGAGGGGACAGGCTCTTGGGCAGCGCCAGCTTGCGCCTTGCTGTCGAGAGCACTGAGCCCAAGACTGCTTTTGTCAGGTCGATGCGGGGAAATCGCAGGCCTTGCTGAGCTGCTTCCGATTTCAGGCTCTCCTAGCCGCAAAGTAAAGAGCGGTGCATCCGCCTGCTTATGCTTTTGCAGCTTGATGGGTTCTTAGGACCGGCAGAGGAATCATTGGCCGCTCGTTCTGTTCCAGAGATCGCCAGCTTGGCACACGGTCTCTCAATGCAAAGCGTCCTCCGGTTTCCCTCACTGTTGATGCCGGTGGAAGCAGGAGCGAGCCGTTCCGGGATAAGGAAGGACACACGCACCAGCGTGAGCACCCAGCACCTCGTGTGGAGCTCGTACCGTCCAACACCGTTCTGCTCACAGGACTGAATGCCCTGCACGCAACTCTTCCCGGCACACAAGACAAGCGTGGTAGGGGAAAGTTAGAGGAGGAGGCATTGCCCCAGTGTGCTACTTTTCTAGAGTAGCGTGCATGCAGGAATTTTCTGGGGGTGTTGTGATCGGGCGGGCAGGTACCCAGTTCTGAGCGTCCCACCTCTGCTGGTGGAACCCTGGGGCGTGTTTGCTAGCACACCGAAATCTAGACCAAGGACAAGGAAGCAAAACGTGAGGTGTCTTCTGGAGGATTGCGGAACACGCACACGCAGCTGAGCAGCCTGGCCCAAAGGCAGTGCCCTGAAGAAGCTTTGGATTTCTCCAAAAGTTGTAGCACATCGAGTCCCACAGAGCAAGTATGCCAGGATCTGTTCCTACAATATGCAGAGTAGAAAGGACTTAGTCCGTCACCTGATGCTTCTCCCAGGCTGCAGAATCCCCTGTGGGAAAAGTCCTCCCATGTCATATACGAATGAGCACCTGCTGTAGTTGTGTGGCATTCCCGGGGCCTGCTTGCCGAGTGGATTTGGAAGAAAAGGAGAAGGAAATCAAATGCCCATGGAGACTAGAACAAAACCTGTGGGTGGAAGTAAACACATTTAATTCAGAAGCAAATGCAAAGCCATTCATTTGTATTCAGCACTAGGCCTTCTAGATTTGACTGCAGCAGAAGGAAATTCTATTCGTTCTATTCAGTATCAGCTGATACCTTTTAACTTTCAAACTGTCACCAAGTTTTGGTGGGATGGAAGGCTGAATCAAGGCTGCAGACTCGTGCATGCTACAAACCCAGACTTGCGTGACTGGTCCTAACTCTTGGAACTGTCAGTTTTGCTTTGCATGCACTTTGAAGCTATGTGGCACTTACTGAGAGCAAAGTACATGGAAAACTGACAGCTCTGCAACAGTCTAATTGCTACCCGCTTCCTAAACCTCAGCTATTTTAGAGCATTGCCCTTGAGAATATGTACTATTGGTGCATTCCAGAAGCAGTGTAGGAACCTCGTCCTAAACATACCTGCTGCCTGGTAACACATTAGAATTCCAGGCTGGATTTGAGAAGGTGTATGTATTAGCGGATGCAGACTTTTCGGTAATAAATTGTCACATAATTGAGCTGTGAAGCATATGTGAAAACACCTGGAGTCTGAAGAGGTATTCTGCCGAATCCACTTCAGGCTCTGCCACCTTGTTCTGCTGCATACCTAGGCCAGGTGCATTTTCTGGTCCACATGGGAGTTCAAGATACTCCTACTCTCCGAAATGCTTCCGGGTGGAGGGCCTCCAGCTCCATCGGGGAAATGCACGCTGCAGCTCTCCCATCTTTTCCTCCTCAATGGATCTTCTGTGAAGAGAGAAAAGACAGAAGAAGACCTGGGCGGGTTGCAAGAGAAGGTGATGCCCTTACTTTTCCAGGAGTGAAGCAGGGCAACGGTATGATCAAAACCTTTTCTGGAAGCACCTTTGCGGAACCGAAAGAAATGCTGTTTTGACTGCTTTTGCTTAATACTTGGATTTACCCCATCGCTCTTCCTCTGGCTGCTTCTGGCAACCCGTGTTCTGCACCTTGCACCTGCCTGCATTTGGTTGCTCACTGATGAAACGCCCAGGCTTTGTTGTCAAATCCTTGCAGTCTAGCGCATTTGTGGTTGTTTGTGGTAGGCTTCTCAAGTGTGCTTCCACCTTATTTTTGGTGAGAGTTTCTTGCTTTTTTTTTTTTATAAGTGATGAACCAAGTTTGCCACACTAGTGATAACAAGCAAAACTCTGCTGCGGCCCTTCAGGGCACTGGCCCTTATTCCCAAACTTCCTGCTTGCACATTCACAACGCGTTTTATGTCAGCCCACTCAGTGTGGCTGAAGGTGAATGGCCCCTTAATTTATCCGGTTTATCTGCTTGTTTGCCCTTTTTGGGGGCAGCAGGGCTATTTCATTAAGCAGGGCAGCAGGGCTATTTTTAAGCTGGGGGTATAGCTCAGTGGTAGAGCATTTGACTGCAGATCAAGAGGTCCCTGGTTCAAATCCAGGTGCCCCCTCTTTTTCTTCACAAGGCTAAGGCTGATTATGAGCTGAGACTTGCCAAGAATATCAAGAGCAACAAAAAGTGCTTCTTTCAGCATGTAAATAGGAAAAGGAAGGGGAGACAAGTGGTGGGACCACTAAATAAGGAGGAAGGAGATCCAGTGACTGACATGAGGGAACAGGCACAGATGCTAAATGACTATTTTGCCTCTGTGTTCTCCCCAGGACGGGGGATATCCGTATAGGAGATTAGATGAGGCTGGGGACTTAGGGGCAGAGATTAGAGTCACCCCCCTTGAAGTCGAGGGGCTCCTCAGGGCATTGGACATTACAAAGGTGCCAGGCCCTGATGGGTTACACCCGAGAGTACTTAGAGAGTTGGCAGGGGTTCTCTCACGCCCGCTGGCCTCCATTTTTGAGGCCTCGTGGAGAACGGGTGAAGTTCCAGAGGACTGGAGGGTGGCATCGGTGGTCCCAATTTTCAAAAAGGGTAGTAGGAAGGACATGGGGAATTATAGACCGGTTAGCCTTACGTCCACTGTAGGAAAAACAATGGAAAGGCTCATAATAGAGAGAGATCTAGTGATGCTAGATAGGGAAGGGAGGCTGACAGCCACACAACACAGCTTCCGCAAAAACAGGTCCTGCCAGACAAACCTTGTGGGATTCTATGACAAGGTTTCAAGATGGCTAGATGGAGGGGAGGCAGTGGATGTGGTATACCTGGATTTCAGCAAGGCCTTTGACAAAGTGCCCCATGATATCCTGGTGGAGAAACTGAGGAGTTTTGGGATACACCAAAGCACTGTCCGGTGGATTAGGGCATGGTTGACTGACCGAAAGCAGAAGGTAACCATTAGCGGGGAATCGACGGGATGGCAGCCAGTGACAAGCGGGGTCCCCCAGGGCTCTGTCCTGGGGCCGATCCTGTTTAATATTTTCATTAACGACAGGGAAGAAGGGGTGAACAGTCTGCTGATCAAATTCGCAGATGACACTAAAACTGGAGCAGTGGCCACAACTGAGGAGCAGATACACCAGATCCAAAAGGATCTGGACAGACTATGGAAGTAGGCAGGAAACAACAGGATGGCATTCAATGTGGATAAGTGCAAGGTCTTGCACTTGGGGCATAAGAATAGCTGTCATAAGTACAGGTTAGGTGACAAGTGGCTGGAGAGCAGCACTTGTGACAGGGACCTCGGGGTACTGGTTGACCGCAGGCTAAACATGAGTCAGCCGTGTGATGCGGTGGTCAAGAGGGCGAATGCCACCCTTGGTTGCATAGCCAGAAGTGTGGCTTCTAGATCAAGAGAGGTATTACTACCACTCTACACGACTCTGGTGCGCCCGCAACTGGAGTATTGTGTTCAGTTTTGGGCCCCTCATTACAGAAAGGATATAGCCAGGTTGGAGTCAGTGCAGCGTAGGGCCACAAGGATGGTGGCTGGTTTGCAGGGGATGCCGTATGAGGCAAGACTGGGGGAACTGGGTCTCTTCAGCCTGGAGAAGAGGAGACTCAGAGGGGATATGTTGGCAACATACAGGTATGTGAGGGGCTGTCACATGGAGATGGGGAGAGGCCTGTTCTCCCCTGCAGAGGAAGGCAGGACGCGCTCCAATGGAGCAAAGCTCAGGGAACCCAGGTTCCATTTGGATGCCAGGAAGCACTTCCTGACAGTTAGGACCCCGAGGGTGTGGAATGGGCTTCCACGGGAGGTCGCTGAGGCCCCATCGGTGAGGGTGTTCAAAGATAGGCTGGACATGCACATGGTGGGCATGTCATGAGCGGAGCCAGCTGGTGCCGGAGGTCAGACTAGATGGCCCGGGAGGCCCCTTCTGACTCTCTCTGTTTCTATGTTTCTATGTTTCATTCTAAAGAAGCAAAAAACATGAGTAAATAATGCCAAGAAATCAATCATGAAAGACTTCACCCCGAAGCAACAGGTGCCGATGAAACACGTGGAAATCCATCACTCATCCTCACAGCTGCACTGCATTTGGCTTTGCTGGGCAGCCCTTGCCAGTGAGCAAACAGGACAGCAAGCCCATCGCCAAGTGGAAGGACTGTGCCAGAGAACCGGGTCCTCTCTTAACCCTCCGTTGACAGAAGAGTCTGCAGATCAGCCTGGCGTGGCGAACTGTGCCTTCCAGGAACACCAGAGAAATGGGGCAAGTCATGGCGCATGGCAGCATCGCAGGGAAAAAACTATGCCCTTATTGAGGCCACCCCTGGTACCAAAGCAGCATTCGTGTGATGGCACACAAGTCGTGGTCAGTAGCAGCCTGCAATGCAAAACACAGAAAGTGTGGAGTCGAACTGACCCCAGTGTTCTTAGAGTGAAAGGAGCGCGCTGTGTCATGTGTGCTTGTAACAATCACCCAGAAATCTCACAGGCTTTGCAACCATGGCGCACACGAGCTGAGCGGTCTTGGGCCATCGCTGTGTTTCATGAGTGCAGGACGGACCACGTGGCCACGTAAGTGTGCTCTTCCGCTGTTGGGTCAGTCCGCCTCCCCTCTTCTGCAGCCACTCCTCCTAGCTGCCTAGACCGGGGGTCCTCAAACATTTTCACCAGGGGGCCAGCTGAAAGGTGCCGGGCACGGGCCAGAGAGGTGGTGCCAGTGGGGCGGGCACATGCGGGCACGTGGGGAGGCAAGGCGAGGCAGGGCGGGGGCGGGGGCGTGTGCCACGGTGCAACGGCTCGCTTGCTTGGAGATCATTTTCTCCGAACGAGTCCAAAACGATCTCAAGCAAGTCGCCACCTCCCCACGCGGGGGGTGAGGCTGGTGGCAGCGGCACCCATGGCGCACGGGTGCATGTGTGGCACGTTGAGAACCTCTGAGGCGGGCCAGATAGATGGCCATGGTGGGCAGGATCCGGCCCCCGGGCCGTAGTTTGAGGCCTAGACGACAATCAAGTCCAGACAGTGGCTGTGCATAGGAAGCATCTTTTGGGAGGTTGTTTTGCTTCCGGAGAATATAGGCATTTAAACAGGCCATCTCTTTTCTACCTGAAAATAACACAGCTGGCTGTGGCTTTAATCTTTATTGTAAGCCACTCAAGTTTTGCTAAGGGGTGGCGTAGAAGTTAGTGTCTTTGTAGCATACATGGAGACAATCCAGTGGGTGCCCTGCTTCGTCTTTAGTCTTCTTAGTAATTATCTCAGGCTTGAATTTGATGTTCACCATCTGCATGCCTGGTAGAAAAAAGCAATGCTCTTTCTTTCACTAATAACTAAGAAAGGCCCAGTGTGAGATCCAAAATGTTATTTCATGGATACTTGGATTTGTAGGCAAGGAGAACGGGAGAATTTCTGGTTTCTCTCTCTCTCTCTCTCTCTCTCTCTCTCTCTCTCTCTCTTTTTGCCCTGATCTGCTGAACCATCAGGTTTTTCATATCCGGTTCCCTGACTAGTTGGTGAAAGCAATTTCTGTAGTTCACCTGAGTATCTGTAAATCTGATGTTACTTCGCCAAATAGAATTTAGCCCAGGTTGGGGTTGGAACACCCCTCAAAATGTCAGCGCAGTAACTATGAGATGTTTTGGAGGCACAATACAGCCAGACTTCGGCACCATGCTTTGTGGGTTTGGATGGCTTGTATCCCTCCGTGCTCCTTTCTCACATGAAATGGACTGACCCGGGTTCTGGGCTATGCAGAACTGGCACCGTACCTTCAACAAGCATTTGGCAGCCCCACGGTGACACCAGCGTCCTCTCTGCCTGCCTTTCACTTCTCCCCGGCAGTCCGGTTGGAGTGGAATCGACCCCCAAAGTTGTAAAAGTTCAGCTGCTGAGTGCTTACCACCTCCCCGCCAAAAAACCCCACATGGCAGTTCATACATCATCATGACTGAGGACTACAAGGAGCATGGAGGACAGCGACAGAAGTTTCACGTTTCTTCCCCCAGGGCTGTTGATGAAGAAACCTTGCCTCGCATTTCATGTGCAGCTAATTGGATAAACGCGCTTTCTTGGGTGCACCAAAGCGGCCTGGCACGAGTGTGGAAATGACTTGTGTGTGTTGGTGACTTCCGGCCACGATGTGCTCTTGCACGTACCTCACCGCAGGACGGAAGCGTCCCTTGAAGGAATAGGTGTTTTCCACTTACATATTATTATCAGCATGTTATTGCTGATGGAGGCAATCTAACGTGAACAGATTGCCTCCATCAGCCAGAGGTTTCTTCTGGTTTCTTTTTAAGGGGCAGCCAGGAGAATAATCTAGAAAAAGGTGCATGCGTTTTTCGTAGTCTTCAGCTTGCAAGAAATGGGAATAACCAGGAACTTGTTTCTGCTTGCGCGGTGAAAGCAGCACACAAGTGACATGTACACGCCCCGAGTGAGAGAGCGCATCTCTCGTAAAGAGAATGCTCATGGTTGAATTGCCAGGAAAAAGATGGATAAAGCGAAATTGTTGGTGTGTCAGCCTGTGCGTGTATGTGTATAATGAGCAAAACTTAAATCATGGCATTAAAACACTCTCTGACAAGCTGTCAAGATAACAAGCTAATTATTGCTAGCGCACGGTGTCTAAAAGCAGCTAAGTACCTTGCAGAAAAATATACATTCACAGCAACTAATCAACCTTGCAGAAAGGGAATGAGTGCAGCCATCACTGAACTACTCCAAGCTGCCGTTGATTTTGATGGACAGGGCTTCCTTACAGAAAAGCGGGCACTTCAAGGCCCGTTGTTTAAAAGCAAGAAGACGCTGGCAAAGGGAGAATGTCGGAAGGGAATTGGCTACATGCACACAACAATAAACCATCATGGGTTAATTCACCTGCGGGGCTCAGAGACTGTGCCGGCTGCCGTTCTGAAGACGCGGTCTCCCGCATGATGCAGCCCAAGCTGTCCCAGGGCTACTCAGCCCTCAGGCAACCACACAGCAACCCTCGCAGGTCCTTGGATGAATGAAGCCATTGTGGCTTCCACCATGTCAGGGGATCACCATTTGATTTTCAAGCAACTGTGTGACTTTCAAGGTAATTCTAGTGTGTTCCAGTTGGGCCAAGAATGGTCTAGATTCCACACCACATTTCCTTCTGCAGATCTTCACAAATATGGCCACTTCCAAGATGGTGGCAAGAAGAGTGGAAAGTTCACCATGACTTGAAGGAGGTGCATTTCAACTTTTAGGAAGTTGGAAGTGGCGATGACATCTCCATCGTGGGGGCATGAGCTTTGAGGTGGGAATCCATCTGATGTCCTGGGCTCAGGTCCCCAGAGCTTGGTCCCCTTTGCTGTGGCTCTGAGCCCCCGTTTCTGGTGAGTGTGCCGGGATTTGCACACACCCACCACAAAGCAAGCCCCAGGCGACCTCTGAGCAGGAGCCATCTCTCCCCCAAAGCCTGCATCCAGCAGGCTCTCTCTGTGCTGCTGGCCATGAGGCAGAAGGAGGCCCATGGACATTCCCTGTGCTTGGTTTGCGTGCTAGGACCGGGCCAAGCACACGGGGAGCCCAAGAACATTGGAGGGGTGGGTTCCTGGGAGCCGTGCCCACGCTCCACGCCTATCTGTGCCAGTTTGCTTGCCCATCTCCTGTTGGAACTGAGCCAGAAATGGACCCATTGCTGCCCGCAGGGTGTTGCTTACAGAGGGTAAGCAAGTGAGGGATTCTTTTGGCATGGGCAACAGTGCACAAAGCATCCTTGCATCTTTGCCTCACTCCATGCAGACCTGACTTCTGCAAGGCCTACATGCTTCACCAGTGTAACAAAGTTCCACGGGAGACGAGTCCTGTTCCTGGCTCCTCTTGTGGGCTCCACCAGACCAGGCGGCTTCTGCTC
Organism: Varanus salvator macromaculatus; assembly: GCA_023646645.1. NCBI lineage: Eukaryota > Metazoa > Chordata > Lepidosauria > Squamata > Varanidae > Varanus > Varanus salvator. Next base: position 7,853,710 of record JAIXND010000690.1, on the reverse strand, counting down.
CGTTTCTGGTAAGTGCCTGCAAATCTCTCTGCATCTGTTGAATGGGTTCAGCGATGGGGGGGGGGGGGGGCTTATGCCAGGAAATTGCCTATCTCATCATTCAGCTGTGAAGCAATCCTCTTCTAATAAAAATGATTCAGCCCTGCTATTTCTTTAGATCTATCCTTGCCCTCCCGCTTAGTTTCACATTAAAAATTAAGTTTGCATTCAGATATATGTCTCTTCCTTGGGAATACTTTCTCAGTTCTATAAATTAGCAGGATGATAATATATGTTCAGGGTCTGTTTGATATATACATAGTGCATATATGTGTGATATATATTAAATATCATAGCTTTGCATAGCTCCCTGCAGTTCCGCCTCCCTTTTAAAAATGCCTTCTCCATTGGACCTGGCCTCCTCTTAACCTCGGCCCTCCCCATGTTTTTTAAAGCATGCGAATGACGGGCAAACAAGAAGGACCGTGTGCGCTCAGACATCCCGTGGCACTTTTCTCGTTTGACAGCGACAGTGCAAGAGGGTGAGACAGGCAAGCGAGTACGATGGGGCTGGCAGCTCCAGTGCTTGGCAGCCGGCTGTTCTTTCCCTCCGGAGCACAAGGAGTTAACACACACACCTTAAGCAGTGAATTAGTTTGTATGCTGTGCCCTTTACACAGATGTCCTTGAGGTGCTCGGTGTAATTTGTGTCAGTGCGGTTCTGTTGTCACCGCACAAACCAAGGCGGTGACACCTAACTCTGCCAGCCAGAGGAAAAAGCCACCCGGAGAGGGAGCCAAGCCGGTGTCACTTGAATGAGACAGTCTCCTGGCGTGGAAGTGGCTTCCGTTGCGTAGGGATGTGCACGCGCTCACAATAATGCTGGAAGTGTGTGTCTCCTTATGTTTCAATCCTGCTATACTGCCGAAATCAGACACACATGCAGACCAAAATTGGGAACACAGAATGTAAATCCAGTTGTCCATCACCAACAAGCCATCACATAACCATAAAACGGAGCCCATTATAGACTCGGAAAAAGGATTGCATGTTGTGTAAATATTTAAATGGAGAGAAGGCAAGTGAATCCAAGGCTGCTGCAGAGAAACGCGGGTTGTGTACCTCCCTTCCTCCCTCAACTGTGGTGCCATCTAGTCCACAGAACCTGCCAGAAAATGATTCGGAACAATTGGGAACGTTATTTCACACCCCAGTAAAACAGCGTCACACCCAGCTGTACCCCAGATGTTCCACCCCCTCCTGTCCAGTGGCAGTCGAACTTTTCCCTGTGGAATGCGGCCAGCCTTCCCGGAAAGCTCCTCTCTCTCTCTCATCCATAATTTAAGAGATGATTTACACTGTAACGAAGCCAACAGAATCCGGAGCATCTTTTGCCATGCTTAGCTGCTAATGAAACCTTCACTTTTTCTGGTTGCCTTAATGCACTCAGCTCCACAAGCTGAGAAAGAACAAAGAGTCTTGCGGCCCTGCAAAGGCCAACGCATTCACTCTGGCGAATGCTTGCACGCTGGGGAAGGGCAAGGAAGATGTGCAGCACGGTGTCAGGAGGAACTAGGATGCAAGAAGCGCGGACAGCGAGAATGAGCTTATCAGTTGCCACTCGCCACCCACAAAATGTTAGTGGGTGCCAGAGACGGCACTGTCGGTCCCTGCTGGGCCAAGCTGAAGCAAACCCTCCCCTCGCTTGGTGAGGAGGGCCGTGGCAGCAGAAGCGAATGCCACAATGGTTGCATAAGCTTTCACGGTGCCACGGTATCTTTACTAACACCGGCTAATGCCGACCCTGCCCTGCAAGGCAATCCAGAGCAGACCTTGCAGAATAGGGCCTCCTGTGGTATCGCTTCAGGCAAAAGCTACAGCCAGGAGGCCCCGTCTCTCGTGGGGTCCCTGCTCTATTAATTTAGGGCTACAAGTGGCGCCCCAATTGGCTCAGTGCCTCACTGGGCCTCAGCATCTTCCTAATCGGTTCTGGAACGTCGTCCGTCCCGCCTCGGAATTGGAGTGCAGTGTTACCGCTGGACAAGCTGCGGATGTGGGAGCTGAAGGGATGCATGGAATTAATCGATCTGGCTGCTGAGAAGCAGTGTTCTCTGGGCAGCTTGTGTGGGAGAGGGGCCATCTCTGAAGGCCGCCATTCCGGGGAATGGGCTCGTCAGGACCACCCAGGGAAGAGCTGCTCCTAGGCGACTTGCCCCACGGTGGGGCCTGCCATTTTTGGGGGTCTGGGGCCCTGGCCTGGGAGGGGGGGGCCCTTGCACCCGGTGCTTTGCCTTTGCCCTCTGGCTCCATCTCGGTGAGGGGCTTCGCCCGCAAAGGGGCATGTGGCCAGGGCAGAGGGAGGCACCTGATGCCAGGAGGGGCCCCGGGCAGAGCGAGGGGAGGGGAGGGGCTGATGCACGGGGGGGGGGCCCGGGCTGGGAAGGGCAGGGGGCGCTCGGCCGGAGGCTCCCGCGCCCCCCGGGGCACGCCCTGTGCGGGCGCGGTCGGGCGCGGTCCTGCGGGGAGGGGCGCGACCCCCGCACGCCCCCGCCCCCGGGGGCTCGGGGGGCGCCGCGCACCTGCGGCGCTCGCGCTCTGCGCCTGGCCCGCGCGCGGAATTTCGCCCCGGTCCCTTGCAGCCCGCCCGCCCGCCGCGGCTCCGCTCCTCCTTCTCCGGCTCGCTCGCTCGCTCGCTCGCTCGCCTGCCTCGCCTCGCCTGCGCCCAGCCCGCGTCCCTCCGCCCGCCCGCCTGCCCGCACGCGCGGCGCTCGGAGCCCGGAGCCCGGAGCCGGCGGGCTGCTCTCCCCGCCGCCGCCGCCGCCGCCCCGCGCCCGTCCCCGCGCCCCGGCTTGGGCGCCGCGTCTCGCCCGCGCCCCGGCGCGCAGGTAGGAGCCAGCGAGGGAGGCACCGCGCCGCGGCGGCCGCAGAACCGGGGGCGAGCGCCGGCTCGGCGGCAGCGCGTCCCGCGTCCGGCCGGCTGCGGGCGGCAGGGAGGGCGCGGGGACGGGGGGACGGAGGGAGGGCGCGCGGCGCGGCGAGGCCGGCCGGGCGAGGCGAGGCGAGGCGAGGCGCGCTGGGGAAGGCGCGGCGGTGGCCGGCGCGGCGCGGCGGGGGGCCGGGGGCGGGCGCAGGCCGGGCGCGCCCCGGCGCCGGGACGCGGGGCAGGGGAGATGCGCGGCGCCGGCGCTGCGCCCGGGCGCCCGCGGCTGGGGGGGGGGCGGGCGCGCCGCTGCCGCCGCCCCCTCGCGGCTGGCTCGCTCTCGCCGCGCCCGCAGCAGCGCCCGCCCGGCCTCCGTGCGCGCCGGGGCTGCCAGGGGCGTGCAAAAGTTTCTTCCTCGGCCCCGCGGGGCCGCGCGCCGCCGCCTGCCCGTGCGCGGCCGGGGCGTCCCGGCCAGCCCCGCGCTCCGAGGAGGCGCCGGCGCGGCTCTGCGCTCGCGTGGGTTGCGCGGGCCCCGCGGCGAGCGGCCCGGGTGGGAAAGTTTCCCCGCGCGGCCGGGGGGTGGGGGCGGCGCGCGCAGGTGTCCCGGGACCTGCGCGGGGAGGGCGCGCGGGGGATGCGCCGCGCAGCGCCGCCTGCAAAGGGTCTCGGCCCCGCCGCCTCCCTCCGGGAAGCACCCCGGCCGTCGGGATGCGCCGCGCCGCCCGCCGTGCGGAAGGGCGCGCTGCCAGGTGGGGCCGGGCCGGCTGCTCCGCGGGCTCCTTGGCGCTTGCGGGAGGGGCTGGTATCGCGCCCCCCCCCCCCAGCGCTTTTGCCCATTTCTTGTTTTATGTCCTGCGCGCGCCTTCCAGCAGCGGAGCCTCTCCGGGCGGCCAGCGCTTGGCATTAGTGGCCGCTTTGCACAGGCTGCGCTCGGTTGTGCCTCCGTGCCATGCCGGGAAGGGGAGCCGAACCTCCCCCCCCCAGTGGAACCGGAACCCGCAAAGGGCTGATGGGGGGTTAGCTTTGGCCCCTTTTTATGTGGAAGGCTGCCCACGGGGTAGCTGTGGACCGCTTTGAGGAGAACAGGCAGCTCTGCCTGGGGGAGGCCCGGCTAGCTGCTTTTCTGTGCTTCTTGAAGAAAGTAGTTTGTGTTCAGAGTAGGGCTGTGAAGGATTCTGCTTTGTGCCGGAAGTGCTTGGTGGGCTTGTTGTTCTTTGATAAGATCGCAACATTGAATCCAAAGTGCCAAGTATTCATAAGAGGGGAACACTCTGAAATTGCAGGAAATGTGTCTGGTAGGAACTCCAGAAATGTTGTCTTTTTCTCTTTGAGGCTGTGCCTTTTATGGTAGTTTGTGGGTGATGCAGGGTGGGGGTGGGTGCGGCTGGGAAAGATGCTCCAGAGCATGCTGGGAAGACCCTTGGCATGGGTGCCGGAGAACACAGTTTGCATGTTGATGGCCCCATGCTAATTAAAAGCTTACCAGGTAAGTGGAAGGAACCTTGACAGAGTTTTGGCATGATGCACCCTTCTCAGGTACACGATGCCGGACCAGGCCAGCTTTTTGCAGCATTATACTCTAAAAGTGAGTACAGCCACACCCCACCTGTTAGTCCAGGATGTTTGGACTACTGGTCCCATCGCTTGGATGCAGGCAGCTCCCTAGCTGGCATTAATGGGGCTGCCTGTATCCCCAGGTCAGGCAGGCAGACGAAGCGTCTTGCTATGGTGAAGAGCAAAGTTCACATCCCTTTGATTTCCTCACTTTATAATGATACATGAAGCCGGGGCCCCTCCCCGTGTGAGCCGGGCTGCTGATCTGAAGCATTTTCGCTGATTGAAGGCACACACCTGTGCGTGTTCCGATGGAACTCGTTCACCGGCACGCTGCCCGTTCAGTTCAGTCTCTCGGCTGCTTAAATGACCTGCACGCACCTTCTTTGCAGCGAGCCCCACAGGGTGCTGCCAAATGGAACTGTCGGCCCCCCAGGAAGCCGGGGAGCGTCATAAAAGAACGCCGAGTGCATAAATGCTCACAACTGGCACACATGTGCAAGGTTCAAAATAAAAAGGATACCCCCCCCCCATTGCAAGCAGATGCACCAGAAGCATCAGTCAGACTGAGCAGCATCTGGCTCCCCACAGGGGCCAACCTCATGTCCCCCGAAGCCAGTAAGGAAGCCATGAGGTCGGGTCCCTTTCCACAGATCTCCTTCAACCGCTGGGAGTTCCGATTCCCCCTTGATTTCTTCTCCACGTCCGTCTCCACACGTTGCAGAAGCAGCTGCCAAGTTGCCCCCGGGCCGTGTGACCGTCCCTCCATTCAACCTGTGGGACACGGGGCGTCCTCTCGCATGCCTCTCAAGCCCCTCTTCACTCCCCCGTGCTGGCTTCAGTTAAAAAGACCTAAACGTCGTAACAAAGCAAATGACAATGTTCTCCTCGTGGAGTTGCTCTGCCATGCATTACTTTGATTGCTGTTTTCAGCACTGTGCAAATGCTGAGAGTCAAGGTGCTAACTTCAGCAGGGCGTCGTAATCGGACATTTAACGAACTCCTCATTTGCTCCGTTTTCTGTGACTTTTTTCATTGGGTGACCTCTGCTTCTCTGGGACTTGCCTCTTCCGCTTTCCGGCCAGGTGCTGATCCTCGGCTGGACTGAGAATGCAGCAGAGGGGAAGGGTTGAAAGCCCTGGGCTCCTCCAGCTGCGCTGTTGCAGGAAAGGACAGTCATCGAAGCACCTGCCTGCTCTTTTGGAAGTAGAAAAGCTACGAATGAGCGGGCCCGTCTCCTGACTGACTCCGAATCACTGTCACATAACTTTTGCCTTTGCATTTACCGTGGCCGCATCCTTCCTGGGCAGTGCAGTTCCAGCTCGCAGGCGATGCTTTTTGCTCTTGGTTGAGACGTGATGCGTTTGGACACTTGGTGTTAGCAGAGTTTCTTTACTCTGGCTGTTCTGGGTTCTGTTGTGTATATTTTGATTTATTCTTGCATTTTATGCCTCCTAGGTCTGCTTTGTCCCCTTTTGTCCGTGACCCAGAGAGTGACGTTATGGGGCAGTACGCCATGGGCATTCTAAGGGTGCAGTGCATGGAATCTCCGTCAGAAGTTGCAGAGGGCCACAAAGGCAGGGAGGGGCAGGGCTGGTGTGCCCGCCCCGCCGGCTACTGAGCTGTGCATTTGCATGGCCAACTAGGCCTCGCAGATTTCGGTCGGGCATGCCATTTGGGTGTGTCGGACTCCTTGATCTTGACTGAATACAGGCCCTGCTTTGGGTATGCTGAACAGAAAGGGTCGAGAGCGCTGAGAAATAAGGACAGCAAACAGCAACAGCGCTTATTGTATTGCATTGTATTCTGTCCTTGCTCCACCTGTCCCATTGTATGCAACATGAATGTGTTAAGAGCTAAGCAAAGAAGCAGGGACCAGGTGTGTGACACACCAAGGAAGGAGGGAGAGATGCAAAAGAACTAGGCCGCACTGCTTTGAAAACATACAGCTGTTGGTCTCGGAGATCTTACTTGGGGGTTTCTCTGCTGGGTATTCAGCTTTTGGGGACTACCTGGCTGTTATGCCACCGTTCTCCTTAGGAGCATGTTCTTACCGCTGCCGTCTCCCCTTCCTCAGTGGCCCTGGATGGAATTTTAGAACACCAGGCCGTGGATCATGGGACGATGGTGAGGTACAAGGATCTGACTCATTAGTAATCGCCTCTTGTAACCAGAACGGCAGAGCGATGGAAGGTGAACCTCTGTATCCCTAGGCTGAGATGCCCAGCTTTACTGGGTGAGCTGTGCTTGGGCTCAGTGAGACTCTTTGTAAAGCTTCCTTCCTGCATTTCTGGGGAAGTTGAAGGGTGTGGGAAGAGACTCCCATCATGAAACTGCGCGTGCTCCACCCAGCCAGAACCTGACTGGCCCGCGCGTCCCCCTCAAAGCTGCTGCTCACATATGCCGGCTTCGCCAGAACAGGCCCTTCTTTCCTCGCCCTCCAGTTCTGCCCTAGGGAACAAAGCGCAGCATTGTATGACTTCAGGAAATATTGTTTGGAAAACAAATGTATTATTTTATCTTTTGTATTCTCTCCTGCCACCCCAGATGTCAACAAAGTGGAGAGGGAAGTGATATGAGGGGCTGAGTAGGAGTGCCTTGGAGCTCCCGCTCTTGTTCTTCCTCTGTCGTCAGGCGCCGCAGCCGTTCCCCGCTGTGGCATCCTGGCAGGGTTCCCCTCCCCAGGCCTTGCACGCCTCCGGTCCTCTTCCCCTCCTTCCCCTCCGCTTCCTCTCTGACTTACCCTGAGCGACCTTACACACCCCACTCCCGTGGGTTTCCCACAGGGGTCCGCAGAACCAGCCACGGGCTGCCCACATGTTTGGAGGCACGCTTCCCTTGGGCGCGTCTTGCGTGAATCCTCCTGTGGGTGCAGGTCCTTCTTCCATGCATGTGCTGCCTCCAGGCCGCCTCCACCCCGAAATGGCATCGCAAGATGTCATGGCAGATAAAGAGCCAAACTCCTCAGCCTTCGGATCGAACCGAGGCCGCCGCTGGGCAGGGGAGCCGCGGGGTGGAGAGTTCGCGGGTGATTCTGGCAGGAGTGTGCAGGTCCTTTTGGCGACGCCAGCCTCTTCCAGAGGAGAGCCTCCCGGGGCTTCCTGGGTGGTTCTTGGGGGTGGGGGTTGACTGGGGAGGGCCTGGCACTGCGGGGGGAGTAGGACGAAACTCTGGTGCGGGGATGCCATCGCACGCCCCACACGCCAGCTGGAGGCGAGGTGGGAGGACACACAGGCAGGCAGGAAAGGAAGCAAGAACCTGGGAAGAGTTGTGTGGAGGAGCCCCTCTCGACCCCACAAAGAAGCCGGAAGCGGAAAGCATGGCAAGGGGCAGCTTAGAGCCCCCCAGGAAAGCCCCGGCGGCAGCTGCTCGGAGCTCCCCGGGAGCAACATCAGTTGTTTTGCCCTGGCGGCAGCTCTGCTGCTTGGATTGCCTGATGGGAAGGGTGTGTTAAACGGCTTGGGTCCGGGATACCCGAAGGAACACCTTCTCCCCCATGTGGCTCCCACCCCTTGAGGGCTGAGGCGAAGGCCCTGCTCTGGGACCCTCTCCGGAGGAGATGAGGAGGAAGAGCACCCGGAGCAGGGCCTTCTCTGCGGTGGTGCCCTGTCTATGGAATTCACTCCCCTGGTGCCAATGCTTTTGTCTTTCCTGTGTCAGGCAAACTCCTTTTTATGTTCCCATTATTTTAATGTTTAACTGATTTTAACTGGGGTTTTAGTATATTGATGGTCGGATGCTGTGAGGTTTGTTTTATTTAACTTATTTATTGCAAGCCGTCCCAAGACATTCTGCAGGGGCTGGGATAGAAAGGATTTTCATAAATACTTAAATACATCCTGGGGCTCAGGCTCTGGCATGCCTTCTCTTTGGCCTCCCATAAGCTCCAGGGCAGGGTGGAGCTGCTAATGTTCTCGGATTCAACTCCCATCATTTCTGGTGGCCAAGGCTGATGGGGGCTGGAGTGCAGCAGCTAGTTCCCCCTTCAGGCTGAGGTGTCGGCAACGAAGCCGGCACTAACTGGCTTTGTGCTGGAGACGCTGATTCTGAGCGGTGCTGGCGTTTGATATACATCAGCTGCTTTCATTTCCTTGGGCCCGCGGTCTGAGTCCCCGGCCAGCAAAATGCATCTTGGCACCGGGCTGTATTTTAACTTCAGCTGCATTAATGGCCGTTGCGATTGATCGGGAGAAACAAAGGCGGCCATTCCTGGGACTGCCCTGCCGGCCCGGCCCCGCAGCTGCATCGCCCGATTGCCAATTTGCAGCTGTTTAATGGTCCCGAGACTTTAATGTGCCGGTGACCCAGCTGCATGGTGCTGGCAGGCTGAGCTGCTTGTTTAAAGCCATAAAGGGAGAAGGGGAAGGTTTCCCCCCCAACTGCTTTGTGTTAGGAATGTCAATACTGAGAAATTACATGCACCCAAACGAGTCCATTTGTTTACCGAGCTTTTTAAAAATTGATTGATGCATTTGAAATGATATCTTAGATGTCCTTTCAGGGTAGACCCTTCAAGAAGCCGTCCAGAGACACAGAGTGGTTGGACGGGTTAGAAATATCCCAAACAAACAAACAAACAAACAAAGCACCTCTTTTTGGAAAGCTTTGACTCTAACCAACTATTCAGGTTATATTTGGAAGTGAGATGTTGCATGATCCTGTACTTATCCATTTACCGCTTACAAGTAGCTACAGCTTCTAGGTGGGAGCAATACTGGCATCCCTTCTGTTTTCTGGCTCTTCCATTTTCCTGGGCTTTAGTCCTTGAGCCCCATTTGGTCTGGATTAGACCAGGATTTTAGGTGATCTTTGAAGAGCCTAAAGGTTTGGCGGGCATTTCATTAAATAAAATGGAAAATCCAGTGTAGGATAAGATTGGGAGAGGTGGGACAGCAAGCTGGCATTTGTCCCAACTTGGGGCATCACCTGCAATCCAGCAATTGTGTAGATTGCTGTTTATAACAACAACAAACCAAACAGGTTTCATGCCTACAGTTCTGAACAGAAGTACAAGATTTCTGTACTGGTCTTTGGCACATGCTTGTAGCAGATTAGCTCGAGAGAGGGGAGCAAGGGCTGAGTCCAGGTTGGAGATCTGGAATGGGAACGGCTAAGCCACCCTCCCTGCTGTGTCCCAGCCCTGCCCTCCGTCTCCATGTGTGAAGGGAAGGTGGAAGGGCAGGGCTGTGCCTGTGGAGCAGAAGACGTCTGGACCTTCTCCCCGGCTGTGCATCTTGGATGCTGTGGAGGAAACACCTGCTCTGCGAGCCTGGATTGGTTCAGACCCGTAGTATTTGCAGGCTCTGCACATCTGAGCTCTCGGAGGTGGATGGAAGGGTTGTGGGCTCCGTGCGGACATTGTGGCTGCTCTTCAGAAGCAGCTGGGCTGCCCGAAGGAGGACTTGTGTGCGACCACATCCACACGGCGCTGAAATAAGCAGCACACTAGCTGCCCAGCCGCTGCGGACTCCATCCAGTTTGGAGAGGAAGCCTCGTCAAACCTCTGCTTTTATCTGTGCTGCACTTGCCGTGCGGCCCGCTCTCTTCGACGTGGCTTCCTCAGTGGAAACGGCGCTCAGTGCCTCAGCTGCGCGTCCTTCCCTCCTGCGCCACTGGACTGACTGTGCACCGCACAGAATGAAGGCCGCGTTTCCCATCCCGGGTGCCGGGCCCGGGACACATGCCTGGCCGACTCCCTCTGGAATCTGTCCCCTGCTTTTCCTCTTTGTCTTGTGCTTTTCCTGGGGTGGATCCTGCGCTTCAGCCGAGGGGGTCGCTTGGCACCTCCTCGGCCATTTCTGGAATGGGAAGAAGCACAGAGGCCCGAATAGCACCCTGGGCTTCCAGCTGGGCTCCTGGGACCTCTGCTGCCCCGTGGGGCATGCGCCGGCGGCCTGCCTCCCACTGAGCCCTGGGCTGGGAGCTGGGACTGAGGGCAGTGGGATGTGGAGCTGGATGCCATCTGCTTCCGGATGAAGGATGCTCTGAGCAGGTGGCCTTTGGCCTGGAGCCTGGATCGGCCATGTGTGGAAAGGGAGCAAGTGGCGGCGAGGTGGGTGGAGATGGGCTCGATTCTCTGTACCGCTTCATCACCCTGTTTGTTCAGAAGAGGGGCTAAAATGTGCGTCACCGTAAAGATTAAGTAGCCGGAGATTTATGGCCTTTATTAAAGAGATGTTGTAAGCTGCTCTCTATCATCCTCGCCTCCGCAGGAGGTGAGATCTTGAATTCTAGGAAGCCGTTATTTTTAATTGTCAGCTTCCTTGGGGCCCTATTTGGGCTGAAAGGCGACTCATAAATTTATAAATAAAGTTATCTCTTTGCCTCAGTCCCTCTTTCCCCAGACTGTGGTGCATGGAGAGCGAACTTCTATTGCAGAAATGCGAAGAGAGATTTAATAAAAAGGCCCGCACTCCTCGCATTTTCCCCAGGTGGGAAGACCTGAGTTTGAAAAAGCCTGGACTTTTGCTTCTACTTCTGTTTGGGGATTTGGGGGGGGGGGTTGATGGTGTTTGTGGGAGGGAGCAGATGTCAAATTACTGCAAAGATACGCTTCTGAAAACCTTTGCCGCTTGTCATTATTACCACACCTTGGAGGGGCCCACACAGATTATGCAAGTGCCAAAATACGTCTGGGAAATCGAGGGCGCGGCCGGAGGGCCGTCAGCTGGGCGTCCTCGGTTGCAGTGGGGGTTGCTCAGCATCCTCCGCGGTTCAGCCTCAGGTGAGAGAAGGATGTACCAGGGAGCTAAATGCAGCGCCTGTATGGAAAGTGAAAAATGAAATTAGAATGCTTCCGTTCTTAGAGGCGATCTCATTTGCAGGTTGCCCACAGCTGCAGTCAGGAAAGTTAACATTTTATCTCCTCATGGCACATCCTCCTCGATTTGAGGGGAAGGCAGAATTCTATCATGCAACGGACATACCTGGGTGGATCGTCTTAGAAACTGGGGATTTTGTGCATGCATGCAGAATCCGCTCCTTAGAGAAGGTGTGAAATCAAGGCCTGCAGCCATTCCAGAGAGCCTGAAGCCCTTCTCACACAACACAACACAACACAACACAACACAACACAGCATTTCCCAACTGGGCACCCTCCAGGTTGGCTGCATGGCAACTCCCAGTGCTTGGGTGGCCAGGACTGGGAATGTCTGTATTACAACCCAGTAGGATGAGGCTGACAAACGAGTGCAGTTTTTAATGACCCTGCCCGTGATTCCTTTCCTAATGGAATAGCAGGTTGTGTTCAGGTCTGATGGACGTTGAACCCGGCACATAGCCCTTGTTCCTTGCTCCTGCTGCGTACTTTTAGCTCAGCTTGGTGGCCTCACAGCCCATCTCAACGCTTTGCCTTCTGCCCCCTGCATCTGGCCAGCAGCATCCAGCGGACTGGGGCGAAAGCGGCTGCTCTCGAATCAGAAAGGGAGGAGGGCCAGGTGGGATTCGGCATCGGCAGCTCCCAAAGGAGGAGGCAGGAGCGAGCACGAAGGATGCAAAGGTCAGTGCAGGATGCGGGCAAAATGAAAGGGGACACGCACTGGACAGAAGTTCCCATGTTCCCTGCAAGGTGATGAGAAGGGATCCAGCGAAGCTGCAGGGGCCACTTTCAAGGCGCCAGGGAATGGGAAGAGCAGCAAGCGGGTTCCTGGTGGAAGCGGGTCGTTCGACTAGCCTGGGAAGCACCAATGCCGAAGGCTGTGCAGGGACCCTGAATCGAAGACCGTGTGCTCTAAGGGGCAGTTTTGCAGGTTGGCCGAAATGATTGTGGAGGATAATTTAAAGTCGGAAGGGGCTGGGGGAAGCCTGGGTGGTGGGCCACAGGCCTTGCCGGGTGGGGGCCTTCGGTCAGCCCGGGGGCTCTCCCAGGGGAGTCCTGGCAGACGACCCGGGGAGTCGCTGCCGGTCAGTGCTGGGTGGGGTAGCTGGCCAGGCCTCCTGGCTCCTGGGTCCCAGTCCTGCTGGGAGGTCACGGGTGCCGGGCAGAAGGCGACAGTCGCTTCCCTCCAGCAGCCGTGGGACAACGTCTCTTCCGCCAGGGTCTTCCTTCCCGCTGGTTCCTGTTGCTGGCCGTGCCCGCCCCTCGAGGAGGAGGATGGTCTGGAGAGGAGCTGCAACCTGCTTCTCCCGTTACAGCGGGTACTCGGTAGCGATGCTCTTGCAACAGAGACGTGTCTGGCTGAAATCCCCATTGTGCCCGTGTGGGCTGGGAGCTGCAGCCTGGTCTCTTTGCAGGACGTGAAGCTGGAGAAGGCTGCTGGAGGACGGCGAGTCAAGGGGGTGGTTTCCCCACCTTGCAGGAGCCCCTGGTGGCCGTTGGCGAGGCAGGGAGCTCAGAAGCCGCTCCCACAGCCTCATTGCCCAGCGGGCCGCAGCTCAGCTCAGCTCAGCTCAGCTCCCTGCTGGTTCCTTTTTATGGCTGTGAAATTGCTCGGTTGAGGCTTCTCCCTTGGCTTCTTCCAGCCAGCAATTCTGGAACTAGGTTTCTGATGTATTTATTTTTTGAGAGCCTTCCTACCATAATATCTATGTGCAAACAAGGCATTTCATCCCACATTTCTGTTCCGAGAACTGCCTGGATATACCTAGATTTGTTCCGTCAAAGCCCTGTGGGGAGAGTTGGAAGGAACTTGGGCGCGTTTCGCCCTGGGAAGGCTGAGGGGAGATACGGCAGCATGTGAAGCGTCGTCACACCAAGGAGCTCCGGGATCTCTTCCCGATCGTCCCAGAGTGCAGGGCGCAGAGTAACAGGCTGAAGCTGCAGCAAGCCGGATTCCGGCTGGACATCAGGAAGACCTTCCTGACTTTTGGAGCAGGGGGACCATTGCCTGGGGGGGGGGCTCTCTCATGCTGGGGGCACCCCAGAGGCAGCTGGGCAGCCCTCAGCCACGGGTGCCTTAACGCTGGGTCCTGGATCAAGCGGGGGTTGGACCCAGGGGCCTCCTCGGCCCCTTCCGGCCCTACGAGTCGATGATTCTGGGAGTGAGTGGGGAGGTGAGTCCTCATCCTCGGCATTGCTTCCAGCGAGGTCTGTGGCCCGAGCTGCGGGAATGCAGATTTCTAATGGATTGCTGCACGATTTATGGTTTTCCCGGAAAGCAGTCATTTTTCCGTCAGCCCTAAATGTCCTGCCATTATGTTTCTAACTGGCACACGCTGCCCGTTAACCACTTGCGTTTTTCCATCCCGTGTCTGGTTCCCGAACCCGTATCTTCCATAGCTCCCAGAAAGACACTATTTAAAATTAAAAGCCATGTCTAAAAGTTTGATAAAGGCATTCGATTTAAAGAGAAATAGGTAAATGCATGGCTACTGGAAATCTGCTCAATCCCATGGTAGCACATTGAAGGCCAGAGTCAGTGTCACGGAGCCTCCCGGAGTTTTTGTTTTTGCTTTGAATAAGATCGGGGATGCCTTTGGCTGGAGGAAGTCCTTTACTCGCTTGGGTGAGAAAGCCGATTGCGGGTGGGCGATTTGGATCAGAAAAACAGTCTCTGGGGTCAAGTGCTTGTGTCTTCATTCCCCCGAAAACCCGGTGCCCTTCTGTGGCTCTGCGCTCTCATTCTCATTCTTTTAAAGAGCCGTTGGCTGTTTTTCTGATGACAAAAGTAATGCTTTTTTCTCCATACAAATGCGTTTTCCCACCCACGGGGGCCGGCAATTTAGAGAAGGAGCTTTGTGTCTTGTGGCTGCCCCAGCCATGCTGCGGGGTGTGCAGTTGCGCAAGGCAAGGCGCGTCGCTTCCCAGCGGCTCGGCTGGCCCCCGCTGCTCCGGGGAGGGGGCTGCCCACGGGGCGCTTCCCCTCTGCCCGGGCAGCACGCAGCCTGCTGAGAGCGGGTGTCCCCCGGCCTGCTCCCGCAGGGCTCCCCGGCCGAGTTCTCGGGTGCGCACGTCTCCTTTGGCACTCGCCATCCTCTGGTTCCCCAGGATGGGGAGGGCCTCGGCTCGGCCAGGTTGCTTGCGCCGTCCGTGCAGATGGGTGGCGTGAACGCCTCTGAGCAGGGTTGGGACGCCCTTTCTCGGTCCTCACTGGCCACGAAAGGAAGCAATGGGCTACCTGAAGAGCCCTGTGGGATAAAGCAGCGGGCAGTGGATGCCTCTAGCCCAGCCTCCTCTGGGATGGATAATTTGTTCCTGAAAAGAGGACTGCCCTTCCTGCCACTCCCCCAACCTGTTTTTTCCCAGTTTCAAAACTGTCCCCTGGAAAGTTGCCTGGAGGTGATTCTTGTGAGACGTTTTTGGGCCACGGGGGCCGCACAGCGCATTGGGCTCGGCGCCCGCACGGGCCCCTTCCACGGCTTCCCCCTGCCCTGCCTCTTCGCTTTCCCAGGCCTTGTCCAGCTGTTGGAAGCCACTGCAGCGCAAGCTGCGGAGAAGCAAGGAAATCACTCAGTGCTGAATTCAAATGGCGGCGCGAGCCCCGGGACTCGCAGTCGGACTGCAGGCGCGAATCCGCACCCGGCCACTCCTGCGCGTGTGAGCGGGATTCTCCCTGCCTTCTGAGTGCAGGTACTGGGCTAAGTTTTCTAAGAGGTATTGTCTCCACCACTTTCCTGCCTTTAGCCTGTAGCGCCCAAGAGGACGAAGAATGCTGGAAATAGATTCAAATACCTGTGGATTTGGTCCAGACTTCAGTGCGCCTCCTCTAAGTGTGATTGAGTATGGATCCAGGAATAGAACAATGAGATAAGAAAGTGCAGATAAAATCAGTGTTCATTGAATATTCTGACAGATGTGGTGAGTGGAGACCTCTGGCTCTGGCTCTTGTTTTGTGTTTGTGTCCTGAAATTGCAGGCCAGCGGCTGGGAGGCAGGCGCGGACATTCATCGTTAATGTGGGAAGAGGCCCACGCGACTTGGGCTTGCCGGGGAAAAGCTCCCCGAGGCCGCCCGCCGTGGCATGGCCAGGAACTTCCTGGCATCCATTTTGAGAGTCTTTTGCTTCGTTCGAACAACTGTATCTCGCCTTTATAGTGGTCCAGTTTTTTCCCAGGCATGTACTGACAGGGAGGAGAACAGGACGTAAGCAGGGGCAGTCAGCAAAATGCGTTTGAAGAGCAACAGAGCAGCAAAGCAGGACAAAGCCTGAGGCGGCAACATAGATCGATTACATGTCTGAAACGAAAAGCTCATCACGATGCTGGTGGCCCAGGCGCTTCTGGGGTCCAGAGCAGCACAGTGGGTGGGGCTTTCTACAGGGAGGGCAGCCCCACAGAGAGCAGGCGGGGTGCTGCGTCTTTGGTCAGGGCAAGCACCCAGCTGAAGTCCTTCTGCCTCACCAGGACGGCGCTTCCTTGGGCCTGACTCGCTTTGGAGGCCTCCCTGGCACACCTGCTGCTTCACCTGGGAAGGAGAGCCTGACACCAGCTCCCGTCTGCACGTGACGGAGGCCTCACCCAGAGCCAGCAGGCTCGGTGCCGGGTGCCCTTCTTCGGCAGGCCATGTTCTCTGTCAGAGGAGCTTTTGGAGAACTGGCTGCAGTGGCGGGCGAGGGCCCCGTGCAAGGAGCGTGCCCCAGATGCCGGAAGTGCCAGCATAGCTTCGCTTCCGACTGACTCCTAAGCCAGAACTGCCTGCTCCTCACCTCATGCTTGGTGGAGCAGTGGAGACATCTGTCTTCTTCTCAGCCTGTCATACTCAGGGTGGAATTTCAGGCTGAAAGTGTGTGTGAATCCTTATGATTAAATTACGTCTCTTATAGGACACCCGCGGCATCTTGCAAGCTTCTCCTCCTCTTCATTTTATCCTCACAGCAACCCTGCTGTGAAGCAGCTCAGGCTGAGAGCCTGCGAGGGACCCAGGGGCTTCTTGGGTGAGTGGGCACCTCCTATTTCTCACTCCAACGCACCAGCTGCTCATGGCGCTGGCCCGGAGGGCGGACGCTTAAATTCCCCTTCCGAGGTGCGTGGCTCCCACCAGAATTTGGGCTGCTTGCCTGGCTAGAAGCTTGCCCTTGGGAGAGGGATGAGATCTTTTGGACCATGGAAACCTTTGCTCATGGAAGGGAACCCCACAATTGGGCTGTTGGGGGAAGGGGAGGCGCCAGCAGGCTAACCTCGAAGAACTGGATGTGACTGCAGCTGTTAAAGGGTGTGGACAGTGCAACGGGATCCCGTGGGAGGCCTCATCAGTAAAGACTGGGTGGAAGGTCTGAGGCCCGGCAGAACCTTCCTCCGAAGATGAATCAGCCCAGAAGCACACCTGGCATGAGCAGAACCTGCTGAGAGACCCTGTCTCCCCGACCTCCTCGCTGGGGAGCTTCCCTGTCAGACCAGCCAGGGAGTTTTGGTGCCAAGCCAGAGCTGGAAGCCGGACTGGAGAAGGTCTTGGAGGGGAATTTGGAGCTGGGGAGTGGCGTGTGGGGAGGGCAGCCAAGAGCAATGTGCCTGGCCCTTTCAGCACAGTGCCTGGGCTGAGCTGTGCCAGAAACCATCCCTGGAATGAGGACGGCTGGCTTGGAGGGCTGCAGCGGGAGGCCGATCCCGTCTCAGGAGCCGGACAGCTAATCCATGGCAGCTCCGCGAGTTCAATATTTGCTGCACAGCCGAGCGCCTGGCAGGAGAGGCTAGTTCCTGAGAATCTCACGGTTCACTTGAAAGCAAAATGCATTTGTGGACTCGGAGCGATCAGGATCAGGCCGAGGTCATGCCAGGGTGTCAGTGAGCTCGGACCCGGCAAAGAAGCCTTCGCACGTCGGGTGGCTTCGGGACTTTCAAGGTCGTGCTGCTGCCAGGGAACGTGTCCTGCATCCAGCGGTGCATATGAAGTGTTCCCCGTGGCCTGGAGCCCTGTGTGACGGGGATTCCTGCGAGCACTGGCGCGTTGGAGAAGGCCTGTCCCTGGAGACCAGGCGGTGGCTGTCCTAGTGCTTGCCTGTTGCAAAGTTCTTCAGGCACGGGGGCGGGGGGGGGTGCTGGTCACCCCCTGGTCTCGCAGCCTCATCCGTGGGCTGTGCCGGTTGGATTCTCTTCTCTGCAGCCAAAGATGGATCCAGGACACCCAGCACAAAAGCAGAAACAACGGCAACGGTTCCCTCCGCACAAGAAGGTCCAAAGGGCAGCCTTCCTTCTGGATACACAGCCGGCAGTCGCAACCTGACACGGTCCTGTGAATGGGAAGCACTCCAGAAGCCCGAGTCCCTTCTGGGCTGGAGCACGGAGCACGGAGACGCCTTGCCAGGCTGCTCCTGCAGCTTTTTTTCAGGCGTGCGAGCAGCCGAAGTTGTCCGTGGCCCCGCCACGTGCAGACAGAGGAGGACTGGTGTTAGCCTGGGCTTTCTGGGGTGCGTGCTGGATGCCGGGACTGCGGCCGGCCCCAGGGCTCCTGGCACAGCCTAGGAAGAGCCCCAGGCTTCTGGCCCAGGAGACGTAGCCATTTGGGCTGCTGTCCCAGCACAGTCTCAGCCGGCTGGCTGCACGTGTTACGCTCCACTCATGCAGAGTTTGGCAACTGGATGCACAAAGTGGTGCTGTGTCCGCGCACAGCCGTGTGGTCATCCTGCCTCTCTGCGACTGTGCAGGGACCACCAGCTGCTTCGTGCACTGGGCCCGGCTGGCATCGTCTGAGCCGGCCCTTTATGGTCAGGGAGGGTCAGGGAGGGCTGCAGGCTGAAGCGGGAGGCGGGTGAGTCACTCCCAATCCTTGGAGCGCTTCAAAGGTTAGGGAGCACCTCGAGCCACAGCTGCAGTTGCTCACTTGCCATAAGTTTTACTTATGCGTGTGCAACACCAGTGAGAAACATTTGCTCTAAGCATCGTCTTCTAAAAATCTTGCAGAGCCGCTGCTGCAGATGTTCCCCCTGTGCTGCACTGGCATCTTCGGAGAAGCTTTCCCTTGGGATCGACGCATGGTGCTCCTGCAGTCTCTAAGGCCCAGGGACCAGGGTGGCCCCGGCGGCACGGACGCTTCCCAAGGCGTTGGTGTGCTTGCGTGCATGCAAGCGCACACGTGGCTTCCGTGCCAGTGGCTCTAGCCAGCTTGTGGTGGGTCTTAATCGTGCTGGAGCACCGTGCGGCCAGCCTTCAGAAAAGCTCTCCCGGGGTGGTGTTGTGAACGTGCGCACAGGTGTGCTGCAGATCAGCGTCAGTGCCATTTCACCCTATTAATTACACACAACTGGAGTGACACCCCGAAGAGTTGAGCAAAATTAAATTGGCAACTGCTGCAGTGCAGAGAAGAGGCGGCGCAGGGTGTCTTCCAGCGTGCCAGCTCTTCAGTCAGCAGTGCATGGCACACAGTGTGCAAGCACTGCTTTTTTTGGTGAGTGGCTCCACGCACTGAGCGCTGTTCTCCAGTGGAAAAGCCCCATTTGCCTTCCTGCCCCCAAAGAGAAAGCAGTGCCCGGGAAGCCGTAACTCTTGCTGGCGGGCGGGTGGGCGGAGCAAAGCGGAGATGCCAAGCTGAGCAGCGGCCTCAGCCAGCATGCAAATATAATCACTTTAAAGCGATAATTTGCATTTCTCAATTCCGCACGAGCTCGGCAGCGCTCAGTAAAGCCTCGTTCTGGCAAACAATGCCCCCGTGATTGCCGGCCTTTTCCCTGGAGGCGCTGTCTGCCGCTTCCCACAAGGCCTGGAGCCTGAGGGACTCGGCCCGGGTACCCCTTCCCGGAAGGCAGCGCCTCCATCCCAGCCGAGGGAGCCGCATGCAGCTGATGCAAAAGTTGCCCCCTCCATCCTGTGGTGGTGCAGCTGTGCTCTCCTTAATTGCAGTTCCAGTGCAACTGCCACTATTTGCAGGTGGAGGGATGTGCTGCTTTGTTGTAATGAAAGATGGCGCGTTATTTTGCCTTAGCTGCAATTAGCACTCCCAAGCTCCCTGGGGGGATTCCTGCAGAGGTTCCGGGAAGTCAGTGCCGTGGGTCGAGGGACCAGCGTCCCGCTCTCTGTGTGCAGGACAGGCATGTGTCCGTGAGGCAGCTCGGCATAAATAAAACCGCAATGAGCAAAGGGTCCCTCCTGGCTTGCGTCCGCCCAGTCCAGTGGGGCTCACTGTTGCTTTAAGCACATTTCTCCCCTAATACTTTTAAACGAGTCCGAATAGTATGAGGTGCCCCCAGGTAGGCAAATTCTGCAGTTCTTGTGTAAGACCAATGTACCAGCAAAAAAACAAAACAAAAAAACACGTTTCTTGGTAAGAAAATATAATTCTTTCTGGCCAGCAGTTCACATTTTATGGAGACACATGTTATGGATTTTATTACAAGCTTTTGAGTTCTCGACAACTTCTCCTCAGGCTAGGTGGTACAAAAGGTAGGAAGGTTCTTGGGAAAACCGTAATATACCCAGAAATGTTGCCCAGATGTTGTGGCCATTTAGTCTGCTGTTCTAGACCCAACCTCAAATTGGAGGTTTACATAATGAATTAATTAATGGAGGGTAGCAGGTGATGGACTATTACATCTCACTTTGCATTTTGGGAGAGAGGAAGGAAATTTATGGGGAGTGAGTGGGTCCAGAACGACCTGAATTGATGTGCGTACGAGGCAGAGTTCAGGTTTTCTCAGTCCTTGGCTAGACTGGCTGGGAAGGATGGGAGTTGTAGTCCAACACATGGAGAAAGCACCAGGTTGGGGAAAAGCGGTCTAGCTGTTTGCAGATGGCTGTTGATCGGCTTGCAGATGTTGGGACAGAAGACTCGGTTGTGGTTAGGAATACCTGCCAAGCTGAAATCGGACCTTTGCCTGAGACTGCCGCCCTCTTCTTAAAGCAGTCAAAGTGAATGGTTCCAAAAGCAAGACCAAATCATAGAGGATGTCCCCAAAACTGTGACTATTCACTTGATTTTATACAATTGCATAGAAACGCAGCTTACTCGTTGCTATTATAAGGGCCTTTGCATCAGTCATTTGTGTGAGGCACAATACAATTAATACTTCTCTCACCCATAAATTCGGCACTGGCCAGTGGCTTTCCTTTTGGGATGGAGGAGGTAATCATCCAGATAAATTTTGTGATAAATGCTTGTTCTTTAGTGTTTGTATGCCCACATGCTCTTCTTCGCTATCTGCTTGCCTCGTGGAACTTAATGTAAGAGCAACATAAACTGATGTTCTATGTCTTTTTCACAGCAAAAGGACTAATATTGCAACGCCATAGGAAGAAATGGGCACAGACAATCACACAGTGACTGGAGGGCTAGATGAAAGCTTTGATTTTTGACTGAGGGGTATTTAGCTCAATTTAGCAAAGATAAAATGGGTCGTTGAAGCCCATGCACAGCTCTCTTCTGTCTCTCCTGTTATTCTTCTAAAACAGACAAGGACACCGGGCGTGTACGTGTTCCTCCTAACAGATTCACTCAGTCCTCGTGTAGGAAGGGCTGCGACACTTCATGTTGACTTTTGATTTTGGCTTGTTCGCGTCTTTGTTTGGCTTTGGATGTTACAGTAAAAAGAAAAGTAAAACAAACGAGCAAACCAGGGAACAAGAACACAAGCTGCGTGATGGATTCCTTTTGGTGAATGAAGTTGTGCATCACCACAGAGTCCCGGATTCGAGACCTGTCTGGGGCGGGAGGGGGCACCCATGGGGCTGTGATGTTGAGGCGCAATTCTGCAAGGGCTTCCTTTGCCCCCCCCGGCACCCCAAGGCCTCCAAGACCACCCTGGCAACTGTGAGGGGTTGGGGGGCGGCAGCATGACCCTCCCCTTGCTCCCTGCAGGGGGCCTTCCCACCAGGCGGCTTTCTGGGATGACGCCTTTGCGCTGACAAAGGGTGGCTGGAGGACTCGGTCTTCCTTGGCCCTCCATCCTGCGCCTGATTTGCAAAAGGGAGGCAGCCTTGGGCTTAAATAAAAAATCCAGCGAAAGAGCACCAGGCAACCGAGCCTGTGTAGAATTTTGGCCCCGAGTTGAAAGTCTAATGAGATTTCTCCACCCTCCCTGGAAAGCCTATTTAAAAGTTGCTTCGTAGAGATTGTTTAACTAATTGGTTTAGCAGACCGTGTCTGATACTGATAAATGGGCCATTGGCAGGTGATACGATTATTATCGCAGTGTGCCATAAAATGGTTTTATAACCGTACTTCACCGCGAGCCCTTTCATCTCAGGTGCGTGGCTATTTCTCCCCCGCCTCCCGATCCTCTTGTGGCCGGCATTGGTATGCCATGTCCGTGTGGCATGGTTAGGCGCTTCCTTCTCCGTTTGACGCTTGGGACGTGGGTGCGCCTTTGCTGTATGAGCGGAAGCGTTATAGTTGCAAGTGCATCGAGTCTTGGGTCAGGAGATCAAATCGCATCTCAGTCAAATAATAGATGCAGATGGCGCCTTGTCAGGCATTTAGGCCAACTCCTGACTCTGCAGGAATAAGAAGGGCAGCCGCTCTTGCCGTCAACTTGTGGGTGTTTTCTCGAATGCCTCTACTTTATTTATTTATTTAAAACTTTTCTAGACTGTCCCATTACTGAGGTCTCAGGACAGTTCAACAGTACAAAATGTAAAAACAAACACACCACCCTAAAAATTCAACTAACAATAAAAACCCAATTAAAAAGTAAGGTCTTAAAACATTGGGAAAATAAAAAGGTTTTGGCCTGGCACCAAAAAGAATAAAGTGATGAAGAGATAAAAGTAGCACAGCATCACATAAATAAATCGAAAAACCACAAACAAGGCAATTAGCGATTAAAATAGTGGGAAAATAAAAAGGTTTTCACCTGGTGCCAAAAGGAAAGAAGTGTTGCACCAAGCAAACCTCTTTGGGGAGCAAATTCCACAGTTGGGGCGCCACCGCAGAGAAGGCCCTTCTCCAGGTAGCCACCCTCCTGATCACCTTCGGCGAGGGCACCGGAGAAGGGCGTCTACCCAGAGCTGAAGGGGTGGGCAGGCACGTATGCCGCCGGCCAGGAGGGGCCGACATCTCTGTGGGCTGGGGGTTCCATTGGTTGAACTTTGGGGAGGTGCAGAGGTCTCCCCCACTCTCCCCAGCATGTGTGGAAAGCCAAGGAGGCCGAACCTCCGCCTCTCTGCCTGGTTGTGCAGCGGTGAGCGTGCCCACCGGACTCAGAGAGATGCCCGTCTGCGCAGAAGTGTGTGGGACGGAGCCTGGTTGCACCGCAGCCGCTCCTGCAGGTGGAAGATCAGCCCAGGAGGGTTGCTCAGTTCACTGCTGAACTTAAGTACACGCCAGTTGCAAATAGAACATTGGATAGGCTTGGTAGCTTCAAAAGTGTATTTAACGTTTCCCAGGCACTTATCACTAGTGCACATATATGTCCTTCAAGCAGGCAGGGGCGTGTGTCCGTCAGAATTAAATGGAACCGCTAGCGACAGCGAACGGAAGGTTCCCCAGGAGCCTTGCTAAAAGAGTTTGAGCAATTCTCAGAGCAGCCTGTGCGGAAATGAACGAGGGCGTCAACCATTTTCAGTAACTTGTTAAAAATTTAAACCATGCAGGCTACCTTTACATTTTTCGGTTATTCCAGTAAACAGTCGTACATCAAATAATATTTGCATCATCCCCTGCTTCTTCCAGAATGTCAGCTCAAAGACTTGCGACATCCTGGGACAGAACATTGCTTTTTCAAGCTTTGCTTGCTAAACAGAAGTAAAAACGCTGGAGGAAAACCATGGTCTCTCTGGGGCAAGCGGGTGAATCTTGAGGCCACTCAAATGTTTTGGCTTTCCAGTCCATTGCTCTTGGCAGCATGGCTAACAGTGAGTGAGGATGGGCTAGGAGTCCAGACGTCTGGAAATGTCCCCGTGTGAATAACCCTAGTTGGCACTGTGGTCCTGCAGCAACCTTTCGTTTGTTCCGTGCTCTGGGCTGGAGCATATCTGGCCTGAGAGCTGGGGTTTTGCGATGCTGAATGACAAATGCCCACAAGTCTTCGGTGCTCCCATGTTGGGAAGGAACTTGCGCTCTTCGTGATGCGTTCCCGCCAGGCACCCAAGACCACCTTGGAACTGCAATGGCTTCAGCAAGATATGCAGGCTTTAAAAATGGCTCT
Organism: Varanus salvator macromaculatus; assembly: GCA_023646645.1. Lineage (NCBI taxonomy): Eukaryota > Metazoa > Chordata > Lepidosauria > Squamata > Varanidae > Varanus > Varanus salvator. Next base: position 7,830,311 of record JAIXND010000690.1, on the reverse strand, counting down.
TTATGAACCCAGGTCCAGCACGTTCCTATATATTCTGAAGCGCTTAACAATGTGGGCATACACGTGCAATTAGCTTGGATGAAACGTTTTTGTGTAAGGATAATGGTGCTTTTATGCTTTTGCTCTGTATGAGTCTCCTTTCAGCCGTTCTGGGTGCTTAGATGGGCTTCACAAAAATGTTTGCATTTGTTTTCCCGTCGTTGTGTGAGTTTGCCACCTTGCTTAGCCTGAGTCAGAGGAGATTGCTGAGGAAAGCTCTGCTCACGGAGTGTCCAGGCTATGCAAAACCTTCCACGGTCGCAAGTCAAAAATAATGAAGGCTCCATTGGAAGGTAACATCTGTGCTCTCAGCAACACAACAACACTGCCCACGCAGTTGGGAATGTGAAGGAATCTTTTATACTGTCCCTTTCAGGCAGAGGTGAGGTTTAAATTGTCCGATTTAAGGAGAACTTTTGAATGAGCCAGCTGGATCCTCTGACCCACCAAACCCTTGTAAGTTGGGTGTGCGAGTGTCGTTCTGCATTCTACAATACAATTGGAGAACTACTGATTTAATGTTTTAATTTCATATATATGCTTATCTATGATCGTAACGAATCTTTGAGAGAATATCTGTGCCCTCTACTTGCTCGAGTGAAGCTGGTGAGAACCAAAAGAGATGTGAGTTAAGGAGTTATTACTCAAGAGGGTGGATTGGAGCATGTGGGCAAAGGAGAAAGAGCCCTTCTGACTTTTTGTCTATGAAGTTCGGTTCCGATGTTTCTCTGGCTAGTGGAACATCTTATTGAGGAAACATTCTGTTACTTTGGTAGTATTTGGAAATGTTCTGGGAACTTTCTCAATAAATGTGAGAACTGGAAGTCTTGTTAGTTGATACTCTCTTGAATCTGAAACCTTGAGGATAAAAAATTTTGGGGAGAGCGAGAGTGGCAAATTCTGCAGGATGACAATCCACACTTAAAAACATACACCTGCTTTTCTGTGGAATAATAATAATAAAAAGCTGCTGTGAAATATTCTGTTCCTAGGCAAAACTAAATCAGTACTCAGTGTAATTAACTCAAAGTAAAACATCTCCAAGGTTTCCATTCCCCATGAAACTAATTTCATGTCTTACTCTTCATGTGTTTAAAAATAACTTGCCTGTTAGTTCAAGATGCTTGCACTGTGCTTAGTGAAGTACTCTTCAGTTCAAGTGGAAAACTTGTTGTAAATTCAAGCCTGAGACAGAGGGTCTGGCTGACGTTTGGGGAACCACCGGCCAGTCAGTGGGGCCTGGCGTTTGGCTGGGTAGCCAACTAGCAGATTCGCCCGGGAGCTTCGACGTGGGTTGGATGGATGTGTGGCCACCCAGCTCCTGTTAGGCCTGCCGCCGCCTGCGCCTCCTGCTGCTGCTGCTGCTGCTGCTGAGGGTTTGTGGAAAGGAGACGGCGGCCATTTCCCAGGAGCTTGGTGCTTAATTTCCTTGTTTCCAGCACATGCTCCGTGGTGCTTGAGTGCAGGTTCTCCCAGTCTGGCACCCCCTGATGTGTTGACTCCCATCATCCTGAGTCAGCACTGCCCACGGATGATTGAGAGGATGGCAGTTGTGGCCCAACTGGGGGAATGCCGATGGGGCAGGCTGCTGTGCAAATCCACTCCCAGCTTGGGGAACTTCCCCTTGTGGCTCAGGCGTCTGCGCTGACCTTCTGCAGCGCTTGACCAAAAGGAAGCTGGGGAGCAGCATGGCATCCCCAGCAGTGCCCCCGGCCATCAAGTCCAAGCCCTTATTTCTTGCGGACCCCAAAGAAGCCCCTGCTGCTGTGCGGTGAGCAGACTCCTGTCTAGGTAGGGTCGATCAAGATGGGCTTGGATCTACGAGGGGATTTCTGGACTGGTAAAGATGTCTGGCTCTCCGTTGTTTATAGGAGCCGAAAGACTGCATGCTTCTGAAACAGAGAAAGACTGGGGTAACCAGGAGTGGATTGTTGCGTGCAAGGACTGTCCCCAGACAGATTCCCGGGCTCAGAAGTATTTAGTTCTGAGTGCCTTTTGCAGCAGGCTCTGGCTGGCGGATCCCAGAGTCCAGGAAAAGATGACGTAGCTCCCATAAGCCCGAAATCTTCCTGTCCCTGGGCTAGATGGTAATTTTGGTTTGATCCAGGAAAATGTGTTGTGATGTTTCTCAGAGTTTACGCATGAGTTTCAGATTAGTGGAAAATGGGCAACTGTGACATGCATTGCCGTTCTGTATTCCACACCATCTGGGTATTTCTGACGGGGCTTTTGTGCTGCAGAAAACAACAGTGGCACAATTGCACCATGTGTGAACTCACGCCGTGTGATAATGTTTTGAAGAAAAGAAAGGCACGTAGGAGAGGCTGGTCATGGTGTTCCTTGGTGGTGTCTGGGGTACGGCACTATGGAAAGCTCCTATAAAGCTCAGAATGACAGCCAGAATCAGTAGGGCACCCCTCTGGCTCTTGTGTTAAATATGCTTTATCCGTGAAAGCACCGAATGAATCAGCGAGCTGGTGTGAGGTGGGGCATGAATGAAGTTGCATTTGGTGGAAATCAAGCTCTCTCCCAAACAGGCAGGCCACCTCCATTTCCCCCCCTCATCAAAACGCCAGGATCTGATCTCAGTAATTGAAAACAATCTTTTCCAGTCATTTTTAACAAGAGTCACACAATCGCCTTTTAAACCAGCTGTTGTCTTCCTCTGAATTTCACCGTAAACGCTTCCATCGGCCTGCACTTTGATGGCATGGCCTAGTAGAGCAAGCTGGGCTCAGCAAGGGCCAGGGGCAGCCTCGCTTCACCCCAGCGGCTCTGAGCAGGGCTGCTGCCCAGATAAGGAATGGATTCTGCTGGGGCCGTGCTGACACCTTGAATGCATGCGGAGAGGCCTGAGTTGCAGGTGTCATTCCAGAGAGAAGCTCCCTGAACACCTTCATTTGATCACATTTTCTTCTGCTTCGTATTCTTTTAGTTAGGGAGGCAAAGCTGCATTCTAGAAAGTTCAGAGGTTCCCAGTGTCTGACTTTGATCATAACTGATGAATGCAATTGGAGGGAAAATAAGAACTTGAAATATTGCAAACCTAAAAATTCATTGGGTTGAATCTAGCATTTAGCACCAAATGGCACTGTGGGAGTGGACAGGAATTTCCTCCCTGGGTCCTTGAACCTCCCCCCGCCGCCCCAATTTTTCTGGGAAACAACCAGGGGAAAAAATATTTCTGAGTCTTTCCGGCTTTTTCTGGGCCTTCAGATAACTATGACAGCAGCTGCTACTGTATTCCCCTTGTCCCCTGCCTCTCTTGCTCCTGCTCGGGAGCCAGTTGGGCTTGCCGAGTTTTCTTCCCTGCCATCTCATCCCAACCACCGGGACCCTGTGAGTGTCACTGGCTGACCCAGTGAGCTCCGTGCCTGAGTGGCCATTAGAATCAGGTCTCCCAGTCCAGCGCTAACTGCTGCACTGCACTGCCTCTCTGGCGGGCCCCTTCTTGGAGTTGGCATGACACATCTGGCTGTGATTTATTTAATAGATGCGTATTCATCTTGCCATATTTAAAAACTGCAAAGTGGTTTACAAAGCATGGTTAAAATTAACCATAATGAATGCAAAAAAAGAACATTTGCAAAGAGCATCTAAAACGCATTAATGCCAAGTGTGCAAAGCCCCCTAATTTCCAGGCAAACTCAGGAGGGAAGCTTGGGGGAAGGGGTGGTCTTAAAGTCGTGCCCGGGAGACCTTGCGGTTGTTGTGGTTGTTAGTTGCGAAGTCGTGTCCCCCATCGTGACCCCATGAACAACATTCCTCCAGGCCTTCCTGTCCTCCACTATCCCCAGAGTCCACCTAAGCTCACACCGATTGCTTCAGTGACTCCATCCAGCCACCTCATCCTCTGCCGCCCCCTTCTTCTTTTGCCCTCAATCCTTCCCAGCATCAGGCTCTTCTCCAGGGAGTCCTTCCTTCTCATTAGGTGCCAAAGTTTCTGAGCTTCATCTTCAGGATCTGGCCTTCTTAGAGCAGCCAGGGTTGATCTCCTCTTGGTTGGTATCTCCCAAATACTGGGGAGCAGGAGAAGGTGGGCTTCCAGGTTGCTTCCAGAAAGCAGTCAGCACCCCATGGTTCAGCAAGCAAGGTGGGTGGATCGTGGCCTTCCAGATGTTTGGGACTCAGTTCTCTGAAATGGCCAAGGGCAAAGGCTGCAGGGAGTGTTTGGCCAAAACCGCACCTGCTGGTTTGTGCCGATCTGGAAATACATCTTATAACTTTAATAGGTATTCTGGAAGCCACAAGATAGAATGTTTCCTCCCTCTTTTCTGCATTTGATCCTCCAAGCAACACACCCGATCAAATTCAAAGTGGCTTTTCTGCTGTATCAACAAATTAATCTTGGAAGTGGTTACAAGGGCAAGAAAGAATTCAGAATGGCCTTGAGCCCTTAATTTTGCACGTACCATTTCCTTAAAGATGAAAGATGGGAGAAGGCTGCCCACCGGACCTTTTGAACTTTCATTGCAAAGGTCACTGATGGTCGCGTGTGGTTACATTATATTTATGGAGAAGACAATTCTGCATCTTTCAAGCAGGCTGTACAACCTGTGAGCTACCAGGCCAAGCACATGGCTTATGGCTCAACAAAATTTATTATATTTATTTGTATCAGCAACTGGCCCAATGTTACCCAGTGAGCTCCATGACCGAATGGGGACTAGAACCCAGGTTGCCTGAGTCCCAGTCCTGTGTTCTAACCACTATGCTACACTGCCTGTTATCAGAGGGGGACTGGGGCTCCAGTGGATTGCTGCAGATGGCAGGTTGAAGCTCTGCTCAGGGCATTTTTTGGGAGGGGGAAAAGCAGGACTTGGGAGCCACCAACCAGCGGGCCCTGCTTTTGCCCCTTTGCAAAGTTTTTACAGTACAAACATCACTCCAGGCACAAAGAATCGTCTCCACTTGTTGTGGGGAGATATTTACTTATTTAAAAGTCATGCATCCTGCCCTTGCAGTGTCTCAGATGCTCAGCTCCCCGTGACCTCTGAATGGAAAGCGCGCCACAATGTGCAAGGTTCAACCTTACACAACCTTCGACTGGGTGCGTTTGGAGGCGAGCTGAAGCAGCACTTCCGGCTGTAAATGCCATGGCCCTTGCGGCTCCCCCTCGTCCCCTCCGCCTCCTGAAACTGAAGGCGCGGGGGCACAAGGTGGGATGAGAAGAAACATCCCCTTGCACAGCCGTGCAGCATCCAGCCAAGGAAAGGACAGTTTAAGGGAGGAGCCTGAGAGACGTCTGGATGGCTTACAATTTTGGGGATCTCTTTGCCACATCCCCCCAGTATTTGTTTGGCGAACAGCTGAATTATAACGGACATCAGAAACGTAATCCGTGAAAGCGACCCAAGCTGCCAACATTTTCTTTTCCCCCTTCCCCCCCTTCCTTCCCCCCTTCCTTCCCCCTCCTTCCTTCCTTCCTTCCTTCCTTCCTTCCTTCCTTCCTTCCTTCCTTCCTTCCTTCCTTCCTTCCTTCGAGGGCTCACAGGACAGCCCACTGATCAAAAAGGGTGCAGGACAGTCCCGGGCTGCTGGCTTACGGCCGGAACAGAAAAGGGAAAAAGGAAGGGAAGCGGGAAGTCCGTGTTTTGCCCCTACTTCGCTGTGCTCATTGCTCTCCTGGATCAGTTTGAAGAGGCCAAGCTCACCGTCCGAGTGCTCTGGACACGGTTCCTTGGCACCATCCTGGGGTCACGCTGCTGGGAAGCCAGCGGTCGCTCGGGGCGGGACAGAGGCATTGTGCACGGACGTTCCCAGGCGGAGAAGGGTCTAAAAGGATTTTCGGGGGCTTGAATGTGGGTCAGGCGACCGGCATTCAGCGGGTGAGCAGAATTTGCTGTGAGTACACTGCTTAGCGCGTCACCGATCCATCAATCGCAGACGTACCTGAATTCCAGTTCAGCACCACGGAGAGCGCCTGCCTGCCGAATTGGGACGCATCCAAGGCCGCTTTTTATTAGCATTCGGCAGGATTTGATTTCTTAACATATCGAAAGCGTAGGCTTGTTTTAGTTTAATAATGGAAAATAGCTGAAGGCCTCAAAGCCATTGATGTTAACTGTGTTATTGACACAATGAAATGTGTCTGCTGTTTGTTCTCCACGCTGCCGCGAGGTCAGAGGAAATTTCTTTCACCTTCGCTTTAGAGGAGGGAATCTAAAAATCCAGAAGAGATCCGTTTAGGCTCTGCCTATCCTATTCAGTACTCTTCAGCCTGGTGGAAAATAAATCCAATTTTATTGGCTGTAGTACATTCAGTGGGCCCAGCCAGCCTGCTAAAATTATTCCCCGTACGTCACGTTATGGTAGATTGTGCTTCCTCCATGCTGTATTCTGTGCAAACATTGTATGCAAACATTTCCGTAGAAACCTTCCAGGGTGACAAATATTTCTGGTGCGCTTTGGTTTGGAATGTATATTGAAGGGCTTATCTCACGTTTCCATCTCAGTCCTGTGCTGCGTTGCAACAGACATCCGGACAGATCTATTGGGCCGTCCAACTATAATTTCCTCCCTTCCCTGCAATGCACTAGTCTTATGTAAGTGCACTGAGCCACTCTCCCCAAGGAAATGTTGTGACATTTCCATTATCAATGCCAGACATTCTTTAAAAGTGGGCTAGAATTCTGTGTGGCTCTGGAGACTTCATAGATACAAATTGTGGCTAAGCTGGGGGAGCAACCCAGTCGCTTCCTAAGGCGGCCTCAGCCGGATGCAGGCTGGGCCCTGTTGGCTTGTATGCTTCCCCTGCACCGCAGGCTCTGCTGCACATGCTGCAGAGGGTCTTCAAAGAGGGGGACAGCTCAGAAGGGGCCCGGGAGCCACCTGGCCTGATGAGCGGGCTTGTCCCATGCATGGCAGTACTGGAGGAGCCACATCGTTGTGGAGCTGCTTTGCTGCGACTGCAGCATCAGGAAAGTGGCACGTTGTCACCCACGCAGGCCCCCGGATGCGAGGAGCTTCACCGGCAAGGAATTCGGTACCCTCTGCTGCTGCTGCTTCAGCTTCCAATTTCGTGCCCAGCCCGGGCACTGCTTTTGATGCTTGGTCCGGTTTCCCTTTGCTTCTGTGAGTCTCGCCGATTGCCACAAATTGTGGGCAGTAGTGCAGTGATGCCCAGATTCATGCTTTGCTTGCACCGGCATTTGGACGTGGCGGCTGCAAGCGGATGCACCCAGCTCCAGCCTGGCATGACCCTGGAAGCCGACAGGTAGGCAGGGGGCATGGGCACCTGCAGGAGCAGCCGGATAGAAACATAGAAACAGAGCGAGTCAGAAGGGGCCTCCTGGGCCATCTACATTGGGATGCCGAAGGAATGGCACAGGGGACGTGCTGTGGGTGGCATCACTATTGGGGAAAGGTGTCCAGCTGGGGAGGGAGACAGAGGCGGGGGCTTGGAAGGTCCGTGCTGGCGGCTTGTCCCTTCCCATCACCCAGTGAGGCCAGCAAGGAGGGGCAGAGGGGCAAGCTCCTGGCACTGGCCTTAGGAGACCACCTCCAGGCCCCTTGTGTCCCCCTCACCTGGAGGAAGAGCTGCCCCATAGCAGCCGGCACATTTGCCTTGTGGCCCCCTTGGCTGGCACTGGGGAAGAGATGTGCTCCCCGTCTAGGCTTCTTCCAAGGTGGGCTTCAGTCTTACCTCTCCCTGCACTCTCTAACGCCTCATGGAGCTTTCCAGGGTCCTGATCATGATAAGTTAAGCTCTGAAGTGAATGGTGCCTAGAGTCCCCTCCAATTGCCCGCTCTCTTACACTTAATTAATTCCTTTAATCCATGCCTTGCTCGAGATTACGGCTAATTTGAAATGCTTGCTCCATGGTTCTGGGTCCATCCCTCACTTCAGCTCAATGCATGTTATGGTGTCCCCACAGGTCACATGTGCAAAAGCAGAACTCATCTTGCACTCAGATTCTCCACACATCTCTAGTTCTGGTCATCCAGCTGAAGACTGGTAGCTGTTCCTCCAGAGAAGTGCCTCAGTTACTTCTCAGTGCAGGCACCACTGAAGGAATCTGGCAAGCGGGGATTGCTGGGTATAATTCGGAAAAGAAGAAGTAGGGAAGAGCACACTTTCTCGTTGTACCTCCAACAACGGTGAGGCTGCCAGCTGGTACTTGGGCACATCAGCTGGTTCCTCCTGCTTCTGTTTTTGTGAAATTCATTTTAATGGTGCAGGAAGAATTCTCGCCATTGCTTGTCCTCTCGGGAGCGCTGGAGGTGCATTGATTTCTGCCGCGTGACCTTTCTCCCAACGTAATGGACCCGTTATCCATGCTGACTTGATGGGCCTTCTGTTTCCATGTTCCAAACATTTCTTAATAGATATCCACAAATCTCCTGCTGTTCGGAATGTTTGATACAGGCTCAGATCATTAGTTGGTCTGCATTTCCGAAGTCAAAGCACATCAGCTCCGCAATGAGGTGGAAATGAAAAACTGAATCCCTCCCTTTAGGATTACTGAAGACATTTAATATTATAATTGTATCCCCCTCTTCCTTCAGAGGCCTCCATCTCACACCAACCTTCTGGTATTGGGCAAGAGTAGATTAGATTGGAAGACGAAGGTCTACCAGCAAGTTCTTGGCTGTATGGAGTTTTGAACCCATGTCTATTTGATCAAAGTCCAGTACTCTATCCCAGTCTTCCCCAGCCTAACTCCCCCAGATGTCTTGAACTATAACTCCCATCATCCCCATGGGAGTTATAGTTCAACTGATCTAGATTAGATAGTGTTTGTATATTTTAAACTTCAACTCTCTGAAGCATGCTGAGGGAAATAGCAAGAGCCTGTTGTGCTATTCCAAACTCAGAATATTACTCTTATAGCAAACCTTTAATAGTTTAAAGTTTCTTGAAAGGTAAATTTGTAATAGAGAATAAGAGGCTTTAATAATATGTGAAGCTATATTTTAACAGCTGTGTGGAATGGCTATTAAATTATAGTATAGGTAATTAAACTTCTTTAATTGCCGTAAATTTATTTCTAAAGGGTGACTTTCCTGTCTCTCCTACTCTCTAGGGAAGCTCTGTTTAATTCCAATAAGGATTTATCATTGAAAAGTTAAACAGTTGTTCCTATTTTGTGGTCCCTGGAGAAGGTGGCCTTTTATACGAAGAACGAAGCAGGAGATGGTTGGGAAGAAATGGCAGTGCTTTATGGAGAATGGGAATAAAGTGATTATACAATGGCAAATACTAATGAGTAGGATTTGCTTGCAACCATTGGTGGTCGTTTGGTGGAAGCGGTACAGTGCAGGCTGACTCCAGATATTTTGCTGGCTGAAGTGAAGGATAAAGTGATGGCCTTCCTCCATTCCATGCATGAAAGCTGACCAGAGCACTTAGTGTAAAATCAAATCTTACTTCAATGTCTTACAGTGTCTTCCATTGCACCTCAGAGTAGCAATGAAGACTGGAAGGGCCCTTGTCTGAAAGAATGGGGCACCACGGCCAGCTAATGTAAGCAGTTAGATGGACTAATAATCTTACCAGATAGAAGGTAGCTCCTTTGATGTTTCTATATCGAATCCTTCTGTCCAGACCTGTCCCCATGAATTCTACTTCTTCCATCTTCCCCACCATCTTTTCCATCTGTTTCAAAGACTTCAGAGCAGTCTTTCAGCTTCCAGGGCACTACTATGGAAAAGTAGAACAAGCTCCTTTTTTTTTACAATAAATGATCCCACCCTAATTTTAGGGAAGACTTACCTTACCAGTGAAAGAACTAGAAAAGATCTTGACATGTCACTGGAGACCAAGGTCAAGTTCATTCATACTATTGTGCCCCCGATCACTGTGGGTATGAAAGTTGGACAGTGAAGAAAACTGGCAGGGAGAGAATCAATGTGCTTGAAATACAGTGCTGGAGGAGAGCTTTGCGAATACCTGGGACTGACAGAAAGACCATCAAGTGGGTCCAAGATCGGATTGGAGAGCCAGTGTGGCACAGTGGTCAAGAGCGTGGGACTGGGACTCAGGCGATCTGGGTTCTAGTCCCTGTTCAGCCATGGAGCCAACTGGGTGGCTTTGGGCCAGTCACAGACTCTCAGCCCAACCTACCTCACAGGGTTGTTGTTGTGGGGATAAAATGGAGGAGGAGAATGATGTAAGCTGCCTTGAACCCTTTGTAGGAAAAAGGCAGGATATAAATCGAAAAATAAATAAATAAATAAATAAATTGTGTCAGAGCTTTTCCTGGAAGCAAAAATGACAAAATTGAGGCTGTCCTACTTTGGGTGCATCAGGAGTAGGCAAGGTCCACTAGAGAAGACAATCACACCAGAGGAAAACAGAGGGAGAAGAAGGAAGGGAAACGCAAATATGAGATAGGTGGAATCCACAAGCCATAGCCTTGGATTTAGAACGGTTGAGCAGTGTGGCCGAGGACATTCATTCATTCATTCATTCATTCGTTGGATTTATTTCCCACTTGAATTTGCACTGCATTCATTAAAAGAGTCCCATAAGCAGGGAATGACTTGATGGCAAATAACCACAAATGTAGAGGCCTAACCACTTCTAAGGAACAGAACATACTAACATTTATTTATTCATTTGTTAAGAAGTACACTAATTAGAAGAAGAACGGACTGATGAAAACTGAGGATATGGTACGAAGCATTTTATTGCTGCTCACAAATGCAGATTCCTATATTTGGGAACCTCTGTGACAAATTAAAAATCAGAAATTGAACCCTTCCCAGCATCTTGCCAGAAGATTCCAAGTATTCATGGGATTTTGTATCTCCACAGAGGTAGTTTGGCTCCTGGCCCTCTACTCCCCCTTCTGTGAAAATGTGAACGGCAGAAACGTGCTTTTTTGTCATCTCACATAAATTCAGAAAATCAAGGTCAGTGGAAGTTAAAGTTGGCAATTAGAATAGATAGTAAGTTATCTTGCTGTTCAATATTATTTTAGCATCCAAAAGAATAAGACATAATTTGGACATAAACGTTACAATCCTTGAGCAGAACATGGTAAGTCAAGGACAGCTTGCCAGATGTATTTCCCATTCTGAAATCTGAATCTTTGTGCTGTTGTGGATTTGTCAGAATGTAAATGTGAATTTTGTGCCTTTTGGAGAGGTGCAAGCAGTCTTATAATTGTATGTTGGGCCATAATTTTTGCATTAAAGACAACACATGTCATTAAACAAAACATTTGGCATGCTACAGCGATCAGGGCAAACAGTTTAAGCATTCCTTCAATTCTGACAACTGCTACAACGTGTCTTCTTGATTATACTGCGGCAAATACCATGCAAATATTCAGAGTCTGACCTTGCATCCGTGTTGCTCTGCTTCATAAAGGTCATCATTTTTATAAGATGATAATCTCAAATGTCACCCTTACAAATAAGTTTTAACTGCTACTTACATTTAAATATTTGGCTGGAAGTACGTGTTTTGAAAATGCTCTTTGGAAAATCCCCACCCTATCTTGACAAATAGGAACTTTTCAGAATGCAGGTAATGAGTTATTGTGTATTGCTTCTGTATATGAATACATTGTAAAAAGCAATTTCTGCACATTTGTAAATTTGGAACCTTGTAAATGTTATCCCTGAGACCAGAGCTCAAGTAACGCTCCATACTCATTTCACAGTGATTTACACAGGTATGTGTGTGTGTGAGAGAGAGAGCAAGAGAGAGTGAGAGCAGTTTTACGTCTCATTTCCTGTTCCGAGGAGTAGTGGCAAGCTTGGTTCTGAGGGCCAAAACTAGCAGTTTTGTTCCCATTGTCAATAGAATGGCAGGAAGCAGACGTGGAGAAATGGACATGGGGGTCTAGAAAGCCAGTTCCAATCAAGACCTGGTTCCAGTCCAGCTCCCTAATGTGTTGGTTATTTGTTAGACACACAAGCAGTGGCCAAATAAGGCCATTCTGCTTGAAACATTGTCTAGTTTGGTCCTACATGGCTGAATGCTCCAGAATCCAGCATGGGTGACTGCTGCCTCAATTTATTTAGTGTCAACCCGTTGGACAAATGAGCCCCTTGGGGAAAACAGGCATTCAGACCTCTGAGGGCACAATTCTGCACACATCTGGACAAATCCCGTGCATGGCTGGCTCAAGAACCCTGGGGGTCGGGGCATGTGACTTTCCGGATGCAGAAGGTATCTTCCGGGTCTCGGTGCATTGTCCAGCGGCACCAGAGTCCTGATTCTCCTCCTAGAGCTAGCTAGGCGATGGCGGGGGTCTTCAGAGGTAGACCCTCGGAGGGCTACCAGATTCCTTGTGGCCAGGTGTCTTGACATCTCGGTGGAACCTAAAAGGGTAAAATACCTGGGAATTTATCTTACAGCTAACTGTACAACTTTGAAAGAAGATAATTATGATAAATTATTGAAAGATATTAAAAGTGATTTGGAAAGATGGGCCAATTTACAATTGTCCTTGATGGGAACAATAGCACTGGTTAAAATGAACATTTTACCAAAATTTTTGTTTTTATTCCAAATGATCCCTGTAAAAATTGATAAAAAGTTTTTTGAGGATTTAAACCTTCAAATTTCGAGATTTATTTGGAAAAAAAAGAAAGCAAGGATTAAACTAAAAATGCTTCAGGCAACGAGAAAGAATGGGGGTTTTGGTCTACCGGATTGGATGTTGTATTATCAAGCGTCTATTTGTACTTGGCTAAGAGAATGGATAATCTTGCAAAATAAGAGAATTTTGTACCTTGAAGGTCATGATTTGCAAATGGGTTGGCATGCTTATATGTGGTATGAGAAGGTCAAGTCACAGGGGACTTTTCTAAGTCACTTTATTAGAAGATCACTAATGTCAGTATGGGAAAAGTTAAAGCTAAAATTGTATAATAAGCTACCAAGATGGCTTTCACCTATGGAAGCCTTTGTGTATCCAAATGTGTTGAATTTTGAAGGGATTATAAGATATGATGATATTTTGGATAAGGATGGAGGCCTAAAACTGGAGCAAGAAATACAAGAACAGGGACTTAATATATCATGGTGGTACATGGTGCAGATGCAATCAAGATATGCCAAAGACTGCAAAATATGGGGGTTTTATAAAGATCTAACAGCCTTTGATCAAGTGATGTTAAAAGCAGATGAGAAAATGATTAAAAGAATCTATGACTTTTTGCTTGACAGGAAAATGGAAGGGGAACAGGTCAAGGACACTATGATAACATGGGCACAAAACTTTGGATATAATATTGAATTAGAAAAGTGGCAAAAGCTGTGGGAGAGAAATATTAAGGTAACCTTAGCAACCTCGTATAAAGAAAATTTATATAAAATGTTCTATAGATGGTATTTGTCGCCAAATCGATTAGCTAAGATGTTTCCAAATATGTCAAACAGATGCTGGAAATGTAAACACGGTGTGGGTACATTTTATCATATGTGGTGGACCTGTGAATATGTGAAAAAGTATTGGATTAAAATACATAAATGGCTTGAGGAAATGCTACAAAAATCTTTAGCCTTTAAACCTGAAGTTTTTTTGTTAGGCATTGTACCGGAAAATATTAGTAAATAAGAAATGTATTTGATACTACATTTAATCACAGCGGCGAGGATCGCACTTGCTCAATACTGGAAGAGTGAGGAACTACCCACTGAGGAACTGATTTTGAAAAAGATTCTGGATTGTGCAGAAATGGATAGACTGACACTGAAGGAGAAGGAAGACACTGACTTTTACCAAACCTGGGATTTTTTCTACGACTGGCTAGAGAAACGGGACTTGGCTTAGATTTAAAGATGTCTTTAAACTTTTATAAATTGATTTGATTATGATTACAGAATGCTAGAAGATATGTTATAGGGGGCTGACCCAGCTTGTCCGATGTATTTGATGATTGATGTTTTTAATTCGTAGTTTAAAACATCTCGGTGGAACCTGTGGCCAAGGGAGGTGGTGGGCTGCCCCGTGTTTGAGGCCCTCTGTCAGGGATTCCTGAACACCAAACCTGCCCTGTCGGACCCACCTTCCTTCATGCAACCCGGTCCAGGCTGCAGCTTGTGCACTGGCGAACAGGTTACAGTGGCGATTGTGCCTTGCGGCTGCTGGAGAGCTGCTTGCTGGCCTTCTTGTTGCAGCTTATTCTTCAGCAGAGTTGAGGCAGCTTGATTTAAGAAGGTCTAGCTGAGCTGACAATTAATGAAAACTAATCTGGGTAGGAGTTTCTTAATAGTGTGTAAGGCTAAAGATGCAGAATTTGTCCTGCCTCATTAACTCACTAAGGACCTAAAATTTGGAAATTTATGGATTAGCTGGTGGTTAGCTGATCCCTGAGTCTGCCAAATTGCCATACTTGAATTTAAATTGATAATAGCCCTATTAGTAGTCAATTGGGCTAAATGCTTAAAAATGCAAGGCTCTTTTAAAATGTGATTTTATCTTAAAATTAATAGTCTGTACAATTTGAGGACACAATACAATGCAAGAGCTGAATAGCTGAAGCTGTTGGGTGGTGCAGAAATGTAAGGACTGAGCGAACACATGAAAAGTCCTGGCTCTTTATTGATTTGAACTGTTACGCAAGTGCGTTCTCCTTTTACATGAGTGAAGTTCAGCTCGGCTGAAGCGGAAATGGCACTTGTACAAAACAACATTGTTCTTTGGCATCTGCTACCCCTCCTTTTTGCTCAGCAATGAAAAATTTACCTTCGCTTCGGAAATGTGAACCCTTGGACAATGATCAACTAATAACAGGGACTTGTCACGCTTAACGGGAATCCGGATCAGGCTATTTGTTGAAGTGGCATGATGATGTTGGGCCATTCACATTCTGCATGTTGCTAGTGGAAGGAGAAATCGCTCCATTCCACTCCAGAACATTTGCCTACAGACTGCCAGATTTCTGGAACTGGATTCCTACGGTCATCCTGGGCTCCAGCGTGACATCCTCAGGTGGAGTGCCACAGACATGCCTAGAGATTTCTGACATGTCTCGTGTTGTGTAAATTGTGTGCGCCACAGCAGGTCCGAGTCGTAAAACCCGACACAGAGCTCAGGGACATGTTAGAACCTTGGATCCCTGGATGCTGTTGGACTAAAATTCCCATTGGTTGAGAAGGTGGGAGATGGTGGAAGTGAAACTCCTGCAAAATCTGGGAGCTCAAGGTTCATGGACAATGCGATCCATGGACAAGGTTCAGTGAACTGTGAGCCTTGTTCAGGTGTTCTCATTCTAAGGTGTTCTTCTTAGCACATAAGGAGAAAAGCGTGGCAGCCCTCCCTCTTCTCCTATTGCTTTGGTTGCCCTGAGCTTGTGGAGGACAACTTTCTGGAGAGACGCACTTCCAGGGTTTGTGGAACTCTCCATGCAATTCGGAGCACAGTTTTCCTATGGTTCCGAATATCATGGAGAGCCTCAAGGACACAGGGGAAAATTGTTCTCTCCAGCAAGTTGTCCTTCACATGGAGAGCAGAATGACTCTCTTGCTGAGGGATGGACTAGTGTGCTACCTCTCTTGGCACGTTCATGCAGAATCAGAATGCTTGAAGGGGGCTTTGCTGTCAGTTTTCTTAGGGTTTCATCAAGGTGTCGGCCCAGATCCATCACCAAAAGTTGGATTCAACCAAATTGCAACAACATCCCTATAAAAATCATGCATGGTCCAGAGTTTTCATTTCTTTGCTTTGACATAAATGCTGTTTTGGTGTCCCAAAATGTATACAAGCTACTTTTTTTAGCATGGGCAAAACATCAGCTTATTTTGAATGTGTGAAACCAAGCAAATCCTGAACAAGACCTTGACCCAAGTGACCAGCATTTTCCCCTGACCATTTTATTCATCTTGAAGAGGAGTTTATCTACACTCTGAATCTCTCTGTCATTCTGGTCCCTGTCCAGAGGTTACAATTTATTTTTATTACTTTGGCTTTGAGCACTTTTGGCCAAGGAATAGCCCAGTGTAAAATCTAAACCATTATAGTTAGTCTAATAAAAGTTACTACTTTTATTTCTTCATACTAATTTTCTTGAAGTCTGGGCTATTTCTAAAAAATCCATCTAGATTTAGTGGCTGTTTAATGATTTTAAAGAACTGGAGAGTCATCATAATCCTTCAGATGATAGTAGGTTGGGAGATAATAGTGGTTTTGCAAGGTCAAAGTCCAAGGTTGAAGATGAAAATGAAGAAATGAATGTATTGATGACTGTGGGTAACACCCTGAAAACCATTCAGTCAACAGTGACATTGGGTAGCACCACATGGAATGACGCCCTTGGCAGGCTGGCAAAGTTGCACAAGCCAAGTGCATTTACTCAGAAGTAGACCGCTCGGATTACCCAAAGGGAACATGTGTGCTGTAATCACACACTCTTTTTCTGCACTTGCCATCATCATCCTCATCATCAACCGTTAATTACAGAAATAATACTGCATTAATAAATACACCATTCACCCACAGTTTTCAGAGTGCTTTACAGAAAGTGAAATAAATATAAGGCAGACCCTGCTGTGCGGCTCATGGCCTGACAGACGTGGTGCAAAAGGAGAAGGGAAGAAGGCGGAAGGGGGAAGCAAGTGCTGGAGACTCCCGTTCCCTTTGTGCTACTGTTGAGATTTTGCTTGACTGTTTTGTTTTTAAATGTTGTGCAGCTTCTTTTGTGGTCTTTCTGGTAACCACAAGGGAAGGAGCAGTCTCAAAATACCTTCAAGTAAATAATGAGCAACCAATAATGATCTGGCCAATGGATGAGGCCAGTTGGCCTCCCAGAAGACATGAAGACCCCTTGGGAGGTTGGTCATGCGGAGGGCTGGATGGGGCCTCCCTTCAGCTCCTCAGTTGGTGTCACTTTCCATCGTGCTGTTTTGCATAATGGCTCATAAAATCATTGGATGCTGTTGGCTCCCACGAGCTTTTTTTTAATGTGATTTGTTGCGTGCGATGGATGGTTGTCAGCTGCCTCGTCATTGCTGCTGGTCAAGCATTAGAAAAACCGGAGCTCCTTTGGGCCGCTCACCATTTCTAGGCTCAGCTTTATTTCACAGGGTTGCTGTGAGGAAGACCATAGAGAAAGGCTGAAAATAGGATAAGAGGTAAATGATCCGTAAAGCATAAAAAGCAGTTTGCAAACAGTCTGGACCAGAAGCTTTGGGGAGGCCTATGAAATGTCAAGGATGGGGAACGTGTGGCCCTCCAACAAGCTGGACTGCAGCGTTCACCATCGCTGCCTGGGATCGATCTTCTTTACATTTTTTCCCTTACATTTTTATACTGCCCAATAGCAAAGCTCTCTGGGCAGGTCGCACAGCGCAGCTTGTTGAGGGGAGCTGCGGTTGCAAAGACTGAATAAAATGGCGGACGCTTCGCTCTGTTTATACTATGGGGGGAGGGGAGCGGAGCGTTTTCCCGCCAAAACCATTAGCTTTCTAATCTTCCGGCCTAGGCACTGTGCAGGCGCAGCACCCATATGTGTGATGCACAGAGGCCATGACGAAGAACCCCCGTTTCTGGAGAGCCATGGCTAAAGCAACGGATTTGGTTCTCAGTCTCCTGGCTGCCAGCGTGAATTGGAGAACACGCACTGTAATATAATTCTTACTATCAAGCAATAGGAAACACAGGCTGTCATCCGTGCAACAGAGTTCTTGCTGTCTCTTGGGAGAAGTTCTCTTTCATTATATATCAACAGATAGTTGTTGTTGTTGTTCAGTCGCAAAGTCATGCCCCACTCTTGGCAACCCTATGGACAACATTCCTCCAGGCTCTCCTGTCCTCCACCATCCCACCTCCCCACTGACCCCATCCAGCCACCTCAGCCTCTGCCATCGCCTTCTCTCCCATCCAACACATTGTAGATATTCTGAAAGCTTCTTCCACTATCCCATTCAATTTATATCCAAACCCTGGCTTATCTTCCTTGTGGTCTGACAAAGACTACCAAATTGCTAAGAAAACTCTTGCTAAAACTTTCTGGACTTTGCTCTAAATCAATAGCTTATTAAGTTTAGATCTTTCTATAAATGTCTTACTCTTTAAAAAAATCATAATAAGATCTCGCCGGGAGCTGTTGCAGAAAAGTTGCAATGGAAAATGCGCACACATTTTGGGATATTGCTGCCGATGGACTGAGCAGGGCAAGAGGAATTATTAGGCCTAGCTTTGTGTTTATAATTGGACTGATTATTTCAGTAAATTATAGAGTTTCATGCCAGAGGGTTGGGATCCAGGGACTCCATCCATGGTTAAATGTTTAATTTGTCTGTTAAAGCCAAATAAGTCTCCAGGAGAATAATTTTGCCCCCAGAATTGTTTAAAATATATTAATTGATGGTTCTTTGTTCTTGCTAAATTGTTCACCCAGATTAATAGAATGTATTTAGCTTCCAGACAATGGAAATTGTTTATTCCGTCTTTTGGAATGCTATTCTCTTTCTTTCTCAGAAATATGGACCAATTAGTCCACTGGATATTCCTTCTAAAATATATACTAGCCTTCTTCTTAATAAGTTACAGGAATTGATCTCTCTTAACAGTATTTTATATGAAGAGAAAGCTGGGTTTAGAAATGCTTTTTCCACTATTGGCAACACTGTGTCTTATCTTATTGAAAAAGCAGTTTAGAATCATGTAAGGATCTTCAGAGTGTTTGTTGTCCTATCATACCAGAGCCGGGAGACTCCTGTTGTGCCAAATTGCTTTCCCTGGCTGTTCCTCCTTTATCAAGACACTGCTGCTAAAACAGTGTGCACCTCTCTTGGGCTCAATTCCAACAACGAAAGGAGTAGGACTGTTCTGTGTTCTGGCCACCGTTACAAGTCATAAGATGGGGAAGGCTATAATTGTCTTAGTCCCCAAAATCTTTCCACCCCAGTTATGTCGATAAATTGCTTGAGATCCAGCCACACCAAATCCTGAAATTATATTAAATACCACTTGCTATACAGTCCAAAATGACAGTTTATGTTACGGAGGCGAGCAGGGCCAAATCAATGACGCCTGTTGCTGCTAGTTGCGAAGTCGTGTCCAATCCATTGCGACCCCATGGACAACGTTCCTCCAGGCCCTCCTGTCCTCCACCATCCCCGGAGTCCACTCAAGCTGACACCAACTGCTTCAGTGACTCCATCCAGCCACCTCATCCTCTGCCGTCCCCTTCTTCTTTTGCCATCTATTGTTCCCAGCATTAGGCTCTTCTCCAGGGAGTCCTTCCTTCTCATTAGGTGGCCAAAGTATTTGAGTTTCATCTGGCCTTCTAAAAAGCAGTCAGGGTTGATCTCCTCTAGGGCTGATCGGTTTGATCGCCTTGCGGTCCAAGGGACTCGCAGGAGTCTCCTCCAGCACCCCAATTCAAAGGCCTCAATTCTTCAGTCCCTGTGCAAAGTAACTGGTGTATTGTATTGTTTAATGTAATATTATGAAGGTAGACAAGTTTAAGCAAATATTTCTATCCTTAATTCAGACTACAATCTCTAGAAGGGAAATATTCTCCCAATTCAATATTCTGAAGATGGAGACACAAATCCTGTTGTTCAGATCACCCATAGCAAGACTGCAAATCTGGACATCTGAAGATGCACAAGTGAAGAAACCCAACCCACGGAAATGTCCTTATACCTTATTCTAGGCCAAATGCAGCTGCTGAACCACTTGGGAAGAACCACTACATAGAATACTCGCCGTGGATAATTCTGGCTGAGCAGTCTGCAGGTGGTGCTTTGATTTTTTTTTTTAATTAATGGATAGCCAGTGATGGAAGCGCAAGGAAGATGACTCAGTCTGTGTTAGGGTCATTGAGAAGCAGTGCCAAGGTGGGGAATGGTGCTCAGGAGAAACGTACAGATCTCTGTGGAGTCTCTCAAGCTCTGCAAGCAGCTAGAACATCTGAGCACACAATAGGTTAGGAAGAGCTAGAATACCTGAAAACTTGGTAGAACGATTGCGGTAGTAAGGGGTTCAAGAGGACATTAAGTGGCCTGTTCACAGAATTCATCAGTGTGTATATTTTAGTATGTGTATTTCTATTTATTACATATAGATTGTCTCTCTTAGCCATTATAGGGCCCTGTAATCTGAACAACTGTATAAAAGATTTTTGTTTTTTGATAATTAGCACAACTGACAAAGTTAACGGAATGTGTCATATTAAGAGTTAGAAAACACCAAGAAGCTGGGGCATAGTGCAGCCCTTTTACTGGGTATCAGAATGGTAGATAACAGTACTATTTATTGTGCTTTTTTCCCATACAACTTAATAGGACTTCCATAAACATTATAATGAATCTCTCTCTCTCTCTCTCTCATCTTCTCCTAACATTTAAAATACTTAAATTCCCAACTAACTATTGGTTGTTTGGCTATAGGAATACGAACTCTTGAAGTTTCATAAAGACACAACATTTTGAGATTTCCATTGTATTTTGTTTCTACTGATGATATAAATAAATGTTGATATGTTTATTAATACTAATGCCGTTGCAACCCATTAAATCTAGATACAAGAGAAATATTTAAAGAGTCTTAATAATTCAGCCTTATCAGCCCAGTCAATATTGTACGTTTAGATGCTTCCTCATGTTTTATCCCAGAGTCAGCAAAACCGGAATGGGTTTTGTGGCCCTTTTAAGACTCGTAGCATTTAACCAGGCAGCATACATTGGTCAAACCCTCATGTTCCCATGGTGGTCCCTTGTAATTTTTCCTGTTTCACAGGCATGGGACTGAGGCTGTGAGGATGAATTGAGCAGGTTCTCCTCTCGGGACAATGAATCAATCGGGGTTTGAACCCAAATCAGATCATGCAGTCCTGTTATTGAGCCAAGTATTTGGATGGTGCTCAATATACCAAGCCGTTTTCCTTCAGCATATAAAGCTTTTATTGATTCCTTTCCCCCCAGGGGCTCCTTCCAAAAGCTTGAGTGGAGTTCACCCAAAGTGATTTATTAAAAAACAGCTTGATTTGGTCAGAAAGATTTATTAAGAGATAATCTGATAGCAGATGACATCTATTTCAAGGAGTACAAGAATGGTTTTGTCGCACTGCTGTCTGGCCCTGGGCCTTTAAGCATTTTATAAACTCTCCAGATAGTTATCTCTTGCTCCCTCATTTATTATAAATGCGGGTATTTGTTCCACACTTTGATTTCTGTTTTGGAATTTAGAACACACAAACCAGTGGGGGTTTGCCTTTCCTCCCATTTCGACATATTTTCAAGCCGGGTAAGTGAGGGCAGGTTACTACTAGACAGTTACGATAAAATATAGTAGATTCTTTGCACCATTTAAAAACTAATAATGAAGTATAAAAATGACCATCTGGCCTGAATAACGTAGTTGTGGCGATTTAGCAATTTCTGGAGGTGTAGTCCGGCATCAGATGAAACACTTATGTTGGCATGTTGCTTAGAAGGTTTATTTCTCATTCCTGGGTGACTGAAAGATCCAACTAGTAGTAATAATAAGCATTATGAGATAAAGAATTAAATAGGGATCATTGTGTGCCTTGGGCTCGTGAATGTTTGCATAGTGCATGGAAATACAACCCGAGAAACGCCTCCCCTGCACCTCTGCCTGCCGAAAACCCATCGGCGGCTTCACAGCACAGGGAGGTAAGCTAGGCTCTGCAGGGCTGGCCAGACGTTTTGTGCAGCAACCAATGTCACGCCACGGTAAGTGTGGGTCGTCGTTCTAGGTATGTCCTTCTTCCTCTTGGCACAATCCCACAATTCTTGGGAGACATGAGCCTCAAACAAACAACTGACAAGCTCGCTGCCTTTCGTGACGTCTCAGCTCAGCGGCCTGGGGGCTCAGCGACTGGTCCTGCCAGTGGATTGTCCTGAAGGTTGTCCCAAGATAGTGTCTGTGAAGAGCTTTGAACATGTGAAAGCAGGATACAAATGGGGATGCCAAAGACGATAGAGGGCTTAAATCCCACGGCATGAATGAAGGACCCCAAACCAGTTTAAAATTACTGTAGTAAAGACATGGACCTGAAATTCTTGAAGAATGAGCATTTACACTGTTTCCTAGTTCTTGCCACCTTGTGTAAACCAGGGGCCGGCTGTTTCGTATCATTCATGTGTTGTCGACATGTTATTGCTGCAGGTCTGCAACAGAGGGGATTCACAAATAATTTAGTTTAGCAATGACTGAAAAAACACGGGTGTCACAAGAGTATGAGGAGTGCAGCTAGCGAGATTGCTTGGAAGAAAACTGTTCTGGTATGTAAACATTCCCTTAATGGGTGGAAAACCTGTAGATCTACTTTCTTGATTAGGGTGTAATATGAATTCCGGTTTTTTTTTTTAAGGTATCCACAATGAAGTTTTATTATTTAGCTCCTGAAGAACAATATTCATGAACTTGGTTGGGCCAGAGTACTAAGAAATGGTTGCGATTTTGAAGTGATGACAATTTTCTTTTAGAAGATCTTAAATCAGAGTGGATGGAGGCCAAGGTGTTACTGTCTTCTTCTTGTTGTTGTTGCTTATTTTACTGAAGGTCCTTCACTGGGCACATGGTGGAGGGCAGGAAGGGAAGAGGAGCTAACGAGGCATGGCAGAGCCACAACATGGAGTGATCACTGGCTAAGCTTGGATCGTCAGGCTGCAGAAACCCTAGGGCCTTTTGCCTGATCCAGGGTGTTTGCAGGAGCAGGGCCAGCCCAGTCACGAAGTGACACAATTTGGTCTGTACCAAGAATGGACCAGATGAAAGCCAAATGATGGAGCAAAACTGCTTCTATCATTAGCAGAAGAGGAGTATTTTGAGATGGCAAAATTCCTGGGACCCGAGCTTTGTAGGAGGCTGGCTAATGGCTAGTTCCCTACCTGGCCAGTATTTTATTGGTCTAATATTAATAGTCTGGTGCCAAGACAGGCCACCCCCCAGCAGCTCCCAGAGTCCACCAGCAGCAACACCCTCACAAGTCAAGCAAGGCTGAATGGAGGTCCATTCAGCGCCACCCTCCCACCATAAGAGAAAAGAATCAAGTTGGCCGTTGCAGAGGTTCTTCCAACTTGGTACTGCTGTATGCTTTTTAGCCACTCCTTGCCTTTTTTCGTTCTCAGAAAGCCCAGATTCGTTTCCCTCTGTCTTGATTCATCTTCTTCTCTACGGTTCCTGACGTCACTGTGCCGCTAAAGGATGTGGTGAATGCATTCGTCATGAAAATGGCCAAATCCCACGATCCCAGTTATGCTGTCAGGTCGTATCTGTGGTGTTGCACTTGAGTCATGCATGCCGTACTCTTCGCAATCGAGGCCTCCTAGGGAAAGTCCCCCGTGAGCTCGCGCAACTGCGGCGTGCTTTGACCCTGTCTGGAAGATAGCATTGAGCTGTTATTCATCGTGACATTCTCAGCTGGCTGGCCAGGTTGAGGCCGAGGCCGGAGCGGATGCTGCTGGCCACCAAGTATTAAGTTTCGGCTGTGGAAACTACTCTATGTCTGTACAAACAAGCCGCTGACTGTCTGCAATGCCCAGGCCAGAAAATCTAGAGACTAGGCCTAGTTATAACATTGCACTGGTCAGAATTCCTGTCACTGGAACTCCTTGTATCATGTTCTTTTCTCAAACAGCCAAATGGCTTATGATGGAGATGTGTACACACATGTGTGATGGATACATGCACACACATGGATTGGGAATGCGTCTTGCTCTCTAGTCACAGGAAGCCTCTTTCGAGCAGACGCTTGGTATTCTGTCAAATTTCAAGGCAGCTGGACGCAAGTAGGTGTTTCAGACTCACCTGGAATTTCCTGCACTCTTGGAGGCAGTAAGAGGACACTTTGGTTTCCACGAGCATAGAAAAACGGACTGGAGAGCCTTTGGGCTATGGAGTGTTTTTGCGTAAGATCTGAGCAGTAGCTTTTTTCATTTCCCAGGTCAGTAATTTGGAAGTCATCTCTTTATTAGCTAAAATGTAGATTTGATGGAAAGTGGCTCATCTCAGTGCCCCAGACCGTGGCCAGAGGAACAGTCAAGAGCCACATGTGAAGGCGCGCACATCACTCAGAGGCTGGGATCATGTGACGTGGTGAGCCACGGTGGCTTTTACCCATGGCCGGTCTGTCGTGTCAACTGCATCCCCTCAGGAGCGGAAGCAGGACTCTGTTCCATGGTTTCTCCTTAATATGTTGGGTTCGTGCATTGTCTGGACCTGGAAAACCCAGCCCAGTGTGGCGGGAAGGCCAAATGCAGAAGGATTGCAAGAGCGGCTGCTGCTCTTCCTGCCAGAGAATATTGGGAGAGCTGCTACTTTGTGCAGAGGCTAGAAGTCCGTTCGCTTGGTCCGTTGCTGCCGGACGGTCTCCTTTGGGGCAGGAACATCCGATCAGCAGGAAGGCGCTGCAGAAAGCGGCAGTGCTACTCCGCTGAGCTGACCATCCCTCCCTGGGTGAGGACCTGAGAAAGCATCTTCTCCATGGCCAGCCAGCCTAGGCACTGAGACGGTGCTTGGAGAACCCCTCCAGATGCCTCTGCTGTCTAAGGTGGCACTGGGAGCGACTGAGCAGAAAGTTGGAGCCCTGGGATGCGTTCCCCAGGGGGAAAAAAGCATTTCCCTTAAAGTCTTTACTGTACCATGGGAAGACTTTAATTTTCTCATTCTTTTCTACATCTACTAAGCATTCAGTGCTGTTTTCTCCCCCCGCTGTTTGACTGACTGACATGTACACTTGGTTTTAGGATTTTACTATTCTTGCTGCCTTCGTTGTTGCTATGGTAGTAGCAAACACTTTTGCAAACATTTATTTATGGCACATATTTCTGTTATTCCGTTCAATAGATCAATACCATCTATCTTCCAGCGTCAACTCACAGCCCACCCTGGTGACTTTTCAGTGAAATTTAAAATGTTGGAAGATTCGATCATAGATCTCCTACATATGTGGGCTTTTGTCTCAGAAAGGAGAAAGAATTCACTTTATTGGCAGTTTTTAAGAAATCGTTGGCCAAAACTCGACCCATGCTATAATAACAATGATATTTCAAGCTCTAAATTATTCTAGCCATGAATGTGTTTCCTTGCATTTCTAAAATCCTGGTAGCTTACAAAAACTAATCTAGCAATGTGCCAAAGTAATTAAAGCAAAGTAAATAATCTCCAGTGTTCTTATTCCCCACAGAAATTGTTTAATATCTTATCTTTCAAAGCTAGTTTTCTGCTTATTCATGATGTCTGCAAAAAGGTTCTTCAGTATGCAGGGAAAATATCTTGTTCCAGCAGGGTGAGAGTGTCTCCAGACTATTATGGGGTGGGTGGTTTGCTTTGGGAAATGCCTTCTCTCCGTGCTCTTCCTTGCCAGTAATGGGGATGTGCAAGGATTAAAGAGAGCCAGTGTGGTGTGGTGGTTCAGAGCATGGGACTGGGACTCAGGCGATCCGGGTTTGAGTCCCCACTCAGCCATGGAGCCAACTGGGTGACTTCGGGCCAGTCACAGACTCTCAGCCCAGCCTACCTCACAGGGCTGTTATTGTGGGGATAAGATGGAGGAGGAGAATGATGCAAGCTGCCTTGAGCCCTTTGCAGGAAAAAGGCAGGATATAAATCAATAAATAAATAAAGGCTGCAAGCTCGGATGAAATGAATGGGAACTGCACTGCGTGTCTGTGTGTCTCCCATTCACATCAATGGGGCTTGTGTCGAAGCAGCTGAAGGACGGTGCACAGTGTTGGCAGGACCTGCCCAAGGCCAGTGAGGCCCACCAAAGTTCCTCGTGATCATCGTTTGTTTACCCACTTGCGATCTGCGTGACGATCCTGTAAGGCTGCACATTATTGTCATTGCAGTGCTGCTGTTGGGACGCTTCTGAAATGAGAGCCACTTGCCTGTGGCTTCCAAGAGGATTCGGGCAGGAGCAGTACTGGAACTGGGGACTTACTTCTGACGGTCCCCGGGGCTACCAAGTTTAAATGGGCCAGCCCGAGCCTCAGTAGTGACATGTAGTCGAAAGGAATCAATCGCTATACGAAGCACGAAACCACAACCTGGAAAATCGTGAGAATATGGGGAATGGGAAAAGGTTAGAAGTGAGTTGAAATGTGTGTCCTTGATGTATGTGGGGGACAGGAATCTTTCCAGGTTCCTCCGCAACATCAAGCGCTTTCGTTCAGGCTGCCTGTTTGCACTTCTCTTTTCACCCACTTAGCCCCAAAGCAGGAGGGAAAACTGGACCGCAAAGTGTGCGGTAGGCACAGACAGAAGTTCCTAACAGAGTGTGTGTTTCCTGAAAGGGAGACCAGATATGAGTGCCTGAGAGAGAAAGAGAGGAGAGCAAGTGAGCATTCTTTGTCTAAATACATTATTTTAAAAATATCCTTCATCCCTACAGATACCAGGGCAATATAGAAATGGCATAACAAAATCTAATAATGCCAGAATAAATGCAGTCTGAAGAAGCACATCTGTCTGCCCACTGGTTATTTCCATAGTGCCGAGACGACGAAAGCTGGAGCTGCATTCCTCTGACTTACTTTGCTTTGTTGTTGTTGTTGTTAGTCGCGAAGTCATGTCCGATCCATCGCAACCCCATGGACAACATTCCTCCAGGCCCTCCTGTCCACCACCAACCCCCGGAGTCCACTCAAGCTCACACCAACTGCTTCAGTGACCCCATCCAGCCACCTCATCCTCTGCCGTCCCCTCCTTCTTTTGCCATCTATTGTTCCCAGCATTAGGCTCTTCTCCAGGGAGTCCTTCCTTCTCATTAGGTGGCCAAAGTAGTTGAGTTTCATCTGGCCTTCTAAAGAGCAGTCAGGATTGATCTCCTCTAGGACTGACTGGTTTGATCGCCTTGCGGTCCAAGGGACTCGCAGGAGTCTTCTCCAGCACCGCAACTCAAAGGCCTCAATCCCTTTGCGCTCGGCCTTCCTTATGGTCCAGCTTTCACAGCCATACATTGCAACTGGGAAAACCATAGCATTGACTATACACACTTTGTTGACAGGGTGATGTCTCTGCTTTTAGTATGCTGTCTAGATTTGCCATAGCTTTCCTCCCCAGGAGCAAGCGTCTCTTAATTTCTTGGCTGCAGTCCCCGTCTGCGGTGATCTTGGAGCCCAGGAAAATAAAATCTGTCACTACCTCCATTTCTTCTCCATCTATTTGCCAGGAAGTGAGAGGACCGGATGCCATGATCTTAGTTTTCTTAATGTTGAGTTTCAAGCCAACTGTTGCACTCTCCTCCTTCACCCGCATCAAGAGGCTCTTTAGTTCCTCTTCACTTTCTGCCATGAGAGTGGTATCATCTGCATATCTGAGGTTGTTGATATTTCTCCCAGCAATCTTGATTCCAACTGGTGATTCATCTAGCCCCGTCTTTCTCATGATGTGCTCTGCATATAAGTTAAATAGGCAGGGTGACAGTATACAGCCTTGCCGAACTCCTTTCTCAATTTTGAACCAATCAGTGGTTCCGTGTCCAGTTCTCACTGTTGCTTCTTGACCTGCATATAGGTTTCTCAAGAGACAAATAAGATGGTCTGGTACTCCCATCTCTTTAAGAACTTGCCACAATTTGTTGTGATCCACACAATCAAAGGCTTTAGCATAGTCAATGAAGCAGAAGTAGATGTTTTTCTGGAACTCCCTAGCTTTTTCCATGCTCCAGCGTATGTTGGCAATGTGATCTCTAGTTCCTCTCCCTCTTCGAAATCCTGCCTGTACTTCTGGTAGTTCTCGGTCCACATACTGCTGGAGCCTAACTTGTAGGATTTTGAGCATCACTTTGCTAGCATGTGAAATGAGTGCAATGGTGCGGTAGTTTGAACATTCTTTGGCATTACCCTTCTTTGGGATGGGAATGTAAACTGACCTTTTCCAATCCTGTGGCCACTGCTGGGTTTTCCAAATTTGCTGGCATATTGAGTGTAGCACTTTTACTGCATCGTAAAAGTGCTCAGACTTTGTTATTGCTCAGACTTCCTAAGGCCCATTTGACTTCACATTCCAGGATGTCTGGCTCGAGGTCAGTGACCACCCCATCGTGGTTGTCAGGGACGTTAAGCTCTTTCTTGTATAGTTCTTCTGTGTAATCTTGCCACCTCTTCTTAATCTCTTCTGCCTCTGTTAGGTCCCTGCCATTTTGGTCCTTTATTGTGCCCATCTTTGCATGAAATGTTCCCTTCATATCTCCAATTTTCTTGAAGAGATCCCTGGTCCTCCCTATTCTATTGTTTTGTTCTATTTCTTTGCACTGTTCATTTAGGAAGGCATTTGCTTTAGAGGTGCACTAATTCATTTTAATCAATCTAAAGGTGTTCCTGTGATTTATGCTTTCGGTAATGACTTCAGCCAGCAGGGACAGGCTTCCTTAACTGGCACATTGCTTTGTGGTTTGGCGCTGCAGGACTTTTGGGCTGAGAAATGGTTCTGCCCTGGTTCCTTGCCTGCCTGAAGTGGGAGAACCCTCGGGGGCTGTCGGGGGCCAGGGGGGGTGCCAGTGGGTCCCAATGGGTGTAATTTCATTCAGACAAGGCTGCCCAACTCCAACAGCTGCCCAAGTTTTCTTGAAAGCTGCACTGCACCAAACTCGGGTCTGCTACAGCCCATGCAATGAAAACAAATTGATCAAGTAAAACAAAAGTCAGAACAAGTAAAAGAACAAAGCATCTAACGGATGGACAGTTGAAACACCGCCCCTCTAAAGAGGCTTCCTCCTGCCATGAAAGCAGTGCCGCCACCCACCCATCTTCCTGTGAACCAGCACATTGTGCTTTAATGCTGGACAGCAAACCCACAAGTCGTGGCTGGTCGTCTGAGTTTATGGCATTCTTGTTTTGGATGGAAGAGAAGCTCTGAAAACTTCCCTCTGCTGTGTGAGAGAGTGAAGCGAGAAGAGGGGAGGGGAGGGGAGTGAGTCGTGCACCACACCATGGTCCTGGTTGGATCACACTCATTTCTGGACTGGGCCTGTGCCAGTTCAGGGCAAAGATGAACAAAGACAAACCAATTGAATAATAGGTGGAGAATTATGTTGAGCTCAGGGTAGCTTGAAGGGTGGTTTTGTTTCTGAGAAGATGACTTTACTCTTTCTCTTTTTGCCATTTTTTTTAAAGCCAAGTTCTGATCCTGCAGTGTGAGATCCAGGAGAAACCGACTGTAGCAGAGTGTTCAGTGTCTCTTCTAAATCGAACCAGGTGAGGTATCAATTATGTCAGGACACTGGCTAGCACACCGTAGGAAGCACAGGCTGAAATGAAGCATTGAAATGAGGGCTGTCATGTTATCTGAACCCAGCCATGCTCATCGACTACAGTCTGTTAACTCCAAGCGATCCAAGAAGATAAGCCATGGTTTGTTGTTGAGTTCTGGATTGTTACCTCACATTAACCATAGTTTGTTGGCATTAGGCTCAGGCAACATAATAACCTATGTTTCAGATACAACCCATAATTCAGCAACAACCTGTACTCAACCCAAATTTGGTGCTTGAATCCAGGTGCTGGCTCAGCTAAGGTGGCTACCAGAAACTGGTCTTTCAGTGGCTGCGCTCAAGTTGGGTGCCGACCACAGTTCTTAAAGCCCCATGCCTGCTTCTGTGATTCCATGCTCTGACATGGCTGAGGGACAGAAGAATCCGCAGGGGATGTTAGTGCCAGGTGATGGGACAGGGGCATCCTGGGGGCGAGACAATGTAGAAGAGGACGTTGAGGGCTCTCCCTGAAACAGTGGGGTGATCTGAGACCCTCCCAGACCAGAGTCCTCCTGAGGGTCCCGTGGAGCCTCAGAAACAGCTGAGGGGCTGAGCTTCCTTCCATGAGCCTTTCTACAAAAAGCGCTTTCCTTTCCTGAAGAGGATGCGCCATGTGTGCCCAGCCAAGATATGCTGAATTCGCAGCTTGTGGACAGTGGCCGTTTGTCACGGAGGGAGGTGCGTGGGGCTGAGACAGCAGGACACATGCCTCAGTTTCCCTCCTGTCAGCGGTTCTGGCCAGTCACAAGTCCTGCCACAAACAGGATCCTTGAGCCTCTCCCCTTGCAGCAGAAGCAGCGGAGGCCGGGGGTGGGGAGTGCCCAGCATCAGAGAAGGGGGGCTTGGGACACATGGGGAGAACTGGCTGAGCCTCCAAAGCATGGGTTGTAGTCCAAAAACTGGAGTTTCCGCTGACTCAAGTCATTAGCGCCCCCTCCCCCTCCCTGTGTGTGTGGATGTCAAAATGGAATAAGTAACAAGTCTATAGAAACGGCAGTCCAGAGAATCATTCTTTTGAGATACTTCCAGCGATTTACATGCCTGTGATATGATTAGGTTTTTAAAAATGGCTCTGAACACACTGGGTGTGTGTGTGTGTGTGTGTGTGTGAGAGAGAGAGTTGTTAACTTTGAACATATCAAATGGAATTTTAAATTTTAATTTCAAATAGATTAAAATTAGTTTAAATTTTAAGTAGACTAAAATTACCATGCCTTTAAATACTTGCTATAATAAAAGAACCTTGAAAGGATTCTGGAAGGTTCTCGCCTTGGAATCTCTGTATGAGATTTTGTGTACTGCTTAACCCCGGAGCATCTAAAATGACCAGATGAAATGACCAGTGATCCGTGTTTTTGCTTGCCCTCCTTCCCTGATATGCTAAAGCCCAGGAAGGGGATGCTGAAAATAAAAGGATGAATATTTTAGGAAAGATTTCAGTACATACAAGCTTATGAGTGGCTTGCCGTGTGGGTGTATGTACAGCACTCGTTAAAATATTCTCTTTGAAGTATTACTCATAATGCTTGTGCGAAAGATAATGTTATGCCCCACCCTGTCTCAGGCTTGGGGCAGTGGGCGGTATGGGGACATCACCTGCCCTCTTGGCTTCCCATTTCTTCATGCTCCCAGCCCTGCTTAATCCTAAAACACTGTCGGAAAGAACTTGCCAGTCCAGCGTGGTCGCTCAGGTTTCTTTTTCTGGAACATGCATCTCTGCTTCATGAGCCAGCTGCAGCTGACCGGCTGCGATGCTGAGAGCGCCTCCTCCTGGAGGATCCAGGCAGCCCCGAAACGAGCCCCTCCCTGGCTTCAGCTGGCTGCCTTGGCTATTGCGGATTGCGGGCACACATGGTGTGGTCCATGTGGCCACGCTCTTTGTCCCCAAGCGTGGACAGGACCATCTGATACTTTTGGCACCTCGAGTTTCCGCTTGTTGCTCTTGCCAGAGAAAGGCCTCGAAAGGACTTGCCCGGCATCCCAGCTGGTGCATCCCAGACTTGGCCTGGCTGTCATGTGCAGGCGCCCCTGAGGGTCAGGAATGGCCGCTCACCTGCAGGGGGCGGGCTGTGAAGGGGGCATGATGACCCAGGCAGCCCAGTAAATTCCAGGAGGGGGTGTTGGGGGTACCTCTCTCTTGCACTGTGGCACTTGTGCTCCAAGGCACCCCAGAATATGTCCCCCCACAATTACCCCGTCCCTGTAAAGGTGCGGCCAAGCTGGGCTTCCCAGACATTTTTATCTACTCCACCACACCGGAGAGAGTCCGATTAGTGGCCTTGCTTGTAATCGCTGTGTCTGCCATCTCCAGACTCCTTCATGCCGTGACACGGGGCTGGATTCCTCGCGGAAGCCCTCGGTTTTCATTGATAGTGTGGCGTGTTGCCTGGTTTAATTTCTCTGCAGCTGCAGACCAATGGGAACCGAGTCAGCATTTTTGCTTGGGGCCGTCCAAACTCTCATCTGTGGGGCAGTCAGTATGTGTTTCTGTTTCCATAAGTCAGCTGAGGACCCTGCAACTCGAGTAGGTCGTTCTTGTGGTTACTCTTCCTTCCAGTTCGCTTCAGCCTCATTTAAGCCCAGGTTTAATTCACAGGAATGCTTCCTGGGCGTGGGTTGTGCATCAAACTCTCTCTGTAGCTTGTAGAAAGCAGGATGGGGTCAAAATGACTAGCAATCAGGTAGGCAAGCATAGTAGTAGGGGTTGGTTTGGGGGAAGCAACGTGTCATTTCTGAATGCATGTCAGATACAGTATCTTACGGAGAAGATCCATGGAGACCCACCGTCGGTTCTGCCGTCACTTGACAGCTTGGGTGCTCCTGAGAACAGTTCCAGCCACGCAAATCGCCCGGGCACAGAGTAGCGGGCCAGACTTTGGAAAGGCTGTTTTCTCCCTCCCTCCCTCCCTCCCTCCCTCCCTCTCTCTGCATTTGTTCTCTCTCCCTCCCCCCTGAAATATTGTTATAAGGTCTTTTGTGTAGCTAAAATCCAGGTATTTAAGGGGAGAATGGTGAGCTGACACCGCTGTGGAATATCATTGCAAGAATAGGACAATAAAAATAAGATTATAGCCCCGACTGACAGAGCCCCGCTGCGAGGGCTGCATAATATGCATCCATCAGTTCCATCAAACCTGTGGCAGAAACTTGTGCTGTTAAGCAGGAAAACTTGGAGAGCTTTTTGATGGCCGGCTGGTCGCCCCTCTGCGTGTGGATCCATGCAGCCAGGGGTTCGTTGTTCAGGTAACGATGTGGCAAACAGGCCATTCGATGGCTTTGCCCATTGCCCTGGTGATAGTGTAGTCCTCAGAGACATCAGCAAGGGTGTAAATCCAGCCCATGACTCATCTTTGTTGCCAAGGACCAGAACGTAGAATAATAAGGAAGGGAGATGAAAGAGGAAGATGGTCCTGAGAAAGAGAGAATTCTTCGGAAGAATTACAGGCAACGACTGCAGTCCTAGCCACAAATTCCTTAGTGATTTTATTATATTGAGCAGCTTGCAAGTAGCCTTAACAAAGAAAAACAATATTTGGGAAGGAGGGCGAACTGTTGAGATCAGCAAGTCTTCCATAGGATTACACTGTTAGAGTCAATTAGTGTGCCTTAAATCTGATTTGCATATGGAAGCACTAACACAAGAAGTTGAGTGTGACGTGCTGAGGAAGAAACTTAGGCACAGAATTTCTGTCAAGGCTCTGTGCTTTTTACACGAGCAGGAACCTCTCACAAGCAGTTAATGGCACTCATGGGGTTGGATCATCTTTTGTGATGAGATGGGCAACATGGGGAGCTTCAGATGTTTTGGACTATGGTTCCCCAAAGCCCCAGCCACCATGGTCAATGGTTGTGAATTATGGGAGTTGTAGTTTAAAACATCCAGAGGCGACCTTCTATTGATGGCCACAGGATTTTATTTGTACTGTAGGTTTTGTTTTTATGGATTTTATTGACTATGCTTTATTGCCGGCACATCATGTACTTTTTATCTTGTATAATGCATGAAGAGGTTTCTGCTCTGAGTTGGCCTCTCTCCCTGTCCATCTCTCTCTTCTTCCCTTCCCAGCAACTCACGAGAAGAGACATTCAACTATCATTGCCCATTTTGCTAAAGCTGGCCAGGCAAGACTCGCTTTGTGATACAAAGTGACTAAAATAAAGGTTGTTAGCAAGAAGCATCCATTGAGTTAACAAGCCCCCTAAGTGCTGACTTAGTTTTGCACATCCCGGATTGTTTTGGTCCCTTCCCTGCCAAATGGAGTTGGCACCGCCTTCAGAGAAGTTCACACTGCTTTCTGGCCAAACAGTGGATACACTGCTGCCTTGGCTTGATGTTGGACCACTGGACTGATCCAGTTGCACCCCTCCTCATCTGACCCTCCCTGTCTCCCCCAAAGCACAGCTGGTCTGACATCAGCTCAGCAGACACTCAACGTAAGTAGTATACCTGATGAGAATGTTAGGGCCTGGACTGAAGTCATTGGGACAATGAAAAGAGAAGAATTACCTCTAAAAGATTGACAGTTAATGCCTTTGCTGGATGCTCAGGTGCCATTACGGAGAGTTCAGCCACCACTTAGCACACTTAAACATACTTTATATTCATTTATTGATGTGATAACTTTAGAAGCAGTTTGTGGAAGATACTCATTTCCATTCCTTAGATGGTGAAAGAGAAGGGCCTAGCAAGCTCATTCTCCACATGTTCTTTGGTTTTCTTCCCTTTGTAATTGCATTTTAAAAATTAATAAGAGAATGAGAGGAAAACCTAGTGCATCAATCCTTTCACTTGTTTCTCGAATCTCTTACAAAGTTATATTTAGTGTAAGTGTTTTTGTCTGGATGGAGAGAGTAGAAGGTAGCAGAACTGTTGCAAAGAGCCAAAAGGAACATCTTTAAATACTTTTAATGCACAGATGGTTCCATTTTTTCCATTAGTGTATCAAAAGTGATTCAGCATGAGGTTCAGTAATAGGAACAAGCTGTCATATTTCTTACTCTTATTTATTTGTATGTTTGATATACATTCAGAAATAGAAAGTTGAAACTACACTGAGATATTTATCTACCATTTATTTAAAATGTTGCTATTCAAGCTTTCTGCTCAGACTGGTTCCAAGAATGGTAACACTTAAATTAAAATGGACTAGCAGCTTAACAGCAGATTAAAAGCCCAGAGAGCCGAATGAACCCTAGATGGGAGGGGGGAATTAAAGCCAAATGATGATATATCCTCATTGCCAGCCTGAAACTGAGCAAATAAAAGGCCAGTCTCTCCTTCCTAGAGAGAGAATGTCATACTCGTGGAGTTGTGCGCGTCCCTCTTAGAAGGAATTTGGTGGCAACTCCTGCAGTACATTTTGAACCGGCTGATTCAGGCTCCTGACAGAAGGAGCGCTGTGTGGATGCGTGTGCCGCTCCGTAACTCCCCCTTGGGAGTGGAGGTGGCCGCGGTTCCCATGGCACACCTCTGCATGTAGTTGCATGTCTGGGGAGAGCGTGTGCCGCATACAAGTGACATTGTCAACGGGTCCTTGAACAGCACGGATCCCTCAGCCTGGCAGTCCCATCAGTCGAGGCGCAGTGGCTGGCTCCAGGGCTGAACGGCAGGAATAAGCCCCACTGGTGGCCTGCGTCTTTACCACTTCCTTTTCTTTATTTACTTATAGGATTTTAAGTTTCCTCATCTTCTATCCTGCAGAAGGGTTCAAGGAAAGGCCCTAGGGATTCTGGCCACACTGTTTTTTGCCAGCGGTTCAGGTGTCTTTCTGAACGCTTTCTTGAGGTTTCCTGTCATCGGTTCCCAGGGTGTCTGTGTCATTGAGGGGGGAGAAGGATGGGGAGAAGCCACTCGACTATGGAAAGGTGATGCTCCAACCTCTGCATCATCGGCATCATTCTGCCTCTTTCTGTCATTTCACTGCTTGTTTTAGAATTGGAATCTGAAAAACAAGAAGGGAAAGGAGGAAGGGCGTATACGAAGGCCGCAAAAGGAGAAAGATATATTGGCTTGAATTTCAGGGTCCAAAGCCACGTGGGTTTTTCTGGTGGAACTAATTGGGTCCATTCCAAACACAACTCAAGCAGCCATAGCCAACCTCGGACCTTCAAACCAGGCAGAAAGAGCCCAGCCGGCCCTTGGCCAATGGCCAGAACGTGGAGGTCTCGAGCCACTGCTTAATGTAGTTGGCCGATCCATATCAGGATATTAATTTGAGCCAAGAGGGTTGGAGTGGGGTGGCCGTTTTGGCTCTCGTTGGCATGCAGAGAGAGAGATGTCAGGATGTCACCCGTGGCATCACTAAGGTGAACTGGCGGGACTTTCACGGCTGTGCCCATTTGTGCAAATTCACACGCATGGTTATGATGGAGTGCAGAGCCCGTGGGACTTCAAAATACAGCGGTTCCCTTGCATCCCCACAAGCCCGAAGAAGGAGCAGTGGGAATGGAAACCAGGAACGAGAGGGTTCTAGCTTGGACATGTTCGCAGCCGCATCTCCAGTCTGGGCTAGGAAGCAACCATAGGATCAAAGATAATAACCGGTCCTGCTCATTTTGACACACATACCTGCACACACAACACAATATTATTGTATCATTGACTAGGGTTTTTTTGAAAGTACCAAACAATAAAAGAACAACCAAACAGACAAGAAGTAAATAATACAAAAGAGCATGAATATTCCATCTGTGCTACATCAATTATACATATAATAAAATAAAAAAATAACTTGGGTAAGCATTGGGAACAAGGTTATAGTGATCTTAGTTTCAACCTAAATTGTTTACTTGAGGAATAATTATCTGTGACACAATCATTTTTCTTTTCAGAGTTCTTTATAGCACCCCGAGTCTTTTGTACTGTGAGGGGATTTTTTGTGGGTTGTTCTACAGAGGAACCGTTGGTTGCTGTTAGATTTTGCATGAGCCACCAGCTTGCATGTTAATTATTTGAACTCTGAGGCCATGGTACTTAATATTGCACCAAAAATACTGAAATGGGACTTATTGTGTTGTCTGAACTGAGCTGCACTAAGCAAGCCATGATTTCTTAACTATGAACAACCCATGAAGGGAACCTAGAGTTTGTTGCTGGGTTGTGAATGGAGGGTTGTTCACCGTGGTTTATCTTGGCCAGGTTCAGACAGCACAGTAACACACATTTGGACAGCAACCCGGGTTCAGTCGCCTCATACTTCACCCTTGCACATACTGTCCAGCGTTTCACTGGTCAAAGCAGGAACAGTGTTGTGTACTTCTCTCCCTATCTGCACGTCCGAATGATTTCCACATACACCCCAGTGGCACTGGCCAGCCTTCCACGTTTGCTGCTGATTTTCAAAGCAAAGAGAGCTTTTATTAGGCAAACACCAGGAGAAATGCAGAGGTCATTTTCCCATTTTTCAGTCGAGGCAGGGATAGGTTTTCCTGCTTGTGTGGTGCCAGACTACTCTGTGAAGGAGCCTGGAGGGTGGTTTGTTCACTGAGCGACCTGCAAACGCCGATAAATGATCAACTTTCTTCCTTTCTTCCAAAAACATCTTCTAAAACTGGGCTTTAATTTGATTTTTTTTACTGTGATAGTAAAAAAATGGGATTATTTTTTGGGATGGGATCTACTTGCTAGAAATGGGATTATTTCTAGCAAGTAGACTTTGTCCCTGGTGAAGTCATAATTGGATCATATATTAAAATGATACGTAATCTGGCTTTGACGGTTGCACACGAAGCCATGAACACTAGTTTCTGATTATTGTGATGGGCTGGGGGATATAATGCTGGTTTTAGTTGTCCAAAAAGTTGCAAAGAAAAGACACAGTCTTAATTGTAAAAAACACTCTGCACATGCGCAGAGTTCTGACTTTGATGGTCCTGAAGCATTGTTGCTTTCATTGGCAGGGGCATTTGTGTCCGTGTTGCATCATACCTGCTTTAAGAATTGTGGTCCTTGCCATGTTTCGTGCGGGATCATGCCTGGTGGAGGGCAGCTGCCCGCTTCCTTGCTGTGTTAGGAGTCCCTTCAAACGCGATGGAAAAATGCTCAGGCTTCAGTGTGGCGGCTGTCAGGTGTGTAATGCATCAATTGACTTTAATAGTGTGTTTTGTCAAAAGCTCTTGGCTATCAAAAGCTGTTGAGCTTTCCTGCTGTTGGCTGTCAGACAACTTATTGCTTGTGGCTTCATAACCTTCCATTTACTGCCGCTATTTTATGGGCATTTTTAGACTTCTCCTGTTTCTGGTCTTGGGTGCATGTGCGTGCATGCGTGTATGTGTGTGCAAGCTTATGATTATGCTTGTAATTACGGATCCGTTGCTTTGTGTTTTGCTGCGGGCATGTCAGTAGACAGGCGATTAACAGATACCGTCAATAAATTGGCAATCTGAATTTTGCATTAATACATTTTAACAGTCGTCATTTTTATGATAGACACTGCCAAAGGGGCCTACATCAATAAGTATATTTTGTATTTTATATTTAAGAATCGATTTGTAGTGCTGCATGTTTTATTTTATATGCTGTTTTGAGTTGAGCGTTGATGAAGAATGAATGAAGGGAAATGCATGAGAAACAGATGTCAGTTGAAATGGGGAAAAAGGAACAAAACAAGGAAGTTGTTACGGTTTTACTTTGGCTTTACTTCCATTGTAGTGTTGTGTGTAAGGTTCCTGTCTGAGAGAAATACAGGAATGTAGGAACAAAACTGTCCAGAACTCCATGTATTTGAGGACAATGGTTTCCGCAATAATCCGATGCACAAATCGTCAGAAAAGGTTTTCCTGGTTTGATTGCATCATTCAAGATCATCATAGGTTTCTTCCATCAGGCGTTCCCCACTAATCGGCCAGGTTGTCTGCATGAGTGCTGCTGCTGAAGAGAGCAACCCGTGTAGCTAAGTCTTTGGCACAACGCGGCGTGTTTGCGTGTTCCCCCAACCCAGCCTCTTCCAGGGAATGAAGTGGATTAATCGGTAAGGAGCTGACGAGCGGAGGATTTGGCTTAATGCATGATTTCGGACAGGGGTCCTCAAACTTTTGCAGCAGGGGGACAGTTGAAAGGTGCCGGTGCCGGGCGTGGGCCAGAAAGTGAGTGCTGGTGATGCACGCGGGCCAGTTAGGGGGCAGGGCGGCGCATGTGCGCACTCAGGGCACGTGGCGACGGGAGGGGAGGCGAGGCGGGTGCATGAGGCAGCGGCTTGCTCACTGGGAGATCGTTTTCTCTGAGTGAGCAAACCGCTGCCTCCCTGCACGCGGGGCGAGGTGGGTGGTGGCGGGCGCACACATGGGCATGGGCGCGGTGGGTCCAAATAGGCATGGCGGGCCAGATAAAGGGCACGGCGGGCCTTAGTTTGAGGACCCATGATTTAGGATTTGATTCTCTTCTGATATTTTCCTGCCTCGTGGTTTTAAAAGGCGGTGGAGAGCAGCTCCGGAGAGTGCAGGTTGCTCTGTGTCACGCACACTTTGCATGGTGTGGCCAGCTCTGCTTGCCCAGATGGTGGACACGTGGAGATAGCCAAAGCCACGCCATGCCAGCAAGTCCCTCTGGGACTCGAGAGCTGCCTCCAAGATCTTGCTGGCAGATCATCCCTGGGACTGGAGGGAACCTTGGAGCACACGTTCTCTAAGCCTTACTCATGTGGCGTAGGAGAGCTGTATTGGTTGGTCCCATGTCCGCTTTGTTCACAGACAGAATGGAAGTGGGACGGCTCCGTGCTTCCTGCCAAGAGAGATGCTACGTTCCACCTGCAGCTCTCCTGAGCTGGATCGCAGCTGGGGAGAAAATTGCCCCAAGCAACAGATTTCGGGCAGGAGAGACGGAGCAGGCTGAGCTCTGTCCCCGCAAAGGCCCCTCTTATCTGAACGTTTAACTGCTTCCTCACAGAGGATGTTGATATGGACCGATTGAACAAATGAACGCAGGAAAGGCAGCCCCGGCCTGTCAGGATGGCCAATTCAGTACCACGGCTGTGTGCAGAAGGCTTCTTTGGCGTTCTCCTTGATAGTCTCTTGCGTCCGAGCACCATGATGCTTAGACCAACCATGAGCCACTGGAGCGGCAGACGCTGTGATCCGTACGGCGTCTGTAGCACAAGGCCAGTCGTTCTCGCCATGGTGTTTCCTGACGGGGAGGCGCAACAGAGGTCCTTTTTCTGCATTATTTTTGAATCTTACAAAAGTACTCCTGGTATCAAAGGTTGCAGCCCTGTCCTTCTAGAGAAACGTGTCTTTGCTAACAAGCTCATTTCCCCTGTTTCTCCCTCTCCTCCTCAGGAGAGTGTAGATTCAATGAAGTATTTCTGCGCAGCAGCCTCAGGAATATATTATGGGATGGGAATAATTGGTATACCTCAAAGGCAGAAGGAAAAGAGGAAGACCAAGATGAGATGGGTGGACTCCAGTGAGGAAGCCCAGCCTGGTGTTCTGAGGAGCTGGGCAGGGACTTTTGCAGGGGGTCATAAGTCAGGGAAGATGTGACAGACGTAGCAACAAGGACGGATGCTGGACTGGTCCCACAGGAGGGGGACGTCGGAAGCCAGGGTGGCCCCAGTGGCCCAGCAAAGGACTCCTTCGTGGTTCGGGTGTCCCGTCTTACTCCAGACTTTCAGAAATTGGTTCAGCTACAGATACTGTACCTCCATGTCTTTAAAGTGGAATCTGCTTATGGAATCTGCTCTTCAGAGAGGCTCGCCTGGCGCCGTCATTATTTGCTTTTTGGCGCCAGGCGAAGACCTTTTTATTTAAGAAATATTTTAATTGTTAATTAATTTATTAATTTATTAATTTTATTAATTTATTAGTTTGTGAATTTTAGTTTTTGTTAGTTTTAATTGGGACTATGAGATGGGCCAATTTTAGTTTTTAACTATAATCGGTAGGTCGTTTTGTGTTTTAATTTTATGTTGTGTTTTGTTTTGTACGGACCTGCTGTGAGCCGCCCCGAGGCTAGCTGGCAAGGGGCGGCATAGAAATTTTTCTAATAAAATAAATAAAATAAATAAAAAAGTGGGCATGTGACCCGTCAAGGAAGAGTTTTGGAAACTGCCCATAGGAGTATACCTAAGTCTGTTATTTTTAAATGTTACACTTCCTGAGCATAAAATAATTCTGTTGCTGAAATTACATCTGCCACGCTTATCTAAAAATGATGGGAAAAGATGCGCGGATAATTATATATAAACTGTTTTTGAGAGAGTGCACAGTTTCAAATTGTAGGCTCCTCAGCACTGCTAATTGGTAAGTTCTGCTCTCCATTAGTACTCTAAGCACTTTTGCTGGCACTCATTTCTAGCTGATTTCCTTTCCTCTTAAATATTTGAGTTTGGAGTATTTTCTCTCTAGTTGCATTAGTCTAGTTTTCCAGAGCTGGGTTTTTGTTTCATACATCTTCTTGCTTCACACCATTACATGGTTGGTTTAAAATGTGATTACTCCAATTTCTTAGTAGTTTGTGGCTCCATTCAAAGCGTATCACAGCTAAATGGCAAGGGTGAACATGCTCTGAACACATCATAACCTTCTTTTAACTGTCAGCACACTGAAACTGTGGCTCACGCTTGTTGAAGAAAGAAAACTTTGTCTGGGAGGCAGTGAAAGTGAGGGGCCCTCTGGAAATGGAGACCTGAGGATTTTCTCTCTCTGCTGCTCTTCGAAAGGCCTCCTGTGAGCTTGCTGCTGCCCTTGCATTTCATTTTTCCGCTACTGAATCTGAGATGAGGGTCCCTGGGAAATAGGACCACAAAGGCTACCAGGACACGTGCTGCCCTCATTTCTGGCATTCCGGGAAAATTAAAGACAAGCTCGCTCACTCAGTGTTCATAGCCAGCTCGGGTGCACGCTCACCGACTCAGAACCCTTTGGACGTCCATCTGTCACTTGGGCTGGGGGACGTTCAAATGCTATTCCCTCGACTCAGACTGAAAGCTGACATCTAACTCTTCTTCAAATGGATGCTTGCAAATTCGCGTAATGCCAGCCCGGCCAACTTCAGGACCCGTGGAGTGAATCCCAACCTCACCAACCCACCTTCTCCTGGCCACACCCTGGTGGAGGCAGCACCAGCTCCGTTGTTGGATTGCCAAAGCTTTAATACACGCCATTAAAGATAAACTCATAGGCCAGATTATGGTTCGTAGCTGAAATCCAGTCCGAGCCACCGGTGATGCTGCGGCTGCCACAGATCCAGGGGTTCCCGGCTGCACGGAAGGTCGGGGGGGGGGGCGGGTGGCCCAGCCTGGCCCAGGGAAGCCGCGGGACTGGCTATTTCCCTGCAGTCTGGTGCCTGCCCTCCTGCTGGGTGGGTGCTGGCGCGTCGCCTTCCCCACCCGTGTTGCTCCCAGCCCTGCAGTTTGCCGTGAGGTGGGCTTCCCTGGGGGAGGCGTGCCTGCTGGAGGACGGGAGCTTGGGCTGAGCACGGCTAGCGGAGGAGCTCTTCCTCTGGA
Organism: Varanus salvator macromaculatus; assembly: GCA_023646645.1. Classification (NCBI taxonomy): domain Eukaryota; kingdom Metazoa; phylum Chordata; class Lepidosauria; order Squamata; family Varanidae; genus Varanus; species Varanus salvator. Next base: position 7,788,702 of record JAIXND010000690.1, on the reverse strand, counting down.
AGCAGGCCGTTTGCAGGAAACAGTCTCCAGCGCCTGCAGCCCAAAGGCCCCCGCAGAGGCCGATGCCATCACGCCCATGTCCTCCTCCCTCCCTCCGTCCCGCTGCCCTGGTTTCCTTCCACTTGTGGGCAGAAGCAGCCGCCATGGTTCAAAATGAAAAGGGAAAACTGAACGGTGAACAAAGGCACGGACACATTTCCCGAGATGCACTTTGGGCATGTTCGAAAGGAAGCTGCAGTGTGTGAAATCAGAGGAGAAATGCGGAACACAGCTTCTGGGAGCTCTTCTCTTCTCTTCTCTTCTCTTCTCTTCTCTTCTCTTCTCTTCTCTTCTCTTCTCTTCGCTGAGCTTTGGGCAGCCAGGCCCCTCCAATCAGGGAAAGGCTCCCAAGTCTGAGAACGCGAGCAATGGAAGAGGCTGCAATCCCGCTAGTTCAACTGAATCACGATAATTTTAGTCTGTCTGCTAAGAGGGGCCATAGGCTCAGTGTGGACGTGCCGACTTTTAATTGGGCTCAGCCCTTCTGCGAGTCTTCCTGTCAGGTGCCCCCTTCGCAGTGGGGTATTGGGCTCCACTTCAGCTCTAAACTCCTAGCCCTGGCTGAGTTTCAGGGACTCCATATCTGGGTGGCTTAATAGGCATCATATGTCTTTTGCATACTAATCATGCAAATCAGTCACACCAAATTAGAATCCGTCATTATGCGTTTCTACCTATTTACTTATCTCTGCACACAGAAAGCTATTATGCCCTTCATCTTTCACTATCTCCTATTTAGTCCTGTCTTTTGAAATCTTGCCGATTGGGCGAGGCTTGGAGGGACGGGTTGCAAGCATCTCCTTTCCCCCTCCAAGTTAACTCACGTGTCCATTGAAGCTAACTTACAAATGCATTCCGTGTAAACATGAGAGTTTCATTTGGGGCCTTGGACAACATGTGTATTGATTAATTAATTTATTATATTTAAATCTCACCCTTCCCCTGTTGTGAAGGTCAAGGTGGCTCCATGTGGTTCCCAGGTGGTCTCCCCTCCAAGCTCAGGCCATTCCCAAACTTGCTTAGCTTCAGCATGGTGCATGCCTTCTGTGCATTCACACCATATTCTGGGCCATGCTTGTAGCCTTTTCCCATTTGGGAGTTGGGAATTGTCCCCCGGGACAGTTTTACTGGATTTGTGCATTTGTTCATGAATGCCTATTTTGCTTTGAAAAGCATTTTCCTCCCACATTTAGCACACTTTTACTATCATAAAATGCTTAAGTTCAAGATGTAAAATTAATTAAAAGCAACAGCATAAGACAATTTCAATATGACCAATTAAAAGCACATTGCTCTTAAAAAAGAGATAACTTATATTAAAATGCAACTTATCTTGCAATAACAATGGCTTGAAATAAAGTCTTTAAAGCCCTGATAAACATGGATTGAACTCAGCATAACACCCCCTTTGGAAGAGAATTCCAGAGAAAGGGAGTTGCTATCACAAAGACTTTCTCTCTTGTGCTTCCTGGCCAAACGGATCCTAATGGCAGGCCCTGAGCAGTGCCTTTGTGCCTTAAATAAGTTTTATTTGAGAAATTATAATCCTAAAAAAAAACAACAACAAAAGGAAAACTACAAACAACATCCAGCATCAAAAACATCGAGCCCACTGGGTCAGCCCCCACACCCTTCTCTTTCCATCTATGATAACTTAAAAACGTATTTAAATCTATGCAAAATCCCATTTCTCTAGCCAATAATAAAAAGATTCCCAATTTTGATGGAAGTCGCAGTGCCTTTGTGGTTGTGCTGAAGGTTTGCACAAAGGTGGCCCTTTGGGGAACCTGGTGCAAGAACCACTGCGCTCTTTAAACGCCAATACCAGCGTGTCAGACCGGGCTGGAGGGAAACGGCTAATCCGTGCAGCTGTCAGAGCCGAGGCCGGATTGCCCTAATGCACCCCGAATGCCTGGTGCATAGCAGCATCAGTTCTGCTGCATTGGCAACCTTTCCTTTGCACAGAGAGTGTCCTTCCGAAAGCAAGAGCCAGGGCCCTTCCAGAAACATCGGGTTTCTTGGAGCAGGGGTAGTGCCTCTGGTAGGAGACTCTGAGCAGTCTGGCAGTCGATTCTCTCTTCAGCTCTAGTGCAGGCCACCTGGTTCAGTGTTTCATGCCTGCGTCTGGAGAAGGATTCATCAGCGGAAGAGGAAGAGGGGGATAGCCCTCAGAAAAGCCCTGGCCAAGTCAGGCAGTGAAGCTGAGGCTACAGCTGGCAGCCTTTCACTGGAAACATGGCCTGAGCCCTCCATGGCTGTCCCGGGACTCCCCCAAGGAAAGGAGGAGCTGGAGGGTATTTCCCCCCAGAAGGAATAGAATCACACACAAATATCAGAAGTCCAAGCAGGACAGAGCCTCCCTGAAAGCAACACACCGACCTGGTTGGCCAGCTGTGCTGGTTTACAGCCAGCTGTGAGTTTGCCAGCAGGCCTGTTTGCTGCTGCAGACAACCATGTTTCAACTCAGTGCTTGCCGTGATCTTTTGGACTGGACAGATTCACTGAGCTTTGGGAGCCCTTCAGTCCTGACTGAGGTGCTTGGCACAACCAATTCTGTGGTTGACCTCTGGACTGGGCAGCTTTCTCTCTTTGAAGGTCCTACAGTGGACTTGGCATTTCCTGACATGGGAGCAGGAAATTGACCTCCAAAAGAGAATGGCTGGAGAAGTTCAGGAGGAGCATCCCTGGGCCGATGGCCCAGTGTCCAACTCCCGACAGAGCAGCCTCACGCCGCATAATAGTAAGGCCCGCTTGCAGAAAGATAGGATTTTAGAGAAGTACTTTTTCTCATGCAAGTCTTGAGGGCAGGATGGTTTTTCCTTAGATGCTCCACTCCGCGTTGACAACATTAAAGGTGGCAAGATGGTATATAAAGAAAAGAGCAAGAAGCAGAAACAAAAGGAGTTGTGAGAATGGCTATGTATTCACTTCCTGTCTAGGTCTGTAGCTTGAAGGCTTTATTTATAATCTCGCCTTCCAGGAGATTAAAATACGGATTCACTGTGTGCAGTGCACAGCTGCCAAGCCACCAAGCACAAAAGGAAGTGAAATTATCTTGAGAAAGCCAACTAGCTTTGTTTCCGAGACAAATTGGATTGCTGCATCTCCACAGATTTCTTTCTTCAGTGTGTTACTTACTGAAGTCCCAGGCTTTTCCTATAATCCAGCAATTTGCATACATTCATTAAACTAAGTGACAGGGCCCTTGGATGAGGGCTGCTTGTTTGTTTGCGCCTGACTGCAGGTTCATGCTGAGCAGATTTCAAACCATGACTGTGGTCGTCAGTTTGGCCTTGGTCATGAAGGAAATCACACAAAAACGGGGGTGATCTCAGGCTGTTATCAGAGAACAGCCTCCAGTATCAGGAGCTGCTTGGTTCCGACCTCACCTGGCCTCTGCCACGAACTGGCCAACTGGCCTTAGACAAGCTGCTTTTTTGCCCTCAAACTCACATCTGCTTCTACAGGGATAATACTCACCCATACAGAGTTCTGTGCACCACTTTGAACGTTTCAAAGAACAATGGAAATAAGTAACAGGGAAAACCAAGATGGGTCTTTTGTGCTGTTTTTGTGCTCTGTCAAGTCATCTGCAACGTATGGCCACCCGATGGATGACTGACAGCCCTCCAGAAAGTCCTGTCCATGCCAGTCTCACGCAGCGTTTGCAAATTGAAGGCCTTGGCTTCCTTTCAGGATCAATGCACCTCATGTGTGGTCTTCCTGTTCTTCTTCTGCCCTCAACTTTGCCCAGCATGATTGTCTTCTCCAGGGAGTCTGGCCTTCTCGTGATGTGGCTGAAGTATGGCAGCTTCGGTTTTGTCATTTTTGCATTCAGGGGAAGTTCTGGCTTGGATTGATTGAGGGCCCCCTGCTCATTTTCTGTCAGTCCAGGGTATTCACAAAGTTCTCCTCGAGCACCATGCTTCAGTGGCCCATCTTGCTCTCAAAAGATTTGTCTAGAAACTGACTATTAAAACGGCAATGCCAACCTTTGAAGCACTGTCCACCGGAAGAAGTCAAAGGGACCTTTTCTGATCGCCTTCCTCAGCTGGTTGCATGCATTTACAAGGGGAGACCTGGTAGTATTTCCATGACATGGTAGGCATGTTATGAGCAGAACCGGCTGGAGCCAGGGGTCAGACTAGATGGCCCGGGAGACCCCTTGCTCCATGGATTTTCCATGTTCCTATGAAATCCACAGGCCTCACTTTTCACCAGGACCACAACTACAGGCTACCAATCTTTGCAGTACGGGAAGCCAAAACTTAAAGTAATTCTACTTGGGAACGTAACGCATCTTTCCAAACTTAGTGATTCTGTATTTGTGCTGCTTTCATCATAGATAACATAGCGCATATGTTTAGCAGTAGACACATAGCATTTCTTTTACATTCTCAAGTAGATCACAATCTCTTACTGTTTTACTTAGCCTCATCGGTGGAGTGATTTGAGCAATGCTATTATGAAGACACAGGGATGGCAGAGCTCGTCGTTGGGTAAAATTATTATATGAATGCTCAAAAAGTGTTTTTATTCATATTTGTATCTCTGTCTGGAGGGCTCGGAGTGATTGGCCCGAATAAGCATGGCCCTTGCTCCAAATCTCAATATGCTAAAAAGGAACCCGGTTATGCTTCACAGACTCTGCTGTGTGGATTAAATAGATATTGTCTGCATAATATATAGTGAGGAAGATTGGGAAGCCTGAGAAAACATCGGAAGTAATCATATTATGGATTTTATGGCTATTGTAAGCTATTCTGTATCTTTCTAAATGGAACTGGATGCAAATAACACTTAAATCACAGACAGCAGAAAACAAACACCAAGGCTAAGTTAGAACTGCGGAAAAGCAGCATTGATAGAAGGCAAAGGGTGTTGTAAACCTAATCAGACTATATGGCTGTTTGGAGGGGATATGGATATAAGTGAAGGATATTATATATTGTTAATTGTTATACTATATGAAATGAAATGGAGGTATTATTGGTCTCCTGGGTGGTGGGGGCACAGCAGTATTTATTTCTTTACTTATTGGTTGGGTTTTGTTTGTCTTAAATTAAAACAATAAAAAAAACTGCAGATCTCACTGTGGTAGAAACTGGAGGAAACAGAAAGGAGAAGCTTGAACATGCAGTAAGATCACTGAACTCCAGCCGAAAGGGAGTCTGGCCAATCGTTTTTCCCCCAGAGGCCCCCGAAGGTCCGCGTCACCCCCAAAAAGCTCTTACTGTTCACCCTCACGGGTTTTGTGCTCGGGCGTGGTACTGTCGGGTCGCGCATGGCTTCTGGAGGCTCTGCAAGGCAGGCCTGCGTTCTCCAGGGGTGCAAAGCCCCAAGCCTCCCGTAAGACTTGGGGTTGGGTCTGCCGTGCAAGCTCTGCAGGGGTGCGCCGGAGGGAGCCCCCAGGACCGAGGAGAAAGGGGCTTGGCCCTCGGGATCCCCCGGCTTCAGTGCATGGGAGGAGAGACGCGAACTTCCCCTTTGCGTCTTCGCTGGGGGAGTTTCTCAGGAGGAGCTGTCCGTGGTGCTGCTGCGGTGCTCAGCCTCCTGGCGAATCCTGCAGGCAGCTCCGGAGCGGCAGTCCGAATTGTCCATTTGCATCCCCTGGATGCGCATCTGTTTCCACCCATTAGTCAGATGTCTTTAGTATCAGAAGTGGAATAAAGTGCACTGTATTCAAAGAACAAGAACACAAGAAGAGATGGCAGATGGACTGTGATGTCTTTAAACCTAGCACGGCATGGGTCTACTCAGGAGAAACAGCCTGAGAGTGTCTCCTCAAGCGATGCACCACACGTTCTCCTACAAAAAGAGGGCAACAAGCAGAGAAAGATTATCAGGTCTTCTTAATTCCAAAAGGATTTGAGGATCTGTGTAGCTCCCCCCCCCCCGCTCCCCACACCCACTCCTGCTTAGATCTGAAGAGGAACAGGTAGCTTTAAGCACAGTTATTTGATCTCTTAAGGCTTGGAGGGGGCTGGGGAAGGAATTGATTCTTTGAGAAGGAAGACCAGAGTCATCTGAGATTAGGCTGGTTAGTCTTTAATATCATTTTTATTTCCCTCTTTCATCTTGCTCTTAGAGATCATTTTCGTAAAGCTCGAGTGGAAATGTTTCTGTTTTATAGAGGGAGAAATAGAAGGGATGGAGGGCTTCTCAGGAACGGCAAGCATCCTTGGATAGTTAGCTCGTCCTTTGTATTTAATTATCCCCGTGCCATATACCGGAACAACCATTTCTTTTATTTATTTCATTTAATAGATTTTTCAACCACCATCACAGGATAAATCATCCCAACAATAGCAGGTAAAATAACATAGTAAGATCACACCAACTATAACATTAAGGTAGTAAAACATGAATGGCACATGAATCAATACACCAGGAAAGGCGATCAGATAACAATAGGGGAAAGGACAGCCCCGTATAGAACAGTTCAGGTGCCCCAAATCCTCCAAAAGGTGCTCAGATCACACCTGCAGGTCCACAAGGGCAGCGGGGAGAGTGTTTTCCTGGAGGGGGCATTCCAGAGGTGAATGGCCATCACAGAGAAACATGCATCTGGAGCAAAGGCAGATGTTGAAGAGCTTCACAGCGGGGCTGATCTCACTGTAGATGTGCATAAACACACAGGCCATCTAAAGGTTCCTACTAAAACCTTCGAAAAGGACCAGGCACAAGAAGAGAGATGATGAAGCTGAGCAAAGAGGCTCAGTGTGTCCAGAATACCGGGACGCTCTGGCAGTCTCCACACCGCCCTCCAGGTCAGCAGATTTCCTGACCCATAGCAGCCTGGTCTCATCTGGATTGAGTTTGACTTGGTTTCCTCCATCCATCCCCAAATGGTCCCTAGACACTTCTTTAGATATTCCATGGCCTCCGGGAAGCAGCAAGTAGCAAAGAGAGGGAGTACCTTAGAGAATTGCGAACTAACAACACAGCCTGGACTTCACAGGCTTCACCTGGCGGATTTATGCAGCTGTTAAAAAGGGCAAGGGCTTCAAAATTGCATTTGCCTTCTTGGAATTCCATCTTCGCACAAGTCAGTTGACCATTGTGTGGCAGCTTTTGTGGAAATGTCTATGCATCACTCCCTGGGAGAAGGCCCTTGGATGTGGGAGCATCCACGGATGACGGATGGGGAATTGTAGCTGTAGCTGTGTAGAGTCCCATCTGTGTGGAATCCATTTTGAGGAGTGGTGCCATGGAAAGCGTGCTTGAAGTGGGCTCCAGGGGGAGCCTGTGAAATCTCCTGCCCAAACTCTGCCCTTGTGTGGAATGTGTGGCCCATTGTACATCTCACCTCAGTCATGCTTTTGCCAGATACCTAGTATGTGGCCCTGTGCACAATGATTCAGGTGCGAACCCTATTGAGGTCCTTAACCCTATTGAGGGAAGCTTTCCAGGTGAGACTACATCTCCCAGTAGCCTTAGCCAGCATAGCCAAGGACAAGGAATGATGAGAGCTGCAGTTTTGCAGTGCAACCAGTGTCTGGAGGATGTCCAGCATTGCATGCCAAGGTGAGCCACCATGCTTGTTGCCTGGAGCGGCAACCTGCAACGTGAGGTAATCCTGACCCCCCGTACAGGTGTCAGTGGCCATGATAACACGCGGGAAGCTTTTTGAATGGCAGAAGTGCAACATTGTGTGTTCACAGCCCTTTTCAGTCCTCATTGCAAGTGTCCCTCCCTGTTTTCAGCGTCATTTTTCTTCCTCTCTTCCTGCTCTGTGTGTGTTCCACTTGCTGACGTTTCATCGAATTGGTCGCCTTGACCCCTGCAATTTTGTCAAGAGTGTCACATGGGTAGTCCTGATGAGATGCCCGCTCCTCTGCATCATGCTAATTCCAAGGAAAATGTTGGAATTAACAAATGGGATGCAGATGAACGGGGTGTCTTAGAAAGAGCTTCAGTAGGCTCAAGGTCAGTGCTGAATTTTCTCTCAAATGAAACTTCCCCAGGACAGCTAGAACAGGCCCTTCTTGGAGAGTCCAAAGTAGCAACCCAGGACGTCCACCCGGCAAGTGTTTCTGTCTGTGCAGGTGTGGCTGCTTTGCATGGACTCATCCTGATTGGCCAAAGGCCTGGTGAATGTGTTGTCTAGAGCACAGATCGGCGCTGGCTCAAGGTACCAATTCCCTCCCCATTCGGAGGCTTCTATGCTGCCCCATTCGCCGAAGCCTCGGGGCGGCTCACAACATTGCCTCCTGTTCTCCTCCTCCGTGACCTTCCAGGAGTGTGTTCTCATTTCCTTTTCAGTTTCGGTGCTTCCTGCAAGTTTCTTCCTTTGCTCTTCCTGCTTTCTGCCACCAATATGCGCCAGTGATACATGTGATGGCCTTGAATTAATTGTATTATTATTAGTTTCTTGCTTCTTAGCAATGTTGGAGCTGGTGCTTTATTATCCTGTGAGGAGATGGGATACTGAGCAAAGAGTAGCATAAATTGGTCGCAGGCAAGCTATTCTACAAGATGTATTGCAACAGGGTGAATATCTGCATGTTACACTTGCGCTAAATGTCATTCAGCAATTTGCGCTGCAGTATCTTTTCTTCTGCACTTGAAGAATGTGAATTATCACTTTAGATAATAAATTCTGCCTGTCTTTGGCCAGGATTCTGGTTGGGACAAGCAGGGTTGCTTTGCTTTCTCATGAGCTCGAGCTGACCCTGTTTACCCTGTTTTTGCTCTCAGTCTGTGGCGAATCACTAGTCCTGTTTTGCCTTTGAGGAGGGCTGTGGGGACATTACTGGGAAGTCGCTGGAATCGTTATTCTTCGGGCTTAATCTTTCTTCTCCCACACTGTCCCCACATCAGTAGCAGGTGCATCTCCAGTAAATGTTCAGCGTCTCTGGCATGCTTTTGCATGTTCAGCATACACACATGCATAGACAAAAGGTGCACAGAGAGCACAGCCCTGGCCGTTCACACATTACAACCAGCCAGGTCCATTCTCGGTTGTTGAGAGCATATTGCTCGGCGATAATCTTTGCAGTATCTCTTTTGTTAGCTGGACACAGTCACTGCTGGGCCCCGTCTGTTGCTGAATAGTCTAACCTTTTTATTTAATTGCTATTTTCAAAATTAATATTTTATCATTAACCATCACTTTTTTGTTTTTATATAATTTTCTGGAATTGTTATTGTTTTATTGGTTTTAATTGTGTGTTTGTAGGCCATCCCGAGATGCTGAGGCAGGTGGTGACTGCATATAACCGTTCTAAATAAATAAATAAATGGATGGATGGATGGATGGATGGTCCCCAGTCGGGGTGACGGCATATAACAGTTCTAAATAAATAAATAATAAATAAATAAATAAATAAATAAATAAAGGTCCCCAGTCTCCCAAACCAACAGAATGGGCCCAGCCTCTAAGTGCTGATCTAGATTTTGCTTTTCCTTATTTGTTTGTTTATTTATTTATATTATTTAAAACTTTGCTGGACCATCCCTTACCAAGGTGTCAGGGCAGTTTAATGATACAACGATGTAAAATAACAATACAGCAAGGTAAAATAAAGTATCCAGCTCTTTGCATTCTGAAGGTTGGGAGAAGAATGTCTCTCCAGTGGTCGTGGCTTGTCCAGCACCTGTGAACCCATGAATGGAAGCCACTGTTCTGATGGCACATGGATCGCAGCATGGATACGGGGCGAGATGTGCCTTGGTTCCAGATCAGCCATCTCCTCATAACGGAAGTCCTCAAAGTTATCGAGGGACACTCCCTGCAGTCCTGCGGAAGCCCTTGGCTACGTTTCGTTTCCTGCCTGCTTACTGAACCAGGGGCCGAAGCAGCCCCTTTCCCGAACCAGATTATCTTCCTGTTAAAAGAAGGTTGTCTTTACTCCCGTGGCTGCAAGCAAAGATGTTGCGCCGGCAAACCCCCCTCCCCATTTCACAGATCTATTTCTAGTGTCCCAACTCCAGCACCAAGTCTCCGTCCGTCGCCACGGTGCACACAGGGTTACAACCTGCCGAAGGCTCTTCGGCACCTACTCAAGAGAGCATTAGACTGTTCTAGGAGAGGGTTTTCCACAACCTCAAGCGGAAGTACTGCAGCGCAGCCTGGGCTACTTCCAGTGAATCTGCTCTTTCCCTTTTGCAAAGGAAGGAAGGAAGGAAGGAAGAAGGACAGGCGGACGAATGGCCCAGTGGCACCTTAAATGGCATCACTGCCACAATTCTTTTTGGATTTTTACCAAAATGCACGTGCCGTCAGTGCCACACTTTGGCGTGCCACTGAGCTTCTTGCATGGCTGCATTGTTAGGAGGCAAATGCCGAGTCGAGGTGATGGTGGACAATGGCTGATTTCAACCTGCAAAATCAGGCACTTCTCATTTTCTGAACACAGCCTGTCAGCTGAAAATTAACTCAATTGTTTATCAGTCACACGCTTGCTAATGAATGCTGACAATCTAAATTGACCCTCTGTCAGGAACTCAACCACCAACTCTGCTGTTACACTGGCAATTATCGTAAAAGGATGTAGTCAATGTACTCTTTATAAAGTAAAGCAAATGCTTTTGGATTTTTAAAAAAATACTTTCAATTCCAGGCTGCCATTAATTTAATTACATTTAATTAGTATGATAATAAAAGAACAACTGTCTTAATTCCCCAGCCTGTTTCTTGGAATTTTATTCCCAAGAGAAATAGGACAGGCTGCTGATTAACAACTGAATAGGCCTGGGGGACAAAAGGAGTGGTGACAACGGAGGACGCAGGTCGCGCCGCTGTCTGTTGTCACGGCCTCTTTGTCCCATGACTGAGGTGGACATTTCTCCATTGCTGTCCCCAAGCAGCACTATTTGGCTGGGTGCACAAGGATTGGTTTATTTAAACCACAGTTAGTTGTCCCTGGTTCACACACAATGACAACCCAAGAATGTAGTTTTAGTATGAGGTGAGTGTGGGTCGTCACGGAATGTTGGTTTGTTGTTGACTTGTGAGCTGTTGTTATGTGCGAATGGTGCACTGTGGGTTAACTGTATACAACCCAGAATTCCCAACCCAGTAGTTGAACTATAATGTAGTGTTCAGAATTTGCCGGGATTGCTCTTCTTTGGGCTTTGCCTTTCTGTAACAGCAACAAGCGCCACCCATGGTTCCGTGAACGCAGATGTGAGCCACGCTGGCAGAGAGCTGGAACAAATCACATTTTGTTTCCTCAGCCGTGCGCCATTTGTCTTCCTGCTCCCTGGCTCAGTTTGTTCCTGCATCCTGGCATGTACAGAAGTTGGATTTATTTTTTCTTTTTAACCGCTTTTTCCCACTGTGTACGTAGCCTGGCAAAGCAACCCATGATTCTGGGATCACATGTAGTAAGAAGTCATGGTTTAAGCGTCCTGTAATTCACAAGACAACACCCCTGAGGTTCCCTGTTTGAACTTGGAAGTATGGGCAACACCAAAGGGGCGCCCCCTTGGGGTGTCTCTTGGGGTGTCACAGGGTGAAGGTGCCTCTTGGCTTCTCTCCCACCCGCTGCCGTTGTGGGGCTAGCCTGGGCCCGTGGCTGAGACGGCAGCTGGGGAGGCAAGTGGGCAGATGGTGTGGGTCCCCGTTCGCACCCTGATGGGTGGAGGAGGCCTCGTGCTGGGGGAGGACTGGCCGGGTAAGGGGATCGCAGCCAGGCAGCTAAGCACGGTGCTGCACTCTGGTCTTGCTCCCACCCATCGGGGGAGACAGGACGGCTGAGCAGCTGCGGTGGTTAAGATCAATAAGAATTTTGTTTCTCTGTCTCGGAGCTCCGCCCATCCGATGACCAGCATGGCACCTGGCGTTGGGCCAGCAGGGTGGACGGGGTGCCCCACCCACCGGCAGCCCCGCAGTCTCCCTGCTTGAGCTCACGGAGGTGGTCGGTCTCGGATGTGCTCTTGGAGTGTCCAGACTGTGCTCCTGTGGGACTTCGCCATTTGCGCCGGAGGCATCCCATCCGGAGCAGCGCAGGATTCAGGGCTGCCATGGCAACCATGGGCCTGGCTCAACGAAAGGCCCTCTCAGCTGGATATGAGGATGGTGCTCTCAGTGTGAGGGGTTTCAAGACGTTCCCTTTGTCACGGTCAGAGAACCTTTGCTGGGATTTAGACGTACGGTGACTTTTCCTCTGCACAAGGGTGGGGGACCCATTAAGATGGTGCACCACTGGAGGCTAATGGATCTGGATGGTTTCCAGGGGATTTTTGGCTGACATGGCTGGTGCTCCTGTCGGAGCTCAGGTTGCTTTGTGGAATATGGAAGTGACTCAGACGGTTGACACAGACGCTGCTAAACACCCTCTCTTTTGTGGGAACCAAGCAGCCCAGGAATCGACCAAACAACCCCCTGTTTACTTGATCAACTGACAAACCAATTGTGGGGTTGATTCTGGTGTGCCAACAATCTATGAGTTAACTAAACCATGGGTGCTAGTTATCTACCCCCGGTTCCACACAAAGCTGGTCATTATTAATAAAGGGTGTGCAGCCAGCATGCAGCTTTGAAGCCTAGTGCTCTCAGCTTGGCATGCCAATTTAGTACTGCAGTGTCCACTCATCTCACTAACCAACGTAGCTGGGACTGCTTAATTGGTAGGCTGAGCAGCTGAAACTTGAAATGGTTAACCAGTGGCCAATTCTGATGAGTGAAGGTGGACTGTCAGAATGAAGATGTAGAATAAAAAGCATCCTTGTTGATTTTGAAGGATATTTTGGTTCATTTAATGTGAAATGACAGAACAGATCTTAAAAAGGGTTTCCGTCAAATAGTAGACAGTGACTTACAGTTTAATCTTTCTCAGATACCTTCCTCAGTATTTCAGAAAGGCAACATATTGAGGGTCATCGATGAATGCATTTAAGTTGAATGTGAAAAGTAGGTGGGAGAACAACTGAAAATTCCTCCATTGATCTGCTAGCCTCTGAGTCTTGTGCTAGTCTGGTTTGCTTGAGTACAAAGAGCAATTTGATCTTCCAAAGATATTCTGGTAGTTATTTTTGTTAAGGGCTTGTTTTGAAGCAATGACTGTCAAGGCTGGTATAAGACTCTTGAAGGGAAAAGCCTGGAAAATTCTGCTACTTCCTTGCTCAGGGTTTGTTTATTTTATGAGCTCTGTTGTAAAAAATGCCCTCGTGCCATTAAAGACGATCAAGCCTTTTAGAAGAGCTGGGCGAGTCTGTTTACTGCGTGATTTGTGCGTCAGGACGCCCCTCTGCAGTTTGCGTCGCCCTTTGGGCCACGGACTTGGATCCTTGTACATTGTAATTACCAAGAACCTAATTATAGAAGGACGGTGGTAGGTAGGTGGTATCACAACACAGAAAGTGCAGCCCATCACTTCGGATGAATATTGCAGGTGCCAGAGAAGAAGAAAAGGCCGTGACAGCATCAGCTAATTTCATTCTCATCATGAGAGCGCTCAGAGGGAATAGAGCCTCATCTTGGCTCCACTGTTATTTCCAATAAATATGGAAATAATGTCTCGCAGTGCAGCAACCTGTTTGGGGATCTCGTGGGAAATATCACAAGATTACGTGACATGTTTGAAATTAAATCTGCTTGTTCATTGCCTTTGCACTCTCTTCCACTATTGCTTTTGCACCTGCTTTGGGGTGTGGTAAATGCCATCGCCCAACCTTGGCAAAGAAACCCATGGCATTTTGTTCTGCCAACAAGAAGTATATTGGATTGCTATTAATGAAGTAACAAAGAAATAGAGAGTGCAGTTTACAGAACCAGAGGGCAATATGCCGTTTTCTTTTTTGCTCAAGCTGCTTGATCAACCTTCTTATTATTAATAGCACCTTGGTATGAATCTTTGCTAGTTCTTTTAAAGATTGCTGCTGTTTGTCGTTTTTAGTCATAAATGAATACAGCCCAAGAAAGGAAAATAGAAGGTGCTGATTCTTGTATAAATATATGTTCAGGTGTGGGAACCTGTTTCTGTGTTGTTGTGTCTGGCCTGAAGACTCTCCAGACTTCTCCTAAGTCCTGTTTTGTTTTGCTTTTTATCTCAGGAAGCATGGGCACGGTGCTCCGCTGAATGCAGAAATATGCTCTGTGTTTCTTGATGAAACTGAATTGCTCCGAGAAATAGATACCTTGAGGCAACGTCAAAAAGTAGGTGGTTTGAATTATTCCTGCTGAAAATGGTCTGCAAAATAAAGGATACTGACAGGTTTTTTAAAAAGACCCATTGCTTTCAAGGATGTTAATGTGCTTCCTGCTGCCACCTAGTCAATGGGGTGTTTAGGTTTTCCCGAGCACAACAGTTGTGAACTTTGAATATGCAGCTTAGTGACATCTGGCAGAAAAATGAGTTATGGCATGGAACAAGAATAAGAATCGAAAGCAAACTGCATGGAAAATGCATGTGGGTTTTGAAACAGTTTGTTAAAATAAGTGGGTAGTTGTGGAATCCAAATGAAGCATGGCCCATAACCCAAGAAGTGGGCAGCCATGTTGCCAGGGGATGTAGAGTACCTGGAGGTAGGATGGGACAGGGCTTCCCTAAAGTCTTCTGCAACTTGGTGCTTTGCCTTCTGCTCACTTGTACGCAATTACCTGTACTTCACAAAACACGTGGCTCCAGGTATCTCTAAACATTAATAACAAGGAATAAGTGTGGAACAAAAAAGGTTTGTTTCTGCCACTGCTTCCAGCTGTAACACAAAACAAGTTTTTGAGAAAACAAATACATAAAATGGGAAAAAAACCTCATGTTTTTAAGCAAATACATACATAGAATCCCAGAACCGTGAGAGACCATAAAGATCATAATTATTTATTCCCATCAAATGTGCATTTTCCGATAGCATGATATTTAAGATACATTGTTCTGGGCAGAATGCAGACTATGCTTCCACAGAGACTGAATTCTGTTAGAAAAGAAGCGCAGGCCATATGGAATTCCCTTGATAGGCACGTCGTGTGCATAACGTGTAAGGTTACCTCTCGCTGTAATTGGCGCTGGATCTGTTTGATCCGTTTGTGACTGAGGTGCTCGCATCCTTTCAAGCACATAAACGGAAGAGCATTGAGGGCAGGCAGGAAGAAAAGATAACAGGAAGGTTGGAACCCAGGCTCTGCTCGGATCGGCTGCACGGGGAGCGTATTTTTTGTTGTTGACAGTTTTTGGATGCCTTCAGGCGGCGTCAGGATGAGGGAGAACAAATGAGCCAGGCAGCCATGAAGCAGATTCAGACTGGCAGTAAGAAAGTGCTTTAAAAAAACACAACAACTTAATATTCAGAATTGCAAATGGGAATGGTGTGGCGCATTTTAAGAAAGCTCTAAGATTTTAAGCTGTGAGCAGATGTGTTGCTATGAATTCCAGTCCGGCACGTTCCACCGTCCTGCTGTTCCTGGTTGTTCTCCGTCATTCAAGGGGCAGGTAGAAACCCGCACCTTTTCGCTACACGGCAGAACTAGCTGGTCACCGAATAGGCGGGAGGACTCCTTTCTCCTCCCCTGCCCTGCGTTTACCGTGAGTTGGCCTCCTTACTTGGTGTGGGGGTGGGCGGCTAACCTCTCCAGGCCAAGCCACCCCACCAGCTTGCCCCTCTCAGAGGCACGTAAAGTGAATTCGGAGTGGCCATTTGAGGGCGTTGTCTCAGGGCTGAGGCACCTGCTGTTAAAAACCGCAGTGAGCCGCCCCGAGGCTAGCTGGCAAGGGGCGGCATAGAAATTTTTCTAATAAATAATAATAAATAATAAAAACCGCTTCTAAATCTTGCGTTGAGATGTTGCACTGCTTCCTTGTGTTGTGTTTTACTGGATTGCGACTCTGTTAATGGCCCTGAGGCAGGATTGGCTTTTGGATGGGATAGATATGCGATGGGAGAAAGAAAAAGTACAAGGGAAATGCTGCCAGCGGGGAGAGGGGCATGGAGCTGTCCAAGACTTGTGAGATACAGCCATGAGGTCTACACTGCATTTTTCCTACGAGGAGGGAGAGAGTGCTGTCTCAGTCACTCTGAGAGCTCGCGTGGCCAGCCGAGGGTCACCAGGTGAGTTTCACGACTGAGCAAGAATTTGATGGAACACCGGAAATGCCCAGGGGAAAATGGAGCACGGGTTTCAGCAGCGGCAGCCCACGAGGGCACCTGTTTCCAAAGCAGCCGGCTTGCCAGAAGGCTGAGGCATGCATCTCTGCTGTAGCTACCAGCGTTTTTGTCTTGGTGAAATGTCAGGCCAAAAGACATCAATATTCACAATGGGGAAATCAAGATGGAGTGTCTCTCCCAGAGGGGGCTGCTTGCGGAATTCCGTCTTTGCATGTCACGGTCCCTAGCAGCCTCTCCTGCGCCTCTGGAGCCCAGCTGTGGGCTGGGCGATGTCCCCACTGGCCTTTGGAGAACCAGTTTCTGCCTCCCTGGCTGCCTTAGGGCAGCCTTCTTGTAAAAATTGGTGCCCGGCCCAGTAGTTGTGAGCCCCCAGAGGTGCTGTGGCACAATTGGGCAGCATACAGATGTGTTAAGCAAACAACTAAATAAATTTCACACGTCAACAGGGCGGACGTGTGCAAAAGCAAACATTGCTTCCTGCATCATGCCCAGGTGAGTTCCAGTAAAAAGGGTAACAGTGGGCTCCAGAAGGCGAAGACCATCCTGCGGTATTAGACGGATGTTTGGAAAAGGAGAGCCGAGCACGCAACTGGATTTGCCGGCTGATCTGTTTTGCACAGACTGCGTTCTTCCAGATGAGCTCACGAGGGGCTCCTTCGATTTGGCCGGCCTCCCTTGGAGAGCATGCTTGGCATATCTGGGGTACGGATATTGTGGCTGGAGAAAGGCATGATTATGCAGAATGTCATTGCGAACATGATTACAAGGTCAGAGTGTCAGCTCATTATTAAAGAAAATTATGGATAATGAGCGAAAAGCCCGTGGTGAGCATTCTTCCACAGAGCTTGGCTATGATCCAGCAAAGCAATAAATTCATGCGAGAGAAACCATGCATGCAAACCTGGGCATCATAATTAATACAAACTCTTCAATTACTATTATTATTTGTTTTAATGGTATATTGCTTTTTTTCCCCGCAGACAAAACACTACTCATCTCTTAAAAAGATCGCGGTGAGATGTTGTTTCAGTCCACTGCTTGCTTTTCCTCATAGTGCACCATGATGAATCTAGAGAGAGGAAATATTTTTTAAATACTCAGTTTTGTACAGTATTCCATTTACTACAGTGCTCATAAGCTGATCTCAAAGCACTGGCAAGCCAGAGCAGGGAAAAGTGGACCTTCTGGAGTGCTGGTCCCAAAACATTTCGCTGCCAGTGCAAATCTCGCCATGCTGATGCCCCATTTTTTAATCACCTGACTGTTCCCAGCATTGGGATGTTGCATTTGGGGCTTGCTGAAGCCTTTGACATGGTCAACCTGTTTAAATCAGGAGAATCTGCAAGAAAAAAAAGGGACTGATCCAAATCCATGGTTTCATTTGGAAATGAGAATTCAGCCAGGTACATTCAGGAAGACTGGGAAAAGCAATGTCTGAATACAGACTTGGATGAGCATTGGGTCCAGGGCCCAGGTCACTCTTCTCCCATTACATCGGGACTCAGAGAACTGCCCTAGCTGGCAATGGTACACCTCTTTACCTGGAGGTAAGATGCACTGAGGTGACGGAACTTCCTTCTGAGTTGGCATGATAAGGACGGCATTGTCAACGGAGCAAGCGGCCAGACAATTTGATCTTGGCTTGTTTTAACTAAATTTGCTTAGGACAAACCACAGTTGCAGGAGCTCAGATGCAGTGCAGGGATATGCCAGAGAGGGCGATGGATTTCCTGGAAGCATTTAAGCAGCTAGTGTAGCAGAAACTGGGATCAACTCATGGTTAGGTTTAATCTCACTTCTTTCATGTTCCTTTAAGAGCAGAGTCGCTGCTTTCTTTTCAAGCATGTTCTATGTTAGGTACCAACAAGGTGAGCATCTGTTGAGTCTTTGTCTTAATGGAGCAAAAATGACTGTATTTCTTTATACTCCAAGCACACACGGACTTTGTCTTCTGGATTTTTTCTTTTTTTGCAAGCTGCTAAGTAACTTTTTTTCCTTTTACTGTTCCAGTCCCACTGCTTCATTTTTGTCATTGACTTGAAGTTCAAGGCCTTGGTTTATTTCTCCCCGATGACAATTTTTCTCAGTTTAACAGGAGGTACACAGAACATTTTGTCTTCATTTTGATTACTTATTTATTGTGAGAATCATTCATCTTTTTCTTGCCTTTTATGAGCAGATGAGTCCCTTCCAGACGGGAACCTTGGCTCTCAACAGGGAAGACGATCTTTGCTTGTTTTAGAATATCTAGTCCTGGAAGATAAAATAATTTCAGGTCACTTAAATGTAACTGATAATTGAAATGGGAACCATTGTTTTCCTTTTCAAAAACAAACTGCTGTTTGTTCTCTGATAATGCAAAATAAATGGATGCATGCACTGGAAAGTCGCTCTCCTCTCCTCTGAACCACCCACCAACGAACTGATCCTAAAAAAGATTCTGTACTGTGCAGGAATGGATAGACTGACTTTGTCATTGAAGCAGAAAGAAGATACTGACTTCTATCAAACTTGGGGCTCTTTATTTTTGGCTAGAGAAATGGGACTTCATATAGATTATGTTTCTATGTTATCATAAATGGAAAAAAGAATGTGGGGGCTGACCCAGCAGGCTCGATATTTTTGATGATGGATGTTGTTTTTAGTTTTTCGTTGTTTTTAGGATTAAATTTTGAATAAAACTTATTATAAAAAAAGAAAGTTTCTCTCCTCTGCATGTAGAAGCCAGGGCATCCGCCCCACCAGTGACTTCTGTGGAACCAGAGCGGACTAGAGACTGCTGCCTAGGACCAGGGAAGCGCGCTTGCTTTTGGAGCAGGTTCACTCTCAAAGGAGTGTGAAGAAGGGAAACTCTGTGATGCCTGCACTCCCCTTCCAGCGCAGGGCCAGTGCTTCCTTGCCTGCATCGAGGGGGCGTTCAAATGCAATGCTGGCCTGAGAGGCCGGAGCAGTCCTCCAGCGGTGCATCATTCCTGCTACGGGATGAGCGGCCATGTGAGTCCCACGAAGTGGCGCAAAGGCATGCATGCAGGAGCCTCGCTGAGGCAAAACTGGAACGGTTCCTCACGCGCCTCCTCCCATCAGCTAAGAGCCAAGCATAAGTTCCATATTTGCTGCATGAGTGCAGATGTTGGATGCTGCTTTCCAGTCATGATATGGAAGCAATTCAGAAGACCGGTCCAAGGGCAAGGCATACCCATGCTGCTGGTCAGAGTTATAAAAGAAACCCTGCTCTCCCTCTTCCCTTCCCAGCTTCATGATCTTGTTTGCACGGCAGTCATAGTGAACTCGTGCTCATTGAGTGCTTTTCTGTTAGGAACTGATTTGCAGCTACACACAGAATGGATCCTGGCGTGTTCTGTCCCTCAGTCCTACATGCCCGCCTATTTGCCAACTTGACTGCATCTTTCAGCTTTTGGAATGGGTTCCTTTATAACCCATCCGGGCATTGCTTGGGTTTAGTGCCATCTGGCTGAATTCCCGGAGGCAGGAATGGTTTGGCTTTGTGGCACACACAGTCTGCCATGGTTGCGTGTTCTTTTCATCCCTCCTGCGGTTCTGCTGGCTGAATTTTAGCGGTGGAGATGTTCAAAGCCCTGAGCTGACCTTGCTGAGACGTAATGGCAAGATGCTGAAACCTCATTAGAATGAAATTATTGGGGAAGCAAAGAAATCGAGCATCGGATCTATCTCGCTGTGCTTCATGCGATGAGAGAGAGAGACACAGCATGTGTGTGCGTGAGCTAAGATGGGATTCCAGGAGAGCTCTGTTGCGGCTACAGCACATTCTTTTTTTGTCTTAGTTTTTAAATGGCCATTTTTTGTTTAGCTCTTCGTCCTTGATGGACTCTTGGCTGGTGAAGCCCTTGAGGCAGTTCCATGGCTGGTTGCTTTCTTCCAAAAGCATCCTTTGTCAAAAGAAGGGATTCTCTGGAATGAGAATTCATCTGTTTATAAATCACAACCAGGACTGGTCCTTCCTATTGGGAGCTGCTGGAGAACTCTTCTTTGCAAGTGTGTGTGAAGTATATTTCAGCTGGCATTTTGAAAGCCTGGAGGAGAAGACCTAGATTCAGGCTTCAGGTACAGTGATGTTCACTGGCTTTGGTGACCACAGTGCATGTTCTCTTCAGACATTGGGCAGGGAGAGCCGTCCCAGCTGGTTTTCCTGCGCTGCTCAGCTGCATTGGACAGCCCTGGCTCAGCACTAGTCCAGGGCGTCTCCCCGGCCTGGGACTCGGAGGCACAGTTTGATGGCTTTCACTCTCAACGCCCAAACAGAACTTGCAGTTCCCGGAGGAAAGCTCCAGGAAGAATGGCGTGCCTGCCTAGAGATTTCACACTGCAGGAAGGAAGGAGTTGGCCTAAGGCCGTGGATTCCAGTGCTGTGGAGTGTTGGCCATGCTGGCTGGGGCAGATGGCAGCTGCAGTCCACCAATACCCAGAGGCCTGCGGTTGGGAACCACTTCTCCAGATGGGCCATTTATGGACTGGTTGTCAGAGCGCCAGGGCAGCGAGTGCAGTGGTTGGTCCCACGCCAGTGCACACTCCTTTCTCTCTGATTAATGACATCAGAACGAGCAAACCAGCAAGAATCCCGTTGGCTGACATTTTGTAGGTCTCCGAGACCTTTTATCTGTTCTCAGAAATGTATTGCAAAATGTTAAAGCATGTGGAACAGTTTAAAGCTGCACGGAAATGTATTTCCCACACAAGTCTGATGGATGGGAGTGGGTGCACAGCCCTGGGAAAGAAAACTGTGATGAGGAACAGCTGAAGACGCAGTGCTGCCAACGTTGCAAAGGCTTCTTGCTAATCACCTTCTGGCTGGGGTCACTGAAGGAAAAGCCTCGTCGGACTCTTTAAGTCGCTGTGAAGGGAGCTGGCTTTCACCGGCTCACTTGCGCCTTGTGCGTTTATATTCCGTGTGCCGCCTGTGATGCTCTCAGGTGGCCCTGTGTGCCATATTGGCTGTTAGGAGATACAGAAGGGACATGGGTGCCAGGTCAGAAACTTTAGGGAACTTTTGGGTCCAGGCAGCGGGCCAAATGGTTGCTGGCTGAAGGGAGCAGTGATGAGGGAAAGAGAAGGCACCCTGAGATCACACTTGTCCAAGAGGCGTGCAAGCCAAGTGAACACACGGCCGGGGAGCAAGTTTGTGCCGATACTTTGGGCGGGATGCAGAGCCCGGCTCAAAGGGTGTTGCTCTGAGGGGACTTCAGCGGCTACTTGAAATGATAACACCTCAGAATCTGGAGGCAGCAGGAAGATTGTGGTAGCCCTCCATTCTTGCTCACTGGGGATTGGCAGGCATGAGGTGGAGGGGAATTTGGTCAGAGGGGAAGCTATGGAGGAATAGTATCTAACCTCACTGAGCTTTCCCCTCCTCTCTTTTGAAGCTGCATCGTGTATCAAAATATCTTCATCGGCCTCTCGGCTGTGCTCATCTCGTTTCTAATGGTGGTGTCCATCTCAGGCAACTGGCCCGTACGCGATGAGCAGGATTTATATTGGCAGCGGTGTTTAGGGTTGGCTAATGAGCTGAATGCCCGAGGATGAGATGGCCTTGCAGCAGCAAGGAGGTCCAAAGGTCCAAGTTTCAAAGACTTAGAAGGAGAATCGTGGCAGTCAACCTTCATGGTTCCTTTGGGGACAAAAGTGGCTCTGTCTATTGGTTGCTCCTCTCCCTTCAGCATGGGCAGCAGCACGACCTGGAGGCCTCCCCTCGCAGGCTGTTGAAGAGCGTTTGGCAGGCACAGGAGGAAGTTTTCCTACAAACTCTGTGGAAAGCATTTGGGCCCAACACGAGTCTGGACATGCTTTTGTGCAGTTCCCAGGTGCGAAGGACCTTCTGGCTTCTCCACCCCCTTTGGGCGAAACATGATTTGGGTGCATTTCCTTTCTCCCACTCTGCATGGCTGAATTAGCACAGCAGTTGCTTGGATGACATCGCTCTGCAAAATTGGACCGTGGGTGTGCAGCCGAGGAGAAAGCCATCCGAACGTCCTTCTCGGCTGTTTGTTTGTCTCGGCAGAGAGGGAAAAAGGCTGCCACGAGCGCCAGAAGGCACCAAACTTCAAGTAGCAGCCGCTTTCAAAAATAATAATAATTAACAAGACTTTTAATCCACTTACATGACCAGGTCTGGGAATTACTAGGATTTTTACACTGCTGCTATTGTGAGAAATATTAGTTGAGCTGTCTGAGCAAGGATTTAATTATGATAGTTAGCTGTTATGGGCTTCCTCCCCCACCCCTGAAGGAAAAAAATAGCCAGCAGATTATGGATGCAGATGAAGTCGTGTGAAGCAAAGCAGCCTTCCGCATACCGTGCAGCCTCTCCCCAGCAGAGCGTGTCATTTGTGACATATTTCCCGCCAGCAGAATGGTGAATCCTACTCTTGATCCGTAGGTATAGGAATTTGCCCTCCAAAGAATGGGAGAGGACAGATTTCTCCTTGGTCCACTCTCGTCTTTTTAAAAATGTGTGTGCTGGCATTGTAAAGCATAACTGACTTCACAAGCATCGCTGAATCGTGCCCTACAGATTCCGTCCAGCTTCATTTGAGTTTTGTTATTGCCAAGGCAGGTTTATATAAAGAACTGAAAGGCATATTATATTTGTCTTCTGCGATATCTCCAGGGAGAAAAGATCACCTGGGTTCACTCAGTGAATGAAAAGGCACCAGTCCCATTCCGAGGGCAGTCCTTTGCATGTTTAGACCGAAAAGTCGGACAATCCCCGGCACTCCCCAGCCAGGACTTTCCTGTCTGAGTCTGCATGGGGTCATGTCCTTTATCACTTAGATTTGGAAAACCCAAACTTTAATTCAAGATGGTACTGCCTGATAAGTACCATTCACAATCGTTGCAAGATAGAAAGTTGTGAGGACAGACCATCCTCAATTCGATCGTAGAAGAGCTTGCAAACAATTGGTGATGGTTGAATGGTAACCAACTTCTGATTTTGGCCATTTGCATGATCCTCTTCAGCATTTACGTAAGATCCTTTGTGTGAGCTGTCTCTGGAGCAGTGTAAATCTGCTTGTTTTTTTAAATGGTCCATTCCATACGTGATTTCAATTGGGACATATTAAGTGGGAAATGCGATGGCTTTTTGGAAACTGTCTGGAAATGGTGCACCTGTTCTTCCTTTGACACCTGTTTGGGGCATGCCAGAATCCGTTTGAAAATTTTCTGTGCTCCAGGAAGATTCTCATTTCTTTCATTATAAACAGTTTTGTGTTTGGAATGGATAGAATTAGAGAAGAACTGGGAAGAGAAAGCAAAAATAACAACAGTCTATAGAGCATGAGGAAACTGAGAAATGTCACTGTATCCTTTTCAAGGAGGTACCATCTTTTGTGCGACGAGAAATGTGTTGGCAGTTGTTTGTCTTTGCGGAACGATGGGTAAGTTCTGTCCCCTCTGGGAAAAGTCATTTATTTATTTATTTAAAACATTTTTATGCTGCCCCCATCGCAACAAAGCCTCGGGGTGGCTCACAACAGAAACAAAATACATAAATAACAATAAAAATTTATTTAAAAATCCCTGGTGCATCTCGGCTAAAAATTTAAAATCCTATAAATACAAATAATTTAACAGTTAAAATAAGTTTTAAATAAAAAGGTCTTAGCCTGGCACCGAAAAACAAATAACGACGGCACCAGGAGGACCTCTCTGGGGAGCGCATTCCATAATTGGGGCGCCACCGCCGAGAAAGCCCTCCTCTGGGTACTCACCCTCCTAATCTCATTCACTGAGGGTTCCCAGAGGAGGGCATCTGTTGCTGATCTCAAGGGGCGGGAGGGCATATATGGACGCAAGCGTTCCTTTAGATATCCAGGTCCCAAGCCATTTAGGGCTTTATAGGGCAAAACCAACACCTTGAATTGGGCCTGGACTTCAATCGGGAGCCAGTGTTGCTGACGGAGAACTGGGGTGATATGAGAACCACGCCCAGTTCCTGTCAGCATCCTGGCAGCTCTATTCTGCACCAGCTGCAGTATCTGGACCGTCTTCAAGGGTAGCCCCACGTTACAGAAATCTAATCAGGAAGTCACCATTGCGTGTGTCACTGTTGCCAGGCAGTTGTTCTCCAGGAAGGGACGCAGCTGATGGATCAGCCGAAGCTGAAGGAAGGCGCTCCTCGCCACCGCAGTCACCTGAGCTTCCAGAGGCAGCTCCGGGTCGAGGAGCACTCCCAAGCTGCAGACCCTGTCCCTCAGAGGGAGTGCAACACCATTTAGGACAAGGCCCAAGTCCCCCATCCCGAGGCCAGAGCCACCCACCAACAGGACCTCCGTCTTGTCTGGATTGAGCTTCAGTTTATTGGCCCTCATCCAGCCCATTACCTCGGCCAGGCACCGGTTCAGCACAGCCACCGCCTCACCTGGATCGATGGAGAACGAGAGGTAGAGCTGGGTATCATCAGCGTATTGATGATTCCACAGCCCACACCTCCTGATGACCTCTCCCAACGGTTTCATGTAGATGTTGAATAGCAAGGGGGACAGAATGGACCCCTGCGGAACTCCATGGCATAGCTGCCATGGCGCAGAGCCATAGTCCCCCAGCACCACCTTCTGGAATCGGCCGTTGAGATAGGAGCGGAACCACTGCAAAGCAGTGCCCACGACCCCCAATCCCTCTAGCCTATCCAGAAGGATACCATGGTCGATGGCATCGAAAGCCGCTGAGAGGTCCAAGTTAGTGGTTTAAGCTTCATTCCCTCGGGGGAGAAAGGGGCTGACTCTCGGCCTGAAGGCCTTGCACAGGAAAGTCACCAGTATAATTTCCCGTGAATGAAGAATGAATGGCCCTGATAGTTTTGTGTTTATATTTGTTCCAGAAGTGTCAAAACAAATAACTGTTGTTAAGTCTGTAACTGTCGTGAGCTCAGTCTCTTCCCTTCACACATTCAAAGCCGCAGGCCTTTGTTGCACAATGTTCTTTATTGACTGAGGCATTTTCCAGAAGCACAAACAACCAGGAGGGGTCTCGGAGCATGCACAGAGCGGTTTGTCGAACCCAATCCACTACACACTTCTAGGACCTCTCCTGAGGGGCACCTTTGGGCCCCCTCCGTTCAGGAGGGGACTTTTGGAACAAGCAGTCCTGCTCTCGGACTGCACACCAATCTTCTGGTCAGGCTGCCCTCCTCTGCCGACATCGTGTCACGGGGTTGAGAATGGTCCCCATCTCGTCTGTCCCTGCAAAACCCCCCGTCCCAAGTTCCCTCCTGTGCCTGCACATCTTGGTTGTTCGGAGAGGATGGCAGAGCACCTGGGCACCTGGCCTGGGGAAGTGCTCCCTGGCTCTCCCATTGCCTGCTCTGGAATCAGGCCTGCCTCCTGCTCTCCCTCTCCCTCCTCTGGACCCCAGTCAGCCGGCCTTGAGGATGCAAGCCAAGCGCCACTGTCTTTCCTACTCCCAACACTGTCCCCATAATCCATCTCTGCCAAAACCCCTCAGGCCACCTCTGCAAACTCCCATCGCTCCCCTGATCTCCCAGTCTAAAGCATCTGGAGCCAGCGTGGCATTGCGGCAAGAGTGTTGGACTGGGTCTGGCCCCACTTGGCCATCAGGTGACGTTGGGCCAGCCGCCGGCTCTCAGCCTAGCCTACCTCACAGGGTTGTTGTGAGGACAAGATTAGGAGGAGGAGGAGGAGGAGGTTTAGGTAAGGAAAAAAGGACGGTTAGAACACCAGCTTTGCAGAGCCCTCACTGAGATCTCGAAACTTGCTGCCATACAGAAGAGACCTCCCTGGGATGGAAGGGCCAATTCTCTTTATTCAGAGGAAAAATAATTGCCCCCATTTCACCCCAAAAATTTGTTATGGGCCCAGGGAGCTGGCCAAAAATGGGTCTGTCCAGAGGACACACAGCACGCTGCATGCACGGGGCCGCCCTAAATGAAAAGCCACAAACAGGGATGGCGAGATCCCCTTTTCACTCTTGCCTTCAGGTATCTACGTTATCTGAAGACAATCCATGACGTACAGTCAAGATTATAGTCATAAATCCCAATTTATTTTGGGAAGAACATTGTTTACAGATTGTGGATCTTCCTGCTGACCCTATGTGGGGCTGTTGGAGACTTCTGCCATGTCCACATGTTTAGATGAATGTACGTAGTTTGCACTTCCTAGAATAATACATGGATTAGAAGACAATAATCCTTCAAATTGCACACTTCTTTGGCATTTGTGATACAGTAATTGTCTCAAAAATTCATGCAGAAATTTCATAGGGACATGCATGCAAGAATGTGTATCCTGTGGGAAAACGTGGACAGAATATGCCTTGTGAAGGGTGAAGTGTGTACAGTTTAATTGTGAATTTTAGTACAAACTGGTTTGGACCAACGTTAGATAGCTCTCTCTGTTCTTAGATATATGTGACATGTTCATTGTATTTGGATGTGTCTGGAGATCAAGGAATGGCCCTTGAGTGTAGCCTGAGACGTTGAAATGGAAAGTGAAAAGACTTTGCTAAGCTGGCTAATGGGTCGTTTAAGGGTTGCTGGTTTGTTTTTTGTTTTTGGCATCTGGTTTTAAGTTCAACTGATCTTTTTATTGTCGTCTTGTTAGAACAGCTCTTTGTCCTGAACCAACCAGGTACAGCCTGTTCCTTTTGCATAAGATTCCATTCGCGCATCTGTGCAGTTGTGAAATAGATCAAGCTCTCACACTTCTTTTAGTGGTGGAAATAACAGAGGAAAACTTAATTGGTTACGTATAAAACACACACTGCAGAAAAAAGCATTTCTGGCTCTCCTATCATGGTTGAATAACAGTCAGCGAACATCTGGAATTATTAGTCAGATCAGAACAGATGCTAGTGTGAAATAGGTCGTTCGCCGCATTGATACAGCGGGAGAATTTTTCTCCTTGTCTGTCTCCTTTTTTCCTACAGAAACTGCTATTACTTTTTATCTGCACCTGTTATGAAAATGTTAACCAAATTTTAATAGCTGATTAGGATGGATGGATCTTCTGAAAGGTGCAGAGCGGAATGCCTGGGGCTTCCTTCCCCGTCTTTTGCATACTGGCCAACTTCCTCCCTGGCTAAGTCTTGCGCCGCTCAGCAAAAAGAATCCCAGAACACTCTCCTTTTAAGCACCGCAGCCTCACACATTATAAAATTAAGCACATTGTTGTGGTTTATCCCATCTATATTATTTTTGCAAGTTTCACATTTTTGCAGGCTTCAGATTCACCACACATCGCAAACATAACTGCTGCCATAAGGACAAGAAACTTGATTTCTTCCTTTTCTTAAAAAAAGCAAGCAAGCTGAGATTCTCAGGATTCTCCTGTTTCCAGTGTTCCTTGTGGCATATGGCTGGCAGAAATAAAATCTAACTTGACTGGGCTTGACGAGGAGATGGTTCTGCGAGGAACCTTCACAGCACCAGCTCTGCGTTTCTCCAGGCATGTGGCCAGTTCCTTAAATGTCAGGACAAGGTTCCCGCTGCTGCCACCTTGATGGCGAACGCCCAGCAGCGGGGATGTTAATGCAGAGGTGGCTCATCCGTCATCTCCACGGAGAGGTCGCCCAGATAAGAAAAATGAGCAGCAGGTGGTAGGCAGAGCCGTGACATTCCGGGAGTCCTTGTCTCCGGCGGCCTTAGCATGCGCGCCGGAGCAGCGTGCCTTGACCCGGCCGGGAGCCTTTCACACACGCGATGTAGCCGCTAATGCTGTCCAAGTTGTTTTGTTCTTCGGTGCTTTTTTGTTTTTGTTTAACGGCTCTGGGAAAAACCGCTCTGTTCCCCTTACGTGCCTGCTTTCAAGAGAATAAACAGGCATGGCGTTTGGATGCAGAGGTAATGAGTTGACTGCCTAGTCTCTGTGCCGAGGGGGCTGTGGCCATGCTCCTGCGCCTCGGGCACGGAGCGGTGGCACATGTAAACTGGAAAAATGCCCCAGGGCACCCAGGTAATTATCTTTTGCAATCGCGGGCAGGGAAGGGAGCTCCCAGCGGGACGCAAACATCAGTCCACAGTGGATTGCGCAGACCTTAACGTATCTTGTTGCTACAATGGAGACTGCAGCCAGGGATGCGTCACGGAATGAAACTCCGCCGCCGCCGCCGCCGCCGCCGCCGCCGCCTCCTCTTCCTCCCCGCCCCCGCCCCCCAGTCTCAAGGCCGAGTGGTTTTCTGCATGAGGTGCTTAACCCCCACTTTCTTCCGTTTTCTTCGTGGAAGACCGAGAGGGCCTTCTGCCTGGCTGCCTCTTCCCCGTTTGCCTGTCCCTGCTTTTCCGCACGTCCCATGAGCCGCGGAGTGGCGCGGCGATATCCCCGCAGCGCCGTGGAATTGCGACAGCGCAGGGGACTTTCCGGTTGGTTCTGCGCTCGAAATTTGTATCCGACTGTCCTTGGTCTAAAAAAAAAAAAAGACGGTATGAAAATGGCTGGGAAGCTCGGGGATGAAAACGTCCCGTGAAGGAACCGCAGACTTCCGTGAGCGAGTTCCTGAGTGGGAAACAAATTCTTTGTGTGGAGCAGCTCCTGGCCTTGTGCGTGTGGAAACGCCCCCATCCCACTTTCCCCTCTGTGCGAGACTGCAGAAGTCCACATTTACTTTACATGCAAAAAGAAATCACCCGAGCAAAGGAGCATCAACTTCAGCTGCCCAGAATATGCGCAAAGGCAGGCGTGGGATGACAAGGGCAAACGATGCGTGCGAAGCTGAAGCGTTCTTGGAATAAAAGGAGTGCTCTGAGGTAGGAGAGCCTATTCAGTGTGCCCACAAGCATATTTTTGGGTCTCATTGAACTAAGAGGCTGCAAATGCCCTAGCTAGACAGAAATGTTTACTTCTTTTGATGTGTTATATGTTTGAAAATGCACTCCAAAAAGCGCGCCATACGCATTTCAAAGAGAATGTAAATGGAGGAGGCATTCTTTTATCCCTTTCAGTTGTGTGTGTAGCTGCGTCTCATGCATTAAAAGCATCTCCAGAAGCCTATTTGCGCAGCAGACCCTGGCTTTTCTTGTCTTTGCACTTGGCCGCTCCATGTTTCAGAACGCTTCTTTGAGAAAATGTGCCCAAAGGATTCCACATTTGGGCACGGAATTGTTGCTTTGTGCACACGGTGATGGCCACGTATGCACAAAGGGCTCCTGCGTTTGCCTAGCGAGGCCGGAGGGCAGGACAGTGAAAAGATGAAGTCCGTGGCCCTTTGCACCCAACTCTTTAGTGCTCTGCAGAAACGGAATGCTGAATTGGAAGAACGAGGCCTTAGAAACATAGAAACATAGAAACAGAGAGAGTCAGAAGGGGCCTCCCGGGCCATCTAGTCCGACCTCCGGCACCAGCCGGCTCCGCTCATGACATGCCCACCATGTGCATGTCCAGCCTATCTTTGAACACCCTCACCGATGGGGCCTCAACGACCTCCCGAGGAAGCCCATTCCACGCCCTCGGGGTCCTGACTGTCAGGAAGTGCTTCCTGGCATCCAAATGGAACCTTGGCTCCCTGAGCTTTGCTCCATTGGAGTGCGTTCTGCCTTCCTCTGCAGGGGAGAACAGGCCTCTCCCCATCTCCATGTGACACCCCCTCACATACCTGTATGTTGCCAACATATCCCCTCTGAGTCTCCTCTTCTCCAAGCTGAAGAGACCCAGTTCCCTCAGTCTTGCCTCATACAGCATCCCCTGCAAACCAGCCGCCATCCTTGTGGCCCTACGCTGCACTGACTCCAACCTGGCTATATCCTTTCTGTAATGAGGGGCCCAAAACTGAACACAGTACTCCAGTTGTGGGCACACCAGAGTCGTGTAGAGTGGTAGTAATACCTCTCTTGATCTAGAAGCCACACTTCTGGCTATGCAACCAAGGGTGGCATTCGCCCTCTTGACCACCGCATCACACGGCTGACTCATGTTTAGCCTGCGGTCAACCAGTACCCCAAGGTCCCTTTCACAAGTGCTGCTCTCCAGCCACTTGTCACCTAACCTGTACTTATGACAGCTATTCCTATGCCCCAAGTGCAAGACCTTGCACTTCTCCACATTGAATGCCATCCTGTTGTCTCCTGCCCACTTCCATAGTCTGTCCAGATCCTTTTGGATCTGGTGTATCTGCTCCTCAGTTGTGGCCACTGCTCCAGTTTTCGTGTCGTCTGCGAATGTGATCAGCAGACTGTTCACCCCTTCTTCCCTGTCGTTAATGAAAAGATTAAACAGGATCGGCCCCAGGACAGAGCCCTGGGGGACCCCGCTTGTCACTGGCTGCCATCCCGACGATTCCCCGCTAATGGTTACCTTCTGCTTTCGGTCAGTCAGCCATGCCCTAATCCACCAGACAGTGCTTGGTCTATCCCAAAACTCCTCAGTTTCTCCACCAGGATATCATGGGGCACTTTGTCAAAGGCCTTGCTGAAATCCAGGTATACCACATCCACTGCATCCCCTCCATCTAGCCATCTCGAAACCTTGTCATAGAATTTCACAAGGTTTGTCTGGCAGGACCTGTTTTTGCGGAAGCCGTGTTGTATGGCTGTCAGCCTCCCTTCCCTATCTAGCATCACTAGATCTCTCTCTATTATGAGCCTTTCCATTGTTTTTCCTACAATGGACGTAAGGCTAACCGGTGTATAATTCCCCATGTCCTTCCTACTACCCTTTTTGAAAATTGGGACCACCGATGCCACCCTCCAGTCCTCTGGAACTTCACCCGTTCTCCACGAGGCCTCAAAAATGGAGGCCAGCGGGTGTGAGAGAACCCCTGCCAACTCTCTAAGTACTCTCGGGTGTAACCCGTCAGGGCCTGGCGCCTTTGTAATGTCCAATGCCCTGAGGAGCCCCTCGACTTCAAGGGGGGTGACTCTAATCTCTGCCCCTAAGTCCCCAGCCTCATCTAATCTCCTATACGGATATCCCCCGTCCTGCTTTGGGGAGAACACAGAGGCAAAATAGTCATTTAGCATCTGTGTCTGTTCCCTCATATCAGTCACTGGATCTCCTTCCTCCTTATTTAGTGGTCCTACCACTTGTCTCCCCTTCCTTTTCCTATTTACATGCTGAAAGAAGCCCTTTTTGTTGCTCTTGATATTCTTGGCAAGTCTCAGCTCATAATCAGCCTTAGTCTTGCGAAGAATCCTTCTGCAACGGGCCTCCTCCTCCCGGTATACCCTTTGGTCTATTTCCCCCAGTACCCATTTCCTATGGAGGCTCCTCTTTCGTCTAATCCCCCTAACCACCCCCTTTCGCATCCATGGCGGCACTCTCCTCCGCCTCCCCACCTTACCAGTGACAAGCGGGGTCTCCCAGGGCTCTGTCCTGGGGCCGATCCTGTTTAATCTTTTCATTAACGACATGGAAGAAGGGGTGAACAGTCTGCTGATCAAATTCGCAGATGACACTAAAACTGGAGCAGTGGCCACAACTGAGGAGCAGATACACCAGATCCAAAAGGATCTGGACAGACTATGGAAGTGGGCAGGAGACAACAGGATGGCGTTCAATGTGGAGAAGTGCAAGGTCTTGCACTTGGGGCATAAGAATAGCTGTCATAAGTACAGGTTAGGTGACAAGTGGCTGGAGAGCAGCACTTGTGAAAGGGACCTTGGGGTACTGGTTGACCGCAGGCTAAACATGAGTCAGCCGTGTGATGCGGTGGTCAAGAGGGCTAATGCCACCCTTGGTTGCATAGCCAGAAGTGTGGCTTCTAGATCAAGAGAGGTATTACTACCACTCTACACGACTCTGGTGCACCCGCAACTGGAGTATTGTGTTCAGTTTTGGGCCCCTCATTACAGAAAGGATATAGCCAGGTTGGAGTCAGTGCAGCGTAGGGCCACAAGGATGGTGGCTGGTTTGCAGGGGATGCCGTATGAGGCGAGACTGAGGGAACTGGGTCTCTTCAGCCTGGAGAAGAGGAGACTCTGAAGGGATCTGTTGGCGACATACAGGTATGTAAGGGGATGTCACACGGAGGTGGCTAGAGACCTGTTCTCCCCTGCAGAGGAAGGCAGGACGCGCTCCAACGGAGCAGAGCTCAGGGAACCCAGGTTCCATTTGGATGCCAGGAAGCACTTCCTGACAGTCAGGACCCCGAGGGCGTGGAATGGGCTTCCACGGGAGGTCGTTGAGGCCCCATCGGTGAGGGTGTTCAAAGACAGGCTGGACATGCACATGGTGGGCATGTCATGAGCGGAGCCGGCTGGTGCCAGAGGTCAGACTAGATGGCCCGGGAGGCCCCTTCTGACTCTCTCTGTTTCTATGTTTCTATGTTACTGATTAGAGGTATTGTCAAGGCTTGCGCCTCCAAAACCTCCCTTTTGAGTGCTATCTACCCCTCCTCAACTTGCTTACCTTCCAGTAACCTATCCCAGGAGACTTTCCCCAGTCTGGCCTTCAGTTGGCCAAAGTTGGCCCTCTTGAAGTTCCAGCTTCTAGTGCTCGCCCTACTGCACGTCCCCAGTTCCCTGATCTCAAAGCAAAGGATGGAGTGATCACTCGCATCCAGAGCTCCCCTAATCTGTACTTCATCTATCAGCTCCTCCCTATTGGTCAAGACCAAGTCAAGGATGTTTCCCCCCTTTGTTGCCTCTCGGACCCTCTGTGTGAAAAACCCTTCCTCTAGAGCTTCTAGGAAGCGACATGACCTGGCTGTCACCGCCAAGTGAGTCTCCCAAGTAATATCCAGGAGATAATCTCCCATAATTACTGTGTCTCTCCCCTGAGATATCCTTAGAATCTGGCCTGTCAGGACATCATCCAGGGTCTCAAGTTGACCTGGAGGGCGATAACATACCCCCACTGTCAGGTCTCTTTCCCTGTCAAAACCCCTAAGTTTCACCCAGACTGCCTCTACCGAATCCCCATCTGTGCTGCACTCTATCTCACTGCATCCTATCCCTTCCCTGATGTATAAAGCCACACCCCCACCTCTCTTTCCCTTCCTGTCCTTTCTAAAAAGGTGATACCCTTCTATGTTCACATTCCAGACTTGCCTTTCATCCCACCAAGTTTCTGTGATTCCCACCAGATCATATCCTCCTATTCCCAGGAGAGCTTCAAGCTCTTCCTGATTACCCATGCTCCTAGCATTGGTGTACATGCACCTCAACTCCTTCCCACTGCTTCCTTTCTTTGGAGTGCCCAGCATCCTCCTTCCTCCCATCCTCCCTGGTACCTGGCCCCTCTCTGTAGAAGTCCTGTCAGTCCCTGCAGTATCTCTAAAGCCCTGCTCCCAGAGCCCTGATCCTCCCCCCACACTTGTCCAGTGCAGACACGTTACTGGGGGGCCTGAACCCACCCCCCACTGGCTCAGTTTAAAGTCTCCCGGACGAAGCTCGCTAGAGCATCTCCAAAGGACCTTTCCCCCATCCTCGTGAGGTGTAACCCGTCCCTTGCCAGAAGTCCATTGGCAAGAAAATGAGTGCCGTGGTTGAGGAACCCGAAGCGTTCCTTCTGGCACCACACCCTAAGCCAGTCATTCACCTCGGAGGCCCTCCTGTCCCTTCCTGGCCCAAATCCCCGGATAGGTAAGATCGACGAGAAGGCCACTTGGGCCTTCAGCTCCCTGAGTTTCTTCCCCAAGGCCTCAAAGTCCCTGGTGATCCCGACCACACCCTGCCTGGCCACGTTGTTTGTGCCCACATCCCCTGGAGCGAACAAGACGCTCCACTCTGTCCTTCACGTGCCGGATGCGTGCGCCCGGCAGGCAGCAAACCTCCCTTGTCTCAAGGCTGGGGCGGCACACCGCCGCCTCAGTGCCCCTCAGCAGGGAGTCCCCAACAACAATCACCTGCTGCCGTACCTTCCCGGTGCTGGTGGGCAGCCGTGCCCTGGCCCTCGCCTCTCCTGCAGTGGCCCCCTTGCTGCCTGACATCCAGGCTGGGGGTCCTGCTGGACCCCCAAGGCTTCATCAGCCCCAGCCTCCCCAAGCGGAGAGAACCTGTTTCCCAGCTCCAGAACCTGTTTCCCAGGCCTTGCCAAGTAAGCGGGCAGGCTCAGAAAGAAGCCGGAGGTACCTCACTCAGAGCCACTTTCCTTGGCTTCCTTATGCACTCCAACTAGAACAAGACCCCCTGAAAACTGAAATGAAAAGTTCTGTTTTTGGAATTTCCATGTATATGTTAGAAGCCATGTGCAACCCTGGCTAGGCAGAGTGGTTGGAGCAGGCTTGGATCAAATAGTGAAAACCACAAGAAAGGGACGGACGTTTATTGCGCTGGCCCTGTTACCACTCACCTCTGGAAGATTTTCCCCATGGTGAGGTGCATGCAATGGATCCCCACACCTTCCGTGCGGAGGAATCCCCAAATGTGTTTTGGGAAAGACCCTTGCGTATCGCCGCTTCCCAGTGCCAGGGGAGGTTTCACATCTTCCTTCTGGGAGTCTGCTGCCGTGTGCCCATCATCCATTAATCCCCAGGTAGTTTGGATCCAGAGGCACATTTGGGAAGTCACTGCAGACTCACCACAAGCCAGTTTCCAGCGGGGCTGAGATGTGCCTGCTAGTCACTGCTGGGTTACTCAAGAGGAAGGGGGCGAAGGATCGTTCGGCAGAAGCTGGGCTGGGGCGGGCACAGCAAAGCACAGGGTGGAAGGGAGCAGCAGAGTTGGTGCTCAAGGCTGGACGCGGGGAGAAGGAGCAAGGCTGTGGCTAGGACTGAAGAGGGGTTGTGGGCGAAGGGTCCGAAGAAGATTAGAAGGCGCGAACAAGCCGCTTTGTCATCCTCCTCCTCCTCCTGCCCTCCGAAGAGCTGGCGAGGGGCTGATTCGGAAATGAGGACAATCTGGCAGCCTCCTATTTTTCAGGGTTTTAAAATTATGATTATGGCGATGAAGAGAAGTCCTAGAATTCCATGTTCCAAGGGAGTTTTAGGTAGCATTGTTGGCCATTGTTTAAATTCGATTGGAAATTCTCCCCACCACCACGTGAGTGTGGAGAAATAGGACCTGTACTCGGGACATCTGGGCCTTGTAGTGCACAGCCGCTTGGGGGAAGGCTGTCCTTCGGTGGGAAAGACGTCATTCTTTGGGGGGATAATTGCAATGCAGCCAGGCTGCAGGCCGGAGAGAAGAAATAAGGCCGAATGGCTTGCTGGACACAGGTGACCTCGGGCAAGTTGCTCCCTCTCCTGGCCCACTCCATAGCTGCATTGCGAAGGTATCAGAAGTTAAGCGTGTTCCTTCTTCATACTTGGAAAAGCTGCAGAAACTATGATTAATTATGACCAGCTTGTCAAGAGACCAGAGTCGCCACAGAAGTGCTGATTTTCTTTGTTACTGGAGCAAGATCCTGGCAATCACACACTCAGGATGAACTGTCGGATTGCACTCCAGAAATCTTTCTGTGAACAGACCACACATTCCTGGGCCTTATCGCCCAGGGAGGCATCGATCCAATTTGCGGGTTACAATCTGATTCTCCATAAGTACTTGGAAAGCCTCGGTGAGTGACATTTGCTCAAACTTGGCAGAAGAATGCAATTTTACCTCTGGCTTTTGTTCATTGAGTTAAAGCAAGCGGTCCCTTTAGACTCCAACTCACTTTGTCCATAAAGTAGGCAAAACTCCTTTGTTTCAATGAGCTCATCGCTGTTTCTTGGGTCTCATGAGTGGGAATGGTGTGTTCATTGCGCTGCAATTCTTGAAAGGGTGTTCTTAAAAAGAAAGACACCCCAAATTTACAACCCACATTTAGGCAAAAGACATTTGATGCTGCTCCTTGAATCGCTGCTTGCCTTTGATATCCCTTCAATATTCAAGCTTATGCTATTATTTCTCTCTGAAAGCTTGTTAACAATGATTGGTTGTGCTTTACCTGCAATAACATAAGAAAAATTAGTGTAAAACCCGTACACTTACCAATCAATTTAGAATTTGGGAAGTTCTCAGACTTAAACTTAGTAATATTGCAACAATAGAAATGATTTCTATTAAGAGCACTAATTGTTGAGGTTGATTGGCAAAAGAGAATTCAAAGAAATCTCTTGGATTCATGGATCACATGCTCCTGGCTTTGTCTCTGGTTAGTTTGTGAGGCAGGAAGGGCCTTATCGCCTTGGAAATAAGGTTGGGATGCGACAGAAATATTTGCTGCCTGGACAACATCAAGTTAAAGCTTGTGCCTGCTCCCCATTTTCTGCTGAGTCAGCTTTCCTTTCTACGTGTTGTGTGTGTTTGTGTGTATGCAAAACTAGGACTTGTTCTCTCCGGCTGTGTTTGTTAAACTCCAGGAAGAGGTCCCAGTCCTTTCAAGGTAACCTGGCAGGCAATTCCCTCCTTTTGAGGAATATGATCCCCAAGATTACCCGCTGCGACCTTGCACAGCCACAGCTACTTTGCCCTGTCAAAACAAAACCCAAAAGCAGCGCTCTCTAAGCTCGGAAAAACTTCCAGTCGGAGCCCGCGTAGTCGCAACTGTGTTTTCATTGACGTAGTTTGTTCTTTGGATTTACTGGGGGTGGTTGTTTTCTTAGTTTTATAATGGCGTTAATTGCCTGATTGTGAGCTGTTTAAGACATGCAAATACTTTAAACCAGTTAATTAACTGATTAATTAAATCGAAGCCATTTGTGGGACGCAAGATCTCATTCTCTGCATTTCCTCCAAGTTCCACCTCATCATGCTGCTCTGTCCTTGAACTAATACCCTGCCTTCCCCCACCGCCCAAGTTGAGGATGCCCCGTTATCTGAAGGAAAGAGCTTGCACATCCGAGCTGACCCCTTTCGGATGCCCCTTCTTCTCACCCAGGGGCAGAATTTTCAGTATCCCAAACAGGAATGACTGAATGCTCTCTAGCACCACAGATCCTGGACATACCACCCTGACGGAGCACCGACTTCCAGACCACTCTTCCCTGGCACGTGAGCCATGCTGTGGGCTTGTGTGTGTTTCTGTCACACGAGTAGAAGGACTGCAGCTCAGGAACAGCTGAACTGAGTTGGAGTTTAGGAGAACACAGGCCAGTTCCGGTTTCTTGACCCACCTGTTTCGCTCCACCCTGCTGAGCGCAGTCGCCCAAACCCTGTTCCAAGCATAATCTCTCCCTCGCTGAAAGTTCAGGACCAGGCCAAGAAATGCCACCTGCGCTTAGTTCAGATGGTGATATGCGATCAGGAGCATATCGGTTAAGGAAAGATCAGAGCAAAACTTTGCTCTCTGCTCTCCGTTCAAGTGCTTTGTTCAAGTGCGTTTATATGAATAAAAGGGACATTTCAAAAGTTCTGAAAGCACCCGTGATTGAGTAGGAGTAAGCGGCATGGCAAGCGACCAGCTGCTTCTGGAACAACTGCAATGTTTCCATTTGAGGTGAAGTGCCATTCCCTTTCCAAAGCATTCCCGGGCCCTGGCATCTCTCATATCTGCACCAAACAGGTTGCCACCTGACCATTTTGCTGATGTGAATTCTTGCATATTTACCAGCTTGTTAACTGAGAACGGTCCACACTGCTGATTCTTGTCTTCCCGTTTGTTTTCTTCTTTTGCCAACGATTAAAAATGGGAAAGTGGCTGCCGTGCCCTTGGGCTTGGGCTTCCCTTTGTACACCAATTAGGTCTTTCTAATTTGAACACTGTTTTATTTGCTGATGGGGAAGCATCCCCCTTGGTGGAAAAGCGTTCCTTCATTCTGCAACCGCTGTTTGATATAATGATTTATTTAGGTGCTAGGAGAAATATTGATCTGGCTAATAGCTTCTGACTTGCTGCATAATACTTTACATTTTACTTTGCTGAAAGAGCCCCGTATTCCTTTTCTCATCCTTTTATTGACCATAAATGTTTCGGCCTTCTCTGCAGCAATTAACACACTTACCAAAGAAGTGGGTAAAAGTCAGGTATTTGTGGACTGATTGAAAAAGCCCGCATGTCCAAGTGGTGCCCTGCGCATACGGGAAGGGCTGCTTCGCAAGGCGAAGTGATGCCCCAGTAAAGCTCAAAAGAGTGAATGGTTTCGCTAAGTATTTCCACCAGAAGGCTCATCAGCGCCCTCTGAAGGCAGGGATCAGCAGCAAGGTCCAGTGACTGAGAAGCTCAAAGTCCTCCTTGCTCACTCTGTTAATCAGCTGAGTGATCAAACTCGGCTTGTTGGCCCAAGACCTTGTTCTCCCCAGCCTGGCAGAATCATTTATTGCTTATTTGAACTGGCATGCGCTTCTTTAGCCTGTTAGAGTAAACTAATCTAGAAGACTAGGACACATTAAGAAGATTTATAGTAATCAGACCTTGGTCTAAAAGGCAGCTTCGGCCTCCCAGCCGCCTTCCGGAAAGTTACTCATTCTTGGCCGACAGTCTGCTATGAGGTAAGCCTCCAGACTCTGCATCGGACCAACAGGGCATCCGTTCACCTTCAAAGGCAGAAAGTGCACCCAACCTGGCTCTTTGGAATAGGTAAAGCCTTCTTTGCTGGAGATTATTCAGAGCCAAACGGGGTACTCTTTCACCAGCTGCTTTTCCTCTTGCAGAGCTCCCGACCCAACACGAGAGGGGAAAAGCTGGAACGGGGTTTTTAGAACTGGTCTAGCTCAACCTCTTATGGGAGCTAACCAGGATGCTGAGAAGTTCAACATCCAGAAATGGGGCAAAGCAGCCTGATTGGCATATGCCTGCATTCTTTTTTCTAAATTATTTGATTGGTGAATTTAAATATGTCATGAGGTGCTTTGAACGTGTTCAGACAGTGATGGCCAACTCCACCCGCATTGCTAGATTGCTGGCCAGAGATGGGGATCGCCCAGCATGATGTGCTTGGGTACTTAAGACTGCGTCTGTTCATCTTTGGGAATCTCTGCCGAGAGAGTGAGCCTGACCTCGTCTTAGCCTCAGTAGCACCATCCTGGGCCGTCAAGGGAGATCCTCATAAGGCAGCCCCTGCAACGTCCTTGAAAACATGAATTGCATGGTAGCAGTTCTGACATGGGGAACCCTGCATTGCGGAGCCTGGTGGGCACTGAAGAAGCCAAATCCAAGACTGGACCGCACCATTTCAAGATATCGCCCACATCATGAAATCACAAGAGGGAAGGCCTGGTCAGAACATTTTCCCTGTCGTTTTCTTTATGGTTGTGTTTCATTGATCTGTCCGGGGAGTTCCCACTACTTCTGGAATGTTATTGCCTAGACATAAGGATGCCTTTCATTCAATGTACACAAAGTCTTGATGAACCCCCCCCCCCCCCCCGAAAATGCAGATCTCCTCCTCCCAGAACCACACAGTACAGGCTTGGTATGGTCAGCAGTCCCAAAGGACAAGGATGGGGAATGTATGCATCTCCCAACACTGTGGACCACAGTTCCCATCATTCCTCACTAAACCAAAACATCCCGCTGGTCACTAACGTGACCCATGCCCAGTGCGGAGTGAGGGTTAAACAAAAACGGGTTATGGGGCGTGTTCGGAGGGAGCGGCTGGCCGAAATCCCAAACAGACGTCTCACTGGCCCTATCCAGCATCTCGTTCCTCTGCATCTTCCCTCCTTTCTTTGATGGCTTCCAAGTTTCCTGTCTATGGAAAAGAATCCTTCCAGAAGAGCCATTATGTCGCCACAGTCTCCCCCATTTGATGGGTCCGTGCCTGTGAACGAGGCGACTTTCCACTTATTTTGCTGCTGTGCAGGGGCCAAGAAGAAAGCTCTGCTCTTACAGAAAAGGGTGGCAGGTTATGTCCTTTTGCGTGCAGACATTCAGCAGGCTAGAAATGCTCTGAAGCTTCTCGCACTGTTTGTTTCATTCTGCCTCCACATTTGTGTTTGCTCAAAGTTTGGAAGGCTCACCCGGGCAACACCTGAGAGTCCTGCTCATCATCGAGTCTCTGCACAGTGATATGATCTATTCTTAATTACTCGTAGCTTTTCCTCTGTGTGCATCAGATGCAAATTCACCCAGGGATGGCTCCCCAGGAAATGTTGCTTGATGATGTTTCAAATAGCAGAGGGACATGTAACAAGCGCCAGGACGTAAGCAAGCCATTTCTCATGCCTGCAGATGTGAGTTTATTTCCTGAATACTGAAAGTGCCATCGCCAAGTTCATTTTCTAAAAAATCTCCAACAACCATGTGATAGGTCCCTCCATATAACAAGCATTTGGTGGCTTTTAAATTTTTTATTTTAAGGTTAGTGGCTTCTCAGGGAAATGGGAGAAAAACACGGCAGCGTTCTGGGAAGAGAAGGCCACTCACATGGCTCACTTTTACTGCCTCGGTCTGACATCTCAATATGGACAAATGTCAGGCGCCTTCTCTATGCATATCACATCCGCAGGGGGACAGGAAGAATGACTGGTCTGCACATCTGTACTGGAAGAAGACAGAACGCAGCTGCGCTTCATTGGTACATGTTTGTTAAAATATTCTTAGGAGGTCCCAGTTTTAAATAAACACTGCAAAATGGCTTTTTGGATGAAGAAGGACTAGCCTGCCTTATTTGTCAGGAGAAACCTTTCTCTGTAAGCACAGCAAGACTGAAGCAAACTGCAGACAAAGCTTCACGCCACACCCTGGGAAATGTATTTCTCTCTCTCTTGATTTTTCATTTGGTTTGCTTGCTGTCCAGCCTGAGAGAGGTTCCAGTGCAATTCCAAAGGTTGCACAGCACACTGACACTTAATTTTGCTTAATAAACTTTTATTGTCTTTGTTTGGATATTGTGGAATGCAGCTTTCCCCAGTCTGGCACTCTCCAGATGTGTTGGCTCATTTAATGGATTAATGCAGCTCCGTGTTTCTCATCTACTTTGGTCAATACCAAAGTAAGCTTGGCAAAGCGAAAAATCCCTCCCATCATTTTGAAGTTTCTAAATTTCAGGTAAATGTGGCACATGACCTAATTTTGAGCCCTGCATTGATGTCGACAACACCGGGATTGAATTACAACACCTTCATGCCTGTCTTTCATAATTCCATGTTCAGGTAGTTGTCAGCCATGATGAGATGTGAATATAGCATGGTTCTTAATTTCAAGAGAGAAATTCTGTTTCAAGAGGGGACAGAAACACATCAGTAAGTTTTTATGCGTTGCGCTGGAGAACAATGTTGCATGAATGCCAACAGTACAAAAGGTGCGAGCTGGAGCCAGCTTTTTCTTAGCTAAACTCCCAGCCAAAAGCACACTGGGGAAGAAGTCACTGGCCCATTCTTAATCAAGGCATGGTATTTTAACAATTGCAAGTGGTGTGTGGTGTGGTGTGGTGTGGTGTGAATCTCCACCAGGTATTTTACTTGCATGGCTTTCCTGGACACACAAGTCAGTTCTTCCAGTAGTGGACTAATAGGCATTTAACCAGCATTGGCCAGAAAGCATCCGGGCAGATAAGAAATGGGACACCCTCTTGGTTCTTACCTAGCTCTTTAAACATGCGTCAGGCAAAGATGGCAGAACCAAGTCCAGCATTGCTTCTAGGTAAACGCAGGTTATTCTTCGCCGCTCACAGTTGACCTAGCAAAAGATCACGGAGTTCTTCTATTAAGATGGCGTGGCTCAGCGTTTTGTCGTTCCTGGCATTTTGAATGGGCCCAGGCAGCCAAGACGGCTTTTAGGCAGGTGCGCGTTGGCCCACAGCCTTTGAGATTAGCTCCTAATGCACTTGGCACAGGGCCGGCATTCCGCCTCGACTGTCGGTTTCTGTGCAGCGCAGGGAGGCCTGGAGGTGCAGCTTGTCTCCGGTGGCTGCAGCCAGGCTGAACAGAGGCATCCAGTGGAGAACCTGTGGGGATCGGAGATGGCGCAGCACCCCTTTGTGGAGCAATCCCCGATGCCAGCACAGGGCACACGGGAGAACCTCCCAGTGGCTGGACTTTTCGTATCCTGGCAGGGCCTCTTCTGCAGCATGGCTAGGCAAGGCCAAAAGCCAGCAAGAGATGTCAGCTGCATGAATATCTCCAAGCCCTGGTGTTCGTTCCCTTTGGTTGATCTATGTGCGCAGTGGTGATGGGCCATGCAAAGCTGCATGCAAAAGCTCATGGCTCACAGAGGGATGGGGAAAATGTCAATTGTGACTTTTCCCCCCAGATTGTGGCTGTAATCCTATGCCTCTTTGGGCATCAAAAAATCCTGCATTCCCCAGCAAAATCAGGAGATGGAGGACATTTTTCTGTCTAAACATTTATTTATTTATTTATTTATTTATTTTTGGATGTATATCCTGCTTTTTTCCTACAAAGGGCTCAAGGCAGCTGACATCATTCTCCTCCTCCATCTTATCCCCACATTAACAGCCCTGTGAGGTAGGCTGGGCTGAGAGTCTGTGACTAGCCCAAAGCCACCCAGTTGGCTCCATGGCCGAGCGGGGACTTGAACCCAGGTCGTCTGAGTCCCAGTCCCAGCTCTTAACCACTACGCCACACTGGCTCTCCAGTGCATGCATTGCATTGCATTGTACCCTTATCGTTTTGAGTTCGGTTCATCCCAAAGTTTTCTAGTCCTAAATTTTGTTCATCTGAAACTTTGAGGATTTCATTTTACAGTTCAAATGGAAAGGTCTATTCTTTTTTTTTCTGGCAGATGTATCCTAATCCAGACAATTTTGCCTGACATACACATTTTCAGCAATTTCCCTAAATAATGTATTGCTAAATTTTATTTTCTTCTTCTTAATGTTTATTTGTGCATTCTTCCCAAATATATACACGTTGTACAATTTCTTGGACTGGGGAATTCTGTTGCAAAAATTCAGAGAAGCATGACTTTTGAAGGATATCTGATTTTTGAAAGTTCAAATTATATATACATGGGTTAACATGTAAATAAAATGTGTCCAATTTGCAGCATTGATAAATATCTCCAACTCTCTCTTTTAGCCTCACAACAACCCTGTGAGGTAGGTTAGGGTGAGAGTAAGCAGCTGGCCCAAGATCACCTGGTGAATTTCAGGGCTGAGTGGGACTAGAACCCAGATTGCCTGAGTGCCAGTCCAGATGCTGCTTAA
This sequence comes from Varanus salvator macromaculatus, assembly GCA_023646645.1. Taxonomy (NCBI): domain Eukaryota; kingdom Metazoa; phylum Chordata; class Lepidosauria; order Squamata; family Varanidae; genus Varanus; species Varanus salvator. The sequence continues at coordinate 7,745,718 of JAIXND010000690.1, read as the reverse complement.
TTTATCTCGATGGATAAAGAATAGAAGTACAGCAGAATCAGCTCATATCTGGTCAAGAAAACTCTCTGAACTAGAAAAGGTAGTTGTTCTTAGTCATAGGATTTTGTCCAAGTGAGCTACTCCTCCGTTGTTTCATTTTTCTGTGACGGAACTATATTTTGGGGAAGGAAAACAAGGAAATGAGGCTGCCCTACTCCATGGGCTAAGGAGTGTCCAAATCGTCACAGCTGGTCTACTCCTGAAAGTTGCCTGCTGCCTCCATCCTGCAGGCCCACCTGCCTCCCCGGAGTCCCCGTACTCCCACGGGGGCTGTAAGGATGCCAGCCCATCAGGCACGGGCGTAGGGGCGTAGGGGACTCGGCTGCTTCGTGGGAGGAACTGGAGACTTTCTCCAGAGGCTGGCTGTGTCCAGCCATGATGGCAGAGGAGCCAACGAAGGCCCACATGCACATGATCCCGCCCTCCGCCTCCACCATTCACACAGCAGGAGTGCCCGCTTTCTTCCACCCTCTGCGTGGCCAGAGGAAAGACTGCGGAGCCTTTTGTTTATCGTTCTGTAGCAGGACACAGGAGCACACCAGCATGCATGAACCAGGGATCTTACATGCAGTCTTTAATTTAGATGAGCAATGTCAGTAGCCTATTATGGCACTCTCAAGTTAGTGGCCTTGAAAAGAGAGGAGAGGAGAGGAGAGGAGAGGAGAGGAGAGGAGAGGAGAGGAGAGGAGAAGAGAAGAGAGAAGAGAAGAGAAGAGAAGAGAAGAGAAGAGAAGAGAAGAGAAGAGCAAGCAGGAAGGCATGGTTCAAGTTGCACACTCTTAGAAAATGGTGGAGACCAGACTTTGTTTAAAATAGATATAGACACACAAAAATTATTACTTTTTCTCTTTGAAAGGCCATAAAATGCATCTCGGTCTCCAGCCCCATTCATCAATGTCTGTGTGGTGTAATTACAAATCCCGTGAATGCCGCTGTCCCTCATTTGAAATACGGAGACGCGCCCGGGAAATGGTGCCATGTCAGCAGAGTTAGGGCAATAAATAGGAGCTGCAAAGTAAACGCCACTTCTGGAGCTGTCTAGGCTGGCCGCATTTTTCTTTCTGCTTGACACGGGCCCCTCTGCCCCCTTCCCTTTCCGTTTCAAGGTTATGTTTTATCTGAGCTTTGGAGAGCTGCGGAATTGCAGCATCCCAAGGAGGTTTTTTCCCTCCTGTCTGGGAGCCGTGTATGGTTCCATTCCTGCGACGTGCAGCTCCGGGAATCCAGAGCAATGCGTTGGCTGCTCTCTCCGTCGGGTGGCAGGGTGGGCTGAGGAGCAGGAGGAGCGTCTGCCTGGGGCAAGCGCTCCTGGCCACGGCTGGCTGCAGAGAGAAGCCCGGTGAGCCCTCCTCTGCCCGGTTCTTGGCCCCGAGCGGCTGCCCAGAGAGGGGCAGTGAGGGGATGCAAGTGGGGCGCGCAGGCCAGGTGGAATCCAGCTCCGGTGCGCTTGCTGCGCATCTTCCCCAGAATTGGCCCTGCCCAGGAAGCGAGCCAAGGCCACGGATGCTGGGGGACGCTGGCAGCGTCTTTGCCCAGAGAATGCGAAGAGCACAGTTCTCTGCACGAAACGCACAAAGCCCACCAGGCACATGTGCTGAAGACGGACTCCGCTTGCTGCAAAAGCACGAGCTGGCCTTGCGGACTCGCCTGTGCTTCCTGCTGCTCAGCCCCACGTGGACGCTTGGAAAGAGGCCCGGCAAGGGCAACAAGGAGGATGGTGGCCCGCCAGTTTTGGATCAGTCTCGCTACCGAGACCCACCTGGTGCCGCCACTGCCATCTTTTGGGCGTCGGGGTGCGACTGGCCTCTATTCCCAGGGCAAGGGAAGGATTTGGCTTTCATCTGTGTGTGCATTTTCTTCTAGAAATCAGATGCCTCCTTCCACACCGAGAAGAGCCTTCTTCAATCAGCTTAGCCAAGTCCTACTTTCTTCGCTGAGGGTGGAGCAGCCCTGTGCAAACAGTTCGCTGGTAGACAGTAGGCGGAGGCAGCGCTCGCCTTCCCCTCCTTGACTTCCGTGCTGCGGTTGTGGCTTCTGGCCGAACCCTGTGTCTGCTTGCTGGATTTCTGTTCTGCCCTCAGTGCATGTTCAGAGAGTGTTGCCCAATTCCACGTTCCATGAGCTTCAGAGCCGGGGAACGGCTTCTGTGCACACTGAAGCACATTCCCCGCTTGTTGGGCATCCTGGTGTTCTGCACAGGCGATGGATTTGTTCATGTGACAGGCGACACCGGGAGAGGATGAGCGGTGGTTAGAATAGTTTCAGTATGTGACAGTAGGTTGGTTGCATGAATTGGGACCCAGTTAGACTGGGTGCTAAAGGTGCCTGGTCGCTTGAGCACAGACCCATGGTAACAGGCGAGGACCTCCTCCGCCCCACCTGCACCTTCTGGTTCTTCCTTGCATGCACCCTGCCAAGATTCCAGTTCCAGACCTGCCTGTGAGAAGAACGGACGGCACTTGGGCTGGTGAGCCGGTCTTCCACGGGTGGCAGACGTTTCCCTTGGAGCGTCCAGTGTGGCCCTTGCTCTTGACTCCTCCCAGGCCTTTGCAGGCACAGCTCTTGTCCTTCTCTGGGATGCACCTTCAATTTTTTGCAGGGGTTGATGGGAAAGAGTATCTGTCGTCCAAGAAGTTGGCCTACATTCATCATCTGTAGATCTGGCTTTTGGATTAAACTTGCAGTACTATCCCTTGGAGACAAACACCCAGAAAACTTCCGGATCTGCCTTTCATTGCTGACATTTGGTGCTGCAAAACGAGTGAAATAAGGCACTAATTGGGAAGCGGAGCGTTTCTGTCGGGATTAGTTGAGTATCTGCCTCCCAGAACTTGGTTTAAAGGGTCACAAAGAAATACATCTTTACCCTTGATCTGCTAATTACATGCAAAGGCAAACCCAGATAAGCTTTTCTCTGTGTGATCTGTCATTCAAGAATGAGCTACAACTGATTGGAAATTACTGTATTTTCCTGAGAGGTCATTGCAGGTCAGAGGAATTGGCAGGCATGGCTGTCTGCAGGAGCTGGGCCTGTCTGCAGGTCAGGGCCTGTCAGTGGTTAAGAAATATATTGTTCTGGAGGGAGAGGCATTGTTCCTCCAAAACCTTTCAGACGTAAGAGAGTGAATTGCTCCATTCTCATTCCTCATATCTCCTCTCCCTCACACAGCCATGGCATTAATTCTAAAAATACTTCAGTGTCTTTCAGTTCTTATCCCTTCAGCCAGCTAGAAGTGGCATGTGCAGGAAGGGTGCTTTCAGAAATCCTTGGAAGAGAAAACGAAGCAGAGCAGGAAAGGTTTCGCTTCCCCTCCACTCTGACTGTGGGGCCATGTTGTGCCCTCCGTCACCTGAGATTCAGCCTGGCCAGTGTAGGAGAAACCATTTTGTCATTGGTCTTTCACATAAATTCTCCTGCCCTTCTTCCTTCCCACTCCCATTTGTGTCTGCACAGAAATCAAATGCAAGGGCAGAATATCGAAGCAAGCAATAGGAGTTAGGGCTGAGGATTTCATTGTTGAGGGCAAGCTGTGGGCAGAGCGTTGGGGATTCGAGGTAATCATTTACAAGGCGATGTTCTTCAGCAGTGTCCGTTTGCGCTTTCATGTCAGTCGCCAAGTGGACAAATAAGCCGGAGAAATGAAATGGCGCACTTGCTGTGTGTGGGCACGGTCTGTTGAACCCCCGAGCGGCAGGCGGGGGCTTTTGGCCAGGCGGGCTACAAGTCCTGCCATAAACAGCGCTGCTCACGGTTTCCTTTATGCACCTCTGCAGGGGGGTGTCCCAACCCTGAACCGCACGCTTGTTGCTAGCCAGTATCCTGGTAGCATCAGAATAGCTTCTTGGTGCCTTGCAAATGTTTTGGATCACATCCTGCACAGACATCAGGACACTGGACAACCGGGGATGATGGCAGGTGCAGTGCCTCTAAGAGCCCAGTTCTGCGCTGGACATCACAGCATGGCAGAGGCCACTGGAGTATTCCAGTTAGTTGTGACATTACATAAAAACAGTGGGGAAAGAAGAACCACAGGTTATTTCTGCTTCCCCCGAAGACGTCCAGCCTTTGCAAAAGCAGCTTTTCCAACCTGAAAGCACAGATCCCAGGTATGCTGAGCGTGTGTGCCTAATGGGTGAGCTTTGCCTGTGATGCAGAAGCTGTAGTCCTTCCGGTGCGATGCTTGGCAGTGTCGGTTGTAAAACATCCTTCAGAACATTTGCGGCATGTTTTCTCGCAGTGTCGCTGAAATATCTTGGCTGTGTGGGGAGCCATGTGGAAACTGACATTTTTATGAAGCAAAGGGTTCCCAGCACTCACTGGGCCCCAAGTCTGAAAAAAGCCATTTTGATTGCTCAGCCAGGCCTGATAAATTATTTGCCATGCATCCTTTTTGACATAAGGGGCAGCTGCTGCCAGCTGGGAGTATTTGTCTTTAGCATGCTGGCATTTTTAAAAAGGCAGAGAGAAATTAAGTTTTCTCCGGGAAGCAGCGTCTTGTGCCGGTTCATTTAGCTACAAAATGATTGTGTGTGATTTAGGCATTTGGCACTCTGCAGACAGTGTAGGCTGAACAAAGGCCAATTTATACGTTGCATGGCAAATGATTTTGACACTCATCCACCCTGTGTTTTCCCATGATCCACCCCTGGCATTGGAGGGACAGCCCTGAAAGGCATATCTTGGTCTGTGTCTGCTTGACAGAAGCTAAAACCTGGTTTACAGAATCACAGAAGAGCAGCACTGGAAGGGGCCCATAAGGCCATCGAATCCTCACACTTTCCGAGACAGCTCGTCAGCTTGGAGGGAGAGGGACCAGAGGGAAGGAGGTCCATTATCCTGGGAGATCCACTCAGCCAATTTTAGCCAGGCGCTTGGAGTGGCAGCAAGGAAGTTTGGGTGCTGCATGACCTTGCATCTTCGCAAGCCCAGCCTCTTTCCCCAAGCCCCAGGGCGCCCCAAAAGCCCTTCTCACCAACCCTGGAGAACCAGCCCACTTGGTTCCTTCTGCACTATCTGCGAGGGAGGGGGCACCGAAATGCAACCACAGGTCCAGAATAATTTTCTGGGTTTTTGGGATCCAGGAGAACCCTAATTCCCAATCCCATAGCTAGAGCAATCCTGTGACCCTCTGGATCCTGCTTAGAACTCCTAGGATTGCTTAATTTATCTTGATGGATAAAGGACAGACGTACAGCAGAATCTAACTCTCTGTAGGGCTGTTTTAATTTCCTTATGATAGCCCAACCTGAGCCGAGCATAACTCTATTTTTCTGGAGCAGAATGGAAGCTGAATCATTATATGATTCATTCATTAAACATGAGCCAAAAGGGGAGAAGAGTGATTCAAAATCAGAATTACTGGCCTGAATACAGGTAAGAGCCCTGAAGTGACGCGATCATCAGTGCGGCCAGCGAGCAAATGTTGTGAATGCATAAAACCAGTATCTGTCTTGATGGAGTCTTGAAAAAAAAACAATGCAATGCAAAAGCCGCTTTATATTCTGCTTTTGGACTCTCTTCTTGGAAATCAGTGAGGAGGAGAGAGGCTCGGTGCTTGAAGGCTGCGGTGTGGAAGACTGGGCCGAGGAGAGGGCAGCGGAGGAAGGGAGGTGATAATTCTGCCGGCAAGGTGCTGTCCCCCAGCTCAAGGCCAGTAGGCCTCCTCACGTACGACGTGTGTTGACGCGTGTGCACATGTGCCGGTGCGAGGGACTCCCCTGCCCTGCCCTGCCCTGCCCTGCCCGCCATGCTGCCCCCTCCTGCTTCCCGTCTCACCTCATCCCTTCCCATCCAGTTCCACGGGCGCTTCTGCCTCGGGATCCAGGGGAAGCTCATGCTACGCCGCCGCCCACCGACTTTCTCGTGGGACGTGAAGACCAGCCTGTCACCTTCGGGTCCCAGCAAGGGTGGCAAGAAGCAGGCTGTTCCACTCAAGGTGGGCTCGGGAAAGGGGGGCACATCTCCTTGGTGGTTTTCAGAAGGGTGCTTGCTGACATTCGTGAAGGACTCGGGAGATGCTGTTACTCATATAAGCCTGTGAGGGCCTGATCCAGGGCGCCACGCTGGGGGCGGGGGGCTGTGTCTCCACTGCAAGGCATGGGGTGCGATGTGTTTTCTGCTGCCCCACACCTTGGACGGCTGATCTGGCTGTGTGGATGAGTGGGCGGAGGCGCGGACAACGCCAGCGTATGGGGCAGACCATGCCCCCTTCCCCCAGGGCTGGCTTTTACCCCCGGAGGGCCCTCAGTGCCGTTCACGCTGCTGTTCCGGTGTGGGCCTCCAAGCGGGGGCATCCTGGGCAAAGGGCAAGCCCCATGCCTGCGTCTGCCTGGGCCCAGGGCCCTTCGGCCTTCTCCCCGTGCAGCAGGCTTGCGGCAGGGCTCGCTTCTGGACCAGCCTTGTTGGGCACCAACGCTCCCCGTGCTGCATTTCCGGCTGCCCAGTCCCCCGGGCTTCCAGTGCCAGTCTGCTTGATCTGCCGGTAGGATCTCAAGAGCTGATCTTCGGGAGCCGCGTCGTGTTACCAGCCGGCGAAGAAGTCGTTCAGCGTTGGGGCCACGGCTCTTCCCGCCCCGCTCAGCTTTCTCCCAGCCCTTTCGTAGCCGCACAGGCCAACTTAGCAGTTCTTCTTCCGCTCTGACGGCAAACAGGCTCTCCCTGTCCCGAACCGTCGGCTCCTTAACGGCCAGTTCCCAGCCGCTCTTTCCCACCCAGTTAAATCTCAGGCACATCCAAGTGGAATCCCCCTGCCAGGCCCGTCTCTGACTCTGGGAAGGGGCTGCCTCCCTCTTCCCGTTCGGAACATCGCCAAGGAGCTGCCTTCCCACGGGGGCACTCGGCCCCACCGACACGTCACGGAAACCCGGAGACCACGCAAGGGCACTTGGAGAACAACAGACGTTCTGCACCATCAGCCTGTCCAGACCCAGCCTGTTGGAGTCCAGCACCCATCATCCCCTGTCAGCATCTGACTGGAGGACCAGGAAGTTGATGGGCTTGTGGAAGAGTCGGCGCGTGTTATCCACGGGCTACGCGACTGCTGGATCGTGCTGCAAATGCCTATCCGTTGATCATTGCTGCCTGGTTCCCCGCCGCCCCCCCAGCTCCTCCTCACATCTGCTGCAGAAAATTGTTCCGCTCCCCACAGAGGAGAGGGAGCAGCCCACATAAGGGCCAAGACCCAGCGGGGGGGGGGGGCGTGGAGTGCAATTCCCCATGCAATGCAAAGGAGAACAGGGACCTCGCAAAAAGCTCCTGAATTTCAAATCTTCAGCAAGAATTGCTTTGGTTCCCTCTCCTTCTCTTTTTACCCGTATTTCTTTCAACCAGGGACATCTGGATATCTCAGGAAAGCTCAGAAAATAAAGTCAAAGCCATACATTGTGGTTTAAGGTGGCCATCCTGAAATACGTTTCCTAGCTCTATTAAAAAAAATCAGATCGATTGTTTAGCCAATAAAATTGTATAAGCAAAGCATGGACTATTGCCAACTACTTTTCTGTGGTTAATATATTTGCACTCTCTCTGTGTGCAATTAATCTGGCCCCTTCCCCCATTTCCTCTCTGATCCCTCCTGTGCGTTCCTTGCATGCATTTTCTGCGGCGCTCTCCACTTTTTCCGTACGGATGCCTGAAACCTATGACATTTTTTCTGGAATTGATATTAGGCAAACAAATTAGCTCACACAGATTAGTTCAACCGTTCCTACCTGCTTTTTCCCCCCTCCCTGGCCTTGATAAGGAAAGCAATTAAAAGCCACGAAGCATGCTTAACGACAGTGCTAAATGGGGCACATCACAAATTAAAAATTGACCATGCAAAGAGAAAGTTATTTACTGTGGTTTGTTAACAAGATTACTTAAGAAAAGAGTATCCATTATGTTCTATTCCTCCGTTAAACTGCCGGTTAGACTCCCTGGGAGGGTCAGAGCCACGGACTAAAGCCAACAGAACTGGACGGCCCCAGGAACGTCTGATGGATGTTTATGACCTTGCCTGGCTGAGCCGCCATTTTTCAGATTTCTTTGAGCAGCTCTTTAGACAAGCCCTCTCTGTTTTGCTTCTCTTTGCTTTCGCAACCTAGATCCTGCATGGGATTCAGTTTGGTTTCATCGTCTCTGGATCTCGCCAATCTGCAGAACAGTCCCGGGACTTCTGCTTCCTGGGTATGTGACACTTCTGTAGACAGGAAGAGCCCTTGTAGTAGACACCTTTCCCTGAGGGGTAGCTGGAGCTCTCGCAAAGGGTTGTCCCCAAGGAGGCAGGAGGCGAGCGTGGAGAAATGACCTTCCCTGCATGAGGGGCGGAGACCTGCCCAGCTGTCAAGGGCACAGGCTTCTTGCTCCTCGGAGGACGAGAACTCCTCCATTAGAAAGCAGCTCTTCTCAGGGAACACCGAGGTCCGATGCCGGCACGGTGAAGCAGGGCGAGGAGGAAGGCAAAGTCCGGAGGGGCGAGGGTTAGGCAGCAGTCATTGCACGATGCACGACCGGAAGCGGCCCACCTTGGAGCTCTCAACAGGGGAGCACTGCAAAGGTGTCCCCTCCACCTCAGGAACCCTGGGGCAGTCAGGAAAGGAGCATGTAGCTTCAAGTCCTGGTTTTTCACCCTGGCGGCCCCCAGAGGTGCTGGGCGACAACTCCTGACATCAGAGATGGGCCAGACACATCCAACCTGGAACCAGCCAGGCGAAAGGAAACTGCTGTAGGTCAGCCATTGCAAGGCGGTGGAAATGGACCGCCTTGCCCTGCTCCCACATCCCAACGGCAGGTCCCGGGTTGTGGAGTGAGGAGATGGGCATCCCAACACGCTTCCTCCTCCTCTCGGGCATTTGCCGGCCTTCTTCTCTTTAACATGCTTGGCGCATCGCAGTCCAGAACAAAACGTCCAGGATTATGCATTTGGTGTGATGTGTATGATATATATAAAAGGGCTAAACACAAATACGCAAAAGAGTTGGGTGCAAAGTGTGAAATGCTATGTAAACATTCCCTTTGGATATTAAACAAGCAGTTGTTATTTATGTGTTCCTGCTAACAGACATTATCCGCTCATGTCTATTTGCAGGATGCCGATCAAGTGGCTATTTTCCTGCCAATATAAGCAGCTCAGTAACGTTTGCATTTTGACTTTTGTGTTTGCCTTATTTGGATATAAGTAAATCGTCTGCTGCGTGGAAAAACAGAAGAAATCAAAAATGTCTTGCTCAGATGACTGAGACACAGAAGCCGTTGCCTCGTTCATGAAATAATACCTATCCCGTACGGGAGGCATGTGGGGCAGCATGTCTTGGTGTTGTTGCCCTGTTTCTGTTTGGGGGCACAATGCCTTTCTAGCTACATGTTTGTGCCACCTTATCCCTCCAGTTGGTCGTGTGCACGGTGGTTTCACTGCTGACTTGATTGTTGTGGTTTTTACTTGGGTGAAGTCCAAGTCCACTAACGGTGCGTTCCCTCAGCAAGCTGGATCGTGCGGATGTTTAGGTGTCCTGAACGTGTCATTTGGGTTCAGGGCACCTAAACATTTTCAGCCGTAGGAATTGGGCTTCGGATCTGGGATTCAGCAGGTCCGTAAGTCCCTAGAACCATGGGCCCAAATGGATCAGTCTGTCCAATTCGCTGCAGCACCCTTGTCTTTTGGGCTTCAAACTGAGTTTGTTTTCATTGTGCGCTGCTGTAACTTAGCAGGGAAGTCGGTGGAGACCTTAGAGCGTGGGTCCTCAAACTACGGCCCATTTATCCGGCCTGCTATAGAGGTTTTGGACTCGCACACCCAGTGGCGGCTTGCTCACAAGGAGATTGTTGTCTCCGAGGGACTCCAAAACAATCTCCACACAAGCAAGCCTCTGCCTCGCGTGTCCCCACCCGCACCGCCTTGGCGGGCCGCACCTACTGCCGGCACTTTTCAACTGGCCCCCTGTTGAAAAAGTTTGAACACCCCTCCCTTAGAGCCGGTCCTTTTTGTTCCGCTTTGTTCCGCTTGTCTTCAGTGAAGGCCTCATCGTCCAGCAGGGTGTCGAACCTCTCTACCTCGAAAGAATAGGCGCAAAGGTTGTGCGGAGTGGCCCTGAGCTCCACTGGCCATGAACGTGGGCGCTGACCATGCGTGGCTGCTGCCATGTCTGTGGAAGCATCCCACGAGCAGGCCACTCTTCCACACTGGGGAGGGGACCCCTGGGCCCCATCTGGGGGAGCCCCATGCATGGGGATCTGTCTACTTGTGGGTCCTTCTCCACTGGTCCCTCCACTCGCCAGCAAGGCTTGCAACCGGCACATATGGGTGCAGGAGGAGAGCAGGACCCGTAAAGCTCAGCCCTATCACCGCTTCGTTCTTCCGTCCAGCATATGTGGAACACAGAGCGAGCCCCTCCAGTGGCTCTGCCACAGGTGAACAGCTCCACAACTGGATGCAGCAGGGCTGCAATGGCCCAAGTATTTGTTTGACCTTGGAACAGTTTGCTGGGTGCAGGCGCAACACTGTTTATTCCAGCAGAGGCTTGATGGCTGCTCGGATGAACCAAGATCCAAGATAAGGAGGTTTATGTAGCAGATGGGGTGCAGCAATGCAGTGGTGCCTCGGCTCACGGACGCCTCTGTTCACGACCAAACCGGGCTGCGAACAGAAATTTCATAAAAATTTTGCCGCAGGTCACAAACTCTGCATCAGGTGACGATCACAAGCTCACCCGTCTTCCCTGCACAGGCACGATCACGGTCGTGTGTGTGTGTGTGGGGGGGGAGATGGCCACGATTGTGCCTGTGTTCCCTGCCCACGCCCACCTCCCCCTTGCGCACCCACGATTGCGCCCATCTCCCCTCCCCACATGATCGTGGGGGGGGGGATGGCCACAATGCTGCTCTTTGTCACTTTTCTTCAAATTTTTGTGAGTAAAAAAAAAAAAAAGTTGCAGAACGGATTAATCTTATTTACACTGAACCTTATGGGGAAATTTGACTCGGCTCATGACCAATTTGGGTCACGACCAGGGTCCTGGAATGGATTAAGTTCGTGGGCCAAGGTACCACTGTATTCTTTAGATTCTCCCTGCAGGCTTTATAAGTTGCCACAAATAGATATCCGGTTTCCTTTGGTTGCTGAAAGAGGTTCTTGTATGTGTGCTGATCTAAACGGTTCTGTATCGCAGGACAAGTTTAATAGCTTTAGGCAGCAATCCTCAGAATTTTTACTCTGGAGTAGCCTCCTTTGACTTTTGAAAGGAGAAGTTGGGAGCTTGGGGCATCACTGTCTGCCCTGCCACGCTGCCGCACATAGAGATAGGGTGGAGGAGACTGTGGGGAGCTTTCCTGAGCAAAAAAATGCGGATTTTAGGCCTTTGTCAAAATAACTCCTTTGATGTGAACAAAATTCCAAATCCTTTTAATATTAAATTTAAGCAGGGAGCTCGCTTAAGAATGCTTCTGCATTAGCTGTAGATTCTATAAAATAGAAAGATCTTAAGACCGAAGATATAAAATGTTCCTCAATGCCTGTTTGTTCAGTGACTGCCTTTTGATTATTGATGAAACACATTTAGGGACTAAAACATACTCCATCTTTTCTGGCCCTCCGGCCTTGCAGTAGGACCCTAACTTCATTGCCTCTGCTAGTGTCATGAACCCATTGCAAACTCAAAATGCTTAGATATTTGTGTTCTAGTTCGAACCACAGAGCTCTGAGTACCATGAACCTCCCCGCCCACTCCCCCAGCAAAAGACAGACGTCGTAATGAATCCTCATTCCTGAAGGCAAGAAAAATGGGCCGTTTTAAGTCAAGAGGAGGACTTGTGTTACTTGAAATGTTTTGCAGGTTTTACTCCTAACCAAGCTGGTGGGCCGTTGTCCAGGGGTTTGCCAAGAGAAGACTGTACCAGCTCCCGTCCGTTTCTTTGGCCATCACTTCTTTAGAAACACAACTTTTCTGAGGAGTCCCTGGCGTCTAGGAATTTGACGCAAAGCAGAGGAGCGCTTTCAATTTTAAAAATGGAACTGCATGACTGAAAAATTATCCCTTGTCAGAAATGAAAAATTTCACATGAAAACCCAAACGTACAAATTAATCTCCACTCTCCTATAACTTATTCCTGTGCTCAGAAAACTAACGTTCTCAGAAATACTCTTGAATATATAAACAGCAGTGGGCGATCATGGCCTGAATTCCTGCACTTAGATTTGACAGAAATGGTTACATGTTGTTATTTTTCCTTTTCATCTGTTCCATCACATGTTGACGCCAGTTGGTGAGAATATCCCTTCATTACACCAGGATTTTTGGGTTTTCTGCATCATGGTTTCAGATATGCTCAGAGGCCCTTGAGCATCCTTGCTCCAAGGTATAAAGTCTGAAGAGCATCAAAACGAGCATTTCCTCATTCTAACCCCCTGCTGCCTTGTATAACAGCTCCGGTTTTTCTCACAGCCCTTCCTCTGACTAGCTAGTACAGACATTTCAGACAGAAAGTAAATTGAATAAAATTACATATAAGGGAGGTTCAGGGTAACAGTCTCCAGTGGAACAATAATATTTTAGTCAGAAATTGGATCTGTCTGATTAGTGTGGCATCCCTAATCACTAGGGATTGATTATATGGAACCATTCTCAAATATCGGAAGAGAAGCAAAAATTTGTGAAGACAGCACTGGCAGATGAGTTCTCTCAGGAAACGCTCGATGAGCGTCCGTTATAATTGGAGCTGAGCTCAAAAGTTCTCCACAGGAAACTTTTCAGCTCCAATTTGAGAGGACAGGTGAAATAGGCACCGTCTGCCTTTCAGCAGCTTCTCTGGGCCGGGTGTGAATAACCTTTCCTTTGGAGGCTCCATTAGCAGTAGGGAGAGGGGCTTCTTTAATTAATGCACGAATTGGTAGTGCTACTGCTTAATGTCCACAAGTGACTCTTACACAAGCTCTCCTGCATCCTGCTGCTTCCAGAGGTTTTCCCAATTCTGTGGTCTTGGGTTGGTGCCTCCTCCCAGGTAAGGCACTGGGGGAGCCCCCTCTGTCCTTCTTGCGAATGCAGCAATTTAATCTTGAGTTTGGTGTCACTACCTAGTAAATGCATTCTCCCTCTTTCATGCCTCCCTCTTCAACACCCCCCAAATTTCAGTGGCAACTCTGCAGCTCCTCTCAGATCAAAGTGGAACCAGATTGCTGGTGTGCTAAACCCTAATCAAGGCCAGCTGCTCTCCCCCTGGCTTTGTGGCATGGAAACATAGAAAGAGACAGAGTGAGTCAGTAGGGGCCTCCCGGGCCATCTAGTCTGACCTCTGTCACCAGCCGGCTCCGCTCACGACATGCCCACCATGTGCATGTCCAGCCTATCCTTCAACACCCTCCCCGATGGGGCCTCAACGACCTCCCTGGAAGCCCATTCCACACCCTCGGGGTCCCAACTGTCAGGAAGTGCTTCCTGGCATCCAAATGGAGCCTGGGTTCCCTGAGCTTTGCTCCATTGGAGCGCATCCTGCCTTCCTCTGCAGGGGAGAACAGGTCTCTACCCATCTCCGTGTGACACCCCCTCACATACCTGTATGTCGCCAACAGATCCCCTCTGAGCCTCCTCTTCTTCAGGCTGAAGAGACCCAGTTCCCTCAGTCTTGCCTCATACGGCATCCCCTGCAAACCAGCCACCATCCTTGTGGCCCTACGCTGCACTGACTCCAACCTGGCTATGTCCTTTCTGTAATGAGGGGCCCAAAACTGAGCACAATACTCCAGTTGCGGGCGCACCAGAGTCATGTAGAGTGGTAGTAATACCTCTCTTGATCTAGAAGCCACACTTCTGGCTATGCAACCAACTCGCTTAAAATAGATATAAAACATACCTAAACAAACGAGTGACTGCCCAGCGTCCTTTTCTTTATGAAATGTTCCCCAGTGAAACTGTCAGATTCAGCGTTCATATTCCTCCAGATACCCGTTTCTTCGGGGCTGCATCGGGAGGTCTCTCACGACTCTTTCTAAGCATTTGCCTGGCTACTGTTGGAGACGGACCAGCCAGTGTTGGAGGAAGGTCTAGTAGAATCTCTTTTCATGCTTAGCAACTCGGTTAGGTGTCCTCCTGGAAGAGTGTCCCTTAAAAATAGCATATTCTGAGCAGAAATGCTGGAGTTGGACGTGACTTGTTCTTGAAGTGCACAATCATGCCACGAATGTAGAGTGGGGCGGATGAGCGACGTGTGAGACTGCCCGGATTCTGCAAACTTCACGTCGCCCTTTGTCACATGTCTGACTCTTGTTTGAATTTGCAACTGCTGTGCAGGGTGCAAACGGGGAGCTTGTGTACGTTGAGCAGCATCTGAATGGGAGCTCTGACCACGGGTTTACCCAGTTCTTCCCAAATCAGAATTTGTGCAAATTTATTCCACAGAGTTTTGCATAAACCAAACTGGGATGTGGGAGCACGTGTTTGCTAATATTTTTGGTGGCAGATGCTCATGCATCTTTTGCTTGAGGTTTTGGAGTTCCAAACACAACATGCCCACATGTTTTGCAAATAAAATTAAATTATTATGCATCCCTAGACTAATATCTCCATGGGATTGTACGGATGTGCTTGTCCAGAAACGAGGAATATGGTTAGGTTTGGGGCGATAATTTTTAAACCAACATTGAAAGTGTGAAATTGGAACTCAGTGTTTTTGTACTGTAAAATGAGCAAAAATGTTATTGTAATTTAGTCAAATGAAATGATCTCAGAGATGGGGTGACTGCTAATGAGCACAGCTGCTCGTTAGAGCATGGACGACCAATACAGTTTTAATCTGGCAGAGTAGATTCAAGCGATATCCTGTTTATGCTTCCTTTTTAGTGTTCGCTGGATGAGAACGATGTTAGTTACATGTTGCACATAATTAATGGCCATCTCAAGGGAGCGTTATGTAACCCGGGCCTCATTCTTCGGGAAAGAAATTCTACCTGCAAAATAGGAAGTTTTGCACACTGATTATATTGCTGTGCAGGTTTATGGCCCTGTCCTCCTGGTTCAGCTGAATTTCTTGTGGGAGATTGTTTCGGAACCTGGGAATTGCACAGAAAAAGCCCTCTGGGCCAACAATTCGGAATATCCTGGGAGGTCTGTGTTTTAATGCTACCGCTGCCTGTTTAAACTGCTTGGTCACATTCAGATGCCCTCTGGCCAAAGATTTCAAGAGCTCTCTCCTCTCGTTACCCTAAAGGGGCTGTTGACAGAGCTTCTGACAGAGGGGTTAAGTTCTTCCGCCTGCTCTTGATAATGGTCAGTGAAGCCCCCAGGATGTTTCCCGCCACCCTCTGCACGGCTTTTCAGACAGATCAACATAAAAGCGTTTTTGCAGAATTTTCTCAGTTGCAGCTGTTGCAATATCAAGCAAAACTCATCCCCGCCCCCCAAGGAACTTCTGTGTGGGTGAGATTCAGCTACTTTTACACTAAGTGAGGCGTCGATGACTGTTGCGTATGTACTGAGGTGGAAGCAAATGTGAGATGAGGCCGAGGGCCCTCTGGGCAGTTACAAAGTAAGGACCTAAATTGTTTGAGTCGATGGAAGAACAAATTTGGCTCAGTTTGAATTGCCGGTTTAAAAACCTTTCTTCCATTGACCACACTTTAGGCAGGCCCAAAGACATTTCCTTGATGATTTTTCAAAATCTGCTTCTATAGCTGGGAAAGTACGAATGGGCTTTAGAGCCCCAGATGTCCAGAAGATCCTCAAATGAAGATGCACAATCTTGGTAGAACTCTGCACTCCGGAGATGTTCAAAACGGGCAGAGGTTTTCACAATAAGCGTTGTTCCATGCCTTCCAGTTCCAGGTGGAAGATCTGAATGACTCCATCTCACCCAGTCATAAATGCACAATACATTCTCGAGGTTCAGGTACAGAACATGCTGCTGAAGGGCAGAATTTCCAGTCCCCAAGATCATGTGTGTCTTTCTCTTCCTTTGTTTCTGCGGGGCCGGGCTCTGGCGCATCAGGCACGCATTGGGTTGCTCGCCGCGGAGTGTTTAAAAGGGAAAGTCAGTGTGCAAAGTGCCCAAATTGATGGGAGCAGCAGAGTGTGTGATGTCAGTTGCTAAGCATCATTTAAAGTGCGGTGCTCCACTGAGAAGCAATTGCAAATGTGCCACCATTGTGCGCCACAGATCTTCGCCCCGGGTGTATTTGGAATCCTTCCTTCGTGACACACACCTGTTCTGCTGCGCATTTCTTGTCATGCTGCCGAGCCAGTGCAGGTGTTTAAGCATGTGCAGAATTAAACAAAGCCTCCCATTGCTGGAATGATTCTGGAAGACCAGGCCGAAGAGCCTCCTTTGTGGCACGTGCCCAGTGACTTCTGATAGTCCGCTCTGCAGGCGTCGCTCTGCCGCTCTGCAATTAGCTTCTGGTGCTTGCTGGGAGTCCCTTCTTCTGTAAGAAGTGGAGCTGAATTTTCAAAGGGCAGGGCATGCCCATGAATGCATGCGCCGGAGACAGACTTTCCCCTGTCGATGGAGGGAAGCAGCTGCAATTTGAACCTGCGTCCAGAGCCAATTTCCTCTCCCAACCCACAGCAAAAGAAACAGGAGCACTTCAAGAACTGTGGATTTCGCTGCAGCTCACGCATGCCAGACTGCTCCTTTTAGGGAGCAAAGGGCTCTTCAGCTTTTCTTTTCTGGGCTCCAGGCTGCCTCTCCAGCTCTTCCCTTCCTCAGGGTGTGGCTGGTGGACAAGTGGGGCAAGGATTCCCTGGGGCAGCCATCCCCCCCCCCCCGGCTTCCTCTGGGACTTTTGGATCGGAGTCCCCTTCATCCCCCAGCCAGCAGGCTGACAAGTGAGAATGCTGGGAGTTGTTGTCCGAACAGCTGGGGAGATCAAAGCTGGGAAAGGGCAGGGATGAGCAGAATGTAGATTTCCAAAGTTTTGGACTTCAGCTCCAAGCATTGCTGAGCACTTGCCTTTCCGGAGGGCCCCTGGGAGTTGTGCAGGCCAAGGAGTTAGTCCAGTTTCATTGGACGGGAAGCAGAACGGCGAGAATTGCCGCCGCTTGCTAAAAGTCTGAAGCACCTGCCAGTCTACCATTTCGCTCATCCCGGCTTTAATGGCTAAGAAATGGCAGCCGCAGAAGACACCTCAAAACACAGCAAGAGTATAATTTGAACGGTGTCACTGGGAGACCCTTCTGAAGATGCAAATGAGCATGTCTGTCTGCTCAGGGAGGGTAAACGCCCAGGGGACGGCTTCCCTCTCTGCCCCCCATTGAAGGTGAACTTGGGCATCGGAGCTGCAGGGTCTCTCTTGAGGCATTGGGCCCACAGGTCATACTCTGGACCACGTGCCAGGAGCTGAGCACCCTGCCCCCCCCCCCCCCCGCGGCCTTTCGCAGCAGTCTCACCCAAAGGATGGGGCTGATGTGGTCTTGCTTTCCAGGTGTGCAAGACCGGAGGGGAAGCCCTTTCTAATGGATGCATCCCAGAGGCCTTTGTAAGAAGGGGCCCTTCTCTTGCTGCTAAGTAAGCGCTTAACTGGGACGAAGCTAAGGAAGGGACTCGCATTCCGTCTCATGCTGAGGACGGCGAGCTTTCTGCCCTGCAGCTCAAGAAAAATGCACCTTTGCTGCCATGTGCAGCCCTATGAATAAACAACACCAGCGACATCCTGTAACACTGCATAATGACCTGCTTTGGCAATAAATGCTATTTGAACGTGTGATTAATTGAGCGGAAGGAGCCTCTTTTGGCACTGAGAAGACTTTCCGGGATTCTCTGGGAAAGCATTTCACATCCAGCTGCTGAAGCCGAACGGCTTTGCGTCTGCCCACCTCAGTAGGAAGAGGGGCCTGAGAATAAACCCAGTCTACGTATTCTGGATTTCCACTGGCACCTAGCAGCACCATCTTTTATTTTTGTGCTAGAGGAGAGGCCAGCGCGCTGCAGACCCTGAGAGAAGGAAGGGTTGGGTGCTTTTCAGGAGGCACAATAGGAAGTGGAAAGAGAAGACGCTATCGCAGCTGCAACCAGTCGTCAAGCGCTGCCAGTTTGGCCCTTGGAGCACCTTGGCATATGAGAGCCCCTGGTCGGGGTCCAGGGAGGAGGCAGCTCCAGAGGCCCCCCCTGCCTCCGCCCTGCCCGTGAGGGGGCATCGTGCAGCTTTTCACGTTGCAGTGGGAGCGCGTGTCACGCTATCGGCGCTGACCCAGCTCGGCTGGTGTGCTTTCCCCTTGACTTTACTCTCCGAATGGTTTTTAACTCTCTTCAACTCTGAAGAGTGACAGCTTTAATATCACCTGATGTTTTATCGGGCAATAAACCTGCAGTGTGAATTCACCCTGTCATTGGATCACATTTGCAACTGAAGAGCGTGTGTACGTTTCTCAGCCCGCTTGCAGAATATGTGCTTGACTTGCTTTATGCTGCGCTTCCCCAAGGAGAGCTCCAAAACAGAGGAATAAATATCAGCTTTATGTGAAGTTGTTTAATACTAGTTGAAAAATACCATATAATAAATACAAAAATATGAGATTTAACATTATAGGCAGTGTTTTTTCCCCTTATACACATGCATCTCACCTAGCAGCTTGACTGGGAGAGTTCCTCAGCTAGTAAAACTGTTGCATTTGTCGTATCTATTCTTTGCTGTTCAGTGCTGTTTGCATAATTTAAAGGACAGAAGAAACATCAAAGATCTCCATGATTATGTTTCTGTAAAGTGTAAGGAGGCAGGGAGAGCCGGAGTGAGAAATAATCTGTGATTTTATCTGCTTATTGCATTGAGTGCAGTCTTATGACTGATGACTAGGGCATTAAGATCGCACCAAGTTGTGCGTCCTTGTTTCAGTCAAGAGAAGTGATCGGGTAAAACTGAACGGTAGAAACATGTGCGGCCAAACACACACATATATATGTTGCCTTTATATGCCATTTTCTGAAGGCACACCGAGGAAAACTATAGCAAAAGAAGCTGCAAAGATTCATTTACTAACCAATTCAGGTTTTGAAAGGTAAATTAAAGAGGACCACAAGGGAAAGAACAAATGGTGAACGGCAAAAATAAGTCGAGGGTCATTTGGGGGCCTGCAGGGAAAGGGTTGTAGGAGGACGTGGAGCTTATTCTAATCTTCTGTTCTCATTGCAGAGTTCTGAGCTTTTGTTAAAATGCCTTACTGAGTGTCATGGAGAGAGCTGCTGCCCCTCTCTGTGAAATGCTAGGTTCTGAGGGAGAAATAGGATGGATTACTGGGAATTTTTTCTATAATTAATACCATTCCTCCATGTTTTATCAGCGTGGTAGCCAACGTATACTGAAAGTAAAAGAGAGCAGTTCTATTAAATGAAATAAGAAGGGAAGATGGAACCAGGTGGACCCCCAAATCCAAATGCCAGATCAGTAATCAAGAGCCATCAGCCTTACAGAAACATCACAAGCAACAGTCTTTCCCCGTGGAAACTCGTCTTTCGTATCGTCCAGACCCCATGGTGACATTTTAGCTTCGTGTGTTCGGTTTTGGGGAAAAGGGTTGGGGTGAAGCTGAGTGGAATCCATTCTCCTAGCATCTGCAGATTTCCTCTCATGGGCATCCTAGAAATCCTTAGAAAGCGAGCCAAGCTTACAGAGCAAATGCTACACCGGAGCTTAGCCCGTAATTATTTCCTGGGGATACCAGTGGCTCACACTAAAGAGCTGGGATGGCACATGAAGCGTGTTGTGGTTGTGAAGTGCTGTCCAGTCTCGCACTTAGAGTGACCCATGAGCAAAAGCCCATCGAAGCATCTTGCCCTGGACAGCCCTGCTCAGATCTTGTAAATCCCGGGCTTATGGATGGAGCCAATCCATCAAATAAAACACCAGATTTTCCATTTCTTCTCCTGCCTTTGACTTTTGCTGGCTTGACTGGATTCTGCAGTGAGTCGTGTCTTCTTGCTCATGGCGAGATGGCCAGGAAAAGCACCTTTCTCTTCCACTGTGGTCAGAACGTTCTTGGCAAAGGGTTTTGCCAGGTTTCCAAAAGGAAAAGACGTAAAAGAACTGAGCTGTTTGCTTGGCATCTGTGGTTTATTTAAGCCATAGCAAGTCATGGCTGCTCCGGGGGTGGTCCTGATGGTTTAACTTTGGCCATGGCACATTGGCGGCTTCTGAACCCAGCTCACAGGGGTCCTGGCAGGGTTGAACAGCCCATGAACAGGCCCACAACCCTAGGACAGGCCAGGGGTTGCTTAACTTGCTCATAACCCATCCAGCACGGTTTGTGAGAAGATTAAGCAACCCAAGTTGGCAGCGGTTCACATGAACCCAGTTCCACAGAAGCTGTTGTGAGCAAGAGATTCTCTGGTGGCTTCCATGTTCATCATCCTACCCCAAGAAATTTTTAAAAAATGTTTCATAACAAGAGAACTAATCCAAGAAGGCTGTATAGATGAATTGCATTTCAGACAAAGGTCTTTTGAAGTTGCCCCATGCAGCCTCAATGGGGTTTTAGTGGGACGTTGCTTTGCTTTCATGGCATAAGGATGGCATTGCTAAACGTTCCAGGTGGAACATTGGTGGATGTTCATGTCCTTGTCTTTGTGAGGGAATAGAACCAGCTGCAGTCCTTTGACTTGTTTGGAAGATACTTGGCAGATTACATCCCTTGTATTCAGTCTGGTTAGACATTAACATTGAAACAGGGCCCAGGCCAGAGGTATCCTGGGTTAATTCTTGCTTGGATGAGTTTCAGCTGCATTTCTGATGTGAACAAGCAGTGAGACGTATGCTTGGCGCATTCCTGTCCATCCCTCTTAATTCAAAACCAGGAATGAAAGCTATGTCGGTATCTGATAGCGATTATTAAAACTGCAAGAGGAGGAGAGGAGAGGAGAGGAATCATAGAATAGTAGAGTTGGAAGGGGCTAGAAGGCCATCGGATCCACCCCCTGCTGTTGCAGGACACCAGGTCACACCATCCCCCTCAGAGGGCTGCCCAGTTTCCCCTTGAATGTCTCCAGTGTGGGAGAACCCACTGCCTCTCCAGGCTCTGACAGTGAGGAAGCTTTTCCCGATGTCCAGCCTGATGTCCAGCCTGATGTCCAGGTTGTCACAGCTTGACTTGATTATCCCGTGTCCTGCGCTCTGGCATCAGCAAGGAGATCTTGGCCTTCCTCTTTGTGACAGCCTTCAAGGTCCTTATAGCGGGATATCAGAGGAGAGGAGAGCAGAGGAGGCACTCCACTCGCTCCTCAACACTCTTTGCTACAGGATTATTTGCGTACCTGGATCTCCCCTTCCTGGGAAAAGTGGCCAGATGCGCGCTTGTTGTGGCCAGATGCGCGCTTGTTGTGGCCAGATGCGCGCTTGTTGTGGCCCGATGCGCGCTTGTTGTGGCCCGATGCGCGCTTGTTGTGGCCAGATGCGCGCTTGTTGTGGCCAGATGCGCGCTTGTTGTGGCCAGATGCGCGCTTGTTGTATGCCTTCAGTGACAGGCTGTTGCCTTTGTTCTGTGTGCTGTACTTAATACCAAGAGAAATGTGATAGATGCCAGTGGAACGCCAAGGCCGCTTGGCCCGCTGTCCCCAGGCTGACTCGTGACTGGAATCCGAGCAGCAGGAGAGTTGAAGTGTACAAAATGCCAACATCTGAATTCACCAGAGCAGACGAGACTGGCATATGGCAGACATTTGGATGGCAGGAAAGTGACACGGGAGCACTGTGCAAGAGGCAGCCCTCCCTTTCCGATGGGCATGTGAGAGGGCAGCCTGTGAGGGCAAAGACAACTGTGAGGGGGAACTGGCGACTGGTGACCGTGGCCTTGAGCCCCTGGAGCGGCCAGGAGTTGCAGGAGCCGAGTGGGTGCGGACTAGCGCTGGCTGCGCATCTGATGAAATGAGCTCTGGTTGGCAAAAGCAGATGTCGCCGTGCGTCTGCTGCTCTTTAAGATGCCACAGAATGTCTGGCATGCTTGCTTTAGCGGACCAAGCCCATTCCCCTGGACTTTGGCCCAGTTCATGCTGCAGATTTCAACCTATGAAGCTCTGCATGGCCTGTTGGGGGGCAACAAGGGGAAGGGCCTCTTTGTGGTGGCCCCTGTCTATGGACCCGCCATGGTCATCATGACATGGCTTGCTAGCAGTGTCATCGTTCAGCTGTGCACGGGGCAGAGGCATGCATCCTTCCAAGGGAGCTTGCTTAGCTCTCCTCCTCTCCATCTGATTTTCACAACAACAGCCCTGTCAGGTAGGCCAGGCCCAAAGTGTTGACTGGCCCAAAGTTGCCCCATGCAGGTCATGGCTGAGGGCAGACGCGAACCTGCATCCCCTGGTTTCCCAGTCCAGCAGCACCACCATGGCTCCCAGCCTCATAGGAAATGTACATGTGACTTTGCCACAGGTGTGGTGTCTGGAACACCTGAAGTAGGTACCTGCTGGGGGCGAAGGCCAGGCTTGCTGATGCTCTGGCACTCCTCAGTCAAGCAACCGAGCAGGACTGGCACCTCGCGGCCACACGGAGAGATTTTTGCCTCTCTTTGCCTGGAATTCGGCAGCGACTCCATTCCGTGGCCGTCCTTCTCCTGTGCTCTGCTCTCGTGCTGTGTGCCTTGTTTTACGTCCAGCGAGCATCCTGAGTTCCTAGCAATGGATGAACTGTGTGCGCATACTAATTCAGGAAGTGGTTTCGAAAATTAACATTTAAAGGAGGCACTGCTCATTATTTCACACATTATTAACTTATATTACAATTCAAATAAGCTTACAACTGGCAAAAAAGAGTCTCTTTTGTAAAGTGATCTCAAACATAATAGGCTTAATCAGAGATAAATTAAATTAAACAGTCATGCATACTAGGACTGAGTAGTTATTAAATACACTTTCTGCTATCTGTTGCACAAGCGGGGATTGTAAGCAAACAGAAGATAGCCGGCACCAGTAAATAAGCTTTGTTAGGAAGCCAAACCTGGTCTTGCATTTCGCTCCATCTTTCTTCCCTTTCTCTGCCTGTTGCAGAATCTCCCTCACAAATGCCAGAACCCACTTGAATCTCCACATAGACGCCAACTTCACCCTCGGGCAATTAGCTGAAAGCGCAGGAGGTAGGACTAAGGAATACCTAGACAGCAGATGTTTGGCATGCTTTCTGTGAGGAACTCTTTTCCACAGCGATGTTTAAAAATGCACAAATGATTCAGGGCTACTGAAGTGGAATATGATATTGATGATTCGTAACTTATAAAATGACTTAAAGCTTGACGTTTTGCAATGCGAATGTCTTCACCTAGGGACTGTGATGGACCCTTCAGAGGTACATCTGGGAATCCAAAGTGTGGCTGCTGGCAAAGACTCTTGCCCGAGGAAGCTGCTTTGTCTCTGCCCTGCCACGCCGTCGGCTTCCAGGGTCTCAGGCAAGCTTTTCCGGCCCCATCTCCATTTAGCTTGAGATGGAAATAAACCTGGGAAGGCCCAAATCACACCTTCAGTGATGTTTCTGCTGTAGACAAGCACCGCAGATCTAAGCACCCTGCTCGGAAGGGCGAAAATCTGCAAATTTAGGCCTCAGATTATCTTCACCGTTCCTTGCTCTGTGCACCAAACAGCTAAAATTAGATATTTTGACACTTGCAGTCATGCAGCGTTTCCAAATTCCTCATTGCAACGAAAACAGCAAGCATCCTTCACATTGCCATGTTGGAAGACTGAAAGATCAGGGAGATATTCCGCATTTGTGGGCAATGCAGCCTCCAATGACAGCGACGGATTTCAGGTCCCCTCGTTTGCAGACGCTCGTTGCATTAACACTTTCTAGCACTTAGACCTGTGAAGAAGTGAGTCAAAGTGCGTGAGGACAATATTTGGTAAGAGCTCAGTAAATTGGCCAGGCAGCGTGTTACTCCTGGCACCTCTCCTTGACTAACAAAACCAGAGTGCATCACACAACCACCACAACAACAACAACAACTACTGCTACTACACCTGAAAGACTATGCGTTAGCACAGAAATTATCCACGATAGTTCCTGCCACAGTTTTGGGGAAGGCTAATGTTCCCAATGCAATTGTATGCTTTAATTACCTTTATTTTAGACTGCCTGAAAAGATCAGAAACTACAACCAGGGCAAAACGCAGTGGCCAGATTATTTTTCAACATGCAGCCTTAAAACTTGACTTAAAACTCGTATTGGCTTCCGGTTTGCACAGTTGGAAACAAAGGTGTTGGGTTTGCTGTATAAAGCCCTGAATGGCTTGGGGTCGAGATACCCGAAGGGCTGCACAAGTCCCTCCTTGAGGGGCATTCTCAATGAGTATATTTGCAACAGAAGGTCTTCATAGGAAGAGCTGTTGCATGTTCCACAGCTAAGAGGTGTGGGGCTGATGGGTAGGGCAAGTTACGTATTTTTCAGTGAAATGGCCATCCAACGGGGTTAGGTTGGTTCTGTAAGATGTTAAGGCTTAGACGGTCTGTTAAAAATTGTATTCTTTCACCAACCTTTTGGTTTTTAGGGTGGTTTTTGGCCCACTTTTAAGGAATGTTCTGACTTTAGTTTTATGTTGCGATTTCGTTGAATTTTTATGAAGAATTCTCATGATCAGAGAAGCAATGCAGCAGGCTAAGTATTTTTTATATTTTATAATATCTGATAGTCTGTGTATTGCCTATTTATACCTATGCATACGGTTTTTATTCTGCACCCTTAAAGGCAGATTAAAATTACTTTTTCAAAAATCATTTGCATAATTTACGGGAGGTGCAGAAACCAGGAAAGGCGCATGGAATCGGCAGCAGTGCTCAGCGGAGTCGCCTTCTTCTCAGCCATGCGCGTTGGACCTCTATCTCAGGCACAAGGTGTGCTCAAGATGAGCAGCCACGGACGGACCACCGGCATCTTGTGGCTTAGCCGGTGCGCTCCGGCGAAAGAGAACCAGATTCCACATCATTCTCTGTCAGAAGGAATGCAGCCAAAGGGGACGCTGCCCGCCCGCCCGCCTGCCGTGTTCATTCATCCATCTCTTAGGATCCTTTCAGCGCTGCACCCAGAGATGGTTTAAGTCCCTGAACATGACCCTGAAGTCTCCGGAACACGGGCTGCCATTCTGTTATTCCATGCACATTTAAAACTCAATGTGAGGTGACAAGAACATTATGCTGCCCACAGAGCAAATTGTGTAACTAATCTTTATCTGTTCTGAGCGCAGGTACAATAATTGGAAAATTAAAGTGCCTGTGAACAGCTAGGCTGGCTGCATTGAAATGCAACATTTTGAAATGATTAATGGAGACAAAGGCATGCCGCTACTTTTATAGACAGGCGTTTCAGAGCAGTGCTGGGAAGGAGTAGCGCTTGCTGTTGTCTCATGCCAGAAGTCGAGGCACAATCGCAAGTGAGGCAGTTGGACTGGAAGCCTGCCTGTGTTGGCCCGACTGACTCTGCCAGGAGCCACGGGGAATGCTGGCTGCAGGTTGTCCCATCCAACACGGGTTTCGATGTTCGCTGTCCAGAGTAAATGATTTTCTGGTTATGCTGAGCAGACTGAAACCTCAACGTCCGTGGCGTAAATTCATTAAGCAACGCACCGTGCATTTCAAGGGGGCGAACGCTCTTCCAGCAAGGGAGTTCTGTCGCTTCCCATGACAGATGCACATGGCCGAAACAACACGGAAGAGAACTCAGAAGGCTGGGAGAAAGAGAATCTCAGTCACACGCAAAACGTACTTTCTTACTATGTTTTATGTATTGTACACCGCTTAGCAAGACCTCGGCAGTTATAGGTGGCCTATAAATACACATATAAACAAACAAACACACAAACACTTCAGTTCGCACACCCCTCCTTCGAAATGCGTCACTCTAACGGAAGCAAACAAGCAATCCCCACCTGCGCCTTGCTTTGCAAAAATGTCCAGCGATTGCACTCGTGCGGAGCTGCAAAGCCAAGCTCCGTTCAAGCTCGTGGAGGCTCAGGCCCGCCCACTGAGTCCCTGGCGCTGAATTTGTGTGAAGGCTCAGGAAGGCCCATGAAGTGACGTGTCCCCAGAAGTGTGCAGCGTGCCTGTGAAATTGTCGGCCAGCCCCTTCTGCCTTGGACCAGATGGCAACACTTGCCAGTGGCAAAGGCGACACCCAGCAGCGCTTCAGGGCTGCTTCAGGGCAGACATAAGGAAGCCTTTCCACGCAACAGAGACGACACTCGTGAGATTCATGGCTGCAAGACGTGGTGATGGACGCTGGCTAAACCACCACTTATGATTTTGTCTACTTTCACGACATTTCCATTGTGTCTTCTTCTTTTATCGTGATTGCTTTATTGTATTTAAAGCCAGTTTGACAGGCAATTGGCAGAAGGGTGAGACATAAATGATGGGAAGTAAATGGGAATAAGCAAACAAGCAGGAAGGGGTTTTGTTTGCTTGACCTACTTATGGAAGTGTCTGAATGGTCACAGCTGTGAATGGGATGCTAGACCAGGGAGCCTGTTGTCTGAGATGCTTTCTTTCTGGCTGGTGTACCGATAATTTATAGATTAGATGAGATTAGATGGATACTCCACCCTTCCTCTCAAACTGCATGGAGCATCTCACCACATACATAAAACAGCACATGCTTCAAACACAACCTTAAAATCATGAGTCAAAAATGACAAATATATAATTACATACAATGCAGCCATGAAGATAATGAATTAATCAAAGGACAGATAGTTCATTCTCTTCTTCCCCAACAACCTGCCCGGTTAAATAGACCTTTAACTGGCAAAGTTGTAAGAAATCAGCGTTTGCTCATGAAACGTGCTTGCCGTGTGGGGACTCCAGGGAAAACAAAGCCACAGGATAGGAAAAAGTGGATTTTAAGCGGCTAACAGTCATAATTTGAGCGGATACAAGGAAGATTTATGGACAGGCTGGTCCCCAAGTCTCCCTGTATGTTTTAAGCATAAATGATGTTTTCTATGGGGAAAGGCATTGGACACGCACGTTAAAGAAATGGCTACTTGCCAGACTTGTGGTGGTGCGTATGCATGTTGGGGTCCCCTGTGTGACCAGTGAGCCTTAGTTGAAATTTGTTGCTGAATGAGGTGTTTATTCTTGAGTGACGTGGAGGAAAATCATAATGTCTTAATCTATATTGCGAACAATTTCCCTCCAGCAAACACAGGCATCTGGGCCCCTCTGACTCTGCCCTTGAGCTCACCTCTGCCAGGTCTGTCTGGGGATGATGGGTGGCAGGAAGGCAGTACACCAGCTGGGCTCCAGTCTGTCTCAGAGGACCCAAACCAGTTGCAACCAGTTGTAGGGGGGTCCCATGGTGGCAGTGGGGGACACTGGGTGAGCCAGCCCTCCAAGCAAGGAGCTGCACTGGGCACCCAGGTGGGCCAATCTAGGTCAGGTTTGCTCACGAAGGAGTATGGCCGGGATGCCTTTTACGATGCGATGTCACCAGTCTATTTGGTACCCCAATATCCTGGAGGTGGTCAACACCTCTTTAAGAGACGGCTGGGTACCTGCATCCTTAAAGGAGGCGGTAGTCCGGCCAGTCCTAAAGAACGCATCCCTGGATCCAGAGGTGGCCGCCAATTATAGACCGGTGGCCAACATCCCGTTCCTGGGCAAGGTACTAGAGCGGGTGGTGGTGGGACAACTCCAAGCACTCTTGGATGAGACGGATTATCTGGACCCATTTCAGTCCAGCATCAGACCCGGGTATGGCACTGAATCCGCCTTGGTCGCCCTCTACGATGACCTGTGCAGGGAGAGAGACAGGGGAGTGCATCCCTGTTGGTTCTCCTGGACCTCTCGGCGGCTTTCGATACCATTGACCATGGTATCCTTCTGGATAGGCTCGCTGGACTGGGAGTGGGAGGCACCGCTTGGCGGTGGTTCCACTCCTATCTCAATGGCCGATTTCAGAAGGTGGTGCTGGGGCACTATGGCTCTGCGCCATGGCAGCTATGCCATGGGGTACCGCAGGGGTCCATTCTGTCCCCTTTGCTTTTTAACATCTACATGAAACCGCTGGGAGAGGTCATCAGGAG
Organism: Varanus salvator macromaculatus; assembly: GCA_023646645.1. Lineage (NCBI taxonomy): Eukaryota > Metazoa > Chordata > Lepidosauria > Squamata > Varanidae > Varanus > Varanus salvator. The sequence continues at coordinate 7,717,730 of JAIXND010000690.1, read as the reverse complement.
GTGTGGGCTGCAGAATCATCAGTGCGCTGACGATACCCAGCTCTGCCTCTCGTTTTCCACCGATCCAGGTGAGGCGGTGGCTGTGCTGAACCGGTGCCTGGCTAAGGTAATGGGCTGGATGAGGGCCAATAAACTGAAGCTCAATCCAGACAAGACAGAGGTCCTGTTGGTGGGCGGTTCGGGCCTTGGAATGGGGGACTTGGGCCTTGTCCTGGATGGGGTTGCACTCCCTCTAAAGGACAAGGTCCGCAGCTTGGGGGTACTCCTCGACCCTGAGCTGCCGTTACAGGCCCAGGTGACGGCAGCGGTGAGGAGTGCTTTCCTACAGCTTCGGCTGATCCATCAGCTGCGTCCCTTCCTGGACTATGACTGCCTGGCGACAGTGACACACGCGCTGGTGACTTCCTGGCTAGACTTCTGCAACGCAGTGTACGTGGGGCTGCCCTTGAAGACGGTCCGGATACTTCAATTGGTGCAAAATAGAGCTGCCAGGTTGCTGACGGGGACTGGGCGTTATTCTCACATAACCCCAGTTCTCCGTCAGCTCCACTGGCTCCCGATTGAAGTCCGGGCCCAATTCAAGGTGTTGGTTTTGACCTATAAAGCCCTAAATGGCTTGGGACCTGGATACCTAATGGAACGCTTACGCCCATATCTGCCATCCCGCCCTCTGAGATCTGCAACAGAGGCTCTCCTCCGGGAACCCTCAGTGAATGAGATTAAGAGGGTGAGTACCCAGAGGAGGGCTTTCTCGGCGGTGGCGCCCCAGTTATGGAATGCGCTCCCCAGAGAGGTCCACCTGGTGCCGTCATTATTTGTTTTTCAGCGCCAGGCGAAGACGGTTTTATTTAATTTGTATTTTAATTGTTAAATTGTTAATTTGTTTATAGTTTAACTGTATTTATTTAATTGTTTAGTTAATTGTTTATAATTTGTTTATATTTAATTTAGGATGGTATTTTTCCAAATAAATAAATAAATAAAATAAATTTTATAGGGTATGCCGAGATGCACTGGGGGGCGGGGTGGAAAGGTCTTAAATATACTGTTATAATTTCATATGTTGCAAGCTGCCCTGAGGCTTTGTTGCGATGGGGCAGCATAGAAATATTTTAATAAATAAATAAATAAATACCCCTGTTTTATTTGAATGTTCAAAGCCCTCCTTTCAAGTAAACTAAAACAGTGCTGTGTTACAGTAGGATTGGAGGTACTTAGGTGCTACCGGGGATCTTCCATGAACAGAGATTGGCCTGGCGGCAGCAGTGGCTTGAGTGTGCGGCTTGCCCTGTGTGGCGGTCCGGACCCCACTCTGCAGATCCCAGAGGGTGATGTGGAGGACCGAGTCACATGACTCTTGCCGTACGTGGAATAAAGAGGATTTGCCAGCAGAAAAGCTCCTGGTTGGTCTTGATATTCACATCACCTTTATGTACCTGCCAGTTTCCTCCTAGCATTTTTCTTAAACAGTACATATATTGAAGTCATAGTTTGAAACCCAAGACCTTCTGGAGCAGATGGAAGGATTCCTCACAGGTTCACCCCAAACAAGTAGATTTCAGTTCTTCAAGCCATTTATCCGCCGCTCATGTTCTCAAAATATGAGCTCCCTTTATTTTCAGCCATTCTCTGACAGGTACACACGCCTTCAAGATTTTGCTTTCCTTTCTTCACGAAAAGATCCTAACATTTCCCTGCGTTTCAGTTGTTTTGCAGAGTGGTGCTCTCGCTTTTGCTTTCCACCCGCCATGGCTGCCTCATCTTTGAGAGAGCCAGCCCTTCCATCTGCCATCTGCCATCCGGCCCTCCTTTCATTCCTAATCCACAGGTACGGCCGCTAGCCCCATTCATTCAGCGTACACTTTCTTTCGTCATAAAAGCTCCACATTCATCAGTTGCATTTCAAAAGAACACATCTCAGCCATTGGGGAGGGGGATTATTCACCCCCCCCCCAATAATGAAGAGTTAAACAAAAACAAAGTTTTGAAAGAAAATGGGAAAATGCAGAAGACGGGCTTGGCTGGATCACCTTGATGACCCACCTGCTTGTTAGCCCTTCCCGCCTCTCCATCGCGTGCATGTCCTTGGCTCCAGCTCTCCCGGTTGTTTTGAAGTCAACTCTTTGCTCTCAGCCAGGTTTTACTGCAAGTTTTATCTGTCTCCTACCCGCTTTTGCTCCTTTGGATTGTTTCACGATTGCTAACCTTTGGGCGTAGGCATCCGCCACAGATGGAGGGGAAGAGATGCAAAGGGTTCACAGCTGATGTAGCCCACATGGCCTCCAAGTTTGCAACGTGCTTTGTCTGTCTCGGTTTATTTAGACTTTTGACCTTTCAAACATCTGCAGATAATTAATCCATGGTTGGTTTTGATGCTTAGGCCCTGATTTAGTGTTTGTTTATACAGAGTTGTTTCCACCCATAAAAACGTAGCCCGGGGGAGGGGAGAGGGTCTGTGGCAAGGAGCACTGGGGTGCAGGGACAGATGCCAGCTGCAACTGGATCACATCCTTCCTTAAATCACAAATGACATTTCAAAAATCACAGACATCCTTTTGGAAGGTAAAGGAAGGCATTCTTAATTAAGGTCTGCGGAAATGACTGTGAGATCTGAAAGTGTGAACTTTTGGTGGTGATTAAATCTGTGGTTGGAGTTCTGTGCTGTCAAGTTGTCTTTGACTTATGGCGACCCCATGAATGAAGCCCCCCAAAATGTCCCTCCACGACAGCCTGCTCAGCTCTTCTATGTTACTTTGAAGAGTCAGTCCAGCTCTTAGTTGGTCTTCCGTTTCTTCTTCTCCCTTCAGCTTTTCCTGGCAAGATGGTCTTCTCCAGCTGAGTCTTGCTTTCTCATGACACGTCCAAAGTAGGACAGTCTTAGTTTTGTCATTGTTGCTTTTAGGGGAAACTGTGGCTTGATTTGTTCTATGATATAAAATCAAGGCCCAAAATTATCTCCAAGTGGACTTCTGGTGTGGTGGGAGAGCTTCCACCTTAAAAAGAGACAGAGGCACACTGAGTCAAGTGATGTTGGGATGAGTTGGCCCAGCCCGAGGTAGGTGGGCCATAATCCGGGACCCCCAGTGGATTCCTCATGCTCAAGGATGTCTACATCTTTGGGGCATGACGTGTTATTTTGAGTTACAAGCGAGAATGGGGGTCAAGGGTCAAGTTATGATGTAAATAGTGACATCAGTGGGAATTGACGGTGACAATTCTGTTATTAACTGATACTCAATAGGACATTTCCCAATAGTCAACTCTACCTAATTAAGTGATAAGCAGATCCTCAATTTCAAACTGGTACCCAGTAATACTGTACTATAGATCAGACCTAGAGGAGAAATCAACAGAGCATGTCTTGCTCCCGTCTAAAATCGCTCTTGAGTATCTGCAGTGACCTGCCCTGGGTGGTGGACCTCCATTGGCCTAGAGACACCCCTTATTTAGAACAACATCATTAGGAATGAGAGGCCACGTAACAGACAAAAGGACACAAGGACTGGGGAAGCCCAGGTGCCAAGCCTGTGTCTTTGACAACACCATTACAGGACCTAATCAGCCACAACATCAAAGTTTCATTTTGTTACCACCAACAATGGTGAATGGCTACTGTTAATAATTTGTCACTGACTGTACTTTCTGCATATCGTTTTGCTCTGGCCTCACCATTTCAAATCCCCTTCCCACAGATACCGGTGTATCTGATGAAGAGGCTGTAGTCCACAGAACTTCTGTCCCGATAAATATATTAGACTTTCAGCTGCTGTTTGCTGAAACAAACTGACATGGCAACCCCGCGGAAAGCTTACACACCTAGCAGCTACCTGTGGGTTAAATAAACCCACGGTTAGCTACAGTTGTGCTAACATCTGTACTGCTGGGGCTGGTGGTCACATGTCATGACAACAACCCAAGAACGGCGTGTCTCTGGATTGTTTAGCAAAGCAAAAGTAGGTGGGAACCAACCCTGTGCTTCCGGACAGATGGGTTGTTCGATCGCATGGACAGGGTCATTCTGACATCTTGAAATCCTGAGTTACAGCCATCTGGCAAAGAATGTGGAATGCCTTCCCACAGTTATTTATGTGGGCTGCGATCCACCTTAATTGGGAGCAAGTGTATTATACTTCATGGGACTAGTTTCTGTGTGTGAGGTATGGGATTACACTGCTAACATTTTCCACTTATCTTACATGCTTTGTTAACAAGTGGAAACAATATGTTGCTAATACTGTGCTTTTCAATTTAAAAGCATTGTGTCATTGTTGTATTGTAAACCGCCCAGAGAGCTTTCGCTGCTGAGTGGAACAGAGGTTAAATAAAATAAAGCAAAACAAAATACATTTTAATCAGGTTTTATTTATGTGGGTAAGCTGCCTTGAATGCAATTTTTCTTGGTAGAAAGGCAGACTACAAATTAAATAAATAAGTTATTACGTCTTGACAGTGCAGATGAATTTGGATGGTTTCTGCCTAATACATCATCATCAGTGAGACACTTTATGCAAATCAAATGGATTAATCAGTCAGTTACACCTCTGATACTTCTTCATGATCTTCAGCCTTATTTTCAGTGGTGTCTGCAAAGCCTATTTCCTTCCAGTGCGAGTTAATGGGAAATCCATACACAATTTTGCTAGAGTTGCTTGCAAAGGAATCGACATCTCGTTAAGCCTCTTAGATAAGGATAGTTGGGAGATTTTTTGAAATCACAAATGACATCCAGTTTCTAAAGTGGAACTAAAAATGTCTGCCTTCCAGAAGCCAGAACAAAACTGTGGGCATTATGGAACTGCCCGCAGAATTTCTGGTGTGTGTGCCGTTATCATTAATCCCAGAGTCAATTTTTAATTTTCGGTGCCTTCTGCTGATAGTGAAACTGCTGCTGTCTTCATCCAGGTTCCTTTATGCCAAGACACCTGTGGTGTGTGGCCAGTCAAGCCACAAGGCATGTGACGCTGCAAATCTCCTTTGCGACTGGTAGCCACATTGGTCTTATCCCTGCCATGCATTTTGCAACACCTGTTCCAAGAGTGCCAGTCCGGTTTCTCTTTCTTGGAAGATGTACGTATATTAAGCGCCATCCCAGAGAACGAGGCACAACTTCTTCCTTGTGGTCTTTTATGCCACCACTTCTTTTTAGCAACGTCACTTGTGCTTTCCGTAAGTTCAGAGTGAGTGGTCAAGCGAGCGAGTTCCAAGCCTTTGGCCTTGATCAAAACTTGGGGGATCAGCTTTTGTCCAGAAGAGAGACTAAAAATCTATGCAAACTACTGTGCTTGATCAGAGACGGATCAGCACCTTGATCTGTCCTTTAATTCATTGATGTCCTGATTAATCTTCCATGCACCTTGGCTCTTCCTGGTGGGCTCGTAGTTGTCAGAAGCAACCTAGTGCTGAAGCTGAAGGTACGTGACCACCATTAGTGGACATTCCAGAAGAAGACTGTGCTGCAGGAGAGATGGCTAAGGATGAACCGTCTCTTGATTAAATACAGGGTTGGTGGTGCTTTGAGTGCTGATAGATTTCCAGCTATTGAATGGGCCATGTTTCATACACAAAATATTTGTCCTTCTTCCCTTGGAAGATGCCTTCTCGAATGATCAAGGGGCTTATACCTTCTGTCACAACACCTGAGAAGAAATGTGGAACCTATCGTATTTTTTGCTCTATAAGACTCACTTTTTCCCCCCTCAAAAGTAAGGGGAAATGTCTGTGCGTCTTATAGAGCGAATGCGTGTGTGCAGCAAGTCTGTCAGATGTGCAGCCCATGGGGAAGTGATGGGGAATGTGCCTGTGATTATGTGCCCATTTGATTCAGAGTATTTTCTTTCTTGTTTTCCTCCTCTAAAAACTAGGTGCGTCTTATGGTCAGGTGCGTCTTATAGAGTGAAAAATATGGTAATTCATAGAATCCCAAGAAAAGCCAAGAAATAACAGGTCCCGCCTAACATCTGTTATGGGTATATTTATTTATTTTATTTAGAGGACTATATTGGTGGGACATGTTCTTAGAATTAGCATTTCCAACTTATAGGAGAATAAGGCTTGCTAAGCAAGAATTGGTATGACTTCCGCAAAGGGAAGTTCTATCTCACCAGTAATTTGGAGCTAGTGAGCAAGTACATGAGGTTGATCTGTAGTCATTATATGCTTGGCTCTCCAAAACATTTTTGGCAAAGCGCCACACTAAACAAAACAGAACAACTAAACAAAACACTTCTGTGAAAATGTAACAGCTATCGAATAAGAGGCTGTTAGCCCATGTAGGAATGAGAAGCAGATGTTCCCGCAGTGGAGGGAAGTAAGAGGTGGGAATCCTCAAGTCCCTGTTGCAGAATCCGTGCTACCTAATATATGTGTACATGTCTGACAGACAGGAGAAGTAAACCTTGCAATCCAGGACTACATGCGACAGAACTCTGGAAGGATTTGTCCAATCAAGGTGGAAGGGAAACAAGATGGCAGATGAGATTCAATATAAGCAAATTTAAAGTAATGCTCATGGGGCAAAGAAAAGAAAAGAAAAGAAAAATAAATTCAATTTTTCCCATGCAATGTTGGCCCTGATCCAGCAATGACTATTAATGGGAAATCATGGGGTCAGGAAGATACTGCATTCAATTAAAACAATGACTCATTGTGCAGCAGCTGTGAAAACAAAATGGAACACAAAAGGAGGCAATTTGCTTGCTAGGAATTGAAGGGATTGAAAATGAAACAGGCAGTATCTTAATCCCTTTGTATCTACAGTGCAGCTCTGTGCTAAACTGAACACAGGTCTGCTTGTCCCATCGCAAAAATGCCTTCTCAGAACTGGAAAGCGTGCAAAAATAGCAACTAAAATTACTGGGTGCACAGCTGAGGATCCTGTCTAAAGGGCACAATTGGGGAATTCTTGGTATTTATTTATTTATTTATTTCACAGATTTATATGCCACCCCCTGCAACAAGCCTCGGGGCGGCTAACAATAAATCATCACATAAAAAAAATAACATCCAACAAAACAATCCAATAAAATACACAGTGTTAAAAACTAGCCCATCTCAAGGACAGAAGAATAAAACAATTAAATAATACAATAAATACATTAACAATTAAAATACTTCTTAAATAAAAAGGTCTTCGCCTGGCGCCGAAAAGCAAATAAAGACGGCGCCAGGCGAGCCTCTCTGGGGAGCGCATTCCACAGGTGGGGCGCCACCGCAGAGAAGGCCCTCCTCCGGGTACTCACCCTCCTTAATTCTCTCACGGAGGGTTCCCGGAGGAGAGCATCTGCCGCCGATCGTAGGGGGCGGGAGGGCATATAAGGTTGCAGGTGCTCCTTTAGGTAACCAGGTCCCAAGCCGTTTAGGGCTTTATAGGTAAGAACCAACACCTTGAATTGGGCCCGGACTTCAATGGGAAGCCATTGCAGCTGACGGAGAACTGGGGTGATATGAGAATCACGCCCAGTCCCCGTCAGCACCCTGGCAGCTCTATTTTGCACCAGTTGAAGTATCCGGACCGTCTTCAAGGGTAGCCCCACGTAGAGCGCATTACAGTAGTCTAACCGGGAAGTCACCAACGTATGTGTCACTGTCGCCAGGCAGTCGAACTCCAGGAAGGGACACAGCTGATGGATCAGCCGAAGCTGTTGGAAAGCGCTCCTCACCACTGCTGACACTTGGGCTACCAAGGTCAGCTCCGGGTTGAGGAGCACTCCCAGGCTGCGGACCCTGTCTTTCAGAAGGACTGCAACCCCAATTAAGGCTAGGGTCAGGTCCCCCACTCCGAAGCCCGACCTACCCACCAACAGGACCTCCGTCTTGTCTGGATTGAGCCTCAGTTTATTGGCCCTCATCCAGCCCATCACCTGGTTGAAAGAAAAGCTGCCCTGGAGGGATGGAACTGAGGATTATGGAGCGATGCACGTCATGAAGGAAGTGCCTGCAGGGACATTTTCTGGCTGCATCACCCGTAGCGCTCAGACCACTATCCCGGCGCAATTAGCAGGTGGCTGTGGCACATCAGAGAACATTTCCATGCTCACTCATGAAATTCATGGCCGCAAGACGTGGTGATGGACGCTGGCTTAAGCACCACTTACGATTTTGTCTACTTTCACGACATTTCCATTGTGTTTTCTTCTTTTATCGTGATTGCTTTATTGTATTTATTGTATTTTTTATCGTGATTGCTTTATTGTATTTATTGTATTTAAAGCCAGTTTGACAGGCAATTGGCAGAAGGGTGAGACATAAATGATGGGAAGTAAATGGGAATAAGCAAACAAGCAGGAAGGGGTTTTGTTTGCTTGACCTACTTATGGAAGTGTCTGAATGGTCACAGCTGTGGATGGGATGCTAGACCAGGGAGCCTGTTGTCTGAGATGCTTTCTTTCTGGCTGGTGTACCGATAATTTATAGGTTAGATGAGATTAGAGGGATACCCCACCCTTCCTCTCAAACCACATGGAGCAGCTAACCAGATACGTAAAACACCACACTCTTCAAACACGACCATAAAACCATGAGTCAAAAATGACAAATACATAACAGCACACAAGCAACCTAGGAAGATCATGAATTAATCAAAGGACAAGGAGTGCCTCTCCTGCAACAACTTGCACAGATAAATAGCTGGAATGAAGGACTGTCACGCTTCTACCGAAGCAGAGTTCGTGGCTGGGAGCTGACGAGGCCAGCAAAGCAGCTACCCACGAAAGAACCCACAGCAGTGACCTGCAGGGGAAGGACTGTCCACAGCTCCTCTTCCTGCTCATGGCTCCCAGCTGGATCGTTTCCATCCTCCCAAGTAGATTCCGCATGAGTAGCTCGCTCTTCCTAGGTGGATCCTCGGCAAGGAAACTTTATTTGGTTGCTCCTTGCAAGTCCTGAATTTCCTCCCAGGTCTGCTGTTCCGAAGGCTGCAAAGATCTGGAGGAGAAGGCGGTGAACCAGGAATGGAGGCAGAGTGTGGGACAGGGCTGAACCAGTTACTGGGGGCTTTGGTGAGCCGTCTCTGAGGGTCTGGAGTAGAAATGCAACCCTGTTCAGGTGGGGGAGTGCAGACTTTCTGCAATTGGGAGCCCTGGCTCATTCATCTGCATCAGACCTTCCCTGATCCCCACCCACAGAATCGGGCTCTTCTTTGGCCGATCTGCCTTGCAGAATGGGTGTGAGAAGGCCATGCGTGGCACCCTGTCCCGCTTTAAAGGAGAGGCAGAATAAACATCGAAACTGGTTGTTATTTGTAATAACAACGATGCTTTGAAACGGACTGTCTTGCTGTTCAAAATCTCCCTTTTTATTGGGCTTTAAGAAGGATTTTAAAAATTAAATAAATAGCCCAGGTAGGGATAGTCTTAGAGAAGACTTTGATCTGGGCTGGCAGAGTCGGGGTTTTGCATATGGCCAGGAGAAGAAGCGATTTGGAGCTTTTAGAGCTCGTGGAAAAGGCTGTGGGGCTGGCGGTGCAGTTCTTCAGCACTGTTTGGTCTATTAATTCTTTGGAGTGTTTATAGCCTGCCTTCCTGTTGACACTGCACAGTGTGCCTGCTCAGTTCCCCCCATCCCTATTTACAAGTCAGTGGATCTTCTATGCACATGCACACACGTGTGTGCGCACACACAAAGGAAACAGTTTCTGGAGACTCCGTGACCGTTTTCAAAAGCCCATTTCACGAGGCTTTCTCGAGCACAGAGAAATGGGAATACAGTCACCAGAGCATGGGCCTGCTTTGAAAGGAACGACTTTCATTCAGGACATAAATAGGGAATTTTGGAACTGTTCAGGGGCATTATTTTCACACCTGGGGATGGGTCAGGAATTACAAGGCGTAATATAAATGAGCTGTAATGAAATACACTTTGGTCTTGACATGCACCTTCAGGAAATGCTTCCTGTAAAGATATTCAATTTTAAACTTATCCCTAGCTTTGCAGTCTGGAGACGTGATACCTAGTTGGTTGTTTGAGTCTGCAGGGAAGCTCCAAACCTTCGAATCCGCAGGTAAATAAAGTTCCTTCTCGCTTCAGCTCTGTAATGCACGGAAAATAGGCTAGCATGGAAAATAACTATGCATTATCAGTCCTTTTAGAAAAATCTTACTGAAATGCTGATCAAAAAGGTCAGCAGCATTTGATAACGGAACCCTTTAAAAGGGGATCTTATCTTTGAACCACTTCTATTTATTATAGTTCAGATTGGCTAAAAACTGCACTCATTCAGTCAGGTGATAATTAAAAGTTTTCCCTTCCTTAAAGAGGGCCGGGAGGAGCACTCCCTCTAGAAAAGATTAGATGTGCAACATTTTAATCCCTAAAAGAGATTAAGCGATACAGAGAGCGTTGCTGTTCTTGAAAATTCTGCAGACTCGGTGGTATGAGGAATGCGGTCAACAACTGTCTAGCATTTACAAAGGCTCTTTAACATTTATAGGGGGAGTAACTGTTTGTGGGAAAGTCATGAGGACGGGGAAGGAACCTCTCAGTGGCTTGGTCTGCACATCCCATCATGCTTTAATTTACCTGCAGGGCTGCCTGACAGGTATCCTGGTGTCTGTGACATGCCACCTGCCCTTCAAATTACCCGAGCTAAAGTATGGCTTGCAGGGTTGTCTGTAGCATTGCAGCTGCTCACACCAAACGGGATGTGCCAAAACGGGGAAGCTCGGCACATCTGAGCTTGATGGTTCCCTGCCCGCTTGCAATCCGAGCCAGCGTGTCTGCGCCTGGTGATGGATTTCTCCCTCTAAGATGGACCGCAGTTGGCACATTTGGAAAAATTGCTAATGAAATGTGTGCACAGACACTGGGGAACTATGCAGCTCTCGCACAATTTGTGCAAAACTCGTCCATTTGCGCAAATTAAGGTTAGCACAGATTACTCAATTCCAAGCAAACCACACTAGATCAGGGGTCAGCAACCCATGGCTCCGGAGCCACACGTGGCTCTTGAACCCCTCTGCTCCGGCTCCGTCGCTCAAAACACGCGCCGGCACAGCTGCTGATCTGCTCGAAGCTCCACTCAGGAACCCAGTGCTGGCTAGTTAAGTAAATCGCTACATTCCTCTGCTAAACAAGCTTCCTGCAGTCTCTCATGGTACTCAAACCCTGCTGAAAGGATTATTTTTGTCCCAATGTCATCTCCTTCCTCTGAATATTAAAAGCTGCGCTTGGGACCTGTCACAATTCACAGCACTTGACTGTTTATCTGCTAATCAGTCACTAAACACACCTATATCCAGTATAGCCGCCGATCTGTGGATCCGCACTGATTTACTGAGCTCCCCCCACCCCCGCCCCCCCATAGGCCAACCATGGATAAATTGAAGAAAAGTTTCTGAAGAAAACCAAACATTTAATGATACGTGGGTAGATTCATTTGCTTTTACTGCTGATGAACTTATGGTGTTTGCTGTTTAATGCATGCAGCCCTTTTGCACTGACTTTGACTCTGCAGGAAGCGGTTCTCCTATTCAAAAATATATGAAAGGAGTCCTACTAGTTTATAATGTAAGATTAAAAATAACAGTTTTTAGTGACTGAACAGGAGCTGCAACTAAATCATAATGAAGATATAGATAGCATTAAAGTAAAAAAACAATATATGCAGTGTTATCTTCATTTCAGATGTCAGAAGGGTTTTGCGGCTCTCGGTGTTTTCTTTTGTGTGGGAAACGGGTCCAAATGGCTCTGTGAGTGTTAAGGGTTGCCGACTCCTGCACTAGACCGATATCTTTTTAGTTCATTGCACACGTTTCATCAACACCTTTTCCCCCCACTAAAGATTCAGAAATCCAGTCAGTCTTAATGTGTGGCTCCAAACTGGAGCCTGGGAGCCCAGTTGTGAAAATCTGCCCATTGCTTGCCTCCTTGCGGATCCCTCACCTGCCTCTTGGTTACTCTCACCTGTGGGAGGCCTTTTCTGTGAGCCACAGTCCAGGGATTGGAAGGTGTAGCTCCTGGCAAGGACCTTCTTAGTGACAATGGCCAAGATGTGGAGTTCTTCCAAGAGAAGTTTAAAAAAAAATCAATGAAGTCGGTTAAAGTTGGCTATTTTCATTTCACCAAGTTTTAGTGGGACTTAACTGTGGAGGGTTTTTGCTGCTTGGACAATTTTGTTTGTTGTTATAATGCTTTAAGTCTGCATTCTATAAGCGTTGTGCTTTCGTTGTGAACTGTCTTTGCAGCCCATTATAGATGTTTCTATAGACTAAATAATGTACCTCTTGAACTTAACACTGAATGTGTCACCAGGGAGAATATGCAAAGCAGGAAAGCAAAGTAGTTCCACGGAAATATCTGATGTGCTTCTATCGGCTTTTTTTTTTTTTTTTTTTTAAGCAGGGAACAGAATGTTTCGTTTTATAGCTAGGTTTATAATTGATTTTGCATGACTTGACAAGCCGTCATGGGTAATTAGCTGCAGTCGGTTGTTGTGTCATGCAAACCTGGATCGCTGCCCACAGGGTGGCTTCTTTGGAGTCACTAAGTGACCTTGACAGGCTTGAATGGGCGGTTCAGTCATCCAAGCTGGTGGCAGCCCCTCCGCTTTGCCACTTGGGCCTCAGTGGCTGGAACGTCAGAGAGAGCAAAAAACAATAGCGGCCTCTGAAGAAAACGGGTGGGAAAAGACATGGCAAGAGGGAAGGACCGAGAGAGAAGCGGCCGGGGACAACGCGTCGGCGTCGCATGTTTCAGAAGCAGCCCACGCTGCATAGCTCTCGCGCAAGGTGGGCTGGGGAGCCGCACAGATGTAGTCATGTGAGACAGGGAATGCCTCAAAAGCTGGGGCTGGACCTTCCGCGATGTGCAGAATACCTGGAACCTGGAAAGGGGAGGAGAGACGGGTCAGTCTCAGCGCCACTGAATGGCCTCTGAGTGTTTTCAGTAGTTTCATCTCCGTGATTTTCAAGCTCCTCCAGTGCAGAACTGGCAGCTTCCTCATGTCGTGGAAGGACGTGGCCCCCAGGGCAGCCACTGGTCTGCAGTGGGAAACTTCGGGTGTGCTCAGCTGGGCTCCCTGGATTCTGGCCTGCTTTCCCTCTACCCCAAATCTGGTGCACGCAAGCATCACAGGAGCCAGATTCAGGCAGAGCTCTCCCTCCGCGCCAATGACTTGTGGGCTGTGCATATTTTGCCCAAAGAACTGAGTCCTCTGTGCATTGTGCTCCCCGGGTGTGGGCCGGATCGGAGCCTGGCTCCCTGCTTGGCCAGGCTGGGGTGGGCACGGAGTCCAGCAAGTGCAAGAGACCAGATTCCATCCCGATCTTGGCGTCCTTCACATCCACCACATGGGCCTGAGGCTGCCGTTGGAAACGTGAAAAGCGTTGCTGCCTGTCTCCCAAGTTAGGGGTGTGCAAGGACCAGATCAGTGCGACATGACAGCCCCTTTGCACAAGGCAGGCTTGGTTCGTACACTCACCTCGACCTGTGGGGAATACATGTGTCCCAGCTCCCCTTCTCTCCGTGTTATGCGGGGTGTCTGTGTGTCTCTGCAGCAGTGAAATAGTAAAGTTGCAAGAAAGCAGCTTGCATGCTGAGCTGAAATCCCATGAAAGACAGAGCTATAGAATAGAAAGAGTAAGTAGCTAACAATCATAATATTATCTTGATCACAATGCATTTAAATACTCTTTATGTGCTTCTCACATTTAATTCATGGTTTACCTTTGTGCAATTATCGTAAACCATCTGATTTTCTTTCTTTTTTCTTTTCTTTTTGAAGGGTGGGAGTTTATTCACATAAGGCTATTCAGGCTCATTCTAATTCTCTCTCTATACATACTTTGCCGATTCCGCGTTTCCGAAATAAAGTAGGCAAATCAATTAAATGAATGCGAAGTGTCATATTTTATACACATTTACTAAATCTGCATAATGTATTCAAAGTACATGGTATGAAACTCCCAGAATACTAAATATTTTGACAGACACAGTTTTTTCTTGTGAAACATACCTCTGCAATCATAAGGACTAGAAACTGTCTTTCAACAAAGGAACTGACACAGCCATCCTATGCAGACCTTCTTGGGAGAAAGCTTTATTCATTCTCAGTTAAGATTTGCTGAGTAAGCATTGTATTACCTGGCTTGAGAGAGACTGATGGTACAATCCTGTATCAAATTACCTGGGAGTAAAGCACTGGTGAATTTACTTCTTCTGAATTTACTTCCTTCTGCATATGCACAGATAGGATGGCACTGCCAGAGTTCCAGCTTCTGCTCCACATGCAAACGGATTCAGTAAACCTGAATATAAGCATAGACTCAAATATAATACGGTTGCACATACCTGAAGGACATGTGGTTGCGAGAAGGCCTAGTTTGGCTCTCGCTCTGTAAAAGAACGACCCTGATTGTCTGTCACCTACATACTGAATCCTGCTTTTTTGTTGAGGTACAAGGGGCTGAATGACTTGTGGAAGGGATGCCCACCTGTCTGCTTTCCTCCTCACACCTCAGGGAGGGCCTCTTGGCTGTGGTCGGCCGTGAATGGGAAACATCGCAACTGTGGGGGTCTTTCCGGCAACGGCCCCCGTCGCGAACACTGGCGCGCAAGTGGTGGCGAGACAAGGATCGCACTAAGCTTCACACACCTTTCGAAAGCACCTTTGTTTGTTCAGACTTTTCCTGACCTGTAACGGACTATGAGAGCGCAGTGTTTTACTGTTGTCTTTAATTGTAAAATTATTTCTTACCACTATGGCTTTTATATTGTATTATATATGCATTTAGTGTGAATCACTTAGAAATTTTATTATGCTCAGCAGTGCAGAAGCATTATCATAAATAAAAAGTTAATTTCCAAGCTATTTACAGAATGTGCCTGGCTGCTTCTCCGGCAGGCCGGATGCCCATCCGACCGCTTCCGCCTTCCTTCTCCATGCAGACCCATCCTCGCAAAGAGGCTGCGAAACCCCAGGACTCCCGGCCCTGCATCCTGCCATCACCTTTCTTCTCTCTCCTCTATCCGTCTGTCTAAGGTCTGTCTTCTCAAAGGCAAGCCTGCATCCGTCTAACTCCCTTCGGCGTTTCGGGAGCAGGAGTACCCCCTCTGAAAGGCACCGGGGTGTTAAGGTTGTTTCTTTGGTGGTCTCCTCCACGGTGAACAAGGCTGGACAAGCTGTCATGCAGGGATGAACGCGCAGGTCGGTGAGCTTGCTAGTCAAACGGAGTGACGATCTGATTAACTACATGGATGCACCGATAACCTGGCTTATTGGGGAAGCAAATGAACAAATACAGTTGCAGGCGGAGCCTTTGTACCTCAACCTAGAAGGGGCACTGCTGAGCTGAACGGGACTTGCTCCTGGGTCAGTCTGAGTAGGCTTGCAGGTTCCAAGAAGGGAGCTGTGGTTCTTCAGGCACCCACGGCGAGGACGCAGGGGCAGCTGCAAACTACATTTTCTTTGCTGCCACCATGGAAGGAAATGGATCATCCTGTTCGGTCGATTTCCAGCCATCGCCTTGCCTGCTTGAAGACCAGAGAGCAGTGATGGCCCCTTCGGGATGCGAGGATGCCAGTTTCTAGAAGGCATAGGAATTTGTAGAAGGCATGAAAATTCCATGAAGAATATCAGGATCCTAGAAGGAGTAGGATGCCCATCACCAGGCACATGGTGACTTCGGCATGTAGATACAAACTGAGGGAGAATTGCTCCAGAGTGTGCTCTTAGGGGCATCAACTCTGCTGTGGTCTCTCTGAAGCAGAGGAGAAATTCTGAATCCTCTGGGAATCCCCGAACACACACATGTGCACACTTTTGACTTTGCCAGGAGTGACTTTGTCACTGGTATCCAGCCTCTTCTCCAAGGGGTTCAGGGCAGCGTGAGGCAGGTTGCGCCGAGTGATTGTGATCTTGCTCACATAACGTAACAGCAGCAAATTTGGGGTGAATGAATTGAGCCTCACTTTGACCTGGCATGCGCTACTTTTGCTTTATCTCCAGGCGAGTCCACGGTATTTTAAACTTTAATTTTTATGCAGATTTAAATCAGATAATCGATGGGTCTATGGAAATATGGAAACTTTTCAACTAGAAGAAAACATATTTCATGTTCAAAAGTACCCAATTGAAGTTAACAGGAAACACAGAGGGTTCAGTATATTAATTGCCGCATATGTATCTACAGAAGTTAATCAGGCAATTAAGGTTCTGGAAGTAGCTTTCTGTGAGTTGCTTCAGGCTTTCCCTGGGCAGCCTGTTTGTTAATAAAGAAGGCTCCAGGTTTGCCTATCATGAATCAACCTCCACTCAGGGAAGACCAGGTTCTGCAAAATGGAAGCGCCAGCCAGGTGCCAGCTCCATGGAGGAGTGGGCGTTGGAGTCCGTTGTGGCAGTCCTAGCGCACGCATCTCAATATCATGATTCCCCTCTCCTCCCATTGCTTGTCCCACCTTGAGGAGCAGGTACATATCCTTCCATAGCTTTTGACTTGACCTTGTGAGTTGAGTTCTGGGGTGGCAGCTCCATTCTTCTCTGCCATTCCTGTCAGTGGAGATTTCTGAGAACTTTGAATGCAACGGGAGCTTTGGTGTTGCTTTATGTCTCTTTGGCTGAATAGGGAGGCACTGTCTTCTCAGTAACACACCACCTGTCATTCAAAATAACTTTTAAATAAAAAGGAGATGAGCATGCTGAAGGTTTTCTAGAGCCACCCTCCAAGCGCTCGTTTGTGTGACTTGCTTTCTGGAGGGCGTGCTTTCACAGGCATCTTAGGGTGGCAAGAGAAAACCTGCAGGTTTAGAAGGGAGAGCTTTCCGAACATGGGTTGGTGCTGTCGAATGCCTGGTACTTCCGTTGGTACCACCTTCCGTTGGCTTCTTCTCCCCAGCACTGCGAGGAGGAAAGGAGGGATGGTAGCCAAGGAGTCATCTGACAAGCTTGGGTGTCTTCCCCATCCATCATGCCTCTGGTTCTTTGGGATTGTGAAGCTTCAACAGGACTGAGTTTGCCCATAATGACCCATGTCTTGTTCCCACGGTTCAGGTGGAAGTGGTTGGTTTCTAAGCCATCAGCTTCCTAACATTTTACAGGTGAATCTGATGAGGTGTAAGAAGATAATGTGAAGCAGCAGCCGCGTGAGTTGTCCTCTAAACAGCATCTGCCGGTGGAGATAAGAAAGATGAGGGAAATCGTGAGAGACAGGTTTGATCCCTGCGGTGCGTCCGGCCTGTTGCATCAAAGGATGATGGTGGAATTGCTGACAAGGGAAGAACAGGGAGGAAAAACAAGACTTGAGCACATGAGGAAGGTCGGGAGCGGGGTCTGAAATGAAACAGTCCACTGTTTGCAAAGGCCACCTGTGCCAACATTCATTTCCCCTAAATGTATGTTTTTGTGATCATTTGAAAACGGATCCAAAAGTGGCCCTGAACGCCACTTATTTTGAATATGTGGATGAATTTAAAACCTCTTTTATAAAAAGGATTTAATACGAAGTAAAGTTACTGTTGCTTTTGGCAGGCTTTTCCCTTTTCCCAGGCAGCTTGGTAAACAGCAATTCACAGACACTGTGGCACTAAACCCAAAGCCTGCCTACGAAGCAAACCTGGGACAGCAGGGCTACAACGTTGTTTTAACGTAGGATCATCCTGACACCACTTGGTAGTGGACGGTGTACAATAAAATATTAAAAGGAAACATTGATTGATATCTAAAGAAATGCCTGTTTCCATACATCAGCTCACCAGTGGAGGCCCTCCTTCGCAAACCCTCCAAATTGAGGTGGGGGGGGGGATCAGCGAGGAATAGGGCCTTCTCGGTCATTGTTCCTCACCTTTGGAATTCCCTTCCAAGGGGAGGTGCAAGCGGCACCCACTTCACCTTGCTTTTGGTTCCAAGCTAAGACTTTTTTATTTAGATTAGACCAGTCTGTTTTTAGATTGGACTATGGCATTGCTGCTGGTTTTTTGTTTTATTGCTTATTATTTTTTATCTAACCGTCCTGGGATGGAAAGACCAGTAGCTGCTTCGCCACCTGCCCGCCTCCTAGAACCAAGACCTGCTTTTGGAGTTGTGCAAGCGCCTGCACATTTATTGGCCCATCATGGGGTCTGAATTTGCAGTTCGGGAAGTGTGGATCAGACAATGCCCACAGCTGATTGTTGGCGAAAATTACTCCTCATCAAATGTGTTCCTACCAAAGCGATAGGTCAAGTGCTACCTCTGCACTGCTAGATAAGAGACTTGACATTTTCTTAGTCTTGTGGCAGTTTAGAAAAGGAATGCTTAAAAATACCATTTACATTGCTCCCTGTAGTGTAATTACAGTCTTTTCAGTAAGTGAAGTAATTTTAAAATTATAGATTAGTCCAGTCATTTAATTTGATACGAACAATTGTGGTTAATTTTACAATTCCATGTGCTACCAAAACAGTGATAAAAATTATTTTGTATCTGCCTGCCTCTGTTCTAGAACATCTAGTATTACAACTAGGGGTTGCTTCTTTTTAAAAGGCTCATGGCGTTGTAAATGGGGATAGTGCAGGAGCTCCTCATTCTGGTGTTTCGAGGCCCAGAGAGCGTGACACCCGTGTAAGCTGGGCTGGCATGGAGTTTTCAACGTGGCTTGAACTTGGATGCATGGATTTCAAACACCTGCTTGGGTTTGCCACCTTAAGAAAGTCATTTCCATTAGTAAATCTCCTTCTCCTATTTTTGCATGTTCAAAACTATTATGGAAGAATATCCCTTTAACACCATCAGTTTAATTAAAACGTCTGCTTGGGTTTATTGAAGTTTTTAAAAAGAGCTCCTCTGCCAGATTATGAATCTATAACTCAGGTTGGGGTGGCTCCCAGACTTAAAAGCAGCTGTTCCTCACGATTTTTACTTTTGGGGAACATCCCAGTTGTTCTTAACAACCTGCTGTTGACAACTACTGAAAAAACAGGACTTCCCACCAGCTTAAAACCATTTGCAAAAAGATTCTGGGGGAAGGGAAGCGTGGCGGTTGATGTCAGCCAGCCCTTGAGTCTCCAGGAGGCCCAGGATGACGTGGCCTCCATGACAACCCCGGGACTGCCCTCACATGTCTTTGGCCCAAGACACGGGCAGGGCATTTTGGGGGGCCAATCCGAGGAAGGAGCTCTGAGTGTGGGGGGCTGTTGTCTTGGTCAGATCACCACCCACTGTATGAAAGTGGCACTGGGGGACCTGTTAAGATGTTCAGCTCTGGGGCTAATGGATTCGGAGGACCCTGGAGAGCTCTGGCTGATGGGACTCTCACTCTTGGTCAGTCGCTAGAAGACAGAAGTCCTGCAGGGAACGCGGTGGCTCCTACACACCCTTCCCCACTGCAGAGCATAGTCCTAGCATGAACCTATGAATCCTGTTGGCAAACCGGCGTCTGCCGAACAGCTAATTACTGTTCATTACAAGGAAGAAAGAACAGAAACAGATTGCTCTGAAGTTCCGGTAGTTAACACTCAACCACCTTCCACAGAATGGAGGAGAAAACCAGCAATGTGCAGGAGAACCAGAGCGCTTCAGTAGAAGCCTGTGGGCCGAAATTGGGACGATTGATTTGGCTGCTCATCTGCAATTACTCCCATTGACACAGACAGTCCGAGGCACCGTCAAGTTGACAATAGCAAATGCAACTTGTGTAGAGAGAGGGGACAATGTTGGGATGCTTTCAATCAGACCCAGCGCAAGCCACCCAATTTTCTTAATTGCCTGAGGCATTGCTGTCAACACTGATGGACACTCACCTCTTGAGAGATTTATAGATAATTAAGGCAGAGCTGCAGCAATGAAAATAATTTTGAGTTGATTAACCAGCTACCTTTTAACCCAATTAACTAATCAAATTAATTTAAACCGAAACCTCAGTAGAGTGGCCTTTTGATATAGTGAAGGAAGCATCCGATAACGCGCAGCTGAGTAAGTGAGAGAAACTTCACACCGCAGAAAGGGCAGGTCAACCCTTTATATCTTTGCTTTCCTTCCTATTATTGTAACACGTGACAACTAAACAGCCTTGAAAATAGTAAAAGCGTGCTTTGACCTCCGAACCCTGCTGATTAAAATGTGCCCCGGGCAATGAATGAAGCCCAGTTTTGGTTTATGGAGGCAGCCACGAAAGCTTGCAGGCTAACGCTGAAGGCACTGGCTGGATCCTGTGATGAAGAGGAGGCACAGTCGGTGCAGTGGCAGAAAGCTTGCAGCTGTGCTTGCTCTCAGGAGGGGGGGAGGGCGCCCAGAAGGGGCCCAGCGCTCCCTTCACGCGTGGCTCCGCCAAGATGCGCCGGGACCGTACACGGCTGGTCCGTCACACTTTGTGATCTTTGGACTTAACTATAATAGTAGTTTCTAATTTGAGAAAGGCTAATTCTCAGTAATGGAAGGTGACTTCCACAGACAGTATCATTTAATTGAATGCTATTTAGTTCTCCTGAAATCTTAAATGGCACATTTATAATTGAATAACCATTGGTTTCAAATAAAATTAAAACCCCTACAAAAATACAGCAGTCACAGCATAAAGTGTAAGTCCCTTTATAAATTGCTTACTGCTTAAATGTTAAGAAACAAGGCATAAAACAATGGGATTCCCATAAGATCTGGGTGGGATGGATATTCTTCAGCTTATTCGTTTCATTTTACTGCTGGCATCCCACTTTTCCAATTACTGTGCCTCAGATAAGTGCCAGAAAAATGTCCTGTTACTTCTGCACAGGGTGAGGTGTTCTGAGAAGTATAACAGTTGCCACTGCCGGCTGGCCACTCCATCATCCCCTTGCTCGTGTTCTCAATTTCTGGCTGTGCTGTCAGGTGCTTTCTCTAAGTGTCACAGGATAGTGGTCCCTATCGCACCAAGAGCAGACCTGATTGAAAGCGTTCATAAAGGTCATCCGAACACCGGAGAACGCAAAGTGAGAGCGCAGGAGGGGTTAGGCTGGCCAGGCATTAGCCGCTCCAGATTGGCACGGATGGAACTATAGTTCATCCACACAAAACACGCCTGGCAAATCACGCGAAGGACAAGAGCAGACTGTTTGGATAGATGAGGAAAACCAGAACTGGGGGATAAAGAAGAAATGGTTTTATTCACTCAGGCAGGCAAAGGTGATCTGTTAGTTCTAGATTTTCCTGCGCCATCTTAAGAGCATCTCATCAGATGGAACAACTTCGTTAAAGGTCACTTGGGGTATTAAAGCTTCTTTTCCCAGATGTGGGATCGCTCACGCTGTTGTTTTTGACAATGGCTCTCAGTTTTCAGGGCATGCCTTCAAGACCTTTGCCAGGCTCCGCAGTTTTCAGTGCAAGATCAAGCCCAGGTTATCCACAGGTTATAAGCTTTGGGAATCCAGGGTCAAAATGAGAACACAGAACTGAAGAAATCTCTCCAAGACGGAGCCAGTTTGGAATTACAGGTCACCTCCTGAAATCGTGTTTAGCAGAAAGCTGCAAACGTGTGCAGGTGGGCTGATGAAAGGAGCGCTAGGGCTTGACTCTGCTTTGCACAGCCGTTGCGAGGGAATCACGTTACACAGGACGGAGCCGGTGACACTTGGAGGCACTGGGCACCAGTAATGACGCCCATATATCCAGAGAGCTCATGGGCTCTGGAAGGATCACTCCACGTGAGGTGGTACCCCTGAAGAACAGGCTTTCGATGGGCTCCCATCACTGCCACCTCCCATTGCGGGCTTTGGATCAGAAAGGAGGAAACAAACCAGGGAATCCAATCCCGGACAACAAGTTGGGGACCAAAAAGCACGTCATCCTTTTGTTGTTGCAGAGGAGCCTAAAATGGCCCCGGCACTGTCTCCAGACAGAGTAAGTGGAGCGCAAGAAAGAATTCTGGAGCCAAGCGGGTGTTTACGATCAAAGCTAATCACATATTTACTAAAACAAAAGGAAAGACGTGAGGAGGAGAGAGATGTAGGAATAGCGCCCGATCTCTTTAATCTTGTGTATCTTTTGTTGATATTGCCAAGGAGCTGGCTGGCTTGGGGCTGGTTGTACTCATGAACTGAGAGAACCGAGGGGAGGCTCCCACACGCCACAATTTCTCTCTTGATAGAGGAATAAATACTGATCTTGCTTGGAAAGGTCAGAACTTTTGCTTCTTTCAGAGGAACCAGCATGCAACTGGTATGCTCACAGCGATTCTTCAGAAATAGGTGCAAATGGCTTGGGATGCCTATGATGTGGGATCGCTTGGGTTGAAGGGGATGGAGACTGGGAAGGGCAGCAGCAAAGGAACTGGGAAAGATTATCCCATGAAAGGATGTTTCTCTGCAGACCAAGGCCAAGATCAGGTGTGTATTGGTGTGATGTCTGAACGGTGAAGAAAGGTGACAGGGAGAATTTTGATGCATTCAAAACACGGTGCTAAAGGCACCTTCCCCCGTCCTTCCCCCATTCCCTGCACTGGTGTGACGGACCCCATGTTACAGAAGGCCTGCCTGGACCACCAGAAAAACATTGGAGCTATTCTCTCTGTTGCGGTACATGAGCTTTTGCCCACTATTACCCCAAAGTTTACTTCTCCATCTCTGTAGGATTTGGTTTCTAAAGCTCTCCTGATGAATTTCTTTACTGTCACAGGAAGTGGTGATGGCTAGTGATTTTGAAGGCTTCAGAAGGGGATTGAACAGAATCGTGCAGGAGGAAGCCACCCGTGGCTACTAGCCTTGCTGGCCACATGCCCCCTCCTTTGGCAGGGATGGCCTGCCTGCGTCACCAGGTGCTGAGGAGCTGGGCAGGAGTGTCTTGGCCCGTCCCATCTGAGGGATCCCCTGGACCACCGCGGGTTTGCCCCATGCGAATGCAGTGCTGCCTGGATGGGCGGTGGGTCTGATCTGATCCAGCAGGGCTTCCCTTGCGACCATATATGCCCTCCCACCCCTTACGATCAGCAGCAGAGGCTCTCCTCCGGGAACCCTCCGTGTGTGATATTAGGAGGGTAAGTACCCGGAGGAGAGCCTTCTCGGCGGTGGCGCCCCATCTATGGAATGCGCTCCCCAGAGAGGCTCGCCTGGCGCCGTCGTTATTTGCTTTTCGGCGCCAGGCGAAGACCTTTTTATTTAGACAATATTTTAATAGTTAATATTATAGTTAATTTATGTTTAATTTATGTTTAGCTTTAATTTATGTTCAATTTAAGATTAATTTAAATTTGTTATTTATATTTTTTGTTGTTGTATGTTTTTATATTTAACCTGAGATGGGCCAGTTTTTAAATATGGTGTATGTTTTTAATATTATATTTGTTTTTGTATTGTAAGCTGCCCCGAGGCTGTTGCAAGGGGCGGCATATAAATATTTAAATAAATAAATAAATAAATAAAATTCTTGCCCCGAGGCCAAACACATTCTTCCTGGCCAGTGCCAGGCGCAGCCCATCCCTTGCCAGCAGCCCATCTTCTAGGAAGGGCGCCTGTGGTCCCAGGATCCAAATCCCACATATTGCTGTGAGGTCCAGATTCCAAACCTCGCACCTTTGTGGCCAGGCACCCCCATATCCTTCCTTGCCTTTCCAAAAACTGGCAGGACGGAAGGCGCGAACTCACTGGGCCCCAAAGTTCTTGGCTTTCCTCCTCGATGCTTTGAACGGTTTCTTCTGCGGACAGCTAGGTGGGATCTTTGCCCC
This sequence comes from Varanus salvator macromaculatus, assembly GCA_023646645.1. NCBI lineage: Eukaryota > Metazoa > Chordata > Lepidosauria > Squamata > Varanidae > Varanus > Varanus salvator. Next base: position 7,694,133 of record JAIXND010000690.1, on the reverse strand, counting down.
ATGAGGAGGAGAGGGAAGGGATGCGTGCCGGCGGTTTGACGAGTGGGGGAAACTCCCCAGTCCCACCTCCCGGAGGCCCTTGTGGCTTGCCCTGGTCTCCACCCCGCAGCTGACTTTCCTCTCCTCTTGCCGTGGCCTCGCCCACCCACCCCCCCGCCTTGCGGCCTCGTCCTCGAGCACGTAGCACTTGGGAAAGGAGAGGCTTCTTGCACATCTGTGTCGTGCTTCTGAGACCTGTTTGGCTCCCACACACTTTTCACTTCCGGCTCCCTGCTTTCCTGCTCATCTCTCTTTGGCATGCTCTTTCTTATAGCGCGACTTGTGTCCCCATTTCAGAGTCTGATTGCTTCTGAAATAGGATGCAAACCTATATATAAAGGTAAAAGTTTCCCCTTGATGTTACGTCAGTCATGCCTGACTCTAGGGGGCGGTGCTCATCTCCGTCTCCTGGCTGAGGAAGCCAGCGTTTGTCCACAGATGGTCTCCGTGGTCATGTGGCTGGCATGGCTAAACACCAAAGTGCACGGAACGCTGTTACCTGCCCACCGAAGTGGCACCTTTTCATCTACTCGCATTTGCAGGCTTTCGAACTGCAAGGTTGGCAGGAGCTGGGACGGCGCATGGGAGCTCACCCCGTGTGCAGATTCGAACCGGCGACCTTTCGATCAACCAGCCCAGCAGCACAGCGGTTTCAACCACTGCGCTGCCTGCAGTCCCAAAACCTACCTATACACACGCTTACTTTTCAGGAGCCCAGTGTAGCTGTAGCTGCACAGCTATGAGACGATGGCAGTGCTGAAAGGAAATGATCAGGCCCATTCCGCTTTGCCATCTGCTCTTCTGCAGAGCTCTGGATTTCTGCTTGACATTTTCAGTTTAATTACAGTACACTTCGCGTGAACATCACCTGGCTGAAGCAGGCAGAGACTTCCATTCAGCTGCGCTGCTCCCCGCCCTTCCCCTGTTCCCTGCATTGGCGTGACAGAAGGCCTGCCTGGACACCCTGTACCCTGGGACCAGTGCGGCGGCTGAGGAAGAGGACTGCTGCCAGCTGCCTGCCCCCGCCACCTTCCCAGCAAGCTTCACCGCCTCTGCTGAGGCAGCACGTGGCCCGGGACTCCCCTGGCTTTGGCCATCCGGCAGCCTGCTCAGCGCAGACGCGGGGCTGCTGCTTTGCCACGGCTATCCCGGTAGGGGCTTCTCTGAAGGGCCGTGCCCGATTGGTTTGCCCCTTGGGGAAGCCGTGAGGGCTCTTCCGTGCTTGCCCCTTGGGCGTTTGGTTGCCAGTGTGGTGCATGCCTGGGGTGATGCTATGAAGGGAGGTTATGGGCCCAGGTGGGGGGACGGTGGGGGAGCCAGCCGGCGTGGCAATGGGCCAAGGGAGATCAGGCACTGGCGGGAGGCCTGGGGGGGTAAGGGGGATGCAGCCCAGGCAGCGAGCAGCAGTGCCGGCCTCGGTCCTCCTTCGCCCGCCAGGCTGCCCGTGGGTCTTCGGATGCAACTCGCCAATGCCGGGCTGAGTGCAGAATAAGCCCTCCCTCATCCAGCACTGACTCCAAGCCCCATGGGAGGGGCTTGCCTCCCCCAGCTGCGGCCACTTGGGTGCTTCCCCTCCACAAGGCGGGGGTAGCGGCATCAAGATGCTCCAGGTCCAGGGACTACGTTAGCTATTTATTTACCAGATTGATACCCACTTTTTTTGCGCAGGGAGCTCAGGTGGGCTTACCTCGTTCTCCCCCGTTGGATCCTGGTGGTCCCCAGAGGATTGGGGATGGCACTGGGAGCGGCTGAGTGCGGAGGGTGGGGGACACCTGGGGGATGCAGCCGGGCCCCGGTGGGGAGTGCTGAGGGTGGCGAGGAAGCTGCATCCCCTGCCCGTATCTAGTACCCCCCTTGCCCCCCAGTGGGGCTTTCCGGGGCCACCCCGGGCCTATCGAAGGCTGGCCCAAGGATGCGTCAGACGCATCTGATGCCCTCTGCAATGCGTCTCCTGGGCACTTCCAGGAAAAAGCTCTGCTTCCACCGGGACGCAGATGCTGGAGTTGCAGTAATTGAATCTGCTGAGATACCCAGAGCTCAGCCAGGTCTGGATTTACGGGATGAGTTTCAGCCGATGCAGCTCAAGGATGTCAACAAGGTGCTCGGCCTGGTTCATGCCACCACCTTTGTGCGAGATTCCAGTGTGATATTGTAACCATGAGGACGCACAAGCCATGGCCACACAGTGTGGGGCGAAGTATTTTCCTCTGCCTGTCATCTGGACGTGGGAAATCTGGCCTCTCCCTTTTCCCTGTTCGCAGTTTAAATGGATTTTAGCTTTTATCTTCACAATGCTATCAAATTGGACAGCCCATGAATGAATATAATGATTTCCACTTTAAAAAAAAAAACACACAGGGTGTCTCTGAGCAGACAGGTCCTTTATGTGTTTACGTAAAAGACATATTAGGAAGAGCTCTCTTGAGCGACTGAAATCTTTTCAGCCGTGTTGCTTGCTGTTGTTGGCAGCGCCGAAAAGCCTTTCCTTGTGACACTTGCTCCTGGAATATGCTTCGGTGGCCAGAAGCTGGTGAGACGAGACTGCGGGGGACGCACGAGAGGCTCCTTCATGCAGCATCAGGCTGCTCTACAAAGAGCGCATCAGGAAGACGCGACTTCAATCCCAGCATCAGATGTCACAGATAAATGTGCGTCTCCAGGAATAGGGAAATTCAGGAGAACTATGACTCCCCATCCCAATTGCTTAACAACTTGAGTTTGCAGCCTAAGCGAAGAGTATATTTGTTTACTTATTTAAAGCTTTTATGGTGCATCCAATTAGTGGAAAGTTCTCCTGATGGTGCACAGGTTATGTCTGAGAACTTCTGAGACACTTAAAGATCAGACTCAGTGAATCCCAGTATTTCCAGCAGCCCCGGCACACAGAAAAGGGCTTATTCAGCTAGAAAGCATGCTTATTTTTTATTTTCCTTTTTTAAAAAACATAGCCTGTCCTTCTGCTTTACAACAGGACTCTAGTTCAGCAGACAGTGAGTGAAAATTACTGCCTTATGAATGAAAGATGCTTTCTTTTTTTAAAGACAGTGGTGAGCTGGGAAGGTGCTGGGGGAGCATGGGAGATGATGATGGAAAAGGTCTCCTTCCCAAGACCAAAGAGGTTGCAGCTACTGGGTTGGTTCCAACCACTGCTGCTCTTCCGCCTTGGGAAACAGCCTTGTCTCTGTGGATCTGCCCAGGCACATCGTTCACTGGCACATCTGGCCAATGGAATGGCCACCAGGAAGGTGACTTTGCAGAAAAGGAGGCAGAGGTCAGTTGTGGCCAGTGGCTTGAAGGCTTCTTGGCAAGGGCCTGCAGCACAGCCCAGAGGCTCCTTGCCAGCAAGCACCGTCGAATGGTGGGATGATGTTCTGAAGGCCCCGGAGGAAGCAATGCTGTGGGGAATGTGTGGAGACGGAGGCTCCTCCAATTGGTGAGTCGGAGGAGATGGCTGCCAGGTAAACCCTGATGGAGGACGGCTGCAGGAAATGGTGGATGCGCTTGTGAGTGGTGTGCTGTGGGTCAAGGTTCTCGTAGGTGTGAATCCCATATGTGTGATAGACAGAGACCATGAGGAATGACCCTAAGCAGTAATAGTTGGGAGCATTTTGATGGTGGACTTGATAGAATAGGGCTCAGGTCGACGCAGGGAAGGTGAGGTTCAGGCTGCAGTGCAAACAGGCTCTGAGAGCGAAGGAGTGGAGAGGACGGACCCACAAGGAATGGAGCTGTGGAGGCACGTGGCCCTGACGTGCGAGCACGTTGAATTTCTCCTCCTCGTATCCACTCCAGAGGTGACATAGGGTTGTGCTTCCTACCTCCTTTTCTATTTGTTTGTTACTGCTTCCAGCTGCATTGAGTCAGGTCTTTCCAGATCTTTATTTACCCAGTTCGCATCCTTCTTCTTTGCCCCATTTTCTGTTCAAGGCAGCACTCAAAATGGAAAGCCATAAATAGCATTTTTAAACAGCATCTTGACCAAGTAGACAGTGGGGAACAGAGACTCATCGGCATGAAAGCACGAGTGCCAACGTGGCCAAGAAAAACCTGGCACTGGGCTTGCTATTTTGGGTCCAGCCACCCTTTTAGCTGGCTGCCTTTCCAGGGAATGATCAATTCTGCATGTACAGTGGAAGGAATATATGATGGAGATCCTTTGGGATTAACCCCAAACCTCCAGGAATAGAGCCATTTCTCGGAAGAGGCGAGAGCAAGGCTTAGAGGTGTGTTGCACAAACGGGTTCCATGCGGTGTAGCATCTCACCTGGAAGCCAGCCTTTCTCACACACTGTGCACAGCAGCCAAGAGGGAAGCGGCACGGAGGTGCCAACGAAGCACAGGAAGGGCCTGGAAAACGATTCAAAACACTTGCCAGTTTGCTAGGCATCAAATTGTGGGACTCCGCACGTTTGCACCAAGTAGTATTTTCCTCGCCTTGAAAGCCTTAAAATATCTGGCAACAAGATTCTGTTAATGCTTCCTTCTCCCATAGTCATGCGTTAATGTATCTATACATGTGTGCGCTTGCATTTTGTGTACATTTATTGTATGTATTTATGTGTTTGTGCATGTATTTGTCCGAATTTATATACAGTATACCCCGTGAAGTCGTGCTTCAGCGTTTGCGGCTTCAGTCTGTCATGGAATTTTCTGTGTGGTGACTTGCTCGCAAGGAGATCATTTCCTCCGAGCAAGTCCAAACCGTCTCCTTGCAAGTAAGCTTGCGCCTCACGCGGAGAAAGAAAACGATCTCTGTGTGCACCTGCCCCTGCCCCTGCCTCGCCACGTGTGCCTGCGCCCCCCGGCCCGGCCCGGCCCGGCCCGGCCCGGCCCACGCCCCTCGCCCACACCGCCTTGGTGGCCCGCACCCATCGCCCGCACCAAGTTTGCGGTTTTTCATAATCCGCAGGTGCTCTAGGAATGCAACCCCCGCGGGTTTCAGGGGACTACTGCACCACCCTTCTATGAACATTTCCAATCTAGTTTATGTAAGAAAAAACACAATAAAAGCAATCTGACCATGCAGAGACCTGTTCTGTAGGGAAGTCAAGGCTGGCCATCTTTTTTTCAGTGGCATGTGAAAACAGTTTTGCTCTGCTGGGCACGAGAAGGAGGTGGGGACATGACTTTGTGAAGATCCCTGGTGCTTTGGGCTTCCATATGTATTCGATGCAGATGTTATTGTTCGTTGTTGTTGTGATTCTTGCGAGTTCGTTCTTCAAAACGAAGACTATCAGGAAGGTGGGTTAAAAATATTTTAAATAGGCCAAGGAAAAATTGTTTGCAAAACTGTGGAGTTGGGGAAAGTACGTGGTAGGCTAATTGACAGCTTGAAGACTGGATGAAGCAGAATATTTCCCCCACTTGGCTGAGAGTTAGACTGATGGCACTTTTCCCCTGAAGGTGGAGCAGTGCTCAAGTCGGCCCCAAGGGCATCTTGCGTGAGCTTTTCTGGAGGCTTGCAGTGGCAAAGAGATGATGCTCGGCGGCCTCCAGGAAGGCTTCTCTCTGCCGCCCGGTGGAGATCTGTAGAATTGCCTGGAGCCGTGGCAATGTATATATTGCCAGGCACTTCCAGGAGAATTTCTCTTGCTAGGATTTGGACTCCAGTGTGACAGTGGTAGAATCAGGTGTGACATCCAGAGCGCAGCCTGGTCCAGTTCCTTTGGAGGAGTGCCGCTCGGGTGGGTTCACGCAGCCATGACCGTCCTGCATGCTTGACCCTCTTGGCTAGCAGAGAGGGAGCTGCCAGTGGGCAGCAGAGGTTGTTAAAACTGCTTTACAAGAAAGGGTGGTCGGGGGCCACCTGAAACAGGAGGGAGGGAGTCCACTCCTGGAGAAGCCCTCTCTGGACTCAGAAGATGTTAATATTTTCAGGCTGGTGGCAAACTCCCCTTTCCTGGGCAAGGTCCTTGAATGGTGGTGGCCAGCCAGCCCAAAGTGCTCTTGGATGAGTCTGATCCACTCCCGTTGGGGTCCAGGCCTGGTTTTGGCACGGGAGCCACTGTGGTTGCCCTGTATGATGGCGTAGGCTGGGAGGACAACATGGGGAATGCAGCCCTGTTGGTCCTTAACTTTCAGCTGGCTTTCAACACCCACTAGGGCCAACTTTGTTACCTTTGGCACCTCGTGAAGATGGTCCTCTAATCAGGCTTGGAGGAATTGTACGGGGGCTTCGTTAGCTGCTTAGACAGGTCCTGTATAAGTTATTTTAGCTTTGTAATATTTGTTTTAAATTTGGTTTTTAAATTTTGTACAACAACCTTACTGTTTCTATTTTGTTTTCATTGCTTTTTATACTGTATTTTTATTTGTTGCTGAAAATCACCCAGAAAGCTTTGGGCATTGGGCGATACAGAAATTAAATGGATGGATGGATGCATGGATGGATGCATGGATGAAAAGAAAGAAGACGGAGTACATGGAGGATCATGGAAAACAGAATTGCAGGAAACAGTTGCATCCAAGAACTCCTTCCTGGTTTCTGATGGGGATTGCTAGATCTCACCCAGGAGCTCAAAGGGCTAGCCAGGAATAACATTTCTGCCCGAGTTAGGAAAGGGCAGGTGAGGGATCAGGCGGGGCTTCCTAGCTGCCAGTTGGCACAATGCATCACACACCTGTGTCTTCATTTCATCCTGAGAGAGCTTGGTCCAAGTCATGTATCTGCTGACTCCAAAAATAAACAAATCAAAAACTGTGAACTTTGTGGAGTTACTCGCTGCAGGCCAAATGCTTTATTCATACTGCTGCGGTCTCTGTGTTTAAAAAGTAACTAACATGCTGTTTGTGGCTTTCGGAAGGTGCGTCTTAAGCAGAGCAAGTTGCTGGTTTACGCTGGTTACATTCTGCAGTACATTCCCCCCGCAGGCAGCTTGACCTAGATTTCTCCCCTCCTCTGCCGCCTCCTGCAGTAATGGCAGAGTGCAGGTAACTAATTCACAAGGTTTCTTCAACGGCACTTCCAGGCTAATCACTCATCCTTTCTGAATAACGTTTGCGCTAAGTTGGTCACCACCTTTTTGCATGCTTCTGGTTGCTCTTCAGAAAAAGTCGTAAGCGCCTAGAAAATTGACTTTGTCAGGGCTGGAAAGCCTGTTTTCTGTGTACAAAGCACAATTGGAAGGCACACTTCCTGTACAAGGGTGATAACGATAGCGTGGATTTGTGCGGGCATCCAGGCCTCGGTGTTTCTGAGAGTATCCTTAATCTGTCGTATCATTTTGAGGCTCTTCTGGCATTAGCAATGGTTCCGGGCTGAGCAAAGAAGCAGGATATCCTCTTTCCCAAGGGAAAACCCATATTGTCCAATGGACAAAGGGGAGCCCCACAGAAGCCTGGCCCTGCAGCTTCTGTCACCCTCCACTGTGAGCTCCTACCAGCAAGGGCTGGTCGAAGTTCCAGGCCAAAACATGTGGAGAGTCACCAGCTGCCCACTTGGACCTTTGGGAGACCTCCACAGACAGACAGCCTCCCAGGGAGGAGAAGCGAAGGCTTATATACCGATCCTCTGTGGTTGCAAGAGGGACGTGTGAAGCAGCCTCAGACCAGGCCAGGTAGCCCGGAACCTCTTACTTCTTCCGTCCATTATCCAAGTTCCTCTTCTTTGAAGATGTAGCCTATGGAGGCCCCCTGCCTGCCAAGGGACCTGCGAGCGAAGCACCTAAGAACAGAACAGAAGCCCTGCTGGGTCAGGGCCCTGGTCCCCCCAGTCCGGCTCTCCTTCCATGTGGTGGCAAACCTGGCAGACCACGGGATCCTTGAGCAGGATGGGTGCCGCCTGTGATAACGAGCAGGACTTGTAGCCATGGGGAGCTTCCTCCTCCGTGAAAGACTGGCCTTTCCCTCAGCTGTTATTTGCTCCTTCAACCCAGGGACCCAGGAGGGCGGAAGAAGGGGTGCCGCACGTGCAGGAGGGCAAGCAGAGCCAAGAGGTGACGGGAAGGCAGGTGGGGCAGCAGACTGGAAGTAATGAAGCCCATCACCGATTCCATCCCAAATCAGCAGGATCTGAGCTCAGGTGAGAACTTGTGAACACGCGTGCCTTAAAAGCAGAGTTCTGTGTTGGCTTCAGGGGCAGTGTGAGAAGTAACCAGGCCCTGGAGGGCTCTACCCTGCCCGACCTGCCCTGGCTGAACAGACGGGCACGAGGTGGGGGGCACGAGAGGTCGCGCCCTCTTCAACCCCACTGCTTGACAGCAGCCACCTAGTCGTGTTATCTGTGCACAGCCAGTACTGGACTGAGGCGTGGGCAAGTTTTCCCGCTTTCTTCTGAGCTTCCTATTCAGTAAATATGGATATGCCATTAGCAGATGGAAGATATTTATAGCTACATCTATGTATTTATGGCTAAATATTTATACGTATAGATTCCTGGTGGTTCGTATTCTAAAATCGTTTATGACAAAATAGCCGGGGATGGGTGGGGAGTATTGTACTCTCCTGTTGGGATTATTTTCAGAGCTCTCCTGTTAAATGGCAAAAGAGTGTAATTTATTCAATGAACATCTTTTCCTTTCAAGATAGGAGAGTGATTCACATTTTAAAATCAACTTCTAGGCAGAATGAAAAATTGAGACAAAGCCATTGAGATAGGCTGGCGTTTTGTATACAGGCAATTGCCAGATCTATTTTTATCACCAGCACACTGCAAGACTGCCGACTTGCTCGCCTCCAGCTCATTTTTCTGTTCTGCATATGCTCTTTGTTATCGCCACGCTGGACTTCCATCACACATCATTACGGGGTCCCCAGATTCTGTTATTTATAGAGGCGGGGTCAGCGAGGCTACGGCTGCCGGCGTGATCCAAGAAAGAGCTGGCACATTTGCAGCCCGCTGAGAGCACACACCCGTCCCTTGAGCAGGACGTCGCCTTTAAATGTCACCGCAAAAACATTTGAAGGAGCATCTGGAGGAATCGGTGCTTCCTCCTGCTGCTTGCTTCTGGAAGATGATCGTCTCCTCTTCCTGAGCGAAGGATGGCTTATGCACGCATCGCAAATGGCACATTCAAAATCCAACGGGGTGGTCTTTTGGCATTCTGGATGGGCGCACTCCTTTCAGCAACACGGGGCTTTCCCAGAATGAATAGAAACACAGCTTTCTTCATTGGCTATAATTTGCTTAAAATTGAATCGAAGTTTTTACTCCTTTATTTCTTTATTTTTTTAAATTCCCATGCTGCTTAAACAAACTAAAATCCCTGAATGGGACTTGGGAACTATTACCACTCCAGAACACGATGCACTCCAAAAAGGGCCATTTACGTCATAGTTAAGATGGCTATACAAATAATTCTTCTACATCTAAACCCATGGGAGTAAGACATTGAAGGCAACTCAGCTCATAGCGTTTGTGAGGTAATCGCTGAGCATGCCACACAGTTGTGGTTTCGGCTCCTGTGCCTCTTGCATGTTTAAGGGTGCCCACGGCATCTTAGGACCGCTTCGCGCTTGAAACGAGACAGGTGTTTCCTGAGGCTTTTTCTGACGGTGCTATTTGGACTGTCGTTTCAGACCTGCTTCAAAGGACGGCAAATGTGGAATGGTGTAGCTGAAATATTAACGGCCATGCCACTTGCATAATTGGTGGCTGGATTGTCACACTGCTGTACGGGGAAAGGGGCGGCTGCCACGGTCTCGTTCTGCAGGCAGGATGGGAATCATGCAGGAGGGAGCGGTGGGAGTCCAGAAGGGACACAGCCTGAACGTTCTGCTCTTTTGCTCAGGTCAGGAGAAAGGGTTGCTAGGAGACACACTTATCGGAAGCTTGGAAAAAGAAGGACCAATAATTAGTTCCTCTGTTTATGCAGGGTAGGAAATGGCAGAAGAACCTTTGACTGGCTGCTAATATATTCCTAGAGAATACCGGGGTATTCCTGTGAAGGGATTGCAGATTTCGGATCCTTGCAGGGCTGGTTCCTCTCTTCTCGTGTCCCTAAATGTCTTTGAAACTGATTTGTAATTGCAAGCTGCTCCAACAGTTAAAAAGCATGCTGCATCATTTGCTTCCTGGCTGTTCAAATATTCTTGTCGCTCTGGATCAGCACCCTTTGTGGGAGTCTTTTCTTTCCAAAAGGAAGCCCAAAGTATATCAAAGTAAAATGACAAAGCAGAAAGGACATGAACTGACAACAGAATTGATAGAATAAACAGATAAATAAACTTCCAGTTCTTAAAAAAGATGCTCAGTTAATAAACCATTCAAAAAGCATAAACAGTACGCTAGCAAACAAGGGGGTAATACAACATTTAAAATGAATGAATGAATGAATGAATGATAATAAAACAGTTAAGGGGTACAGAAAAGCAAGAGCCAGTTGGATTAGGATCTGGGAGATCATGGTTCTAGTTCCCATGTGGTCACAAAAGCTGACTTTGGGTTGTCAGTGACTCCCAGCCTAGCCTTACCTTACAGGGTTGTTGTGAGGATAAGATTGAGAGGAGGAGGAGGAGTGGGGAAACTGCCCTGAGCTCTTCAAAGCAAAAAGGCAGGGTAAGAATATAAGACAGACAGACATCTCAGATTTGGTTTAGAATATCCATGCTGGAAGTTCATCGAATTCCGAGTGCTGCTTTGGATGCATAAGACTGTGCTCTAGCTCGGCACTGCATTTGTAGGGACCCCCTTACCCGATTTTGCCCTTCCACGACCTTCCAGAGAGGCCTTGTGGCTAAGGAGAGGAGAAAGACGGCAAATGGCGTCTCAGCTTGAGAGGGAAAGCCGTGAGTTTGAAATGGAGCTTGAGAGCGCTTTGCAAGACGCTTGAACTGGCTGCACTTACGGCCCTCGCTCTGCTTCCAGAGGATGCTAAGGCTCCGTGATGTGCAAGCGCTCATGAGCCTCAATGCTAAAGGGACAGACAGTGAAAGCAGCTGGAGGCATCCTGCTTAGTGTACCATCGGCAGCTCCACCTGGCCTGAGGTGCTGAACTGCTGCGGTTTCTTAGCTGCACTGACTGGATTGCGCCCACTGTGCCCTGTGTTTATGGGGAAAGATTTTGTATTCCTGTTGCTCACATTTTGTGCCCATGATCTTGAGGCGCCTTGGAAGTTGAGTGGACCTCCCAGCCAAAGGGGGCACACTCTGCTTCATGGTGATCCTTAGTTTCTTGCTTTGTTCTCATGCAAAAAGTCCTGCCTGTGGAAGCTGACTGAATCCGGGTTCCTTGCTGCATTGTTGCAGGTTACCAGTGGAAAATAAGCCCGCACATTCCTTAAATTTAGAAATACACAATAATTTTTTCCACAAGGTACCAAAGACAATGAGTCAAAGTTACTAGTTCGCAGGACGTTCTTCCTGGTCACCTCTCCACATACTTCAGTAACCTGAACGCATAGGAGGAAAGAACCAAATTTTCTTTTTAGTTTGCAAAATGCTTCTGCCCAGCCACTTGGTGGCAGTTCTTACTCCCCACAATTGGCCAACCTGTTTATAAGATGTAATAAAGGTCTGTCCACCTGTCCGTCCATCCATTCAATGAAATTTCTCTCTCACACAATAGCCAAAGCCCTCTGTTTGGTTCAGAGCAGTTGAAACATTGTCAGATAGAATGGACGGTGCATCTTTTTCTCCCAGTAATTGTCCCAGTTGGGTGGTCAAAGCATAGGCACAGCTTCTTGCGGTGAGACCGTAGCTTTCTGCTGCTGCTGCTGTCTTTTTAGTAGCATCTCTATTAAGAATGGAACCACCCTTAATTTTCACAAGCCGAAAACAGAAAGCAAGCAAGCAGCCAGTCCCTCAGTGCCCTTCATTCTTAAAGTTATTCCAAGGTTGTTTTCCTTGCTGCCATCTCACCCGCACCCCCAGTGCATCTGGGAATATATTTAACAGGCTTCCATTTTCCTGAAACTTTCAGTATCAATTAATTTTTAACTTTTTAAAAAATTCATTTGCCGCCTCCGGTCTGTCCTTCCAGTGCAAGGCAGCTGAGGCAGCTGTTCAGGTGCTGATAAACGTACCTGCAGAGAGGTGGCTGAGCCCAGGGGCTCTGCATTACACAGGTGTCTGTCTGGCTCTATTTGTTCTGTTCCCAATCAGCAGGAGCGCAGGTTGGCTGAATTCCCTTTCTAATGCCCGGGGGAGCTGTGCGGCCGGAGTTTCCGTGTGGCCGCCGTCTGTGTGGCTCTCCGACCGCTCTCTATTAAGAGGAGATATTTTCCAGCTATACTGAGGATTTCCTCCCCTTTCTGTCCCTTTCAGAGCATAATGTGGTCAATGCGGATCCCGTCCCCAGTGGTGCAGAGCTCTGGTCACCTTTCAGGATGCTGATACAGTAGCAAACGAAAACGTCAAGGAGTGCCAAGTTGAAGAAGACAAAGAAGAGCAAGAGGAACCCCTCGGAGCGATGGCTGCAGGTGAATGGTGCCCAGTAGCTTGGAGTCTGTGGGATGTGCCACAGGGATGGCGCCATTGCCCAGCAAGAGCTCTCAAATGTTTCTGCAGTTCATCGGAGCGTGGAATCATCTGGAGATAAGCCACACTGATGCGTTGCTTTTTCTCTGCTCCTGCGCAAATGTCTTTATTCTGGTGCTAAATTGAAATTCATTCTAAATTCCAGAGGGTTGGTGTTGCCATGAAAACGACAAAGTGGCCCACAATATCCTAAAAACTATGACATAAGCTTTGAGGGACTGTTGTCTGATGCAAGGGACAAAATGAGTCTGCTAGTGTTTAAGGAGCCTCAAGACCCTTTGTCATTCTCGGGTCATTATTCTTGCCAACATATCAACATCCTTGGGAATTTGTTTCCATAGGAACCTTTGCTCCTTATTGGATTAAGTTTCCACAGATTCTGTTCATTGGGTTTTTGTCTGTTGGCTTCTGTGCTGCAAATTTCCCCATGAATAATCAGGGCAGATTGACTAAGAGGAGATCCTGAGATACCTATGCTGCAAGAACTTAAAAGATTTTTCGAGTTGTCAGCTTACCATCCTGCCGTGGCACTTATAAGCTGAGAATGTGCTTTCCTTCCTACAGCGGCCGATGGCTTGGGAAGTGTTGCATTAGATACCACGCAACTTAACATGTCAGTCACTGATCCAGCTGCCTGGGCAACGGCCATGAATAACCTGAGCATGGTCCCGGTGGGATTAGCCGGACAGCAGCTTGTGACGGGTGAGTTTTCTCCGAGATTTGTTGCACTGGCTTATGGGTTTTTGCAGAGCCCTGAGATAAATGCCTGGTGTTGTTTTCAGGAGGTGCAGTGTGTGTGTGTGCGCGCATGTTTAGGATGCGTCCAGAGTATTTTTTCCAAAGGCATAGATTCCCTTTATTAATATGATGTAGCAGACATTAATCTCCTGGTATTAAGAGGTATTTAATCCATTGTACATCTTAAAGTTAGTGGAAGCAGACAGAATTCCTTGGGGAAATTTGAGTTTTACATCCATTAAATGATCTCGAAGACCTGTGCTGGATGCATCTGAAATACTCGTCTCCTAACATGTGCATTAAGAGTTTTTAAAAACCAATTTCCTCCAGAGCAAATATTAACAAGCAGCAGCATGGGAAACCAGCCAGGAGCTTCTACACAAGGGTTGTTATGCCGACACAAGGAAGTACAACTAAAAATAAGCACTTAAACGACAATGCCAGTGAATCCTAGATAGATCACTTGCAAACCATTTGTCATCTGGTTTTCACTGAGACCTTGATAGCATCAGTACCCTCGTAGTCCTCCTGAGTTTGCTGCAGGAAACACCGAATGTGTGAAAGGGATGCTTAGCTTTCCCAACACACATCGGGTTCATGACAGGGATTTATTTCTTTCGGCTTCCCAGATGTTTGGCAATATGCTTCTCACTTTAGACTTTGGTTGCATTTTGATATTGGGCCAGGCTTAGTAGGCCAGTGAATGCATGAGCCAATACATGAAGTCTTCTCTTTGTGGGTGCAGGAGACGGAACCTGGGATCATGGCTAGCTGCACCTGAACAAACCAGGATTCATAGGCTAACTTTAAACCAGGATTGAAAGCAATTTTCTGATCCTGGCTTGTTAGTAACCTTATTAATCTCACATTTGACTCTTTTGACTACGCTTCCTGCCTTATCTGGTCACACAGAGGGAGGAAGTGGAAGTGAACGGGATGGGCGCATGCTGCTCATTCACAATGTGGCTCAACAAACCAGGATTCCTGGCTTCACTTGATGCCGGCTTTGGGTTCAATCCAATGTTAGCCCTGCTTAGAGGAGAATGGTTGAAATGAATGGGACTCAAGTGAATCATGATTAACTTAAATCCTATTCATTTTAGCAGGTCCCCTCTAAGAAGGACTAATGCTGGATGCAACTCTTTGGGAAGTATCCAGTGCTGTTGAGACCCACCACTAGTGTGTCAGAGCACACTCCCAGAAGCAGGCCGAAACGCTTGTCTCCAGAATGGAACCAGACAGTGGGACAAACATCTGCTCGCTCTGCTGACGTGTTATATGGTGGACACATGCACACATCATGCTAAACCATGGTTGCATGTGACATGCATGAGCATTAACCTTGCACAAAACTCCAGCTCATGTGCTCCCCGCTCTCCTGCATGCTTTCATGCTTTCTCCTGCATGAATGAGAGGAAGAATGAACTAACATCCAGACTCGCTTTAGCAGATACCTGGTGTGTTGTTACCTGAAGGAAAGGTTTAGATGATCTGAAGAGAAACCGGAGTACAAGAAATGTTGTTTCTCATGTTGTTACCTGACATTTTCTTTTAAAAGAGACCCTAGCCAGTGGCTTTAAAAGCTGACAAACACACCCTGTGTTGTTTAGCAGCCTTATTTAACAAGCTAGAATTTATTTTAAAGCACAGGTCTTGGCTTGTACATAATGGCAAACTAGGAATCCACTAAAGGAGAGCCTGGATTATTTTACTTCCAGGTTGCATGGGCAGTGAAGAAGTGAGGAGACAAAGTCGGCATATGTCTGGTTGTGTACATAACACTATATTATGGTTTAGCATTATGTGTGAGTATCGCCACAAAGTGATGTGGTTGTGCAAAAGCAGAGGATCTAAAAGGAAGGATTTTATTTCCTCGGGCTGCTTGTAAGAAAGAGTTGCTTTCACTGAGATAAGAAGGAGAGGCTCAGCTTTAACAGGCTCTTGTGGTCTGCAAAATGTTATTTGGGCCGGGCTGCCGCTCTGTGGCGGAACACGTGCTTGGCATGCCGCAAGTCTCAGTTAAGGCGCCTGGCATCTCCCGGTCAGAAGCTTCCTGGGCAGCAGACTCCTTGGGAAAGGGCCCTGCTGGAGCCTTGGGGAATCTGTCCCTTGGGGAACGGCTACTAAAGTAGACCAAACTGGGCTGGGGCAGTGGAACTTGCTTTGGATGGGCACCCCATAACAGGAACCCTTTTGTTGTTTGGTGCTGACAAGTTGCCTCTGACTTATGGCAACCCCATGCCTCCAGAGTCACTGATCCCTGCTTGCCTCTTATAAATTCCAGGCTGCAGCTTCCTTTTTGGAGTTGATCCGTCTCATAGTTGGCCTTCTTTTTCTTCTTCCACCTTCAGTTTTCCTTGGCATAGAAGCATAGAAACAGAGCTAGTCAGGAGGGGCCTCCCGGGCCATCTAGTCTGACCCACGGCTCCAGCTGGCTCCACTTATGACATGCCCACCAAGTGCATGTCCAGCCTGTCCTTGGACACCCTTCCCGATGGGGCCTCAACCACCTCCCATGGAAGCCCCTTCCACACCCTGGAAGTCCTAACCATCAGGAAGTGCTTCCTGGGATCCAAATTGAACCCTGGCGTGATTGTCTCCTCCAGGGAGTTTTGCCTTCTCATGAAGGGAACAGAAAGCTACACAGGAGGAAAGAATGCTGAGTAGACCCTTGCTCTGAAAACCAGAATTCCTCTTGCACAAACCTTGCTCTGGAGTTTTCCGTCGGTGTCTAGCAGCCGCACTGGCCACAAAGATTCTTGGGTGAGGCACAAGCACTGAGTAGCCTGTCGCATGGGAGGGTGAGTTCTTCTGAAGAGCTGAGCTGGGCAGCCAGCAGTGTTTGCATTGCCAATAATGGGAACAGAGATGTTGGGGAAGGAAATAGTTTGAAGGCTGATCAAGGACCTGCTGTAACCTTTATATTTAACTGCGCTCTTGGATTGCTGTTATGTTCAAGTTGCTGAGGATTTATTGAAGCAAAAGTGCCCCAAATAAAATCGGAGCACCATTTCAGAACTCAAATAAGCACGGTGCATGTCAGACGTTGTATCTTACTCAGCATCTAGTTATTTACACCCCCAATGACTGACTCGGTAACAGTTTAAGGGCTATGTTTTCCATGTGGCAATCCGGAAAGCGAGCTGAGAGCTACGTAATGATTTTTATATGCATCTTATTCAAGAATTAATGTTTTGTGATATTGAACTTCCTGGCCATCCTGGGTCTGGGATTATTGCTGCTTAATTGTCGAAGATGGATTCCTTCACAGATTGGTCACACAATGGCCTAGTTCTCACTGAGGCAATAAATTGGTGTCGGGACGGGATCCCTTCAGGCCTCCTTTGGGGCCTCACAAGATGGAATGCACCCCCCTAGAAACCAGAGTTCCTCCAGCCTCACATTTCCAGTTAGATAGCACTCGAAGTGGCTTGCAAACATGAAAATAATGGTATTACGGATTTTTTTCAAACGCCCTTTAAATATGCAAACAAAAGCAGCAACTTAAACTCTAGAAAAGCTAATGCAATGTTAAAATGAAGTTAAAGGAACAGGACACAGGACAGTTCTCACCCAGTGCATAAAAGAGGACAAAACGGGCCAATTTGGCTGGCAAGGGTACTCACAAGAGGAGAGCCTCATTTTTAGGATTCAGTGGATGGGTTGGGTGCAAGCAGCCCGGCCTCTAACTAGCCCAGCGTTGTGGTCGAAACCAGCGCTTGGAACCCCAGTGCGTCTTGCAGACGCAGCCAGCTTCCGCAAGTGAGTCGCTTGGTGCGAGTCTTGTTTCCCTCCTGGAATTTCACAGTGTGAATCAGTCTACATTGCACCTGCTCCGGTCTGTTCACACATGCAGCCAAACCATGGTTAGCACTCCGGGAGCGAGTGGCGTGCAGCTTCTTCCTGTGCCCTCAGTTATGTCCCCCTCCAAACTATGCTTTGCGGTCCTCGTTTGGAAGGATAATGTGAGACATCATCTGGATGTCCCATTTTTATCTTTATTCCCAAGACTTATATACTACCTTTCATGTTGTAAATGAAGGCTGAAGGGCACCCACGTGATGGTTTGCATTGCTTCTTTGGAAAAGGACTGCAACCCTTTCCACCCAGGAGGAGTACCCAGCCAAACACGCAACGTTTTCAGTTCAGGGACGTGGCAGAAGCTTCTGCACGAGTCCCTTTTCCTCTCGCCACCCTTGCACTTTCTCTTCTGCTTCTATCCATTGGCCCTTCTCCCTTTGAATGAAAACAAGTGTTCTGGGCAGGGCATTTGTTTATGTTGACTTTGTAGTGCCGCTTCCCAGGCCTGGCAAGGGAATCCAAAGCAATACGCAAAACACGATGCGACCAGAGGTGAACAAATCATCAAAAACAGAAGGAAGGCCTCAACAGTGCAGCACAGAGTCCAGATCTTTCATCTTCTGTTGGAAATAAGAGAGTGCTCAGTCCCTCTGATGCCCCCAGGAGTAGGCAGTCTTGCCATTTTGTAGGAAAGGGTTCCAGGACCCCGCTGGTTTGGCAGAATCTGTATTATTTCAACCATTTTGTTGTTGATGGTGATTATGCTGAAAATGGGCCCAGGGCAAATAATTGAGGACACAACCCTTAACAGGTGCACTGGGGAGCAGTTTCCAGACGGGGCATGGCAGGAGCGACTCCTGAACAGGCACACACAGGACTGTGCTGTGCACCCCTTCTGCTCCCCCTGCAGAGGTTTCGAAGCAACCTGCTCCTGATTTAGAGGCCCAGTGTTCTTCCTCGATCACCTTAAATCTTAAATAATCTTAAATCTTAAAACATGAGCTAGATTTAAGATTTACCACCACATACCACCATGCCTAACCCTAACCGGAACCCCAGCCCTAACCCCAACCCTGACCAATAATGAAAGTTAAAATTCCCAGGCCATCCATCAAGATGCATCGAAAAGATTTCCACCCACCCACTGCGCTATGTCTAGGAATAATTATTTTGATCCACACTGTTTCTTTCTTTCCTTGAATGCACCTTTGGAAATGTTGGGCTCTTGCTGCTGGCTGTACAACCATTTTAATTTATAAATCTGAAACCCATAACTGAATAAGGTCGCTTAAAAGTGCTTCTCATATACAATAATTGGAATAATTGATGCAGTCTATAAAGGAGGCCGGTGTACCTGGCCTTGTCATATGGAGGCGGGACTGGGGCTGATGGTGGTACCTGGTCACAGGTGAGTTAAAATTTGAGTGGGGAACTCCGTGACTCACAAGACCTAGGTAGATCTGAGGGCAAAGCTAATTTCTGCACTTTGTAACATTTTGCCAAATCTGTACCTACCAAAAAGAATGCCTTTGGTAGCTTATACTCTAAAAAGAGTCTTTCTTGAAAAAAAAGTCTTCTTAAAAAATGCCGTGCAAAGTCTAGTTTATTTTTCTATAGTGCTCTTGGGATATAGTTTGTATGGCTTTGATGTCTAATCAATTTTCAGTGCTGCTGGCCTTTTAATACCAGTTTAGATGTTATCTCTGTGCTATATAATTCCTTATTTCCTGGTGCTGTAAAATTGGATTCCTGATTTGAACAAATGTCAAGGTTTTAATTTATAACCATGTTAACAATTGTGCAGAATTTCTTCTCCTTTTGTACACTTTGGGTGCTTTCTTTCCCCCTCTTGTGCGGGGGCGCACGCCGGGGCGGGGTGTGTGGCAAGGCGAGGCGCGGCGCAGGCAGGGGCGGACATGCACCCCAAGGCGGGCGCACGAGGCAGCGGCTTGCTCGCTTGGACAGCGTTTTCTCCGAGCGAGCAAACCGCTGCCTCCCTGTGCGTGGGGCGAGGTGGGCGGCACCAGGTCGAGATGGGCATGGCGAGCTGGATCCGGCCCCTGGGCCGTAGTCTGAGGACCCACGATCCACACTTTTTAAATTCAGCTATGAGATATAAGTCAACATATGTGCGTTAATCTTAGGCAAGAACATATGGAGCGTAGGAGTTCATTTGTACAGCTCTCTGAATTGTTAAAAGCTGATCCAATGTGTGATTTTGATGGAAAATGAACTTTTTTGTTAATAGTTGCATTTTTTAGGAAAAGCGCTTGGGTGGCCACACTGGCTTCGGGGGGCGCCAATCCCAGCAATGGGCGTTTTCTGGGAGGAGCCGTCACAGAAAACTGAAGGAGCTGTCTTGTGAAATATTCCTTTAGGAAGAATGAAGCGTCTCGACTGTGCACAGAGCAGGGCTTTGGTCCAACGGAGCTCTTCCAGTGATCGGTTCGTTATCCTAGCTCCTACTGGATCTGTGTGTGGTGTGGAGACCAGGGTGGGCAAAGACCCCCAGATCTGCAGCTGAGGCCACAGGCCGGGTGGTCTGCCATTCTGACAGCAGCGTGGCAGCAGGAAACGCCCTGGGTTTTCATGTAGTGAAAGAGCCAGTGTGGTGCAGTGGTCAAGAGCTGGGACTGGGACTCAGGCGATCTGGGTTCGAGTCCCCGCTCGGCCATGGAGCCAACTGGGTGACTTCGGGCCAGTCACAGACTCTCAGCCCAGCCTACCTCACAGGGTTGTTGTTGTGGGGATAAGATGGAGGAGGAGATGTAAGCTGCCTTGAGTCTTTTGTAGGAAAAAGGCAGGATATCAATCAATCAATCAATCAATCATGTATTTATTTATTCATTTATTAAAAGCATTTCTATCCTGCCCTTTTCCCCTGGTTCTCAGGACGGTGATACAACAATTAAACACGGCATCAAACATCAAATAACAGTTCATTTCAAAAGCAATCATTGGATCTAAAAATATTCAGAAAACAAAAAGGTTTTGGCCTGCCACCCTGTGCCTGGAGAGCAAGTTCCAAAGTGGGGGCCGCCACAGAGAAGGCTCTTCCCCGGGGGACCGGGGGGCCACTCTCCTGATCTCCTTCAGAGAGGGCTCCTGAAGCAGGACCTCCAACCCAGATCTTAGGGGGTGGGCAGGTGTATATGGAAGGAGAAGAATAAAAAATCTGATGAGCAGCAGCACGGACCTTCTGACGTCATCTGCCACCCCATCGAGACTTCCAGTTCCCCTGCGCTGAGCTGGTGCCTTCGTGGCCATTGGCAGATAGTGGAGGGATGCCTTTGGATTTGCTCAGTGTGCTGCTGTGAACCGTCTTGCTGTACCATGAGGTTGCAGCGGTGACGGCACAGTGTGAGATGGGCAATGGAAAGCCAGGGTGCCCCGCAGAAGACCCGCTCCGAAGTCGAGACAGAAACTGCTGGACTTGGCTCATTGTGAAAGGAAAGCTGAAACCCACCTTAGGTTCCAGCATCAGCAAAACCCCTCCCAAAGTCAGGAGCCCGAATGATCCCAGTGAAAACTATGGAGTTGGGGGTTTTGGCAATCGGTGCCCCGGGATTATGCACGTGGTTCCTTACTCCTCACTGGAAAATGCCTGCCATCGATGGTTCAGAAGCAAATGCTGCCAAAGTTTGCCACAAACGGAGCACGGGCGCATCTCATTGTTCGAACTCCTACAACCCGTCTGCCACTAATTATGCTGTTTCCTGTACGTCTCATTCCAGTTGCAACAGTGTCATCTGAGTCCCTGTTTTGCCTTCCACTCCTTTGTATACAGGGTGTAATTGTGTCGGAACAAAAGAAGCCCTCCAGAGCATTTTTGACTTCGCGTGTAATCCGTTTACAATTACAGCTACCCTTTGTTCGCCTGTCCTTGGAGTGTGGATCCACTCTGCGGAGCGGAGGAGAAGCTGGAATGAATGGCATGGGTCATGGCATGCCCTTTAGTGTCTAACCCCATTAAAAACTAGTCCAATCTTTTCCCATAAGTGCTGATTCCCTAAGCGCTTCCCAAGATTTTTTAAAAGGGGGGGGGGCACACATGCACACACATGTAACCCTATAGAAAGAATAAGCCAAAGCTCCAGAGTAGCAGTGGGCAGGACTGGAGGAATCTCGGTAGGTGCCCCTCAGGGCCTTGGACATGCCCACTGGAATCGTCTTTCCTTCCTCCTCAAAGCCGCAGAATCCAGAGGAGAATTCTGCGAACATAGCAAGCCAGGAGAACCACCGGCTGGTGGCTCGCTCTGTTCCCCTGATGTGGGGAGAAGAGCCAAGCGAGTGCTGGACTCACCAGAGAAGAGGAGAGGTGCTCTTATGGATTGGCAGCCAGTTCAGGAGATTCCCATTTGAAGCGAGGCACTGTTTCGTTTGTGCATCTGCTTTAATTGCCATAAACACGTAGGGCAGTGACAGCTCCAGGTCCTTGGGGGTCTTTGCGCAAGGCATCCTCATCCTGGCCGATTAGTCTGATTTCTAAATTGCTTGTGAACAAGTTAAAATGTGGTGTCACACCACAGAAACCTGGGGATCCCACCGTGTACACCAGGCATGTCTGGAAAAACGTCCCTCTTCATTTCTGAGTCTTTAATCACTTACCGATCCATAGAAGGCGCATCCTATCATTTCTAAGTTTGCTCCGGCATTTGGTGGCAGTAGTGCATGGCGACACCTGTCTGAACCTGCTTGAGGTGTCCTCGAGGAAGCCTGAACGTTAGTGAGGCAGGAGTTAGACTGGCACAAGCCTTGTCGATCCTTGGGACAAGACCTGTCCTTCCTCACGCTCCATAGTTCTATTTCTTGTCATGTTCGCCAGCCCTGTACCCCGAACACCCATTAAATTATCTGGGGTGCCATTTCCTGGGTGAGACAGGCACCTTCCAGCCTCCTTGCGCGGAGGCCAACCTTGGGAGATGTTCCCTATTTTTATTAGAAGAACAGCCTTTTCACGTTTGAGCTCTTTAAGATCTTTCAGATAGATGCTCTCTGGACCTGGCATTTTATTTGTTTTCAGTTTGCCAGGAAAATCTAGCACTTCATCCGCTCTGAAGTCCTCAAATGATTCTTTCTTCGCATGCTGAGTTTAACTCCCTGGTGATCTTTCCAGTTCTTACCTATTTACATCAAGGGCATGGAGTCGACATCTTCTAGCGTGAATGGAAACTGAGTTGCAAATTGATTGCAGAATTTGTTATTGCAAATAGATTTTAAATGATTCTGTGATTCCTCATCTTGCTGACCTACAAGGTATTTTCCATCTTTTCCATACTGAAATCAATGAGATGTAACAATGGAGATCAGTTTAGAATTGTCAGGCAGTATTCTAAGGAAAAGATTTCTTGCCAGAGTTGGTAGAATATATATATTTAAAAGGATTTCCAATAAGGAAGCACTTATGCCAGTATGTCTATTTATACTCCACACATTCATAAATTCTTTAATTCTTCCCTTGGTGCCTGATTACCTGTCCCTTTTTGCAGTGGCTTGCAGCTCAGCTTATTTGTGATTACCCGCTTCTGTACCAGCGTGCTGTTTGGTACTCAGTCCAGGGAGGAGGGGGGCGCTTGCAAGGCAGTGAGCCCCGGGTGAAAATGTAGGAGCGCATGCGGAAATGCACGCAAGGGGTTGCGAAACCCCGTCTTGGCAGGTGCACGACCTCCCCCTACCACTTGCTAGATCCTTCCCTACCTCCAGATGGCAGTTCCGGCCAACCCAGCTCCAAAGAGTGCACCGCTCACACATTTTCCACCTAGTTTGTAGAAACAGTGGGAGTCCACTGGCCGGCTTTATCGTGCACAGGCAGCAGGATTTGGCCGGTGTTCCAGGACAGCCCTTGGAGAGACGTTCTTTGACTATCATGCCTGGCTTTGCTGCCTTAGGTTAATTGCTGCTCAAGTTATTCAGGAACATCGTGGCTTTTTACTTCTGCCTCCTGCCTGTAAAAACACGATCCTTTCCTCACCCTCCGCTAGCGCATGCCTTGTCGGGCGTGGAATCTGATTGTGTATGTGCCACACCGACACTTGTGTTAGTGGAAGAAGTGGAAGTTGACCCTGCATTACTGGGTGCATCTAAGAAAGTAGGTTCGATAAGAGAAGCGCGCCAACAATTGCAGGAGGGCGCCGGAGTGGCAAGAGTGTCCCCTGAGCGCAACAAGTGTTTCTGCCCACAAGGAGAAGCCGCTTGCTGAGACAGCATTCCTTGTGTCTACAAATGGAACTGGGAGGCAAACCAAAACAGGCTGAGATACCCCAATTAACAAATACGTGTCTGCTTGTTTGAATGCTGGTTTATAAAAGGTATAGACGTTACAAGTATGAATTAAACATCACAGGTAGGTGTGATTTACTTCACACTGAATCTTCTCAAGGAATTGCTTCCTCAACGCACACAAAGGGTGTCCTTTCCAGCAGCCCAAATGTGCTAAAAACTACTCAAAGCCTGAATGTATTATATTCCGACACGTTTCTTATAAATAGCTGCCCAGTCCCTGAGATTATGTTCAGTAGTCCTTCTCCAGGGGCCTCACCAAAGGAAGGGAGGTTGGTGGGTCCTAAAAGCAGGGCCTTTTCTGCTGTGGCACCCCGGTTGTGGAATGAGCTTCCCAGGAGGCTTGCCTGGTCCCTGGATTGTGCTCTTTCTGGCACCATATGGAGACACCTAGATTTTCCCATGCATTTTTGTCTTTTGGACTCTGTTTTAAATTCTGTGTTGGAAAAAAAACCCTAGCATTGGCTGCATCTGGGGTTTCTTTTTACCCCATGCAAAAATATCTCAGGCAAGGAAAATGCTGCACGAGAAATGCCCTTTTCTGGCTCATTTCCTTTAAGAATGGCTTTCATGTCTCTGCAAGGACAGATGATTTAAGATTTAATCTTTCCAGACACTACATATACTCAGCACTAGTCAGACCTCACCTGGAGTCTCTGTTTAAGGAAGGCACAGAAGAGCTAGAAAGGGTACAGAGGAGGGCAACAAGAATGACTTCAGGGACTGTCCCACAAGAGAACTGGGTATGTTCAGCCCCAGGAGGAGAAGACTCAGAGGTGATAGAGTGGCACTGTACAAATACCCCAAAGGCTGCCACAGAAAGGAAGGAGGAGACTTGTTCTCCTTCATCCCAGAGTGTAGGACATGGTAGTTAAAGGAAACCACATTTAGACTAGACACCAAGAAGAATTTCCTCTTGTACAACAAGGGAACTGATTACCTGGGGAGATTGTGGGCTCTCTCTCAGCAGAGACATCCAGAAAGTGTCTGAACAGTCATCCGAATGCAGTGGTGCAACAGCAGCGGGTTGGACCTGATGGCCTTCTGGGCCCTTCCAGCTCTGCTCTTCTAGGATTCTGTGCCTCCATACCAATAACATCTGCAAAAAATGCTTAACCTATGGACTTCTACTCTGCATGGCATAGTGCCTTTGCCCTTTTAGAAAGGTTTGCCATATAGATGTTCTTATTTTTAGGGTTCTATCGTGCTATTTAAAGTAGTATTTTATTTCTATTTCTTTCTTTCAAACTCTAGTATTCCTAAAGGGAAAAAAACCTCTTCTATTTTAAACTATGAAGGACACCATCCTACCACCCTTTTCCCAGTGCATGGAAGCATCTGACCATGGGCTCACCTTCATGAGGACTAGCCACCCTGCCCCTTGGGCGCTGATTTTTTTATCTAGACAGTGTGTTTGGCCATCTGGGTAAATCCCCATGCAGGGGGAGCGAAGGAGGCCGGGCTCAATGTCAGGGTGCCATTTGGGCATCATAGATCTCAAAGCCAGAGCCCCGAAAAAGCCCCCCCACCCCCGGCAGAGCCTGTGGGACAAGCAAACTGTACTCTCTGAAATGAAAAGAAAGCCTTCCTTCCGCAATATGTGCTTTGTTGTATCTGATTAAAAACACATAAAGAAGTCATACTTATACAGCAGCCTCAGTAGGGAAACCCGTTCAGTCTCTCTGAGGCACAAGGGCATCTGCGTCCTTTTGCTTGTATGTTTGTTTTGAACATATTTTTAGCTTAAGTGAAGCTTCTCTGACTTAATTTGTTTTAATTCTTATTTTTATTTTTAACTGTCTCATTATAGCTTATGAAATCACATTATTAAAATCATTGTCAAAGTGAATTTCATAGAAAAGTTTCAGAGCCTAGGAATACCATTAATAGGAGTTTTAATATTAAATTATTACCCATTATACTATTGCTGCCACACAAACGAAACAGCAGGTCTGAAGGCTGCCAAACAGTAGAAAAAAGAGGAACATTCTAGCAGCAAAATATTCAGAGATCATAGATTGTAGCAAAACTAAAGAACCCTTTTGTACGAGTTACGTTTAAATATAGCTAGCATATAAGCAACGGAGTTGGATTTAACACTAATTGACAAAGAGCTAAACTTATTTTAAACCGAGCATTTCAGCTGTATGCTTATAAAAGAAAAGATTTCCATTTGTGAAGAATGAATAATGAAATCATTCTTTGTCAGAGTGTCAGACTGCTGCATTTTAAAACGGTAATTTCTCTCTGCTCTACGGTTACTTTTAAATCCCATTGAAGATCGAAGAACACACTGGGAGTGAGTAATCTCTTTCTTTTGTAGATATTTATCAGTTTTCTAAGTCTGTGCAAAGAAAAACTTGCTTATTTTGTGTGCGAAGAAGAGATTATTATGCCCATTCTATGAAGTTTCTTAATATTTATTTATTTATTATTTATTTGACATATTTATATGCCGCCCCCTTGCAAACAAGCCTCAGGGCGGCTAACAACAAACAGGAAAAATATAATTTAAAAGCAATACACAATCTAAAACTGGCCCATCTCAAAATCTAAGATAAAATAGAAATATATAAATATGACAATAATAAAATATAAAATTTAACAATTAAAATATTTCTTAAATAAAAAGGTCTTCACCTGGCACTGAAAAGCAAATAAAGACGGCGCCAGGCGAGTCTCTCTGGGGAGCGCATTCCACAGGTGGGGCGCCACCGCAGAGAAAGCCCTCCTCTGGGTGCTCACCCTCCTTAATTCTCTCACGGAGGGTTCCCGGAGGAGAGCATCTGCCGCCGATCGTAGGGGGCGGGAGGGCATATAAGGTTGCAGGTGCTCCTTTAGGTAGCCAGGTCCCAAGCCGTTTAGGGCTTTATAGGTAGGAACCAACACCTTGAATTGGGCCCGGACTTCAATGGGAAGCCAGTGTAGCTGACGGAGAACTGGGGTGATGTGAGAACCACGCCCAGTCCCCGTCAGCACCCTGGCAGCTCTATTCTGCACCAGTTGAAGTATCCGGACCGTCTTCAAGGGTAGCCCCACGTAGAGTGCATTACAGTAGTCTAACCGGGAAGTCACCAACGCATGTGTCACTGTCGCCAGGCAGTCGAACTCCAGGAAGGGACGCAGCTGATGGATCAGCCGAAGCTGATGGAAAGCGCTCCTCGCCACTGCTGACTCTTGGGCTACCAAGGTCAGCTCCGGGTTGAGGAGCACTCCCAGGCTGCGGACCCTGTCTTTCAGAGCGAGTGCAGCCCCATTCAAGACTAGGGTCAGGTCCCCCACGCCGAAGCCCGACCCACCCACCAACAGGACCTCCGTCTTGTCTGGATTGAGCTTCAGTTTATTGGCCCTTATCCAGCCCATTACCTCGGCCAGGCACCGGTTCAGCACAGCCACCGCCTCACCTGGATCGGTGCAGAACGAGAGGCAGAGCTGGGTATCATCAGCATACTGATGATTCCGCAGCCCACACCTCCTGATGACCTCTCCCAGCGGTTTCATGTAGATGTTAAAGAGCAAGGGGGACAGAATGGACCCCTGCGGTACCCCATGTCATAGCTGCCATGGCCCAGAGCCATAGTCCCCCAGCACCACCTTCTGGAATCGGCCATTGAGATAGGAGCGGAACCACTGCAAAGCAGTGCCTCCAACTCCCAATCCCACCAGCCTATTCAGAAGGATACCATGGTCGATGGCATCGAAAGCCACCGAGAGGTCCAGGAGAACCAACAGGGATGCACTCCCCCTGTCTCTCTCCCTGCACAGGTCATCGTGCAGGGGGACCAAGGCAGATTCAGTGCCATACCTGGGTCTGAGGCCGGACTCAAATGGGTCCGGATAATCCGTCTCATCCAAGAGTGCCTGGAGTTGTCCCGCCACCACCCGCTCCAGCACCTTGCCCAGAAACAGGATGTTGGCCACCGGTCTATAGCTGGCAACCACCTCTGGATCCAGGGAAGCCTTCTTTAGGACTGACCGGACTACCGCCTCCTTTAAAGGGGCAGGTACCCAGCCATCTCTTAAAGAGGCATTGACCACCTCCAAGATCCAGGGCACAATCCCGTCCTTGGCGCTCTTTAATAGCCAAGATGGGCACGGGTCCAGTAAACAGGTGGTTGAGCGTACCAATCCAAGCACCTTGTCCACATCATCAGGCCGCAAAAAC
This sequence comes from Varanus salvator macromaculatus, assembly GCA_023646645.1. Classification (NCBI taxonomy): domain Eukaryota; kingdom Metazoa; phylum Chordata; class Lepidosauria; order Squamata; family Varanidae; genus Varanus; species Varanus salvator. The sequence continues at coordinate 7,666,696 of JAIXND010000690.1, read as the reverse complement.
TTAAATTCATCCTTTGGGCAAGGTACTAGAGCGGGTGGTGGCGGGACAACTCCAGGCACTCTTGGAGGAGACGCATTATCTGGACCCATTTCAGTCCAGCTTCAGACCCGGGTACGGCACTGAATCCGCCTTGGTCGCCCTGTACGATGACCTGTGCAGGGAGAGGGACAGGGGGAGTGCGTCCCTGTTGGTTCTCCTGGACCTCTCGGCGGCTTTCGATACCATCGACCATGGTATCCTTCTGGATAGGCTGGCGGGACTGGGAGTTGGAGGCACTGCTTGGCGGTGGTTCCGCTCCTATCTCAATGGCCGATTTCAGAAGGTGGTGCTGGGGGACTATGGCTCTGTGCCATGGCAGCTCTGCCATGAGGTACCGCAGGGGTCCATTCTGTCCCCTTTGCTTTTTAACATCTACATGAAATCGCTGGGAGAGGTCATCAGGAGGTGTGGGCTGCAGAATCATCAGTGCGCTGATGATACCCAGCTCTACCTCTTGTTCTCCATCGATCCAGGTGAGGCGGTGGCTGTGCTGAACCGGTGCCTGGCTAAGGTAATGGGCTGGATGAGGGCCAATAAACTGAAGCTCAATCCAGACAAGACAGAGGTCCTGTTGGTGGGCGGTTCGGGCCTTGGAATGGGGGACTTGGGCCTTGTCCTGGATGGGGTTGCACTCCCTCTAAAGGACAAGGTCCGCAGCTTGGGGGTACTCCTCGACCCTGAGCTGCCGTTACAGGCCCAGGTGACGGCAGCGGTGAGGAGTGCTTTCCTACAGCTTCGGCTGATCCATCAGCTGCGTCCCTTCCTGAACTATGACTGCCTGGCGACAGTGACACACGCGCTGGTGACTTCCTGGCTAGACTTCTGCAACGCAGTGTACGTGGGGCTGCCCTTGAAGACGGTCCGGATACTTCAATTGGTGCAAAATAGAGCTGCCAGGTTGCTGACGGGGACTGGGCGTTATTCTCACATAACCCCAGTTCTCCGTCAGCTCCACTGGCTCCCGATTGAAGTCCGGGCCCAATTCAAGGTGCTGGTATTGACCTATAAAGCCCTAAACGGCTTGGGACCTGGATACCTAACGGACCGCTTACGCCCTTACATGCCCTCCCGCCCTTTAAGATCTGCAAAAGCGGCCCTCCTCCGGGAACCCTCGGTGAGGGAGATTAAGTGGGTGAGTACCCGGAGGAGGGCTTTCTCGGTGGTGGCGCCCCAATTATGGAATGCGCTCCCTGGAGAGGTTCACCTGGTGCCGTCGTTATCTGTTTTTCGGCGCCAGGTGAAGACCTTTTTATTTAAGTCATATTTTAATTGTTAGCTTGTTTATTTGGTTTATGGTTCTGTTCTGTATTTATGTGTTTATGTTTTGTTAGTTGATGGTTTGTTTATTTAAGTTTAATTAGGTTTATTAATTTTGTTGATTGGGGTATTGTTTATGATTGTATTTTAGGTTGGCTGAGATGCACCGGGCGGGGGGGGGGGAGGTTAAATAGACAGGATTTTAATTGTATTATTGTTTTTATATTGTTGTAAGCCGCCCTGGGGCGGCATATAAATGTTTTAATAAATAAATAAATAAATAAATAAATAAATATCAATGGGGGACAAGCTGGCATGGTTGGCCCCTCCCCAAGAGAATCTGTGTCAATAGTGGAGTCCAGCTCATGACGAATCTGAGCAACTTTCTCCCTGAAATGCGTGACAAAGTTGTCACAGCGGGCTTTCGAGGGTGGCACCAGATCTTTATTGGGGCCGGGTTTAATTAGCCCCTGAACCACCCGAAAAATCTCCGCTGGACGGCATTGTGAGGAGGCAATGGACGTGGAGAAGAATCTCTTCTTCGCCGCCCTCACCGCCATAGCATAGGCCCGATAGTGGGCTCTAAGATGTGCTCGGTCGGATTTGTCCCATGATTTCCTCCACCTACGCTCTAGCCGTCTACCAACCCGCTTCATCGCTCATAATTCAGGTGTATACCACGGGGATGAATGGGCTCTGCCCAGTTGGAGAGGGCGCTTAGGAGCGATCGTGTCGATAGCCCTGGTCATCTCCCCATCCCACATATCGACCAGGGTATCAACAGGAGCACCGGCCTTGTCAACTGGAAAATCCCCCAGAGCCCTCAGGAATCCATTCGGATCCCTCCGACTCCAGGGGCGGACCATCACAATCGGGTCTGCACCCTTACAGAGGGAGAGGCCACTTTCGAGCTCAAACCTCACGAGTTTATGACGTTTATTAAGGTTTTTCTGCAGACCATTCCTTGCTGGCACAAATGGGACCGTGTGTTGGTCTCCTCACTTCCCCTCTGCAGCTCACTTCCCTCAAAATGCTTTGCTCACCCTCTGCGTTCTGCCAGCAGGGAAAATCATGGATTTCTCCGTCCAAGTTGTTGGGGCTGGCAGTGCATCGACTGCCCCTCTCTTTGCAGCTTGTCTCCAAATTTGGCTGCGGAAAGTCACTTGCCAGATGCCCGCCCACCACCATTGCCGCGGCACTGCCAGCGGTTATCCGGGCCAGAGGCCAGCAGGGACTAGAAGACGTGTTTGGCCAGGTTGGCATGAGAGAGACCTCACCCCAGCCGGGAGCCTGTGGCCAAAGGACGGCTAGACCTCGGGGCGTGTGAGAACCTGCTCTGGAGGTGGGCATCCGTCGCATCTCCTGGCTCGCCTCCCAGGACCTCAGCCCCCTGCTTAATGTCTGAGAGCCCAACGTCCCATGAGTGCAGAACGCGCTGGTGCAGGCGCCTATCAGGAATCAGGCCCGTGCAAACCGCGTGAGCGTCTGCCTTCTTCTGGTCGCGGGACCTGCACTCTTGGCATGCGTGTGTTGGGAGGCGGGTGCCTGGCTCAGAGCTGCAGTTCCACGGGGCTCCCAGGGGCCTTCCGGGGCTCCCCGTGAAAGGGACACTGGAGAGCCGCTTTCTCCCAACAATAGTCTTCCTGCGGAACCTTAATTCCTTTCTTGCAGCCCATGCGATACAAGGTGTGTAACTGCACTTCGTATTTCAGGTGTTTCCGTGCCAACTTTCTGAAACTTACTGAGGTGATGTCTGCATTTTCCTGAAGGGGGGTGGACTCGGATTGTGCCCAATTTATGTTTTGTCTGTTGTGAGGAATGCACTCATGAACAACTGCTTGGATTAGGGGACATTACTGGAATGCACCCCAAGTACCGTAAGTGCGTGCAACTGTTGGCTTGCAAGGCTGCCCAGCGAAGGTGGAGAGCTTTTATTTTTAAACCTGAACACGGAAGCTTCTGGCAGCTCGGGAAGCGATGTAAGAGCGGAAAAAACAGGCTGGAGGCAAACTGGCCATCCAGAGCTGCTTCGAACTTAAGAAAGAGACCGATCCCAGTACAAACCAATTTAGAGAAAACTCTGATTTTTCTGGGCAGCAGTGCAAGTTAGTCATGAGCTTGGAGGGCGATCCACTATTTCTTGGGTATGAATATGCAGCACAAGCAGCATATTCTTAATATTAATTTGGGGCCACATCATTTCAGAGCCTCATGAATAACAAATAATTTCTTACTGATCCAGAAGGAGTCTGGACAGAACAACAGGATCTCTCTTTAAACCTCTTTTCCTAAAGGCCCTGTGAAAAACAGAGTCTGCCTCATGGCAGTCCAAAGGGGCATTACTGTTTGCCACCGACGGCAGCATTTTCTTGAGTTTTCCCTCACTCCGCTGTGTCAGGAGCTCTTTCACTGTCAAAAGTGTATTGGAAAAACTGATTTGAGGGAGCGCGGAAAACAGCTGTCACTGAATCACACATTAATATTGTGTTCGTTTATTTTATGTAAGCCGTCTCGAGGCTACGCGATGGGACGGTATGCAACAATTCTAAATAAATAAATACAAATAAATACAAATAATACAAAGGCCTTTATGCTGTTGAGATTAAGCGGGTGCCTTTATCCGGAAAGACATGCACGTACACCGTCGAGCCAACACGAGAGCCACTCTGGCTTTGTGGATGTGGTGTTGGGTTGGGGTTGGGCCCCCACCTGTCCCTGCAGCTTCCTGGGCCCCTGACTCGCAGGCCGAGCTGCCTCAGTAGGGTTGCTGCAAAGACGCATGGAGAGACCATGTGTGCCACTAGTGGAAGGCGAGCGGCTGCATTCACCCAACATCACAAGCCGCTCTTGTCTTGCCGGGCAGTGTCCGTGCTTCCCCTCTGCATTTCCCTGGAGTTTTGGGAAGGCATTGCTTTCTTCCCTTTACATACGCATCCCCATCAAGGAGTGGTTTCCCACCACCGCACCTGGAGCCGATCGCTTCCACCTTTCTCTGGATGGCGAAGCCAAGACCCCTTCGCTACTTACAGATGCGCAGTTCAGACCCCATCAATGTATTTGCAGTTGGGCTTTTTGTCCTGCTTCCAGCTCCTTTATACCGACTCTTTCATTTTATTTATTGCATGTTGAGAAGTAATCACCTTTCTGAAAGATACCATGTGGGCTTCCCCAAGCTCATCTAATGCAGGAATTTAGGATCCATGCCAAGCAGCCTTGGTGTGCCTAGAAGCTCCTAGTCTGTTAATGGCATGACGTGGGGTTTGTTCGGTTCCTTCAAGGCCTGCTTTTCTTCCGTTTATGAGTTCTGATCCAGCTACCAGCCCCTCGATTTTACACGTTATCATTAAATATTCTCGAGCTGTTAGCCACAAGCACTACAACAAACTTGTGGGAATGCCCACAAGGAACTCAGCACTGCTGCTGAATAATTGATGGTATCAAATAGCAGCCAACTTCTGCTAACAAAGGGATGGCGCTTTCAGGATCGGTTATTGTGTTGCACAAAGCAGAAAAGTCCCCACTTTTTGCACTCCCAATCCTAAAGAAAGAAGCTTACAGAGTTGGCTTTGCAGTCTTCTGAAACATCTGCTGCTTCTATTTTATAGTCTTGTGATTTTTGGTGCTACAGAGCAGGCATCTGTTTCATCGGTGTCTGTGTGCGCGCGTGCGTGTGTGTGTGTAAGGCAGAGATTCTGTTGCAAATCTGTGATGTTGGTAGGAATGGGTTGGCCTGAAAGGCAAAGTCGAACTGCAGGACCGATGGACTGCAACGCCCTGGGCCGTTCTCATCACCGAATGGCCTTCCATGCCACCAAGTAACTCCCTTCGTTAATCTGCTTCAGGGCCGAGCGTGGGCAAGGGTGTGAGCAGGGACGTGTGGGGCAAGAGCCCCACCACTAGCAGGTGCAAGGCCACATCCCTGTCCACACTGACCCCACGAAACATTGGCTGCTCTAGGGGCGAGTGTCGGGGGTGGAGGTGGAAGTGGATGGGCCGCTCATGTGGCCTGGGGTGGATGTGCTCGACTAGCAGCATCTGAGCTGTCTAGTGGCTGAGGGTTGAAAGGGCTGGATTTTCACTTCCAGTTCCTCCCGCAGGCATGCAGGACTAGTCCGGAGCATGCCGCAGGCCGCTTCCCCACACCCCTTCCACACGTTCACCTTGCACGACCTTTGCACAGGTTGGATGGGTGCACAAAGAAAGGTCTTGCTTGCCTTTGAGATATGCACAGAGCGTGGATTCTCACCGGGGGGACGTGGCTGGGCTCTTGCTGAGCCCTCCTGCCACTGCCAGGAGGGAGCCCCGATGGGGTTCCTTGGAGCTGCCCCCCATCATCGCAACTGGCGATGACGTGCCTTGCTGCCCCTTGAACCTCAACTCAAGCGCGCACAGGGAGAAGGAGGGACGCCTTTGCCAGTTTGTGTGCAAATCAGCCGCACGGAGCAGTTATGGGGAAAGGCGGTGCTAAGGAGGTGGTGAGGTGTCTTGAGCCCCCTTCCACCAACCTGATCGCATCCCCTTGCTATAGGAGAGGGACAAGGACTTGGGCTGACACCCCCTTGTCCAGCTCTGCCCTGCTCGGGGTCATCCTATGCCGGTGCATCCACCCCAGGAGGTTTTGGGTGTCTGGAGAGCTTTTCTGTATCCCGCTGTTCAGCATCACTGAGATACCACTTTTGCCAGCCTGGCACTCATCCTGCATCCTGCAGAACCACTGCAAATTCCTGCAGGAGCAGGTCCTTCGCACGTTGGCTGGGTTTGCATGATCGCCGGGAGAGGGCGCCACTACTTCCCTTCCCTGCCCCTTGCGTGCCACTCGCACGCCCCTTGGCCTCGGCACAGTTGGAAGCCCGGCGAGCTTCTGCAAGAGAGACCGAGCCCTGTGTTTGTGTTCTGTCGTTACAGATTCCATCTGTGTGCGGAGCTTTGATCCGAGCCTCAGCATGATGGCGGGAATCACCCCGCTGAACCCCATGCTGCCGGGCATGGGGTTGGTTCCGCAGCTCTCGGCGACCGACGTCCCTGTCACCAAAGAAATAATTCACTGTAAGAGCTGCACACTTTTTCCTCCGAACCCAAGTAAGTGGGGCTGATGGATTTGGCTTAATTCAGGTCAATTCACCAGACCAGGTTCAGGGTAACAAAGGCTGCTATTTAGCCGGTCACCTAAAACTTCCACAGGGAAAATTATCCCACACTTTTAATATGGGGCAGAGATGGTGGGGAAGCCCCGGATCATGGTTTGACAATTCCTCCAGAGAATTTCAAGATGCCTTTTAGCTTTACTGCTGGACTCCGCGCCACACGTTTAACAGCTGGAGTGGGTAGCAATTCCGATAAATGTGCATGCGCCGTCGTGCGGTTGTAGGCTGAAACTCCGGCGAAAGGGAGATGCGAGATGCCCTTGTCGCTCCAGAAAGCAATTGGGTGTGCAGTGTCATGATGTTTGCAGTTGCAAAAATAATCAATCCCAGCTTATAGTGGCTTTCTGAAAGAATGCACAGGCTGGTTCAGAGGGAAAAAACCACACATCCTTAAATGAGGTGCAGGTTGTACAAGAATGTTGTTACTCTGCATTTTCCAACCATGCAGTTCCCATACCAGCTGGACTAATATGGCATAGTTCCAACAAGGCAATACTGGTGTCCATGAGAGTTATAGGAGATGGAGAATGTACTTTGGGTGCTCTGTTGTCCCACAGGAGCTGTCCAAAATCCAAAGAGCCACTACAGCTTTGTCCAATAGCTTGGCCGTGTCTAGTGTGGATTTATTTCACATTTCATCTTGGAATATCGGGTCCCTGTGGCATAATATCACAAGCTGTATCGGCCATTTCAAAAGCACCTTCGCCTTGTTTGAGAAACCCGCATGCAAAGGGCCTGGGATAATGAATTCTCGGTCAGTTCTTTGGATCTGGCCACAGAGGGTAAATGGATCTTAGGTTGGCTGCATTTGTAGGGACAGGACCAATCCCAAGAAATGCTTACATCCTAGCAAATTACCTGAGAAGCTCACCCACCGATGGCTTGGGCAGCACTTCAGGGCGTACGGCTTCATAAACATTTTAATACCTTTTGCCTGTTGACTTGAGTTCTTTGTGGTTCTCCTGGGTTCAATAATAAAATATCTTGACGGGTTGCAGCTGATGCAGCAATTACAACTGACAATAATGTTTTAATGGCCCTGGTGGCAACATCTGTGTGTTAGCTGATTCATATTTTCAATAACAAATGACACTTTAATTCATTGGGTTGGATCCAGATGCTTAATGGTGCATAGAGTAGATCCATAGCAATCAATGAGATTTAAGTCAATCGTAGCATGGAAGTGTCTCATGGATGAGCAGTGCGAAGGAGAGAAATCCAGCTTCAGAAGCTCCATTCTCTCTGAAGCCCTCTGGGTTCTTCTCAGTGGGAAGGTGGCTGGAGAGGCCCTCTGGAGCACCTTCTTTGGTGAGCAACGCAGCTGCTGCTCTGTCAGCGCTTCCATATCGTATGGGCACCTCAGCCTGCTTCGTTGGTGGGCCAGCCCTCCTGGGAACAGCCAAGAAACAGGCTCTGATATTGGGGAAAAAAACCCAAGTTTGGAGCTCCGTCTATAGCCCTGGAAAGTTTTCCCCTGTGTGAGGGCTATTGGATTGTTCTCTGTGTCTCTATCCAACCCACAGTATTTCCTAAGTTCTGCAAAGGCTGTGTTGGCTTGCCTGTACCTCATTATTCAGTTTTATGCTTTTATTAAATTATTTTATTTTCATTAATTTTATTTAATGCTGTATTTTATGGCTGAAGTGACTTATCCTGATGAACAGCACAGAAATTCTTGGACTGAGCTTCTGTGTTCCTCTTAGATCTTCCACCACCGTCAACAAGAGAGAGGCCTCCAGGGTGTAAAACTGTGTTTGTTGGAGGATTGCCTGAAAACGCTACCGAAGAAATTATTCAGGAAGTCTTTGAGCAGTGTGGGGACATCACAGCGATTCGGAAAAGCAAGAAGAATTTTTGCCATATTCGTTTTGCAGAAGAGTTCATGGTTGATAAAGCAATTTACCTTTCTGGTACTTATCAAAACCTTCCATGGGGTTTTCACTGTTTTTTATTGATATTTTGTGGTGTGAATGTGTTCATGTTGCAGCAAGTGAGTTTTATTTCAGGAGCTTGTCTTGCGTCATCAAGACTTTGGCTTTTCCTGGAGTCTGAATGCTTCAGTGCAACTTCTAGTTGCCCTGGATAATTTGGTAGAGACCCCAATGTACTACCAGAAAACCATTGCCTCTTATGGGTTTTTTTTAATACAGGATACTGAACCTGCTAAGTCAAGGTAAATGATTTTGGTATCATTATCTTGCACCACATTCTGCCTAAGCAGTCAGTCCAGATCAAAACCATCTGCTTTAATGAAAATGATTTGTTTATTGTGCTTGTTTAACTGGCACTCATTAGAGATCCCGCATAAGTAAGAAGATCAACATGCTAACAAGGTCCTGCATTTGTACCTACAAAGTCCACTGGACTGGGAAAATATGAAGCTGATTTGCCTTGAGTTGAGACTTCAGCCATTCTGTCCCAGTTTTGTCTCCACTGGCTTGCGGTGCTTTTCTGGGATCCCCCCCAGTGATCTTTAAGGCAGAATGACCCAGCATTGGACTTCTAAATCCAGCAGGAGACAGACTGGTCTCTCATGTGGCCAACGTAAGTCAGGGAGCAAATTGGGATGGTTGCAGCGAGCTTAGAGCAGGCCAAGATGCAGCAACAACCCAGATACTGAGCTCTCTGAGAAGTCGCGGTGCCTTGGAGCGTTGCTCCAGCGGTGGTCTGCAGCCGGCCAGTAGTTCAAGCAGCCCTGCACCCGGAAGAGGTGTGAAGCGCCACTGCTCCCTGGAGGTGGCCTGCGTGAGAAGCAGCCGGACCATGCGGTGTTGCTTGGGCACATACTGGTTGAAGTGTTTCCTTCAACCGCATCTCTGGTGGCTTTGGCGGTGTCTTCCAGGGCTTTGTGGTAGGTCTGAGAAAGGCTCATCCCTCAGGAAGCAAAGCGTCCTCCTGCAGAGAGAGGACTGGGCTTCTGTGTCCCAGGGTGGCTCTTCCGCTAGGGAAGGACGAGGCGGCTCCTGTGCAGACGCCTTTCTGTGGTCCCCTGGTGAGTTTTCAGAGATTGGTCCTGAGCAGGGGTTCTCCTTGAGACAGCAATTGAGAGAGGGCATCTGTGGACATTCCTGTGTTAAAAGCCTGCCACACACACAAAAGCACGGCCAGGCCGAACCCTGTCAAACAATGGCATTTCCCCGCTTCCTGCTAGCCTCACGTGTTGTCTGAAGCCATAGAGGCCTTCCAAGTCTCTTCTCTCGCATGTCCATTGTTCTGCTCTGCATGTAAACCAGGCCTTACTATGGCATCAGGAGGAAGAACTGACTGCACGTTGCTCTCGTCCACCCTTTCCTCCAAGTCTTAAACAATAACAATCGCTTTCCACCCATGGGACCTTCCCAGCCTGGACTTTGCAAGGTTGCGTAGCAAACGTTCCAGCCCTGACTGCATTCCAGCCTGCAGGGGCCCTGCTGAGCGTTAGGTAGACACGTTGTTTCAATTACACTGAACTACTGCTTTTCCTAGATGATCTTTATTATGTTTTCAAACATAAAACTTTCTGAAATGGCAATGGAAGAGTATAATTTTTGGAACCTATAATAGACAAGAGACATAAAAATAGAATCCATAATTTATTGCAGCTACAGTATTCATGTCACACATCCTGTTGTCGCTGACAGAAGAAAGGTAAATAACTTCCCAGTCCTAGAATGCACTGCTGTTGGAAAGCCTGACGTGCTTCGCTGAAGATGGTGGGTGGACTGCTACAAGGGTTGGTGTCTCCGCTTCCATCTGCTCCACCCACTTGCCAATTCCCACTAGTGCATTTGTGAAAGATCTCTTCGGAGGACCAAGGAGGTGATGGGTGTTTTCTCTCCTCCTCTTGCTTCTCTTACCAGACGGGCGTGCGTGAAGGTGCACTTTCCCACCTCTGTGGAAGGCCCGTGAGAAGACGGGTCCTGCTGATCCAGGTTGCCGTCTGATAGGCCTGCAGGCAGGTGGACGGGATGGTCCCACACCTGGTTTAAAGCTTCTTTTGGCTGCAGTCAGAAGCAGGAATGCTTTTTCATTCACACAAAAGTTCACTAACTGAGCATGCCCTGGGATAGTTTAGAGCAGAGACGCTTCTTCGGCAGGGATGCCAATCTTGGAAGGTCTCCCTGGAGGTATAAGTAGGAATTTTAATACTTCAGAGCATCATAAATAGATCCCAAATGGTGAATTTCTGGCACCATATTCTAGTTGACTTAGTCACGTTGGAAAGGTGTGTGCATCTTTTGGAGATGGAAACAACCTTTGAGTTGGCCGTGTTTTTGGAGGTCAAAGTAAGTTGATAGTTTTTTGGAGTTACTGGTAGATAGTTACTTGGAGAAAAGTGCAGTATTTTAGCGTTCGCCTCTTAGTTGGTTATATTTGCACAAATAGATGCTGAAGATTTCTTTGCACTGTTGCCACATTGTGTGAGACTCTGGAGGTTCTGGGCTGAAAATGGAAATGAATACATGGAAATAAATCGCTCTGTAATTTCTGAATTTAGAGCCCAGTGGACTGGGGAAAGATCACTAATCATAGAAGACACATTCAGGCCTATTGGCATGAAAGTAAATCCAGAGAAAGTCCTTCTTTAAAGCTCTTAAGAAAAAAAGTAATGTAGATGCCTCAAGCCTTAAGGTTCTTCATTTTATTTAAGAGCAAATTCTCCAAAGCATCCTTTTAAAATACTATCAAATACTGTAGAACTCAGTCCCAAACATGTGACGTTACTGTCCTTCTGGCTCAAGTGAAGGAATGTGCATTTTTAAAATGTCGATAGGTTTTAAAACCGGGTTCTTGTTTGGATAAAATAATGTAGCAGCAGGTGTGCATTGACATGGTGGTAGGTTGAATGCAGTTCTGTAATGGCAAAATACAATGTATGTTTACACAGAAAAAAAATGAACAATTCCCAGGCAGCAAAATGCCCCTTTTCTGTCTGAAGAGATGCACGGTTGTGCCCTCCAAGTGTTAACACGAAGAAAAGAGGAAGAGCTGCCATGTTTTTGCTTCTTTATTTTCAGGCTATCGCATGAGATTAGGATCTAGCACAGACAAAAAGGATTCTGGTCGCCTTCATGTCGATTTCGCTCAGGCGAGGGATGACTTTTATGAATGGGAGTGCAAGCAGCGGATGCTGGCCAGGGAGGAGCGTCACCGGCGCAAGATGGAAGAAGATCGGATGCGGCCTCCGTCTCCGCCAGCGATCATGCATTATTCGGAACATGAAGCGACTTTGCTGGCTGAAAAATTGAAAGGTAATGGAATATTTACCAGCTCACTTTGCTATCAGAACATTGATAAACCCACAACACTGTCCTAAAGGGCTTATTGATATTTCGCATTGATAAGCAACCAAAGAAGCCTCACCCTTCCTTTCCTTTCTGGTCCTCAGCTAAGCAGCTGATTGGGTTTGAAGTGCATGAAATGTTGGGTGCCTGTTGAGCTCATCATTTTTTAACTTCTGCAAATTCTTTTGAAACATGCCAGGAAGCCAAGTGGGAGGGAGCCTCTCGTGGATTCTTTGCCTCGTGTGTCAGCGTGTGCCACCCTGTGCCAGAGTTGTGTAGCCTCAGGTGCTTGAGCGAGGTGGCGATGCAATCCAGGGCCCCTGCTCGGGCAACGGAATGTCCTGATCGCCATGCGGCACCGTTCAGCCCTTGCTGCCCATGGCACCACTGTGGGGAGGGGAACAGACGGAAGCAGGATTCGGCCAAATGGCCAATAGACCCTCCGGATGTGGATGGGGGGTGGATTTGGGCTCTGTCGCAGGGAGCAGAGTGCCACGGCCTGGCTGCGTGTTGACGGACTACTGCCATCTTCTCAGAGCGCTTGGCCAAGTGGTTGCCTTGTCCAGCAGCCACAGGGGGCAGGCAGAGCCTCTGGAAAGCACACCGGGTGGGGGGCGCTGGAAGCCCTGTCCCGTCCCCGCCCCATGACCCATCTCAAGCACCTGACATTCAGTAACAGGCCACTTCCTCCTGCATAGGGAGGTGGCTGCTAGGGCTCATCGCCAAGGCTGGGACATGTCCTGTGAACTCGCCTGTTCTTTTTAAAGAGCCATGGAAGCCTGTGAGCACCACCTCAACCTGGGGGTGTGAATTCATAGAATGGGATAGTAGAGTTGGGCTTTAAGGCCATCGAGTCCAACGCCCTGCTCAGTGCAGAACTCCCACTAAAGAATTCCTGCCAGAAGGCTGCGCAGCTGCCTCCTGAAGGCCTCCGGTGTGGGAGAGCCCAGCACTTCTCCTGGTCGCGGGTTCCCTCATCATACGGCCCCAGCCATCAGGAGGTTCCCTGATGTCCACCTGGCTGCCTGTGTCATGAGCCCATCATTCCATATCCTGCACTCTGGCACGGCTGAGAAGAGATTCTGCCCTTCCTCTGTTCCATACTTTTCCTCCAAGTATTTCCTTTTGTTATGCCAAATCTGCATCTGATCAGTTGCACCAGAATCAACAAGATCCACATTTGTTGGTAATGGTGGGTGTTTCCTCTTAGCTCGATCCAGACCTGAGTCAGCAATTACAAGCATCACTGGAAAACACTAAATATGTTTAAGACTGTAAATTGACACATAATGTTGGTGACATGGTATCTTACGGCCTTTACAAAAATTGATTTTTCTCCTCTAGTCTTGAACACTAATCATAGCTCAGGCAGAACTAGCCAAACAGGCCTGATGGGGGTCTTAAGCCTCCAAGAAACCGTGGGCAATGTTGAAAGCTCAGACTTGAGCTCAAACTACTGCTTCTGAAAAGGCTTTCCGGTCCATTGTTAGGAACTCTCTTCCCATCTAATTCTTCGCAACCCTTTCAACTTGCAATGAGGCCATATGCTCCGCGGGAGCGCATCTCTCTGTCTAGATCTCAGTACAAATATAAGTGGATGGAGACGTGGATCTGGAGGGAGGTGGAGCAGGCAGAGCTGGCCCCGGGCTGGCGATCTGAGTGGCATGAAAGCAAGGCTTTGCCTCCATTCCCAGCAAGTGGACGAAGGTGGAGTGCTTGTTCTTGCTGCTTCTCAGATCCCGTTCGAGTCCTATTTGTTCCACAGTGGTGAGATATCAAGTGTGGCTCGCATGATCCATGGTCTGTGGAGCGTTTCCAAATGGCCCACAGGATCACAGCAAACAAACACACGGGGATAATCAAGCCTCGCTCAGACTAAGCAGCGAACGCCGCTCCAATGCCGCAGCGTCGTCCGCGGGGCGGTAGCAGCAACAGGAGTTGTGAGTCAGCAGTGAGACATTGCGTTTGCACACGCAGTGTATTGCTCAGGCATTTGTCAGTCAAGGAGCCGCTGCTCAGTCGCGGCGACACAAAGTCTTTAGCACTGAGCTTTCTCACTTGATATTCCCATGAAGGGCAAGTATCTGTCAGCTGCATGCAGGTACCATATGACAAGTTCGGATATTGTGTTTTTATTGTCTTGCTTTCATTAGGTGTTTGAAAGACTGCCCTTAGTCAATAGTACAGGAATAAAATATAGGAAAATATAGCACGACCCTTAAATCAGCGGGACGGATTTCTCATTCTCATAAGATGGAACTTCAGGGCTCCTTCTTGCCCACCATGTTATGCACTGCAGAAGGTTTTGGAGTTTTGGGTTTTAGTGCTCCCACTAAGCTGGTGACACAAAACTCGTGGATGTGGTTCACAGGACACAACAATCATGGCAGGTTGTCACCTTGAAGCAGTTTGCTAGGCTTGGCATGTTAGCCACACGGAAGATGTCCTGTGATACTGGTTGGGTCACTCCTGCACTTTGTTATCTTCCCAGGCAGGGAAACGTTCCCTTTTCGCATTCACTGAAACGCCCTGCTGTCGGCGTGGCGGGGCAACATGGTGGCGGAGCCACCGCGAGCAGCAGAATGGCAGGGCAGCTCGCCATGGGAGAGGGGCATGCTGGCAGGGAGGACTGGGAGCACAGGGACAGCCAATCGGAGTGCTGCTGCCAATGCATCAGCAGTTGCTAGGCAGAGGAAGGCCGGGGGGCGGGGAATGGCAGCCAGATTGGCCACTTCCCACTAGACATGCAGGCAGAAATGATGGAGAAACAGAAGTCGGACATCATGGCAAGCCGTGGTGAAGAACAGGCCGTTGATTCTCCGTAGGGACTCACAGTCCCTCGCCTCACTGCGCTGGTTGGATAGACATGTAACGGCAAGCCAGTTCCAGCATGGCTTGTCGCTTTGTGTGGAAGCGGCCTCTGTGTCTTTCTGGCATCACCCGAAAACAGGAAGCCCTGTTTGCGTCTTCCCTGGCTGAGCACCCCGTTTCCATTCATCTGTTTTTATGGACATCCGTTTCTAGCATTGCTTTTTATTCTTTTCATTGCTTTTGCCTCTGATTCTGCACTGCCCCAGCATCTACAGAGAGGAGGAGTGGTAGAGAAATGTTTTCTAAATTTTGACTGAGGTTTTCTTTAACTTCTGGGATGAGTTTCATTGCCCTGTAACATGCTGTGCCAGCACGAGAGGTGAATGTTTTGCAAACGTTTGTCCTGCCTGCCGCAATACGTTTTGAACCCATGACATGGCTCTGAGCGTGGTGCTGGGGCTGACCGTCCCTCGCCTGGATCCATAGGACTGATTGGAGCAAAACGGAGACATGCCTCCGCTGCCACCTGGAAGTGCCCATCCAGGATCCGACCCTGCAGTCTTATGCACATGGTGCAAATGAGATCATGTTGCCCTGCTGCTCCACGCTGTCCCCAACATCAGGGGAACAACCCAGGGAATCGAATGCTCCATAAGACACGGATTTCCATAATACCTTTGTGTGTACCTTACTACGAGCAGAGTATCAGATCAAACAATGCATGTGCTTCAGAGTTTTTGAAATGATGCAGTCCTTTAAAGCTCAGAACCTGTCTCTCTTCCGGATACCATAGGATCCCCAGAAGAAAGAGCAGATTGGACATTTGAATAATTAGTGGGAGTTACTACAGCGTGTGCAAGATTCGCGTAGCAAGGAGGATGGCGAGAGACACGCTTGGGAATTCAAACATTTGATGGGTTGGGCTGCGCCAGTGTGGCTGAGTTGGAACAGCACTCTGCTAGCCGGAGAGACACTGAGGTGGGCGCCCACGCAGCATCTTCTCTGCAACTTTCCAGGTGCAACTTTTTAATAGCTTTGCTGGCCTGAATGGAGTGGGCCGTGTGAAGACAGCAGTCAAGAAAATGGATCCTGCTGAAGATTTTTCTGAAAGCTGGGCATTTTTGATCTAGACCAAAAAATAAAAAATAAAAGCACTGCTTTCAAAAATACTAATTTATAGAGCACTGCAGAGGTTACACGAGCCTCCCAAAAGGGAAGGGTCTTCTCTGATATTGGTGCCAGAGATTCCATGCCTGTAGGCAACAGTTTGGTCACACACGTTTTCTTTGTCCGTGAGCACCCAGGCTTGTGCTTGCTGGATGGACACCAGAAGTTTGAGCAAGGCCGATACTGTCCTTGATTTCCTTTCAGAGCCAAGCATCAGTCTGCAGATTGCAGCCCCGAGGTGCAAAAACTCATAAAGATAATCCACAGTGGACTCCCAGCAGGTTGACATTGATAAACCGATGGGACACGCAGATACATCACAGGCGGGTCTCGCTCGGTCCAGCTTAAGAGCGGCTTCCCACAGTCTTGTGTAACTTCAAGTAACTGACGAGTTACCACCACAGCAGTAACTTTGCTAAAGCATACTTTAAAGTTGGGGGGCGGGGGATGACTTTTTAGGATAAGGCAGTACTCCTGTGTGTGGTGGGTTTTAAAAGACCAATTATGCAGAGAAACAGAGCAAAGTCCCTTATCTAAGCAGTGGTACTTTATATTTTTATTGTCATTTCTCCGAGATAATATTTTGAACAGTGTCAGCTTGTCTCCAAAGGAATCGCTTCCAAAGGCTGCAAAGCAAGCCCAGTTTTAAAATTGGATTCTATTATTTGCTTTCCCTGATATATCTTCACGAGGCAAAAATTAAATTTACGGCCAGGGATCTAGGTGAACCTGCACTTGCTGAGAGGTGTGTTTGTGTCAGTGCTCCGTTCTTGACGATGAAAATCATTTCTGTGTGGGAGCCACTGGGCAGGGAGCTCATCAATTTGGAAAGCCGGAAGTGAAGATGAAATTAGGATTTTAAAAATAACCCATAGAGAAGGCATTGTGCTAGGTAATGTAGTTGTGCTGTGAATCATTTCCCTCTAGCCCTCGTTCAATTGTTCGCCACGTGTGTTTCCTAATTACACAGCCAATGAGGCTTTTTCAGCCTGTACAGAACCATCCATTTAACGGTTAATGGACTTCCCTGGGAGTCTTGAGATGGGCCCTGATGAAAGGTGGGCTCAGTTTTTTAATCACTGGTGCAGCTAAAGCTTTGTCGGGCTCCTGGGCACTCGGGGATTAAACCGCACTTCCAATGCTAGGCATGCAGGATGGGAGTTGGGATTGCACCCTAAAATTAGTTTCTCCAGGGCATCACTAAGGACCTGCATGTCGCTCACAGGCAGTGGTGCCTTGGCCCATGAACTTAATCCGTTCCAGGACTCTGGTCGTGATCCAAATTGGTCATGAGCCCAGTTAAATTTCCCCATAAGGTTCAATGTAAATAAGGCTAATCCGTTCTGTAACTATTTTTTTAATCAGAAAAATGTGAAGCAAAGTGACAAAGAGCAACAAAGATTGTGACCATCTCCCCGCCAACCCCCCAGCACGACCACCATCGCGCCCATCATCCCTGCACACCCCCATCATCCTGGCACGCTGTGGGGCGGAGGGAAGACGGGCTCAGACGTGCTTTGAGGTGAGGGAGACGGCCAAGATTGTGGTTGCGCTCGTGCAGGAAAGATGGGTGCGCTCGCCATCTCCTCACTCGGGGGGGTGGGGAGATGGCTGCGATCATGGCCGCCACCCAATGCGGAGTTCGCGACCGAGGTCAAAATTTTCATGAATTTTTTGAGGCGTTCGTGAGCTGAGGTACCGCTGTATATGGTATTTCTTTTTGGAATGCAAGTGAAGTAACACTTTATTTGAAAAGCCCCCATGGGAGAGTTTCCTTAATGCCAGCTCTGTCATGATTCTTGCTAGCCCCCTTCAGGTGTCTTGGATGTGGGAGGGCTCGTTGTGGATAGAGGGCTGGCGAGTTTGCCCCACAGGTTCCTACGTGGGGCATGAAGTGTGAGAGTGAAGGAGGTGGACCACCCAGATGCTGATGTTCGCACCACCTCTCCGCATAGTTCGTGTGTTCAGATGTTCAGGCTGAAGGCCTGAAGAAGGTTCTTCTGTATTAGATGTGTGCAAGGAAAGTATTGTATGTGTGCAAGGTTCTTCTGCATTATACGTGTGCTTACTGGATCTTGTGTTTGTATTGTGGATTCTTTCCCCTCATTTGTCTTCCTTTTGTGTCCATCACTTTTGTCCCTTTCTCTGCTGTTCGGATTGTAAGCCTTGGAGATGCTTGGACTAGGAGAAATGCTTCACAACCCCCCTTTCCCCCCTTTGCCTCAACCTCACTTCCAGCGTGGCCCATAGTTAGTGTGTGAGGCTGCACAGCAGACAGGCGTCGCAACGAAGCCCTCGGGTGTTGCTTGTGTGCATGTGGCGAGAGAGGGGCCCTTATTTAAAGAAATAAACACATCGCAAGCAACCTGGGGATGGTGAGATTGGCAGCCATGGCGTCATGGATGAAGAGGAATGCCCAGCAGGTGGCCACCTTCATCTCGGGGAGGTTCCTCTATATTGTAGCGTTCCACATGAGTGTGTAGAATTTCTCAACCTGGTCTCTTCTGGAGCAGACCACAACTCCCATCCTCCCCAGCTAGCAGGGCCTACAGCCAGGTCCTTAGAAGAAGCACCTCACGGTAGGATCAGAGACAGTGCAGTGTTGGTTCTAAACTGACATTTACTTCTGCCATTGAATCATCGAGCTAAAGGTGGTCTCTCGACAATTGTTACATTCCTGCCTCGACATTTTTAGTTTTTCTCGTTTGTTTGAGCAGCTGGTGGAGATCCAAAGCACTGCCTTTCGTGCTTGTGGCCGGCTCGGACAATCTGGACTGAAGAAATGCGGGAAAATGCCTCGTTCATTGAAGGCAGTGTGTAATATAGACGTATTATCTTCTGGTTGACCTAGAATCAGGCTAAATCAGCCATGGCCTTTATAAAATCACCTGAGCGAGGCGTTCTGGCACGTGGGGCCAAATTCAAGTCTACTTTAAATCTGTGTATAGCAGGGATTTCTCCCCCTACTTTTTTTTTTTTTGGCACTGCAGCAAGCATGGAGGGGTTGGTCAGGCCAGCCGTTCCAGGAGACACAAAACCAGCGTGACAGTTGAGGGAGGGAGGGAGGGAGGAAGGAAGGAAGGAAGGTGCCCTGGTCAACATCTGGAACTCAGCACCCCTAGGACTTCACAGAGAGAAGTAGATAGTAGAGTGGAGAGAACGCTTTGCAGGGCTTGTTTCGAAGATTAAATGGAGATGAATTACTTTGTGAAATCCGTTGGCTTATTTATTTACTTATTCATTAGATGTATACCCTGCCTTTGCACTGCAAAGGGTATTTAAAAGCAGGATTTGGTAAATTGTATTAATCCATGTGGATTCCAAGCTAGCGGCTCGGTAGCCCCTTTTGGAAAAGCTCTCTTGTGCTAGGCTTCCTTCTTCAAGAAATGGTTTCATATTGACATGGGATCATACTGAAACCCGGGACTGGCATGTCTATTTCATACATATGTTCCTTGAAAAAGTCTTTTTCTGGTTCCTGTGGCCCAAAGCTCCCCCACAGAAATATCACATTGCTGCCCTAGAGGGAATCCGAATTTCATTCATAAAATTGCAATAGCATGCAAATCCATTGTAATGATACTTTCTTCTTTTATTATTTTTACTTTTATAGATAAAGAAAAGAATGAAAAAGAACTAGTGAAATGAAAAGAAAGTTGCCAAGGGGCCTTGTGCAAAAATTATAGATAATACTAGATGTGGCAACTATCACAAAAGTTGGTAATGGTTATTACATCTACCAAATTTGTAACTGCAATTTTAAGATAATAATACTTAGGAATGATACTTAGTTAAATTAATTAATACTTAAGTACCTAATAATTATTACATAAAATTGCTTTAGCATGGGTAACAAGTAAATAATAATTCACCTTATAACATATTCACAAATCCGGCAGCAATTAATAATTCATTTTTTCCTGTTCCCCCACCAAATAAACGATATCATAATAAAAAAGAAATTAAATTCCAGGAGCAATTATACTACTATGATCACTGTATACATAATGCTTAATATCTATAAGTTCTGCTTTTTCTCTGAATTGCTGAATAAAGTAGGTATAACCGGCTTTCCATTTATCATACAATTCTTTAACCAGTTTTCTATTTATATAGCTAGTTAGTAAAAATATTGGCGAAGTCATCCTTACGTAAGTTCTATTTTTTCTCTCCGTTATTAATTAAAATACGTATAATAAGCTTTCCATTGATCATTAACTTCTTTGGGTGGTCTTCTGTTTATATAGAAGGTTAATTTTGCTTTAATACATATTCAGCTGTAATGCACATTTCCTATGGCTTTGTTGACTTGCACACATAAAGTTGTCGTGTTCCCATTTGGAGCTCAAAACTTACATTGCCAGGACGATATGGGAACCTGAGCTCATGAACCAGTTCGAAACTAACCAGCTCACTGGAAATTCAGCTGTGTATTCATTGATCCAGTGCATTCGGTTCCTTCCACAGAAGGCATTCAAACAATGGAGGAGCAGCTCAGGGAGAAGGAGGTTCGAAGGAAACCGCCCCAGGCGCAATCCATCAGGGTGTTCTGCAGCTCATAGTTATCAGTGCTCTTGCACGCTTCCCGTTTATTTCCACGCCGCTAGCACAAGTAAACATCACCATGGATTAGACTGCTCTGCTAACCCCCCATCTGCACAAGATGGATGTTACCAGAGCGCTCTTCTGGACTGGGTGTTTATTCCAGCATAAAGGAAAAGGGGGTTTCCTGCGTCTCTCAAAAAGCTGCTGTGCTTCAAAACCTGTGCTGCCATTTGCTGGCACCATCTTCTAGCCATGGGAATTTTTCCCCTTCCCGGTTTTGATCCATTATGGTTTGCCCACCTAAAAAATTTATGGACACAGCAATCCTGATGTTGAGGGAGAGCTCTGAAAGGCACGTGGTCTGCTGGGAGATAGAAAGAAGAAAAGCAACAGAGGAAAACTTTGCTTCTTCCCACAGAGGCTGCACTAAATGCTCCTTGGAACGCATCTAGGGGAGGTTGGGGGCAGGAATGGACCTGGGAGGCTTAGGGTCCTGTGAACCCTCAAGACCTGCTCCCCCATCCCCTTCCTCCTGATGTGGACCATGCCTGGCTGGAGCTCTGAGGGATCTCCAGAGGGCCAGAAGTTGGCAGGATTCCCTGTCTGGATCTCCCACAGTGTCTTAAGATCTCTGGCACACTCTCACAATGCATCTAAATAAAAAGTACCTCATGGGATTTACAGATTCGGTGTTTAAATCAGATAGAAAATGGATTAAATATCAGTGTATGTAGAATTGACCCGCACCGTGTCACACCAACTACTGAGAGTAGAGCTTTTAAAGAATCTAGCACATTCCTTTCTTCTCCTCTTCCAGCAGCCGCATGTAGACACTCGAGAACTGTTGTTGTTTCTTCCGTTGTGTGGAAAGACACTTGTAATGACTAGATGGCCCAGGAGGCCCCTTCTGACTCGCTCTGTTTCTATGTTTCTATGTAATCTTGGATGTGGCACTCAGCTGAAGAGTAACGATCGGGTAGTTAGAGGACCTCAGTCTGGACTTGCCCAGGGTCAGAGGGGGTTGGGAAAGCATCTGTAGAAATAACTGATTTAGGGAATAACCCTAATAATTTCCACATGGAAGAGCTCTCACCCCTTTGAGCATTTCCCAGTAGGGCTTTCTCAGTCTAAGCCATCACGGGGATGTCCTGTGACCAGGGAACAGAAAAATGAACCATCATCTTGCCATGGCATTGCGGAGGAGGCTTAGAAATACTTTCCATTTAATAATTCCCTGGGCGAAGCTGCTTCATATTACTGGAACGGGGTAAAGAGTAAATGAAAATTCAAGCCACAACATTTTACAAGGCTCAAGATAATCAGGGCTTTGGAGAGCAATTTATGAAGTTTTATTGTAGGGTGTTAAGTGTAGCCTGGTATAAGATACATCATAAATGTTATTTATGAGACTATTAATTCATAAGGGCAGAAGTGTATTCATAGCACAAAGCATGTGATCGTAATTTAAATTCTTGGATTGATTGTTCTAGATGACAGCAAATTTTCCGAGGCCATTACTGTGTTGCTGACCTGGATCGAGCGAGGCGAGGTGAACCGCCGGACGGCCAACCATTTCTACTCAATGGTACAGTCTGCGAACAGCCACGTCCGTCGACTCATGAACGAAAAGGCCACTCACGAGCAAGAAATGGAGCAAGCCAAGGAAAATTTTAAGAATGCCTTAACGGGGATCCTCACTCAATGTAAGTAAACCCAGTTAGTTCTGTGTTGTTGCTGGTGTTGTTGGTGTTGGTGTTGTGTTAGATAACTTGTGATGATGTTGTTGTAATCCTGAGGGTAAGTAGCTATGACGTAGTCATTCTCGATTCATATCCTTTGGCACTTTGGAAGATCAAGGAGCATTCCTAAGCTTTTACTTCTCAAGGTGAGCAAAGTCATCATAGTTTGTTTGTTTGTTTGTTTTTTGTAAAAAAAGAAAAAGAAAAACCTGAGGCTGTCTGAAATGGAGGGAAATGGTCAGGCAGTAACCTTTGCCAGGGGTGTGAACAAGCCCAGTTGTATTTATGTCAGTGAGAAACACCCTGTGCATCAGTAAACTAGCTATTTCTTGAACCTTCCCTGGATCAGCAGGGGCTTGCTAGGTTGGAATGGAGGCACAGGGGCAGTGGCCAGTTAAGGGAGTACTGTAAACCTTAAATCCACAGTCGTAGGTGAAGAGACGTAGGAGCACGTGGCCAGGAAACGGCTCGGCTCCTCATCTGAGGCCCAGCAGCTCCGCGGTTCCCCTCAAGCTCTGGCTCTCTCTGCCCTTGGATCTGGCACCTGGTTCCAGGCCCGTAGATAATGTTGCAATGTGCCGTTATGCTAATCTGCTGTTTTGCATACGCTGCCTTGGGGAGCCTTTGGCATTAAAAGGTGGGGTAGAAATCAGATAAAGAAGGAAGTCTGAGTTACAGCCTATGCATCTCGTCGTGCATCCCGAGGTAATAATTCTCTGAGTTAGAAACTTGGGTGCAAAAGGGGGAATTTGCGGCAGAGCTTTTGGCAGACTGGAATGTCTGCAAATACTCCCTTGCAGGTGCTTGCCCCAATATTTTGTGCTGGTGACTCTTCTCTGGAGAAAATATAATTAGTTCTGTTACCTTAATGGTCCTTCCTCATAAAACAGTAATCAGAATAATTGCCTGGCGGATTATTTTATCTTTGTTGTGTCAAATGCACTTTTTGCCATTTTAATGATGAAAATGTGCAGTACGCAGTCAAACCGAAGGAAAAGTTAAAGCCAACTACGCTTTTCTCAGACCGTACGGGAAATAGTTTGGGTCCCGTAAATCATGCAGAGTGATTGTTGGAGCAGTGTTTTATTCATGCTGAAACAAGCATTTCAGAACCTAATGTGCAAAACTTTAATATGGCATGATTAAATATAAAATATTTACCAGTTTCCATGAATGAACTGAAAGCACTGCATAAATGAAGAATCAAATGAAGAATCGCTTCTTTGAAAACACCGGGTGCTGCGAATCCCCAGATTAGGTCTCCGCTCTGTCTCACCTTGGAATATTTGTGCTGTCGCTTGTGCAGGTTTGCATGACAAATGGATTAACGGTGCATCTTGCTCACAGTCTGACGGTCCCGGGTTCCGCATGGTGGGTGGGGGGGCTCCCTAGAGCCCTCCCTGATGAGAGGAAACGTGAACAGGGGCTCGAAAAGGGGGCTGCTTGTGGGACCCTGTGAAATGCAAGGCTTGCTCCCAGAAGGTCGTGTCCTGCGCTGCTTGCTGCGTGACTTAGTATTACACTGGCGGTGCTGAAAGCGGAACCTGTAATAGAAAAGCCAAATGTTCAAGGAGGTGGCCTTATTCATTCACAATCTTGCACTGGATCCTAGACATCAGTGCAGGGAATGGACACACCCTCTGTGGCAGGATTCCCAAACGTGGCACCCTCCAGGCCACGTGTCGGCCCACGGCTCCCCTAACAAGGACTTCAGTCCCTTGTCACTGTTGTCATGTCGGCCCTGATGCGCGGGCACCCCCCTCAGTGCCCTGTCCATGCCAGCCCTGCTGAGCACCTTCTAAACTCCATGCTGTGGCTCCCTTGATGGCGTCCATCCAACCCACAACTGGTCTTCTCTGCTCCTTGTGCCTTCCACTTTCCCCAGCGTGACGGCCTTCTCCAGACAGTCCCACATTCTCCCTGCTCAAGGAATGGCAGCCTCGGCCCGGTCATTGTTGCTTGCCTTCAGTCAACTCGATGATTCCATCCAGTTCCTTCATTGCTTCCCTTCCCAGTCCTTGTCTTCTTCTAATTTCTTGGCTGCAGTCTCCTTTCGAATTGACACACGAGCCAGGGAGTGGAAACACTTCCGCAATGCCAGACTCTTCGTTGTCAGCCTCACAGCTGCCTAAGTCCTGCGCCGCACTTCCTTCTTGCACTTCACCAGGAGTAATTTCAGTCCGTTGCTACTTTCTGCTGGGCACGAGGCATCACCTGCTTACCTTAATCATGGAGGGACCTTCCACCAACTTTCACTTCTGATCCTCATCCAGTTTTTCATATGGTTGGGTTCTGCATACGAGTTGAACGGATACGGAGCTAGAAGCATCTCTCATCTACTCCTCGTAGTTTCTGGTTCATGACCCATGTTGCACATCAGTAGACGCACATGTGGAGGCGCACCCATATCTTCCAGAACAATTTGCCAGGCTTGCTGGAATAACCAGCGTTGCGAGCCAGCACACCTGGAGAACTGTGATTTGGGGGAGGGTTCTGGTTTGTTCTGTGCACCAAGCCGGCAGGCTCCTGGGGTGCGTGTTATTGCACCGTTGCCCCCGTGGCAAACATGGGAGGAAAAGATTGCCTGATGGGTTGGATGAACCTCTCCCACTTCCTGGCGGTGGCTCATATGCCACCAGCCAAAACAACCCGGGCTTTTCTTGGATTTTGAGAGCCCAGCATGCTGTCTGAACTGGGAGGACACAACAAGGTGCGTGCAAGTCGCCAAACGGAGGAGCCCCTGGCAAGGAAGGGCTGCTGCTGGTGGAGGAGCTTGGGGCACCTCTGCCCCCTTCGCGAGCCCCGCTTGGGCCTGGGCAGAGGACAGACATGGCGGGAGAAGGGCCTTCTCCGCGGCACTTCCTCCAGAGCACCAAAGGGCCCTGCCCAAGGCCTCTCCTCAGCCCAGCGCAGCTGCTGGGTCAACGGCCGGGTCTGCTTCTCGGTGCCACACACTTGGGAGGCACAGAAGGGACCCTCTGCTGGGGCCTCCATCGCTCCCTTCCTCTCGCTCTGTCTCCCGGAGAGGAGGTGCTTGAGGTGCATGTGGGGGGCTGCAGAAGCTACGGCCTGGGGACCACTCTTGGATCCAGGGGAGACCGCCGTGCCTGCCCTCTCATCCATCTCACGGTTCATACCCACAGAAATGGGGGGAAAGCTAGGTTTGGGGCATTGCCAAATGGGGGTGGTGTGGATGGGGGCCCAGCGCTTGCGCATTGGAGCCAGTTCAGGAGAGGTGTCTGACTCTTGGGGGAGCCAAGGGGGACGGAGGGCTTGGCAGCCCAAGGGGGCCTAGTGGAGACCCTCGGGCAGCACGTGGGACCCAGCCTGCCTCGGAAATGGAGCGAGGCTTTTCAGAGCTGGAGGGGAGGCGTGGGGAGGGCGTTGGGAGCCCGTCGGGGGACCGCAGGTGCAGCGAGCAGCCCACGTGCGTCTGGCATCTTGCCCGCAGGAGCAAGAGCAGCCCAGAGGGTGGAGCGGGGGCGTTTCTGAATGGGAGGGCAGGAGGGGAAGCCTCAGTTTGGTTTCCGCTCTTCACATGGGCAGAGGCCTCTCCAGCTCCTCAAACAGAACGCGACTTGGATTGATGTCCTTCTGCTTCCTGTCAAGCACTAACTGAAGGGCTGCGCTTCTCAAGTCTCACCTGAGACTGCTGAGGGGGGGAGGGAGGAGGGGAGCACAGCAAGCCTGCCCCCCCGCCTCTGTGCCCCCTCCCCGTCGCTTGGCTGTGGCCGAACAGTGGTGAGGGGAGCTGGGCGGCCTTGGGTGGGCCTCCTGAGCCTCCCCCGGCTCCCAGCATCGGCTGGGATGTGGAGTGGGGGGAGTGCTCCCCACTGTCCCCTGGGATCCTGGTGGGGGACCGGGGGAGTGGAGCCAGGGAGTCATTGGGCCGAGCAGACATTCCCAGGTGCCCTTGAGCCCAGCCTGGCTCCGTCCCCGCCGGGGCTTCAAGCATCGCCCAGGCCCACCCAGTCCGTCTGCGGCAGAGAAAGGGGCTCAGGACGGAACCGGGGGCCGGCTGGACTGGCTCCACCAGCAGCAGCTGTGTGCAGGAAAAAAGCCCCGTAAAACTGTCAGGCTCTGCATCCATGCGGCGCGAGATTTCCCAGCACCTGTCAAAACAGACACATTTATGCAGCCTCTTTTCCTCCCAAGACTTCCTTTGAGGTGCTCTTTTCTGGAGAGATAAACACAAACAGTGCCGCTCACACCTCGAGAGACTATTTTTAAACAGAGAAGGAGAGGAAGAACAGGAGCCAGTGTGGTGTAGTGGTTAGAGAGCTGGGCTAGGACTCAGGTGATCTGGGTTCTAGTCCCCTCTCGGCCATGGAGCCAACTGGGTGACTTTGGGCCAGTCACAGACTCTCAGTCCAACCTACCTCACAGGGTTGTTGTGGGGATAAGATGGAGGAGGAGAATGATATAAGCTGCCTTGAGCCCTTTGTAGGAAAAAGGCAGGATATAAATCCAAAAATAAATAAATAAATAAATAAATAAAAATAAATCGTGCCTGAGAAATCCCGGGGAGGAAAGTGACCAGCTGGGGCCAAGCGGTCGGGGCGGGGGGGGACCTTGAGCAGTGCCCAGGAGAACCTCGTCCAAACTGCGGGCAGGTGACCGTGCGTGTGCAAGCGGGGGAGCAGCAGGCCATGAAGCCAACGAAAAGGTTGATCAGACTTGAGCACATGTGTGAAAACGCACATATGCAGCTTCCTGTCACTTTGGACCAGTGGTGGAGGTACTTCCAGATTTGCTGGATCCAGCCACAAGCGGTGTTGGAACAGTCGGAGTAAAAATCCAGTGTGTTCATTACTCGCCCATGGCTGTCTACTGTGCGCTTGGGCAGCTGGTTGGACTTGGGTGGATTAATTTGCCGATTTCTATTCCACCCAATAGCGCAAGGGTTCTTGTTGGTTTGCTGGCGCTGCCCGGGCCTGCTCATGGAGCGCATGCTTAGGGTCCAGGATCAAGGCCACCCATGCCCTGGCTGGCAGCCTTCCCCACAGGCAGCCAAGTGCGTCAGACAGACAGACAGACAGAGACAGACAGACAGAAAGAAAGGGGAAAGAGACGCCTCCTTTGGGACGGTGCTGGTGCCTCATGGGTCTCCCTCTGGCAGTGCTTCTTTCCAGTGTCTGCCAAAACAAAAGAGGGCTTGCGAGGTGGCACCCCTCCTTAAAGTCAGCTTGTGTGGGGGCCCCTCCAGCCTGGCAGCAGCTCTGTGTAGTTTCAGGCACATCAAGACTCATGTGCCCTTTCTGATGAGCAGTTTGTCCTTCCTAGCTGGCTAGTCCAGGGATGAGCTGGTGGAGACAAGTTTGTTAGGCGCAAAGTCGCGTCCAACCTATCGTGACTCATGGACAATGTTCCTCCAGGCCCTCCTGTCCTAGGAAAAGGAAGGGGAGACAAGTGGTGGGACCATTAAATAAGGAGGAAGGAGATCCAGTGACTGACATGAGGGAACAGGCACAGATGCTAAATGACTATTTTGCCTCTGTGTTCTCCCCAAAGCAGGACGGGGGATATCCGTATAGGAGATTAGATGAGGCTGGGGACTTAGGGGCAGAGATTAGAGTCACCCCCCTTGAAGTCGAGGGGCTCCTCAGGGCATTGGACATTACAAAGGCGCCAGGCCCTGACGGGTTACACCCAAGAGTACTTAGAGAGTTGGCAGGGGTTCTCTCACGCCCGCTGGCCTCCATTTTTGAGGCCTCGTGGAGAACGGGTGAAGTTCCAGAGGACTGGAGGGTGGCATCGGTGGTCCCAATTTTCAAAAAGGGTAGTAGGAAGGACATGGGGAATTATAGACCGGTTAGCCTTACGTCCATTGTAGGAAAAACAATGGAAAGGCTCATAATAGAGAGAGATCTAGTGATGCTAGATAGGGAAGGGAGGCTGACAGCCACACAACACGGCTTGCGCAAAAACAGGTCCTGCCAGACAAACCTTGTGGAATTCTATGACAAGGTTTCAAGATGGCTAGATGGAGGGGATGCAGTGGATGTGGTATACCTGGATTTCAGCAAGGCCTTTGACAAAGTGCCCCATGATATCCTGGTGGAGAAACTGAGGAGTTTTGGGATACACCAAAGCACTGTCCGGTGGATTAGGGCATGGTTGACTGACCGAAAGCAGAAGGTAACCATTAGCGGGGAATCGTCGGGATGGCAGCCAGTGACAAGCGGGGTCCCCCAGGGCTCTGTCCTGGCACCGATCCTGTTTAATCTTTTCATTAACGACATGGAAGAAGGGGTGAACAGTCTGCTGATCACATTCGCAGACGACACTAAAACTGGAGCAGTGGCCACAACTGAGGAGCAGATACACCAGATCCAAAAGGATCTGGACAGACTATGGAAGTGGGCAGGAGACAACAGGATGGCGTTCAATGTGGAGAAGTGCAAGGTCTTGCACTTGGGGCATAAGAATAGCTGTCATAAGTACAGGTTAGGTGACAAGTGGCTGGAGAGCAGCACTTGTGAAAGGGACCTCGGGGTACTGGTTGACCGCAGGCTAAACATGAGTCAGCCGTGTGATGCGGTGGTCAAGAGGGCGTATGCCACCCTTGGTTGCATAGCCAGAAGTGTGGCTTCTAGATCGAGAGAGGTATTACTACCACTCTACAGGACTCTGGTGCGCCCGCAACTGGAGTATTGTGTTCAGTTTTGGGCCCCTCATTACAGAAAGGATATAGCCAGGTTGGAGTCAGTGCAGCGTAGGGCCACAAGGATGGTGGCTGGTTTGCAGGGGATGGGGTATGAGGCAAGACTGGGGGAACTGGGTCTCTTCAGCCTGGAGAAGAGGAGACTCAGAGGGGATATGTTGGCGACATACAGGTATGTGAGGGGCTGTCACATGGAGATGGGGAGAGGCCTGTTCTCCCCTGCAGAGGAAGGCAGGACGCGCTCCAATGGAGCAAAGCTCAGGGAGCCAAGGTTCAATTTGGATGCCAGGAAGCACTTCCTGACAGTTAGGACCCCGAGGGCGTGGAATGGGCTTCCTCGGGAGGTCGTTGAGGCCCCATCGGTAAGGGTGTTCAAAGACAGGCTGGACATGCACATGGTGGGCATGTCATGAGCGGAGCCGGCTGGTGCCGGAGGTCAGACTAGATGGCCCGGGAGGCCCCTTCTGACTCACTCTGTTTCTATGTTTCTATGTTTCTCCACCATCCCCAGAGTCCACCTAAGCTCACGCCGACTGCTTAAGTGACTCCATCCAGCCCCCTCATCCTCTGCCGTCCCTTCTTCTTTTGCCATCTATTGTTCCCAGCATTAGGCTCTTCTCCAGGGAGTCCTTCCTTCGCATTAGGTGGCCAAAGTAGTTGAGTTTCAGTGGAGGGAAGCACAAAGCCCCAAAATATTAATGCTCAGTGTGCCATGCAGTCACTCTAGAAGGGAAGATGGTTCATGTTTGGTAATGAAAATGGCCCAAAGAACAGCTGTCTGTTCATAGCAAGGTTGCCCTCCATTGGCCTGCTGGAAAAACAGAACGGAATAGCAAGTCCTTGCCAGCAGAATATTCATTAGGACCAAGCCAACTGCGTAACAAAATAGCCAGCGAGCTTTGGGAAACTCCTCCTCCGACTGGATGTCGTATTCACACAAAATACTTATGCAAGGGAGTTGGTGCAGGTGTGTGAGAGGTGTGAGGTGCCCAGGTTACAAGAATCCCCCAGATGAGCTTTGGGTCTTGGTGACCTGCGTATGGCATTGAACATGATACACCTAAGAAGGTGATCTGGGAACGACGGTAAAGAAATAAGAGTGCCAAACATTCTTTCGACTATTTTTGTGGCTGCTGCTAACAATATCAAAGTCACTTGCAGTGAATTCCAGGCGAATGTGGATAGGCTTGTAGTCTTGTATAACAGAAGGTGGAGGAAGGAGCAGCCATCCTTGGCTTGATACTATGCAACAGGGACAAGCTGGTAGACAAAGGGGCAACTGCGGGAACTCTCGGGGGAAGTGGCCACGCCATGTGGAATCTTGGTTCGGAAGGGAGCAAAAGCCAAACATGTACCCTGGGCTTTAGAGAAGTGGAGTTTAGTAAACTCAGAACAATAAGTAAGGGCAAGTCACTTGAAAGAGAAAAAGAGTCCGAGATGAGTGGGAATTTAAAAAAAGAAAAAGAAAGAAATCCTAGAGGTTGGAGAAGGCCTGGTGTTGTGCTATCTTCAAGAAAGGGTAAAAAAGAAGAAGGCAGGAACTACAGACCAGTCGGTCTGACATCAATCCCTGGAAAACTCTGGAGCGGAGTGTAAAGCAAACACCCTGTAAAATCTGGACCTGGGGGCTGGAAGTTAGTGTGCAATTGAAGCAGCCACCTGCAGAACCGCGGAAGAAAGAGGGTTGTGGCGGAAGAGGCACACGGCTTGCAAAGAGCTGCCACGGATGCCTCACTGTGTGTCTTTGTGGAGCGATTCAGCGCATGGCTTGTGAGTGCGGGGAACTGCTTGACTTCAGCGCTCTCCAAAATGCCAGGGCTGTAAAGAACGGAGAGGACCTGCATCCTCCCTGCTCTGTTTGTTGCTTTGGCCGTGTTAAGCTCTTGGTTCCTTTTTAAAAATTCACCATGTAGACGCAGGCCTCGGGTGTCATTGAACACAGCCACTTTGGTGATCAGATTGACCATGATTTGTCTCCATAACCTTTTCCACGGACCCTTCGGCAACTGATTTTTCAAGGAGCTCCTGATGGCGTTCTCTCGCTCTGCAGAAATCCCATTGTTTGGAAGTGTAACAAGAAATGTTAGTACATTTGGGGCAGATGATGCTTTTAAATTATTCACACTAATCTTCCGAACATTGGATTGTGCATGTTTCGTTCTGTAGTCTGAGGCGGATGGAAGTGGAAGATATTCCCAGGGCAGCCCTGCTGCACCTCTGCTGTGGCCTTTTCCCCTTCCGAGCAAGCTAGCGTTGAAACTGAGGGGGGTCAGCAAACGGGAACAGCCCTGCCATGCCTTGTCTTGCCTGGCGAAGAGAGAAAAGGATCAAGCAATGTGGATTTTTATTAGATGCAGAAAGAATTAGCTTAAAAAAAGAAATTTCCTGTTTGTGGTTGTAGAGAAAATTCTGCACATTTGAGAAGACTTCAGTAGCATGTCGCCGCGCTGAGACGTTGTGAAGGGTGAGATGCAAAAATTTTACATAAACAAATTAGTATCCCAAATGTACACCTGCTTTCTATGGTTACTGGCAGGTCAGTTTTCTTCTAGATGGCACACCAGACCAACCGTGGTAAAAAATAAATAAAAATACCCACCTTGACTTGTCACGTAATGTGGACTCACCCACAGTCATAGCTGTACACAAAATACATGCAACACATCAATAAAATCCTGGAAAATACAGTTCCACCATGGTTTAAAATGTCTGGGTGAATAAAAACATTTGCCTGGCGCCGACAAGATTGTCATTTCAGTAGTCCTCTTTTGAGATGACGTTCCACACCAAGCACGGTTGCCAAAAGGCCAGCGTGGCACCTAATGACAAACCTTTTGGTGCTGGGCAACGATATTTATTTTTTGGATTCCTTGTTGTTCAGAAGCACCACCGATGCATGCAGTCCTACTAAATAAGGAGGAAGGAGATCCAGTGACTGACATGAGGGAACAGGCACAGATGCTAAATGACTATTTTGCCTCTGTGTTCTCCCCAAAGCAGGACGGGGGATATCCGTATAGGAGATTAGATGAGGCTGGGGACTTAGGGGCAGAGATTAGAGTCACCCCCCTTGAAGTCGAGGGGCTCCTCAGGGCATTGGACATTACAAAGGCGCCAGGCCCTGACGGGTTACACCCAAGAGTACTTAGAGAGTTGGCAGGGGTTCTCTCACGCCCGCTGGCCTCCATTTTTGAGGCCTCGTGGAGAACGGGTGAAGTTCCAGAGGACTGGAGGGTGGCATCGGTGGTCCCAATTTTCAAAAAGGGTAGTAGGAAGGACATGGGGAATTATAGACCGTTAGCCTTACGTCCATTGTAGGAAAAACAATGGAAAGGCTCATAATAGAGAGAGATCTAGTGATGCTAGATAGGGAAGGGAGGCTGACAGCCACACAACACGGCTTCCGCAGAAACAGGTCCTGCCAGACAAACCTTGTGGAATTCTATGACAAGGTTTCAAGATGGCTAGATGGAGGGGATGCAGTGGATGTGGTATACCTGGATTTCAGCAAGGCCTTTGACAAAGTGCCCCATGATATCCTGGTGGAGAAACTGAGGAGTTTTGGGATACACCAAAGCACTGTCCGGTGGATTAGGGCATGGCTGACTGACCGAAAGCAGAAGGTAACCATTAGCGGGGAATCGTCGGGATGGCAGCCAGTGACAAGCGGGGTCCCCCAGGGCTCTGTCCTGGCACCGATCCTGTTTAATCTTTTCATTAACGACATGGAAGAAGGGGTGAACAGTCTGCTGATCAAATTCGCAGACGACACTAAAACTGGAGCAGTGGCCACAACTGAGAAGCAGGTACTCCAGATCCAAAAGGATCTGGACAGACTATGGAAGTGGGCAGGAGACAACAGGATGGCGTTCAATGTGGAGAAGTGCAAGGTCTTGCACTTGGGGCATAGGAATAGCTGTCATAAGTACAGGTTAGGTGACAAGTGGCTGGAGAGCAGCACTTGTGAAAGGGACCTCGGGGTACTGGTTGACCGCAGGCTGAACATGAGTCAGCAGTGTGATGCGGTGGTCAAGAGGGCGAATGCCACCCTTGGTTGCATAGCCAGAAGTGTGGCTTCTAGATCGAGAGAGGTATTACTTCCACTCTACAGGACTCTGGTGCGCCCGCAACTGGAGTATTGTGTTCAGTTTTGGGCCCCTCATTACAGAAAGGATATAGCCAGGTTGGAGTCAGTGCAGCGTAGGGCCACAAGGATGGTGGCTGGTTTGCAGGGGATGGGGTATGAGGCGAGACTGAGGGAACTGGGTCTCTTCAGCCTGGAGAAGAGGAGACTCAGAGGGGATATGTTGGCAACATACAGGTATGTGAGGGGGTGTCACATGGAGATGGGGAGAGGCCTGTTCTCCCCAGCAGAGGAAGGCAGGACGCGCTCCAATGGAGCAAAGCTCAGGGAGCCAAGGTTCAATTTGGATGCCAGGAAGCACTTCCTGACAGTTAGGACCCCGAGGGCGTGGAATGGGCTTCCACGGGAGGTCGTTGAGGCCCCATCGGTGAGGGTGTTCAAAGATAGGCTGGACATGCACATGGTGGGCATGTCATGAGCGGAGCCGGCTGGTGCCGGAGGTCAGACTAGATGGCCCAGGAGGCCCCTTCTGACTCGCTCTGTTTCTATGTTTCTATGTTTCTAAAGTAAGCCCTTGGCAGAGGCTGATCCAGGGGAAGGTATTTGGGTCCCAGGTTATGCAGAGGTTTAAAAATACGTACTTGCATCTTGAATTGTAAGTACCTGCCCCTAGAGGCCGACTGGCGTAATAGGGCTGCATGAGTCAGTACGGCTGGACCCATGGAACCAGCAAACTATCCCTGAAATAAATAAATAAATAGATAGATAGATACGGCATCAGTCTTCTGTCTGGAATGGCTGTGGATAATTGCTGGCTTGGGAGTCAAAGCTTCTCTGTGTGAGTTGCAAGCATCGCCTTTTTGGCTCCAAACCCGACCAGCTGACCCCAGCCCATAATTAGGACATCTCGCCTCGGCTACAGTAATTCTCTCCGTCAGGCCAGCTGCTGCACGTGGGCCTGCTGAGCAGGTGAGCGGCCAGGCATCTGAGCGAGGAGGCCAGGGCTGCGTGGATGTTCCCCCTTCTGCCATGTTGCAGGGCAGACATACTTGAGTGGACAACTAGTTGGTTGCCCTGTCCAAGCTGAACCCAGTACTGACCAGTACGGAGACATTGCTTGGAACGGGCCTAACTGTGGGTTAAATGACACTCCAGAATGGACCCCCATTGAGTCTCACCCGTGCGTCTTGTTGGCAGCCACATGGGGCCCTCACTACTTGGACTGGTGGGATTGTAATGAGTAAGGTTTCGAGCCGGGTTTTGTGCTACCATGAATCCAGGAGAAATCCTTTCCCAGCCATGGGAGCCACCCCTGTGGCAAAGCATCATGGGCTGGCTTGGTCCTGAATGAACTATCCAGAGCCTTTAACTTTGCAGAGCTTCTTCTGGTAGAGACAAAAACAGTGGGGGGAAAGTCACAGAACCTTTGTCCACCGCTCTGTGTTCTGCATGGTCCTAAAGAGAGATGTGTGAGGAATCCACTCTGGGGGCGGGAAAGTCAGTTCCCCTGGGTTTGGCTCCTAGACCACGGTCCCCCTTTGGTCCAAGGCACAGTGAAGCCTGCGGTCACGGGGCACTCTCCACGAGCCGGGCCTTGTGTGCCGAGCTGGGTGCATCCCGCTCAACCTACCACAGAACCCATGAGAAGGTTCTGCCCCAGAGGTGTCCTACAAGCTGCGTTAAATACATAAGAGGGCCTGAACATCCCCACAGATGTCCTCAGGAGACCTGGGCAGTCAGCGGAGAGGCAGAACATCTCAGCAGCTGTGTGGCCCTTGAGCCAATTGACTGCCTGACTCTTGCAGGTATGAGCGTGGTTACAAAGTACATGAGATGCGCTGGTTCTGAATATTATCCTACTAGAATATTTCTGTTATGGGGCACATGTTTTCTCCAGGTTTAAAAAACTGCGGAGTCAGTCAGATTCCCCCATACTGTTTATGCACATTTTACATGCTATATTACAGAATATTCTTGATCCTGATGACTTACGCATAAATAATGCATTTTAATGGAAGAGGGCAAGTCTTAATAAGGCAATGGGTTTGGATTTGCAACTGGTATCATGCCTAGAAATGTTCACCGCATGTTTGATCAGGATGGATATTAGGGGTGCGATGGATAGTGATAGCAGGTTGAGTTAGTCAATTTTTCTGTCAGCAGAGGATTAAATGAGTCTGTATAAATGCCAAGGGCAGAAATTATTTTGCTTCTATATTTGATAACATTGCTGTAGATGTTATGGGAATACAAAATTAATTAATCAATCAATCAAACTTAATTTTAATAACTTTAAAGTCTATTGGGTAGTTGGGTTTTTTGTTTTTTAATATTGCATATTCCCAAAGGTGGGCGTAGAACCTAGCAGTGGTTCTCCCCTCCCTGAGTTGAAAACCACAGTTTTGCTTCTGTGCCTTCATTAAGATAAAGTGATATGCATATTTCGGGGATGGGGAGGTGGGGAAGAGAAAAATCATGTTTGCCGGATAATCACAGCCAGAAGTCCCTCGTTGCCTGTTAAAATCTTTCTGCATGTTTATCAGTAGGAACCAAGCATTTGTGGCTGGTGTGTTTAATAAGACATGTGAATGCAGGGCCCAAAGTGGTTGTGTCGGGTGCAGCCAGGGTTTGGCTCCTTCGGGTACCTGTGCCACTCCGGCAGAAAGTGGGAGCGTTCAGACCGGGCAGCCAGAGGGTGTGCACGGGCGATGGCGCTTCCATGAGCTGCGCAACTTCCCGAGAAGCTCCTTGACTATTTGCAGCCTGCCGTTCCATTGGAGGCTGCTGAAGATTGCGTGCCTTGATTCAAGGTAATCGATTTAATCATGTCATAGTTTCTCCTTTTAAGTTTTTCCAAGAGCTCTTCTTGTTGCTGAGGTGACTAAGGCCTGCCCTGCCGTGCTTGCATCAATTAAAGATACAATTAAAGTCCTTCCTGCTTGCTGGGCGTTGTAGGACTTTTTGCTGTCTAAACACACGAGCGAGGGCAGGATGAGGTTTGTTGCAAGAAGTGAGCTGGGCTGAGGGGAGAGCCTGCGGGTGATGGAGCTGCTCTCTCTCGCCCACCCTCCCGCCTGCCTGCCTGCCTTCACCCTTGCGAGCAGATCAAGATGGAAAGCTGCCAATTACAGCCTTTATTGGAACAGCCAGGCCAGCTAGACGGGTCTGGCCATACAGCTCAAGTATCCCAGGGGTTGTTAGCAAAAGAAGGTCTGTCTCGCTAATGAGCCAGCTAATGAGAAAGGAAGTCTTGCTTGTGTCATGAAGCCAATTCCAAGCGGAAACTCTTTCCGAACTTCGCTCCACCCTCCCGGAGGTTCCTGCTGCTGGTTGTGGGAATTCTGGGCCCACGTCACTTTGCAGCTCAGCAGACTTCAGTTGGACCTGCTTCCGAAATGACATCCCTTTGCCTCGGCTTCTGCTGGTCCAGCAGTTTCCCAGTGTTGCTGCTTCTCATCGGCCACTTGGCTTGCCTTGGGGCTTGGTCTTGATTTTCCAGGCAAGGATTCCAACCCTTCCTCTTCTTCCGGTTCACATTTGGGGTCCCTTCCTGTATTTTGGGAGCAGTGGGCATACACCTCACTCAGACAAGGGGGTGGCAAGGAAGTGCCCAGCTTCTTCTCACAAGCACCTCCTGTTTGTGTGAAACTTCTGCCTTCCCCCAACCTTTTACTCATGAGTAAATGAGCAACAAAGATGGTTCCCACCTCCATCTGGGGGTTCCCCTTAACACTGCAGAGACCTTTGAGGACTAACCCTTTGCTCTTGGTTCTTCTGGGCCATTTACAGGCAAAGCAACGCTTTTCTTGAAAACAAATGGCCCCCACCGCCCGTTGGCTTAGAATATCCTACACTTAGGAGGAAAATGGCTTTTCGATGCTTCAGTCATTGATGGGAAGCCAATTTTCCCATCAAATGTTGCATCTGGCTAATGAAAATTTCATATGGCATTAGATTAATCAACAGATGTTGGTTGATGAATATTTAATCATGCTCATTGCACAGCACTTCTGTCCTACAGTGCGGTTCATTCATAGCTTTGGAAGAGTCGTTAAGCCTCTTTCAATTTCAAAATTTGCTTGCATGTGTATCTACATTGCTTTTGCATCGCTAGGGGCCCCCTGGGATCACGGACTGGCTCAGGTAGGGCCTTGGCAGATCTCACTACATTGGCATTTGGGTCCAACTTAAGATTTATTTTATTTATTTATTTATTTATTTCTCGATGTATATCCTGCCTTTTTCCTGCAAAGGGCTCAAGGCAGCTTCCATCATTCTCCTCCTCCATCTTATGATATGCTGGACTTAAGATAAGCTGGGCCTAGAAGCAAACAGGTGGTTGGTGCAGTGTGGTGGCTCCGTCATCCTCGCCAAGGTTTCCGTCATGACGGGCAACGCTGTCCGAATGGCAGGCCAAACCGTGGGTC
The DNA here is from genome assembly GCA_023646645.1 of Varanus salvator macromaculatus. Lineage (NCBI taxonomy): Eukaryota > Metazoa > Chordata > Lepidosauria > Squamata > Varanidae > Varanus > Varanus salvator. Next base: position 7,629,555 of record JAIXND010000690.1, on the reverse strand, counting down.
TCCATCAGTGCAAAAGCTGCGTGAGGGTGGGATGAGCGGGAAGCACATCTGGGGAACCGGGAAGGGGAACCCGCCTCAGGCCTGCCGCGGACCAGTTTGGGGAGGCTGCTGTGGGCCAGGGGCAAAAAGAGGGCCAGGGTGGGGATTTCGCTCCCAGGGCCTGCCAGGATGCGGGATGCGGCCACGGGATGGAGCAGAAGCTGCACTGCCGGTCTGATTGGTGGCTTTGGACAAGACTCCACCTGCTCTGGAAGTAGTGCCAGGTCGCTCGCTGTGTCGTGCACGCCCGGCCCACCTCCCCCTCCAGGTTTCTCACCTGCGGGAGAGGTGCCCTTATTTCTGAATGTGTTGAGGACCCAAGAAGTGAGAAACTAAAAATCAGGCATCTATGTGCTCGGTGCCTTGATTTCCTCTTGTAGCATCGGAGACTTGGGAAGGCTGCATTCGAAGAACAGTATTTCAAATAAATAGGACTTCCCTTCTCGTTGGAGAACTTAGGTGGGGAAGTGGAGAGTTGGTGGTCAGGACACATGCAGGCTAGTTAGAAATGGAACTATGTGGTTTTTACTTGTAGATGCATTTATTATAGTTCCTCTTCTTAGTATGGCATCACAGCTGGCTTACATAGTCCTTTTCCAGTCCATTTTATCCTCACAACAACATCCCTGTGAGGTAGGTTAGGCCAAGAGGGAGAGGCTTGCCCAAAGTCATCCCATGGGCTTAGTAGTCAAGAACGGACTGGATTCCTGGGTCTCTAGTCCCAGTAAGGCAAGCCATCCAACATGTTCCTTCCGAGCCCCTGTTTTGAGAGTGATCCGGAACAACCATCTATCTCTGGTAATTACAATGCCAGCGTATTTTATGATTATTCTACTTTCATGCTCTGAAATCTTATTTTAAATGAACTGATAAGGATTTTTAATTAATGCTAACACCTGTAGAAAGAACTCTCAGCCGTTCTCGTAATTACACACTTCGTAGTTCAAGGGTTTCGTCAGAAGAATCCTAATGTTCCCACTTACACCTTTTCAGTCTGAAACTGTTAAAATACTCACATTACTTGATCTTCAGAAATATGTTCTACGTGCATCTTCAGTTCCTAATTAATTAATTATCCACAGATGGTTGATTAAGTTCAGAGCTCCTTGCGCTTGTGAGAGGGACAACAGAATAATGATTAGACTCTAAAGCTCACCATTAATAAAATAGATCCCTTCATGATAACTCTTCCATATTTCCCTCGGTTTCTCCCCATTCATTTAATAAGGGAATCGAATACCCAATCTGTCTCTTGGATACATGGAAATCGTCACTTTCTTTCGCAGCTGAATTCACTGTGCATTTATTCACGGACATTTGTTTTAAAGACCAACACCCCATCTTTCCCTCGGATTATCTCCAAGGCTGCTTGCAACCTGTTGAAACTGCTCCGAACATTGCGCACCATCTCTGTTGGTGGAAAGAGTGTGAGCACGTTCTCCCCCAGCTTGTAGTCCGGGGCAATTGGCAGCTGGAGCTTCGGGTGCTTTGTGGTGGCAGGTGGGTGGGTGGGAGTTGAACTCCCTGCTGCAGCGCCCCCCTTCCCTGAGCTTGGCTTGTCCCATCCTGTGTGGCTGCAGAGGGGTGGCAGGACGGGGCCTGGTTGCTCATGTGCTGGCGGAAGCCAGGGGTCGCTTCCCTCACCTCTGCAGGTCATGGGGAACGCGTGGTCCTGGCTGCCGCGATCATGTGGCGAGGAAGTGGCTGGTTCAACTAGGGGCACTGCACTTGAAAACAGTTTTCAAAGGGGAGAGCGACCAAGAGGCGACTTGGACTGTGGGTCACGGCAACCCCACTGGCCGTGGCTTCCGTAAGTCGAGCACCATTCACACATGGGGGTGATTCCCACAGACGCGTCACCTAGACGCTGGGGTTGCTCTATGTGTGAGCCTCATGTTCACACAGAGATGCGTTCCACGAACCAAAAGCTCAGTGTTGGAGTTTGGCTACACATGTACAGTGAAGCCACATGTATGGTGAATGTGGTTCCTGCGTATTTGGGCCACGGAAGAGCCAGCTGTGCTTCCCTCGTCCCTGTTGCTGACGTTCTGGTGCTTACATAGCAAAGCTGGTACTTTCATGCATCAAAGGGGAGGCAACAGCAGCCCTGGCCTTATCTTGCGATCTGCAGATGTACAGAAAAAGCTCATGCAAGAAGGCACCAGAAGCAGCAGCAGCAACAGAGACGGGACAACACTGCAGCTCGGCATCTGTGTCTCCCCCATGCGTGGTTTAAAGGTGGTAGTTGTGCCACGAAAGCCCATGCACGCCTTCCTGGCAGAGCGTGAGGCAGGGCGGGGGTGGCAAAGGCCCGTGGCTCAGAGAAGACGCCTCTGAAGGCACCTCAGCTCAGCTGCCAGCCTCCAGTCTGTGCCTCCAAGCGTGTCCCAGCTCAGGACTTCACAGCCACCCATCTGAGCAGGACATTTTGTTAGCTCTGGGGATATGGAGATTTAGAAGCAGCTCAAATGGTCCAGACCCGAACCATAGCCCTGTTGCTCCGGAGTGCGTCGCACTTAGTATCTTAAATCCAAATGTTTTTGACTACTTTCCTTGGGTGTTGATCAGACTGTAAGAAATGTGGTAAGATGGGTGATGCTCTTCCATTTTCTTTAAGAGTGTGCCATGCTATTTTATTGTTGCAGTAATGAAAGATTGGAGTGTATATTGGTGCAACAAAGAGGGACCAGAGGTTTGAACATTACGGGTTCCAGATAAGCGGTGATGCCTGAGCCAAAATACAAGTGCAAATGCTTTTGCAGATTGGTGGATACAAACGCCTTGTTCCTCTCTTGAATCTGTGAGCTGCAGCGATGCAGAATTTGGTGTCCTGGCTTCGTGTGTTCTAGCCACACAGAAGGTCGCGGTGGTGCGTCATTTGCACTTGTTTGCCAAGTCCAAATGTTACCCTCTGGCTTGAAAAAGCAAGATGCAAAAGAAGCAAGAGAGGAATGCAAGACTAAAAGAAACAAGGGGAGCAGCGTGTGGTTTGGAATGTGGGGATTTAGCGGAGCTAACCTGATCTCAGCGCTCCCCAGTCTCACGTGAACTCGCGAAAACTAGCATTTCACTCTCAGTGAGCCTGGGGAACCTCAAATTCAGTTGGTGAATCTGAAGTCTGCAACTTTCTGGTGTGGAGTGACCAGTACGATTACAGTTTCACACAGGGTGCTGTGACTTGGGCCCTTTTTTATGTGGGGTCACCTCTGGCGGCTGCAGGGACCCATGTCTGACCCAGTCTTTCCATGGGCCACATTCTGAAACCAAATTTGGGAGCCAAACTCCTTCATGGTGGAAACTAGGTCAAACTGAACTGAACCTGAAATGAAATGAAATGAAATGTGACCCATTTGGCACTCCATAGCGTTAAAATAGGCACTGAAGAAGCACCCACCCCACCGCACCCCTCCTTTTTGGTCATGTAACAAGGGCAGAAGGCTTGTGTATCGCCCACTCTTGCTTTAAGCAGACACGCAACCCGATTCTCAGCTCCGACATAGCCTGGTCTAATTTCAGATTCCAACTTCAGAGCAGGGCTGAGACTTTAACAGTACAGTCCTATACCCACAGCTGCAAAAGTAAGTCCTTTGAATTAAATGGGTTGCGTCCAGTGATGATCATACTTACAGCTGACCAACTGGAACGAGAGCAACTTAACTTGGGCCAACCGGGTGACCGTCATGGATATAGGACTGGAGTCGCCCCCTAGAACAGCTCCTGTAGCCTTTTCTCCAAGCTAGAGCCCTGTGTGCATACACCTGTAACCCCAAAACAGAGCAGTATCACGTGCCTAGAAAAGCTGCATGCAGATCTGTTGGTAATTGATGGATAACTTGTGTAGCCCAAGTTGTGGAGACAGACTTGACGGGAGAGCCCCGGACCATGTAAGTACGGAAGGACGTGCAATGGGATGGATAAGGCTGGCCTTGTTTGGACAGGGACCTGCGCCCTAGACGCTTTGCTTTGCCGTTCTCCAGTGATCACAACATAAATTGCTTGTCTTGTTTGACTTCCTTGTTCACCAAAGTTGAGCAGATTGTGGCCGTTTTCAACGCCTCCACCAGACAAAAAGCTTGGGACCATTTCTCGAAAGCTCAGCGCAAGAACATAGACATTTGGCGAAAGCACTCTGAGGTTGGTGATTTTCTGCTCTTTTATCTGTCATCTCGCCGCCCGGATGGGGGGCGGGGGGGGGCGCCAGGGCGTGCGCGCTCGGCCCAGCGGTGCGTCACCACTGCCGCTTTAGAACTTGGAAGGCATTAAGCACGGTTTGGACACTCTCCCGGGGAGTATGTTTGGCCCGCCCTCGCCCCTAAATTAATACGTTGGAATGCAACCATGATGGAGGGCCCCCCATGCCCCTCCTCCCTTGGAGGCAGGGCTCCTTGGAGGGCGTCAATGGTGGCCCCAAAATCTGGAATTGAGGGATTAGCAAAGTCACTTTCAAATCCCTGCTTTGCTTCTGCCCATGATTTATGCCGAAATTAATTGGTTTCAAAATGATTGAAAGATGCTGTGCGAAGCGGATGGGTATGTTCTGTCGTTTTATCCCGCATCTCTGTCATAAATTGGTTTTACTGTTGGAGAAAAATCCAAATTAATTTTCTTAATGGTAATATTGTGTCAGTTCAGGTGGGGCCAGGTACCTTCCCGGCACTGCTGTTTGGACAGAGCCCCTTTCCTGACCCTGATCCAAAGTGGTACTGTAGGCACACCTTCCCCAAGCGGTGCCCTGCAGATGTTGTGGACTTCAGCTCCCACCAACCCCCAGGCAGCATGGCCAGTGCTCAGGAATGCTGGGAACTGTTGGCAAAACATGGGTACCGCCCTGGGAAAGGCTGTCCTTTTCCTGCGCTTCACTCAGAACTGAGGGGCAACCTGGCAAAGATGCTGGGGAGGGGCTTTAGGACGCCATCAGGATTCTCCGGTCTCCGATATGGAGAAATGCACGATTTGATCTCTGCAGCAAGCCAGGTTCCGTTTGTAGAGGAGAACTGAAGGCCCATGTTCTGGCCCAGTTGATCGATTTTCCATGCAAATTGGGGAGGGGGGGGTCAGGCGACTGAGACGGACCCCTCTGGTGCTGGTTCACTGTTGAATCTGATGGGATGCACGGCCTGGCTGTTCTTTCCTGGCAGGAAAGACTCATTTGGGGCAGGAACTTGGACCCACGCAAGGGAGCCAGGGCGTGGTGTGGGCCATGGCCAGCTGGCATGGCCCCGGCTTGCCACCTGCTCACGGCCTGCCTTCCTCCTCCGATAGCTCTACCGGCCTCCTGCTGCTGCTGGTGCCCAAAGCCAGGTGTCCCAGCAGCCTCAGCCCAGACACACACCTGCAGCGTGTCTGCTCAGAGGTGTGCAGTGGACAGCCTTGGAGAAACACCTCTGAGCTGGGCATCGAGGGAGTGGCGGAAGCCGGCTGGTTTGGAGAACTCAGTTAAGGGCAGCTTAGGGGCCCGTCTCTGTCAAGTCCTGCCCTCCGTGTGTGTGCGCGAAGAGTGACTGAGCATGCCTGTGTTCCCCATATCCCCCTGAGAGCGTGTGTGTCCTTCCTACGCCCTTTGCCCATGTGCCTTGACCCCCCTCCGTGAGCTACGCTGCCCCCCACGTAGCAGATCGGTCTGTCCTGACCGGTGGGTGCGTGAGAGCATGTGAATGGTGCCGTGTGGGAGCAGAGGTTGTGTGAGTGCACACAGTGCCCTCCCCGTGGGCGGGTGCAGCCTTTCTCGAGTGTGTCCACCCGGGATGCTGCCCCCTGTTCCCCAGGCTGGGCTGCGACGCCTTCCGAGGGACCGCCCTGCGGGACCTGGTCCAGACCTCGCGCTGAGCTCTTGTTTGCAGCCCCTCTCCTGGCCTCTTGCGTCCTTGCAGCTCTGCCCCCACTTGCCACAGCATTGTTTCCACCCCTCCCTTCCGTGGGTCCTAGCGTGGGGCAGGACTGATGCGGAGGGCAGGGAAAGAGAGCCAGACTAGCTAACTTCACAGGGAGTAGGACTGTGTCCCAGAACTGTTTTCCCAAGAGCAAGAGACGCCGAAGCCCGCTTTGCTGCCCTTGGAGGGGCCGCTGGCATGCCATTTGTGCTGCTCTCGGAGGGGCATTTGGCACTAACACCCAACCCAAGTGAGGCACGCGGAAAGCCCGGGCATCATGCAACTGCTTTGAGGAACGCCACTTTTCCGCTCTAAATGGCGGCTCGCACATTTTCCCTGGACAAGAAATGAGGAGCAAACAGTAGCAAATTACATCTCCAGCAAACTTTGTTTAATTGCCATTCTGCTTTAACTGTACAAATTCTCTATAGCGCACTATGCATTTTTAAAATGTAAGTACGACGATTCTTTTTCTTCAATTTTTCTCTTTCCTCTTTGAAAGTAAAGTGATAGGCCTCCTTAGACTTTGCATTCTGTTAGCTCAGCCTGCCAGTTGCTAATCACACGGTCCTCTTACTGCTTCCTTGCCTAACACCCCCAAAATTGTAGAAGGTAAGCAGCATTTATTTAATTAATGTATAGCGTGCTTTTAAAAGATGTGTTGGCATGGTTATTCTTTGAAAACAAGTAAACATCTGTGGTGAGATGTAACCCTTTTGGGTGGCGTTTTAAGTGCCCATTTACAAATGCCAAATTGAACAGCGAGTAGCAGTGCGCGTACCCATCTACATGAATACAAAATGAAACCTTTATTATCAGTGCTATTATGGTGCATACTAATGATTTCCTAATAATGAGGTTTCTTATGTATGCTGTTGGCCCAATTTGTTACTAAGGGCAGAACGTTGTTGTTTATTTGCAAGGAGTTCATCGGGGTGGACCAAAAAGGCAAAAGATGTTGTTAATCCGGTTGTTGTTGTTTTTCTAATCAGCTACAGATGTATACACTTTGAAGCGTGTGTGTTTTTCCTATTAGCTACAGTGAAGATATTCAAGAGGGAACTAATTTGTTAGCATTTGAATTTTTAATGTGCAAAACACACTGAAAAATCTTTCCATTAGTGCAAATCTACAAAACATCTTTGCTTAGTTAACAATTATTATTCTCCTGTCCTTTGTTGCTGTGTACTTTAAAGGCAATAGCGAGTTGTAAAAAATGGAGAGAAACAAGTGTAATGCCCTCGGAGCAACCAGAGGCGTGACCCCAAGAGCCTGTGGGGCGCATGGGAAGGAGCCCTGGGTGGGTGTGAGGGGAGCTGCTGGTCTCCCCACTTTATGGCCCTCCTTTCTGCCCCGGGGGCTGCCGCAAAGGGTCCCCCAGCTGGGGAACGTTCAGAAACCACTGGAGTGTTCCTTGCAAGGAGAAGCGCCTTCCCACGGCGAAGGGGGATCTTTCCACCCAAGCCTCTAAGGAAATAACCAACTTCGTTTCAGGCCCTTGCAGGAATCCTGTGGATTTTGCTTCCCCTCCTTTCCACTTGACATAAAGGATGCGTGGCCAAATGGCAGGAGAAACGGTCCTGATTCGCTGATTCTGAGTCCCCGTTGGAAGCGTGCCGATTTGCTCCTCGAGCTTCAAGACCTGGTTTCTCACTTTCTGCCTGGCGTGAGCCTTCCATTTACCCCACGTGGTGTGTCCTCAGTTTGGCTTTAGACCTGTCGCAAGCTGCACTTAAAAGCCCCTTGGAGTCCAAACCCATTTGCTGTTTGGCAAGAAGGACGGGAAGAAGAAGCCACAGGGAAGGCACCAAACCCTCTCTAGGGAACGCCCGGGACTTGGGGGTTGCGGCGCATGCTTTGCATGCAGAGGCCCCTGGCTCCGTTTTAGCCTCTCCAGTGGGAGGAGATCAAGGCTTGGAGGATCCTTGCCTGAGGTCTTGATCACTGCTGCTAATCCAGACCCCAACGACTGGACTAGGGTGTCCCTCAGTTTAAGGCCGCTTCATATTTTTCAGCCTTGGGCCTGGCTTCAGGGGAAGGAGAGGGCTTGCGAGTCATGGAGACGGCAGCTCTTGGGCACTGAAGAGCCAAGTCTCTGATTAACGGGACCACATTGGCCTGCCAGGGACTGAGCGCCAGGACACCCCCGATGGCCCCTTTCCCCTGGCCACCGCTGGGCACTCCCTGGCTTTTGTGCCGTTCTTGCCAAGCGTTCCAGAAGGCAGCTCTTCCGAGGCTTGTTGGCGGGAAGTGAGGGCTCTGAGCGAGGCCTTTTGCTCTGCCCCTTCTCCTTGAACCCTGCCCACCACTGAGGTGCCGCCACAAAGGATTGTGTGGCATGACATTTGAGCCTCAGTCTAAAAGAGGTGGGACAGTCCCTGTGCAACGGATCGCAGGGAGCCATCTGGGGAAAGCCCTTCATCGAAGACTCCGGAGCTGCTTCCCACAAGCCACCTGCAAACCGCCTCTTGACATTCTCCAGCCGATTCGTGGGTGGAGGAATTCAAGGTGCAGTTTCACGCTTTCCTCCATGGTGAGGGAGCCGTTCTCGACAGCCTCTCACAGGCATCGCTCCCCACGGGCAGGAATCGTCGGCGAGCTCCTTCCTTTTCCACGGTGAGGGGTTCTGGCCTTGTGTTGTGCTGCTGCTGGGCTACCAGGCTGGTCCTATTTTGCATCCACCACAGCAGAGCAACGCAGGGCCCGCAGCTGTGTCCAGACCCGTTCCCCTCCCCTCCCAACTCTCCGGACTCCACAACAGCCCTGAAAATGTGGTACCCACTGGGAGAAAACTATGACATATATAATGGAGCTGTGAGCGAAGAGGTTTGAGCGAAGAAACCTGGACTAAATGGGCAGAAATAGCCGGAGAAGGATGCTGTTCTTCTTGTGAGCTGCAGACGATGAGTCAGGATTTCCAGCGCCCATAAAAATGACCTGTGTCAATCCTCCCTCAAGCCCAGAGCCCCACCAGACAGTCCCCGTTTGGCACTTAGGAGGTTGCTCCCACCGAGGCTCCGAAAATGGCCACCCTCACGTCCTTCCTGAGCGCTTGCCTCCCCGTGTGCAGGGCGAGAGTGTGGAGGGGGAGAGGCCAACACCCAGGCCAACACGCATGCCGAGCGGCCACTGAGACTTGGCAGGCTGAGCACGAAGCCCTGGGTGGCGCCTCCAGCACTGATGGAGCCGCTGCGACCGGAAAGCCTGATGAAGCAGGCCTTGCAGCCACGGGACCTGGGCCAGCGCGTCCAGCTGAGCTTGTTCCCAGGACCCCCTCCAGACCTTCACACTCCACCACAAAGGTGTGCAAGGCCGGTGCCCGCAGCAGCCTCTTGGAGGAGGGCTCCAGGTGTGCCCACATCTCCCTCCCTCCCCACTCTGCCCCGCACACAAGCAGACAAATCCCAAGGTGAGCAGTTCCCTGGCGCCACACCGTGTCTCCCTGTCAGGGTCACATGCATCGTTGCATGTACGTGTATTGCGATACATGTACCTGGCTATTGCTCTGGAGTTTCAAATGATCTCAGAGATGGACCGACACACCACTGCCCACACTGTGTCTTGCCGTGCCTGGTAGGAAGCGGACGCAGGAGGGAGAGCTGTGGGCATCCCAGCCGGCCTTCCAAAATGCAAAAAGCGCTCTCACATCCCCGAGTCCTGTTAGGTAAAGCCCCCCTTAATCAGCTCAATGCCTCTGCAGTGATAAAGCTGCACGCGCCTTTCTAATAATGGATTAGATTTATTGATGAACCCCGGCTGCATCTCGGAGGAATTCTTTCGGTTCCTCATTAATTGTGAGAAATAAATAGCATGTTCTTTCGGTAACATTTATTCCACAGAAGTGCCTTCGTTTCCTTGTTTCAAAGATTTCAAACCACCTCTGTGGGAATTGGGGGTCTTTGTCGATAGAAAAATTAGCTGTCTGAAGAGTGAAAAGCACAACACTAATCATGGGGCTCCATCCCTGTGTTTCACCTGACAGTATTATTAGGATGAAACAGAACTCCGTCCATCTTTCTTTTGCCGCTGTCGAGGAAGGTGGGCATCGCACCGCACGCCATCCTCGAAAGCCCACGCTGCGCTGGTTGCCTTCCCTGGCTGTGCTCCCTCCGCAATTCCTCCACGCAGTGGTGCTCAGCACCCAGATTTATTTCCTCAGTGCACGACTCCCTGCCGAGGCGTAGGGCCTTCTTCTTTCTGGTTAGGGCGTATTAAAAGTATTTCTGATATACGGACTAATCTTTGGAGATGTGTTATGTGGAGGATTGGATCCTGCATCGTCAGTGTGGAGGGCATACCAAGTAGGTAAGGCAATAACTTGGTTGGAACAGCTTCTGTCAAAAGACTGTGCAAACTTTCAGGTTGCTCAGAAATACACAAAGAAGTCACTTGTTGTATCCAACATGGAAGCTGGTAAGTGCCAGAATATTCTAAGCCTTTGTATTTTCATTTGAAAAGAAATGTGTACTATTTAGGCATGCCAGGAGACTGTCGTGCTATAATTAGGGAATGAAATTTCTCCCAGTGTGGGCACCAGCAGCCGAGAGCAAAGTTTTGGCTGGCAAACTTAAAATGTCTAATACAAAGATCTGAGTCCCCGGGGCCTTTCAGGTAGCTCTCTCTCTCTCTCTCTCTCTCTCTCTCTCTCTCTCTCTCTCTCTCTCTCTCTCTCTCTCTCTCACACACACACACACACACACACACACACACACACACACTGAGGAAAGAGGTTGGCACATTTCTTTTCCCTTCCTTCCAGTTGCAGGCCAGCGATCTCACATAGGAGGGGATCACGTTTTAGTCACCTGTAACAGAAACTGACACAGACAGCTCTTTCTTCATCATATTTTGGAAGCGCTTAAGAGCATTTGTATGTTTCCATTTTACAATTTCTTTATCACGTTCTATGAAAGCTCAGATGTTACTACGTCAACATCTTATCAGTTTCTTTTCTTAAAATAAAATCAAAATCAACTTCGAGTTCACAACTAGAAAGCATCAAATCATAACATGAAAATTACAACACTCTCATTGCAACACAAATCACTAACGTGCCCTTCAGGTTCAGCTCATTTCTTTCCTTATCCTTCTTATAATCAGAGGACCTTCTGTGAGAAATCAGTGGATGTGTTGGTCAGGACTAACCAAGTAAGCTTTGGGGTTTTTTGTCATCTTTAGGAACTCAGGAACGCTCACAGCGAGCAGCTCATGGGGATCCGTCGAGAGGAAGAAATGGAAATGTCGGATGATGACAGTACGGACAATCTCAGCAATAAAAAGCTGAGGGTTGACGAATCAGGTAAAGCTGCAAACCTCCCTTTTCTGCACGTAACGCTACTTGCTGTATGGAAGGGGCCTATTCCACTCGTGGGTCGTTCGCTTCATTGTTTTCTGGCATTTCCTTTTCAATGTTTTTAAGAACAGCCTAGCCACTACATCTGCAGGAAGCTCACCTGCCAGTATTGGACCTTACGAAGATACAAACCAATGGCCTTTGGTGCCAACGCACAAACCTCCGTGCAGTATTTTATTTGAAGCTAATTAAAGAGCAGGCAAGCCAGAAGGTTGATTTATGAGCAAGTGTTTCAGGGGAAGTACCTTAATTCTAAATCTTCCTTTGGTTCCTATGCATTTGTGCAGTTATTGGGGTGAGCATTTATGAGGGATAGATCACTATGAAACTTTCCAGGCTTTTCCCACTCAATCACAGCCCCTCGCTGTCTTGCTTGCTTCAGTCCTTCCGGTCGTGGCTGGCCTACTTTTGCCCCTCTGGTCAGCGCTGGGCTGTGTTCGAAGGTAAGGGAGCTCAATTTATTGATTATTTGTGATGAAAAGAGGGCCTTCCAGCGAGCGTAGTTCTGCTGTCCATAAAGCAGCTGCAAACTGAAAGCCATTAATTACATTTCTTCATCTCGATATGTTAGACGCTACCATTGAATTAGATGCTTCTAAGGGGACATTATCCATGACATGATTTGTTCCAGGAGTTAGGTGGTTACGGGGTTTTTTTGCTATGTTTTCTATCTCTACTATTTGTGTTTAATGTTTTCTCCAAGAAACGTTTGCCATGGAGCGAATCTAAGGGGAGATTGCACAGGAAGCAAGAATGGCATTGATGGAGATGTGTTTTTCACCTCTTCTGAGAGATTTGCACGAGCTTGCCCAGGCAACATGCATCCGGGGTCCCTGCAGGTCAGCTCTCCAAGCTGTTCCACAGAAGCACGCGCAGAGTAGGCTCTGCAGGTCCGGCCTCTTTCCTCACCATGGCAGAGGAATGAGGGCAAAGGGCCAAAGCCCTTGTGCAGGAGGGGAGAGAGCCCCTTGGCGTGATCCATCGTACCTCGAAACGCCAGCAGGTTTTTTCTCCTGGTTACTCTAAGAGATGCTTCATGATATCTTCCACGGACCGTCCAGTGGGAGGCACATGGACACACCTCAAACCGGTGCATGCCTGAAAGGCACTCTTGGTTCAAATGATTGATGAGGGGAGCCAGTCTGCAGGGGTTGGCCGCGTGTGGCCCACGGGTTGCAGGCATCTTCACACCCCACCCCCAAACATGGTTGCAAAGGCAATTGGCGATTTGCCACTGAAATCTGAGCGCAGAATTCTATGGAAGCTTTCAAGAGACAAATACAGCTTGAAACATAGCCAGCTCTTTTTTCCCCTTTCACTGCTGCACCATCAAATCCAACACCTCAGGAATGACCAGAGCATTCACCACTGTATCCCCACTGTGCAGGCGGGTACCGGAATCCAGACAGGGTCCACCACCCGTGCCAGCCCTCTCTCATTTTCTTCCCTTGGACCCACATTCCCAGTGACCACTTTGAATTTTCCATTGCCCCCAGCACTACACTGGTTGGGGCCATCATGAGAAATCAAAATGGCAGGCGATCCCAAAGCCTGGTGCAGCTTCTCTGCCACCAAGGGGCCTCCTGATGCCCAGGGGCCCACCAGGGGGCAGTGTTCCCAGAGATGCCTCAGGTCTGGAGCCAAGCTCATCTCTAACATGTCAGGATTGCGATTTGCTCGAATTTGCCCTTGCAGGTTTGCTTCACTGCATGAATAAAGTTACTTTAATGCTGGTAATGGAATTTCTTGATCATTCCTTTCATCATCCAATATGTGCCTTTATTTCTGCTTCCTCCTGTAATTGAAATTTCTAGCTGAGGGCTAACACCAACCTTCATCAAGGAGATAAACTGTTGCCTAATCTCAGTTGCTTCAATTTGGTTCTAAAGGTGCATTCACACTTACAGATTTTTGTTTAGAAATTATAGCTGATTGTGTTCCTATGGTAACTACTCCCTTTTATCCATGTGCTATCATCATGCCTGTTACAGTTATTCCCTGTTTGCGCTGGCTCCTTTGTTCTTGCACATTGTTCTTATTTCCTGCAGGTGGAAGAAGAATATGGAAATAGCATCGCAAACAAATGTGGATGTGTATATAGCTTTGCAATGACTTTGTTCGTGCTGTCAGTGCTTGAGATCAGCTGCACACCCTTGCTCCTTTAGAGCAAATAATGGATTCTTTCAGAGGATTGTTGAGCTGATAGGTCAGGCTGAGGCAGGGCAAGGCCACTCAGCATCCGAATGAGGAATTATTGCTCGCATTCTCTCATAGGCCCCTCTGCCTTGTAGCATCAGTGGTCGTGATAGATTCAAAACTGTTGGTGCCTCTCCCAGCACTGGCTAACCCAACAGGCCTGGACTGGACTTCCAGGAAAGTACATACTCATGAAATGCTGTGGGAAACTAGCGAGAGAAAACGATGCCCTGTATGACATGCTCTCCATCCACCCTAAAGAATTTCGCGATATAAGCAGCGGACGATCATGCAAAACCATTTGATGCTCTCTGATTTTCCATCGCATCAGAACCATCTTCATAGATACCCGCTTATTTTTCCGTTTTTTTGGAGATCCCATATGTACCGCAACACCGTTCTAAAAAATTCATTCATTAGGAAAAGAAATTATGTCACCCAATAAGAAAAGCAGAGCTTATTCAAGGCAAAAGTGGTCATTGGGTTAGAATGATGAATGAGTTTCTGGCAAGCTGCCTGCGGTTCCCTCTCTTGCATGTGACGACTTCCAAATTGGCCCTTTGCTATATAAATAACCTGGTCCTTTTCATAAGCTTGGAAAAAGATGTATGAGAAGGTGGAGGAGTGACTTCCGATTCTGCCAGGAGCCTGCCAATCAGTAGATGCACCGCCCCTTTGGCGGCAAGCAGAAGGACTGTGCTTGGTGCATCCGTAAAGGTCTGGTGTCTGGCCAAACCAGCCTGCATGTCATGCTACAGAAGGCTCCTCCCAGAAACATTCCTTGGGTACCATGCGGACAATTTGTTTGCGAGGATATAAATTCTAGAAGGATGTTTCCCACTCACTAATGAGCCCATACCTCCCCGCGTGATTCCTTCCCGGGTTTTCCCCTTCGGCAAACAGCAATGTATAGTGCTACTTGGTTGTCACTTACTTTCCCTTCTCTGATTTCATTAGAGATGTCGATGTCAGTTCTATTCTTTCTGGATCATCAGCACAGAACTAGGATAGCTGTTCCTGCCTGCTTTAAGGTCACTTCACACACAACAGGAAGGAAATGACAGGCCCAAGTTTCCTTGTAATATGTGAAGCGGGGAGAACCAGGTTACCCTTTGAAAACCTAAGCTGGTGCATGGGGAGGCCTGTGGGGAGAATTCCCCACGAGTTGCGCACATGTGCCTCCTGCGCAAGTGTCGCAAAAGAAGGGAGCAGACACGCTGTGGAAATGAGAGGAACAATCTTGTTGGTAAGAGCTGAAGTAGACCTGATGAGGATGCCTAATGCAGAAGGGAAGCTGGATAAAAGGTAATTTGTGCTCGTTTAGGAAGCAGGATATGCTGTGCTGAAGTAAATGGCTCTATTGGATTCATCGGTCTAGAAGAAGAGCCCGGAGTAGCGATCATTTTGCGATCTGCTTGCTTTCAGCATACACAAGTCATTGGTTTACAGGGAAGAGATTTTTAAACAGCTAATCTAGATTTGGCAGCTTGGCGGCTTTACAGCTGAGGGTGGAGAGAACGCAGCTTAAAGAGTGCAGTGGAAGGCACTTCCCAGGGTGGGAGAAGGGCTAAATCGCCCTTTCAAAATGCACACACAATGTGGCATAGCATTGAGGTGCTTAGCTAAAGCTGCCATTGCGACCCCAGCTGTGTTTGGCAGAGATTTGCGTCACCTCTGGTGGGACTGAAGGAATGAAGTGTCTGTTGCTGACGTAAAGCCACAAAAGGCTTCCTTTGCTCTGCTCTTAAGAACGGGCCACTGGCTAAACTTGAGAAAAATGTGAAAATTGGGGTCTCGCTGCTGAAGCAGAGATTCAAGAGGGGAAAAGTCACCCTGTCCAAGGAGTCTTTAGATCAAATCCCGTCTTGTGGCTCTCCCACCTACTCTGAAGTAATTTTAAGAACTATTGAAGTGCAGCCGACTGCATGCAGCTAGCTGGAGAGATTTTTACCCTTAGGATATATTTGTAATTTCCCATGTAATGGAGGGGTGGTATTGTTACGCTCCTAATGCAGCTGTGCTACACACAAGCTCTCCATTATGGCTCCAGAAAGTGAAAGGCTTTCGCAGGAAGCGTGTGAAAGAAGACAAATCTCTCCTTGCAGTGGACTCCAGGGTGCTGCGCGCTGCAGGCTTGCTTGACCTCTGTCAGGCCAGAACCCTTCAGGTCCGTATAGTTGCCTGTTGGGTTGGTTACTCATCTAATTACATTTGGAGCCACACTCGGCATTTCATTCATCGCATGGAAAGCTAGTCACCGCTGGACTCTGCCTGCTGAACTGTGTAAGCTTCCCCAGAGAGAGAGAGAGAGAGAGAGAGAGGGGCAGGCCAGCGCCTCTGTCCAGCCTCCTCTATTTGTTTTCTGCTTAACTTGCTCATTCTTCTGCATGCCCGTGATCTTTCCTTCCCCTCTCAGTCCCGAAGGAGAGATTAAACAAAAAAAGTAGGGAGCCAGCTGCACCCAGGGCTGTTGCTTGGGAAAGGCATGGCTTGAGTTTTTGTAGTCTGACAGAACTAGTTAATTAGTATTCATGTTGTTGTTGTTGTTGTTAGTCGCGAAGTCGAGTCCGACCCATCGCGACCCCATGGACAACATTCCTCCAGGCCCTCCTGTCCTCCACCATCCCCCAGAGTCCACTCAAGCTCACACCAACCGCCTCAGTAACCCCATCCAGCCACCTCATCCTCTGCCGTCCCCTTCTTCTTTTGCCATCTATTGTTCCCAGCATTAGATTCTTCTCCAGGGAGTCCTTCCTTCTCATTAGGTGGCCAAAGTATTTGAGTTTCATCTTCACTATCTGGCCTTCTAAAGAGCAGTCAGGGTTGATCTCCTCTAGGACTGACCGGTTTGATCGCCTTGCAGTCCAAGGGACTCGCAGGAGTCTTCTCCAGCACCACAACTCAAAGGCCTCAATCCTTTTGCGCTCAGCCTTCCTTATTGTCCAGCTTTCACAGCCATACATTGCAACTGGGAAAACCATAGCCTTGACTATACGCACTTTTGTTGGCAGGGTGATGTCTCTGCTTTTTAGTATGCTATCTAGATTTGCCATAGCTTTCCTCCCCAGAAGCAAGCGTCTTTTAATTTCTTGGCTGCAGTCCCCGTCTGCGGTGATCTTGGAGCCCAGGAAAATAAAATCTGTCACTACCTCCATTTCTTCCCCATCTATTTGCCAGGAAGTGAGAGGACCAGATGCCATGATCTTAGTTTTCTTAATGTTGAGTTTCAAGCCAACTTTTGCGCTCTCCCCCTTTACCCGCATCAAGAGGCTCTTTAGTTCCTCTTCACTTTCTGCCATGAGAGTGGTATCATCTGCATATCTGAGGTTGTTGATATTTCTCCCAGCAATCTTGATTCCAACTGGTGATTCATCTAGCCCCGTCTTTCTCATGATGTGCTCTGCATATAAGTTAAATAGGCAGGGCGACAGTATACAGCCTTGCCGAACTCCTTTCTCAATTTTGAACCAATCAGTGGTTCCGTGTCCGGTTCTCACTGTTGCTTCTTGACCTGCATATAGGTTTCTCAAGAGACAAATAAGATGGTCTGGTACTCCCATCTCTTTAAGAACTTGCCACAATTTGTTGTGATCCACACAATCAAAGGCTTTAGCGTAGTCAATGAAGCAGAAGTAGATCTTTTTCTGGAACTCCCTGGCTTTCTCCATGATCCAGTGTATGTTGGCAATTTGATCTCTAGTTCCTCTCCCTCTTCGAAATCCTGCCTGTACTTCTGGTAGTTCTCGGTCCACATACTGCTGCAGCCTAGCTTGTAGGATTTTGAGCATCACTTTGCTAGCGTGTGAAATGAGTGCAATGGTGCGGTAGTTTGAACATTCTTTGGCATTGCCCTTCTTGGGGATCGGAATGTAAACTGACCTTTTCCAATCCTGTGGCCACTGTTGAGTTTTCCAAATTTGCTGGCATATTGAGTGTAGCACTTTAACTGCATTGTCTTTCAGGATTTTGAATAGCTCAGCTGGAATGCTGTCACCTCCACTAGCTTTGTTGTTGCTCAGACTTCCTAAGGCTCATTTGACTTCACATTCCAGGATGTCTGGCTCGACGTCGGTAACCACCCCATCGTGATTATCAGGGATGTTAAGCTCTTTCTTGTATAGTTCTTCTGTGTAATCTTGCCACCTCTTCTTAATCTCTTCTGCCTCTGTTAGGTCCCTGCCATTTTGGTCCTTTATTATGCCCATCTTTGCATGAAATGTTCCCTTCATATCTCTAATTTTCTTGAAGAGATCTCTGGTCCTCCCTATTCTATTGTTTTCTTCTATTTCTTTGCACTGTTCATTTAGGAAGGCATTCTTATCTCTTCTAGCTGTTCTCTGGAATTCTGCATTCAATTGTTTGTATCTTTCTCTTTCTCCCTTGCCTTTCGCTTCCCTTCTTTCCTCAGCTATTTGTAAAGCTTCCTCAGACAGCCATTTTGCTTTCTTGCCTTTCTTTTTCTTTGGGATGGTTTTAGTTGCTGCCTCTAGTCTGACAGAACTAGTTAATTAGTATTCATGTAATCATTATATAAAATTAATCATCAATATTTATTAAGGATTCCTGAGGCAGCAAATGCATTCTGCACCAGGGGGATATCTCAAAATTTTGCCCTGCTTTGGCGCTACAAAAAGTCCACCCATGCCAGTGACCGTCATAGCAAGGTGATGTTAATAATTACATTAGCGTTAACGAGAGAGCTGCTGTACGTGGCAGGACCGAAAGTGGCAGGGTGTCTGCCCAGAAAGCTTACATTTGCCTTAAAGGGGGATGAGAGGTCAGGCTTACTGGCTGACAAGGCAGGAATGGCTTCTTGCTATGTGTGAATACCGGAAGTAGAGTGAAGCTTGGCACCTTCCATGCTCAGCCAATGGATTGTTCTAAGATTTCCAGTTTCAGCGTTGCTGGTTGCCGTGTTTTTCTGTGGCTGGCGATTTCACTGGCAAGAGCAGCTGTGTCAGGCAAACTCGCCTAGAAGTGGCCAAGCTGCTGCTGGATGGGGCCCCAGTGGCCCCAGTGGCCCCTTGTTGGCCCCAGTGCTCCCTGCTCTCCTTTCCTCCCCAATTTATCCCCAGTGCTAAAACTGAAGCAGGCGCACAGCCATCGTCTCCCTCACACACACACTTTATTTATTTACTTATTTAGCACACTTCTATGCTGCCCCATCGCCGAAGCCTCGGGGCGGCTCACATACATAAAAAACAACCCAAAATCAACAATTCAATGTTAAACAATTCAATATTAATAAATATAAAAATAACTTGAGCCGCCCTGGCCAAAAATTAAAACTAATAAATAATATTAACAATTAAAATAGCATTTGAATAAAAAGGTCTTCGCCTGGTGCCAGAAAACAAATAACGATGGCGCCAGGCGGACCTCTCTGGGGAGTGCGTTCCATAGATTGGGTGCCACCGCAGAGAAAGCCCTCCTCCGGGTACTCAGCCTCCACAGAGGGTTCTCGGAGAAGGGCATCTGTTGCTGATCTCAAGGGGCAGGCGGACAAGTACGGACATAAGCGCTCCTTCAGGTAAACAGTGCCCAAGCTGTTTAGGGCTTTACAGGTCATAACCAATACCTTGAATTGGGCCCGGACTTCAATGGGGAGCCAGTGGAGCTGACGGAGAACTGGGGTCATATGAGCATAATGCCCAGTCCCCGTCAGCAACCTGGCAGCTCTATTTTGAACCAATTGAAGTATCCGGACCGTTTTCAAGGGCAGCCCCACGTAGAGAGCGTTGCAGAAGTCAAGTCGGGAAGTCACCAACGCATGTATCACTGTCACTAGGCAGTCATTCTCCAGGTAAGGGCGCAGCTGATAGATCAGCCAAAGCTGAAAGAAAGCGCTCCTCTCCATTGCTGTCACCTGAGCTTCCAAAGAAAGCTCTGGGTCGAGGAGCACTCCCAAGCTGCGGACTTTGTCCCTAGGGGGGAGTGCAACCCCATTCAGGACTAAGTTCAATTCACCTTCCCCGAAGCCCAATCCACCAACCAACAGGACCTCCGTCTTGTCTGGATTGAGCTTCAGTTTATTGGCCCTCATCCAGCCCATCACCTTGGCCAGGCACCGGTTCAGCACAGCCACCGCCTCACCTGGATCAGTAGAGAATGAGAGGTAGAGCTGGGTATCATCAGCGTACTGATGACTCCGCAGCCCACACCTCCTGATGACCTCTCCCAGCAGTTTCATGTAGATATTAAACAGCAAAGGGGACAAAATGGACCCCTGAGGAACTCCATGGCATAACTGCCATGGCGCAGAGCCATAGTCCCCCAGCACCACCTTCTGGAATCAGCCATTGAGATAGGAGTGGAACCACTGCAAAGCAGTGCCTCCGACCCCCAATCCCGCTAGCCTATCCAGAAGGATACCATGGTCAATGGTATCGAAAGCCGCTGAGAGGTCCAGGAGAACCAACAGGGACGCACTCCCCCTGTCTCTCTCCCTGCACAGGTCATCGTACAGGGCGACCAAGCCAGATTCAGTACCATACCCGGGTCTGAAGCCAGATTGAAATGGGTCCAGATATTTCATCCAAGAGTGCCTGGAGTTGTCCCGCCACCACCCGCTCCAACACCTTGCCCAGAAACGGAATATTGGCCAGCAGTCTATAATTAGAGGCCATCCCTGGATCCAGTGATGCCTTCTTCAGGACCGGTCGGACTACCGCCTCTTTCAAGAGACTAGGTACCCTCCCCTCCCTCAGAGAAGCATTAACCACTTTCAAGATCCAGGTCCCAATCCCGTGCTTGGCGTTGTTAATTAGCCAAGATGGGCAAGGGTCCAATAAGCAAGTGGTGGGACGTACTGGTCCAAGCACCTTGTCAACATCATCAGGCCGCAATAACTGAAATTTATCCATTAATTGAGGACCAGACGGCAGCGTTGGAGTCTCCCCAGAAGCCTCTGAATCATTAGTGGAGTCGAGCTCGAGACGAATCTGAGCGATTTTCTCCCTGAAATGCTGGGCAAACTCATCACAGCGGGCCTCCGAAGGTGGGATCAGATCTTTCTTCGGGCCAGCATAAACCAGGCCTTGTACCTCCCGAAACAGCTCCACCAGACGACATTTAGAGGAGGCAATGGAAGCGGAAAAGAATCTCTTTTTCGTCGCCTTCACCGCCACAGCATAGGCCCGATAATGGGCACTTAAGTGTGTTAGGTCAGATTCATCCCGTGATCTCCTCCACCTACTCTCTAGACGTCTCCCTGCCTGCTTCGTCGCCCGCAACTCAGATGTATACCAAGGGGGAAAGTGGGCTCTGCCTGGCGGGAGAGGACGCTTGGGAGCAATCGTGTCAACAGCCCTGGTCATTTCCCCATTCCATAGTTCGACCAGAGCCTCGACAGGAGCACCAGTCTTGTCAGCCGGAAACTCCCCCAAGGCCTTCAGGAATCCATCCGAATCCATTCGGCTCTGGGGGTGGACCCACACAATCGGGTCCTCACCCTTACAGAGGGAGAGGCCGCTCTCGAGCACAAACCTCATGAGGAAGTGATCTGACCATGACAGGGGTATCAAACATAAGTTCCTCATCCTCAGACCACTCTCTTCCTGCCCCGTCAAGAAAACCAGGTCCAGAGTGTGTCCACATTCATGGGTTGGGCCATTGACATGTTGAGACAGCCCCATGGCTGTCATGGAGGCCATGAAGTCCTGAGCTGCCCCGGTAAGATCAGTCTCGGCATGGAGATTGAAGTCCCCCAGGACCAACATCCTGGGGGTCTTCAACACCAGGTCCGAGACGGTCTCCGTCAGCTCAGACAGGGAGACTGTTGGGCAGAAGGGTGCTCGGTACACCAACAGAATCCCCAGTCTGTCTCGGTCGTCCAACACCAAGTAGAGGCACTCTAGCCCCGGCCTTGAAGGGACAGGAAGTCCTATGAGGGAGATGGAGGCTCAGTAAACCAAAGCAACCCCCCTCCCCTCCGGGCAAGAGCGGTGCTGAATCAGATACCCAGGTGGGCACATTTGGGAAAGGGCGACATCCCCTCCCTCTCCCGCCCAGGTCTCCGTTAGGCAGACCAGGTCGGCCCCCTCATCCACAATCAGGTCATGGATGAGGGCAGATTTATTGTGGACCGACCTGGCATTGAGCAACAGCACCGTCAGGCCTGGGGGGCAGTTGACAAGACTCCCTGGAACCTTCTGGGTGGGAGTAAAACCAGAAGGAGGGATAGGTATCAGCCATCTCTCCCTCCTTCTTCTATACAGACACGTTAGACTCCCATCGCTGTAACGTCCCTTGCCCGTAACAACCCCAATGGCAGCGCCCACGTGCTCCCCAGGTAGCTCATCTGTCAACGAGGCCAGGGACGACTCCTTAAAACACATTAAACATTAAAACAATATTTACCCCATCCACCTCTCCCCGCCGCAATAATTTTCTTCCTGCCCGGCCCCCTGCCTGGCCACAAACGGCCACAAACGGCAGTGACCACCCTTTGGCCGTCGCCCTTTGGCCACCGGCTCGAGGCTGCCAGCCCCAGGCGCCGCCGGTGTGTTAAAGGCCGCCGGGCCCCTCCTCCCACGCCCTGCCTGTCCTGGCGCCTCTGCCACGCACGCCGAGGGGGCGGGACCAGAGCAGGGACGTCGGGGCCGGTGTGGCAGCAGGTGAGCCGCTGCGGCGTGGTGGAAGGCGCATGGCGTGGCGGGGTGGTGGCGGCGGACGTCCGCTCCTCCTCCTCCTCCTCCTCCTGGTGATTCCTGGGCTTTCCTGGGCACTGCCGGTGTGTTAAAGGCCGCCGGGCCCCTCCTCCCACGCCCCGCCCATCCCGGCGCGTCTGCCACTCACGCTGAGGGGGCGGGACCGGAGCAGGGATGTCGGGGCCAGTGCAGCAGCGGGCGAGCAGCTGCGGTGCAGTGGAAGGCGCATGGCACGGTGGGGTGGTGGTGGCGGGCGTCTCCTCCTCCTCCCAGCGATTCCCAGTTCCACCACACATGGTTCCACCGCACTTGTTTCTATGCCACTATATAATTCAGGCAAGGGATCTGATTTTTGTTGCTGTTGTTAAAGATTTGGGAACTGGAGATCCTTGCCAATCTACTGCAAATCATGCAGACCACTATAAATAGTGAGATTTTAAAAAGAGGGGCAAGGAACTTTGTGGCAGGGGAGGGGCGATTGAGAAGGGGGGTGAGCCAAGGCAAAGGGGGGCAGTTTTCAAAAACAGAATGAGAAAATTTTTAACTTAATGATATTGA
This sequence comes from Varanus salvator macromaculatus, assembly GCA_023646645.1. Taxonomy (NCBI): domain Eukaryota; kingdom Metazoa; phylum Chordata; class Lepidosauria; order Squamata; family Varanidae; genus Varanus; species Varanus salvator. The sequence continues at coordinate 7,606,891 of JAIXND010000690.1, read as the reverse complement.
TGCACAAGCAACCGTCAATAAAATAGAAAGTCCTAGTACGGAGGGCTAAATCAAACCCTCTTTCTTCCCTGTACAATCACTTGCAGTAGAATGCAGGGTTGCTGTTGAGGGAAAAATTACCTGCCGTTTATATTACAGCTTGAGGCCTTTTGCCAATGCTAATTGGAGGTATGGGATGCCTTATCCCAGCTGGGGCCACTCTGGAGTGAGGCTTAAGGTCTTCCTACCTCCCCAGTCTAGAGTCCCAATCAATGGAGTCATTTGCCATCTCCTTCCATAACTAAGGAATAGTTAGCTCAGTTTCACTGTGAAGCTAAAATGCTACTGGTACTCCAGTCTTTGGAGAAGCATTTTGGTGTTCCTATCAGTCTTTCTATCAGCTCTTTGGGAACTGTAGTCCCTGAAAACCTTGTAGTACCAGCACCATTGTAAGGATTGTCATCAGTGCAACAGATAAAACAATAGAATTTTGAGACTTATACTTGCAGAAACTTTTTTCCTTTTTTTGGTGATTCTTACACCCCTATAATGTATGTGGTATGATTTTTTTTAAAGCCACTATTCTGCTGTTACGGTTTCCTATGGGCAATTCTAACAAATCCCTGCATGTCAGTAGATCTTGGTATGACAGTACAGTCTATTGAGTTCAATATCCTACCCTGTGTGTAGGCTTGCAACCAAAGAAAGAAAAATCCTAGCTTGCCACAATAATGGGAATGTATCGCTCTCACGGCCTTTTACTGAATAAGACCACGGACCCATCTAGCCCAGTGATAACTCTGGGCCAAGTGGCATTTTCCTCATGCCTGCACCAGCACTCCTTTTTAACTGGACGAGCTTTGCATGAGGAGCATGGGCTGATGGGACACAAAGGGGAATGGAGACTCAATGATGTAGATCCCACCTGGCTTACCTTTCTTATGATTTCTCTTATTCTTCCCAGTGACTTTACTACTGCTTTCTAAAATTCAGTTTTCTGCAGTTTTTCCTTTCCAGTCAACTGAGTCTACAGTCTGAGTCTTAATGAGCTTTGTGAAAAAAGGGTTTTGTTGTAAAGCACCATTTATTAGGTGGCAGGTTCTGAAGGAAGACTTTAGTTATGTTTGGAAAGTTTGAACACTGGGTACTTTTCGGCAGGCTGCATTCAGCTGTGCTTGTCATGTCACGCATGTGAGGGAAGAGCAATGAGTAACCGATCAGAGAACATGAGGAAGAGGAGGCATGAGGCATTAAGCATCATGACATAAATTGTCATTGGAATGACATCACATGGCCTTTGGAAATCTCATTCCACTGGAAATTTCACTGCTTCTGGAAGGCAGCATTTCTGAATAAATGTCAAAAGGATCTTGTGATGGATTAAATTTATGTGGATTCTCGAGCTTTGGGGGAAAGTTCAACTCTCGGATGAGAGTTTCCACCCAGCTGATGGCACGTCACGGTGTGGATTGTCACAGTAAAAATGATGGTTAGGCTTTCTACCACATACATGAGAGAAAGTCCAGTTTAAAATGGATGCTATGGCTTGGGTGTACACCTATTCATTTGCTTATGGAGTCTGCTATTGTTTTCTATATCAGCTTCCCTTTGGAAAGTTTAATATAATTTCATGAAATCCACAGAGTAGTTCTTAATATTAAAGAGCATTTGTGCAACGGCCTGCAGAGGATTTGGATCGCAGTTGTAGACCCGCTGAATGCTGAACAGGCATGTGTTTTAATATTCTGAGCTGGCGGAGGACATTTGTTGGAATTTGTGCTCCACTTAATGTAACTGATAGAAATGTCCATGCAGAACCAGTTAATTGTGAATGCCCCACCAGTGGCATAAACCGAGTCTCTGCTCTTATTCCTGAAAACTTTGGCAAACACGTGAAAGGCATGCTCACTTTTGGATATTTGGAGGGCTGGGAACTGGAAGGAAGGTATTTGCCCGTTCTGCAGCCTTCAGTGTGAATGGGAGCAGAAGGATGCCTTGTCCCTTCCTGTGACCAAGTTCACCTGTTTTTACAGTAGCAAAACAGACAACAAACCGCTGTTGCAATGCAGGAATCTTTGGACAGGTTTCCTTGAGGCGGTGCTTTTCCTCCCCTCTTCCTTAGGCAGATTTGGACTGAGCCTTGGGGTGGGCTCCATTGCCACCAGCAAGTCACACCTGGCCGTTACATCTTCATGGTGACAATGCAACCCCTGCTTTACAACAATCACTCCAGGAAGTATGGAAAGCCTTCTGAGGCTTCCAAAGCTGCAGGCACAGGATCTGGACAGAACCAAAGCCAAGCAGAAGAAGGTGGTTCTCAGGGACCATTCTAGCCTCTTCAGATGTGCAATGATGGACATTTTCAAAATATTGCGCGCACTTTCTGTGAAGAGCTAAGCAAAAGACTTTTCTAAACGTTGATCGACATCATGCATGTTCTAAGATCTCTGGGTTATTCTGCATTTACCAATACGCAGCAGTGGAAATTCGCCAGAGGATGTGACCTAAAAGGAAGGAAGGAAGGAAGGAGAAGGAAGGAAGGAAGGAAGGAAGGACTGGTCCAATCAGAATCAGCTTTTCTTAAATAAATAATGATGCTGCAGCTGATCAACTGAAACCAATTAACCCACACCCTTTGGAAGATTTTGAGCTTTTCCCAGTACAGCAAAACTTCCTGCTGAATTGACGTTACGTCCAGTCATGCCTGACTCTAGGGGGCGGTGCTCATCTCCGTTTCCTAGCCGAGGGAGCCAGCGTTTGTCCGCAGACAGTCTCCGTGGTCATGTGGCTGGCAGGACTAAACACCGAAGTGCACGGAACGCTGTTACCTGCCCACCGAAGTGGCACCTTTTTATCTACTTGCATTTGCATGCTTTCGAACTGCAAGGTTGGCAGGAGCTGGGACGGCGCACGGGAGCTCACCCCGTGTGCAGATTCGAACCGGCGACCTTTCGATCAACCAGCCCAGCAGCACAGCAGTTTAAACCACTGCGCCACCTGCAGTCCCTTCCTGCTGAATAGACAGATGCAAATTCTGAAACAGTCAACTTTGAAAAAATATAGTTGCTTGGAGTTGTGTGGTTTGTTTTTCCATTCCATACTTCTTTCCCATTTAATGTGTATATAATTTTATGTCTTTTTAAAGTAACTATAGGCTTTCTTTAGGGGGAAAGCCTTCCTAGGGTAGCTTAAATAATAAAAGAGCATGTTATTAGAAAACAGCAGAAACAATCAAATCAATGCACTGCAGTGGACCTTCAAAAATTTAAAGACGTTCGCAGTAAAGCAAAAAAAAAGGCTCAACTTGTCAATGTTTGGTCACTTTCTTCCCTCTCAGAAGCCATGGACTGATGCAAGCCACATAGCATGTCAGCCATGAACTTAAAAATAGCAATTCCCAGGACGCCCAATATGGAAAGCGTCCCTCCCACTCTGCAAATTGCTGGGACAGATCCGTGTGGGTCTCACTTCTGTGGTTCACTCTGTGTTTTAAGGAAGCAGCTAAATGCAATGCATGAATCAGACCTGGACCAGATGGAAAACCAGGACATTGTGTATTGAAATGATCCAGCACTGAAAGTGAATGGGTTGTAATGGATCCTGAAGGGTTCTCGGAGATCTTCCAGCTGGGATCCTGTCACATTCTTGATTGCTGTACTGAATATAGCACTGATCCTTGTGCAGTGAACAAAGCAAAAGCTCATTGTTGAGCTCCCGCTGTCGCAGCGAGGCTTTCCTTGCCGCACCTGTTCCTAGGCCTTCAGGGCCTCTTGCATCTGCCTCAGTGTGAGATAAGCTGGCATTCCCCGTGGCTATCATGGCGTGTGGGTGGGACTCTTTGGGAGCAGGAGCAAGGGGAGTGCCCAGACACCGTCTGGTTCTGTCTTGTTGGATGGCTTCAAGTTTCTTGGGCTTGAGGATTTGGACAAGGTGCCCAGCCAACCGACCGACCAACCAACCTCATGCTTGTCCCTTGCTCCTCGTTCTTTATGCCATGTAGCAGTGAGAGGAAGACTGGTTAAGGCACGAGGTGGTAAATGCTGACAGGAAGCAATCCCAGCCTTCAAGCATGACTAGAAGAAAGGATCGTATGTGAGCGCAAGCCACGCTCACGCACCCTCCATATTTAGGTAAAGCTGGGGATGACTGACTAAGTGGCTGTGTCACCCAGCACAGCTCTTCTGCCTTCAGCCTACCAAAAGCCACCGTCTGACTTCAATTCATCTCAAGAATGGAAAGGTTACTGACCTTACTTTTGTTTTCTAAATAAAAGGAAGGTGGAAAATGGAACTTCCAAGAAGACATATTTAATAAGGGCTTTGGAAAAAATGACTGGCTAAACGCAAGCAGTATTGGGATGCCTGTGGTGTTTTGATGCCTTTGAACTGCCAGGAAAGCTATTATCTAGATTACATTTTATTATGTTTTCTGGCTTTTCATCCTGATAAGGTTTAATGCAGGATCATTACATATGAGAATAGATTTAATCCTGTTTCCTTAGCAGGCTTTAAGGACACCAAGGGGATTATTTATATAATAAGATGCAAGGTTGCTATGGAAAACTCTATAGCAACCTAGCATCTTCAGAAAAGCACACAGGCACTTGTGACAGCAATCTAAATTTACATTTATTTTAGTGTCATTTTTATCAACACCCTTAGTCTCTCATTTTGACAAGACGCTAAAATATGCTCGGGGGCTTGTGCTCGAACAAAATTAACGGAGGGTATGAGAATTTAAATAGCTCATAAAAATACTGGGAAATAATGCTACTGTAGTTTTACTTTTACAAAATAATATTTTGAAATCACAGAAAAGAGCTGTTTGTCTTGCATGTTCACAAGCAAGATCATTATTTGCCCCGCAATAGTACGCTTCCCAAAAGAGTGTGAGATAGTCAACAGAAACTCTGTTATTAAGCATTTGTCTGACACTATATGCCTGCAATAGTGCCATAGAGATATGTGTTGGGAAATTAAGAGGGCCTAGTACTTGGTCGCCCCAATATTTACTGAATGCTAACGTAAAAGGGGTACCAAGCCTTCGAACCAGCAAGCACATAGTTTTTAATGCACCTGGGACTGGTATGGTAGACTAAATGCCTTTGCAACAGACAGCATATCTGAGCTCGCCTGTTCTTTCCCAAAGGGCCTACTCTTTCTTTAGATTTTAGAGCAGCCTGGGAGTGCTCCTCAACCGAGTTTCACTGGAAGCTCAGGTGACAGCGGTGGCGAGGAGCACTTTCGTTCAGCTTTGGCTGATCCATCAGCTGCGTCCCTACCTGGAGGACGACTGCCTGGCGACGGTGACACACGTGTTGGTGACTTCCCGACTTGACTTCTGTAGCGCGCTCTACGTGGGGCTGCCCTTGAAGACGGTCTGGATACTTCAATTGGTTCAAAATAGAGCTGCCAGGCTGCTGACGGGGACTGGGCGTTATGTTCACATGACTCCAGTTCTCCATCAGCTACACTGGCTTCCCATTGAAGTCTGGGCCCAATTCAAGGTGTTGATTATGACCTATAAAGCCCTCAATGGCTTGGGTCCTGGTTACCTGAAGGAGCGCCTACATCCATATATGCCTGCCCACCCCTTGAGATCAGCGGGAGAGGCCCTTCTCTGGGAACCCTCCGTGAAGGATATTAGGAGGGTGAGTACCTGGAGGAGGGCCTTCTCTGTGGTGGCGCCCAATCTATGGAACGCGCTTCCCAGAGAGGTCCGCCTGGCGCCGTCGTTATTTGTTTTTTGGTGCCAGGCGAAGACCTTTTTATTCAAACGCTATTTTAATTGTTAATATTATTTATTTATTTTATTTTTTCAGACCAGGTCAACTCATATTATTTTGTTTTATACTGTGCTTATTTATTTATTATTGTGAGCCACCCTGAGGCTTCGGCGAATGGGGCGGCATAGAAGCCTTCTAGATAGATAGATAGATAGATAGATAGATAGATAGATAGATAGATTTTGCACTATTGATACTCACACAACGGTGTTGCACAAATACATCTGGAGAAGTGTTGATAGTCTTCACCAAATACTTTAAGCTTCACTTGGAATTTCTTATGTGATTGACCTAAGGGAAACCCCAAACATTTAACCAGAATTCTGGTTCACATGACAACTATACAAGTTTTGCAAAGATTTGTCGCTTCCCAAGAAGGGGATGTTTGTGTAAAATGTTGCTTAAAAATATTCAAGTATGCCAACTGGGCACAATCGATCTAAAATTAAATCTGTTAAGTGCCATTTTCAAATAAAGTGCTAAACATGTAAAAATGTTTTAGGTTGGCGGAATCATACTCCAGTAACAGAATTCCCCTTTTCTTTGATTATGGCAAAATAATGAAGGAATAGATTTCAATATTCCAATAAGAATATTTCATTGCAAATTTCAGGAAATAACATGGTATGTTTATTTATTGGATTGGTTTAAAGCTGCTGTTAGCATTATGCTATCCGTTATGACTTCCATTCCAGTTCCAGTTCCTAGATCAAGCTCCGAAGTGGGTCCAGAAGGGAGAAAAGGGGCCACAGAGTGTGCTGAAAGGGGAAGTATATGCATGGATCTTTCTTCAGAAATGGCAGAAATTCAACAAAAGCATGGGCATTTGTTAAAATCTAAGAATGAGTGCTTCGGATCCACAGAAAATTGTATTCAAAGGGTCCAGAGGATTTCCTCCACCAACTGTTTATAGCTCCTTAAGGAGTCTCCAGATGCAGTTGGAGAACTATGGATTTATTGCAACCCACACACAAAACCCAAACCAAAATACCTTATAGCACTCCCGCGCTCTTGGCTTCTTCTGTTATCATGAGATGGCCCCAAACAGCTCCGTTTCTTAGCTGAAGAGAGGCAAAGCACTTTATATTTGATTAATGGCACTTGAGGACTTGAAGAAAATGTTCACACCATTTCTTTGTAAGAATAAAACATCACCATCTAATAGATTACCCTTTTGTGGAAAGTGGCTAAAGTGCTCCAAAGTGCGGGAAATGCCTCCCCCCCCCTTCTTGACAAATCATTGTAAATGATATCAATTATAAGGGAATAATGTTTCCACACTTTACAAAGATCTTGTCAAGCCGTGTTATCACAAAATGTGGAGAGTTCTCCAAAGGTGTGTTCAGTAAAGCACTCGGGCCACTGAGGCAGGAAATGAAGAAACCAGGGGAAATGACAATCGAGAAAATTGGGGGAATGTTAAAATTGTCTAGCAGAAAGTTTGCTGAGATGGAACCACAACTCAGCTGTCAATTCCATGCATGGTTGGTGGATCAACCCCAAACATCTCGAGTTTAAAAGGACTTAGGTAAGCAGCTCGTTTTTTGCCTGAGAATGGGCTCCCAGGTGGAGAGGACAAAATGAGGCCAGGTGGACCAGTTGTTGGCTTTGTTTCTTCAAAGTGGGGTACTATGCACATTCTGAAGAAGGTGTGGGCAGAAGGTAGGTCAAGATCTTGTAGCTCTTGGAGTGATTTGCAGTGTGGTTTTGTTTAAGAAGAACAATAACAAAATGACTTTTCCCACCTAAACTGGCTGCTGAAATGAAGAACGCCTCAAGTTATGTGGGGTACTTATTGCCCAGGTGTTTTGGGCAAATGAAGCCTTCCCCAAACGAGCATCATGCATAAGGTCATCCTTATTCGCCAATCCCATGAATTCATTTCTCCCTCACAAGAATGATCGCCCAGATCCTGCGTTTCAATCAAAAGAGGAAAGTGCACAGAGTGGACCAAAGAATGGGCGGGAAGGGCACCTGTGGAGCTCTTTGAAGGTGAATTCCACCTGCTGGGCTCAGCAGCACCAGGTTTGGCTTCAGGTCTTTAGAAAGAGTTGCCAGAATACTCAGCAATCTGTGCAGGGCAGAAATGCCCATTCAGAATAAAACTGATGAAAATGAATCCTTAATTTACAAATTGCTATAGCTACAACCAAGGATTTCAGAGTGCCTTCCTGGTTTTTTAAGTTCCAGTCTCTCTCCATTATCTTCTATAAAGCGTTTTCACCTGGATAGGACACCTCTGACCTGTGGGGTTTTATGCAGCGTTCATCTTGGCATTGCAGGTTGATTGCAACCTTCTGACACCATATTGCATGGCATTGCAACACTGGGATTGCCACTGTATACAGCAATGTCAACTCTGCAGTCACCATAAATATTGATGTGTGCCGACTTCCGAACATTTCCTCTTGGCCCTTTTCCCATGCTCTGTGTGCTTAGGCTGCTTCTGCATTGATGGTCTCCACTTATGGATATCATCTTACTGTTGTTCCGGTGGCAGCTTCATGGGTTCTAACACACAGGCACAAGCATTTATGGGGCACCACCAAAGCTCAGTCTGGATGGCCTCTCTGCAATCGCATGAATCGTTCCATGCCCAGAATCTGTGATTCTGACTCCCTGTGCCCCCCACCATCTTCAAATCCTTCTCAAATTTAGGTCCTCGGAAAGAAACACCTGTGATCGATCAAGGGCGACAGCGGGGAGGAGCCATTTTTGAAATGCCTTGGCCGTGCCCCTGCACATATGCTCCCACACTAATTTTATTTGGGAATGAGCTCCTCTGAACATGGGAAGACTAGTTTCTGTGTAAATATGGGCTGAGACATTTGCTCCGGAACATAGGGAAGTGCAGCGGTGCTCATCCAGTCCATTGCCGTTTGTGTTGGCTGGCGGCAGCGCTCCAACATCAGAGGTGGGGATCTTTTCCTAGTGTTGTTCACAGACCTGTTCTTGAATGGAAAAACCAGGGGTTGGATCTGGGCTGCCAGTCTGTGAATCATAAGCCTCCCATTGGACAATGGGGTCTCTCTTACTCATATCAAGAGTAGTATAGACAAATCAGAGACGAGGAGGGAGCATCCCCCCTGGTAGTTTAGTCTAGTGTAGAAAAACATTTTGTATGGCTGTTGGTGAAGCTTAACGCCCCATTACTTGTCCATGGAAGAAATGCATAATAGACGGACCGGGCAGGTGGACTGAAGGGGCTTGATCAAAGCAAAGAGACAGGGCAGCCGGGCGCAAGGAATGTCTCCCTGGACCAGGCAAAATGGCTTCATTCAAGGCTGGAGGTGCAAAGGTGAATGCCTGTATAAGCATCTGCACTTCGAATGCCATCCCTATCTGGAGAGCACATCCACATTATTATGGATCTTTTAGTGCCTTGTGGTCATTCTCTCCTGGTCTGTCTTCCAGTGGTTATGGGAAATAATATCTGAAAAATTATTGTGTGCGTTCTTCCCGTGATCTTCTTCCCTCTAAGTTAATGCATTTAGTTATTTTCAGTCTTCCCTTCCATAACTTGTTAGCCTTTCCAATTCACCAGTAGGTGAACAAATTTTTAAGGTGATAAATATTTTGCTTTGTGTAGAGAAATGCGTGCTTCTCTAAAAATTATGTTCAGATCATTTTTGAAGCTCATACTCCCTATAATTGGGCTGTATGGCTTCTGTCAAATAAGAACCAAACATGCCATAATGTGGAACATGAGAATTATACAACCTGTTGTGTGGATCAATATTGTGCCCTTAGTTACAGATGCTTATAATACAAGTTGTGGTTATGAATTAATTACAGCTGGTTCAGATGATTTTATCAAAATCACAGAATAAGTTCTCTAGAATATTTGCAATCCTTGCTGTTGCTGAATGCAAGAAAGAAAGAATCAAGGAGAAAGTTTGTAGGGTTATGATGATGTCCTAAAATGGTAGATAACATCCTTTCCATCCTGTGCCTATATTTATGCTCAAATAATTTATTTAAATACTATTGCTTTATTGCTTCCTGTATTTTGCTACACAAATTTCAGCCTATACTGCAGACAGTGCAATGCATGTGCTAAATGTGATTTCCATCTCTGCATACTAATCGATTTCTGCACAAACACCTGCTATCAGTTATGATAATAAAACTGCCATTCCAAATTGAAAAGGGGCCAAATGAGGCTTCCTAAGGAAATGACTTAAGTGCCTTTCAAGGCCACTAATGCAGTAATGTTTCTGTAGCACCAACATTTTCCCAAGCATTTGCATTTTCTATCATTTTTATTCTGTTCCATCATCTCTTAGTCTAAGCATAACCCAAAGGCTGAGAGGGAGGGGAGCTGGAAATCTATGTGGCCAGTCTTAGATTTCATCTTTGGGAACACCTTAGCTAGATAAAATTGTTACGCTTGAGCAGGGCAGAGGGCAGCATGAAGAGGACAGAAGTATCGATCTAGCTGTGTGGCTCCTGCTAGAAAAGAAATATTCCATTAAAATGAATGTCTGTTAATGTCTATTCGGGGAATCACATCTGTGCATACAGGATCTGAAGATTGTGCTCTTGTGCAGTTGCCAGAATTGGAAGGCGCAAGATCAAAACAACAATGGCAGCTCTGTCTTGGTCTTCACATTGTTCCCCAGATGAATTTAACGACCCAGGGAGGAACCTGAGCTTTTTCCCTTCAGGAATAACTCTCTGATTCGGGGCCAACATTTAAGGGGCAATCCTGTACTTACTTTCCTGAGAGTAAAGATCGATAAAGTGAATGGGACTTATAGCAGGGAACAGAATGTTGCTGTTAATGCAATTTAATTTTGCAATTCTGTTAGCATAAGGAAGGCTTAGCAAATGATACATAATAATTGCGCTGTACATTTTAAATAATGTTTCCATGTATAAATCCTGATCCTCACATGCAGAAAAACTTCAGACATTACATTGCTCAGATGATCTTAGCAAATGAAAAGTGGGAGAAAAATCAAAGAGTGGATTTCCTCTTATGCACTTTCTTGCTTTGATTCCAAACCCCCTTTCATTAGGCCTTGGAGATGTTTAAATATTTTATCAACTTTAAACGTCAAGAAAAGTACATTTATCTGCAAAATTGAAGTGGTATTAATTGTACTCTTCCAATATCCCCAGTGACGGAACCCAAGGAAAGTGTGACGCAATGTCATTTTGGAACATGTTTTTGTTCAAACGGATCACTGAGAGACACAAGTCTCTTGAAGATGGTTGTTTACATAACTCGACAAACTTTAGGGGACAAAGGGATGTACGATAACCTTTAAGACAGAGTTCAAAATATCACTCCTTCTTAGTAGAGGATCAAAGCTCTAGCAAGGCTTAAGAACAAAGGATCTTGTTTGCTTTCATTTGTTTCAGATAAGCTTGTAAAGGGCATTTTCTGATTCCTTTAATAATCTGATGCTTCCTAATGAGGATTAGGAAGAATTTCTTTCTCTTCTGAAGGTATTGGTGGGAGGTATTTTTCTCTCCCCCCCCCCGCACCTTTTAAGGCCAAGGTAGCATTAAAAAGCTATAACTGGTGGCAGATTTGGTAGGAAGAGAGTGTGCAGGTTTGGAGCCTCTTCACATGTTTGTTTGCTTTCATGGAGCTCATCTGCCGAAAGAAAAAGGAATGGGCTTTGTAGTTTCATTTCAGGTGTGACAGGAGCATCCTTCTTGTCCAAATTAGCACAGAACTGCCCAGCCCTTGAGGTCTTGCTTCAGAGATACGGAGTAAGCTATTATGTCTGACTGAAGCAATTCTCCAAAGATTGGATTCTGTTTGCCCGACAGAACAGGTTTACTTGAAAGCATTTTTCTTCAGATTATATCCACTGCTTCCCCTAGGAATTAATTTCCCTGCCTCAGTAAATCATGCACTTGAGACATACCTGGTAGTTTGGCTAACTTTGTCCTTCGTCCTCAGAAATCCCAGACTGAATTCAGGCATCACCTTAAAACATAGTGAAGCAAACTTGAAAGTTAGTTTATAAACTATGGCTTATATTAACCATGATCTGGCAGTATCTTTGAACTGACAAACTGTAGTTGTGCTCCTCTCTCCATTTATTTATTTATTTATTTATTTATTTATTTATTATTTATTTATTTATTTATTTATTTATTTATTTATTTATTTATTTATTTATTTATTTATTTATTTATTTAGAAGGCTTCTATGCCGCCCCATCCGCTGAGGCCTCGGGGCGGCTCCGTCTATGGGGCTTCTGAACCACAGAAATAGGAGTGGATTTATGGAGCAAAAATAAAAGCGGAAAAGTAGCACTAAAACTCATGGTTTACCCCATGAAGCTCAGCTCTGGATTTGGGCTCTCGATTATGGTTAACACAAACGTAACCTCTGTCACAAGACACCACCGTTGCTTATATGGTGCCAAAAATGGGCTTATAAGAGATGTTCTGCAGGCAACTTCGCATGGTCCATGAGCTGATGTCCCTCACCACCAGCTCTACTGCAACAAAAACCAAAGCAAAATGGCTCACAAACAAGCGACTCTTGTCCTTACTAAGCTTCCATAGTGGTTCGCTGATCAGATTCTTTCCCTGTTGCCTTCTCCCAAGGCTTTTTTTTTTTTGGGGGGGGGGGGTATGGCGCTGCATGTGGCCTGTGGGCCAGGAGGTGCCCCCCACATCAAGCAGAGGAGCTTCTGTGCATGTCGCACGGGTCCTCTTCAGGTGCTTCCGTGGAATGCCCCCCTCACCCTGTAGGGGAAGGCTCGCCCGCTTTCGTTTGGCCAGTGAGTGCAGCTGCAAGGCCACGGTGTTTCTCCCGTCCTGCCAAAACGAGCGTGTGGCTCCGTTCCACCCACGACAGCGATCCTCTTTCTCTTCCCCCTCAGCACTTGCTGCCCAAGCCTACGCCCTGAAGGAGCAGAACGACAGCCTCCGGTGGCAGCTGGATGCCTACCGCAACGAGGTGGAGCTCCTCAAGCAAGAGAAGGGGCAGCTGTTCCGTGCCGAGGAGAGCCTGAAGAAGGACCAGCAGCTGCAGTTCTTGCAGCAGACACTACAGGGCATGCAGCAGGTACGCTGGGCGCATCGCGGGGCGGCTGCTGGACTCGGCCTCCGAGGCTGCAGGTCTGCCGCAAAGGCCAGGCCGAGCCAAGCCGAGCAGGCCTCCCACGGTGAGATTCTGGGAAGAAGGGGTGGGATGGCTTTTGTGGAGCGTGGCGTCACCGAGGAGAAAGAGGCAGAGCTCGGGGAGAGCATGTGCTCTCTCAAAGGTGGAGGCCTGGTTCCTCCAGTTAAAGGGTCCTGCAGAGCCAGACTGAGAGAGCCTTTGCTTGCCAGTCATGCAAGCATGGGAGCTTACGGGCTTCACAGGGTGCAGCAAACTGAACGACAAATCTGGAATGTGCTTCCCTTGGAGTTGCGCCCGGTTCCCACTCCTCATGTGTTTAGGAAGGGCTTGAGACACGACTTTTAACTTTTCAAAAAGTGCAATGTTTTTAATGTGTTCTTATGGCGATATTTTCTCCTCCTCCTCCTCTGATGTCTTGAAAAACAATGGTTATAGAAAAGCTCTATATGCAATTAATCAATAAACAGTGTTCATTATTAAAGGGGCAAAGTGGGTTTAATATCAATACGGGCATGTACTGAACCCATTTCATTCCTAACGGCGCAGCGGCAGTATTGGATGCAAAGGAATATTATCATAGTTTCCACTATGCAGGTGTGATCTTGCGTCACACACAAATGCAGTTGCGAGAGGAAGAGCCGGAAAGGGAACGTATGCATGGGAAGTGGCCCTTTTCAAACAGGCCCCTTGAGGCTATGGCTATTAACTATTAAAAGTGCTTATGGACCAGAACGTTGAACCCTGGTGGTCCCCGGACATGTCTGCATTTTTTAAATCCTCCCACAGAGTCAGGCATTCGGGGGGGCGTGGTGTCAATGGGAGCAGCTACTGTGCCCCTCCCCTTGGAGCAATGAGCTGGGCCCACTGGCTCATGGTCACGTGCTTGGTATCAGACAAATGCGAAAGCACCTCCTCACCGCTTAGCCTCCCGTGCTCCAGCTTGCGGAAGCATGAGCGTGGTGCATGCAACCAGCCGGGACCCCCAGGAGAGCTCTCCGTAGGATCAGTGGTGCGTGTCTGGTTGCCATGTGGGTGGGCAGAGGGCAGGAATGGCTCGGGTAAGAAGATGTTTTGCACAGTTATTTGTGTCAGGTCAGGAGAGAGGCCTTTTTCTCAGGGGGATGTGTGCATGCAAAGTTAATTTACAAAGGTGGGTGGGAAGCAGCTTAATGAAATCTCAGGGCAATATTTCAAGGAAGAGAGCAACCTTGCAGCTATTTATCTTTCTGTCCACCTCCACACACAAGCTCACCCACTTGCAAACGTCATGGATGTTACCCCCAGAGAGACGCCACAGGAGCAGCAAGGCCCCGAAATCAGAAAAATAAGTGATGCTTTTTAAAGCATCTGCACACCCGGAGTGAAACGACTGAGCACCGGAGAACACGGTGCCGGTCGCTGGTCATGCCAGCCCATGGCTGCTTCTGAGAACCGCTGTGGTATTCTTCCGTCGGGTGTTGTGCTGCCAAAGACAGGCCAGATGAGGGAGAATAGCATTTTCCCAGCCATCAAATAATAATGTTGGGGTACGGGGAAATGCGATTTCCTCACAACCAAAGTGCTGTGCAGATAGATGTAAAAGGAAAAGAGTTTTAATTTCTCTCCAAGTGCTGGGGAGGGGGGGGGGCTGCACACGTCTTGAGCAATGAACTGAACTTCAGGAAAAGCCCGCCATGGAGGAAAACATCTTCCAGAAAAAATAGATGTAGTTTCTCTTTTGAAGAAGGAGGTAAATAATACAGTATGATTTATTTGCAGGTTACTACTACCATTTCTTTTTTTTCAGTTCTCCATATTTCCTGGACTGGGAAATCAGAAACTGAATTATTATTTTTTTCACTACTAGATACCAGCACCTTATGGATGGCAATAGCTGTCATTATTGTGTAAAGATAAAAATCCATTCAGCATAATGGCAGTTCAGACACAGCACTTACACATTTTTGAGATAATTCCCCCCATAAAGCTATGTTACAGTTTAATTTCATACCCAGTATGAGGTCTCTAACAAACAAATGGAAATAATGTCCTGTATCCATGGTAACAAATGAGATACACTTTACCTGATCTTAAGATGGAATTGAATTATAAACTATGGCATTTTAGCTTTGAAAGACTCTTTCAAGACTTATATTCCCTCAGCCTTAAAAAGAGACAGGCATTCCATCCTCCTCGCATTTAAATCGGGACCATTCACATCCAAGCCAAGCCTGACGGCACTTTTGTCAAGTCCGTGTTGGAAGACGTGGCTGCTGTTTGCCACACAATTAGATTGTCTGCATGCAGGCCTCCCTGAAGAGCAAGGAGATTGCTCAGGCAACTGTCTCTGGGCAGAGAAAGGGTTGAAACTCCGGGGAGGCAAGGAGAGGGGAACAGGAGAACACATCATGGAAGTTGTTGTTTTCATACAATCATAGAATCAGAGAACAATTGAGTTGGAAGGGCCAGAAGGCCATCAGGTCCAACCCTGTGCCCAGGGCAGGCCTCCAAGTTCCACTGTCCCTCTCAGCTGCTTCTTGGATGCCTCCGGCATGGGAGAGCCCACCACCTCCCCGGGTCACTGGTGCCATTGCCGTCCTGCTCTAGCAGGCAGGAGGTTCTTCCCAGCGTTCAGCTGGAACCTGGCTTGCTGCACCTTGAGTCTGTTACTCCGTCCTGCCCCTGGAATGATCAAGAGGAGATCATGGCCTTCCTCTTTGTGACAACCCTTCGAGAACTTGGGAGGTGCTCTCCTACCTTCCCTCAATCTTCTCTCCTCTAAACATGCCCAGTTCTTTCCATCAAAGGGCTTTGTTTCCATTCCCTTTATAAAGGGAAGCCAATCCAAGAGGTTGCTAAGAGGACCAGAAGTTGCATGCTTGTAGCTTCGGAAAAGAGGTCAAAGCTCAAGGTGAAAGGCTGCGACTCTTGCACAAGTCCCTTTTTAGCACTCAGGCACCAAACTACGCCCAAGGCTCCATCTCTGGCCACCCCAGCTGCTCAAGAAGCCCCTCAGCATCCTTTCCCCCTTACTCCACTCATGGCGCTTCACCAAAATAATGACTTCTCCTTTCCAGCCAGCTGGCTGGAGACCTCTGTAAATAAGGATGGATTCCCATAAGGCACACTAAGTTGAAATTTGGGAGAACTAAGCTGGAGACAAGCTCCCCACCCTCCCAGCATCTACAGTTTCCGCAGAGAAAGGATCAATAAATCAAACATGAGATTCTTCCCACCCCATCCTTGTTCAGAGGAGATCCAAAAAAGAAGCCCTAATAATCCCGTATTAGCTTTGCTGGAAACTGCCTTTTGATGCTGTGCAAGCCATTTACTCACATGTCGTATCCATTTGGAAAGATCTGCTTTCTGAAACAGATATGTCTTACCAGATTGATTTTACACAAAGAAGGCTTAACATTCAGACAAATCTGTTTTCATGATGTTGCCATCCATGGAACACAAATTCACCTACTTGGGTTTTGGATGTCTAATCTTTTAGCATTTATTTTTAATCTGTGTTCTCTAGTATGTTGGAAAATTGATAGATAACATCTCAAGGCCTTTGACTAAAACTGATAAAATCCATATATATGCGGTTGACGCTTAAGTCTCTTTTAATGGCTACCAGATGTCTTTGCAAATCCCCAAAAGATCACGGTTCCCAGAACTGTTCAGAACAATGGTCTGCCTGCAAGCTTATCTGTGCTAAGATCTCTGGCTGCAAATACAAGAGAGAAAACAAAATCAGCTTTGGGAAACAGGGCTTTCTTTTGACCATATGTGGGAAGAAGAAAAAGCTCTGTCGAAAAGCCTTAAACTTAGGCACACAGAAAGAGAGAGGCATACTTGATGGTAGAACCTTTCCTCACACCTGGTGGTCACCTTGCTTTCACAGACAGCATCATCGTTGTCATGCCAGCTGAGATCACAAAGATTGGACCGGTACCTTCAAGCCCAAGTATGAAATTTAGCCTTGTTTGCGTCATAATCCTCTTCCACCAGCCACCCTCTTGCCCAGCCATCCAGGATGGCTGCTTGGGGACTGCCAAAAAGAGGACACACTTCACCCCTTTGCAAATTTAGGAAATGATTATAACTCACACAGGGAGATAACGCGTATACCAAGGTGAAAGACCAGGTGACCCGTGATCTTTAAATTGACCTTGGTCTGGACAGCCCTTCAAATAGAGGATGCCTTCATAATTTAGAGGATTCCTCGGTAAAGGATGGATCGTGGCCATTTTGCAGCTAATGCCATCCCTTCTGCCTGAGATTTCCTTCCGTCGCCCGCTTTCTTCAGCAAGTTGGTCTGGCCCCCCGTGTCTCGGGCCCTTCTCCCTCCACAGTCTTCCTCACTGCCCTCTCTCCCTGCAGCTTGTGGAGCCCTGACAAGGAAGCAGGATGACGCTGAGTGTCCCCTGCGGAAGGATTTCCTCGCCCTGCTGATTTGTCCAGCTCTGCCGCTCTTTGCCCTCCTGCAGCCACAGCCCAGTCCCTTGGCTTTGCTGGTCCAATGGAGCTTTCGCCCTCCTTGTAGCTGCACTGGCTGAAAATGCTTCAAGTACAGACAAAGCAGCAGGGTGGCATCTGCTGCTGGGCAGGTCACTCCGAGGCCCCGTCGGTCTCTTTCATCGCTGCAGCTCAGGCAAGAGCCTCACGGATGGCCCAGGCACTGCCGTGCTTTTGCCAGCTCCCTTTCAGCTGAATTGATGGAGCCGGCACCAGAGTGCCCGTCTTCCAGCAAGCGCGCAAACAGGAGGCTCAGCTGAATCGCAGCTCCTCTCCTTCTGCTTCTGCGTAATGGGCAGGTTCACCCATCTTGCTAAGCCACCCTGCGGATAAGCCACAGTGGCTTGGTTGGTTGCCCTCTGTGGGCAGCAAGCCATTTGGCTCACGATGAGCCACGGTTCTCCCCTTTCTCGCCCCTCCATTTTCCAGCCTGCTGCAGTGTGTTTCCCAGCATCCTTTGCAGCAGAACGTGTCTCCCCTCACGCTCAGATCTCTGCCCATTTCCATTTGCCGTCCTCCCCCCGGGGCGAGCGGTAAGTTTTGCTTTTGTCAGTCTGGAGGTGCACAAGCACACACTTACGGCTGTTGTGTAAGCGTAGGATTGCCCGTCAATTTCCTTGTCCATTCCAGTCATCTAAGGGGGGATAAGCTGAGACGTCATGTCGGCTAATTTGTGTGCAGCCGCCAGGGACAAAGGGCTTCAACATCCCTGGAAAAGAAATGTGCCGAAAGTGGGAAAGGGGAACTGCCACTCTTTTGGCCATGCCACGGACAGGATCCTATCCGTGGCATGTGATGGGCTCACCCACACAGTGACCCAGGGGGAGGATGTTGCTGTGGCTGCTGGGCAAGGCAAAGCCAAGATCTTCAGTGAGGGACATGGGGAAGCTTACTGGGACGAGGGAGGTTCCTCTGCACATTCAGCAGCCGATTCAGCTGTGGGGAGTGGGAAGAAAGCAGGAGGGCCAACAAGGGAGGGTGCTGGAGACTGTTCGGAGCAGCGAGGAAGAGGCAGGGGCCCAGGTGGCATTTCCGGTGCACTGGCAGGGCCGAGTGGGGAGGTGGAAGCAGCGCAATGCAGAATCCACCAAAATAGCGAAGCAAAGGGGCTGCTTGTCACTGCACGTGGAGCCAGCTGTTCCATCTGCGCTGGAGTTGGTTTCCCAAAGAAATACAAATTAATCAAACCGAGGCAGGGGAAAGCTTCGGTGCTCACACGGCTCTCTCCCGCACGCCGGATTGTTTATGCGCACCGCTGTTAGCGGATGGTCCACCGACGCTTTGCCGCCAGCCAGGACAGAGTTCACCCTGACAAATGCAGCTGGGTTTATGGGAAGACCCCAGTGTCACTGCGGCAGTGTGTTTGGCCCATGCAACAGTCGCTGCGTTAGTCAGGTCACAACCTTCATTCCATTAAAAGCCCCACGAGCCAGCCAAAGAGTGGAAAGACCATTTATTCTGCAAAGCAGAGGATGTCATTATACCGTTCTGCATAGTGGAGAGAAACTGGACTGAGAAAGTGTCTTCTCTCATATGTACCATCCAGGAACCTGGGGTCAAAATGTCCGGGCTGCATTTCTCTCTTTCCTTCCAAGCCGGCTTGGATAATGGGTTATTAGCTAAAAGCATAATTAAGTTGATGCAAACCAATCTGGCTGAAAAGTACAGATGAAGTCGACAGCTAAAAGAATACGAATCGTTCAAATACGAGCCACTGAGGAAATGTGACTTGTTGGTAAGAAGTTGATTTCAGTGAATCTCCCTCCATTCTTCCAGTTTTGAGGTACTAATGCCCAGCTCTAAGGTGGAGCTTGCTCTTGCGGGCCAGTCACTTGCGCACCCTACTGAGGGGGCTCTGTCTTCTTTGGTCCACACTGGAACCTGGGGGCCGATCAGCCCTCCTCTTCTTCATTCTCAGGCCCACTTCACCGGCAGCCATGAATCCAGACAAACAAAAGTTGGACTTCTTCACCAAGAAGTGCATAAACAACAGCATGCACGTCCGCAAGGTGTCCTGGAAGCCCACCAACTTGGGTGGCTTCAGAAGGAGACCGGATAAATCCATGGAGAAAGACGCTGTGCATTGCTGCTGGCATAACCGCTATGCACAAAATCCAGGACTGGAAGTGGCATGGACAGAAACGTCCATCTGTCGGAGGGTGTTTTTGTGTCCCTCTCCTGCGTGTTTGCCTCTCCAAGGCTGGATGCTTGGGCTAACCCGCAGGGATCTTCTCATGCCGTCAACGCCAGGCACGTGCTGTGCGTTCGACAGGCATCTTTCCCCGTCTTCAGTCCCACACTCTTTATTCTATTAGGACAGGCAACGCACAAATATCCACACATGCTGCAGTTTACCTAACCTCATTATAAGAAATCTCTAAAGGACATAAAACTGACTTCTTTGAATTGTCTTTCATGTCGTTTCCTTGGTGATGCAGCCGTTCTCGTGAGTGTTCGGATATTTATGCACATTTCCATAGCTAGCAAGTTGGGCTTCTATTATTCCAGACCTCCGTATGTTGCGCTGCGTGATACGAAAACCTGTCTATCTCAGGAGAGTGCTGAATTGCTAGGCCAATTAGACAAATGGATGAAAGATAAACCCGCTGGTGTCGATTAGTCCTGCCAGCTAAGTAGGACTTCTGTGCGAAGCGCAACACTGTTGGATGCCAGTCGCTGTCCTGCTCACGGGCTGCTCGGCTGGGTGGGCCTTTGGCCTCACCCAGCGAGGTTCTCATGGCCTTGGAGCTGGTTGCTGCCATGATGGAAGCCTGCAAGACCACACAGGCCATGCCCGCAACGGTGTTGGAAGGGCACCTTCTCCGTCTTGGGGTTCATGTGAACTGTTGTCAGTGGGTGAAGATCAGAAGCTCCTGCTCTGTTGGTTAGCCAAAGCAGAAGGCCAAGCTCCAGCTATTTATACCAGGCCCAGCCTTGAAGATCTTGCTAAGGCATTCAGAACACATCCAAAATGATCTCGGCCGATTCAGCCCTTCGTTGTGGTCCTTTTCAATCCGGCCCAATCAGCCGTGGTTGCTGTCCCCCCGTGCACCCCCCTTATGCTGGACCATTGCTCTGCTTGGGTGGCAGTCCAACTTCTCCTTTAAAGGAGGTGCAACCAAGGTGGCAGCTGGAAGCACAGGTGTGCTGCCTCATAGCTCAGAGCTTTGTGCAGATGAAGGTGGGACCTCTAGACCAACTGGGGACACCCTGGCTGGGCCTGCTGGTTTAAACTGGAGCTTGATGGACACTGGAGGAGAATTAGTAGCACAAGCTCTCATATCCAGTGGAAAATCACCTGCCCACTTAGTGCTGTCCTTTCCCTCAAAGATTGTGCGGGTTGCTCTCCTACTTCTGTATAGAAAACAACATAATTTTGACGTGTTATGAGGCTGTATGAATTTTATAGGTACGGCACAGCATTAATCCTGCCGGTTCTGCATTAATACAGCATTAATAGCTGTGCAGCCTCTCTGCATGAAGATACTGCAGCCTTTCAAGCTGGCATCTGCTCTTGGGTCAATTTGTGGGTGAATATGCAAAGCAAGAAGGCTTTTAGGGTTTGAATAATTCTCCAGGCTGAAACAGGCAGAGCAAAATGCAGAACAGCCAGCGAAAGGAAGTGTGGGCTGGACCGGCAGATCAAAGATACGGAATTGGCGCGTTCCCCAGCAAGCGTCAAGAGGCCTTGTCAGGCTGCCACCTCTGCACGCATCATTCCCAGGATGAATCCTGACACCACAGCCGTGAAAGGGGAGTGTCAGTCATTTGAGTCACCATGGAATAAATGCTTCACAATGAGCTTATGTATGTGTTAGGCTGTGTGAAGCTGCAATCTATGAATTACTGAGTTGCTTTAAATGATCAAGACACGAATCAGGCTTTGAAGCCACAGAATATTTTTTTCATTTTGTTGCTAAAAGTAACAAAAACAATAGTGGATGATTCAATTCAAATTATTTCCCAAATGTGTTTGTAATGCTTTTGTGAAGTGTGAACATTTGCATGTTTCCATGGTCTGTATTCCCTCAAGGTCTGCAAGCTACATGGATTTTTACAAATAATGGAATGTCACCCATTTCCAAACAAATCAGAGAGTGTCAATCTCAAATTATTTTCTAGGTCGGGGTGGCCAGACTAGAGGGTGTTCAGTTTATCGGGGGCTTGGACTGAATCCTGCAGGGAGGGAGAAGCGCCCCTGGGCGCGACAGCAGACAAAGGCTTGCGCACCGTGGCAGAGGGAGCAGCTCTGCCTTCCAAAAAGTGTAGGAAGAAGCTAGAATCACGTCGTCTTCAGCGACTGTATAGCGAAGCCCAGATTATGGGAACCAAACAGCACGAACGCAAACTCTTAATGCGAGAGGGTGAACATGACCTTATAGGTATAACTGAAACTTGGTGGGACGACTCCCATGACCGGAATTCAACCTCTGAAGGACAGAACATCTTCAAGAGAGCAGAAGGAACAGAAAGGGAGGTGGAGTCATGCTATGTGTTAAAGGTGCCAATTTCTGCACATAAATACCCGAGGATGAGCTTAGTAGCCCCATCGAGAGCATCTGGGTCAACATAAATGGAGCAAGGAATGAGAGGAACACAGTGGATGGAATCTACCACCAACTGCCCTCCAAGGCGAAGAGGAGCAGGACACTTTTGAAAAGCAAATGGCCAGTGTTTCAAGAAAGCACGGTGTCATCATTATGGGGACTTCCATTTCCCTGATATCTGTTGGGAGGCAAATTTTGCCAACATCGTCCCTACAAGAGAGTCTTTACATGTGTGGGTGATAACTTCCTCCTATAGAAAGTGGAGGAAGGAACTGGAGGGATGGAGATCCTTGACTTGAGTCTAACCAACAGGGAAGGCCTAGCAGATGAAGGGGCAGCTGTGGGAACTCTGGGGGAAAGGGACCCGGCCATATGGAATCCTCAGTTCGGAAGGAAGCCAGAGCCAAATGTAGCCAAACACCTACCATGGTTTCCAGGAAAGCTGATTTTAATAACTCAGAACAAGGACAAGCAAAGCCCCGTGGCAAGTGACTTGAATGGGGAAAGGAGTCTAAGATGGGTGGGAATTCTAAAGGCACACCTGCAAACCAGGAAACAGAGGCAGAAGACAACAGAAGACGCAGCAGGGTGGCAGCCCAAGACTGACAGGCAAATGGTCAAGGGGCATCCAACTGGACTGAATGCGTTCAGATCTCCAGGGCCCGATACACTCGCCTGAGAGTCGTAAAAGAGCTGGCAGAAGAATTGGAACCCGACTGAAAACAGCAGAATGAAATGCAGCCGGGATGCATGCCGAGTGCCGCACCCACGTAGGAAATGAACCCCGTGCAGGACCACACGGGGCATTCTTGGCACAACCGTACTGCAAGTAGCAAGCCCATCAAGGAGCAGATCTGGCAGAGTAAGCGGCATGCGTTTTTAAAAATGAATATAGAAATGAAGTTTATTTATTGAAATAACGCTAAAATAAATTCAGCTTTAGATCACAAGCTGCGTATGAGTTAAGAACTTGATGTGGCTGCAAAAGAGGCAAAAGCTCTTCTGGGCTGCATTAAGGGAAGGGTGCCTTCCAGGCCCCGTGAGCTGCCAGTTCCCCTCCACTCACTCAGCACCAGGGAGCCCCCCCCCCCCCGAGCCCTGCGTCCAGATCTGGGCACCACAGTTTGAGAAGGATGCAGACAGGCTGGGAAGCGTTCAGGGGAGGGCAGCAGGGATGATCCAGGACTGGACACAACGTACCATGAGGAGCTTTTTGTCTTGCTTTGTGAAAAGATCCCTGCTTATATTCTTTAGCTGATTTGTCCCTTAGAAACACAGAAACAGAGCAAGTCAGAAGGGGTGTCCCGGGCCATCTAGTCTGACCTCCAGCTCCAGCCGGCTCCGCTCATGACATGCCCACCGTGTGCATGTCCAGCCTGTCTTTGAACACCCTCACTGATGGGGCCTCAACGACCTCCCGTGGAAGCCCATTCCACGCCCTCGGGGTCCTAACTGTCAG
Source organism: Varanus salvator macromaculatus (assembly GCA_023646645.1). NCBI lineage: Eukaryota > Metazoa > Chordata > Lepidosauria > Squamata > Varanidae > Varanus > Varanus salvator. Next base: position 7,583,540 of record JAIXND010000690.1, on the reverse strand, counting down.
GAAGTGCTTCCTGGCATCCAAATGGAACCTTGGCTCTCTGAGCTTTGCTCCGTTGGAGCGCCTCCTGCCTTCCTCTGCGGGGGAGAACAGATCTCTACCACGTCTGTGTGACACCCCCTCACATGCCTGTATGTCACCAACAGATCCCCTCTGAGTCTCCTCTTCTCCAAGCTGAAGAGACCCAGTTCCCTCAGTCTTGCCTCATACGGCATCCCCTGCAAACCAGCCACCATCCTTGTGGCCCTACGCTGCACTGACTCTAACCTGGCTATATCCTTTCTGGAATGAGGGACCCAAAACTGAGCACAATACTCCAGTTGCGGGCGCACCAAAGTCGTGTACAGTGGTAGTAATACCTCTCTCGATCCAACCAAGGAGCTCGCCCTCTTGACCACCGCAACACACGGCTGACTCATGTTTAGCCCTTGATTGCATAGCCAGAAGTGTGGCTTCTAGATCGTTCTTGACCCTTTGTTTGTTCTTCTCAAGAATGATCTTTCTCATGTTTTGGAACATCTTGTGGTTTTAAATAAGCACATGTATTGAATGGCCAAGATCCTGCTCCTGTCTCTTGGGTTCAAAAATGCATGCATTTTGATCAATTTCACTGGTCCAGCTATTGGCTCCATTATTGGCAGATGCAGTGATGAAAACAAAGTCATCCTCATGGATGGAGGAAGCCCCTTTGGCTTCTCCTCACTGCATTCTGGGACATTTGTTTGTAAGGTAGAAAAAGTGCATCACAGCTAGCATCCTCTCTTCGTTCTCTCTTGGACACTGGACAGAATTAGATCAAAACCTTTTGCAAATGCCAAGGACCTTGCCCATAAAGGCCAGCCTTTGATCCTCCGCCCCGGTCTTTTAATCACCCATAGTAGCACTTTTCTCTGCTGATGCATTGATTTCCCCGGGTTTGGTCTCACTGATCTAATCAGCGGACCTGCAATCGTGGCTTGAGAAGAAAAACCCACCTCTTTCCTTCTTGGCAACTCAGCATAAAGACATTGCAGATTATGACTTTGTGGAAAATGAGATGGCTGTGGGCCAGTGACTAATTGTATCAAAGGGCTGTGTTCGTAAATTATTTATGGGCGAAAATGTTTACCCCGGTGTTATTAAAACCAGGGCGTCTCCTACAAAGAAAGCTTTTGGTTCAGATCGATGTGACAGCTTTGCCGCAGATGGTATATCCAGACAGGAATGTGTGTTTTAATGTGTGGTTAAGCTATTTGTTACATTAAGAGAAATGCATTTCCTTGCTGAGCAGCAGAAAATGCAGACGGATATAATTTATGTCTTGTTCGGCTTAGACATAACAGTCAAAGCAATAAAAACAGAAAATAGAACAACCTTGAAAAATGTTGCTTGATGGGACTTTGCAATCCTGGATATTTATTCACAGGAGCTCCAAATCAGTAATCAGAAACATCCTTTCTTTCATGCAGCAACTGCTGAAAATCCAAGAAGAATTAAACAACAAGAAATCGGAACTTGAGCAGGCGAAAGAGGAACACACACACACCCAAACCATGCTGAAAATTCTTCAGGAGCAGGTGCGTCCGCTGTAGGGAGCAAATGTTACGCGTCTGCAGTACACTTTGCGGTTGCTGGCTCTGCTGGCAGCTGCTTGTGACCTGTGCGTGATGGGAACCTGCCTACACGACTGATTTGCCACTTGGTTTAAGAAGACTGTGGGTGAAGCTAGGGAAACCATGGCTAGCCACTGCTGGAACGTGTTGCGAGCGGGAAGACGCCACCGTGGCTTAACGTATGGCGGTTTGCTTGAACTGGCAGTGTGTGCCCACAACTGCCAGCATCCATTCCCCTAACAATCTGCCTGGGAGTAGCTTATTGTGTCATCCAAACTGGTTTGTTTGAGACGGATGGCCCACGGCATGTTGTAGGGTTACCTAGTGTGGTTTGTCCTTCAAACGAGCCATGTTGCGGGTTTGGACAGGTAATTAGGGGAATGGTGCCCAGCACATACCACCCATCCAAACAAGCCTCCGTGTCGTGACGTGTCTGATCATGAGAACCGGCCACTTGTCAAGGCATAATGGAACTGTGCCCCTCTGGCAGCTTGAAATTTTTAATCTCATCTCTTGTAGCACATTTCCCCTTGCACAGATACCAGGATGCCTCGGTATTTTTCTATCTGAAGACAGATGGAGTTGAGGAAAGTTAAATATACCAGAAAAGCAAACATATATCAAATGAAACAGCCATTCCTTTGAAGACTAGTAGCAGGGAAAATGAGTTTAGCATTTCCTGTCTCATTCACATAGATGCACACATGCAAAAGAGTGAATTATGGTGACAGTAAACGATCCCCAGCGTTTCCATGTGCTTACCCAATAGCAGCAGGAGGCAAACCTTTTATACGTTTGACAGAACTGTCGGACTCCGTTTTCTCCAGCCCCGTGTGATTCGGGAGGGCATTGTTTCACACCCTTTGCAGGAAGGGGCGCCCCCGGCCAGACCGATCCACGGCTGGCTCAGGTTCCAGGTGGTTTGAGAGACAAGCGGTGCACTGGGCACCTGGGCTTCTCGGTTGTCTGGTTGGCTGCGCAGGGGTCCTGGATCGCCTTTGGGTGCATCTGCTGTCTTGGGGGGCGCCCCCCTTTGCAACCCTCCCCCTTGGCGTGCAGCAGGCGAGGGTCAAAGCTATCCGTTTATGCCTCTGCCATTTAATGTGGTGTTCCAGGCAAGCCTGCTTTTGGAATCGGCCGCGGCGAAGGCAAGAGAGCTGTGCCTGGGAGAACAGGCCAGCTCCCTTGAACGTCTTCTGGTCTTGTTTAACTGGGACCCGGGCTGAATGTTGAACCCTTAAGTGGATCAGTGGAAGTTCTAACTGCAACTGATACAGCTTTGCGATGTCGAAGCCTAATTGAAGTTAATTCATTCCTGATTATCAAGAGATTAAGCGGCTGCCTGAAGGGATTGTGTTTGGTAACTTGCCTTAATGAGGCGGGGAAGGCACCACGTGGGCACTTGGGGAAGCTTAGCGAATGCTCGCAAGGGCGCCATTCCCCATGCGCGCCCAGAACGCGGGCCCCGTTGCGGCTCTCTCTCGTTCCAGAACATGCTGTTCAGTCTTTTCCACCAGCAGACACGAGCACGGGGCCTGCGTAACGAATCCTGCTTTGTTTCCGTCACAGATCTGCTGCTGTGGACAAAACAAACAAGCATTTTCCTTCCGCCTCCTCTGGCTTTACCATTAGTTCCTCCACGCACTCTGGACATTGCATTGTTCGGGAGCATTCCAGGAAAGCATTTCGGATCAAAGCAGTGGCTGCCGCTGTGTCAGTGAGTGGGGTGGGCATGCTTGGGCCTTCACAGGGTCTCTGCGTCACACCTGTCAACGGGTATAATCACACGGCTCCTTCTCACTGAGCTGCTTTACACTTTGCGAGACCTTTTCCTTCAACCAGGTGCCCCACAAACTGTGCCACTGCAGGTTTAGAGAGGCTCTCCCCGGCGGGTCCAGGGGGGAGCGACGTACAGCGTAGCCGCAGATTCAGCTGTGCGCATGTTTTGGAGAGAATAAAGCCAGAGCCAAGCCGGGCCTGTCGGCCTCACCTCCTCATTCACTCGCACACCGGTTATGCGACCCTGCATTCCCTGGTCGCTCCAACACCTTGATGTATGGCTGGGGCAGTCCTTGATCTTGGTGCCTTGTGGGGCTTCTCAGCAGAAAACAGGCCATAATAATCTCTCTTTCCAATTTGAGCCTCTATACTTTAATGTTTAATCTCACTACAGATTTGTCTGTATTTATAAAATGCTCAGAATGTACCGGGCAATATTTATGATCTGAAGAAGCACTTGTGGAAGAACAGAAAGGGAGTGGTGCCCTGGCATTTCCCTACTCCCCTGGACCTGTATTGATCAGCCCCTAAGATGGGGATGCAGGTGGCACAATGGCTTAAACTGCTGGCCTGGTAGATCGGAAGGTCGCCGGTTCAAATCTGCACAACGGGGTGAGTTCCCGTTGCTCCGTCCCAGGTCCTGCCTACCTTGCAGTTCGAAAGCCTGCAAATGCAGGTAGATGAAAAGGTGCCACTTCGGTGTGCAGGTAACAGCGTTCCGTGCACTTCGGTGTTTAGTCCTGCCGGCCACATGACCACGGAGACTGTCTGCGGACAAGCGCTGGCTCCCTCAGCCAGGAAACGGAGGTGAGCACCGCCCCCTAGAGTCAGGCATGGCTGGACTTCACGTCAAGGGGAAACCTTTACTTTACCTTTAAGATGGGATGCATCTGTTCCCCGGCTCATTTCCACGATGCCACAAGATGTCAGAGTTCCATGATTCCTTTCTTTAACTAAAAGCATCTTGAGAAGTTTGAGCAGCAGTTCAAAGATGAGGTTGGCATCGTAGCCCCACTAGTAAAACAACTGCTTGGGAAGTCTGAGTGGAAAACGGGAAGTCTGGCTTGGAAAATGAACATACATGAGTGGGAATGGGGAGAGAGTCAATCCACCTCATCCTGTTGGAACAAATCCTGATCTGGAACAAAACTTAGAGGAAAGATTCATGGAGCTCTGCATCATGTATCCTCTGAGCCTGAAATGCAGAGCTGTGCACATTCCTAAATCTTTGCCTTGCAAATGGCTCTTTTATAGTTTACGATGGTCCAGTTTTTCTTGGGGCTTTATCGTTTTTCTCTCCTGGCCTCGGTGGGCAATGCTTGGTGAGGCAGCCCACGCCTCTTAATTCCATAAACCCCTAAGCTCAGATGAGTTGCCACACATTTCTAAACTGAGGCAGAATTAGGTGTCTTTTGCAGGATCGTCCATATGAATCCCTTTGAGGACTGGCGCCCACAAACATGCGAAGTATTATACATGGTTATCACAGCACTTCAGGCACACCAAGAGCAGAGTGCTTATAAAGCACGTGAGAAGGAACGCCGGAGGCATTTTTCCCAGAGCACAGTGGGAGTCACTTTGGAGTAAACATGCATGGGATTGCATTTAAGCCATTTACATGGAATTTGAGCTGAATTTCAACAAAGGGTTCCAGTCCCGGCCTGCAGGTTGCTGTTTTCCCTTGAAAGCAAATAGCAGCTTGAGAACAAGACGTGAATTAGGGGAAATATTCGGCTCCCTTGCCCTGCTCCATGGCCCCTGTCTGAATGGCCTGGCAGCCACCCTATCCCCACAGGCAGTTGCTTCTGCGTGGCAAGAAGGCATCCAAGATATGGAGACTGCCTTGAAAAGAAGGCGCGGTGCATTGGCTGTGTGCATGGGAACCCGCGTTGGTCTCAACAGACCATTGAGCCATCTCCATCATGCTGCAGTTCGCTTCCCCCTAAGTCCTCCTGCCATCTCCCAACATGCATGCACACAATTTCCCCAGAAAACCTGTCTAAAAAGTTACGTTTGCGCAAAGTCACCAGTGGGCTGAGGAAGCAGCACTGCTCTGGGAGGCGATGAAGAGGAGGAGCAAGGTGAAAAATCACGCTGGGTTCAGATGTCACATTAAACCTCCCGCACTGAAACGCACGGCGGCGTAGCCTGACATGCAAATCAAGGTTTGCCACATCATCCGGCCTTTGCTAAGCCACTGTGGCTTGTTACGTGTACTGTGCAAGCCACTGGTGTGTTGTGAGCATTTGCAGAATGGCAAACTCCGAGCCACCAGGTTTGTTGCCAGCCAGGGCCTGTTGTAGCCATGCTGCCGAGGGTAATTATTAAGCCTTGCATGGGCGGAATCACAGTGGGGAAAGGAATACCTGCGGCTGACTTCCGCGGCTGCAGTTGCGCAAACTCTCTGACTCCCTGCAGTCACATAGACTGACAGAAGAATTTTCTGTTTGAACCACTTGAGATATAATGAGCTGTGCATTTTTCCCAGACGCTACCCTGAGAAGGAAACCTATCAAAGCATTTCCCCCCATTTAAGCCTTCAAAAAAAGCATCATTCCAAAGCAATCATTAGTTGACGGCTATTTAGCTGGCAGCAACTTGCAACCACTGCAAAGTTTCAAATTAATAGCAACAAGAATGGGAAATGAAATCATTTATTACTCCTGAAAGCCAATTTTACACACTTCTTATGCCTCAAGACTGCTTTCTAATCTTATTATTTAAAAAATAATGATCCCGTCTTCACATTTGCATCCCTTTTTTAAAGCCAACCTATCAGGCTTTAAATGCGTTAAGTTTCAAACTGGTTTCAGCAAAACCTCATTAGGATTCTATGCTCCATCTGGTTTGTTCATTGGGAGCCTTATAAAAAGTAGTACTTTAAATAAATCAGCAATAACTATGTGAAATAGTCTAGTAAAGATTGTGGGGGGTTTCTTTCTTTTTTTGTCTTCACAGTTAAAAAAAAATGCCAAGGAGTTAGCAGAGACTAATGGATATGATGAATCGCAGGCTAATGTAGGTACAACATTGTGTTTCTTTCTCAAATTCCCTTGCTTAATATTTGCACTGTGAAAAGAAAGTAATTGCAGTGGATTAATGGTCTAAGAAAACACCCACCTTTTCTTAGAATCACAGGGTCACTTCCCAGGTCGCTTATTTCAAGATCAATGCGTTGCTTTTTAAAAATCTACCTTGTGGAATTGACACACCTCCGGTAAGAAATGGCTGGCTCTCCTCATGACGTTTATCATGGCAAGCGTTCTCGTGCTTCTCATTGCCGAGAAATGTATATGTATGAGAGGGTAAGAAATGCGAATGATCAAGTTCACTCTACAAATACAGCTTACTGGGGATTTCAGCTTTATTTGTAAACAGTGCAGGATTTTAGACTTCGGGAGAAGAGAAAAAAACCATGCAGCGGGGTCTGGCTGGATTTAATTTTTTATTTATTGTATTTCATTTTCAGCATTTATATCACATCACTCAAAACTTTCCTGAGGCTGTGTACAACAAAGTAGTAACATAATTCTACAAGCATATAAGCTATGGATAAAAACAGCTACAAAACTAAAATGACACATGGTAGAAGAAAATGCAGTGTGGATTGAGCTTGCCTGATTTTCCCTGTCTGTGATCGTTTCTGCTCTCCAACGCCTCTTCCTAAATCAAATTATTTCTAGGAAATGGAGAACTTTTAACATGCACTTGGAACTCCTGTCCTCAAAACCAAATATGGCCAGTGGTGCAATAAGATAATTGCCCCCCAAATTTGATCAAGTTAATGATGTTTGATGTTTACCTATCAAGAGCATTGTCTGAAAAATGCCACTCCAATTAGTTGACCGTGTGTTCTCTTATGGAATTGGCCTGATAAAATGTTCAAAGCTCCAGTATTTTGCAAGATAATCAGCCATTATCTATGGCCGATTTATACACTTGACCACACATGGCAACAACATAATTTGCCATGCAGAAGTTTCGATTGTCCTCATTGGTACCTGGGGACCTTCTGGGATCCCTTGCGAATTCTAATGTATGAGAAGCAGTACCATAGATATTTCCAGATGAAGCCCAAATTCCTGCCCGGTCATTGTAATATTGGTGCCCTTAAGTACATTAATTTAAAAGTATATTTGCTTCAAATTGAATTCACCTCTTGCATAGTGTGAATTCATGATGTCTAGTACAATGGAAATTCTTCTCCTGGTGCCCTTTTCTTTTGTAGCCATTGCTCGTTGTGAATGAAAATAGAGGCTCTCTTTTGGTGAAGGTGGCAAGCAATTTTCCTGCCTAATCCGTGGTGGTTTTTATCTGAACATTAATTCTTAAGGGCCTGGAGTATGTATGTGAGGGGGAGAACAGCTGCTTGGACGAGCAATGCCAACCTTGGCCTCCACTTCCCTCAAACAGCTGTCCTTCTGGCTGGGACACTCAGAGGGGCAGGCTAGCTCAGCAGCAGAGCGCAAAACCCGGGTCAACCCCCGCCCCCCAAGAGACCGTGAGTGTACTTTCCTCCCCACTTTGCTTTCGTTGATCAACATGGCGTGGACTCTCTGTTGGAGTATCTAAGACCCCCGGGGAGAGGATTATACACCCTGGTGGAGGGTGCTAGCCGAAAGGGTAGCAAGGTAACAAGCGTAACCTGCAAGGTGTGAGAAGCCCTGACTTCGGGATTGGAAACCAGTCTTGGAAACCATGGCTGGGAAATGCACTGAAATAGTTATATCAATAATAAGTAATTGTGACGGTTTCATTTGCTACAGTAATGAAGGTTATTGAGGGATGAGAGCCCAGTAAACAGCATATCTTGACAAATCCGTCTTTTAAAACCGAGTGTGTCCTGATACGGAAGGTGGCCTTTGGAGAAAGCTTTCAGGGCTGCGTTTATTGCGAAAGGAAGTAGATAGTTCTTCTGCCCACTCCCCACCCTGAAACGAGTTGCGAAGTCTGAGCAGATCAAAATGCCCTGAGAGGGATGGATTTGGTGGCTCCTGACTGGTTATTAGTGGTCCATGATGCATTTAATGGGATTAGCACCTATTTGATACAGTTGACAAGTTGGATTTAGCAAATGCCCTCATATTCCGTGCAAGATCAGTGCGGTATTGGCAAGCTGCATAGTACAGAGGTGTCTGCTCCATATTCTGAAATATCTGCAAGGGGGTGTTATTGAAACTGGCTGCTTAAACTGGTACAAAGAAGCAGAATCCAAACAAGAGAGCCATGCATTGTCAGACTGTTCATGGCAAAGATACTTGGTGAGAAATGCTGAACTCTTGCAATTACTGCATAGAAATTAATCTTCTGGATGACCCGTGAAGCTTTTTTTTTTCCTTGGAGCTGACCTTGCTTGGTATGTTTGTGGGACCCATCCCTTCTCTGAAAGACAGACAGACAGACAGACAATTTAGACACGAAATAGGCCGCCCGTCCTAGCGCAGACTGTGCTTGTTGGACTACCCCTTTTTCCAGAAAAACTTGCAAATGCAAGATGAGAGAACTGCCTAAGTAAAAACGGACAGTTATTGCTATCTGCAAATGTTTGTGCTGTCAGCCCGAGCTTGTTAGCCTTTAGGAATGGGGCTGAGGCCTCAGAAGTAATTCAGATTTGCTTGGTCAGCCCTGAATTCCAGTTTGCGACTGGTGCCAAGTCACTGCACTGAGTATCTGGCAAGGCGGACTGCAATCTTCATGCTTTTTACAAATCCAATCAGCTTTTCGCAAATCGGCACTGGAGACCTTTGCAGAAACTGGGGAAGTTTGCATCTGAGAGGGATAGTTTTATTTATTTATTTATTGTTTGTTTGTTTGTATGTGTATTTATAGTACCTATAATCGCCGAGGCCTTGCTAGGCAGTTCTCAGTTTAACTTGGAGTCCTGTGCAGGGCAGGGGCTTCGATCTCTGGTGCCTTCCAATTCTACTCGTCTAGGATTCTGTGAAGTTCATGACATCAACACAACTGGCACTATTTATGCAAATAGCACTAAGCCGCCCGTTTTGCGTCTGCTTTGCACAAAGCAGCACCCCAAAACATGCCACTGGGCAAGAGTTGTACAAGCAGCACTAAGTTGGGTGTTTTCTGAGTGCCATTTTGTGCAAAGATCGCCCTCAGCAACATGATGCCACACAATGTGGGTGCCGGCTGTAGGTTGCCTGAAAACACATCATGTAGCAGTATTTGCACAAACAGTGCTAGTTACATTCGAGTTGTGTGTTTTCTTAGTGGCAGTTTGCAAAAATGCTATAGCCAGATTGAAAACCAGTGTGCCGAGTGTGCCATCTGCAGCCCGTCTTCTAGAGAAAAGTCCATGGCAAAGGTTTCCTTTGCCCACTTCCAAGCAGCAGATGGGAAATTGACGGCCCACCTCTGGGCTGAGCCAAGCGTGGCTCCGGCAGCAGTGAGGCACTGGGGAATCCTTACCTCACACCCTTCCCTGCGCTGGCGAAGCTCCTCCGCTGCCTTCCGGTGTGGACTGCTGTCCCCGGCGTTCACGGCTTTTGCTCCCGGAAGCAGAAAAGGGGCCCTGTGTGTCCTTTGCCTCTGGCAGCCGAGCCTCTGAGAGCCAGAGAGATGTCTCTTCCTTGAGATGCTCCTTCAGAGAACTTCTGTTCCAGGAGTCCCGCTCCTTTCTTTTCTGTGGTTTGGACTTAGGTGACAGTGGTGCCTTAAGCCTAACAGCTTCTTAACCCTCACTCTTAATTGTTCTCAGAAACACTAGTTGTTTTTCCATTTGGTTTGAAAGCCACTCATGGGGAGTGACTCTTTCACGCTCTGTTTGTTTTGCTTCGTTGTCAGCTTTGGCACCTGTCATTGTGGATTAGGCTGTTCTCACTGTGTCCTTCCTGCAAGACAGGAGATAAGGAAGCGATTTAAAAAATGTCCATTTAGGAATCATAGAGCGAGGGGAGAGAACGATCTTCCAGTGCCTGCCTGTCTCTAGCTCCATTCGGGTACCACTGAATCTGGTAACGTGGGTGATGCACTTTCCTTAGTCAAGTGCATTAGGAGGGATCCAGGTGTAGTCAAACTGGGACGGAGTCAAGGTTGGGGAACAGCCCAGCAGCATTTCCGAGCAGGTGGAGCTCTAAGTGGGGCAGTTCAGCACTGCAGTTCACAGGCGATGATGTTCAGTAAGAATGGCATCCTTGGCTTACCTCTTCTGTGGATGATTCGCAGCAGAGCAGGAATAGCTGAAGTGCAGGGCTCTGCCAGGAAGTCACAAAGCTATTTCACGAATGGCTGGCCAGGTACATATGGAAATAGTTGTTCCAGCTGCGGGCTGTTCGCATGGTCTGGAATTGTTTACCATCCCTCGCTCTGGTCCGTCATGCCAGTGCTGCATTCACCAGCGTGACGTGCGCGCCTCAGTGGCTTGCCTGCTACCAGAAACAAAGCCTCAGCCGGCGCCAGTTACCTGCCTGCGTGGACTGTGCCGCTCGCTTTTCAGGACAGGTGGTGCTCAGAGCTGGTTCCCACCTTGGGGCACAAATCAGTGAGGTTTGCTTGAGCCCCTCAGTTCAGCAGCAGCATGCTTGCACACCTGTGTGGTCACGTTCCTTAGCCACATTCACACGCGAGGTGAGAGAGGGGCTCTCCTGAGTAGGGTGGCAGCCCTACTCTTCTCACCTGAGTTATTACTCATGCTTTGTTTCCTCTTCAGAAGAGATTTATGGCATCTTTAACTGTTCAGCTAGGTGCTGGGTTTCCGTAAATCACAGGCTACCTAGAAGGGGGTACAGAAATAGTTCAAGTTCCAGTGCTAAGAGGCATCATTTCGAGATATATCAGCATTCAAGGTTGGCATACAAGTATGGAAACCCTTAAGTAGCCATTAGAATATACGTGTCCAAAACCAGCCACTGTGCACGTTCATTGAAAAAGGGTAAAACTAAAGCAGAACTCTGGAATGTGCGTTCATCTTGAGACCAGCTCTGCCTTGGCATCATGAGGTGGCAAGAGAGAGAAGCGCATCAAGAAATGGTCCACCCGTTCCTTTTTCCCAGAATGAAGTGGGAAAAAGACAGAGGAGTTCTGATGAAAGAACGGGCCAAATTACTTTAGAATACACTTGAGGAAGCTGCATTCTTAAACCTGCCTTGCATTAAATGAGGCTTCTGTGTAAGCGGAAAACTTGCAGAGCAAGTAATGGAGCAGGGCTTTCTCTGTGAAGTGGCGGCGGCGGTGGTGGTGGTGGTGTGTGTGTGTGTGTGTCAAGCTAATATGGGGAAGAATCCCAAACGGATGCACACCATGGATATCTCAGAAAGAAACACACTTTCTACAGTCTCAAATCTGTTCCCTGTGAAGGTCAGACTTGAAGGAGCTTGTTGGATTTCTCGGGAAGCTTCTGGAGTTTGGAGACATTTGACCAAAGCTTTCTGCACAAAAGCGATCTTTATTTCCAAAGCAGCATCCGAGAACAGGCGATGGATGAGTTTAAATTAACCCCATGACTTGATGACCGGCCTGAACTGCTTCAGGAGCAGACTTGGGCGAGGCATTTATTTTCTTGTCTATTTTAAAATGTTCTGACTCAGATAACCAGCTCTTCCTCCACCCATTTTTTCCTTTATTTGTTTTGCTGAAGAGGTCTCCCCCAAGCCTCATTTTTGTCTGATCTAAGACTGGAGTTATCCATTTGCACATGTGAATAGCCTTTCAGAACACATGGTGTTCCAGATAGGTTTCTACTTTGCTGGAAGTGGGCTTTGCATCTTCCTTTCGCAAGAGTCTTTTGTGTAGCCAGAGCATCTGCCTCCCATGCTCATCCAAGCTGCACGCCAATGTCCAAGTGCTCCGAAAATCCTAATTCCTGCAGTCGGACACCAACCACGCCGTCGAAGCAGCGCGGTTGCCATCCGTCCTTCGCCAGTTCCATTCTTCTGCTGCAGCTGCAAGATGGAGCAGGAGGGGAACCAACAGTAGCCCCCCTTCCAAGGACATCGTAGCATCTTGCTCTAAACAATCGCAGGGCCGTGGATTAAATGAGATTAACCGATTAAAAGAGCAGCGAGCGCAGATGGGCCAAGTTCATCGTAAACAGCAAAATGTAGTTGACACGACCAATCTTGACACAGTCCAAACAGATTCCAGAAACAGTGTGAGGTTCGCAAGTTTGCAGGCTCCGGGTTCATCTTTATTCCTGCTGTAGTTCCGGCTTCCCAACGGCAGCTTGAATCTCACCGCAGAGCTTTGCTGGGAATGCCGCTTGGTCGTTACTGGAGGCTCTTCTGAACTCCTGAGCACCATTCTTCTTCTTCCCTGCCAGCCTGGCAGACGGTCCCTCCCACCTATTGGTCCATCATTGTTCTCACCATCATTTTCACATTACTCCTGTTGCTCTCAGTTTGCTGTAAATCTGCTCTGATGCTTTTTAAATGCTTTTTGTATCTTGCAAGCTGCTGTGAGCAACTCCTTTTTGGAGGAGAAATGTGGGTGAACATTTTTTATAATCAGATTAAATCTACAGGCCCTGTTGATGCTGAACAAGCCAGTAAAGGTTTCCACCCATGCAGCCAGTGACTTCCACGCTAGCACCCTCACAGAACGGACCGCCGTTCCCATCCCTGCGCTGTCTCCTCCATGCCATCTTGCTTTCCTTTCCCCATTGTTTCGTTTACTTGTGTCCTTCCTTTCCGCCAAACAGCACTCTTTGCTTCCAGCCCTGCTTTCTTCTTGCTCAGCTCCCGCTGTTAGTCTTTAACGAGACATCCTCCTGAAATAACGATCCATTGCTCTAATTCCCGTCAATTGATAGTCTTGGTTTTGCTGAAGATTACTCACACGATGGTGTGGGTGGGAAGGCTGTGAAAGGTGCCTGCGTACGTACCTGCCGTCTTCGTGTGTTTCCTTGTTTAGAGAACTTCACCCTCCACGTGGCCAACTTTGTCCTACGGTTTTTCCTGCCAGCAGAAGATCAATGCCATTAATTAAGATGTATTTTCTCCTTCTGGGTACATCTACAAACCTCATTCGGATATTCTTCATGATCAGCCAATTGCCAGGGACAAATGGCTGAATTCCCCATCCCTGCCTCTGCTTTTAGCACTTAAAGGTTTTAGTGCTAGATATGACTCTACGTTTGTCCAGGAAACGATGTTGCCGGCCATTTTTAGATGACTCCATTTATCTTGCACCGAGGACAATGTGATATCCGTTCTGTCTGTCTCCAGGAGACAGCTGTCCAGCATGCATGCATACTGGAGCCCCAAGGAAGGCGATACTCTCTCAAGTCCGGTTGAAATCAATGCCGCTGAAGTGAGCCACACAAGCTTAGCATGAGCCATTGATTCCGCTGGGACCAGGCACGAGCCATCTTTTCTGGGTTGAGACTGCAGGGGAGGGCTTCCAACGACACGCGGAAAAACCTTTTGAAAAGGTTTCGGATTGGCTGTTTGGAGAGAAGCTGCTCTAGCAGGAGGTGCTGGGTGAATGGGGTCCATTCTTCTGGTTTCTCCCGTTTACAGTTAACCGATTCGCAGAGTTTCCCTTTCCTTTTTAAGAGCTTTGCACTCGCAACCCCAGTGGTAGGTGGACCTGCGTGGAAATGGCTGCCGGGTGCGTTCAAAACTTTACAGGTCCCAGGGCTGAGAACGGCATAGGCATTTGATCCTGATGACCTTCACTAAAGCTGTCATCCTCACATCAAAACACTGGCTCTTTGGCCTCCATTTTCAAGTAGCTGCCTGTAGACCCCATGAAAGAATCCAATTGCAAGTCATAGATGATGACAAATGGACAAAAATTTGTTTGGACCCTGTGTCATGTGAAAAGGTTTATCCGAGCACGCTTTTCACACAGAGAAAGTATTAAAATCTTCACAGGCAGCAAAAGTATTTACAAACATGGCTTCTTTGGGCATGGTGGGATTGGAAAGGATGCCCTGCAGGCATCAGATTTTTCCAGTGCTTTTTTTGTAAGAAAAAAGGTGCCGAAACTCATGAAATTATTTACCTTTCACACGTAGTCAATCACTGTACACACACCCACACACGTCAGTTGTGTAGCAAAACATAACGGTCGCCGCCCGCAGTAAGCACTCAGCGCGTGACCACATGACCAGCCACCAGCCGAGCGGCGCCACCAGGACCAGCGCGGACGAAGCACGCATGCATCGGACTTGACACGCAAGCAGCCCGTGTGCACCATTCTAATGATTTTGCCGCCGACCTGCTACACTCGACCGGGTGATTCGAATCCACGTGGACCAAACATTAAATTTTCAAAACTTACTTTTAAAACTTGGAAAATCCGTCGAAAACAGGTGCCGGAACTCCATTCCTGCATGTTCTGTGGCAGAAAAAGCACTGGCTTTCTCCATCCTCCCCATTCAGAAGGGCAGAACTGGGCAGCAGCAAGCTGAGGAAGCAGCCTGTCCCACTGCTTTGTGCCGACCCATCTTTCATTTCGGCAGATGCTGGTCAGGGCCGGCCCTGTCAGAGGCAGAGCGAAGACGCTACTGCAGGCCGCAAGGTGGGCCCCCAGGTGTCCAGCCTACGCCTCCTGATGATCTGCCTTCTCCTGATCAGGGGGCCGAGCAGCTGGGATGCTCGTCAGCTGTGGCTTGGCCTGGTGGGCCACGTCACCCAGCCGCCTTCTCCCAGCATGTGCTGCTAGGAACGGCTCCTGGCCACCCGCGCAGGCAAAAGTCAGCCCGAGACACCCGGGAACCCCTCTTGCCATGCAGACTCTGTCTGAACAAGGAGCGGCCAGGTGCCCAGAAGAGCAGGGCATGATGGGTGGCCCGCCTGCGGCCAGCCTTTCCCGTCATGGCCAGTGCTGCCGTGGGATTCAGCTGCCATGCCTCTTCGGCTTCCGTGCAGGATCCAGCATGGGCCTCCTCCACCCCCCGAGGCCACAGAGAGCTCCAGGCCAGTTTTCCTGCAATTCCACATGCTTCCTGGGGCCAGAACCCTTCACTGGTCCAGGCTGTCATTTTAATAATTCTAACAACACATTTCATAATATTAGAAAATGCTTTTTTCACTGGTGAAAGGGAGTGTGAAAGACGTCTGCAGAGGTGACCTGCTCTGGGCCGTAGGAGCCCACGCTGGCGGTGCTCCTTCATGCTTGCGCACTGCTTCTTCAGCAACAGCCATCCCCATTCCTGACACGAAGAGCCCTCCTCGGGGCTTTTCTCTCCCCTTCACCCTTCCAGCTTCTGTGTCTGCTTTCCTTTTAAACAAGGAAAGGTGTTTGATTTGTGTCTGGAAATGCAGCCATGCGAAACATGCCAAGAGTTTCTCATTACATAATTTTTATAAACTCTTCTGACTGGCCATGCATTAAGAAACCATCTGCTCTCTCTCTGCAAAGCAAGTACAATACCTCCCCGAGGCGGAGTACTCATCAAGACCCCCCCCCCCCGTGTCTTGGGGAGGACAGTGGTTTGGAAGCCCTCCCCTTCCACCCTAGGCATCTTCTCTCCAACAGCTTGACTGTGCCTGCCTTGAAGACTGGTTGGTGGAAAGGTTGGATGTATTTTTTGGGCATGAATGGATTATCCCAACATCCATTCCCAATCAGCGGAGTTCTCTAAGCCTGGTTTCTCCTGTCATTTGGACCCAGGGATAAAATGCATTGAGAAGGCGGAAGTAATTCCGTTTCCCCCCCCCCCTTCTTCACCGGAGGAGCAGTGCAGCCTGGCTGTGGAACCTCTGGCCCGTGGGCCTGATGCAGCCTGATTTGGAGCATGCCAGTCTACCCCGCTTGCGCCAAGCCATGCCTGCTGTGTGAATCTCCTCACTGCTCCATTAAAACTGGGAGCAGTGGCAATCCCCATGCTGGGTGCAGGCTGGAGATTGCAAGCCCGGCAGCGCAGCCGGAGGAAGTGGCACGGAGAGCAGCCGCATCAACTGGAGATGGACGTTGCGTTGATGGACAGCAGACAACGAGGGAAGTGACCGCTCTCCCCACTTGTGGGCCAGGCCCTCCTCCTAGCCCGTCCTACCTGATTCCCCTGATGGGAGATGAGGCAGGGCGGACAGAGATCGGGGGACCTTCATACAAGCGCCTCTCCTAGAATCAAAGAATCATAGAACAGTAGAGTGGGAAGGGCCATGAAGGCCATCGGGTCCAACCCCCTGCTGCTGCAGGACTCCACGTCACAGCATCCCACTCAGGTGGCTGTCCACTTTCACCTTGAGTGTCTCCAGTGTGGGAGAGCCCCCCACTCTCCAGGCAGCTGGTCCCACTGTCACGTTGCTCTGACAGGGAGGAAGCTCTTCCTGATGTCCAGCCTGAATCTGGGTTGCCGCAGCTTGAACTGATTCTTCCGTGTCCTGCACTTGGGCATCAGCAAGAAGAGATCTTGATCTCCCTCTTTGTGACGGCCTTTGAGGCACTTATGGAGGGACCTCATGTCCCCCCAGGCTTCTCCTCTCAAGGCTAGACATGCCCAGTTCTCAGTCCCTCCTCCAGGGCCACGTTTCCAAACCCTGGACCATTTTAGTTGCCCTCCGCTGGACCCTTTCTAATTTACCTGCATCTTTCTTAAATCTTGGTGCCCAGAACAGGACACCGTATTCCAGGTGCATAGTATTCCAGTATCCCCCTGCTCCCCATCAGAGGATCGACCAGTCTGGTCTGGCTCGGCTTCCCTGAATGTGGGCTTCCCTACCCATGGGAGCTGTCCAGGTCCCCCCCGAAAAGCCCTTCCGCATCCCTGCTTCGGAACCTGCCGTCACCAAGCCGAACTCCGCACCGCCGTGCATAGCGGCTCTTCCACCTTCGCTAGGTGGACGCAGGCTGTTTGGACCTGCTCAGAAGTCATTTAATCCCTCACATGTCAATTGCAAAATCCCTAGGCATGTTGCTGAGGTATGGGACTGAGTGGATCCTGCATCTACCACCAGCCTTTCTTTTTGTCCAGGAATTTGAATAACCCTGCGCGGTAGATATGGATCAATACGTCCACTGTGTTGAGGCCGCAAAAACACCAGCTGGCCCGAGGCCCCTCGTGACTTCGTGGCAGGGGAGACATGCCCTGAGAACCGCAGGGCTCACAACTCTTGTGCTAACCCGAACCCTGGGCAGCAGCTAAGGAAAGTGTGCTCCCCCGTCCCGCCCCCCCCAGCGAAGAGTAGCAACAACAAACCAAGGACAGAGAGCTCAGTGCATTTCCAGCCCATCTCACTTCCATGTGTGTTGAGTCGTAAATCCGTACATTCTCACTTCCACCGGAATTCTTTCAGTCAGGTGAGCATTCGCATTCTGGGTGCCTCCGTGCGTCCTGCACCCATCCTTCACGTGCCTTTCCAGGACCTCACCTTGGTCTGGAAACAGCTGCCGAGCCGAATCCCTTGCCGGAGTTGACGCAAAAGAGGTGTTGCCCACTGGGCAGGTGCGAAGCTTTGCAAGCCCGAGAGGTCACAGTGGGGTGGTCTGCTTTATATGGAAGATTGCTACGTAGTGTTGCGTAAAAGGTGATTTTCTGCACAGAACAGCAGGTGGAACAAGCCCTGCTGGTATTTTTTTCCCTACTGTAAAAGCAGAAAATGAAACATGCGAAAGGTATCTACTCTTGGACTGCATTATGCTTATTTGTCTTGGTTCAGAAATCATTAATGGTGGGTGTCAAAAGTTGGCCTAATTTGTTGGGGAAAATGACAGATCCTAAGGAGTCTCTTCTTTATTGCTCAGTCCAAACCAGCCTCAGCCATTTCCTTTAAAGACGGAGAAAAGACCAATCTAAATCCCTTCCTTTTTTGCAGTTGGGAATAGAAATGCTATTGGACACAGATCAATAATTTATAATTGTCTTGCCTGTAGCTGTAAATTAAAGTAATGATCTTTCTTATAGAGATGAAGAATGCCAGCAATATATACTGAAATGGATAAATTCTACATAAGCACCTGTTTTATTTAGTTTTGTTTTCAAACCTTATAGGAAATCAATGTGTTGACAGTACCATTGGTCAACCAAGACAGAGAAAAAAAATTGGAGAAGCGAAGCCAACCACTAAAATCAGAGAAAGAGGCGCTGTTGATAGGTAAGGAAACCCTCCCTGCACCATTGCTAATCGCAACATCCCCTGTGGCAAACAAGAGGTCGCTATGTAAGATGAAGTGGTCTTGACATTATTCTGCATTTCAGTGGGTGGGAGCTGGAGAAAGTGCTACTGATGGGGGATAGTTAGTTCTGGTGGATCCTGTTTTCTTGCAGTGCCAACCATATAATCCATGGAAGCATCACAACAGTGACCTTGTGGATTGGTTCTAATGCCCAGTTCACACAATACTGTTGCCAGAATTTTGGACGCACCCACAAAAGCCCCTGTTCAGTTTTGGTGGGGACAGACTTGGGCGACGGTGAAATTCTCAGCTGTGCCGAAAGGCCTGTTCTCGGGGATGGTGAAGATTTTGAACACATTTGAATTTTGTGCCCTGACATCCTTCTGTCCCAGAGATTAAGTCTCCTGAGGAAAACAACATGCTCCAAACTGTAGGATGGAGTTGCTATTTTAACAGAATTCTGATCCAGTTGCAACTTCCCCACCTGAATGCAACGGAAGAAGGCAGGGGAAGTGAGAGGGGAATTGCAGTGCCGTCTCTTGAGCTGCAGTTCCAGCAACGGAGGCATCTTTTCACACCCACCAGGCCCAGCAATGATTTTCAGGTCTTCTACTGAACGAGCATCCATGTATGGCGACCCAAAAACGGGTGATACGTCATCGGAGAAAAGGACAAACGAGGATGCAGATTCATCTAACATCTGCATATGTTAATGGATGTGTGTTAGAAAGGATTGCTGCAATTTGAATACTATTTATCTATTGACCCATTTCGCTTCATTTCTGTACCACCCCTGGCTGAAGTGCTCTGGGTGATAAAGCGCATAAAGCAAAATGGGAACTCAATTTTTCTTGAGTGGAGACTTGGCCACACATCCAGGTCCTCTGTTATATGATGCCCTCCCTGTAGCATAAAAAGAATGACTGCGTCCTTCTGTCTGTCCCGCATACGGAGCACAAGGGCCTGCAGGCAATGTTAATGCAGGTGGAAATGCATCTAAAGGTACTTCCTCGGAGCAGAGCGGAGCGCTGAGCTGGCTCGCCACTCCCTGGCCAGACACACCCGGCCAGATATAAACAGAGCTGTTACGTCGTGCTGTTTGGCTCAGCCAGAGGGATGCAAAGCTGGCCTCTCCACTCGTGTGGCAACATGGGCATCCTTCACGCAACTATGGGGGCAGTGACTTGAGGAGAGCAGGAAACGCCCAAACCAAAATGTCTCAGAGGCCTTTCTTCTGCTGGGGAGACACTCACCCTGGGTGTTCTCTCCCTCTCTGTCATGAAGGAGGGACAGTCCCACCACCGCTAAACCCAGGCTTGGTCCAGGTGTCCAGCGTTCTCAGCAGAGAAGCCTTTCCTCACCGGCTCACCCATGTGACATCCCTTCCTGTACCCTCAACTGTTTGGAACCAAGGAGAGCAAGAACAGGCAAAACGAGGAAGCTAGATTGGGTTAGAGAGTCAGAAATGTTGCGCTGGAGCACAGCAACAAACGTGAGAGAATCCTGGAACTGCAGCCAGGCTGGAAGGATAGCAGTAGCATAACTAGAACCGTGCTGAACGAGCTTTGCCTCTCATTCTGCAGGAATCATTTGATGTGGAAGCTGCATAATGTGCAACTTGGAGGGGAGCAGAGGGAGAGAAGCAAGTGGCTAGAAAGGCACAGAACCAGCCTTTCTCCGAAGGGCCACGGTTCCTGTTTTTCACCTGGGATTGCAGCTAAATCAGGGTGGCTTTTAAATGGAAAAATATACAGAGATGCCTGGGAAAATGCATTTTTGCTTGCTCACTAATCGGGATTAAACTCAATCCATGCTGAAATTATTACAAAAGTCAAGGCTGTGCAAGTTTGGATGTAGTTGATATTCAACATTTTCATGACAAGAGCCACTGAAGGAGAAAAAAAAAAGCCCAGTTTTTATCAACTCAATGCCTACAATTTTTATTGGCAAATCAAGCATAAAATTGGGAGCTGAAACAAACGCTCCCAGCGAATCTTTGTTTTAAAATCTCTCTCTTCATCTTGGTCACTTGGTTCCACAGTTCTGTCCCTCCTGAAAGCAAGTCTCTGTGTTTAAATGTTCTCTTCTTGCTGAATCGTTTTAGAAATAGATGAGGTATGCGTTGGCTGAAAAGCAAACCGTGACACTCGTAAGCGTTCCTTTATTGTGGCATTTTATGCTCTGCCCAAGCAAATGTTCGTGTTTTGTATGTTTTAATGCAGGTATCATTTCAACGTTTCTTCATGTCCATCCTTTTGGAGCTAATATAGAATATCTTTGGTCTTACATGCAGCAGCTGGACTCCAAGGTAAATCAGCCCTGTTGGTTGCGGTCAGGAAGGACCTTGTGTGGACAAGTCTCCATCTGGAAACACAAACCCTTCCTTTAAAAAAAAAAAATCCAAGCCAGTCTGAGGCCCAAAAACATAACCCTCTTGCCTGGGCCAACCTGCATTCTCCTAAGCAATCCTTCCTCTGCCCCTTTTTTGACCTCCCCTTTGCAGTCAGTAAGGCATGCCGGGAGAAGGGAAGGCGGACGCCTGTCTCCTTCCCAGTCAAGGACTGGTCTTTGGGACTTGCGGGCTCCCAAGAGCTACTGCAATTATTTTAATCTGACCTACGGATGAATGTGAGCTTTGGGAAGCTCGCTTCTTCCTAGAAGTGGTTCAAGACCCCTCCAAGCTGTCCTCTGAGCCCGGCTCCAAAAATCTGGACTGACGTCTCTGGGTGAAACCCCAGAGATGTCCTTCACTGGCAGCATCATGCCGGGGGCACGGCTAGAATCGTTGTGGATGCTCTTCACGAAGGCCTGGGAGCTGCTTCTGAGTCAGCAGAGGTGCCACTGAGGCACTGAGGGGGTGAAGGAGAGCAGGGGTGAGAGAAGAGGCCATCCAGTTGTAGACGCATGGCCCTTCAACATGGTGGGAGTGTAGGCTCCCAACGAAGAGGAGAGGGTGGGAATTAGGTCCAAGGGTGAAACGTCAGCTGAAATGGCAGGCGCCATGTAACAACGCGGCACTCTACAAAAATGGCAGCCAGAGAGACCATCTTGTGGGAAAACTGGTTCTGAGGGCAGGGCTCTGCTTGAACAGTCAAGAGCTGAGTGGTCAACGTTGGTTTTGCACCAACTTTCTTTCACGAAAGAGCTGTTCTTCCACAAGACCTCAGTGATCCTATATTATAGCAGGCTTGTTGGATCTTTGACTTCCTAGACTACCTGCAACTTTGCATAATGAAGCTACTTGATTAGAATTGCAGCTTTCCAGGGGACCTTGAAGGCAGCAGCCTTCAAGCCCAAAGCCAACGCTGGGCCCACTAGAGTTCCCCAGAATGCCGCACCCCATTCCTTTTCCCTGACCACTGATTGGTGGGTGATTCCCCAGGTGTGTGTAGTTTCCCCCGTTCCAAAAGACAGAAGGACCACTTCTTAGGGCCGACGTCTGTGCGCTTATTTAGTTCAGAATACATTAAGCTCAGCCTCAGGCGCATAAGACATTTCAGCTAAACTCAGCCAGTATTTTGAAAGCTTCTTTGCCTTCAGCCCAGACCACTCCTGGATTGTGACTGCCTGGGGTTTCTCCATCATGGAATCTGGGCCTGGGATCACAGGAGAGTCACTTGCTGTGCTTTTCTTTCTCACCCTTTGCTAGATCTCTGCAAACGAAATCGAGACACTTTTGGTGAGGCTTCCACACATGTTCAAGCAGGAGTTTTCCGGCGTAGGCGCCACGCTGGAGAAGAGGTGGAAATTCTGTGCCTTTGAGGGAATTAAAACGACCTGACTGTGGATTGTGACGGAGCTGCGTGGAGGAAGGTGCTCGTGGGCATGGCAGGAAGGGCTAGTCCAAGCATTAAAGGGAGGTTTGGCACATGCACTCCAAGCCTGGTTTTAGTCGCATTTGTGGTGTCCTCTTGTGCAAATGTTGTTGTGTGCCAGTTCCAAAATGAAAAAGACAGGGGGCACCTTCTGGAAAGTGACGGATGTGTTTCCGGTGAAAACCCAAGCAAGATGCTGCCATCCCGATGGTGTCATTTTTTAAAATCTGCTCCTTCTGAACTTAGCTCACCGAGCAGGTAGGAATAATGTCCAGTGGCTGAGCTCTGCGATGTAATATGTAATATGTAGTAGATCTTCCTCAAGTCCCATTCCTGAGAGTCTTTCTGTTTCGTAAAAAGACAAAAGTGAGTTCACAGTGAGAGAAAGCATAGCAAGAGCAAACTTGAGCGTGTGTCTCAACAGTTGTTGCATTTTGTAAATTAAGTTATCTGCTGTACCAGGGACTTCTGCCTTATTGCTTAGAGGCCTGAAAAATGTGACTGAATTCCTTGAGAATGCTTTATCCAGAATATTATTTTTCTAATGTAACGATCCTCCATTCTTAGTTCATTTAACATGGATTGTATATTGATTTTCATAAACATGTAAATAAAGAGGAAGGCAGTGTTACTCTATTGTATTTGGTATGGCACATTCGGGGTTATTGCTTCCAAAGTTAAGTATCCAGTTACATTACTGTTACAGATTTTATAGCAAATATATAATTTTTTTCAATAAATAGGACTTTTGCAAGCTCTTCTGTGATCCCAGCCTCTCCCCCATTGTACAAACCCTACAGCACTCTCGAACTGTGGACTTTTTCACCCCTGGAGTATAGCGATTCCATTTGCTTTATTGTCATATTTTTATTTATTTATTTATTTATTTTTGGATTTATATCCTGCCTTTTTCCTACAAAGGGCTCAAGGCAGCTTACATCATTCTCCTCCTCCATCTTATCCCCACAACAACAGCCCTGTGAGGTAGGCTGGGCTGAGAGTCTGTGACTGGCCCAAAGCCACCCAATGGGCTCCATGGCCGAGTGGGGCCTCAAACCCAGGTCGTCTGAGTCCCAGTCCCAGCTCTTAACCACTACGCCACACTGGCTCTCTATATATGGGCTTCCCCAACCTGGCAGCCTCCAGATGGTAGGAACCTCTACACCTATTAGCCTCAGCCAGCTTAGACAACAGCCAGGAATGCTGGAAACTCTAGTTAAAGACATCTGGAGATTGTCAGGTTGGGCAAAACTGCCACATTTCCTAGGAGATACCGAGAAAAGTAACAGCAGCCCCAAATCTCTTCTAGAAATAGGCTTCAGACTCCGTGTTCTGGAAGTGAACAGTGCCTAGGTTCCATATAGAGGACAACCTCAACTCTATAAGGTGCCCCTGAAAGATAAAGCCTCGTTTAGCAAAAATCTTGATGGGAAATTATTTTGTTCAGTGCCTTAACGTTCTGGGCTCCGTTGAAGAATGGTGGTGATGTAAATAGAGCTAAGGAAACCTAAAGTGACAGAGGAGATTCTAGACATATGTGGGACTCTGAAAAATTCTGTAAACTGGACAAAAAGGGGAATTCTGGAACGTTTGTTCAAAAGGTGTCTACCCTGCTTGTTCATCTCAATCAAGACTGTGGTTCTGCTCCACAAAGTTGCAGAGTGCAAGTTGTCCAGACTTTGCGTTGGCTGCATCTTTCCCCTTGTGAAATAAATGCAGAGTTTCTTGTTGCCAGATACTCCTTTCACATACTGTGAGCATTTCAGTATTAGGATGCGATAAAGCAGCTTTTTTCTGATATCTCAGTGTATCAATTCACTCACCTCGTTCCTTTCTGGAGCAAGGCAAGCGAAGCGATGCTTTCCTGGTTTGAAAAGGAGCACATTGTATGGGGGAGACTGAGTGGGGGGCAATGGGACCTCGCAGTGGAATCTTTTACCCGGTAAGACATGTTTGATTAAATGAAGCCAGATGGCAGTGGAGAACCCACAGGTAGTGGGTGGGAGTGCTTTCATTCTTTATTTTTCCAACGTGCAATTTGGAAGCCGAAACCTATTTAACTGCGGAACGCGTGCCATGCCGGAAAAGAGCTCCAGGGGCATTTAGTATCCCCCACCTCGCTTGGCCATCTGCTAGCGCTACATAGATCTATTTTATTGGACTCCTACTGCTATGGAACTATGGGAACCACCCGTTCTCAAATATATTTATTTCCACCCGAGAGAGAGAAATACTACCGTGAAGCGTTAGTTCCACACTGCAAAAATCGAGACGAAATTTTTCAATTTGCCAGGGCCCTCGCCACAAATGTATGATGGGCAACGCTATTGAGAAACCAGCCTCAGTGTCCGTCCTCCCACAGCGACCTGATCTATTTGGAACAAGGTACCTCCGAGGAGGTGACACACCGTGGGTTGATCTCATATTTCTTGTTCTCCATGTGAGGAAAAGTAGCAGGGAAAGTGGAGGTGTTGTTGACGTATGTAGTGCTCTTCTATTTCAGCCTAATAGCTGATGCGCTCTCAGTGGTATGGAAAGCTAGATAGCCTTTGGGCAAGAACGGATGGACGGAGTTCCACCATGCTGTTTCTGCTCTGAATATTCATCTGCTCTGAGTTGCCTCTGTTCCGCGGAGTTGCTCTCAGGCTAATACATGTGCTTGTCGTGGGAGGTGGGCATGCCTTTTTAGCAGATGAATGTGCCAGGCCGGACGTGGCCCATGCGTGTGCGGCCACCGGGCGCTGGCAGATGGGGCCGGGAAGAGGCTTGTCGCTGACAACTCAGTCCCCTCGTTAGCGGGCGCTTCCCAATGCTGTTTGTGGAAGTTGCAGCAAGAGGACTCACCTTGCCACACACTTCCAAATATTGCTGACTCCTGACTGTTCGAAACAGGAAATGTCCTCGTCAAGGTGAGCAGAGCCCGTGCAACAACTGACAAGTTATGGAGCACGTCAGCAGGAAAAAAAGCCCTTGTCTTCTAAGGGAGAAAGGAAATCCTACATCTGGGTGGATGGTCAAGGCGATCGCCCGGTGGTCTTTGGCAACAGATACTGGAAGCTCTGCCCTGCAGGGCTTCCCATTTTAGCGATCGTGCTGCAGGCCCCTTCATCGCAGGAGTGTGCCTAAAACTTCTTCTTCTTCTTTTTCCAAATACAAATATTTGCAGCTCTTGAAGGCACAGTTGTTGTAAAGGTTGCCTATTAGTGGGCCCTCCGGTCTGTTGCTTGGGCATTTAAAGGGCCATCACTGGCTGTCCAAACAGAGGCCACAAAAATGGGCTGGGCAGCCAGAGATCTTGACTGAAAAACAGACGAGAAGCAGCCGTTGAAGGGAGCAAGCGCCAAAGCAAGCCAAAGGGCGCTCGCCACCATGATGGGAGGCAGGCTGGTCCCCTGGGGGGGCTGGGAAAGGGGGGCTGGGCAACCCATGGTGGGCCCAACCGCCTCTTGAGCTTACTGTGACGTAAATGCCCGGAGGTTCCCATGATCCGCCAGTGTGGCGTCAAGAGCAGATTCCCACGTTTGCACACTTTGGTTTTATTTATGTGCAACGCCATTACGTAACTTTAAGTGCACGAGGCCACGGAGGTTCAGCTCGTCTGCCGTCATTCCTCACCCCACAGATGGTCCTTTATTCCCATAACATTTTTACAATGGGCTTGCCTAGACTTTTTCTGCCATCACACTTGCTGTTAACCAAAAATATGCCCTCTGTCGCAAAACTTAATTCTGCGTTCAGGGCAAAAGAACAAACAACAAACCGAGCAAATTATGCAAAATCGGAACACGTGCATTAATTCTAAGGCTCTTCATCAGTTACTGAGCACAGAGCTGTCTGCCTCTGGTTCGGAAATTGAATTTCTGTTGGCACAGCGATGGAACAGCTTGGGTGGATCTCGCTAACGACGCCTAACAACCTGCTTTGTCACTAAGCGCCACACGACACCAGCACAAGGTTTGGAGCGGACGCTGACGTTTCTTCTCCCAATTCATAAAGCGGGAAAATGATTGTTCTGTCATCGTATCTTCTGAGTGTATGTATCAAGAGCTTGCTAATAATTAATTATAGTTCTATCATACAGAAACTATACGCATCATGGTTTTGACTCAGTTCTTTTCCCAGATGTGGACTTCAAATGTGCCTAGATGCGTTACTGTTTGCCCAGGAGAAGGGGAAAAGGTCTGCTCTTGTGAGGAGGGGATTGGGTTTTGGGCACCTTTGGAATGTAATGAATAAAGAGCTTGTTTGTATCAGCAAACACTAGTGCAAAGGCACATTGGTGAGTCAATTATCTTCTCATGCAAAAAACTCCAATTCGAACCTTGAGGAAATAATGGGATTTGGAAGGCCTGACCAGCCATGTAAAAGAGGGTGGATTTGATGAAATTTGTGCATTGCTCTCCCGTCCTTCCACTGGAGAATCGTCCCTTGATTCCTGCTTTCCGTTTCCTGTTCTTTAATGCTGACTGATCCACCATAAGGCCTGTGCTTGTTTTGTCACTGTTAAGTTGACTCCTTTGGTGAGAGACTCTGCCAATTTTTGGGGGGAAACGTCTGCTATCGTGCAGCGTATCCCTACTGCCTTCCCAAGCAGCCCCCTGTGCGCCTGGACTCCAAGACACTTTCCTCTGTCTTTCAAGGCTGCATGAAGCAAAAGCTTTTGCATGCAGCAGAGGGAACATCAGCAGCGGAATACTATGACCTTCCTCTTCGACAGATGGATCATTCCCCCTGTACACAAAAGAGCGTGGAAACAAAATTCAAAGCAGCAAGGAAAAAATTGGCAAAGGTTTCAGTGCCAGCCGGGCTGCACATCCTTCAGCCAAAAGCAGCAGTCGCAAGAGCAGCAAATGAAGAAATAGAAGAGGTAAAAAAGGAGTTTAAAATGCTGACATGCTTCGCATTGTGGGAATCAGCCAAAATGACATTGCAAGATCACAAGGCACTGATAAACTGCAAGCGATAAACGTGTGTTCTTAATACATGTGGCAATCTCTGTACGAGGTCAACGGACCTCCCTCTGTGGAGTTGCCCGGGGAAGAATCACCCCGCTAGCACTGCCCGGTATTTCCTAATAAAGGACGGATGGTCTGCACCATATCCCTCGGTCTGTGGATTTTCCATTAGCTTAATTAATTTTTTCTTCAACAAAAAGGCTGACACACTCCCGGCAGATACATGTTATAGTTTTGGGCTCATGGGCATATCTGAGAAGTTGAGTGAGGTGGCAGCTACTGGGAAACACGGTATGTTCA
The DNA here is from genome assembly GCA_023646645.1 of Varanus salvator macromaculatus. Taxonomy (NCBI): domain Eukaryota; kingdom Metazoa; phylum Chordata; class Lepidosauria; order Squamata; family Varanidae; genus Varanus; species Varanus salvator. The sequence goes on along the minus strand of JAIXND010000690.1, from coordinate 7,556,084 downwards.
TAAATCATGGAATCACAGAATAGCAGAGTTGGGAAGAGGCCAAGAAGGCCACCAGGTCCAACACCCTGCTCAAGGCAGGTCTCCAAGTTCAACCATCCCTCTCAGAAGGCTACCCAGTTGCATCTTGGATGCTTCCAGAGTGGAAGAGCCCACCACCTCTCCAGGTCATTGGATCCATTCTCGTACTGCTCCAACAGTCAGGAAGAACTTCCTGATGTCCAGCTGGAACCTGCCTTCCCGTAACTTGAGCCCATTATTCTGTGTCTTGCACTCTGGGACGATTGAGAAGGGATCCTGGCCTTCCCCTTTGTGACAGCTTTTCAAGTGCTTGAGGAGTGCTGTTCTATCTACCTCAGTCTTCTCTTCTCCAAGCTAAATCCTTCTTGTCCAATTCTTTCACTCACTCCTCACTGGGCTTGTTTCCAGTCCCTGGATCATCCTCGCTACCCTCCTCTGAACCCTTTCCAGCTTATCTTAAACTGTGATGCCCAGAATGGGATGCAGGACTCCAGATGAGGCCTAACCAGTAAAGGGGAATTAAAGGGGTTTGGATGCAATCCTTCCATTAATGCCGCCCAAAATAGCATTTGCCCTTTTTGCAGGCACGTCAGTGTGCACTCAGATTCAGCCTCTGGCTCTACGGCCAGGTCAAGGTCCTTCGCACTCGCAGTATCATGGAGCCATGGATTCCCCATCTTGGAGTGATGCGCTGGGTTTCTTTGTCCTAGGTGCAGGACTTGGCATTTATCCTTATTAAATTTCATGCTGTTGTTTCCAGCCCAGCGCTTCAGCCTCCCAGGAGCACCAAAAATCTTGCTTCTGTTTTCCAGGATATTAGGTATTAGCAGTTTTCTAGCGGGATGTCTTGTAACATACAGAGAGCGAGAAAGCCCTTCTGGTTTCCCAGGCGAGAAGGAAAACTCCTGCAACCATGAATAAAGTCTTGCAGCATTAACCTTTTCTGCCACCCTGGAGTCCAGGTACACGGGCGCTATGCAACTACTGATGCTCTCCAGATGTCTTGGACTTCAGCTTCCATCAGCCCCAGCCAGCATGGACGATGGTCCGGAATCCTGGTAGTCATTGTCTAAAGTATCTGGAAGCCACCAAGTTAGGGAAGGCTGGGCTGCTGAATATTTTCCATGCATGATGCTTGCTATCAACATGTTCCAAAAAACCTCTCAAAGGCGAGACTTTGCTGAAGCCATGCTCATTCTCCTTCCAGAAGTGTGTTGCTGAAGGATTCTTTTTCATCTCTAATCATGTTTCCACCATCTTACCAAAACAGTCAACTTTTCAAAAGAAATTGGGAGCATGTTTTCCTGGGTGCCGAAGCTTCCTTTCATGAAAAAAGTTGTTGTATTGATCGTTCTCCAGCAGGGATGCCCATCTTGGGAACAAGTTACGTATTTTTTCAGAAGCTCTGCAAATTGACATTGTAATTCCTTGAGCACTGCCAGGAGAACAGCATCTGAGTGCACCAAACTGATCGTTTTTAATCTGATGTTTTTGTTGGGAAGTAATGCCTCTGCATCTACAGAGCTGGAGTCCCCAGATACTTGCATCTGTACATCCAAGCTTCCACTGCTTTTGGGATATGGAAACTGGGGACTGCAACTGGTATTTAGTGGTACACTTCCTCCGAACATGGAGGATCCACTGAAAAACCAGGGTAACTTACTTCATAAGTTCCCCAGTTACAGCTTCAAGAAGCAACTTCTTTTGCCTGTAGCTTTACCGTTTCCCACCAAGAGATCTACACAGTGGCTTCAACTAGTTCATTACATCATGTGCCTTCGTTTTACTGGGAGCCATTAAAAGTAAAGGAATTGCAAAGTGGGGGAGAAATAATCATATCAGCCGATGCGATGGCACACGCCCGACGACAGCGTCCCACACTGGGCAGATTTACATGCAAATGGCCGCCTACGTGATTTACAGAGAAGGTGAGAGAGTCATTACGGCGAAGAACCCATAAACACGGATATAAATGTACAGCATGAATTAGCCCAAAAAGATGAAAGGCAGTTTGCTGACAGTTGCTTAACTCCTGAGAGATAAAAAGGGACCAGTTCATTGCCCTGTGGATTTACAGCCAGCTTTCTCACGCAGGAAGGATGCGCGCTCCGCTCGGCCCAGTCAGTTGGGTTCTGATACTGCCCAATTGCCCCTGGAAGCATCTTACTCCAGTGCAAGGGATGCCGTCAAGCTTTTGGGCTGTGGAAAAATGTGATGGATGGATGGAGTCATGGTGGCTGCAGCGCCAACAGTTTCCTCGGTTCGTTCCCAGTTGTTGTGCAGCTTCCAGCTAGAAACACGCCTGTGAAATCTCTTCGTGCTGCTTCATGCATTTTCACAAGGAACATCAAAAGGCCACGTCTTAGCGATGCAGCAAACCCATGTTTTGCTTTGTTTTTAAGTATGGGGGAACAGAGCTGCTTCCAGTTCATTGCACCACGAAAAACACACGGCGGGATGCTGCCAAGGTGTATCTGCATGGACCTTCAGACCCTGGAAGGGTTGCCATAAAAGCATGCCAATGCTCAAGAATGCCTGCGAGCAAGCTCTTCCGCCGACATGGACATCTTTCTCACCTCCTGACCCATTTAAGAAATATGGCCACATGATCATATCTCGGAAGTCAAACTCACACACTCACTTAACCAGGCTGGAGATCCATAACATTCAGAACTCCTGGATCAATTGAAGTCCAAGTCCTGCAATCCAAGAACATTGGGCGGGACACAAGCAACCTGATTCTGGCTTAAGGCCCAAAATTGGCACTGTCCCGTAAAGATCCAGTGGTAAATTCACAATATAACAACAGTGAGGGGAAAATGAGTTTGTGCATCTTTAGAATTACCCAGACAGCATCAACTGTGGGGCAGAATGGAAATGAAAAAATACATAAGCAAATTATTAACGTGATTGTTCCAATAGGACGTACATTTGTCAGACTTCTTTTTCGGAAGGCGCGCAGCTGTCTGAGTCAGGCAATGAAAAGCAGACTCATCAGAGACAGAGAATGGCTTTATTTCAAATCCAGCTCCTAAGGAATTTTTCCATGGGAACCTTTTCAGATGGACAACATAAAACAGAACGAGCAATGTCTTCTACTGTATTTTGTCCACAGACCCAAAACACCATTGGAGTGACATATCCTTATGTTCTTTATCTAACTAGCACCTGAAAAAGCAGTTTTGAAGGTAGCCCTCTGAAACCATGAAGGTGAGCTCTGAGGCCTATTAGCCACCTTCAGCTGTGCCTGGAGGGGGAAGATGGCTGATGGAAGAGCCAAATCCGGCCATGCCTCTGCTTCTCACAGTGTCAGCCATGAACGCACTCCCTTTCTGGGTGATCTGTTGAGATGAATGTGTCCTCTCCCTGCCCCCTTGTTCCACTGGCGCCTTCCTTATTGATTCCTGTGTCCTTCCTGGACCAGCTGCAGCCTTCTGGCTGCACTCCAACCACTCTCTCTCTGGATCCGACTTCCAGCACGGCTGCATTGGCACGGCGAAGCTGTCCTGCACCCCAAAGCAGGCTTTAATTAGTCTGGAAGGGCTGCTGCTGACACCCACTTCTGACTGAGCGGCTCTGACCTTGCTTCCTCTCAGAGGATGCTCTGAGGCAGGCAAGATCAAACGCCCCTGACAGTTTGCTCGGAGAAGGCTTGCGATGCTCATTAAGCCGCTGTACAGGGAAGCGGTGCACGGATGCCTCGTGGCCTACGCTGTTCCTAAAGCGGGTCTAAGGCGAAATCGTTGGAGGGACGTGGAAGGAAGGGCTTACGAAGGGGAGAAGAAACGTCCTGCGTGTTTGACGGAAGTGTCAAGCCGATGCAGCATGGTGTGCATGGGGAAGCACAAGTTCATGCCACGGTCCTGTTGTTTTGCTTTGTTTCGGTTTTTCCCTGAGCCAAGATTCCTCAGGGAATTTTGCCTGACTGTTTTACCTGAATTTTACCTGAATGCTTTACCTGAACCTACTTTGGTGAATTACCTATACTGACATCTGGTTCCTCTTACAACAGAGAGATTTCTACACCAGGATGTGGTGAACCTTTCTCTAAACGGCTAAGGATAGAGTGCACTAATTCTCACTGGAATAACCTATGTCCCAATTATACCACTGTAGGTGCAGGTTCACCTTTATTTATTTATTTGGAACACTTATATGCCGCCCCATTCGCAAAAGCCTCGGGGCGGCTTCCAATAAATAACTCTACAAATACATTAAAAAATCCGACGACATCCCAGCATAAATATAAAAACAATAAATAAATTAACACTTAAAATAACGTTTAAATAAAAAAGGTCTTGGCCTGGTGCCGAAAAACAAATAACGGCAGAGCCAGGCGGACCTCTCTGGGGAGCGCATTCCATGAGTCACCTGACAGAACTGCTTCCCCGTGCAAATCGTCTGGGCATGTAGCAACTTCAAACGTCCAGAAGAGAATTCCTAGCTTCTCCTTCCTGCCTCCCTGAGACCGAGTTTGCTGTGTGAGGTCTTCTGAACCATGACTTGCCGTCCTGTTGCACAGCCCGGTTTCTCTGCCAAGGAGGCTTCCCAAGAGGACAGGAGATTCCTTCTGTTACTCTTGGAAACACCAGGCAGCTCTAATCACGGGCTTAAGTTTTCAGATGTTGGGCAATTCCAGTCTAGCAGAGATGATGACATAATTTCCTGAAGGTTCGGGTGTTTGTCCATAGAGACACTTGTGAAAATTTTGGGCAAAAAGCAGAACCAGCTCCGATAGGGTCTCCCCAGCAATGCCCAAAACCTCTAACTACAAGTCTTATAAACCAAACTATGCTTAGATAAATTAAACCAAAGAAGGTTTTTTTCGTATCAGACTTTTTTTCCCCGTTCTTATTTATTTATCTATTTATTTATTTATATTGCGATTTATATCCTGCCTTTTTCTACAAAGGGCTCAAGGCAGCTGACATCGTTCTCCTCCTCCATCTTATCCCCACAACAACCACCCTGTGAGGTAGGTTGAGCTGAGAGTCTGTGACTGGCCCAAAGTCACCCAGCTGGCTCCATGGCTGAGCGGGACTCGAACTTAGATTCTCTGAGTCCCAGTCCCATGCTTTTAACCACGACACCACACTGGCTCTCATTCTTCAGGAATGCCCCCATTTGTTGGGTTCCAACCCAGGAAAGTAAGTAATACAAGGATGCCATATTTGACCCAATGCATCAGAGGGACTAGTTTGCTCTTCCACTGAATAATTACAGGCCAGAAGCAGTAAGGGATGATTCCCCCAGTCTAGCAATCCGTACACACAGTGGCACACCAGCTGCCTACAGGATCCTTCAAGCAGGAGGGGTGCGGTAGCTCTCTAAAGCTGCCCACGTTGGACAAGTAAGATGCCGTTTGTCTACCATTACTGATCTCCCTGGCAAGTTTGCAAAGAACTCCAAGGTTTCCTGGAACAGGGATCCAGGAAAACAGTAGCATTCAGGATTCGTATGCTTGTGTTCACATGCACACTCTTGGCTGTAAGGATCCTTTTCTGTTCTCCACTCAGATTTAACTTCAAGAGACCAGGGGAAGAAGACACTGTGCATTAGGGCACACAGAAATCATGTTTTTAAGAGACACCCCCAAATACCCCCAGAATTGGAGTCCTCACTGAATGGGGGCTGGTAGCCACACTACGAAGTGTGGGCTGCTGGTGTTGGAGAAATCGTAACAGCCTCATTCTCACTTCAAACCAAGAAGGTGAGAGATTTTGCAATTCTCTGGTCTGTTGACTTGGAGGCTGATAAAGCAATTAACTGTTTGTGGTATGCAGCAAGATGTATTGTTGATCTGCAGAGGAAATAATCGGCTAAGAAAAAGAGCAGATTCCCAAACACAGGCGCGAACAAGGAATTTCTGCTTCCATTAACATCAGATGGCACGAGTCACCGGACTAGGAACTGCAAATGTTTGAGGAGCACAGAGGTTCACTCTGGTTTGGAGTAAGCGAGCAGCGAAATCAGTGGGTCCCGCCATGGTGTTTACACGGCTTGGGATAATATGCCCGGTTTCCATGTATGTTGGGAGGTTTCTACATCGTAAAAGCCGCAGTGGTCTCATCTAAAGCTATCCAAGAATTGGCATCAACCGATGTGTTACAGAGAGGCAGGCTGCACAAAATGAGACGCAAAGCTTACCAGGAGGAAATTCTGCAGAGCCCTCGATCATTTCTCCTGCTTTTTCCCCCTCTTCCCACTTACAGCCCTTTGCAAAGTCTCTCGCTTAGCAGAGGTTGTCAACAGGAAGGAGAAATGTTAGGAGAGGACAAGAGCCAGCCAAGTCCTACTTCCGTGCCTTAATGATCTGAGGGTGCAATTTGTAAGTGCTTAGATATTCAATTATTTCACTATCCTTCTACTTCTCATTAGTGCTAGAATGAGAGAGAGAAACACAGGATAAATAATGAATATATATAATCAAGCCAAATGTCATGCAACCCTTGTTATACTTGAGGATGCAAAATTACCAATACAGAAGGTAATGTTGTTCTTCAGAGATGGGCATGGTTGCCATGGAGAGGAAGTTTCCCATCACTCACTGCCGGGAAGATGGTGTACAAGCCACAATCCATCTGAAGATATTTTGCTGTTGAAATTAGCAGCCGGAGCGCTCATTAATCTCATTCAGGCTGTAAACTTGCATCCTTGCATCCTTCTGCTGCAGTTTTTAAATATGTATGTTTCGTGTGTGAGCATCTTGATGGCAGCTTTAATGGTGTGTACCTGCTTTCCCAGACCACACCACCTGGAGAAAAAGGCAGAAGGTAGAACTAGGCTTTTAAAAAATTATTATACTTATCAAGGATGTTCCAGACCAAAGGATGGTTTGAATCGCTGCCCAAGGGCACAGAGAGAGAGAGAAGCAGTATTTTGCTGGGGGAGACGAGACGGCTTCCTAGCCATTGTGGAGATGTTGGTGGTCCCTGTCTTTCCAACACCAGAGCTCTGAGGGTCAGTGGGGGAAAATAGGGTGCTCACTGTGGGTGCCTGTTGAGGCCTGGGGGTCTTGGGGTCCACGGCTTTGCCTTTTCCCGGAGATACACCTGGAATGGGTGCAAACAGCTGCTGGGTATTGGGAATCAAAGGGGCAGTTGTTCTTGGTATGCACACTGAGCCCGGGCAGATTTGGACTAGGCAAGTGAGGAGGAGGAGTGGGCTGGGAAACAGCACCCACAGACCTTGAGATGGGAGATGTGGAGGGGCTCCTCGGGGCCACCCGCTCCTCTCCAGGCATGCAGGCAGACTTGGAGAACAGCCCACATCTGCAGCTGCTGGGAGGGGACATGGGCAATGGGCTTCTGCAGCTTGAGGGCCCGGGACGACTCCTGAGCCCATGACACCAGCGAGAACAGCACTGCACCGAGAGGAAGCTCGCGTACCTCCAGATGGGCCCTCGCGGGAAGAGGGAGCCCAGGGGCACGCAAAAAAGGGGGATCTCAGAAGTCAGTTTCAACAATCCACTCTGCATGCTCAGAGACTCATTTTGTGCCGATTGCAGTTCCTGGACAAGCTTTAGAGCAGGGATCCCCAAACATCGGGCCGCAGACAAGTACCAGTACATGGCCTGTTAGGAAAAAGCTGCAGGGCAGGACACCAACTTCGAATGATCCAGATATCGAACATGAGAGGTGAGAGAAGATGGCTCCGCACTTGCGAAATGCTTTGCCAGCTGGGATCCACTGCATCTGGGCTCGGCGAATCTTAGTCGGAACCTATTCGGCTTGGCTGATCGGCCCTCGTGAGTGCTGGGGCGAGCGTGTTTCAGGTTTGGCATAGCCTTTTGCTTGGGATCAAAGGCCTTGTGTCTTTCTGTAGCAACTTTTGAATGTGAACATCCGTCCTATTTTTTTTAATCACGCCTCGCATTCAACCTCATTCTCATTTCATTTCGGGAGCCATATTTGCTGTCTAAATTTATCGAAATGGGCATTGTTTTGGTCTGGGAATGGATTAATTCATGTCCATCCTTTCTAATGAGAAACATTGATTCAGAGTTAGAATGATTCAGAGTTGAAACAGCCTCCTGAAATGAATGACGCTTGAAGAACGAGTCTCGGCTGCCATGCGCTAGCATCATCTCGAACCCCCCCCCCCCATCCGTGGCAGCATTGTCTTCCGCGAAACCTGCTGCCAAAAAGGTCGGGGTCGCGGCTTTAGAGAATAAAGAACCTTTGCCGAGAAACGGCCAGCTGCTTTCAGCGTGCTCCCCAACGCTTGCAATCAGTTTCCTGCCCATTGTTACATAAGAGGAGGATCCCAAAAGTAAAAACTCCACTCGCTGGGAGGGAGGGAGGGAGGGAGGGAGGGAGGGAATGACCAAACAATTCTCCCTTGGGGTAGCTCCTTCCACCCTGTACAATTTTCTGTCCATGACCAAGCAATTACTTTTTATGTATTCTTAGGTAATATGAAATATTATACTTTTACATCATATTTATAAAATTTATAATTATAATAGAATATATAAAAATATATTTTTCAAAATGTCAGTGGTTGGTTGGTTGATAGCAGTAGGTTTAATTGGTATTTTTATTACAAAATTTTATTAGGTCTCCTCTTGTTCCATTGAGCTCTGATGCTCTGTGCTTGCTTCTGAAATTTATTTAGGCAATAATCTACAGAAATTGGTGATTTTCATAGTTTATGGCTGGTTACTTAACACTGGACAGAACAGCAGTTGCTTTGTGAAGAACCAATTCTGAGAGGCTTATTGGTACTGTAAATGATAGTCAAACACTGGCGTCCTCACTCGGGGTGCTTAGCGACTTGTTGCCAGAAGTAAACAAATAGCAGCTTGAAATATTTACAGAGGAAATTTTGGGTCAAAGATTTTCATCACAAAGGCCAATTGTGTGAAAAGAGACCATTCACTAAACTTTTCTCTCAGCTTTTCTTTTATTGCCATGCAAAAAGGTTAGGTGAGAAACCTAGGAGCATGGTTTCATACAGCATCACTCCAGGAAGGATAACTCACTCTTGGCAAAGAACACGTCTATTTTACTTTTGCATTTTAAAATTTATTTCCCCCTTCCCAAATAACTCACAGCGTTGGCATGCCGCGGAGAATCACATCTAAAATAAAGCCAGCCAATAAAACATGTGTACTCGCCCCTGTGAGGAAAAGGCCTGTGCTGGAGCCCTGGAGCCTGCAAAGGAAGGGCCAAGGAGGCAAATCTCACGAGAAGAGAACCCCGTGATACGCTGCCTTAGTAAAGCCAATGCGCTGGGGTGCCCTGGGTCCTCCTCCAGCAGGGGCTGTCCTCTCCGATTCCAGTCGGCACGGGCAAAGCGCGCTCCTCTTCTGCCCCTTTATGGGCAATGCAGCGCCTCTTTTGGGCGATGTACAAGCAGCGGCTTCCATGCCGGCCCTGGCTTAGGGGAAAGGCGGCTGGGCAGATGCTTCTTGGGCTGACCCGTTCCGAGTGTGAGGACCGGGCATGGCATGCAATGATCGGCCAGCCCTGCCCCAGACATGCATAAGGAAAGTGTACATTCCGGTCACTGGATCCACCCAGAGCTCTTGCATCCGCCCATACTTATAGTTAAGCCAGCGCTTAACTTGAGCATCGTCTTGAGATGCAGCCCTGGACTAAATGAGCTGATCAGCAGCCGTGCTCTTTGCCCGTCTCCAGGGACTGTCTGCACCCCGGGAACGAATCCTCACACCAATGCACTGCGTAATCCAGCCTTATTCTCTTGGCCTCCCTGGAAGCTTTCTGCAGGCTGGATGCCCTTCCAGCCTATTTTCCCAAGATGCCTCAGGCACCCTCTTCTCCCAGGGTGCCCCAGGAATCGCACAGCACCCTTGGAGGCTTCAAGGAAGACTCTGGGGCAGCCTAGGCCAAAGTCACCGTAATGCAGCTGAATCGCCATTTCGTAATTCCACTTAGACACTCTTCTCTGTTACTCTCCGAAAGTCAGTCATAACAACAACAGAGTACAACCATGTTCAAGTCAATGCATTTTTAAATGGCCATTTCATAAAGGAATTGCTGAGAGAGCCAAAGAAAGCAAGCTTCAGAGGCTGTGTTTTACCTAAGGTGAATTCTACTCAAAAAGTCAAGTCAGTCCTGCAAGATAAAGGGCTCTTTAAATAAAAAGAGGGGGAAAAAAAAAAGACTGCACCAGACTTCAGAAAGACATCTCTGAGGAAAGAGTTCAGAGCAAAGGTGCAGCCCTGGGAAACACCCTTTCTTTGTTCCCACCAAATTGTATCTATTGCCCAAAAAGATGCTCAAACTAGAAAGCTCTCCAAGTACTTTGAAGTACTTTAGTTTCAATGCCTTTCCCAAACGCCCATGGCTGGACTTGTGTAAGTGACTAGCTGGCTGGACTAAGACTCGAGAAATATGAACGCCAGTCTCCAGTCACTCATTCTCAATCTAGCCTACCTCACAGGGTGGCTGTTGTGCGGATAAAATGCAGCCTAGAATCATATAAGCTGTTTTGGGTTCCTTGTCAGAGAAAGAAATGCACAATGATAATTCTCTCCGATGAAGCACACTCTGGAGGGAGTGACGGAGGAGACAGGGAACGGAGTCCACCATCTTTCCTGGGCCCTGGTGGGAGCGGATGACATGGGTGATGCTCCCACCCGTTGCTCCTCAAAACTGAAAAGCCAGCTCGGTGAACATTGCTTACTGGCAGTGGGGAGGAGTGGGCCCCATGATAGAGGCTGCGACATCCCCCAGATGGCCCCCGTTGGCACACCGCCTCCTCCCTTGAAGGAGAAGGGAACGACCTAATCCAAGCTGCCCTCTCCGAGGTCATTGGAGCACCTCTGGCCTTGGGAGGCAGAAGCCTTCCAATCGAGGTTCTTGGCTACTGTTCCGGGACCCCTGGATCACGCTGCAAGGGACCCACTTGGTATTCCTTTGGGGATTCATACAGAGTACCATTGTGATAATAAATAATACATTATTTCAATAACTGCAGTGGAGAAAACCCAACTACTTAGTTTGAATTACATTGCATATAGCTGTTGTAATTACCAGTCAGCTGTACAAAACATAATTAACTAGTAATTTAACGACTGTCACTGCCTGGGACATCAGCCCGTCGTCTTTGTGCATTCACAAGCGCGCCCAGGCATGCCTGCATCCCTCCTCATGCAGGTCATCAGACGTCTGGCTTGACTGGATGTCCAGCCCTCTGCAGAACAGGTGGCTGGTAATTTCCAGTGCCCTGGAATGTGAACCTCACCCTGCCAAGCAGGCAGGCCACAACAATTATGGGTTGGCCAGGAGCCAAACAGAAAAACCAAGGAGCACATTCCGAGCATAGGAAGCAGGCATGACTCCAAGCCACAGGAACAGCACCTGGAGGATGATGCCCCTGAAGGAGATGTTAAAATAAGAGAGGAAAAGAGCTGGAGGAAGAGCTGCTGAGCAGCGTGGGCAAGTGGAGGGTTCAACGCCTCCCCTCCCCTCCCCTCCCTACCCTGCCACCCTTGGCGACTCTAAATCAGCCCCAACCAAGTCTTGCTGCTGATATGCCATCAAGTCACCTCCACCTTGTGGTGACCGTGATCGAAAGCCCTCCAAGGTGTCCTGCCCATTCGGCTCTCCCAAGTTCAGGGCTGTGCCTGTCTTGATGGAGTCCATCCATCGCATGTTTTTCCTTTCTTCTTCTGTCTTTTACATTCCCTAGCAGGGCTGTCTTCTCCAGGGAGACTTGCCTTCTCCTGAAGCTCCCCAAGTAGGACAGCCTCAGTCGTCTCATTTTTGCTCCCAGGGAAAGCTCTGGCTTGGGCTGAGAAGCGTCTTAAGTGTACGCCTCTGAATAATGACACCACAGGAGAGAGCGACATCAGCTGGGGCCCTGCTGTCAATCCTGGTTGCCCCAACCGTTCTAGGTGCAGGCTGCAAGATCAAAGCATCCAGTGGGGCCATGGGGATGAGCAAAAGTGTTCTGGCAGAAGTTTGCACTGATTCCTAATTGCAAAGTTCGCAGGTGCATCATGTGCTAACTTCAAACGGGCGGACTGATATCCGTGGCAGGGCAGAGGGGATGTAACCTGTGTTCTCACAAGGGACTGAGATGAAAAAGGACAGGCAGTGACAACCGCTGCGCCAGCTGCCATCTGCAAAACTTTGTTGGGAAGTGACAGCGACTTCAAGGCAATGGTGAGCCAACTGGCCAATGTTTGGTGAGTGGCTTTGCCCTTAGGCCACGGGAAATCGAGTTGCTTGAATGGTACACCCACCATTTTGTTCAGGGATGAAGAATTCTGGGCGTCCTGGAAACTGAGTCATGACTTCTGATGCATTTGTCATTGGCTGGTGGAGTGGCGAGATGGAAAACAGGTGTGCCAGCACCAGATGGATCTTCGACACATGGAAAAGTCCAAAGGACCATAGAAAACATCCGGATGGGGAGAGAAACCATTAGCTCAACGCGCTCAGCATGGCTCATGTGGGCTGGGAAGGAGCTGCAGGCACCAAGGCACCCCTTGCCCCAGCCCTGGAGCTGCCACACAGTTTCTGCATGCGACCCATGAGCTCGTACTAGTGGGGAAAGGGGGCAGTATCCAGATGTGAAGTTTCCCGATACTAAGAACCGGCAATGAGAAGTCCCAAGGGGCTTTTTGTGTTGGATTTACTCTCATAGAAACAGAACACACACAAGGCAAGATTGCAAAGGTTAGAGGGTGGTTCATTTTGGGGTTCTCACTACCTCACCCACTCTTGACGGGAAAGGGTGTTTCCCCTCCCATTTAATTCACAGCCATTGACCAAAGGGGGGGAAATCATTCTGAATCACAACCTCGCTTCTAATATGGAAAACAAGTAATTAGCGTGCTGCTCGATACAGAGGATAAAGTTCCCAAAGCCCCAAGGGAAATCAGCTGGAAGGAATTTTGTGATAGTCACATCTAACACACCATTTGGATAAAAGCAGCCAGGGACTGAGGAAAATCTTCTTACAGTCCTGCTGGGAAGGATTTGCCGATTCTGCAAAGTCTTCATTAGTCTGTTATCCCCTGCTTGGGGAATGCTAAAAAAAGAAAGCCCTTCTCCAGGATGCATGAAAAACGTGTAGGTGAGCATACCCAGCATCATACAGCCCTTGACAGTGAACTAGAAACTGCTCGGCCGGCTCGCTGCTTTGTCTGGGAGTGAAGGATGGACAGTGAAGAAAATGGATGCACTGGACAGGCAAAGATGAACGCGGGGCCCCTGGATCACCTCAAGCCGAGTGTTTCCCTGGAAGCAAAGCTGAGGATACAAGGGCTGTTGTACTTTGGGCCCATCGTACGAGGGCAAAGTTCCCCGAAGAAGGCAATCGTGCGAGGGAAAGTTGAAGGCGCAAGAAGAAAAGGAAAAGCAGATGTGAAATTTATTTATGTGCTTCTATTAGATTTATATCCTGCTTCTTTTCTTGAAGCAGCTTACATCATTCTCCTCCTGCTGCTCCCGATCTTATTCCCACAACAACCACACTGCGATGGGTTGGGCTGAGCGGCTCTGCCTGGCCAGAAGCCACCCAGCAGGCCCATGGCTGAGCGGGGATTTGAACGTGGATCGCCTGAGCCCAGCCGCACGTTCTTGCCTGCTACGCTGGCCCTCAGGGAGGGCTGGACTCCACCGAGAAGCCTCAGCCTGGAGCTGTTTAAGGCAGGCCCTTGAGAGGGCACTCACTCAGAGTCCAGAGACGACTCCATTGTCAGAGTGGGGAGATGGGACCCCAGAAAGGGGCCCCCACAGCACCGTGGCACCATTGCAAGCAAAAACCAGAGAATTGTGCGGCAGTCTCTAGGCTCCCAACTCACTAGAATTTGCAAGCTGCACTCAAGCACCTCGTCCAATTAATGCACAAGAGCAAGGCCACAAAGGGTAAAAGAAACGTACTTTGCGCACTGTGGCATCCGTAACATAAACCATTGACTGGCAGTAGCTGCAAAGGAACTCAGAGTCAAATGCCTCTGTGCAAGCAGTCTCTGCAGGCCCTGCAGCTATCATCCTGCTCCCCTGCCAAACATTCAAGGTTGCTAAACAAACGGGAAAGTATCTTGTGGAAGAGGCAGGCCTTCTCCCTCCTGCCTCACTTGTACAGAAACGAGCCTGTGGGGTAGGCAGGTGGTTTGGGGAACAGCTGCAGAATGGGGCGCACGGCCATGTAGGTGGGGCAGGTGACCTGAACTGACTCTTTGTCAAGCGGAAAGAAGCTTAATCGTGTATCATCAACAGATGCAGGTTCCAACTGAGCATGAAAACAACTTGCAGATGTTACATCTTGCTCGCACACCTGGTTTGCAGCCTCCAAACTCCCAAGGCCCTTGCTCTAGTGCCATCTTTACACCAGAAATAGCGCCTCGGCACTCCTCTGAGAACAAGGCAGGCAAAGAACTGGCCCGTCTGGTCTGTGTGGCTCCGTCCCCTGACCTAACCCGTCCTGGTTCAAGCCACGCTTGTGCACAGAGCAGCTGTACAGCCAGAGGACTGATTTAAATGGCGCTTTATGCCCCTTTAGCATGGGGGATATGCTTGGCTGAGGTACCACATGTGCATCAGCAAAAGAGAGGAAATGCATCGCCATATGAGCAGGGAAGAAGAGGACACGGGTTTGCATACCGTTTGAATGTGGGAACAAGTGTCTAAAGAGAGAATGTAGGGAGAAAGAAATGCGAGAATTGCAGCACGATGCAGAAGCAGGACCAGATGGCCTGTCTCCCTTGTGGATTCTGCTGCTCAGGTGCAGCATGCTGGGATCCAATTCTTCCTTAATACGCTTCTTTTCTATTTTGATTATAAATATTTTTATAATCATTTTGTCAAACTGTTTATAAGATGAAACCCAGTTTTGGTGGAAAGGTGGGGCATCCACTTAATAAACTTGCTCTGCCCGTCCTACGGTAACACTGGGACCTTTTTGTTCCTTTGGCTTCGTCTTTTTTCACAGCTCAGAGCAGTAATCTTGAAAGGACCTCAGAATTTAGGCTGATGGTTGGTTCCCATCCTTCTACTGTTCCACATGTTGCAATCACTAATTAATTAGTTCTTCACAGAAAGGTATGTGGAGATCTAAATTCTGGCCTAATCTAATGGAAATCTAGTTTGGAAAATAGGCAAGATAAAAGAAGTCAAAGCCCTTTCTGACAGAAATATATCCACCCCTGGCAGGGTGCATAGCATTAAAATGGATGCAAGAAAAGAAGGATGGAGGGCAATATGCCAGCAAAGGGGAAGTTATCAAGTGAAGCAAGATGAACAATATTAGATGTATTTTATGCTTCCATTAAAAATTTTTATGGCGTTTTTAATACAGTCTTTTCCTTAGCAACAAAATGCTGCATTCAGACGGGAACAGCAGTTCTCATCGACTTATAAAAATGGTCGAAAGAACATTTCCATTGCTTAACAGAGCAATTCTGCTTCTGTACAAAAAACATCACACAGAGATTGTACCGGTGACAGAGAAACTTTCCTTATCTGTTAAAGGGAATTCAGTAAGGTTTAGAAATTGAGAAAAATCTATCAGATGCTAGAATAAAAGACAATGTTTGGGTAATGTTTTGATCTTTTAAAATTCTATACAAGACAAAAATGACATTTTTTCATAAGGTAATAGATTGCTAGAGAAAGCAAAATGCATTAGATTGAAAAAGACAATAACATGACCAAGACTTCAGATAGCATTGCATGAATGTCTCAGGAAAGTAAATCAACAAAAGACAGATTACAGTGTTGCTATAAGAGGCGGAGCTGTTACTGTTGGAAAGCACTCAAAATATGTAGGAATGGACAGGTCCATAAAACTCTCTGCCTAGACTGATACTTGCAGACATCGGGGTTGGTATTTTTTGGTGGGCTGCCTTCCTCCCTCACAGGAAAGAGCTGGAAGATTCATTAATGGACATGTAACGGTCGATAAGGGATTTCTGGGGGTGACTGAATTCTCGCTGCTCCCCTCCTCCCACCAAGATTTGGGGCAGAGAGGAAGGACAGTTAGAAGAGATGTCGCTTTACCTTCATGTTTCCACTGTGGATTTAGGAAGGTGCCCAGGGATGTCGTTTTATTTCCTCCTTAATGCCAGTGTTAAAACGGCAGCGTGCACAGGTCCCTCTTGGAGGAACAGCCTCAGCGTGGAAGTGGGAGCCTCTTGAGCTGTCCTCACGATCACCAGGTGTCCACAAGGTTTCATCTTGTCCTTCATATTTACTGACATCAACATGAGGCAACTAGAGGTCGTCACCTGGAGGACTGGGCTGACATGTCATTAGTATGTTCATGGTACTTCGCTCTACCGTGTTTCTGTTTGTCACATGACAGCTGTGGAACTCTTGAACCAGAACTCTTGAGGGCAGATGAGTGAGGTGGGAATTAATCCAGACAAGATGCTGGATGGTAGGTACCACTGGCCTCTCGGGAGCCAACCCACGGCCAGTAGAAGACAAGGCAAGGAGACCCAAAGCGGCAACAGAGTCCAACACTGTCCAAAGGCCACTAACAAGTCCAAGCTGGGGCAGGCCAAGGTCCGGCGTTAGGAGAACGCCATGGAGCAAGGCAAAGGAGTGGCCAGAAGGATACAAGGTCCATAGTCAAGTAAGCCTCAGAGCAAGGAGCATGTACCTTGGATCGCCAAGAAGAGTTTAGGAGCACCAGTGAACAAGGCGCACCCTCGATGAAGAGGGAGAGGGTGACCCCGTCCAGAACAGGTTGAGCATGTCGTCATTAAGCCCAATGAGAACGATGGCCCAAAACAGCCGGAGCACACAAGAATGGGGAAGTGAGCCTTAAAAGATGTGGAGCCAACTTACTTGGAGAATCGCCTGCACTTATGGCAAGGTGCTCACACTTCGAAAACAGAGCCCCTTGTCACTTACCCATCTTTTGGGACAGGCAGGCTGTCTAACACAAGGGAGAGGGCTTTTTCTGCAGTTGCCCAACACTCCTGGAACAGGCTGCCATTTGGAATTTGCTGGGCCCCATCACTACAGGCTTTGGAGAAGACTTCAAGACCCAACTCTTTTGACTGTGGGGTGTTGCAGAACAAAACAAACAAACAAACAAACAGATTGTTTGATTATGTTTAATTACTGTCTTTTTGCTTTTACATATCATTGCACGTTGAATTTTAATACTGCCTGAGCTGCATGTTTGTTACTAATGCTGATGTTCATTATTTTATTAATTTCCCTGTTTTATTATGGTACTATTATTGAATTATATCACCCAACAGCTACTGCCCTTAAAAAGCAGCCCAAAATATTTTGGCTACATAGGAGAGAGATGTGGTTGACAGGGAAGAGATGCTTCCAAGCCCAGAATTAAATTCATCTTGCACAGTGCTTTAATCAGTGCACGTGATTGGAGTGTGCTGGGCCTCTTCAAGGAAAACGCTCTGCCTTTTTGCAGGAGGAGAGAACATGTGCAAACTGCCGTGCTGGGTACTCTGTGGAGAGGGAAGGTACCTTTTTGCATGATGCTGTTACACCTCAGGTGTAATATCCATGCAATGCACTTTTCCTGCAAGTGTGGCACAAGTCAGGTTTGCAAAGCAGAGTTGATTTTTATTATTAAATGTTCCGAATTGCACCTTCAAGCATTCTTAGAACTGCATTCACGATCCTGCAACCGCAGACCAGTTCTGACACCGTTGCTCAATGCAGAAAAGAAATCAGTCACACCAGGAACTGTTGCGGCCCTGGCTGGGGTTGTCTGGGTGTAATAAAATGTTCTGAATTTCTGCAGACAGAAATCCTGGGGTCTTAGTGTTTACTGCTGGATTCCAACAGGTCTTTCGCCTCATTGATTTTTGTGGCTAAGTAGGGAGAGCCACCTAAAAAAACCAAAAAATAAATAAAGTGAACATCATAAAATGTTGAGCTTACCCACAGAATCACGTGGTCCTTTATTTTTGGAATCACTTTTTACCTAGCATCACACAAACTAAATTTCATTGTCTTTCTAGCAGGAAGCTGATAGAAGGGGTTGACATAAATGACAAAAGGCCTCAATTGTCTAGGAAATTGCTACTTTTTTGATGGCATGGGTTACCTCCTATAGACCCACCCTTATTTCCATTGATAGGCTGATGTCTTGTCTGACAGGCCAGAATCAGAGAGTGCTTCACTCCAGAGATTTCTCTGAAATGCCTGCATAATCTACTGTCATAGGAGCATCAGGCTTAGCCTCCAGACCTGTGCAGTACCTGCGGGCTGGGGCAGGATGGAGCAATTATGCAGACTGTCCACTCCACTGTCTGTCCTATGACACTAATGATGCCTTTGAAGTCTTGCTGGTTTAGTACTGAGGTTTAAACTCTGGCTCTCAGGAGGGAAGGGCAATGGCAGGATGCCTTTCGAAGATCAATTCCACAAGAACAGCAATGTCTGTGTACTGTCACCAGTATTAAAGACTGAGATCAGAAAGGCAGGTTTACTTCATCTCTGACTGCAATTTTGGAAGGAAATCCCTCGCAAGCATAATTTTAGTACCAAAGGAGTGAGCTTACACAGAAGGTGCATGAGATTCCCGATTCAAGGCACATGGGGAGACGCCGACCCAGTGTTGCATTAAAGCTTTTAAAACACAGAACGTCCTCCTCCTCCCAGCCCTCAACCCTGTCACTGCTTTCCAGTCCATCTAACAATCTGATTTCAGTTCAGCAAGCTTGATATTTGGGTTGTTTTACTCTCCCCCCGAGGGCCAACCATCTGCCTCCCACCACTGAAAATATGACAGCATCCAAAGGGCAGCTGTTATGTGCTCACCATGTGCTAGTGCACACCTAGGCGTCTGTCTGCCAAGGTGTGCTTTCAGCAGCCGAGTGCTGGAACCACCCCTTCCAAGCATCTGCTCGGAGGAGCAACACGCTATGGAAGCATCAGGGACCACTAAGGGCAAACTATCTGTTCTGGGGAGACCGGACGTAAGATCTGCATGGTGCAGGAAGTGCCTGCGAAGCCAGGTGAAAGCAGTGCTTTTCATCAGGTGGGCCCCTTCGCATATCCCTTCAAATGAGCCTGGACACGATTTGCTTCATGGCAAAGGAAAACAAACTTGGGGAGAGACAAACCTCAGGAAGATTGCATAGGGGTGAGGTGGAAACGGCATGTGCAGCTGATGCTTTTGCCACGTGCCTTTCCTGTAATCGGCAGCTGAGGAGTCCCTACGGCAGGTCCCCCCCCTCGCTGGGCTGGGGGCGGGGTGGAGGGGAACAGCAAGGTGAAAGGATCCGTTGGGAGAGGGCGGCAAGGCGGAGGGTTACGTGGGGAGAGAGAGAGAGGCTGCCAGGCAAGAACGAGGGCGTAGGGAGAAAAGTGACGGGAAAGCAAGGGAGCGGAAGATGGAAGGATTTACCTGGATGGGACTGCAAGGGACCAGGAAGCAACTTTGGTGCTCCGTGCAGCCAAGCAGCAGCAGGTTCAGGAACAGAAATGGGAAGCTGATGCAATGTCTTTCTTAAGTTTTTAATTCAAGGTACGTTTCTGAAGGTGGCAGGGGAGGGAGGCCCCCTGTGGCGGCTGCCTTTGGGGAGCCCTTCAGGGGAGCTACATGTTGCGGCAACCCCCGTCCCGTCCCATCCACCGCTGTTCATGGAGAAGCGTGTGAAAAGTGGCAGCAGGTGCGAGGCCCTGGCCACGAGTCCCACAGGGCCAACCGTGATGCAGCAAAGCCACAGTGACGGCGAGTGGCCTTATTCTGGCCATGGTTTCATCATCGTCACGAGGCAGCCCCCTGCTTAATGCACTTCAGCCTACACAGTCCACCTGAACAGGCGATTCATTCACTAAGCAAGAGCCGGTGCAGCAGCAGCAGCAGCAAAGAAATACTAAAAGAAAACAATGGCGCGAACCGCACCTTTCACCTTAATGAGGTCAGAATTAATTTTGCATTCCCGAAATGAAAATGAACGAACTATAAATCTGTCATCCAGATATAAAAATCTTCACTTCCCCCTTTTTGGCTTTTTAAATACTGTGAAACCCTCAGCCATCTGTTGTATCGGAGTGGAAGCAGCAACGAACATATGGGCTTTCCTTCTCAACCAGCTGCAGTGTAGTTAAAGTTATAATAAGAGCTATGGGGGGAGATAGGTTTACATTAAAAACCTGGCTAGTTAAAACAGCTGTGCCTGGCTTTATAGTTTTTAAGTGCGCTAAAGTCTAGTACGCACATTTGTCCTGTGCGATCCCCCGCTCAGTGTCTATTTATGGTGGCAAAGAGTCTGTTCGAGCAGGCGTGGATGCTTGCACCCGTTCACGGGTAACACTCCCCTTCTCCCAAGAGGAACAACTTGGCACAGCAGCTCCAGACACTCGCTGCCTGACGGCCAGGTAGAGTTGTGATCCAGTGAATGGCCCCAAAGGTAGCCATTCCACGCCCTGCCATGGTCTGGGTGGGCCGGACGCGGAGCTGTTTTATACAAGCCAAATGTACCACAGGTGACGTCCGAAGATTTACTTTGCCATGCCCTGCACAGAATGTGCGATAGCTCCCAAGCGTGCAGCTAATCACCGGGTAATGAGATGGGCATGGGCAGCATGTTACCTGCCAGCCAATATCAACACACCTTTATCAGGGTGATTCAAAATCATGATTCGTCTGTGGGCAGTTCTAATCTTGGCCTTGCCAGCAGATGGACTGCAAAAAAAAAAAAAATTAGAGCGCTTAACATAAATAATGACTCTTGCAGACTGTAAATTACCCATTTGTTTGCTTCTGAAAAACAAAGTCTAGAGATCTTTGCCATCTGGTGGGCAGAAGACAATACTGCACAGCCAAAGACAGACATTCTCTTCACAACGTGCCATGGCTTTGTGTCTGGGGGACTCCGAGAACGACCCATCCACCTCTGCACACGCAGAGAATGGCCCGGGCTGGCTGCCAGTAAGCCATGCAGCTTTTGTGGAGGCCCCGTTCCTGGTGGAGGACCGGCCTTTCCCCAGGTGCCCCGGAAGGGAAGTGCGATCCCTCACCCAGTGGCAAAGGCATGTGCTTCAGCAATGGCTGGATGGCGGGTGTTTTCTCACTGTGACTTGCCCATGTCACGGTATCCTCCAGTCCCGCTACACTGCTGAGGCCCTGGCTGAGACAGGCACTGGCGAGGCTTTTCCCCGCTTGGCAAGCACTTAGCCCTTCAGCCGCCACTGCAGGAAGACAACTGAGGTTCCAAGAGGACGAATTCCGACGTGGTTCCACCCATTCCATACAGCAGAAGGAGGCACGGAGATCTAGCAGTGCAGTTCGC
Source organism: Varanus salvator macromaculatus (assembly GCA_023646645.1). Taxonomy (NCBI): domain Eukaryota; kingdom Metazoa; phylum Chordata; class Lepidosauria; order Squamata; family Varanidae; genus Varanus; species Varanus salvator. The sequence goes on along the minus strand of JAIXND010000690.1, from coordinate 7,534,861 downwards.
CCTAGTATGGTTTTTAAGAGAGATGCTGTGCAGCCGGTGGCCTCTTTCTTGCCCATCGGTCTTTTTCCCCAGGCATTAAACATATTTTGCCTAGGCACGGCAACACAGTCACAGGTTAAGTGTACAAGGAAGGCTGCCTGGGCAGAAAGGGCTTGCTCTGAGCCAGGAGGCTCAACGAAGAAGTGACACACGCAGCCAAGAATCACTGTCCACTGCACTCAGGCCCTTTACGCAGACTTCCATGCATAAAATTCCCTGCACTTGCAGACTGCATGTGTAGGAAGCAGTACTCAGACTGGCTCATTCCCCTCTACTGATCCCTGTTCCTTTGCCATCAGGTCCAGCAAAGCACACATGTCATTTCATTTTGCAAGCTGCCTTGTGCGCACGGCAGAGAGGAAATATATCCATGCTAACAAGTGTTGCAACATTTTTCAAAGTAGCCTAGCTTTTCCTCGCAGACAGCAAACTGAATAGTTGTGTTTCTGCCACTTCTTTTAGTGCAGACACACACAACTAAGTGAAGGACTGGGTTTGTCAAACATGACAACGCACTGTGGGTAACTAGCCGCAGTGATGTCCAAATTCAGTGATGTCCAAACCTTCCCAGGAGGGCTAATTTGGGGGCAACAAGCCACCCTGGCAAACACGGCTAGTCCCAGGGATCGTTCAACCCACAATGCAACCCTCTTGCAACCCCAGTTCAGTCCACCGACTCCGCGGCAGTTGCAAGGATCGAGGGGGAAGGAGTGGGGCAATGAGGCAGACCATCTTGTCACCGGCACTGTGTGCTGCCTGTGCACAACTCAGGCAGCACAACTTACCTGCAAGCTGGCTTGGCAGCACGATTTGTAAACGTGGCCATCAAGGGGAGCATCCCTCTCCTACGTTTTCCACCATGTTTCTTTCATGCTTGGAAGCCGAATGGGTTTATTTTCATGAAAGAACACTCACCTCACGCCTAAAATAAGACTAGCTTCTCGCCGACTCATTTTTGGTTCGAATCCACCTTTATAATATGAAGAGAGATTCTGTGTGGGAGACAAGGCGAGGTGGTTAGATCTGTGTGGGCACTACAATGGCCACAGTCCTCCTCTGAAGAAGGCACACTCATTTTGAAGCCGAGACACTCGGGCTCAACAATAACCAAGCCACCAATCTGGCGAAGAAGACAAGAAAATAGCCCGACTGTACAGTGCATTGTTTTTTCATCCACAGAACTAACAGCAGGAAGCTGCATTAGGGAAAGCACAGAAAGAATGGGCAGAGTGGGAATTAGTGTGTTGCGTTGTTTTAAACTGTGGGACACGTGAGCCAAATATCTCAGGATTACCTTATCTAGTTTGTTTCTATTGGTTATAAAACTGAAAAGCACAATGTATACAGGTAGGTTAGTATAAATAATACACATAATTTAGGAACATTTTCCAGCAATTTGTGGTTTGCATCATGTCGTATACCCTTCTAAGCAGAGGTGAACTTTGGTAAATAGAAGAGAATTAACAAAGACCATGGAAACAGGCACAAGCAGATTTATTTATTTATTTATTGACTACCGCACAGCTGAAATTCTCTGAGCAGTTTACACAGTCCAGAGAAAGTACTAAAATATCATAAAATCTTAACAATACTGACAAATTTGAAGCAGCTAAAAACAAATGATAAAAATAGACAATAACAAGGAATAAGATAAAAGGGGTATTTGTTTCTATGCCATAATATTCAAAGCTCAGCAAAGTTCTTGCAGATTTTAGGAATCTTTCCTGATACAAGGACGTTCTTGGGCATGAGAAATACCATGAATATGTGAATAGAAACTAGGGGATTGTGTTCCATGTTTTCTCATTTTTAGATTGGCAACCTCTGTTGTAATGCTCCCCTGCCCAAAAAACCCCCTGCTAATTGTATCAGATTACATTTGTAGTATAAAATATTGAAAAGTATCTGATATTTTCAGTGTCCCAGATAAATGTTTTCTAAAAATATTATGTGGTTTCAAAATATTTTAATTTACATACTAAGGACTATCAAAGAGGGATGGCAAGGGATACTAATTTAGCTTTCCTGCAAATGTGGGAAGCAAGAATTTCTAGGAAATTCCTAGAATTCCCTGACCCTGCTAATAGGACTCCAGGGGGAAAGATTTAAGCATGTACCTTATTATCCAACTGAAATTAGTAGGCCTTAAAAAAGCAAAACTTTTGACTGTGCCACAATGCTCTGGAGCTCTAAATTCGTGGTGTTGCTCCATTATGCCAACTAATGCATTCACAGAATGGCCTGGGGAGGATTAGGGCGGGGGGGGGGTTTGCATGAGGTGGCATGCCAAAAGGGCAGCAACGTGCTCAGGGCGGCTTGTAAGCCAGCTACTCCTGATGCACTTGAAAGACAGTGGGGCACACTGCTGGACAGACTGCCCCCTGCTCTCAGTCCGCCTGCAGGTTTCTCGGGGACACCACAGGGAATGACGGGCTCTCCTACCACACTCCCCCTTGCCACAGCCTTTCTGGGAGCCTCTGGCCAAACAGGTGTTTTCTCCTGAGACAGCAAAAGGTGGATGTCCAGCCACCTTCCACAATCCCCACGTCGGCACATAGTAACAGTTCCTTCAAGGTGGCCCAGCGGCAGCTTAGATGGGTTGCCCACCATTTCCCAAAAATTATTCTGAGGTGTACCAGGTTGTGTACACCATTTTAATTAGTATTTCCTCATCTTGAATATAACTCCCTTTACTTTCCCTCAACATTTTGCTGAAGGCACACTTCTACGAAACCGATGGAGGAGGGATCTTTCACTAAGAGATTCTGGGGGCAATGACACTGCCTCCTCAGCAGTGCCCTGAGCGTCTGCATTTTCCCCCTAAAGCCTTCATGGGGAGCACATTTCAACCTTTGCCCCAAGCTTTCCCAAGCATCCAGGGTTTTGCAAAGGACTGCAAGTGCACCCTCTTCTTTTAAAGGGAGACCAAGGTTGACACGCAGGAACCAAACCCAGTCTCCTTTTAAAATACGTATTTCGGATTTAGAAAGAGATGCTCATTTGGGGTGTCCCCCCCGCCGTCACAGCTCATGCTATCATAAAGTCTGAAAAGGCTTCAAACCACTCTTTGGTTTAGAGCGTATGGACATGCCAGAATCGTATGATGTACAGGCACAAAGGGTTCTGATTGACTGTGAAGCATGATCGGCCTTTTATCTGCTGATGAAGAGATTTTATTGCTGGAAGAGATAAGACCATCCCTTTTCTTTCAAAATTTGACACAATAGCCAAGAGGAAAACAGTCTGTATAGTCTCTTTGCAGTTCTGAAAAAATAATTTTTTACTCTCAGTCTTGAAAAATGTAATTCAAACAACACTAGGCTGTTATTGGCGTGGAATAACAAGCAAGTCTCTATGTGCATCAATAGATTTTTGATTTCTAGATCAGAAGTTCCGAGAAGACTTTTGAATAAGAAACCCTGGATGCAAGGGGTGATGTTGGAAAATATTAGACTGCATCCACTAACATGAGCATGAGTGAGTATTTGCGGCGTATTTGCGGAGTCACCCGCAAACATTCTTGGCGAGGTGTATGGAACAGAGTGCTCCATTCTATGTCTTGTGTGACCATAAATATGCAGAATTTCTATTTAAAAGCTGGAGTTGCGCTATTCGATCAAAATGAGCAGTCACTGCTTTTGAACCCCGTTACCTTGCGGGACCAATGGTGCTTTCTTGCAAGGAGAAAACACGCAATGCTTTGAAAGGGGTCTAGATAATCTGGTTCACCCATAAGCCCCTGAATCGGAGAAGCCTCCATGTACCCCAGGACCTTGTGCATGAGCGCAGTGCTGAGGACCAGTCAGAGATTATCCAATACCACGGGGTCCTTACTTTTAACCGACAACTCCCACCGCTCCTTTGAAGCAGGATTTGATTGCACTTTGCCGTAAAGAGGCCATCGCCGCTTGCCTTATCAGCTCTCCCAGTCTGACCCCACTGGCAAGCACAAGGCCGCACAAGCACAAGCACAACCAGGGGCAGGCCTCACCTCCCCAAAGATCCTGCCCACATCTGCTGACTGTCGCAGGACCCGCCGGGGCAAAAGTTGTATCCCCCAGCCCTGCGCTGGCTGCATGAACATCCAAATCGGCACAGATGCAATTGATCTGATCTGCGATGCACCAAGCAGCATCCAAGACATGAGCATGAATGAGTGAGTCACCTGCAAATGCTCCTGTTGGGCTGCAGGTCCACCTCCTATCCTTCTTGTGAGCAGGAGCATCACAGGCCTTTGACGGAAAAAACTTCACTGGACAACCCTGTCCTGAGCTGATGCAGTGTCGCCGAGAAGCACCATTTCTTGGCCACGCTCACTGCTTCAAATGACCTCTAGCCCAGGAGAAACCTAATTTGTGCCTCTGCCGCTCTAGTTAACATCCTACTCGCTCGAGTTGCCCTAGATGGGAGGAGGCGGTCAGGAGAGATGGTGTTAAACACCATGACCAGTGCCCCATTCACCAGGAATTCAACAGAATCGCCTGCCAAAGTGATAGGCAAACCCTCAAGATTCAACAGGAAACCATTTTGCTTCCGGCATCAATCAGTTGCCAGTGTATTGGCTCCCTGCCCCTGTGAAGGTCCCAGATCCAAACCAGTGAATCTAAACCCCAACCAGATCCAAAGTATGGAACCAAATACAGGTGATTGGGACTGGATATTAACTGGTGCAGAGCTGTGGTTGCCATGGGGTCCTAAGCCGCTCTCACAAGACAGCTTCAGCGTGCATACGGAAGACCTCCAGCCCAGGCCAAGAGCAACTTGAGCACAAGTCCAAAGATCTCCCCGAACAGACCAGGAAGGGAGAGTGCAATGCAACAGGGAAGGCACCGCACCAGTAGAACCCCCATGTTCAGAGAAAGACACAGAAGACGGCAGGATCAGGAACCCCGTCAGTGGAGTGGCATCATGACAGCAGCTCTGCTTCCCCGACTCCCCAGACCTTCTCTGCAGCAACATGGAGAACCCAGGTGGGCAGTGCCATCCAACCGGGTCTCCCTAGCCCAGGCTAATCAACTCCTGGAAGGCTGCTGTCTTCTCATTCTGGCGGCAGTTTAACCTTTATCCCAGCACGCTGTCCCCAGGACCACCCAGCCTCTCCGATATCAGGTCGCCCTGGAAACAACCAACACCCTGCTGTGCTCCCCACCCTGACACTGCACTAAGTGACTCCACTTGCCATGTGCCCCGCTGGCCTCCTCTGCACCCCTCCAGCACTCTATCCCCCTTTCACACACACCTCTCCTGCCAGTGGGCAGTGACCGCAGCTCTAACGATATGTTTAACAAGCAGGCAGGTGTCTGGGCCATCTCTTCCGTCTTCCCCTCTGACAGGCAGGATGGCCCTTGCCCTTCTCCATACCCTAGGTGGTTCCCCCAGAGGAAGCTGCATAAAATGGGCAGGCACGTCTCTCTGCATCACAGAGAAGAATAAATCCCTTTCTTGCTCTTTTAATCTCATAGCCCAGAAACTAGCTCCAAACTTACAGCAATTGAAATTTTTCTTGCGGTTTCTGTGACGACTTGTTCTAGTGGCTTCCAGAGGTGTAACGCGTAGCGACCTATAAAACATTGAAACAAAAGACATTTTAACATTTGCTCATCTGTTAAGCAAGCATGCAGCAACAGTAATTTCAGCAAGAAAACAGAGAAAGAAACCAATTTTTCATCTCATTGTCCGGAGGTCCAAACTGTTGCCCTTTCCTGATTCAAACAGTTCCCTGAGTGGCTGCTTTTGGAGAAAAGCCCAGCACCATGCGAGGACAAGCTGCCAGCTGCGGGCCGTCTTTCCTATTTACAGCACGATAAGGGAAGCCATCTTTTAAGAGAATACTGACAAATGCTAATATGCAGGTCCATCTGCTCAGGTGCACTTCTGTAAATTCATCTTCTGGGTTTCAAGGAAGCCCATGATGTGCAATTAGATTTATTTCATTGGCTGGGAATCTGAATTCTCCATATTCTATTCACGAAGAAGCAGAGAGAACTGCATCTTCACCTCGCACACAATGGCAGCAAATCCAAGGTTATTTGAACCCGGATTTGTGGGGATGCATCCCAGCTGCTTTGGCAAGCTGCTCTGGTGCACTGTAACAACCCCATTTAACAGACACAACTCCTTTGTGGAACCGTGGCCTTGACTGTGGGGAGCAACATTTCCCACTCCTTTAAGGAACTGTTGAGGTCCGGGGTGAGTAAAAACGAAAGCCGTGTCAACTGGATAGTGAAAAGCAGAAACTGACACCAAATCAACTCCCATTCACTATCAGATTACTTCCTCGCTGCCAGCTTTCCAGCAGCATCATGAAGAGTCTGCATGCCGAAGGCAAGGAAGGAGGTGAAGAGCCCCCTCAGGACTGCTTTGGCCCCTTTGCCCTGACCATGGGGTGGGGTGGGGGGGCTGGCAGCATCAATCGGGGAAGTGACACTGCCAGGTGTCGTCAGCAGGCGCATCCCTGCACTCTGAACCCTCATGTCCATCTTCTGCATGAGGTGCACAACTGCAAGATGCTTCCACGGGAGGAAGACAATCATGCGCCACCTGAAACTGGGGCCTTGGTCTTTGAAAGTGTTACTAGACACCATTGTTGGTGTGCTTCTACTTCCCAGCAACCTTCGGGAACTGCAACCTGGAATCATTTCTGTACCTGGCAGAAATTAATTGCAATAGGTTCTGTTATGGCTGCTATGTACCTTCAGGGGGGGTCTCTGACTTATGGCAACATTATGAATGAAAGGCCTCCAAAAGTCCCTGTCCACGAGAGCTCTGTTCAGCTCCCCCAAGTATGAGGCTGTGGTTTCCCTGATGGATTCAATCCATCTCATTTCTGGTCTTCCCTTTCAACTTCCACCTTTGGTTTTCCCTAACATCACCATCTTCCCCAGTGAGTCTTGCCTTCTCAAGATGTGCCTGAAATACAATAGTCCCAGTTTTGTTCTTTTTGCATGCAGGGTAAGCTCTGACTTGGTTTGATCTAGGGCCCACTAGTCTTTCTTTCTATCCAGGGTAAGCTCTGCTCCACTGACATGCTTTGAATGCATCAATTTTCTTACCGCCTGCTTTCCTCACTGTCCAGCTTTCACATCCACACATAGTAATCTGGAATACAATAGCATGGATGATCCTGGCCTTACCTCCAGCGAAACTTCCTTACACTTGATGATCTTTTCTAGCTCCTTCATTGTTGCCCTTCCAACTCTCAGTATCTTTGTATTTCATTGCTATTGCCTGCCAGCAGCAGATGGTGTCAGCTGCATATCGTGAATTAATGCTGTTTCTTCACTCCTTCCTCTGATTCTCATCCAAGCCTTCCTTATGAGGCATTCTGAGGACAGACTGAACAGGTAGGGAAACGGACACACCCTCATCTGGCACCTGTGTCCATAGAAAACTGTTCTGTTTCTCTGTATTCTGCTCTAACTGAAGCTTATTGTACACCAGTGGTCTGACATACTACAGAGTCTTTTTCTTATTAAACCACATACTATTACCATATACCGTATTTTTCGCTCTATAAGACCATAAGACGCACCTAATTTTTAGAGGAGGAAAACAAGAAAAAAAAATATTCTGAATCAAATGGGCACATAATCACAGGCACATTCCCCATCACTTCCCCATGGGCTGCACATCTGACAGACTTACTGCACACACATATTCGCTCTATAAGACGTACAGACATTTCCCCTTACTTTTGAGGGGGGAAAAAGTGAGTCTTATAGAGCAAAAAATACGGTAACTAATTTGATTTTAAACTTATATTATTCTTACCTCCAAATGCAACAGCTGCAATGCCAAGACCGACAGCTATGACAGATCTGGCCTATTAAAAAAACAACAAATAAGAAAGTTGGTGTTTTGGCACTATATCATTTAAGGCAGTATAAAGTAATTTTTAAAAATGATACATGCTTTATACAAGCTGCAGAATTCCTTGGCATACTATGTTAATGATTTAAATACCATACTGGGCAACATTTCCTTCCTGTCCAAACACAATCATACCTTTTACTTTCAGCAATTTCCATATTTTAGGCAGTATGATCACTGTTTATTCCCACGGTCAATCTATATATTAGCTATATAGTTTCAGAACATACAGATTACAGTAATAAAATGGACCAAAAATCTGTTGCCAGTTAGAGATGAAAAAACCATTTAGACTTTCTCTGTGGTGAGTCACACCCCTCAATCCAAGACACTTCAGTATAAACATGGATGTAACTTGACATGTAAAGTTGCCTTTAAAACAAAATTTTGAATTTTTCGGTTGCAACCCTGTGCACACTTAACATGGAAGTCCCACTACATTCAATGGGATTTATTTTTGAGTAGACATGTATAAGATTGCATTGTAAATGCCAAAAACCAAGACGAGCAGCATTTAAGGCCCAAGTGTATGAATTCAGACTGCTTCCTATTGCTTTGCACTTATAAAGTGTAAAGGAGGAGGCTTAAAGCACAGAATGGGTGGGTACAACTTCTCCCAACCTTGCACTTCTCCTGAGAACCAGTATCTTCTAGCCACATGCTTAGTTTCTGTATCATTTGTTCTCTATAAGGATCTCCTTTAGATACTAAATTACATTTATTAAAGCCTGTTGAATCTGCTTTTTGACAAACTCATTACGACACAGAGTAATTCCTGACAGTATATAAATCTGTAAAAACAAAAAAATCACCCATTTAGGAATTACAACCCAAAACGTATAGACTTTGGACAACTGGACTTTATCGGTCCATACACTGCTAGCACACAGTGAACACACTGTACTGATCCGAAGCTTGCCTCCATTCCCTAACGAATCACATTAATATTCTTTAACACCCAAGCAGATGCACCACTTCAAGTGATTACAGTTCACTGTTGGAATTCCTGTCATGTTTTGCCTTGTTACAGAAACCCAACTCATCATTTTCAAGAATAATTCTTTCCACTTGTATAACATCTTTAATCTAAGCCTCTTGAAACAGTTTACAAACATTAATTCTTACAATATGAGACACAAGGTAATTAGACCACTCATTTTGCTAATCGAAATAGGCGATGCTTGTTGCCCCTGCCCTCTAGTGTGTAACAGAAGAAAACAGGTACTTTACGTTACGCTAATCAAGGGGTCGGACACGACTTCGTGACTAACAACAACAACAACAACAAATCAAGGAGGCTGCTTGTATATTAACGCACACGCCAAATGGATTATATAAACTGATTAGGAAGGGATGGGTAGCTGGATGGGCCACGCTGGTGGCCTTTGAGGCTCCCTGACCAATTACATTATTCTCCAAAATGTCTGACTTGCACTGGATTTGACCTCCCTCCCTCCATCCCTCCCTCACACACACACGAAAATATGTGATCCATAATATATATTTTCCTACAATCTTAAACCACTTCTTTGTTGAACATGCTCGTGCTCAACACACACCACTCAAGTTTTATACAGTTTTGTACTTATTTCTAGGTTGCTTCTGAAGCCAGCTTAAAATAATATTACTGGACAGTTTAAAGCAAATACCAGAATTCAGAAATCAGGCTACCCCAGGAGACAGACAGCCTCAAGTGGCAATGGATGATCATGATTTCTTGAATGCATTTCAGCCTTGCTTCTGACCTTGACAGCCATCATGGATCATTTACACTGAGGGATGGATTGTGAGGAAGTGCAGCTCCATTCATTCTCCAAGACCTTGCAGCGCCTTCGAGGCCGTCAGTCATAGTATCCTCTTAGCTCACCTGTCTGGTGCAAGACGAGGCACTGTCCCCACCCCCTTCCAGCTGTCATGGGAAGAACCATGCTAGCTGTGCTCCAACGATGGGAAAGGGATCCAGAAGATGGGTAAGGGGGCATTTCAGGGCTGGGAAGGGGGGCACCTGGGTGGCCTGGGTATGAGGTCACCAGAAGCGACCCCAGCCTCCTTCCCTCTCCCGCTGAGATACAGCTCACCGGAGAGCCAAACGCAGACATCCGATGAAAATTCCCATGCGCATCCAAATTAAAGGTTCATGGGTATTCCACAGATTGTGCCCTAGCAGCTCACGCTTTCTTGCAAACGTCAGCTATGGATGCTCACAAACAACTTCAGCCATAACAAAAGTTTAACGAATGGTCCTACATGAATGTGAGCACCACTCTACATGATGAACCAACAGATGGAAGTCACGTGAACAGAGCAGATTACTCCTGGGACACTGTTGATAACACTCAGGCTGATGAAGCATATTTAAGAATTAGAGGACTCCTGAGACATTAATGACATTTATACATTTACAACATGGCCAAGCGATCCTGCTTTTAAGGATTATGGGATAACTGTGATTACTCTAACATTGGCATCTTTGTTTTCATGATCACTAGAAAGTGAACATGCTATCATGCTCAGTTTTTAGGAAGTTTCCACTGACTGGCCAGGAGCTGGCGTCTGATTGCTCAACGATGCTCAAAGTATCTGAGCACTCTGTGATGGAATACATATATTGTCACAATCAAAAGTTGGAGTTATTTCAGGATCTGTCAAGCAAGGACACAGCCTGTGATCACACAAACTATGATCAATGGCCCAGCATCCAATATGGAGGCTCTTTGTTCAGGGGCTATTCACAAATGTGATGAGATTAGACAACCCTACAAAAAGACAGTGGTTACAGACAACATGTACATAAGAGATACAGTAATGACTATCCAGGTCTCGAGAACCTCCAAATAGGAAGCATTCAAGCATCCCTCAGAATGATGCTACCATGGTTACAAGCTTATGACAATAACAGGTGAATAAAGCAGTTGTTCTGCCAACACATCACCACTGTCCCTGAGGAACAAGAACAATGTATGCATGAAGGACTTTTTGCAAAATCGGTCAGGGAAAAAACACGTTTGCCTGCCCTTCACGGACAAGGGTCTGAAGATGAAGGCCGCTTTAGAGCACATTCCGAAGAAAGAGGAATGGCGTGTGAGCACAGACAAGGCCATCCTGCATGCCATCACAGCATCAAGCAATCGTCCACAGTGAGCATCAGCCCTCCCCTGCCCTCTGCCACTATATCCCAGCCATCAAGGAAGGCAGGAAGAAAGGTTGGGGCGGGAGCTGGCCAAGGTGCTGCACAGGGTATCATATCTGAGACTGTTTGCCTGTTGGCAGAAGTCGTGTGTTCAGCTAAACGAGTTTCTGGCCTGAGGCAATGAGTTGTTTGATTGAGGACAAACTTGCTGACTGTGAAACGTGCTGAAGTTTGTGACAAGAAACATGAGAACACCATCTCACTACTAGGGCAATAGCTCATCTAACATTAAGGAGGATGAGGGTCTTGGGAAAAAGGGTGTTACTGGGAAATGATCAGAGCGAAGGCCTATTGAGTCCAGCATTTCAGTCACACAATGGCCAACTAACAGTTTGGGCCACTGACTATACTTGACCACGGTCTAGTCAGTGCAACTAAATCTACTTTGCAATTATTTCATCCAGAAAGATTGCCTTATACCCACTAGCTCTAAATTTTTAAACAGCACATGGACATTGTTCTAACAATGCTCCATTCCATGTGATGATTCACATATGCTTAAGGCCACCAGCCGCCGGGATATAAGGAAGGTGAAAAAAGTCAGGTCACAGAGGACTGTAGGATAAGGAAGACAAGATTAAGACAGTGCTAATCACTCAGAAGCACAATTCTGTGGCATGTCCAGTCAGACATAGTCCTACAACTTCCAGCATGCTCCAACTTGTGCTGGCTGCGGCATGCTGGGAATTATAGGACCCCTTGCTGTCTCAACTTGCATACAAATGTGCCCTTAGTAATGTAAAATTACTAAAGATTTGGTCTCTGCAAGGCAACCAAAGGGGCCACTGAATGGGAATTCTGGATGTTGTAGTCCAAACATGTCTGAAATGCACAAAGTTGGAGAAGGGTGATGCAAAGGTCTGGAAGGATCAGGCCATGTTTTGTTTTGTTTTGTTTTTTTAATAGATTCCTTGATCCAAATTACCCAAAATTGGGTTAAATGTGTTAAAATAACTGTTTGGCAGTTGCCATTTTGCCTTTTTCACCTAGTCAATTTTCTTTAGAGTTTGGGGAGGGCTACTCTTTGCCCAATTTAAGGTATCAAACGGGCTGTCAAGCTTTTGATGCAGTGTAACGGCTACAGAACCTTACTGTCCTGCTTCCACTAGCCCCTTGATAATGCAATGAATGCTACCGGTAAACAAGGTTCCAGAAGATGTCCTCAGGCTGCCCTGCCTAGCGTGCAGAATGGTGACGCAGGTACCACAATGCCTGCAACTGAAGAGTATGGATCCCTCAACGTATTTGTAAATAGCCCCTGTCCTGAATTTTGTTGCAATCTTCATCTCTTAGCTGCATTATGGGCAGTTCTTTTCCTTACACAGCTTATTGTAGCACTGTCCATGACCCTTCATTGGCAGCTTTATAACTGTACCAAAGTTTCTCCCTGCAGAGAAAAACCCATTTGCTCTTATTTTCTTAAATGAAGCTGTTCTTCCTAGCCCAATAAAAGTCAAAAGAAATGTGAAATTGACTAGACCAAGGGGAATTACACTTTCCTCTTTAAAGGGGGATATGTGGATACTTACTTATCCTTTAACAAAGGAAACAAAAAGCAGGCATTGAATGTGCTACAAGAACCGCTGGTAAAGGAAGTGTGTTGTTTGCTGTGGCAATTACCCAAAAAGCACCTGAGAAATTAACATGACACACAGGGGCACCTGGTAGCAGCAGTGCTGGTGATGCTTCTAGGGACTTATTCCGGTTTTTTCAAAATACCGTTTCTTGAAGCACATTGCCAAGTTGTAAACCAGATATGACCACAGAGACGCCCCCCACCAAAAAAGGACATGCGTATTACAACAAAACAACCACCTTACAGTAACCTGCCTTCAAGCAGCTATAAACAACCATCAATTACTAGCTACCCTTTCCAGAACAGAGTAAATGTCTTGACTTTCTACATTATATAAAAGAAAGGAAATAAACTAACTATGCAATCCTATGCATGTCTACTGAATAGTAAATCTAAAACAATTCAATGGGATTTAGTCTCAGGTAAGTGAGTATAGGATTAAAGCCAGAAGAGCTAATAAGTGCAGAATTCAGCACATAACAGACACCTCATGTCTGTGTCAGAATGGATAATATTGGCTTTTGACTATACAGTTCCATTTTTAGAATAGGATTCAATTTTCTAGCTCTTAAAATGGAAAAGATGAATGCCTGTAATTTTATTCCTCATTGCCCGGAATGGTGAAAAACCATGCATTCCTTTATTATTGAAATCTAGATACATGCTATTGCTAGCCACGGTGACAGCAAGCCAAGTGTGAGCAAGACCAGACCCATTCATTCAGCTCTTAGGCAATCCTGTCTGGACAACAATTAACAGCTTTCCAAATCATGCTACAAATTGGCACCCTTCAGCCTAGTGCCGGTTTCTGAAACATTTGTGTGGCCTAGGAGCAGCACCAGCCGTTTCGCTCCACTTCTATTTCCCACTGATGGATCCAACTTACTAAACCACGCCTGGGATCCAAACAGATGCAGAAACAGCTGCTGCAGAGCCCATGGCTTTCTCCGGTAACCTCTGGTTCTGAGAAAAGCCCTCGGTGGCTTAGCAATCTTCACTCTGAAGCTCAAGGAAAGTTGAGAAGCGGTCCTCGGCGCAATAAAGCGACTTCAGCTAGGAAGACGACAACTTCTGTGGCGATGATTTATGTGCATATCTAGCTCCATCACACTCCAGGCAATCATAAAACAACCATGTGGCAGCATTAATTTATGGCATTCATAGACCACCCAACAGGTAACATTCTCTGGATGCCTCATAACAATTAGAACCATAAAATAAAGCATGATCAAACATAATATAAAAATTTTAAACCTTGTAATTAATACGGAAGGCAAAAGAAAGAAGCAGCTGCAATGCTTCTTCAAAAGATAAGGTAACAGATTTAAAAACTAAAATGCCCGGGAGAATAAAGGGTGCCTAACAGACCAAAACATAAGCACCATGTGAGCCGTTCCTGGGATGGCAACCCACAACCAGGGTGCCACCAAGGGAAAGGCCTTCTTCTAGTACAAGCCACACAACTCACTCCTCAAAGAACTGATGCTATATGTATTTTGTTTAAAGCAGCAAGAGAGGTTCAACTGTTATGCCTAAAACTATTTTCCAGCCTGGCTGGGGGCTGTAGAACTCCCCCCACACCATTAAAGCATACATGGAAGTGGACTCTAGTAAATTGGCAAAGCTCACTTGGCCAACCAGTGACATATTACACACTTCGCCTTGCACAATTCTAACTGCACTTCAGTGTCGACAAAGGGTCCTATAGGAATACTGTGAAACGGTTCATGAAATCATAGGCATTGGGGTACACTGCACTGGCCCATATAATCCTGCCCCAAGCTGTCTAAAACAGGCGTGGCCTTCTAGGTGTTTTGGCCTACAACTTCCCACCAGCTCTTATCATAAGTATGGGGGCCAGGGCTGATGGTGACTGTAGGCCAAAACACATGGATGGTTACAAGTTGCCTATCTAAAGCATCAAGAGCTGCCAAAGAGCTGCCAAAATGAGAACGTCACTATTGGGCAATGCCAAAATACGCCTAACACCCATTGGTCACACCCAACATACAAGTACCAATTTGAAGTTGGGAGAAAAATTTCCCCAAGGTCAAACTGGCAACAGTCAAAGTGAATCACTTCAGTTACACTTACACCATTTGTAATTGGTCTTTATGGTCTCCCCACTACCATCCAAATGGCCTTTCCTCCCTCTCCGATTCTGGAGAAGCATCGTAAATGGAAGCTAAGAGGGGAAGGGCCTTGGGTATGTGAACGTGGAACAGCGTCTCCGCATCAAGTGCTGTTTCAGTCTCAGAAGAGAGAATCGGAGGCACCCGCATACTCCCTGGGATGCTCTCACATGCACTACAGGATTGCTGCCTAAGATCAAGTTCAAGTCTGCCCCCACCTAACAGGATTGTTGCTCTGAAGATAAAATAGACATTAGGTGCTCTGGGTTCCTCACAGGGAGGAAAAGGCAATGCAGATGAATGAAGTGAGGGGAAACGGGTGGGAGAAGGGTCTTCTCCATGACTGCACCCACTTATGAAACGCTCCCCTAAAGAAAAGCAAGGCTGGTGCCACCACTGCTCACCTTTCAGCGCCAGGTAAAGGCTTTTTTATTAAGCCTGCATTTTAGGCAGGTAATTTGGTTTTTATTCTGTAAACGAAGTGCTGCTCACTTGCTGTGTTCTGTTGTGAATATCCAATTTTATATTTTTAACTGGATTTTATTCTTGTAGTCTTGATTTTATCGTTCCATTTTATTGCTTTTAGTGCTGTCTGTTAAGCCACACTGAGAGCCCTTGGGCTACAGGGTGGCATATAGATAAAATAAATAATAAATATAACAACAGCAACCATACATTCCTTTTAGAAATGGCTGTGATTCGTTATGCTCCAACCCTAAGAAAGCAAATTTCCATGACCAAGGCAGGGCAATAGAGCTTTCACCCTAGATTAGAGTGCATCTCCTGTTGTGAGGTCCTTTCGCGACGACAGGCAGGCAGAAACTCAACAGCTGAAGAGATTACAAGATGCACCTATTCATTTTTGTAAAATTATGCGGGAAATAACGTATATCCTGTGTATTTGCTACCTGCCATGCAGCCTAGGCAGGCGCAGGATTAAACGCTGAGCGGATGGGGCCACTTTCTACGCATGCGCCCTGGGCGTTGCCAGGGCGACCGAGCCCCCACCACGGAGGAAACACCACTCCGTGGACGCGACTGCGCATGCTCACGCCGGGTGCCTCCTCAGAGACGGCAAGGCCGCAATGGTGGCCGCCGCTTTCAGCCTTAGGCCCGCCTTCAGCTTCATCCCGCTGCCCCGAAACTCACCAGCCCGTTGTGCGTATCCGGCCCAGGAATCCCGCCGCTTCTGGCCGCGTACTCGGCATAGCGAAGGGTTTCCGAAGAGCGCCCGGCTCCTTCCACCATGGCGAAGCGCGGCAGCCCCCGCTACGGTGGCCAGGAAGGGGCAAAACGGTTTGCGGAAGACGCGCGCTCAGAGCCGCAGCTGGGCCCGGGTCTGCGCGTGCGCAATGACGGAAATGAGCCTTTTGCCCTCAGTTGCAGCGCGGCTGGGTCTGGGCCTGGTGGCCGGCGGTGTGGGTGGAATCGTTCGCTGCAGGATTCCCCCTATGATTCAAAGCGTCTTGCTTCTGATTTAAAAAAACAATGCAGCGCAGTAATTGAGTCCTCTCGCTCAAAGGAACGAATGCTTCGTATCTGTTGCATTTCGTTAATGGGGACTCTGGTTCAGTGGAACTTCTTCCCCACCTGCAACAGTGTTCTCATGCCCACTGGTGAAAACAAAGCATGGCGAGGCGTCGCTATGAAAGTGCGGTGCCCCGAAAGGGTGGAAGTTGCGATGCAGTCGAAGGACAATGGCCCCGGGGAGCATCAGAGCACAGAATGTTCTGCTCTGGGAATCTGGGTGGCAGTTGGCATGCGCAGGTGCGCAAGGGCTTGGCCCATCGGATGTGCTCAGATCTGGCCGCAGCGTGCCAGGGATCTGAGACAGGCCTTGCTGATGCCAAGGTAGAAAACCTCAGCATTTCTGGGTACCCCTACCCAGGAGGGAACGAAAAGAACACATAATGAAGAAAGGGCACACATCTGGATGAGTTTGAGCGTACCCTCGAAAAGGCAACAAGTGAATGTGTGGCACCGTAAGGATTTAGGAAGCCCCCCTGGGAAAACGTGACTGGAAACACCTCTCGGCTCAGTTCAGAATGGCTTTGATATTTATGAAGTTGTTACTGGACTAAACCAGTCAACAGCTGGGGCAAACCCGGGTGGACCCCAGACTCGAGCCAAACAGAGCCTGAGACGGGACTTGGAGCCAAAATCAGCTTTATTGAAGTGCACTATAGAATAAAGGGAGACATAGAAACATAGAAACAGAGTGAGTCAGAAGGGGCCTCCCGGGCCATCTAGTCTGACCTCCGGCACCAGCCGGCTCTGCTCATGACATGCCCACCATGTGCATGTCCAGCCTGTCTTTGAACACCCTCACCGATGGGGCCTCAACAACCTCCCGTGGAAGCCCATTCCACGCCCTCGGGGTCCTGACTGTCAGGAAGTGCTTCCTGGCATCCAAATTGAACCTTGGCTCCCTGAGCTTTGCTCCATTGGAGCGCGTCCTGCCTTCCTCTGCAGGGGAGAACAGGCCTCTCCCCATCTCCATGTGACACCCCCTCAGATGCCTGTATGTTGCCAACATATCCCCTCTGAGTCTCCTCTTCTCCAAGCTGAAGAGACCCAGTTCCCTCAGTCTTGCCTCATACGGCATCCCCTGCAAACCAGCCACCATCCTTGTGGCCCTACGCTGCACTGACTCCAACCTGGCTATATCCTTTGTGTAATGAGGGGCCCAAAACTGAACACAATACTCCAGTTGCGGGCGCACCAGAGTTGTGTAGAATGGTAGTAATACCTCTCTTGATCTAGAAGCCACACTTCTGGCTATGCAACCAAGGGGGGCATTCGCCCTCTTGACCACCGCATCACACTGCTGACTCATGTTTAGCCTGCGGTCAACCAGTACCCCGAGGTCCCTTTCACAAGTGCTGCTCTCCAGCCACTTGTCACCTAACCTGTACTTATGACAGCTATTCCTATGCCCCAAGTGCAAGACCTTGCACTTCTCCACATTGAACGCCATCCTGTTGTCTCCTGCCCACTTCCATAGTCTGTCCAGATCCTTTTGGATCTGGTGTATCTGCTCCTCAGTTGTGGCCACTGCTCCAGTTTTAGTGTCGTCTGCGAATTTGATCAGCAGACTGTTCACCCCTTCTTCCATGTCGTTAATGAAAAGATTAAACAGGACCGGCCCCAGGACAGAGCCCTGGGGGACCCCGCTTGTCACTGGCTGCCATCCCGACGATTCCCCGCTAATGGTTACCTTCTGCTTTCGGTCAGTCAACCATGCCCTAATCCACCGGACAGTGCTTTGGTGTATCCCAAAACTCCTCAGTTTCTCCACCAGGATATCATGGGGCACTTTGTCAAAGGCCTTGCTGAAATCCAGGTATACCACATCCACTGCATCCCCTCCATCTAGCCATCTTGAAACCTTGTCATAGAATTCCACAAGGTTTGTCTGGCAGGACCTGTTTTTGCGGAAGCCGTGTTGAGTGGCTGTCAGCCTCCCTTCCCTATCTAGCATCACTAGATCTCTCTCTATTATGAGCCTTTCCATTGTTTTTCCTACAATGGACGTAAGGCTAACCAGTCTATAATTCCCCATGTCCTTCCTACTACCCTTTTTGGAAATTGGGACCACCGATGCCACCCTCCAGTCCTCTGGAACTTCACCCGTTCTCCACGAGGCCTCAAAAATGGAGGCCAGCGGGCGTGAGAGAACCCCTGCCAACTCTCTAAGTACTCTCGGGTGTAACCCGTCAGGGCCTGGCACCTTTGTAATGTCCAATGCCCTGAGGAGCCCCTCGACTTCAAGGGGGGTGACTCTAATCTCTGCCCCTAAGTCCCCAGCCTCATCTAATCTCCTATACAGATATCCCCCGTCCTGCTTTGGGGAGAACACAGAGGCAAAATAGTCATTTAGCATCTGTGCCTGTTCCCTCATGTCAGTCACTGGATCACCTTCCTCCTTATTTAGTGGTCCCACCACTTGTCTCCCCTTCCTTTTCCTATTTACATGCTGAAAGAAGCCCTTTTTGTTGCTCTTGATATTCTTGGCAAGTCTCAGCTCATAATCAGCCTTAGCCTTGCGAAGAATCCTTCTGCAACGGGCCTCCTCCTCCCGGTATACCCTTTTGTCTATTTCCCCCAGTACCCATTTCCTATGGAGGCTCCTCTTTCGTCTAATCCCCACAACCACCTCCTTTCGCATCCATGGCGGCACTCTCCTCCGCCTCCCCACCTTACTGACTAGAGGTATTGTCAGGGCTTGCGCCTGCAAAACCTCCCTTTTGAGTGCCATCCACTCCTCAACTCGCTTACCTTCCAGTAACCTATCCCAGGAGACTTTCCCCAGCCTGGCCTTCAGTTGGCCAAAGTTGGCCCTCTTGAAGTCCCAGCTTCTAGTGCTCGCCCTGCTGCACGGCCCCAGTCCCCTGATCTCAAAGCAAAGGATGGAGTGATCACTCGCATCCAGAGCTCCCCTAATCTGTACTTCATCTATCAGCTCCTCCCTATTGGTCAAGACCAAGTCCAGGATGTTTCCCCCCCTCGTCGCCTCTCGGACCCTCTGTGTGAAAAACCCACCCTCTAGAGCTTCTAGGAAGCGACGTGCCCTGGCTGTCACCGCCGAGTGAGTCTCCCAAGTAATATCCAGGAGATTGAAATCTCCCATAATTACTGTGTCTCTCCCCCGAGATATCCTTAGAATCTGGCCTGTCAGGACATCATCCAGGGTCTCAAGTTGACCTGGAGGGCGATAACATACCCCCACTGTCAGGTGTCTTTCCCTGTCAAAACCCCTAAGTTTCACCCAGACTGCCTCTACCGAATCCCCATCTGTGCTGCACTCTATCTCACTGCATCCTATCCCTTCCCTGACGTATAAAGCCACAGCCCCACCTCTCTTTCCCTTGCTGTCCTTTCTAAAAAGGTGATACCCTTCTGTGTTTACATTCCAGACTTGCCTTTCATCCCACCAAGTTTCTGTGATTCCCACCAGATCGTATCCTCCTATTCCCAGGAGAGCTTCAAGCTCTTCCTGCTTATTACCCATGCTCCTAGCATTGGTGTAGATGCACCTCAACTCCTTCCCACCGCTTCCTTTCCTTGGAGTGCCCAGCATCCTCCTTCCTCCCATCCTCCCTGGTACCTGACCCCTCTCCGTAGAAGTCCTGTCAGTCCCTGCAGTATCTCTAAAGCCCTGCTCCCAGAGCCCCGATCCTCCCCGCACACTTGTCCAGTGCAGACACATTACTGGGGGGCCTGAACCCACCCCCCACTGGCTCAGTTTAAAGTCTCCCGGACGAAGCTCGCTAGAGCATCTCCAAAGGACCTTTCCCCCATCCTCGTGAGGTGTAACCCGTCCCTTGCCAGAAGTCCATTGGCAAGAAAACGAGTGCCGTGGTCAAGGAACCCGAAGCGTTCCTTCTGGCACCACACCCTAAGCCAGTCGTTCACCTCAGAGGCCCTCCTGTCCCTTCCTGGCCCAAATCCTCGGACAGGTAAGATAGGTAAGACAGGTAAGAGACAAAAGGGAACATTCAGCCCAAAGCAGTGTCTCAAAAGTTGCACCCCAGTACATGGGTTTTATACCCTAGGTAACCAATTAGGTCACCTAATACACATCTAATGCATCGATATATCAATGTATGCACCCCTCCCGTGCTGGAGAAAGAGTCCTTTCTGCTGTCAAGGACCAGACATTCCCCATGTCTATTTCTTATCTGCTTGAGATTCACACAGGCTTGCCATGTTCTTACTCCCTGCACATTTGCAACTTTCATGGCGGCTAGAATCAGTTTCCACTGTCCTTTTGATTACTGTATTCAAGGTCAGGCTGGCGTGTTAGCTGTGGGTCACACAAAGTTCATTTTGTTCTTATCCCCTCTCCCTTCTGGGACAGTATAACTATGGTATAACTGTAGTGTTTTTACTATGGGGCCTTCCTCCGGCCAACTACTTTTGGGGCCTTTCTCTGGCCAATCACTCTCGGGGTGTTTTGGGGTGCTGCAGTTGGTAACAAAGTGGATACACAAATCAATAGGTAGAACTTCCACTGGTCCAGTCATGCGATCGTTGGCATGGCCTGAGAAAAGCCTGCTCTGCGTGGGTACGTCCTTGAAACACAGCTGCTACCAGCCAGGCCCCAGAGCAGAGAAAAGCAGCGGGCGCTTGACAGAGTCTAGCAGCTCAAACAAAGGGCAATTCCCACCAGCCCATCCTCCCCCACTTGTGTGTAATGGTCAGGGCATCTTTTTTGGAATGTAAGTGGAAAAGATCAAGCCACTGCAACCTTTTGCTTCTGTAACCTACTGGAAAATGTTAACTGTGTTACCTGTAACCCTCTAATGATCAGTGTTTGGGACTGCTCAGGTGTGCCATCTGGAACCATTAATTGGTAGCCAGTTATTCTCAAGAATAAATTCTTTAAAAGAAAACCTCCTGTTGTGAATTTTGGGCATACGCACACCAGGACACAGGGCATTTGGTCAACAAACTTTTCCTGGAGCGAAGGAACCCTCTTTTCTCACACAAATGTTACAGTGCACACACATTATCATATTATCCCCTAGAAAGAGCAGCTTCGTGTCCTTTGCCCTGTTCCCAACTCCCGGAGAGTCCCCTAGAAACTCACATGCACTCACTCAAACCCCTACTCGGGAACAAGTGGTGGGCTTAGGACAGGATGAGGGGCTTCATCCCTACAGAACATTTGCAAGAAGCAATCAAAATAATTGGCTAATACAGAAGATAGTCACTGGACAAAGGGCTCCTTGCTACTCTTGGTATCTGGTACTTTGCTGACCTAGTTGTCATTGCATTGAGAGTAAAGAGCTAACATTAGTAGGTTCTTGCAAAATCTGTTGGAGACATCCGCCTTCTGGCAGACTGGCTATAGCAGTGTGCTCCGACATCCATGGAAGGGTTTTTACCTTCTTGCCCTCTATTTCAATCGACTGCATTAATGGCTCCTCGCTGATTTCTTTGCCCAAATGCTCAGCTAGTATGAACTGACTGGGGGCAGGTCTTAGCAGTACTGATAATCTAAAATTAAAACAGAAAACCTATCCTTATGCACATGGCTGCTATTCTTAGTGACTCACAGGACAAAGGATTAAATATAATTCAACCTGGTCTGACAGATTTGCACGGTTGCATTAGATGGGATTCTACGAGGTTTTCACAGAACTGAGCCATGTGCAAGACCTGGTATCTGCACAATAAATAAGATTTATTGAATTTGCCCAGCGTGCTGACATTTCTTATGTGTGCCATAGGATTCGAGTCTCTAAACACACACAAGAGAACCTATCTGTTCCTACTGCCAAAAAGTCTTTATCTTTAAGTTTACTGCCATGAAAACATAATGAGAATTTACCCATGCTGAGAGAGAGAGCACTCCTACTAGAAATACTTGGGAGAAGACAGATGATTATGATCTAGCAGTAAGTTTTGTCCTGAAAAATAAAAAAACAAACTTCTGCAGAAGTTTCCATACCAGACTGTTAACCACTTCTGTTCCTTCGGCTCCCTTTTGCTTTTGACTTCTTGCACCCATCTTATGTGGACTGTACTAGGGGTAAACCTCCAGTTAAGGGTGTTGGAGGTTTTAAATTTATCCCTAGTTGTGTTGTTCTGAAGTTCTGGAGATTAATGAAACTATTGTGGAGGGGAAAAAATGAGTGCCAGTGCTCCATATGGAACCTTGGGTTCTAATATTGAATGCCATGATTGTATGGTACAATTCCCATGCTGGTATCCCATTTTGATAAAGGTGGCAGACCCTTGAAATGAAGAAACATAGAAACATAGAAACAGAGCGAGTCAGAAGGGGCCTCCTGGGCCATCTAGTCTGACCTCCGGCACCAGCCGGCTCCGCTCATGACATGCCCACCATGTGCATGTCCAGCCTATCTTTGAACACCCTCACCGATGGGGCCTCAACGACCTCCCGTGGAAGCCCATTCCACGCCCTCGGGGTCCTAACTGTCAGGAAGTGCTTCCTGGCATCCAAATTGAACCTTGGCTCCCTGAGCTTTGCTCCATTGGAGCGCGTCCTGCCTTCCTCTGCAGGGGAGAACAGGCCTCTCCCCATCTCCATGTGACACCCCCTCACATACCTGTATGTTGCCAACGTATCCCCTCTGAGTCTCCTCCAGGCTGAAGAGACCCAGTTCCCTCAGTCTCGCCTCATACCCCATCCCCTGCAAACCAGCCACCATCCTTGTGGCCCTACGCTGCACTGACTCCAACCTGGCTATATCCTTCCTGTAATGAGGGGCCCAAAACTGAACACAATACTCCAGTTGTGGGCGCACCAGAGTCCTGTAGAGTGGTAGTAATACCTCTCTCGATCTAGAAGCCACACTTCTGGCTATGCAACAAAGGGTGGCATTCGCCCTCTTGACCACCGCATCACACGGCTGACTCATGTTTAGCCTGCGGTCAACCAGTACCCCGAGGTCCCTTTCACAAGTGCTGCTCTCCAGCCACTTGTCCCCTAACCTGTACTTATGACAGCTATTCCTATGCCCCAAGTGCAAGACCTTGCACTTCTCCACATTGAACGCCATCCTGTTGTCTCCTGCCCACTTCCATAGTCTGTCCAGATCCTTTTGGATCTGGTGTATCGGCTCCTCAGTTGTGGCCACTGCTCCAGTTTTAGTGTCGTCTGCGAATTTGATCAGCAGACTGTTCACCCCTTCTTCCATGTCGTTAATGAAAAGATTAAACAGGATCGGCCCCAGGACAGAGCCCTGGGGGACCCCGCTTGTCACTGGCTGCCATCCCGACGATTCCCCGCTAATGGTTACCTTCTGCTTTCGGTCAGTCAACCATGCCCTAATCCACCAGACAGTGCTTGGCCTATCCCAAAACTCCTCAGTTTCTCCACCAGGATATCATGGGGCACTTTGTCAAAGGCCTTGCTGAAATCCAGGTATACCACATCCACTGCATCCCCTCCATCTAGCCATCTCGAAACCTTGTCATACAATTCCACAAGGTTTGTCTGGCAGGACCTGTTTTTGCGGAAGCCGTGTTGTGTGGCTGTCAGCCTCCCTTCCCTATCTAGCATCACTAGATCTCTCTCTATTATGAGCCTTTCCATTGTTTTTCCTACAATGGACGTAAGGCTAACCGGTCTATAATTCCCCATGTCCTTCCTACTACATACCTGGGTGAAGCTGGATTTTTGCTTGCTTGGGTTCAAGCCTAGCACAAAAGCAGCCTGTTACACCATTGTATAAAGTGCACGTTGGTTGTTGGAAAATGGCTTTGACCCTGGCTTGAAAGCAATAACATAAAATAAAACAAAATAAATGATCCAGCCAGCATGGTCCACTAGAAGTGAGTTGGAGAATCTTTCTTGTGAACTTGGCTGCCTGGCACCATTGGTGATATTTAGAAAAACAATCCTGACAAATGTGACAAAGTATCTTTGTACTTACTTCTAAATAAACCCTATTATCTGTTTTAGAGGCATGTTTTTTAAACGGGAAACAAAACTAAGTTAAAGCACTGCCTGCAAATGTATGGGAACACCTGAAGCTGAAAGTCTTGGTGAAACATTCTTCTATATACGTCTTTTGGCAGCATCTCCTAAGAAAGTCCTGCACAATCATGAAGACATGTATTTTTTTAGCTATAAGGGTAGCTTATCCTGAAAATCAGTGAGCAGGTAGAAATGCATTCTCTCTCTTCTTTCTCTAGTCTGGGTGCATATGTTGTGATTCCTCCAAATCTAGCAAAGAGGAAACAGGTGCAGAGAAGTAAGTGTGTGACTTGAATACCCTGTTTTCCAAACTGCGTAATGGATAGCAGAAAGTAGGTCTCCAGATGTTCTGGACTTCAGCTCTGAGCATTACTGACCGTTGTCTATGCTCACAAGGGCTTCTGAGGATTGAAGTCAACCTGTCTGGACATCTGGCCACATAGATGTGGCTCATGTATAGCACATCTGGCCTTTTGTAGAAGCTTGCCGGCAGGACTGTCAACAGGGACGGGCTCACAAGAACATGTGACGCCAGGCTTCCTCCTCCTCTCTGGCTGCCGGTTGAAGTCTGGGCTCAACCCAAAGTGCCAGTACCAACATTCAGTGCCCCAAATAGCGTGGGGTCTGATTATCTGAAGAATGTCTCCTCCCATCTGTCCGATGGTACGTACCTCAACCCTGAAATCCTCTGCAGAGGTCCTTCTTCAGCAGGTACGCCTGACACCTGCTTTGCATTCTTTCAAGCGCCACGTTTTATGCTCCCAGCATTTAACCATCCAACTTTAAAACTTCATTTTTATATATTCCATTTTATTCTGTTTTGCTGCTATGCTTCTGTGCTGAATAATTGCAACTGCGACAGCGGTTTTCTTCTTTTAAATTACTTTTTGTGCTTGTCTCTTTTTCACTTTTGTTAACCACCCAGAGAGCCTCAGCTTTTGGGTGGTATAAAAATGAATTAAATAAACCAACAAACCTGGCACTGAAAAGATATTAAGGTTGGTGCCAGGCAGGCTTCAGTGTGAAGCCCATTCCGTAACTGAGGTGGGGGGGGGGCTTCTCCTTGTTGCCAAGACCCAAGTCTCCCTTGGAGATGACAATAGCAGGCATGTCTGAGATCTTGACTGCACTGTTCAGGCCAATGGTGGTCGGAAGAGGCAGGCTGGGTGCAGAGACCTCCTCCCTGGCTTGAGGTCATCTTGGAGCCTTCCTGCCCCATGAGCCAGGCATTTGAGAAGCCATATTCTTGTCCAGCATGAAATAATTTGTTCTCAACAGTAACCTAATTCTTTATCTCATATTCAGTTGCCAATAAAGAATTGGAAGACTTGGCAAAATGGAAGAAACAGAATAAGTTGGGACAAATTATCTTGGCACCCCAGAAACTGGGTAAGTGTCCCCCCCCACACACACACACACAAGAAATGAGATGAAAGATTACATTTCCTACGAAGATTTGAACATTCTTGTTCAGGTGCTGCTTCTTCTTGCTTTTGTGCTTTGAAGAATTCAGAACGTGTTCCACTGCTCAACTGTAATGAGAACAAAAACCCGCTCTCCTTAGGAAGCTGGAGCTTTAGTAGCAAAAACCTTATGATATGGTCGATAACCTTGAGTGAATACAGTGGGAGGTTCCATAATTGCTGAAAATATATTTTTGTGCTTGGCAGAAAGCCAGCGTTTGTTGCTAGCGCACACATGAAACCAGAGGTAAAAGCAAATAACATTATAGCAACTTCCTGTCCCTCCAATAATAGAGCCTTAAGGTATATGGTTCCTAAATAATTTGTGCTTGAAAAGCTTGATTGAACTCCTTGATCAGGTAATTGTGGAGGGAACACTGCCCTGGGTCAACCATTTAATGCATCTCACGAACTTTTATCTGAAAGTCCAAAATTATAATGCTCGTAGTTCGGAAGAGTGATGAAGGGTTGGAAGGGATGGAAAATTGGACCGAAGAACTGAGCCAGTGCTGAAGAAGCAGAATGCTTGGTGCAGTAGCATATTCAGCAGTTCTTTGTGGGAGGATTTATAACGCACTTTTTAACATAACTGGAATTCAGCTTCAGTTTGCGATTAGCTGGAAGAGGAATTTAAAATGAAGGTTTCAGCCAGTGCGATATTTCCTGGCAGTGGTTTGTGTCCTAGACAAGCTGAATAGATGCTGGCTGGGAATAAACAGAGTTGCATTGCAACACACCTGAAGGGCACCTGTTTCAGGAAAGCATCTGGGTAAGATTTACAAGCAAAGAGATTTCCCAGTGTTAATCAAAACTTCTCTATTTGCAGATGTTGCCTGCTTGTGTTTGTGCGAGTTTCTGTCTCCAGGGAGAATTAATTACTGGATTCCTTGCTCTGTGTGTTTTTGTTTTTTAAAGCTTATACTGCTTTTTATTTTAAAAAGTCAAGGTGACTTACAATCAGAAGCAAGTACCACAGTTGTCCCTGTTGTATCTCAGATAGCGAGAAATCTTCACCGAGGCCTGAGATATAATATGGAGCATGCGGGAGAAGGGGCTCACGAGGCCCCCACGTTCCCAGACATCTGTTGGGCACTTTGGATCGAGTTAGGAAGACTATCGCAGCTGGAGCAGTCCCAGGAAGGGAGCCAGCCGTGCTTCAAACGTGCAGCTCCAGCCAATGCCAGAGTAGCAGCGTTCTGCATCTGTTGCCCAATATTGTTCTTTTCTCCTTCTTGGATCACTGCCTTGTCGTGGCGAAGGGGCTTGCGTGGCTCAGTGAAGCTCTGAGCTCTGCCGTGCAGGGGCACCCAAGACGGACAGGGCATAGCAGAGAGCTCGGCTCAAACGTGATCCACGGGAGAAGGAAATGGCAACCCACTCCAGGGCCCGTTGTTGCAAGAAAACCCCATGGACAGTACCAAAAGGCAAAACGATAAAAACACCGGAAGATAAATCTCCCCTCAGGTCATGGCGAAGGTGCTTGCGTGGCTCATGAAGCTCTACTGGGAAGAGCGGAGGTCATAGTACTAGTAGCGCCAGAAAGGAATGGCAACCGACTGGGTCTTTCCCAAAGCCGAAAGGACACTCAGTTGCCGAGTATCTGGAGGTGAGAAGGAACTAGTCCGATGCTGCAAAGATCTTTACTCTGTAGGAACCTGGAATGTAAGATCCATGAAACAAGGCAAGCTGGATGTGGTCAAACAAGCGATGACAAGACTGAACATCAACATCTTAGGAATCAGTGAACTAAAATGAACAGGAATGGGTGAATTTAGTTCAGATGACCATCAGGTATACTACTGCGGGCAAGAATCCCTCAGAAGAAATGGAAACATAGAAACATAGAAACAGAGCGAGTCAGAAGGGGCCTCCCGGGCCATCTAGTCTGACCTCCGGCACCAGCCGGCTCCGCTCACGACATGCCCACCATGTGCATGTCCAGCCTGTCTTTGAACACCCTCACCGATGGGGCCTCAACGACCTCCCGTGGAAGCCCATTCCATGCCCTCGGGGTCCTAACTGTCAGGAAGTGCTTCCTGGCATCCAAATTGAACCTTGGCTCCCTGAGCTTTGCTCCATTGGAGCGCGTCCTGCCTTCCTCTGCAGGGGAGAACAGGCCTCTCCCCATCTCCATGTGACACCCCCTCACATACCTGTATGTTGCCAACATATCCCCTCTGAGTCTCCTCTTCTCCAAGCTGAAGAGACCCAGTTCCCTCATTCTTGCCTCATACGGCATCCCCTGCAAACCAGCCACCATCCTTGTGGCCCTACACTGCACTGACTCCAACCTGGCTATATCCTTTCTGTAATGAGGGGCCCAAAACTGAACACAATACTCCAGTTGCGGGTGCACCAGAGTCATGTAGAGTGGTAGTAATACCTCTCTTGATCTAGAAGCCACACTTCTGGCTATGCAACCAAGGGTGGCATTCGCCCTGTTGACCACTGCATCACACGGCTGACTCATGTTCAGCCTGCGGTCAACCAGTACCCCGAGGTCCCTTTCACAAGTGCTGCTCTCCAGCCACTTGTCACCTAACCTGTACTTATGACAGCTATTCTTATGCCCCAAGTGCAAGACCTTGCACTTATCCACATTGAACGCCCTCCTGTTGTCTCCTGCCCACTTCCATAGTCTGTCCAGATCCTTTTGGATCTGGTGTATCTGCTCCTCAGTTGTGGCCACTGCTCCAGTTTTAGTGTCGTCTGCGAATGTGATCAGCAGACTGTTCACCCCTTCTTCCATGTCGTTAATGAAAAGATTAAACAGGATCGGCCCCAGGACAGAGCCCTGGGGGACCCCGCTTGTCACTGGCTGCCATCCCGACGATTCCCCGCTAATGGTTACCTTCTGCTTTCGGTCAGTCAGCCATGCCCTAATCCACCGGACAGTGCTTTGGTGTATCCCAAAACTCCTCAGTTTCTCCACCAGGATATCATGGGGCACTTTGTCAAAGGCCTTGCTGAAATCCAGGTATACCACATCCACTGCATCCCCTCGTAAGGCTAACCGGTCTATAATTCCCCATGTCCTTCCTACTAACCTTTTTGAAAATTGGGACCACCGATGCCACCCTCCAGTCCTCTGGAACTTCACCCGTTCTCCACGAGGCCTCAAAAATGGAGGCCAGCAGGCGTGAGAGAACCCCTGCCAACTCTCTAAGTACTCTCGGGTGTAACCCGTCAGGGCCTGGCGCCTTTGTAATGTCCAATGCGCTGAGGAGCCCCTCGACTTCAAGGGGGGTGACTCTAATCTCTGCCCCTAAGTCCCCAGCCTCATCTAATCTCCTATACGGATATCCCCCGTCCTGCTTTGGGGAGAACACAGAGGCA
This sequence comes from Varanus salvator macromaculatus, assembly GCA_023646645.1. Lineage (NCBI taxonomy): Eukaryota > Metazoa > Chordata > Lepidosauria > Squamata > Varanidae > Varanus > Varanus salvator. Next base: position 7,505,805 of record JAIXND010000690.1, on the reverse strand, counting down.
AAATAGTCATTTAGCATCTGTGCCTGTTCCCTCATGTCAGTCACTGGATCTCCTTCCTCCTTATTTAGTGGTCCCACCACTTGTCTCCCCTTCCTTTTCCTATTTACATGCTGGAAGAAGCCCTTTTTGTTGCTCTTGATATTCTTGGCAAGTCGCAGCTCATAATCAGCCTTAGCCTTGCAAAGAATCCTTCTGCAACGGGCCTCCTCCTCCCAGTATACCCTTTTGTCTATTTCCTCCAGTACCCATTTCCTATGGAGGCTCCTCTTTCGTCTAATCCCCCTAACCACCTCCTTTTGCATCCATGGCGGCACTCTCCTCCGCCTCCGCACCTTGCTGACTAGAGGTATCGTCAAGGCTTGTGCCTGCAAAACCTCCCTTTTGAGTGCCATCCACCCCTCTTCAACTCGCTTACCTTCCAGTAACCTATCCCAGGAGACTTTCCCCAGCCTGGCCTTCAGTTGGCCAAAGTTGGCCCTCTTGAAGTCCCAGCTTCTAGTGCTCGCCCTGCTGCACGGCCCCAGTCCCCTGATCTCAAAGCAAAGGATGGAGTGATCACTCGCATCCAGAGCTCCCCTATTCTGTACTTCATCTATCAGCTCCTCCCTATTGGTCAAGACCAAGTCCAGGATGTTTCCCCCCCTCGTCGCCTCTCGGACCCTCTGGGTGGAAAAACTCACCCGCTAGAGCTTCTAGGAAGCGACGTGACCTGGCTGTCACCGCCAAGTGAGTCTCCCAAGTAATATCCGGGAGATTGAAATCCCCCATAATTACTGTGTCTCTCCCCCGAGATATCCTTAGAATCTGGCCTGTCAGGACATCATCCAGGGTCTCAAGTTGACCTGGAGGGCGATAACATACCCCCACTGTCAGGTCTCTTTCCCTGTCAAAACCCCTAAGTTTCACCCAGACTGCCTCTACCGAATCCCCATCTGTGCTGCACTCTATCTCACTGCATCCTATCCCTTCCCTGATGTATAAAGCCACACCCCCACCTCTCTTTCCCTTCCTGTCCTTTCTAAAAAGGTGATACCCTTCTATGTTTAGCAACATAGAAGCAACAGTGAGAACTGGACACGGAACCACTGATTGGTTCAAAATTGAGAAAGGAGTTCGGCAAGGCTGTATACTGTCGCCCTGTGTATTTAACTTATATGCCGAGCACATCATGAGAAAGGCAGGGCTAGATGAATCACCAGTTGGAATCAAGATTGCTGGGAGAAATATCAACAACCTCAGATATGCAGATGATACCACTCTTATGGCAGAAAGTGAAGAGGAACTGAAAAGCCTCTTGATGCTGGTGAAGGAGGAGAGCACAAAAGTTGGCTTGAAACTCAACATTAAGAAAACTAAGATCATGGCATCCGGTCCTCTCACTTCCTGGCAAATAGATGGGGAAGAAATGGAGGTAGTGACAGATTTTATTTTCCTGGGCTCCAAGATCACTGCAGATGGGGACTGCAGCCAAGAAATTAAAAGACACTTGCTCCTGGGGAGGAAAGCTATGGCAAATCTAGACAGCATACTAAAAAGCAGAGACATCACCCTGCCAACAAAAGTGCGTATAGTCAAGGCTATGGTTTTCCCAGTTGCAATGTATGGCTGTGAAAGTTGGACTATAAGGAAGACTGAGCGCCAAAGGACTGAGGCCTTTGAATTATGGTGCTGGAGGAGACTCCTGCAAGTCCCTTGGACTGCAAGGTGATCAAACCAGTCAGTCCTAGAGGAGATCAACCCTGACTGCTCTTTAGAAGGCCAGATAGTGAAGATGAAACTCAAATACTTTGGCCACCTAATGAGAAGGAAGGACTCCCTGGAGAAGAGCCTAATGCTGGGAACAAAAGATGGCAAAAGAAGAAGGGGACGGCAGAGGATGAGGTGGCCGGATGGAGTCACTGAAGCAGTTGATGTGAGCTTAAGTGGACTCTGGGAGATGGTGGAGAAACACGCCAGAAATCCAGGATTTAAAATCTCATGATTGCAGAACCACATTTTGGTACATTACTCCCACTCCCAACAACTGCCAATACACAAGTTGATTTAAACTTGAAGGAGCCAATTCTCTTTCTAGTTTTGACCCGTTTCCCTATCTTGATGAGATGGATAATTTGCGTGCAACAAGTGAGGTGAGAAACCCTGACATTTTGGTTAGTTTAGCATATATTTCAGGAGAGTCTCTGGGGTTGTATTCTGTCCAATATTCTCCATATTCTCTCCGAATGACGACTTGTTTTGCTTCTGTAGGCGGGAGAGCATCAGAGGCTGAAGTAAGGCAGAAACAGCAACTGGGACTCAACCAGGCCAATCACCGACAAAAGGTCAAGTAGAACCCGCCTGGCAGTGCATGGAGCAAAGTCAGCGATCTTCTCTCTTTGTTGACGTAACCTGTCCCTTTCCCTGTAAAAGAAAATAGGCACACAGAAACACAAATCCCTTCAAAGGGCTGCCATATTCTTTTGGCTTCCTCTCCAAGTTATCGCCAGTCTGGTTTCAAAGATGGTTCTGATCCCTCTGTGTTGAGCATCGGAGATGGTGCTTCTCCAGTGGATCATGTTTATTTATACTCTGTTCTTGCAAAGCCAACCATACTGGCCTGGTTCACACGATACAGAGGCTGCAGCAAACCACGCAAAAGTCTGCGCTGGAAAGTCGCTCCTGGTGTTTTTGCGCAGCGTCATCGTTTCCATTCTTGCTTGTCAGGGAGGCAACTTCAGGCCACCTCCACCTTGGGGCACACTGGCATACTGCCCACCAATTGGTCACTCTCTTCTCCAAAACATTAGAAATAGAATTTAACCCACCCAAGTACAAGCACTCTGTATTTAAATACATATTTCTTCAGGGTAGTTAAAGAAAGAATAATATGATTGCGTTGACCTTGCTGGGTTAAGGTTAGGGTTGCTTTTGGGATAAAATGGGAGAGGGGAGAAAACACAGACATCACCCTGAGCATCGTGGGGGAAGGACAAGGAAATTGTGTATAAGATAAACAAAATGCAAATATTAGCAATCCATTCAAGGAGCTTGGAAAATGGAACTATATAGAAGCAAGATCAAGTGTTCTTTCTATCTGTGCTTGACAAAGACCACTGTGTTGTGTTTCTGTATACCTTGAAATCTGCACACTTTGTGTCTGACAGATCTACCCTGCTTATAAGCTCAACTCAGCAAGGCAGTGCCTTATTTCAAAGTTTTAATATTCTAGGCCCAGAAAAGCCTGCTTGAAGACAAGTCCATGAAAGAAGAACAGCAAAGACAATGGAGTGTTGAAGGAGAGCGCTGCGTGTAAGTTGTGGCTGAGCTGAAATGGGAAAACACCGGCATCTGAACGATGAAGTTTTTGCTCTTCCTTCCTTTCCTTTTGCTGCCCCCTTTATCTGTGGCATGATTGTGTGGGCCACAATTTCTCTGGCATGTTGGTTAGTTGCAAGTAAAATGGTCCGCCATTACACCTCCTATCCTCTGCCTTCAGAAAGGCCTTCTCGATCTACTTTTTGTTTTGGATCGGTTGACTCTTTCTCCACCTCTTTGATGTCTGCACTTGATTTCTTTATCAAAGAAAGATGGCTTTTCTTTTGATCAATATAACTCTTAATATAACCCGCATGAAGTATTTCCATGCCCCGGCATTCGATAGCATACTACCTAGTGGGATAATTCCTCCTCTTGTATTGCTTTTTCAGTCAAGGATTTCCCTTTATTCATGTGCACTGCATCCACCATCTTACATCTTTCCATCTTGCCCATCTTGGATGAGGTGAATCGCTTGGAACTAGAGATGCTCATACAAGATTCTGAGCAACTTTTGCTTACTTTTTATTAGATATTAGGCATCTAATATCTTTGCTCAGAAAACCTTCAACTCTCCCTTCCCAGTTCCTTAAGCTCTTTTGCTATTTTCTCAGAAAAGACATTAGATGGAATGTCACGGTAAGACACCTTCCTAGTGTGTGGTCTGCATTTTAATTTATCTGACTGTGTGGATTCCTTCTTTGCCGAATTTGCAGGAGGCCAGCTTTTTTCTGTTCCTCCTTGTATCTCACAAGGAACATGTCCTTTGCTCCTGCTTTTTGAACCATTTGATCTCATTTTCCTGGGAAGTCACATTGGCCTTCAGGTTTCTTCAGCCTCCAAGTTACCCATCCCTGCATGTACCTTGCTTGCTGGGAATTCTGGCGTTTTTAAAGAACAACACCCTTTCCACATAAGAACTTTGTAGAAACGCTCTTCTTAATGCTATGGCTGATGTTGTTTTTACTCTTGATTATTTGGCCAGGGTCAAATATTCTGCTAACTGGTGGAAAACTAGGTTTCCATAGACACTCTCTTGAGAGTAGTAATGAAGGCAGTTTGCCCTCGAGGATGCGCTCTAATTGTACACATTAATCTGCTCCTTCAAGCCTACTGAAAATATAGGAGCAGATTGGCCATTCAGACGGGAAGCCCACGACGGCTTGCGACGCAACACCTCCAGAATATGCTCAGAGCTATCTGTAATTTCCTTGGAGTAGGGGATTTGTGCCAACTGCCTCAAACTAATGAATGGAGTCTCAGTGCCTGAACTTGCCTCCAGCAGCACCCTCACATGCTGGTGTAAAAGGAAGGTGAGCAAACAGGAAATATGTGAAATAACATTAAGGTATTGGCAATAAAAATGGCTGATTGGAAAAGGTAATGCGAACTGAAATAAGATGGCCCTGTGAAAATTCCCATTGATCTCCTTCTGCCCATTGCTGTCACAGAAAATAAGGTTAGATTACCTCGAGGCGGAACGCTCGCCAAGAAGAGCAGACTCTGGCTGAAATAAAAGGGTGGATGAAGGAACGTTTATTGTCTTAAGGCGGGTTGGCTACAAGGTCAAGTGGTGCATTCTTGCAAGGGCGAGAGAGTCGGGCTACCACCCTGCAGTCTCATTTGGCGCCCTGAGATCCCTTTGGTGTCATTCTCTCATCGGAGACTGCTCTCTTCGGCACGCCACTTCCCTTGGCATCTTTTCAGTCTTAGTTCTACCTGTTGATTTGTTGTCCTCTCATAAATATAGTCTAGAATATGGAATCAGATAAAGAGCATCCTTTTCCTTCCTCAAAAGCTCTCTAACTGTATTTGCCTTCATCCTACAGAAGAACCACTGGCTTTTTGACAACAGTGGTTGTAGACCAACCTGGTGGAGCATCCTGTGGAACAAGATGCAACAGCCTGGAATCGTCAGCCCAGGTAATGTGGGTTTTGCTGGCCTGGCAGGTTTTGTCTGGGTTAGACAGCTAAGAAGTTTAAATATGTGACCAAGAATTGATTCACATGTTAACTGAGAGTCCTGCCCTGAGCAGGAGGTTGGCCCCTTCCAACTCTACCATTCTATCATTCTACCTCAAATCTAAGTTCTTTCATATGAACATTCAGACTGAGCATAATCAAAAAGTGTTTGTGTCTTGTTTAGCCTATTGAACAATTGATCTGATAGGGATCTGATATTATTTAAAGAACTGATAAGAAAATTCATTTTTTTAGTGCTTCCTATGCATTTCAGATTTTATTTTAAAACTGGAGTATGCACTTTTATAAAACCAGTTCCAACATTCAGGTTTAACTCACACGTTTCAAGGTGAAATCTGCAACGCCTCCGCATTATGAAGGAGCCAGGAGGAGGTTGCTTCCAGCACAGATGCCAAAATTCTGAGCTGCGTGCATTTTGAACCTCCTTCAAAATCTAAAGTCCAGAATTCAAAATGTTCATGCTTCAAAGTTATGTATTCCCTTGGAGCGGCATAAGCCTTGGAAGGCTAAGCAAATTTCCTTTGGCAGACTATGGAGAAGGGGATGGGACTTTCAGGGTATTCACAAGGAAGGCGGAGTTTGTTTCTGTAATTCCTTAATTCTGGAAGACTTTACCCATTTTATTTTAGAATGTGAAGGTTACTTCAGCATAGGGAAGCTGTATCTCCTTGTTGGGTCGGACAGTTGTGTTCTTCATTGAGTGATTTTAATAAATATGTAACTTGGTTGAGTTGGAACTACACTGGGAAGGTTGCATGTTAAAAGCCTCACACAGAAAAATCCATCAACTCTGCCAACTTCCCTTGGTGAAACAAGCTTTGAGCCAGTCCCGTGTTTCAATTTGCTTTGTGCAATTCCACATTTTGCTCCTGTAGTCTTGTTAGTTTTTCTCCATGATTATCATGTGATTTAGCCCATGATGTTCTAGACAGAAGTGCCACAATCTCCTGTCCAGAAAGAAGGCAACGGCAGGTCCAGGGCAGGGCGTCCGTCAGCCCATAACTCCAACTGGGCAGGTAAGAACTTTTCAGAGAGATGGAGATGGGAAGATGGAGACTTTCCCATTCCTCTTGAGGTGGACCCGGCTCCCACTTCAGTCCTCTGGTTGCGGCTGCTTCTCAGACTTGGAAAGCACAGCTAGTGGTGTTTCAAAAGGGGAAAATCATCGGTACACCACCGTGCTAACGTGTTTCCCAGAACACCTTCAAGTCTGAGAAAGGTCTTCTCGACGAGCATCATGGTATGTTTCTCGTGCGGCTAGCAGGGAGAAGCATTTGGTGAATTAGCTGAAGTGGCCCTGCAGTGCTCGGGAGTAATAGCTTCCCTCGCTTGGAGAGAGGGTCTTTGTCCTTCCATGCCAGGCCATCAGGTCGTAAAGGAAATGTTAGATGTGCATCTGTTATCTAAGTAATTAACTTACTGTTGCAATAGGCCAGGAGCTGTATGCACAGGCAAACCCAAAGACGGGAAGAGAGCAGGAAATGGCAGGAGATGATGGAAGAGCAAAGGAGAACGGTGATTAAGTGGCAGAAAACATGCTGTTTCCGCAGTTTATTGCATAACCCCTTCCTTTATTTTAGCCGCAGACATCTTGTAAAATGCTGACCTAAGACTGCAGCCTCAGTATTAGTTGAATAAACGATAATATTGAGGCTGAACTGATTTATCACTTTCCACCCCTGCTATTGAGGTACACTAATGAATAGTCTGTTTGTGCCCATCTGGTGCCATGCTGGCACTTGGAAGGTCCTCGTCAAAGATGCAAAAAGTTGCCCGTGAAAAGGGCGCTAGGCACGCAGCCAAAATGCGCTTCAAGCAACCTGCACTCACGCTCGTTTCCACCGTCGATGAGAACAGCTCAGGCACTTTGAGATGTTGTCACCTCCAGGTGGAGGAAGACGTGAGCTTTAAGCTCACTGGAACATCTTCGTGTGGAAACTTATCTGTCCCCAAAGTATTTGGGCAGCTGTTCAGCGACAGATGTGTTCCCGAACAGCCAGGAACTGCTGCAGCTTTTAGAGAAAGATGGATATTCCACAAGATACAAGGTCATGTACTCTGTGAGTGTTTGTCTTTCCAGGCAGGGTATTCCTGTCCTTTGGTCTGGATTCTGCAGAATTTTCCCTCTCAGAAGTTCCCGGGCAGTCCCCTGCTATCCGGGAGCAGCAGGGTGGTGGGTGGCTTGTGGCAGGGGCCCCGACTGTTGCGTCACGAGTCGCCTAGTCATTCCAACGGGATTTCCCTGCCCTTCCACACCCCCATTTCTCAGGCTACCTTGTTTCATTGCCCACTGCATCCCAGCCACTTGGAATAATGTATTATCGTTAATGCACTGCATTTATATCCTGTTCTGTTTCTTGTGAAGACAACTTCCATAACTTCATTTTATATATTTGTTATGATGCACTAGATGCATTTTGAGAAATCCCTGATGCACTAGATCCAGTTCAACTTTGCAGTCTGTTGGCTCACATCCTTCTTCCGTGGTTTAATTTATCCGAAATTGCAAAGAAAAGCACTTTGACCCAAAGATGCGGATTTCTCTGTTAATACCGTGTGTATCACACTAAAGATATTCTTTTACAAGAACAAGGTTGAGAGGCCTTAGTGATGAAATATGACATTTGTTTTATTACATCTAATTAACAATTGCCTTCTGCATAATTATGTTAAACATTGATTTACAGGGGGTTTTAATTTTTATTGTTCCCAGGTTAAGTTATTGGAACGTAGGCAAGAGGAGAAAATAAGACTAAATGAGCGGCAGAGGTAAAATTAATGAAAGGAAGCACTGGAAAGTATTTAAACTCTGATGCCTCTTTGGGGAGGATCACCGGCTGTGCCACTTTGGGGTTCGGCCGTTCAGGTCGGGGTTCTTCAGACTCGCTTAATGTGTGTCCATGCGCACACACTGATTCATGGAACATAATATGCATCGTATTTGCACCTGATCGAGTGTCACACACTCACTATTCCCTCGTGTTGAATCTGGGGGAGAAGGAGAAGTATGAATGTTCACATGGGAAGATCTATTTAGCTGTATAATGTGACTTTAGCCAAGCAGAAGCGGAACCGGCTGGAGCCTGGGGTCAGACTAGATGGCCCAGAGACCGCTTCTGACCTGCTCTGCTTCTATATTTCTACAAATTTATGCCCCATGCCACTTTGTTTGAGCCTTGGCCATCTTTCAGTGGCATCTCTAAGCTGTCCTCCTGGGAGCAGCATCCCTGACCAATGAGTCCACGCGTCTTCCCAACATATTGTTTCCATCGCATGCAACGGGGAATCTCCCACGGCTAACACTCTTGTTCTTGCAAGCCTTGGTACCGTGGCTGCTACTTGGTTGCCCTGCAGCCTCTGGCTCAGTGTCCTGCAGGGTGGCTTGTAGTTCCTCCACTGCAGGCTGCCCCCAGTCCGATCCGCGAGTGAATGGCAGCAGTGCAAGGTTCCACCACTTCCGCTGGTGCACAGTGTCTTCTAGCTCTTCTGCTCCTAACCCTCACCCCTTTCCAGGGAATTTCCGCCTCATCTTTCCAAAATCGTTTGAATACTGCCGAGATGGGTGTACCTTCCTTTTAACGCGGCCAAAATTTGCATGGCAGTGCTTCCTTTTTACCCTTTGCGATGAATGCATACGCTGCAGCCTAGCAAAGTTTCCCCAGCATCTTCTGAGCTGGTCCAGTGGCCAGCTATGTTCTTGGCTCAAAGGAGACCGCAGGAATTGATCAATTCCCTCCCAAGGTGAGTGATCTGCGCCTGTAAAGGGCCACCCTGCGAGGACTTTTTTGCGAGTTTGTTTTCTTCTAGAGCATTGTGTAGGTGTAGACGTCCTCTGTGTCTGCTTATGGAAGGCAACAGTGAAACCCATCTTGATTGGTAATCTCCTGCAAGAAATGTATAGTGGCCTTATATCTAATGTCATATATCTTATATCCTAGGTCATATATCTTATGTCATGCTCAGTATTGTACTTTGTTGCAATTTATTTATTGTTGTAAGCTGTCCTGGGATGTCTCGTAAAGGACAGGGTACAAATATTGTCAATATAAATAAATAAATACTGTTAACATTACAGCCAGATCTGGCTCTGGAAAACACAAAGGCCAGTATGTTTTAACAGAATATCTAGAGTCCAAACGTCAAACTACCCTGTAGGCTCCAACGTTGCCCACATAGCCTGTTCTTATCACGAAAAGCAATTCAAGCTTTTATATATTGCATGGAATTTCATAATCTCAGACTTTTGGCATATTTCTGTTAACATTCATTTCCTCGGCTCTGCTTTGAAGGGTGAATAATGCATTTCTGGACATGCTGCAGAACAACAGTCGGCCAGGTGGCCCTTCCCACTCTGGGTGCCTTGGGAACGTGCCTGGTGCCGACAGCCCGGTGAGTAACAACCCTCATCTTTCAAAGTCTTGAAGAATAAAAACAATGAGGGTTTCAAAAAACGTTGCAATACCTGAGTAATCTGCCAGTAATATCCATTGTATGGAGCCGGACATGGTGAATATAAATTCAACAGCCACCTTTCAGGAGAAAGAAATGGGAACTCCAGATAAACACCAAATGACAGCTGCCCACTTCTGCAGACATCAGATTGCTTTGAGTGTGCTGCTTTTATCACTGCTTCTGAATGCTACAGCAGAAGATGGTCTTGGAAAAAAACACATCTATCTGTGGAAGCAGAAATAATAGCTCAAAGGTAAGCGTGGCAAGCAAAACAAATGCTCTGTTGAAAAGTCTCAAATATTTAAAAGGCAAATGCGCTGGGTAATCCCTGAAAGGAGGCCCCACATGGTAAGAATTTCCAAATTTTCCCACATGTGCACAGCACGGATGCTTTCTGGCAGCATCCCATAAAATGTTTGTTCTCAGTGTGATCCCAGAAGCCGTGGTGCCAAGAAACCGTAGGTAGTTGTTTCTCTCTGTGGTTTCTTTGTGGGTGGGGTTCAGGCGACACAACAGACCACTGTGAAAACCACAGTGGCTTGTCATGTCAGACGAGCTTGCCCACCGTGTCGTATAGCTAAGATGGGTTGTCATAACCTGCCCTCCATCTTCTGCCACCTGGACAGATTTTCCTGTTGGGCTTATTTTGGGAAGAAATTCCTCATTCTGGGCCTGGTTCGTATTGGTGCACCCAATTACAGCTGGGAAAATGCCGTCTGGATGGAACTGAAATCCTTCGACCAATGTTCTGCTTGGCAGGTTTAATACTTTTGTCATTAGCTCTGATTTCCTTCCACAGGATTCCCAACAGAGCCAATGAGGGGGGAAAACCACCTTGGAAAAGCCCCTGAGCTTTGTTCTTCTGGATTTCCTGCCCTTCTCATCCTGCTTGCTTGAGAGACTGTCGTTTCTCCTCCATTACCTTTCTGAGCTTTTGCCTGGTCCTATTTAATATTCGGTTCTAATATTAAATACCAATATTTGATTTGACTAAATATAAAAAATGTGTTTCTCTCCCTACTCCACACTCTCGTGTATGTTGCTCTTTTGCGTCTCTCAAAGCTTTACTCCCTAGTAGCAGTAACTTATCTTGACTTCTTTGGCGAACAAGTTGCAGAACCTTTGAAGTCCACTTTGAACCACGTGTTCCAGCGGGGCAGGTCTCTTTTCCGTGCCGTGTGCGTTGCCCTGCTTCTTTCCATCAGCAGCCAGTGATAACACAGCGAAGTAAGAGGGACTACTTCCAGGGGAAAGAAGAACTCAAGGTGGGGGTGACCTTTGCAGCACCTAAAACTACCTTCCCATTTTAATCTGCTGAGCCTCTTCAACTTGGGGGGATATAAGATCACATTTCTTCATTTATATATTTTCTGCAGTATAAGTTTGCTGTTTGGACGTGGGATACAATATTGGGACAGTCGACGGCTATCTGCGTGGTCCCATGTTCCTTGTTGTGGGCTTGAAGGGTTCTCTGATTCCCAATGCATCCTTTATTCTACATATTCAAGCATTGCAAGAGGCTTCTGCGGGGAGTCTTTGTGCATGGAGATGGGGACAGCACCATTTTCAGGTGAATTTTAAAACTAGCATCTGTGGCTTTTTAAAACAGATTCATTTTCTTTTTCAAAGGATTTCAGCAGGGGAAATAGATTGTCTTTCTTCTTTGCTGTGCCCAGGAAGCGAGCAACAGGGAAAGATGGAATTGCAAGTTCTTCTCCGTTTAATTTGATCTGCCGCATTAAATGGCTCTGAATTTCTCATTAGGTGCACTCGTGAGTCAGAGTAGGTTTCCTGTATGTTTCTGAGATATTTGGCACCCTCTCCTGCTATCAAGGATTTATTATTATTCCAAACCGTCATTTAAAGCCCTGCTTGAGAAATGCCTCCTGGGTGGAGGGCGCCAACCTGGACGCTTTGAGGAGAGGGGAACGCGCTGAAGGAGGTTCTTGGCTTTGAACTCCTCGCTGCCGTGTCAGCAAACCACTTTTTAAATGCACTGAGACTAGAATCCATATTTCAGTGTTCCATTTATGTCGGTAATATTTCCAAATACTTTTTCCCCATCACCTGACAGCTTTATATATAACCTAATAAAAGGGCACGATAAATGTATAGAGGCAATTAAAAGTCCCCCTTCACTGATGTCCCAGACTTATTCTCCAGAGCCGCCCAACTCTGAACTTGTCCTTGTTCTCCACAGGCCATCTGTGCTTAGGAACAACATGGCACCATCTTGGAATTTTCTCAGTATATAGTATATGGCCTATAGCATATATATACTATATATAGTACTGAAACATGGACTAGGTTTGAACAATATGAGGCCCATTCTTGAGAAGCCACTCAGAAGGGGGTGCGCCATGTGAACCCAGACCAGTTGCGTGAGCAACAAACTCCCTCAACAACTTATGGGTTGTTGTAGGGGATGTTGTACCCACGATGGGTTGTTGTGTTATCCGAGCCAGACAACCAGCCTCATGATGGGTACAGGGAACTGTCTGGCAGGTCCCACACAAACACAGCAAACCCCTCGGTGGTCTAGTCCGAAGGTCACCAAACTCATGGCCATGCCTTTTAAAAATTGTTATTTTAGACAAAGAAATATGGGGATTTTTTTAAAGGTAGAGATGTTTGCCCGATGGCAGAGACGCGAAGCCTCAGCTAAGGCGCTCTCCTTTGGGCACGGACCAAAGACCTTTTCTGCACTGTGATTTTTTCTTCCGCAGAAACAGGTCCTGCCAGACAAACCTTGTGGAATTCTATGACAAGGTTTCAAGATGGCTAGATGGAGGGGATGCAGTGGATGTGGTATACCTGGATTTCAGCAAGGCCTTTGACAAAGTGCCCCATGATATCCTGGTGGAGAAACTGAGGAGTTTTGGGATACACCAAAGCACTGTCCGGTGGATTAGGGCATGGCTGACTGACCGAAAGCAGAAGGTAACCATTAGCGGGGAATCGTCGGGATGGCAGCCAGTGACAAGCGGGGTCCCCCAGGGCTCTGTCCTGGGGCCGATCCTGTTTAATCTTTTCATTAATGACATGGAAGAAGGGGTGAACAGTCTGCTGATCAAATTCGCAGACGACACTAAAACTGGAGCAGTGGCCACAACTGAGGAGCAGATACACCAGATCCAAAAGGATCTGGACAGACTATGGAAGTGGGCAGGAGACAACAGGATGGCATTCAATGTGGAGAAGTGCAAGGTCTTGCACTTGGGGCATAGGAATAGCTGTCATAAGTACAGGTTAGGGGACAAGTGGCTGGAGAGCAGCACTTGTGAAAGGGACCTCGGGGTACTGGTTGACCGCAGGCTAAACATGAGTCAGCCGTGTGATGCGGTGGTCAAGAGGGCGAATGCCACCCTTGGTTGCATAGCCAGAAGTGTGGCTTCTAGATCAAGAGAGGTATTACTACCACTCTATACAACTCTGGTGCATCTGCAACTGGAGTATTGTGCTCAGTTTTGGGCCCCTCATTACAGAAAGGATATAGCCAGGTTGGAGTCAGTGCAGCGTAGGGCCACAAGGATGGTGGCTGGTTTGCAGGGGATGGGGTATGAGGCGAGACTGAGGGAACTGGGTCTCTTCAGCCTGGAGAAGAGGAGACTCAGAGGGGATATGTTGGCAACATACAGGTATGTGAGGGGGTGTCACATGGAGATGGGGAGAGGCCTGTTCTCCCCTGCAGAGGAAGGCAGGACGTGCTCCAATGGAGCAAAGCTCAGGGAGCCAAGGTTCAATTTGGATGCCAGGAAGCACTTCCTGACAGTTAGGACCCCGAGGGCGTGGAATGGGCTTCCTCGGGAGGTCGCTGAGGCCCCATCGGTGAGGGTGTTCAAAGACAGGCTGGACATGCACATGGTGGGCGTGTCATGAGCGGAGCCGGCTGGTGCCGGAGGTCAGACTAGATGGCCCAGAAGGCCCCTTCTGACTCGCTCTGTTTCTATGTTTCTATGTTTTCTTGGCAGCTGCCAGCAAGCGAGCTGTTAAGAAGGTGTATGGGAACTTGAGCTGTTCAAACAGGTTGGTGGGCTTACACAGGGGGTTTGGAGGACTTGCTCTCCTCCCACTTCTAGTTCCCATCGAGAGAGGCGTCTTGTGCTTCCTCCTCACCTCCAGGTGGCCAGGAAGGAGCACGATGCACCCCGTGGCCTTTCTGCACAGAAAGTGGCAGCTTGCCAGCTGACTTCAACTAGCTTGCAGCTCAAGTGCGAAGCGAGTCCTTGTGGCCCAGCAAATATGTCTTGCCAGTTGATGGGACCGTGTCTGTTTCGTGTCTCTACAACTGCTTCCCTGAATTGCGTTTTGGAGCGTCCTGGAACCCGAGCCCCTCACTCCGTGTCCTGCAGCCTGGGATGATGGAGAAGGGGCCCCAGCCCTCCTCTTTGTGGTAGCCTCTCAAGGACGTGCAGCTCCTACATCCTCGCAGACGTCTCTCGCTGAGCTAAACATGCCCAGTTCTTTGATCTTTCCAGTCCCTGGAGCATCCTTGCCCTCGGCTCCTGACCTCCATGACATTCCATATTACTGAAGGTCCCTCTTTGACTGCTGTATGATGTGTTTGTATATGCTCTTCAATATGTCCTATGTTGCCTTAAAGCAGGATACAGTGATAGTAAACAGACCTTAACAGTTTGCTTTTTGAAAAAACATAGAAAACATAGAAACATAGAAACAGAGCGAGTCAGAAGGGGCCTCCCAGCCCATCTAGTCTGAGCTCCGGCACCAGCCGGCTCTGCTCACGACATGCCCACCATGTGCATGTCCAGCCTGTCTTTGAACACCCTCACCGATGGGGCCTCAGCGACCTCCCGAGGAAGCCCATTCCACGCCCTCGGGGTCCTAACTGTCAGGAAGTGCTTCCTGGCATCCAAATTGAACCTTGGCTCCCTGAGCTTTGCTCCATTGGAGCGCGTCCTGCCTTCCTCTGCAGGGGAGAACAGGCCTCTCCCCATCTCCATGTGACAGCCCCTCACATACCTGTATGTCGCCAGCATATCCCCTCTGAGTCTCCTCTTCTCCAAGCTGAAGAGACCCAGTTCCCTCAGTCTTGCCTCATACCCCATCCCCTGCAAACCAGCCACCATCCTTGTGGCCCTACGCTGCACTGACTCCAACCTGGCTATATCCTTTCTGTAATGAGGGCCCAAAACTGAACACAATACTCCAGTTGCGGGCGCACCAGAGTCATGTAGAGTGGAAGTAATACCTCTCTTGATCTAGAAGCCACACTTCTGGCTATGCAACCAAGGGTGGCGTTCGCCCTCTTGACCACCGCATCACACTGCAGACTCATGTTTAGCCTGCGGTCAACCAGTACCCCGAGGTCCCTTTCACAAGTGCTGCTCTCCAGCCACTTGTCACCTAACCTGTACTTATGACAGCTATTCCTATGCCCCAAGTGCAAGACCTTGCACCTCTCCACATTGAACGCCATCCTGTTGTCTCCTGCCCACTTCCATAGTCTGTCCAGATCCTTTTGGATCTGGTGTATCTGCTCCTCAGTTGTGGCCACTGCTCCAGTTTTAGTGTCGTCTGCGAATTTGATCAGCAGACTAAAAAAGAAACCCTTCTAAGAAGTTGACATGAACCTGGTTGTGTTATGGAATCAGTGCAACTGGAAAAAAAATACACCATCTTGTTTCTGATTGGGTGCTTGCAAGGAAGGTGTGGGAGGGAAGAAACGTGCTGGAATGTGTGTGTGTGTGTGTGTGTGTGCGCACATGCGTGCGTGCGTGCATGCGTGCACACGCATATTGCATGCATACGCTCGAGAACCACTTCCACCCTGAAAGCCTGAAATGTTCTCCTAACCACTTTCCCCTGATTAGCAAGGGAGAGGAATGGCAGAGCGATTTTTTCAGCCTCCTTCTGTCCTGGAAGGCGCTGCCTTTCTCTGCAAGGCTCAATTCAAGTTTTTGCAGCGGCCTCAAACTTCTTTGTAGTTGCATCGTTTGGCCTTGCCTGGGAAGGGAGGAGAGACCGCTTAGCGACTGCCTGACCCATTTTTGCTCTGCTATCATTTTTGCATCTGCACTGCAGCAGCTTGCTTACCTCTTGGCTTTAATCAGTATGGAAAAGGAGCGCGGGTGGAGGGTGTGGAGCGGTAGGGGCAGGATCTTCCTGCAAAAATACGCCAGGAACGCTAGCCAGCTGGAAGTAGCCCTGCTTTTCTGTGCATGAGATTGATGCTTGCCCTTCTGAAAAACGCGCAGCCACAAACACAGAAAATGAAATTGTAAATCAGCGTGTTCGCAAAAGAACAGCTCCGGCTAATGGGAATATGGCCCCTCAAATCATTCTGGTCACACTAACTATATCTTTGTGACTTGGCATTATTGTGCATTGATTTAAATCACCATTATTTTTCTGCGGAAGATAAAACTTTGTTCAATAGTGTTGCACTGAATGAAATAGCTCTATTTACCAGGGACATTACCTGATTACAGGTACCAATATGCACCACATGCCACCAAAGGCACCACTCCTTATATTAATCCCCAGTGGATGACCATCATAATCACTGCAGCATTCATTTTGCTTTCTGCCTCACAAGTTACCAGGCGCATTCCAAGTCACGCTTCGAGGAGATTCCCGCAGCTGCTCTCTTCTGTTTTTAAGGGTGAGCAACCACAGTGCCTTCATCCCTGCGCAACTTGCCTCAGTCTGAAAGATGCCTGTGCTCATTGCGCTCGTCTTAAAGCAACTCCATCTTCTGACCATCTAACCTCAGGGTGTGAAGCCTTTCCATCATACCTGCTAGCATCTCAAATCCCCTTTGTCTGCTCTGCATCTAGTAAGGAGAAAAGTTGAGAGGATCTTTTCTGTTTCGTGGTAGTTTAGGACCAAGCTACAAGTAACGCTGGAGCCATCAGTTGAAGGTGCAGCTCGTGGGACCGCACGGAGGAGCTGCAAAAATCCGTTGCAGCATGCACAGAGCCCGCTCCAAGGTTCCCTGACGTTGCTCGCCTTCTCTAGGTGTTCCTCTTCCCACATGATTTCCAGTCTTCCAGATCTCGAGGATGCAATGATCAGGGCAGAATCCGTCTCCCTTGCACCTTCTTTCCCATGTTCCGCCTTTCCCAGGAAGCAAACCAGACTGAGACCAAGTCTGCAAACGCTCAGGAACGCTGGCAGGGTCTCTTTCCAAGGCTTGCAAAGTGTGGAATTCTTTGCACAGAGGACACAAGGCCCGCAAGTCACATGTGCGGACGCAGAACTCAGCTTGCTCTCACTTCCTGCTGGACCTCCAGAGGCGCTCTTGGCCTGAGCAGAATTAGAGAAGAGAGAAAGCAGATGGCGTCGAGGCAACGGAGCTGAGGGAGTCTGACAGACTCCCACCCACAAAGCAGGCTCCTCGCACATCCCTGAGTTTGCATTCTGAGGCCGCTGAGCATGGGCAGCAAGATTTCGTTTCTGAAGACACATTTCTGGACCCCTGCAAGAACGGGCCTCTTGCCACCTCCTTCTGGAGCATGGAGGCCACCTGGCTACATAAACCCTGGCACCACGGATGTCAGAAATGGGGGGTGATGGCCTGATGGGCCAGGAACACTCCAGAGCTCCCGCAAGGCGTTGTGAAGGCACCTGGCATAACTCTACAAGTGCAAGGCCAGTGGCTGTTCTCTGGCCTTCAGCCACTACAGCCAAAGGGACGGCTCCCAGTTTCACCAGAAACACGTGCTTTGTACTCCCACTGTGCATCTGTCCAGTTAGGGGGCTCCAGCCAGACACTCTCAGCAAGAGACGAAAGATCCCCACGGGAGCGGCACGAACCTTGCAACGAAGCAGCGCGGAGTGGCCGTGTCCGCCCTTCTCCGGAGTCTTGGCTTTCTTTCCAGGACTCCTCATCCAAGGAGTGTGGAGAAGTTCACTTCTCCGTTAGAGAAGCCCCGTGCCTGGCTGCCGATCTACAAAAGCTTTGCCTTCAACAGACTGCCAGCGGAAGCCAAACCAACTGCAGCAGGACCAGTCAATCCTCTTCTTAAGAAGAGAAAGTCAAATCCTTCCCAAAACACCTTCCTTTCTTCTGAGTTTTCCTTTAGCCTTCCGGCAGCCACCTGAAGCATGAATTTCTTTAAAAGTTATTTATATCCTTGTAAATAAACCTGGACAGCTACCTACCCACCTCAATCTATTCCCCTTAAACCTTTTCCCTTTTTCTTATATAAAAAACACAGCTGCTTTCCTCCACGTAGCCCTTGCGATATCAGCATGGGTTTTCTGTACAGCTTCTCCAGTCCTGAGGTGATAATATATTCTGGAATGATTAAAGGGAAGAAGAAAAAAGAGTGAGTTAAGAAATATCCTTGTTTTCCAGGGGACAAACTTCTGGTTCGGCTACAGACTATTATTAACACACGACGTCGCGATGTGAGAATATCTTTTTATGCTCCCCTTCCTTTCTCTCTTTGGCTCCAGTCCTTAAATAGCTATTTCTGTCCCATTCAACCCAATGCCAGCCAGTGGTTCTCTGTTTAGGACTGCGCTTGTAAATCTCGCTTTCATTTCTGCGAAAACTCCTTAGTATTCTGCCCTTCAGTTTTCAAATAAATTTCTCGAGTCATTTCAGAAATGTGATTTAAGCCAATAAAGCCATGTTGCTGCCATCCTCGTAAGTAAAGAGGGGGAAAGTGCACGGGGAAACGCCAGTAACACTGAAGTGATGAAAGGAGGTTATGAGGCATGGTGGCCGCAGAGGCCTTGGCTGCTGGAAGGCCATTTTGTCCCAGGTAAGTCCTGTTCTGGGGGAGGGGGGTGCCTTTGGCTGAACTTGGGACCAAAGCTCGTAAGCCCCCTCCCCAGTCAACCAGAGCGTGTTGCAAGATGGAGCAACAGCAAACACAACCAAGGGCAGCCCCTGGGCCAGGACGGGCACCCCAGATGCACTGTCCTGCACCAGAGGGAGGGCTGTTCCACTCCATGTCCTTTTTTCCTCTTTGAAACCCACCAAAAGCCTTTCCGAGACTGGGGAGGCAGAAAAGCTCCTGCTTACAGATGCTCATTTGGCGATCTCTCATTATAAAGTATGTATTCCCCAATGCGTTCTCGACAGACATCCCTGCCTTGCCTTCTGCTTTCGAGGGAGAGCTCCCATGTTCCGACGGGCCACTGTGCGGGGTTGCCATGTGTCGCCTGGATGGGTCTGATTGAGCCGTGTTTACACTGGTGTGGCTTCCACGCCCCTTGCTGCTCGCCCAGTGGTGTGGCACACCTGCACCCCCTTTGCCACCAGCCCCCAGCCCTCCCCACGGCAGCCCGTGCTTTTGGCATCTTGCATCACTTTGGGCCAGTGCCGAGAGGTGGTTGGGAACGCCACTGGTCGCCACCAGAAGCACGATCCCTGAGCGCTCTTCCTCATGCCTCTTTTCCAGCAAGACCAGTCCACGGGAATGCCACCCAGTCCCTCTGCTCCCTTGCAGCACAGGCAGCCTGCAAGGAACGGATGCAAGTGCAGCGGTCTGTCTGGCGCTCATAAATCCACCACAGCTCTGTCACAGACTCAGCCAGTAAAGCTATATTCAGCTCCGATGCCGCATCTGAGCCAAGCCAACTCCTCCCCCGTCGCACAAGGTCATCTTCTTTCTCCTTCTGGACTTTCTCCTTGTGGACTTCAGGCCGTTTCTTCAAACTCACCTTAATATTGGTGAAGCTGCATATACTTGTCTTATCAAATCTGCCAGAATCATAGAACCATGGAATAGCAGAGTTGGAAGGGCCCATGAAGGCCATCAAGTCCAACCCCCTGCTGTTGCATGACACCATGGTACACCATCCCACTGCTGTCCAGGCTCTCCTTGAATGTCCCCAGTGTGGGAGAGCCCACTGCCTCTCCAGGCAGCAGGTCCCACTGTCCCGTTGCTCTGACAGGGAGGAAGCTCTTCCTGATGTCCAGCCTGAATCCGGCTTGCCGCAGCTTGAACTGATTCTTCCGTGTCCTGCACTTGGGCATCAGCAAGAAGAGATCTTGACCTCCCTCTTTGTGACGGCCTTTGAGGCACTTATGGAGGGACCTCATGTCCCCCCAGGCTTCTCCTCTCAAGGCTAGACATGCCCAGTTCTCCGTCTCTCCTCCCAGGGCCGTGTTTCCAAACCCTGGATCATTTTGTTGCCCTCCTCTGGACCCTTTCTAAAGCCAGTGTTTACCATCCACTTTTGCCATGCCAAGCCTTCCCCAACCTGGTATCCTCCAAGCGATCCCGATGCTTGGCCATGCATGTTGGGGCTGATGGGCATTGCAGTCCAAAACATCTGGAGGACATCGGGATGAGCAGGGACGTCCACCTTTTACGTGTGTATTAGAAGCCTGGCAGATGGAATGTTTCGGCTGCAGGATGGGATTTTAAAATGAGCCAGGACTGCTGGGGAAACGCATGGCCTTCGTCAATAGCAGGCAGCTCTGAAATTAGTCAGAACCAGACATGGCCAGGTATATCTGGATGGAAAAAGTTTCCAGCCCCCCACGGAGAGGGAAATTAGCACCAACCAGTCAGCAGACATACGGGTCACGCTCTGTTTCATGCAAATGCTTTTAAAAAGCTTGGAAGAGGCCACTCATTTGTGAATTCAAGAATTAAATCTCTGGGGGAGGTCACCAACCCAGCAATCTGTACGTGGCAGCAGAAAGCTCTGGTCTGTGCATGGGGATTAAGGCAGGTAGAAAAGACCCATGCCTTGGACTCAGAGCAAAATCCAACTCCTAAAAGCAGCTCAGAGTTATCTGAATTTTTGCATGCTAGATGTTTGACCTCCTGGGACCTATTTACAAGGATTGTAGGTGCTCCCTAATAATTCCCCCGCTCCCACCTACTTCGGTTCTCTTTATCTCGAGGGGCCAGACAAGGGTGCTTCCTTCTCTCCACCATCACCATGGAAAGTATAGAAAACCTAGCAAGAATTACTGGAGACGAAAGTGGCCTCATAAGGTGCTCAGGTGTGGTTGGGTGCAGGTATCTACAGGTGAACCACCCTACCTCATGTCCAGAATGTTTCCGGGGGTCTTTGATTTATAACCCTGCCCTGTTCCCCCCACCAACTTCTTCCATCTTGTTTCTGATGGCAGGAAGTCTGTGGAGGAAGACTAGGAAAGCCAGCGTCACCCTTCAGCAGCAGAGTGTGCCCCAAGGGAGCGGGACGGTGTCCCCCTAAGCCTGGCCGCTCAACCTGCCCCCGGCCAAGCCCTCACCGCCTGACTTTGGCCCTCCGCACCAGCCTCTTGTGAGTCCACCCAGATCTCCAAGGCTTCTCGGGGCTCGTACACACCGTGGCAAGACTCACCTTCCTTCCCTGCCCAGTGCTGGTCAAGACATCGCATACCCGTTGGAGTGAGAACCCAGCAAGGTGGGACAGTGCCATCCTTCTGTATGATGCAGGGGCAAGGGCTGAGAGAGGGTTTGCCTGAGGTGGCCTGAGGGCCAGATAGAAACATAGAAACATAGAAACAGAGCGAGTCAGAAGGGCCTCCTGGGCCATCTAGTCTGACCTCCGGCACCAGCCGGCTCCGCTCACGACATGCCCACCATGTGCATGTCCAGCCTGTCTTTGAACACCCTCACCGATGGGGCCTCAACGACCTCCCGTGGAAGCCCATTCCACGCCCTCGGGGTCCTAACTGTCAGGAAGTGCTTCCTGGCATCCAAATTGAACCTTGGCTCCCTGAGCTTTGCTCCATTGGAGCGCGTCCTGCCTTCCTCTGCAGGGGAGAACAGGCCTCTCCCCATCTCCATGTGACACCCCCTCACATACCTGTATGTTGCCAACATATCCCCTCTGAGTCTCCTCTTCTCCAGGCTGAAGAGACCCAGTTCCCTCAGTCTCGCCTCATACCCCATCCCCTGCAAACCAGCCACCATCCTTGTGGCCCTACGCTGCACTGACTCCAACCTGGCTATATCCTTTCTGTAATGAGGGGCCCAAAACTGAACACAATACTCCAGTTGCGGGCGCACCAGAGTCGTGTAGAGTGGCAGTAATACCTCTCTTGATCTAGAAGCCACACTTCTGGCTATGCAACCAAGGGGGGCATTCGCCCTCTTGACCACCGCATCACACTGCTGACTCATGTTTAGCCTGTGGTCAACCAGCACCCCGAGGTCCCTTTCACAAGTGCTGCTCTCCAGCCACTTGTCCCCTAACCTGTACTTATGACAGCTATTCTTATGCCCCAAGTGCAAGACCTTGCACTTATCCACGTTGAACGCCATCCTGTTGTCTCCTGCCCACTTCCATAGTCTGTCCAGATCCTTTTGGATCTGGTGTATCTGCTCCTCAGTTGTGGCCACTGCTCCAGTTTTAGTGTCGTCTGCGAATGTGATCAGCAGACTGTTCACCCCTTCTTCCATGTCGTTAATGAAAAGATTAAACAGGATTGGCCCCAGGACAGAGCCCTGGGGGACCCCGCTTGTCACTGGCTGCCATCCCGACGATTCCCCGCTAATGGTTACCTTCTGCTTTCGGTCAGTCAACCATGCCCTAATCCACCGGACAGTGCTTGGTCTATCCCAAAACTCCTCAGTTTCTCCACCAGGATATCATGGGGCACTTTGTCAAAGGCCTTGCTGAAATCCAGGTATACCACATCCACTGCATCCCCTCCATCTAGCCATCTCGAAACCTTGTCATACAATTCCACAAGGTTTGTCTGGCAGGACCTGTTTCTGCGGAAGCCGTGTTGTATGGCTGTCAGCCTCCCTTCCCTATCTAGCATCACTAGATCTCTCTCTATTATGAGCCTTTCCATTGTTTTTCCTACAATGGACGTAAGGCTAACTGGTCTATAATTCCCCATGTCCTTCCTACTACCCTTTTTGAAAATTGGGACCACCGATGCCACCCTCCAGTCCTCTGGAACTTCACCCGTTCTCCACGAGGCCTCAAAAATGGAGGCCAGCGGGTGTGAGAGAACCCCTGCCAACTCTCTAAGTACTCTCGGGTGTAACCCGTCAGGGCCTGGCGCCTTTGTAATGTCCAATGCCCTGAGGAGCCCCTCGACTTCAAGGGGGGTGACTCTAATCTCTGCCCCTAAGTCCCCAGCCTCATCTAATCTCCTATACGGATATCCCCCGTCCTGCTTTGGGGAGAACACAGAGGCAAAATAGTCATTTAGCATCTGTGCCTGTTCCCTCATGTCAGTCACTGGATCTCCTTCCTCCTTATTTAGTGGTCCCACCACTTGTCTCCCCTTCCTTTTCCTATTTACATGCTGGAAGAAGCCCTTTTTGTTGCTCTTGATATTCTTGGCAAGTCTCAGCTCATAATCAGCCTTAGCCTTGCGAAGAATCCTTCTGCAACGGGCCTCCTCCTCCCGGTATACCCTTTTGTCTATTTCCCCCAGTACCCATTTCCTATGGAGGCTCCTCTTTCGTCTAATCCCCCTAAAGATCCAGACCTCCTGGTTTGTGCCTCCGCCTCTTGGCCGCTACAGGCCACCCATGCCCTGAAATATGGCACAGCCTGACATCTGAGCCAGGATCTGGCTACCAGTGAAGGAACACACGATGCTAGGAAATGCAGGGGGTTCCAGCTGTTGCGGCTTCTTTCCCCAGCATTTGCAGGCTGTGGGGCCACTTCCTGCACCCCACCTGCTTGCATGAGGCCAGGGCAGTCCTTGCAGCTCTTGCTGCCGCCACCCTGGATCGATTGCCTGCAGCAGTGGGAGAACCAGCCTTGCAGACGCATTGCATTGCGGTTGGATTGCTGCCACCAGCTTGCTCTTAGGGGAGCCAAAGCAAGAAACTGGCTAAACATCTCCCATGCCCCCTCGCTTGCATTGCAGGCGTCCATGCTAGCGCTGCTCCCTGGGGCTTCTGCAATCCCTACGGGCAGCGTGTCTCAGAAGGCTGGAATGGAGGACGCCGTTCTGAACAGCAGAGAAACAAACTTCTGAACAGCACAAGGTGCAATGAAGAGAAGAGGGACGGAGGGTCTTCCGGTGCCTGGGGACCCATCGGCTGCTCACTCTTGCATTTCTCATGCTTGCAATCTGGCAGGATCTCTCATCTGGAGAATCTTGGGAGTTGTAGTCCAGCCAGAGGGCAGCAGGTTGGAGAAGCCTTCAAGAATGATTCTCAGTGAGATCCTTGTTTTGACTTTCCCCATCTTCACACTTTCCAAGCGTTGCTTCTCGTGATGGGCCCCTTGCCCTCCTTTTTTCTCTCAAAACAATTCCCTCAAAAAGCTTCCTTTTTTTTTTCCTTATGGGGAAAACATGCAGTGGCTTTTCTTCTTTGCAGGAGAGAAAAGCAGCGGATGGGCAGAAAGACGGCCAAAGGAAACAAATATTTAAAATACGTGCCTGTAGGTGTTCAGGGAGAAGCAAAGGGGTACTGCACAAATGGATCAATTTGTATTCTTCCCGGCTATATAAAATGCAGTAACAGAACAGCTACCTTAAATCTCAGGTAAGTACATCACTCTAAAGACATGTGACCCTGGGAAACAACTTTGCAATGTTCCTTGATTGATATATAGAAGAGTGGAAATCGTGTTTTGCCGGCAAAATGCTCTTCTGCCAACAGGTGGCAATGTATCTTTGACAACTTAATGCAACCTTGACATGGCTTGGGTATCCAATTGTAAGAATGAACACAGGAAAAAAATAAGGTTGCATTCCACGTTTGCTAGGTCCTGCTGCTGAGATTTCCAGCTGCGATCATCAATACATATTCTATTTGTATAGTGCTTTGAAATGAGCATAGCTCTTAATGGCAAACGTCTGATTGAGTTCAGTAGGATGAAGCTTTCGCTACAGCTGGAAGTCTGAAGGCCAAGCCAGACCATATGTGACCAAGGGTGCTTGTTCAGGTGTTGGCTGGGTTCCTGTCTAAAACAGAGCAGGGGGAGATCTGCCTTTAATACCTAAAGAGTAAGGAAGCCGAGCCCTCCGCTTTCTTATGGTCCATGGTTCAAGTCCTCAGTCAAAGCTCACCTGGGACAAAAGTACTGTGAATAACTTTTAAAAAGGCTGTTCTTAACTGCTCAAGACTAACGTGACACTCAGTCCAGCTGCTAGGTTGGGACTTTGGATACCTCCTTTCTCCAGCCTCCAGGTTTGGTGGCAACGATGTGTAATCAGCCCCGTTTGAGCTGATGGAGACACGCACCTTGACTGGGCCAGTCTTCTCTGCAGCTCGCCGAGATCACCAAACCTGCTCATTTGCAAGAGCTTCTCTTGAAGCATCCTGGGAAGGGCCCAAGCACTGCTGAGCAGGAGGGAGCTGCAATTCACTCCGCTTAAGTGGCCGCTCCCAACAGACGTCTCCGACTGCAGCTCCCATGCAACTTGTGGATGGTGAGAGTTTTAGTGCAACACTTCTGGAAGGCTGGTTGGGAAGACTGATCTACAGAGTAATTTGTGGTCATGGGTAGGAAACTGCCAGCTGATCTTCCATGAATTAGCAACGTTGTCGCCCAAGAGCTCCGTGAGTTGGGGGACAATGAAGCCGAAAGTATGAAGAAGCTGTGTAATTCAGAATAAAAATATTTACTTTCTCTCTCATCTTCCCAGCACTGGGAAATTTTCAGTCTTCTGCTGTGCATTTCATTTATGAAAACAGTTCATAATCCAAAGCAACGTGTTTACGGATTCTGTCATCAGTTTGTCTCGATTGTCTAATGCAGCTAGCTGAGATGGCCTCATATCACGTTTTAATGCTATTTGCTTTCACAATGGCTTTCTTTGTGTACCCTGGCAGTTTTGTTCATTTCCCTAGATTATTTTTTCTATATGTGTGATGGAAAGAGTCTGGAAGAACTGCTTTATAAATCTATTTTTCTTTTCTTTCAACTCCAAAGCAAGGAGAACTTGTGGGAAGCTAGCAGAACGCAGAAGCCAGCTTGCGGCATGCAAAGAGGGGGTGTACGTGTACAGACGTGATTAACGTTAAGATTTACACGCAGTCCTTGCTCAGATGCTGAAGTCAACTCACCTATTATGTCTCTGCAATATGAGTCCCATAATTGGTGGCAGGAAAACTCACTATTCTGGATTCTGTGCACACATCTGTGTGTCATTATTCTGATTTATTTAAAATATTTATATCTCGCCTCTTAACCACAGGACTTCCTGGGTCGCAGCAATTTGCTCGTATACATGAGCCATATGAGTCAAAAAAGCAGGGTGGTCCTTCTGTCTCATGTATGACAGAGGAATATCACAGGTAGGTGATGAACCCACAGATTCCGTAATAAGGAAACCAGCCCCCCTCAACTTGCGGGGTACCACATGGGGCACAATGGTGTTTTCTTGGGGATCCTATGCAAAGGACAAGTTGTGCCAGGACTGTCCAGAGCTGTGTCTTCTTAGAGTCAAATTTGATTACGTGCATCCCTGAAGGCAGGAACTTCCTCCTCCTCCTCCTCCTCCTCCTCCTCCTCCTTCGTGGTACCAGCAAACTGAACACAACACCAGGTTAGAAAATACTAACAACAACCGCAACAACAACCCTAGCGATGTACTTTTCCATGATGGTTAACATAATTAGGGGGAGAGAGGGCAAGAAGGGATATGAAATAGTGATGAGAGGCACCTTTTTGTGGGGTTAATGGACGTGCTGCAAGAGAACGCTCCTTTGAGGTGATTGGTTGCCTGCCTCATGACTACGGCCAATCACTTTGCAGCAGCTGCGCCATCTTCTTACACCAATGTGTTGGAAGGATCAATGGCGGGCGTCTTCCCAGCCCCTTCCCCCAGGCGA
Organism: Varanus salvator macromaculatus; assembly: GCA_023646645.1. NCBI lineage: Eukaryota > Metazoa > Chordata > Lepidosauria > Squamata > Varanidae > Varanus > Varanus salvator. Next base: position 7,479,379 of record JAIXND010000690.1, on the reverse strand, counting down.
GCTGGCCTCCTTCGCTCGTGGAAACCAGAACGTCCCCAAGGAGCAAAGAATTCCTGTTTCTTCTGAATTACTGACCCATCTCTTGGAATGTAACACCAGATCAATATGAATTGATTTTCTGTACCCTTTTGACAGCTAAAAGGCTAATATCACAACAGTGGAAGGATAAACTTCCCCCTGCAATAACACAGTGGGTGGAGGATTTAACGAAGCTCTCAGGTTTTGAACAGGTGCCCTTAGCTATAATCTGCAAATGGCTAGAGATACGGATATTTGGGGCACCTTTGTTGAAGATGACATATATTTATTTTGAAGCAAGGTAGTACATTCTCTTCTGTAATAACATAGAGAGGTATGTGACATGTATTTAATTAGCACTATGAATTTTTTCACGTGTTATGCAAAAGTTGAGTTGGTGCAGTTGTGTTCTTTAAAGGCGTGATTTGCTTGTTTTTATATTGCATAAGTTTAAAAATGAAGCCATGTGAAACAGCAGAGGTGGGGACGGTTACGAGCTTTCCTAGAATTGCTGGACTCTTAGAAACATAGAAAGAGAGCGAGTCAGAAGGGGCCTCCTGGGCCATCTAGTCTGACCTCCGGCACCAGCTGGCTCCGCTCACGACATGCCCACCATGTGCATGTCCAGCCTGTCTTTGAACACCCTCACCGATGGGGCCTCAGCGACCTCCCGTGTAAGCCCATTCCACGCCCTCGGGGTCCTAACTGTCAGGAAGTGCTTCCTGGCATCCAAATGGAACCTGGGTTCCCTGAGCTTTGCTCCATTGGAGCGCGTCCTGCCTTCCTCTGCAGGGGAGAACAGGCCTCTCCCCATCTCCATGTGACACCCCCTCACATACCTGTATGTTGCCAACATATCCCCTCTGAGTCTCCTCTTCTCCAGGCTGAAGAGACCCAGTTCCCTCAGTCTCGCCTCATACCCCATCCCCTGCAAACCAGCCACCATCCTTGTGGCCCTACGCTGCACTGACTCCAACCTGGCTATATCCTTTCTGTAATGAGGGGCCCAAAACTGAACACAATACTCCAGTTGCGGGCGCACCAGAGTCGTGTAGAGTGGAAGTAATACCTCTCTTGCTCTAGAAGCCACACTTCTGGCTATGCAACTTATGTACTAAAATCTCGCAAGTGGGCTGGGTGTACCAGCCATCTTCCTTGTCCTGGGCCACTTTGGCACCCGTGGACATACAGCCTCTGTCCCTAGAGAGCTGTGTGTCCTAGTGGTTAGAGTGTTGAACTGAGCAGTCTGGGCTCTTCTGTCCATGGGTGACTTCAGGTCAGGCATTCACTCTCAGGCTAACATACCTCACAGGGTCGTTGTTAGAGCGCCACCATTTTGCTATAGAAAAGGAAAAGTGTTTTCAAAGGAAAAATGAGGAAATGAGCAATGGTAGCCATGCACATCCTGAACTACTTGGCCTTTGATTATTAATAGGATATCAAATGAGACAGAAGGACGCAGCTTGTGGTGAGCAGCTCAGGCATTGGGGCATGCCCGTCCTGGCCCAAAGGCTGCTTCTGCTGTCTCCATCACCCCCGGAGAGTCATTTTGGGGTGTCACTATGCTGGGAGCCCCTGAAGTCCAACCTTAGCTGTGCCTTGAGCCTGTGAAATTTGGCTTAAACCTTTGGCCTAAGGAGACCTGTATTCTCGTTTAAATCGAAGGACTCTTTTCCTACCTGAGTCCAGTAAGCCCCTTTCCTGCCTAAGCCGTGCCTCACTGAACTGAGCTCAGTAGTTTTATCTCTGTCTTCTTCCATCATTGGCTTTAATTGTCTCATCTGTTGCTGCTTTTGATAACTTCTGAGAAGTCAGAGTTTATTCCTGCAGCATCTTAAATCATTCATTTCCTCGTTGGCTGAGTGCTGACGAGAGATTTCCTCTGCACAGCCAGGCAGATTCTGATGTGTTCATAACATCCCTGTTCTCGCCTTAGCAAATCTAAGGGCTTCAAAATAAAATAATTCCCTTCTGTTTCTCAGAGAAAACAGTCGGCAGGGCACAGAAAGCTCTTGCTCTGTTAAATGAGCTCCAGTCAAATGTATATTCTGAGATGTGATAAGAATCTGATGAGAAGCAGAATAAAGCGAAGGGAAGCGGAAGACTGCTGGGTTGCATCAGGTCCAGTTCCAACCAGCCACATACCCCCGGGAAGGTCATACGGAGAGCAAGCATGGTGGTCGCCCATTCCCGCGTTTGGTCACTGGATGCACGTGATGAGGAAGCACTGGTTGACCTGTTCCAACCAGTTTTTAAAGCTCATAAACAACCAAATTCATTTCCATGAAATGTAGGGATCATCACCAATTTGAGTGGCTTTAAAAGGGAATAGAGCAAATTCATGGATGAGAAGGTCACATCCTGGAGGTATCACAGGCAGCATTCCTGGGAACACCGGTAGCCGGAGAGTGAAGTTGCATTTGTGTTCTGAAAATAGAGCCAGTTGCGATTGCTGCATAATTGCCTTCAAACTGAATTTGACACTGTCCTGTACCCAAATAGAGCACTGGGCTGCATGTGACTCATTCAGTCCCATTTCACCCTCCTGGAGAGATTAATGTGGCTCAAAACTTATTGGACCCACGCGATTCCTTACTTTGCCCTGCGTATTTGGGCTGTGCTTTGTGGTGTGATCACCTGTGGCAGGGCCTTCCGTGCAAAGGAACTGCTTGGCCAACTCAACAGCACCTTCACGCGCACATCCTTGGAGGTGCGTTTGAGTGGCTAATAAAACGTGATGGAGGGCACCCTTTATTTGTCATCTGCAGTCATCATCCATTAATTCACATTGTCAAAAATGGCAGTTTTGCTTGGAGAGTAAATGTTTGTGGATGTCGATGAGAGCAATACGCCAGTCACGGAGATAGCTCAGATCGTATTCCGGAGTCCAGGGGTGTATCGACTTGAGGTCCTCATCAAGTGTCTTGATTCAGACTCAGCTGTGTTTGGAACTTTTGTGCGAATAAGGAACCGGGACCTACCCCCTGACTTCAGCAACAAGAGATAACTTTGCTCGCAGGGCAAAGTGCCGATCACTTGGGAAGCGTACCTTCGCAATATTTCCAAATGTGGGTGTGGATGCTTCCATTCAACATGCTTAGCAGAAGGGGGACAAGGACTTCCAAGTGTCTCACAATTTGTATTCAGGGTGAAGTGGTGAGAACAAAATGAAAGGCGACTAGAAAAAAAGCGAGACAGACAGACAGAGACAGGAAAGGATGAATTCTGCCAACTAGTTAGCTCTTCAGAAACACTGGAAACAAAGGAAGTTCATTTGTAGCAACATTAAGATGCTTATGTAATTAGGAACGATGTTATGTTCTTGTCTTTGTTCTGGAATATTGTCTTGTTAAGTCAGATGCGTCCCTCATTACTGTTTGCATTTCAACTGCACTCCGTCTAGAGCTATATTCTCATCACCTTCAATCAGCTTCCATTAGTTTGCTCTATGTTTTCCCCATATTAATCAGCAGCCTGATTCATACGGTGAGCCAAGCGGGGCATTTGGATTGGAGCTGATGCAGTTCCCCCAAAGTGCATATGAACAATTAATTCCACCCAGGTGCTGTGACTTAAGTGGCTCATGTATGAATCAGGTTGTAAAATGCACGATTTAGCACAGCCCATTTTTGACGGGTTGAGTCCAAAGGATCGTTGCAGGAGATGCAAAACTTGTTGTTGAGCAATTGGCTGATCTCCAAAGAGCTACTTCAGCAGCAATCAAAGCTTTGGACGGACTCAAGGTGCATATTTTCCCTCCCCACACCGAATAGCAGCTGCCCCTCACAAAATTTCCACTCCATTTCATCAGGACTTTGCCATCCGGCAGGAGAAGAGACCACCCTGGAAGCAAAGTTCAGAGCTTCCCTTCAGCCTAGTCATGTTTTTCTTTGAATCAAGGTCATGTTTCTACCTGTTTCATCCTTCTCTTTCTGGTGCCTAAAGAATGCTTTTATTTATTTTTATGTATTTATTTTTCGATTTATATCCTGCCTTTTTCCTCAAAGGGCTCAAGGCAGCTTACATCATTCTCCTCCTCCATCTTATCCCCACAACAACAACCCTGTGAGGCAGGCTGGGCTGCGAGTGTGTGACTGGCCCAGAGTCACCCAGTTGGCTCCATGGCCGAGCAGGGACTCGAACCCGGATCCTCTGAGTCCCAGTCCCATGCTCTGAACCACTACCCACACTGGCTCTCCTACCCCACACTGGCTCTCATTGATCTGAGTCTTTTTTAACAGATAAATGCTATAAGACCATGAAAAACTTCAGTGTAATTCTCTTTCCTATGCAATTGTTTCCATTCTTTTCAAATGTCTCCTCAGGAATTGGCTCAGGACTTATCAACAAGCCAACCACAATGTAGGTTAATACATGCAGCCGTTGTTTTACTTTTCCCCTTTTGTATTTTGCTAGATTGGCACAGCTTACATTTTAAATGGTTCTATTGTGTGTTTATGAGCTGACTTGGTTATTAACCACTTTCAGAGCTGAAATATTTGAAAATCAAGCTGTACATTTTAAAATAAATAATGCATTTATTCAGCAGGGCTTATTACCAGGTAGGTGTAGATAATACTGCAGCACCCCAGTGTTGTGCATGTCTACTCAGAAGTGACACCCACTCAATTCCCTTTCACTTTCATAGACATGATCTCCACCTTCCCCATTCAACCCTCTTGCTGTTGGCAGGTATTCCATCAACTGCCACACCTGAAAATCAATCCCAAGGTGCATCACTGTCACCTTCCTCTTCCACATCAGTCTGCACATAGAGGCTGGGTGGCTAGAGTGGCTTCTGCAGGTGCCTCTCTTTCCAGGGGACTCTGTGATAGTTGCTTACCAGGACTGTGGCAACCAGGATCCTGGGTGCAGGCAGCACAGCAAGCCATGGTGGTACAGAGAAACCATAGGATAAACCATTGTTTCTTTCTGTGGTTTCTAAAGACCAAACTTACCATGGTGAAATACCACAACTAGGTTCAGACCAACAATGGTAAAGGAACCCCATCATGGCTTGTCATGTTGTCTGAACCCAGCCAGAAAATACTAGAAGCATGTTGGTTGTTACCTGATAGCGAAGGGCAGTTTGATTCATATGAGTTTCCCACACAGGGAACTTGTGCCATTTTGACTTTGGATTTGTGGACAATCCCACAGTAGCAGCCAGGAAAAAAATTGTCCACGCAGACAACGGATGAATGAGGCACGGCTTTGTTGCTCTCGCTGTGGGGCAGGGATGGGAAGGAGGGTGTGTTGAAATCTGGGACAAGTGCCAGCTCGGCCATCCATATTGTGCCTCGTGCTACTGGCAGGAACGGCCATTGTGAATCTTGCCAGCCTTTGGCGGGTACTTTGCTGGCTCGGAATTGGGATTTGGAACCTACCAGGGCCTGCTCTCCATGGGCAGAAGGGATTCGGTTGTGAGACATGTCCCCATCCCATCTCTGCTCACCCCACTCAGCTAGGTCCCCAAATGTAGTGTTTTCAGATGGCTGGAGGGGGCAGCAGAGAAGTCATGCTCAGCAGGACAATTCCATGTACCAAAAACTGAGCCCAGCCTCTGATCCAGCCAAGGCAAATGAGGGAAGGTAGTGAGGGGAACAAGGCGTGTGGTCCAAGGAGAAGCACAGGGAGCGAGGAGATGAACTGGGCCCTGGAATGAGGCAGATCAAGCCAGAAAATCCACCTGTTCCCCTTTATGTTTTTGGGAACTGGGTACCATAGTCATGCAATTTCTCTGGTGACCTGCGTATCTCTTACAGGGTTTTAGCCTTGTGGAAACAACAAACCTTTCCTTTCAGGACAATGGAAGTGCCGCACAATTAGCCGACATGGGCTTGGTTGTAATGATGCAACCGGGGCAGCAAGGAGAGGGAAAAGGTCTCCCAGAGGCTGAAGGGAAACTCCAAGGTGGTCTAATAGAGTTTCAGATATTTGGAAACAAGGTTTGGGGGAAGGGGCATTCATACCTAACACGAAGCCAGAATTGCTCAATTATCCTTATTTACAGTGCATGAAACTCAGTAGCACCCACTTCACAGAATTGGATAAATGGAGCACAAAGAAAGCAAAACAATTTACATGAATGCCTCATTTGCCAAAGAACAAAATGGGAAAAGCTCGACCAGTTATTATAGTCACAAACAAAATATTAATTATATTTGCGTTTGTCATATTCTCCATTGGGTATTTTAAATATTGGGGCTGGGAAAAGAAAGGAATCAGGGCCAAACTTAGTCACCATCTTCATATACATCATTTTAATGCATGCACATTTTAATTTGACAAATGCATATGAAATCCCATATTGGACTTGCAAGAAGTCAGTCTACCTTCTGCTACCACTTGGAGTGTGCAGTCCGTGTTTGTTATTCCTACAAGAGTGTGTCCTTGTCATCTTCATCTGTATCACACCAGTTTAGAGATGTCACTGCAGATGCAAGGACCACGATTCTTGCTCTTGCGAAATCATGGCGAATAGCAGAGTTCTCGTAGGAATCACCATTTTCATTTAATTCAAACAAGTTTCCAGGCACAGTGTTTATGGATATGTTTCTTTTTGTGTTCTTGGTAGTGGGCATTGTCCTTGCTCTGGCCTCTGGTCAGACTCAGCTGCTTTGATCTGTTTATTCACCCTTATGTATCTTCCCTCTCTATGGAGCACGTTTTTCATTGCCAAAACTGCCCATTTCTCCTCCATGCAACCCGCCCCCCCCCCGCCCCACAAAATGGCAATTTCTGTGAGATTTCCAGTATCTGGTTCCATATAGAGCATATTAAGTTGCAGGAAATCGGAGCACTTTTTTAAAAATTAAAGCAAAGGATCCAAGCCACCCCCTTGGTAAACACCTCTCCTGCCTTGCAGATGCGTTCCCTGCATTTTGCGAAGTGACAGATGGAAAAGACGACTTGAGTGTCCAATTCTCACAGAGGGGGAAAAGCCATTCATCTGTCCTTCTTCCCGAGAGAGTGCTTGTGGGCTTCTTGATTCATATTTAACTAGAGAGCCCTGGCCGGGCCCTCTCGAGGCCTGCGTCCGAGGGAGTGGGGTGCCTTTCTCAATCCTGGCCCTCGGAAGCGTTTTGCATCATTCAGGTAGGAGGCACAACACTGGAGTTGCTGCTTTGTGATGAGCCCTTAAAAATGTTTAAAAGGGGTCAGGGATCGTCAGAGGCGCACAGCTTCATCTCACAAAGGGGGGGCACAGTGGGGAGATGAGTGCATCTCTTAACAGACGCTTGCTACTTGCGGTGGCACAGGAAAGGGGTCTGGGAGAGCTCAGCCACCAGGATGGTGCTGTCGCATTAGTCAGCGTGAGCAGCAAAGGCCATAAAAGTTGATGGCGTGAAAAGGGCTCCCTGCCATGCATGGATGGTGGAGTCAGAAAATAACAACCGTAATTGCAAGAGGGGCTTGTGAGCCTTCTGCTGGCAACCGTTACCCTGTGGCGATGTGACACGGTTTGCTATGATTGCGAGAGTGAAAGATGAGAGAGACCTGCTTTGTGCTGCCTTAATTGTGAGACGAATGTCTCCCTCTCCCTCGGTCTCCTCTTAGTTCTGGCGCTTTCTCTCTAAATTACAGAAACAACCATCCTGGCATGGCTTGGCTCCTGGAGAGCGACAGGCCTACTTTCCAAAGCTCTGTGCCAGGAAGGGCATTTGAGAAACAAGCTCTCCAGCCAGCTTTGCATGGGCGGCTGGCTGCCTGGCACTGCCCTTCGGCAAGACGCAGCGCTGGAGCATGACCCCCAGGGCTGAGCACGTCTGTTTCGCCCACGCACGGCTTGTGTCCAGGCCCCTCCGTGGAGAGGCTGGTGCTCGGCGGAATAGCCGGCTGTGTCCCTGGCTTCCTCCAGCATGGAACTTGGCAGAGCCCACAGCACGGGAAGGGATGGGCCAACCCGCAGATTCAGGAGGCGGCAGGCTCCCCCTTTGCGACTCGCAAGGGGAAGAAGGGTCTCTGCCTTGGAGCTCAAGCTTCTCCTTACAGCCACCCAGGTGCCCCCTGCACTCAGCAGCCGGTGCAGAGCAGTGTCCAAGCCTCCGCGCATTTCACGATGGAGATGCCACCTCCACGCCCACGGCAGTGTGGCCATGGGTTGCCATCCTGACCCAGCGGCCTCTCACTCCGTGCTGGCTGGGCCGACCAGTTTCCTAGGCTGAACCCGGGGCCTTCTGTGGGATGAAAAACTTGGAGCATTTCATGCCTGAATGTGGATAGCACTCCACCCTGCCTTGATCATGAAGAGCCTACTGGAAAAATGTGTCTGGACTGCAAGGAGGTCGGGAAACCATTGCTTGAACAGCAGCCCTCGCTTTCATTCATGTGCTCCAGACTGCTGCCAGCCCAGAGACCCCTTGTGCGTAGCTTTGAAGCCGGAGCATGAGGCAATACACGGAAGAACACCTCCCCGGTAACATGACTTTGGCGGAAGTCGTGGGGTGATATTTTTTAAAGGCAGCTGTGAGAGTTAAGCGTTTATTCGAAAGCATTTATCTTTCGGTTGCTGCTCTGTGTTTGCATCATTTCTGGGGATGGGAGCGGAAGATAAACAGCCCGGCAGATGAGGAGAGCATAAATAACTCTGGACCCACATCATTTCTCCGCCTAGTTTTCCTGCTGCCCTGCTGAGAACGGCGAAGGCTTTTGGCTGAAGGCTGCCGAACTCTGCCTATAAAGCACGGCGTGCGCCGGGTGTGTGTCTGATGTAGCTTCATGGCCCATAAACCTCGCCTCGTAATCGCCTCGAGCCCCTGGCTCTTCTCTGCTGCTCTCCAATTTCTCTGGGCTGCTGATGCAAGAGCCTATATTGACTGACACTCACCCAGCACGTTCTGGCACTGCAGATTGATCGCATACCGGCGGCGCAACATTTCCCTCGGTGCTTTGCTGTTGTATATTTTCATAATGCTGTAAAAGTAGCATTTCTGGCCTCTCTTCAGATCCTGTCAGAACAAGGCCTGAATTAGTCATAAATGGCAAGCTGGCAAACAGTGCCCCAAATGACTCACAGGTTGAATGAGAGGTCTGAGTTTGGGGTGACCTTGGATTTCCTTTGCTCCTGTTTTTGTCCTTGACAAAGGCAAGTAAATGACGCGGGCAGCAATATTTGAGATGTAAAACAAGCAGGACTGCAGCATTTATCGGCTTCGTCAAGAGGTGCAGCCGGTGTGGTTTCAGCAGACTTTAGGGGAGGGATGTTGGCGGAGTCTCCGGTGGAACCAAATGAGCTCAGGTTTCAGTGAATCCGAGCTACCCATTTTGTGGACAGGCTTTTCCCAAGTCACACGGATCTTGCAGAACTGCAGACCTCTTTTTTAACTTTTCCACAAATTTAGAACATGAAAAATAAAAAAATCAGGAAAATGCACATTTTCCCACCTTTGACTAAGGCGTGAAAATGCTCATGGGGATGTGAATTTGAGAAGCACAAAGCACCTGAAAATCCACGAAATGTGGACAGAACAGACTTTCAAAGGCCACGCATCCCTAGCAGGGGGTGATTTTGAGTGAAAGTGTGTTTGTGAGGCTGAAGGCACAACTGTTATTTCTTTAAAATGTTTACTGTAACAGTTGCTGTAACAGTGGATGAAAAAAGAAAACAGACGGAGGGGCTGGCTGAAAAGACGGTGAGCAGTCGGGCAGCTTGAAGGACTGTCTGCATGAAGTGCACTGCATAATTAGTTGTGAATAACCGATTAATCAATCCCTCTCAGTTACCTTCATCAAGGGGGAGTTCTGAGCAGATAGGGGAATGCATACACGTGTAAGTTTAGGGTCCTGGCAGGCGCTGAGGTTCCTTTCCCAGTCCTTTCCCATCTTTATCCAGTTTCCAGACTCCTACAGAAGGAAAAGAAACCCGCAATGACAAAACAAAAGAAAGTTAGATTTGCTCCTCACGGGGAAAGAATCGTGGATTTATTTTCTGCAAACAGCTCAGTACCAGAAATAAAACTGAATCATCATTTTTTTACTTTGCTGCAGAAATGCCCTCCAGGAAGGTCGTATATTCCAGCCCCTCTTCCGGGAAGAACTCTGTTTCTGGGCAGAGTGCCTGGAGCTACACAGAGCAATAGCTGTGATGACCGATGAGACGAGCAGCCCTGTGCGTGCTGGCCAGCCAGGCTGGGTCGTGGGGGACTTTTTTGCTCTCTGCGCATGCACAGGATTGTAGCTTAAATGGGTCTGTGTGCAGGCCAGGCATGCTGAAGTCCCGGCTTGCTCCGAGATGCCTTTTCCTGCACTGACACCACTGCTTTGGCACTGAGTGTGACGCGTTGCTGCAACTTGGGGGTGGTGAACCCCGGCCCGGTTCTGCCTTTAGTGCCACCTCACATGGCAGCCAAGGTGTCACCGCTGGCCAAGGGATGAGCCCGATCAAAACTCTAGCCATGTGATGCCACCCTAAGTGCTCTTCCTCTGCGTTCCTCTTTTGCCTTTTGCTCTTGCAGCATCAAAGACTACACATTCTGCATTTAGAGTTGTTTGAAGTTCAGATCTGAGCACCGTACTGAAGAATCTAGCCAGGTTGGAGTCAGTGCAGCGCAGGGCCACAAGGTTGGTGGCCGGTTTGCAGGGGATGCCGTATGAGGCGAGACTGAGGGAACTGGGTCTCTTCAGCCTGGAGAAGAGGAGACTCAGAGGGGATATGTTGGCGACATACAGGTATGTGAGGGGCTGTCACATGGAGATGGGGAGAGGCCTGTTCTCCCCTGCAGAGGAAGGTAGGACACGATCCAATGGAGCAAAGCTCAGGGAGCCAAGGTTCAATTTGGATGCCAAGAAGCACTTCCTGACAGTTAGGACCCCGAGGGCGTGGAATGGGCTTCCACGGGAGGTGGTTGAGGCCCCATCGGTGAGGGTGTTCAAAGACAGGCTGGACATGCACATGGTGGGCATGTCGTGAGCGGAGCCGGCTGGTGCCGGAGGTCAGACTAGATGGCCCAGGAGGCCCCTTCTGACTCGCTCTGTTTCTATGTTTCTTCTGGAAAGCAGAGTTGGGAATCTGGTGCATTCCCATCCTTGCTGCAAGTTTCCCAGAAGAGCCTGCTTGGCCACTGTGGAAGCTGGGGGCACTCGAAACTGGATCATGATTCTGATCTTATCTGTTGTGAGCAGATCAGGCCTCTCTCTTACTCTCTGCTCCTTCCTACTGAAGTCTCAAATTATAGCCCCGCTTTATGCAGTCTTGAAGTGCAACCCAAATGGAGCTGAAATGGCAGTCTTCTCTTTGCAAAAATGAGTTATTCCTCGAATACTGATTATGAGCATCATCATTTTGCATTCCTTGGTTTAAAATGGGCTTTCTACCGATGCAGAGTGATGTATGCAAAAGCCTTTAAAAGCTGCACCATCTCATTTTATGTTGCATTTCAGAGAAACAAGCCACAGAGAGGAGTCTGTTTTATTAAAAATAGCTCAGCGCAGCAGAAGTAGTCTGCACCTTGCCCAGCCTTGCCATGGGGTCTTCTTTTGCACTGGGGGCGTTACGGAAGACATAATGAACACCAGTTAGGAGGGTGGACTTAGGGCCTTCAAGAAGAGCAACCGCTGAGCAATGAGCTCCTCCCAGTTCAGCCCAGTTCCAAGAGCAGGGGGCACTCTGGAAAGCGCAGGAAGCTCTGCAGGAGCCTCCGCTCAGCCACGCCGGGTCCAGCTACTCTGGCACAGCCCAGTGCATCCGACTGGAGACGCCCTCAGATATCTCAGGGAACCGCGAGCAAGGTCTTGCCACTGCACCGTTTAGTGATGTCATCCACACAGCTGGCTGCCTGCGATTCCCATTTGTTTTGGCCCAAGTAGTACCAAGAGTTTTATGACAAGTTTCTCATATTGCTTGCCGAGTTGTTCACAATCCCCCTGCACCACCCGTTCAAAGAGTTTCCAATATCGGAGGCAGTGTGCACTAAAATCGACATTAAGAACAGAAGCATTGAATTGCAAATGTTTAGCTGCTACCTTCACGCAGCCGAGATATGAAAGATTCAATATAAAATGAAATTCATCCATCGCGGACTCACCCGTGGAATGCAGAAGCACTGTCTCCTCACAAGACAATTATGAATATTAGATTCAGTATCTCCCAGGAGCCAGGGTTCTTGTTCTGTTGACAAATATCCTAGCAACGGACAGAGATAGAGGGAGAGTGCGAATACGCTCCGAAATTGGCGGAGTGCCTGAAGTAACTTCTGACTGCCTGTCAGCTCGCTGATTGGTTTATTCATTTCGTTAAAGTGCTTTGCACAAGCACAGACCTTGCTGTTATCGATTCAGTTTTCTGCAAGCATCTACACCGAGTAATTGGCAAGGTTTTCCTTCATGCAATTAAGCTAATTTTGAGCTCAGAAGGCATTTCAAGAGAAAGCCACCACCTCACGTGTTGGCAGCCAAACAGGGGGTCTTCTCCCAGTCAGAAGTGTTGTGCCTCAGAAGAAGGGCCCCAAGGGGCGGCTGACAGGGTGCGGTTCCATGCAGGCAAGACACCATTTGTAGTCCTAAAGGGGCGAGCATTCCTGTGCAAACACCTGAGCACATGAAGACGTTCCTCTGCAAGGAATCTACTGCAGTTTTCTCACCCAGTAGCTGCACTGTTCTCTCCAGAAAATGACCCTTGCGCTCCGCAGGCGAGGGCATTTGATCTGTGCGCCTGGCGGGGGGGCGGGGGGGGTCCTTCTTGCAAATGCCATCACAGAATCATGGAACTAAAGCACCACCAGCGGGCTGGGCATTGTAGGCCTTTTCAGCAGCACGATCCGATGCACGTCTGCTCCAACCCAGGCTCCACTGCATTCCCGCAGGCCCTGCTGCACGACCGGTTGCAGGTTTCGTTGCACATTCGTGTATCCAGCGCCCTCATTTCTGAATTGCTCCTGAAATGTTGCAGTGATGTTTTGTGTTCCCCCCACTGGGATGCGGCTTTCGTTGCAGCCACCTCTGCCTCCTCTGCTTCACCAACGCACAAATTACTTGTCAAACAAACTGGAAGAGCTGCCCAAAGCCTTTTGGCAGACAGGGCCTTAAAGCTGTCCCTGGGATGTACCCACCACCTTACCGTTGCACTGGCTGGACTCTCCTTTCAGTGGCTTCCTCCTGCCCAGAATGGGGGTGTTCTTTGCCCAGGATGTGGGCAAAGCAAGTCATTGTGTTCTCTACGTGGGATGTCATTCAGATGCCCACCAGGGGCTCAGCTTTGGTGGACATCTGAAAGTTGGCAAGGGGAGGGCAACCAAAGATGTTGATAACAGAGAGAGTGACTCAGAAAAGGTGTGTGACGGAGTGCATGCCTGAAGAGGAGATAAAGTGCTCAAAATGCTTTGGCTACCAAACCTGAAACAATGCATTGAAAATAAAGGGTTTAAGGAGAATAGAAAGTTAATAAAAAAGAAAGAGAGCATGGCGCGCTGAAAAAAGTAATATATATGTAAGGTGAATTAAAGGGAAGGCATAAAGGAGTGCAGTCGAGCAGAGCAGAAGGAGAAAGAAATAGTGGGAGAGAAAAATCGAAATGTTAAATCAAGTGACACATCGCCAACCAGATCGAGGTACCTTGCGCTGCCAGTGGCAAGGCTATGCGAACTCTGAATGCGAGAGAGGGAAGAAGACGACGCTGCTTCCTCACCTGCCAAGGTGCGTGCCCCTCCCTTCTGAAGGGGAACGAGGCCCTCCCTCCCTCCCTCCCACCGTGCCTGCGTGAACATCTCATGGGAGTCCGGGCATTGGGTTGTCCATGCAACTTCCAACTCAAATATAAAAATACCAGGTACGGTGGTTTTCATTAAATTTCTGTTTATTTTCCTGCAGGGTACCAGTTCAAGCAAACCTAGTCCATTCTGGCTGCTCTGGAAAGACCTGTACAAGAGAATGTGACTTCATCAGGGAGAAATTCCACGGCGGTGCTAATCTTGCTGCAACAAGACTAGAAATCTGTCTAATACAATAAAAATAATAAATAAATAAATAAATAAATAAATGCCCACGAGGCTGCAGGCGGCTGTCACAACAGCGAGGGCAAGGAGATTTGGATTGCTTCGTGGGGCGAGATGTGTCCAAACCACATCACCCTATTTCAGTGGTAACATCTGTTATTCCCCCATACAATTAAAGGTGCATCCAGACACACACAAAGCATGACGGGTGAACACATTTTGCTCGGTCCGTGGAGACCAGATACGAAAACTCTTAAGCACGAAGCTCAGGGGAAACCCATTTTTCCTGTTTGCAGCTAATGGGGCTGATAACCACACTCATTAGCTATGTACATGGATGTCGATCTCTCTTTAAAATTTTATTATAGCACCGAACAAATATTTACACGAGCAAACCTTTAAGTGTTACCAAAAAGGGGGGGGGAGCAAAGAGGAAGCAGAAACCTCTTTTGCAATATTGTAATCCATTTAGCGAGACTTCAGAGTAGTATAGTAGAATATAAGTTGAATAACTAAACAAAAATAAATAAATAGAACCAGTGCTGAATTTGGAGGCAAATGCACCCATCACTTAAAGAGCAAAGGTGTACAGGGAGGGAAACCCAGCTCACCTGAATGCAGAGCAGGTGCTTCCCTATTTGCAGGTATATTTGAAAATACCATGATGGATTCATGGCAGGGCAGACTTTCCTGGCACATCAGTCCGTGCTGCAACAGCTCTGCCTGTTTTTACGGTCCTGTGAGACTTGCCTCGTCTTCCTGTGAAAGGCCCCTTTGCACGCTTTCCGTGGTTTCGATCCAGGCCGGGGCAACAAGGACGATATCCAGTGGCAGAAGGAGAGACCTTTTAATGGTGGCAACAAACTGAGCTGAGCTCTCTTTGATTCCTGGCAGGAAGATCGTTCCAGACAGACATGAACACACACAAAACGAAGGCACTATTTTTAAAATGCCAAGTGTCATTTGTTAATGTGCGAGAGAGAACTACTGGAGAGAGAAAGTACTACTTAAATTTGACTCAAGAGTTTAACAGGATTTGTGCACTACTTAAGACCCACAGGGATTTAACAAATATTGATAACAAACCTCCAATTTAAAAATAATTACAACCCATTCCTTAAAATATTATTTATTTTAATAGATAAAGTCAAGATCACTTTAATGATCTTGACCTGCATGTTAAATGCTTGAAAACCTGCTCTTTATGTGGACAGATAAATCCATTAATTGGATGTTTATTATTGTTAACTACTGCTGTTATTCCATATGAAAATATTGTTGCAATTTAATCATAAGTTCAGAGTAAAGTCCTGCAGTCATAAATGGAAACACAGATCAAAAGAGAAATCAGTTATATCAATGTAACCTCCCTCCAAAAATTGGAAAACTCTCAGTAGCGCTGGTGAATGCACGTATGTTACTATGGTTATGTATGTTTGTTTGTTTATTTTACACATTTGTATGCCGCCCCCTCACAAAAAGCCTCGGGGCTTTTTAAAAAAATGTTAAATTGCTATGGATTATACATCTGTCTCTCCCATGTAAAAAAACCCCCCTTCTCTCCCCACGCTCTTAATTCTATCTGGTGAATCACGGACTTGTTTGTTAGACATAACAGAGTTATAACTAGGTCTGTGGTGCTCAGTCCACTAGGAAATTTTCCTGAGAAACATCAAATGAAAAGAAACTGAAGCACCATTAAAACACAGCCAATTCCTCCACGTATTTTGCAGAGACGCCCCGCGTGGCTGTGTAAACAGCGGCTAGCAAAGTGCCGTCCCTTCGGCTCATGGCTGATTTAGGGCTTTGTGCTCCTCAACGTCCTCTTTATTGCAATGTCCCAGAATCCAGGTTGAGGTTTCGTGTCCCATGAAGGTCAGCTTGAGAATATAAGACGTTCTCACAGCCCGTTGTAGGGCTCGGTCAAAGCAGTCCCTCAGCGTCCGGAGAGCATGCCTTATTCCAGAAGTGAAGGCACACTGCAGGAAGGCATAATTAATAACTTTTTATCATCACATTGATTGGTTATGTAAAAGGGAATTGGGTCTACAAAAGCTGCTTCCTTGGCTTTCTCCAAATGATCCTGAAAAATGATCCAGTTTGGTCATATTGCTGGAGGGTCTCCATGGGGAATCCGGACTCTCTCCTGAAGGGCCCGGGGTCTCCTGGGGGAAAGGGGTCACTTGTAAAAGCAGTGTAAGTCATTGATAGTGTTTACCTTTCCACACAAAGGGTGAAACCTGAGCTGTTCTTGGGCTTCTGTACATGCAACATATATTCTGGTGCTCATCAAGGTGTCTTCTATTTTCGTTGCAGAAGTAGAGGGTCCCTCACACAAAGATTTGCCCCTCCCTCTCTGACTTTTTATAGCTTCCATGACACAACACCAGGTGGCACTGTGGTATAGAGTAGAATTGCGGAAGACCACCTCCCCCCTCAAAAAACCCCCTCTAGCCCACTGTGGAGAACAACGGCAGCACCCAAGAAATGATGGACTTTGCCTGCTCTGAAAAGAGCCCCCCAAATGCGAGAAAAATTACAGGAGAGGCTCTGGGTGATGCCAACTTTGTGCAAGGACCTTGCAAACATCCATTAATGGGAGTGAAATATACCCTGCGGGATGGGAAGCCCTTGGCTGTTTTCAGATGGAGCTGTGGGGAAAAACCACAGAGATGGGAACAGGGCATAAACTCATGCTGTATCTGAGGGAAAGCAAGATAGCCGTGGGTCAAGGAAGGCCCCCTGCTCTTCCTGAACTTTGGGAAACTGGCCAAGGGGCAAAGAATGCCCTTTTTTCTGAACCTGTGTGTGTGTTGTGTGATCACTTCCAGCCAGATATTCTCGATAGGCGTTCCTCTGCCATGAATCTCACTATGGCACACGGGAACGTCACTGAAATCGCTTCTGCACCAGTGGTTTTATATGGATTAGTCATCCCAGGTTCATGTTTTTACAGAATCTGATTTTTTAGAGAGAGAACTGATTTGAAGAACAGGCATTTTTCATGAACAGAATTTAAATGCAATAATGGGAGAGGAAAAGGAAGGCAGAAAAACACATAAATAAATAAAAACATAGCTGTTGTGTAAATATTAACACAGATGATAAAATATGAACTATTATTTAATTATAATTATATATTTTAATTTTTATAATTCAATTCATTGCTTAATAATACAATATGAAAATACATCAACAACAACAGAAAGAAAGAGGAAAGACTTAAAATGCAAATAAATTGAATTATATAAATCAATCAGAGCAATTGATAGTTACATTATATGATACTGAAGGCAAAAGATGCACCCCCACACTGGGACCTTGGATTACATGATTGAGTAATTGATTGATTATATAATTATAATATTTATAATGTGTGTTATAAAATATGTATTTAAAAAGATGGCATTATGTTCTTAGCACGGTCTTTTTTATTGCAGATCACAGAAAAGAAAGTTTAATACAGCCCTCCTGCAACACTCCCCACTTGTGATGGCAAAGCCAGCCAGAAAACCGCTGCATATCCAGGCGCTTGATTGCATAGGCCAGAAGGAATCTCTGACTGCAGTGCCCCACAAGTTCTCGCAAGCACAACTCCTTTTCCCACCGAACTCAGGCCAGAGACTCAAGTGTTAAGCGCCTTAGGATTTGGCTTAAGACTGCGGTTTTGATGTTTTAAATGGTCTGGTGAATGCTTCTTCAGGTTTTCCCTTAAAACCTTCTCACAGAAGGACAACATTCAAGGCGCAGGAACCCACAAACAGCCCTGGGGCTTCCTCAGGCTCCAGTGATCCCTCTGCAGTGAAGACGCGGGCGCTTTCCAAGCAACGGCTGCCTGGCCAAACGAGCTCTGACAGCCTCTCCCAGGAAGACATGATTAACGTTTTTATTGCTGGTGAATGGCTTGAAAAGTCGAGTGTTCCTGCCACGGAAAGCATCCTTGATAAAGGCCATCATTTTCGGTATGATGTAATTCAGCAGGTCTGTTCATTCTTTATTAACGAAATGGTGAATGACGGAAGCCAAAAATAAATTATTTTACACGCGGCAGTGCGACCTGCCTGAGGACAGAAAGGACAAAGTTAATTGGTGTCTCAGTTATTTTGATGCCAAGGTTTTCTGCTGGATGGCAGGATGATTCTTGAATTTTAATTTTTTTCAACAGACCTGGACATGTATATTAATCTAAACTTCACCAAAAGTCACTTTCCAAAAGTCTTAACAAGGTCTCCTGAGACAAATTTCCTAAAACCTGTGCCATCACCCCGAATGGTTGGTCTGCATGCCCATATACTTACCCCTTTCTGTAGCTTCACGTGTCTCAAATTCTGCACCTATGCAAGTCAATGAATAAACTTTGTGATATAGAGCCCAACATTTCTGCCTCAACAAAGCATGGCCAATTTCTGGACGTCTCGGGAGGTTATGAAACGTGTTGAATCTGGTTTCCCGTGTCAAGAGAGTTCAAGGGATTGGCATTCGTGCCCTTTCTGTTTGGAATTGTAATAGGGGGTTGTTTCTGTTTCCTGTCCAGAGGCCTGGCCAGGGTGTCTCTTTCGCTCTGCTGTGTAGCTTTTTGAGCTAGGGCAGTCTGTGAGGGAAAACCTATAGATACATGGTGAAACCTGGAACTTTCGCTTGTGGAAAGTTCCAGGTTTTACCCCCAAGTAGCTCCAAGTGGGGCAAAAGAGTGATCCTGCCTGAAACCCTAGAGAACAGGGGGCAGTCTGCATCAACAACTTGGCATGGATGGCCAAGGGTCCCACTTGGTACAGGTAAGTATCCTGTGCTCCCACGCTCTCTTCTGATGTACATAACAATAAATAATGCTGTTGTGAGAGTTTTGGGGACTGAAATTTATCATATGGAAAGCAAGGCTTAGTGGTAGACTACAAATTAATTTAGTCAGCTTAACCTTCCTTAACAATGTCCAAGGGTTACAGCAATCACCTTCTTAGCACATACTAAGAACCACGCTGGACCCAACCAACCCATGATTCATCTAGTCCAACATCATCCCTGTGCAGCAGCCGATCAGTTCCCACTCGAAACGAACAAGTAGAACATCATCCTTTTAACCTCTCACAATTATGGTCCACAGGCCATTCTACATAAGACATTCATTCACCATTGTTTGTGCAGCTTTTCGATGCGATCAGGACACTCTGGCTTCATTTCTGTGTCTAGCAAACATTTCCTTTCCTTTCCTTTCCTTTCCTTTCCTTTCCTTTCTTTTCTTTTCTTTTCTTTTCTTTTCTTTTCTTTTCTTTTCTGGAAAGGGAAATGTGGCATTTAATTGTGAAAGATCAAGAAAGCCTGCTTGCATTTGAGCTATTCCACTATTGCACACTGCCTCCTAGGGACGATGTAATGGAAAAGCGGGAAAGGCATGTAGAGATGGATCCCAGTTCTGCAGGAAAACAGTTGAAAATTCCTGCTTAGTAGCAAATCCCCTCCATCAATGCCCAAGCAATGCAGATCTTTCATATCCCAGGGGCTTTCCAGAGTTACCAGACAACACACACAGGAGGGAATCCTGGCAGAGGAGCAAGGCAGGTGAAATTTACCATGTCCATTTGTGGTGAAAGCCAATGGCTTCCTTTTATGTTTTTCAAAAAAGACAAGGGATGGATCAGTTTACGTTTTTTCACGTAAAAAACTGGTGAAAGGATTTGATTTGACCCTTTTCCTCCAAACATGGAAGCTTTTACCTGCTGTTTTCTCAGCAGACAGGAGAATCAGGACGCCATCTGGCCACTGGTAGCATCTCTTGGGGGTTTCTGGGTGAATTCTCCCTAAGCCTATTTGGAGAAGCCGGGTGGTGAATTTGGGACTTTCCACATGCAAAGCAGGTGCAGTGCTACTGAACGCTCCTAATTCGGTGATGTATGCTCAGAACAGCAGCACGCTTTAGTACGAAGTTGGCCAGGGAGACAATTTCATGTTACTAACCGTGGGCAAGTTTTTTACTGGCTTCCAAGGAACAATCAAATTGTTTGTTTAGATATTATTTGGAGCATTTTTATCCCATCCTTTACAAGTGTCTCAGTTATCCAGCGTCTCACAACAGTTTATGAACTCTGGTAAAATTCAGAAAGCAACAGAATCCTGCAACAGCAAGGGGTTGGACTCGATGGCCTTCATGCCCCCTTCCAACTCTGCTATTCTATGATTCTATTCTGAGTCTTAGCTAAAATCTGACAAAGGTGTTTCTATGTTTATTTTTCCAGGCTCACTTTTCATGATGAGCAGGGCAACAGAATTCCAATATCGTACAACTCTATAGGAAATATACACAAATCTTCATATCTTGAGGGTAAAAATGCAGGTCTGAATCATAGGATTTGGTGTGGTGTAGAAGATGTCCAAGCCATCAAATTTCATATAGAAAACATCTTCTTCATACTGCTTGCTCCATATCTCTTTCCCTTCCCTAGTTTAGAACAAGAAAACCTATTCATGCTTGATAACTGTTGGAAAGGAAGCAAACCAAATGGGAAAAGTCAATTCGATGCTGGTTTTATTAAATGTACCAAACTCAGACAGAAGTCTCCAAAATATTTACCAAAACATTCACTAAGTTTCGGGCAAGCCAGAACTGTGGTTAGGGTGAACAGGACAATGAGATTGAATTATAAGGCATAGAGAGATGCTTTTCGGTGGAAGTCCAATGGTTTCATATGGCTTTGCATCTGGAACTAAGCAAAACATGGGTTTTAGCTGATTTGCATCTCAGAGTGGTTTTTGGTGATGGCTACATGAGTTACTCATAATGAAACCATGAGCAAAGTTCCCTTAGATGAACACTGCAGAAGGTTCATGCTCAGGTCACGAAACCAACCCCTGGGTGCCTCGTGTCCTTGAGGAGATCTGGGGTGACACTGTGGCCGTGCTGAGCAGAGACCTGGGTGCTCATGGACCTGGGCTTGCTTTGCCCACCGCAAGGGTCTGCCGTGCCTCCAAGCACTGAAGAGAGCAGTCCTTTGTGGAGCGCACCACCTTTGTTTTTATTCCCCACCCAGAGCGATCTCCTCTTTGGATCCAGCCAGGACGAGGAGTGCAACAGCCAGGCAAGCAGTGAGGAGGTCACCTGTTTCAGCAGGTGTGACTCCGTCCTGCATTTTCCCTACTCCACCAGTGCCCTTAATGCAGGTGTAATTCACCCTCCAGGAACATTTGAAGTAAGTTTCCTGTCGTTAACCCATGCCAAAAACCCGGGTTGCACCACAGGGCCTCACAGAAGGTCAAGTCACTTCGGTAATGCTTGTGGAATTAATTTACAAAAGTGGCTGCAGGATCACAGGCCTCTTGTGTCTCTCTGGTTGCCCCAGCGCTCCACCCCTTGGCCACCTGCTCCAGCTTCTCCGCGGCATCAGAGGGACTTAGCCGGAGAGATGATGAACTGGTCCACCCTGGCATCAGGGTGACCAAGCCATTTGTGGCTGGCTAATACTCGAGGTCCCACGGGGATGGTTTGCTGTTTGCATTCGGATTTGAAATGCCTCCCTCTGAGATGCATCTCTCCAGGCTGCTTGTAATCATGGGGCGCTTACCCAGAAGGAACAGCACCGCAGTCTTGGGTGATGCTGCCAGCTACTTTGTGCACTTGGGACCAAGCAGAATTTCATCACACAACCCTGTGTGTGAGAAACAGAACAATGTCCCACCAAAGTCTGCCTAAATATGCATAGGAGGGGGGCCCATAGAAACACCACTGGAGCCCTGGTGAAGCTGAGCCCAGAAGTGTGCAATGAGCGGGCCTATCCGTTCTTTTCAAAGCTCTCTGGCTTCCTTCATGGCTGTTGATGTGTCCCATCTACTTCTGGTTTCCTTGCAGGAATGCGCACAACCCAAGGAGGTCTCCTACCAAGTTGTAGCAGAATAGCACAAATACAAGTAGAAAATTCTTTCACTTGCAGAAATAATACACCATTTTCTTTGTTCTAAAAACACGTGTTGATGGGCTATTAACAAAGGAAGTGAAACAGAAGCAGTGCAATGAACCAGTAAAGAATCGGAAGATGGAATGACAAACGCAAAAAAACCCCCATGTGCAGAGTTGTGTTACTGCCGTGCTATTAACAGGAACTAAAACCAAGTTTCATTGAAAATTCCCCACTGAGTTGCTTGTGAAACCAAAATATAAAGCTGCATCACCTTGGCCCATCGAATATTTTTCAGCATGTCGCAGTTTGTGGAGCATTTTCCTCTATGTGGGAAATTGGACTTTGTATTCCATTTGTTTCTGCCCTGCCAGAAAAGTGAGGAAGTCGATACTGCACTTTCTGTTCTTCCCCTGCTGTGCTCACACACTTCAGCTGATCACTAAGCCGCTGCGTTCTATCAGCATCATTATATTTTGCTGGAACTCTTTAATGTTTTCTCTTTCCTCTCTCAGGACTGATGCTACAAAAAACAAGGCAGGGTTATCAACCCAAATTCAGTTCCACAAGAGCCTAAAGGGAAATATTTATGGAAATGTAACCATTAGAAAAGATGAGGGGCCTGCCTCACTTTCTTTCTTGCAAGTGAGAATGCAAGGTGCATATTATCAGCAGAAAACATTTATACAGCAACACTGAGGAAGCCACATGGCAGCAAGAGAAAAAAGCCACCTCATGTTTCAGGAGACTCTCTCCGTTTTTGCATAATCACAGAAACTTGGTGGGATGAAAGGCAAGTCTGGAATGTAATCATAGAAGGGTATCAGCTTTTTAGAAAGGACAGGAAGGGAAAGAGAGGTGGGGGTGTGGCTTTATATGTCAGGGAAGGGATAGGATGCAGTGAGATAGAGTGCAGCACAGATGGGGATTCGGTAGAGGCAGTCTGGGTGAAACTTAGGGGTTTTGACAGAGAAAGAGACCTGACAGTGGGGGTATGTTATCGCCCTCCAGGTCAACTTGAGACCCTGGATGATGTCCTGACAGGCCAGATTCTAAGGATATCTCGGGGGAGAGACACAGTAATTATGGGGGATTTCAATCTCCCGGATATTACTTGGGAGACTCACTCGGCGGTGACAGCCAGGGCACGTCGCTTCCTAGAAGCTCTAGAGGGTGGGTTTTTCACACAGAGGGTCCGAGAGGCGACAAGGGGGGGAAACATCCTGGACTTGGTCTTGACCAATAGGGAGGAGCTGATAGATGAAGTACAGATTAGGGGAGCTCTGGATGCGAGTGATCACTCCATCCTTTGCTTTGAGATCAGGGGACTGGGGCCGTGCAGCAGGGCGAGCACTAGAAGCTGGGACTTCAAGAGGGCCAACTTTGGCCAACTGAAGGCCAGGCTGGGGAAAGTCTCCTGGGATAGGTTACTGGAAGGTAAGCGAGTTGAGGAGGGGTGGATGGCACTCAAAAGGGAGGTTTTGCAGGCACAAGCCTTGACGATACCTCTAGTCAGCAAGGTGCGGAGGCGGAGGAGAGTGCCGCCATGGATGCGAAAGGAGGTGGTTAGGGGGATTAGACGAAAGAGGAGCCTCCATAGGAAATGGGTACTGGGGGAAATAGACAAAAGGGTATACCGGGAGGAGGAGGCCCGTTGCAGAAGGATTCTTCGCAAGGCTAAGGCTGATTATGCGCTGAGACTTGCCAAGAATATCAAGAGCAACAAAAAGGGCTTCTTTCAGCATGTAAATAGGAAAAGGAAGGGGAGACAAGTGGTGGGACCACTAAATAAGGAGGAAGGTGATCCAGTGACTGACATGAGGGAACAGGCACAGATGCTAAATGACTATTTTGCCTCTGTGTTCTCCCCAAAGCAGGACGGGGGATATCCGTATAGGAGATTAGATGAGGCTGGGGACTTAGGGGCAGAGATTAGAGTCACCGCCCTTGAAGTCGAGGGGCTCCTCAGGGCATTGGACATTACAAAGGTGCCAGGCCCTGATGGGTTACACCCGAGAGTACTTAGAGAGTTGGCAGCGATGCTCTCACACCCGCTGGCCTCCATTTTTGAGGCCACGTGGGGAACGGGTGATGTTCCAGAGGACTGGAGGGTGGCATCGGTGGTCCCAATTTTCAAAAAGGGTAGTAGGAAGGACATGGGGAATTATAGACCAATTAGCCTTACGTCCATTGTAGGAAAAACAATGGAAAGGCTCATAATAGAGAGAGATCTAGTGATGCTAGATAGGGAAGGGAGGCTGACAGCCATACAACACGGCTTCCGCAAAAACAGGTCCTGCCAGACAAACCTTGTGGAATTGTATGACAAGGTTTCGAGATGGCTAGATGGAGGGGATGCAGTGGATGTGGTATACCTGGATTTCAGCAAGGCCTTTGACAAAGTGCCCCATGATATCCTGGTGGAGAAACTGAGGAGTTTTGGGATAGACCAAAGCACTGTCCGGTGGATTAGGGCATGGTTGACTGACCGAAAGCAGAAGGTAACCATTAGCGGGGAATCGTCGGGATGGCAGCCAGTGACAAGCGGGGTCCCCCAGGGCTCTGTCCTGGGGCCGGTCCTGTTTAATCTTTTCATTAACGACATGGAAGAAGGGGTGAACAGTCTGCTGATCAAATTCGCAGACGACACTAAAACTGGAGCAGTGGCCACAACTGAGGAGCAGATACACCAGATCCAAAAGGATCTGGACAGACTATGGAAGTGGGCAGGAGACAACAGGATGGCGTTCAATGTGGAGAAGTGCAAGGTCTTGCACTTGGGGCATAGGAATAGCTGTCATAAGTACAGGTTAGGTGACAAGTGGCTGGAGAGCAGCACTTGTGAAAGGGACCTCGGGGTACTGGTTGACCGCAGGCTAAACATGAGTCAGCAGTGTGATGCGGTGGCCAAGAGGGCGAATGCCACCCTTGGTTGCATAGCCAGAAGTGTGGCTTCTAGATCAAGAGAGGTATTACTTCCACTCTACATGACTCTGGTGCGCCCGCAACTGGAGTATTGTGCTCAGCTTTGGGCCCCTCATTACAGAAAGGATATAGCCAGGTTGGAGTCAGTGCAGCGTAGGGCCACAAGGATGGTGGCTGGTTTGCAGGGGATGCCGTATGAGGCAAGACTGAGGGAACTGGGTCTCTTCAGCTTGGAGAAGAGGAGACTCAGAGGGGATATGTTGGCAACATACAGGTATGTGAGGGGGTGTCACATGGAGATGGGGAGAGGCCTGTTCTCCCCTGCAGAGGAAGGCAGGACGCGGTCCAATGGAGCAAAGCTCAGGGAACCCAGGTTCCATTTGGATGCCAGGAAGCACTTCCTGACAGTTAGGACCCCGAGGGCGTGGAATGGGCTTCCACGGGAGGTCGCTGAGGCCCCATCGGTGAGGGTGTTCAAAGGCAGGCTGGACATGCACATGGTGGGCATGTCATGAGCGGAGCCGGCTGGTGCCGGAGGTCAGACTAGATGGCCCGGGAGGCCCCTTCTGACTCACTCTGTTTCTATGTTTCTATGCATTCTCTGAGATTTCCAGCTTCCTTTTTTCTGCTGGCGGATCAGCTATGGTTTTCCTGCCATTCCCATAAAAACAACACTTTTCACAGAGTAGCTGCAAACTCGCTTTGCAACCTGCAGGCAGCCTGGCCAGAGAGGTGCCGGTTTCTCCAAGAAGTGCTGAATCGGGCCAGTTTTGCTCAGAGATTCGGCTGAGGTGGACTCCCGCAAACAGGCTTGCTCTGGAAACTTCCTGGTGAATTTCAAGGAGGATGCTCCAAAAGCGGTGTGCATGCAACCCGTGTCAAGCAAAACGGGGCTGTCGCCTCGGCCCGCAGGCCCCTTTCAGGCCCCCACGTCCTTGGGGTCTCCTGTGCCCTTCCTGTGCCCCAGTTCCCCATGGCCCATCCATGGGATCTCCGAGGACCACCCTGGCCACATCCCTTTCGGCCTGGATTAAGAGCAAGGGAGCAGGGGGAAACGGGGGCTGGGGAGAGGGTCATGGGCGACCACGGGGGCCTAACCACCTTTCAGAACAGAATCAGCACCAGAAAAGCTGCAGCTTCAACCCTGCTCAGGATTTGCAGAGATTTCAGACTAGCACGTTATTTACAATTCTGTGCTGATTTCTTTTGGAGCGGGGACTGCCAAATTTCTCCTTGAAAGTGGATTTGGAGCTTCTCAAACAAAGCAAACAGGGGCTTTTAAGGTAAGCAAAGAGATTCAGTGAATCAGTGAAGATGTCAGTGAATTTTGGCAACTTTTTTTAAAGCAGAGATCCTGTGTGTGCCTCATCTATGGCTTGAGCAAGGAAGCATCCTGAGGCAACGGTTGAGGCTTTTCCCACTGTGACAGAGCCCTCAAAAGAGGGGAAGTCACTCCAGAGTAATAGCAGTTCTCTACCACACGAGTGGGCAGAAGAAAGTGGATCGGGACCTACAGATTGTGATCTGTGGGTGATTTGCCACGAATCAGCAAAGGTTTCTGACTCTCTCTAATAACCACTAAAATCTTCCCATTCTGAAAAGGAAGGAGGAGGGAAACGGGGCCAGATCTCTGCGTAAGCAGGCTTGAGCTCGATGTGGTTTGCATCCCAAACAGGTGCAGCATCCAGGCCTGAACTGGACATAGTTCCTGTGGCTGAGAGCATCTGCTCACCCAAACCCTGTTGCCGAATCGCGGGGCTGCACTCAGGCAAGGAGCTGCGTCACACCAGCTTGGGGGCTGCCCGCCACGTTTGGCGCCATGCTCGCCTCTTCCCCAAGAACTGCTGTTGGCAAGCCTCGCCTGCCAAAGATAATCCCTCAAAATGTATCTGTTTGGCCTGGCAGAAATCAAGTGCTGCCACAAGCCGTGAGAGGTAGAAGAAGATTCAGCAGAAGGCAATCCGAAACACCATAGAAACGGAAATTCAGAAATACCCTTTCTCCAAATCAAATTGAAACCGGCAAATGGAAACTTTCAATGGAACATGCAAACCTGAGGTCGCCACAGCCCAGTGGCTGCTTATTGGTGCGTTTTATGTGAGCAGTAAAGGCTGAGCAGCACATAAATGGACAAAATAGATGGATTAAAAGTAGCAGGTTTTAAAATTCGGGCTTTTGCAAAGAAAAAGTAAAGCCATTGTGTAATCAGTAATTATTCATTTGTTTGGCCCATTAAGTCATACTCTCCCCTGTCTCATTTTTTTCTCTTTTTGTATATTAAAACAGAGTCTGAATTTTGATATCAAAATTTAAGGTTAAGTTCCAATATTTGAGGAGGAAGTTCTTGATTTCTGGTCCAAGTTTAAATTCTGGCTTATGCCTTTGAAGATATTCTTTGTTGTTGGTTTTTTTTTAAGTTGATGGATTCTTAAATCACAGTCTGCATTGCATTAATTGCTTTTCCAGTGGGTTTTAGTGCAATTTGTTCTAGAGCTGCATTTGCAAATATCTTAATAAAATTATTATATTATTATTATTATGAATAATATCAATATTATTATGTTGCATGCGTGTCCCATCTCTCTTCCTCCAGTGAAGAACCCCAGGAAGCTTACTGCTCCACTTTAGCCTCCCAAGAGGGCAAATTCTCACTCAGGTATTTGCGTCAGAGCTGTAATTGCCAAGGTGGTACTTGGGTCTCAGTATAACTAAATGCTCCGCCGATTTAAAGAAACCCAACACGTAAAAATGCACAGAAGGCCCCTGTTTGTGGCAAACAGTCTTTTTGTGTGAATGAACTTTTTGCATGTGGAAAATCACATGAAAATCCTGTGTAGATGCAGGAATTACACCTCCATGAGAAGAAGGCAATGTTTCTGCAGGACTTTTGCAAAAGCAGTGGCTGCCCACAGACCATGTTCCGAATGCAGTCTTTCAAATTTTTTAATGCAGAATCATCGAGTCAAGGGCATCCAAGCTTGCTTTGCTGGCACATACCCTGTTCTTGCTGCTTTCCTAGGATACTGAATTTAAAATCGTTCCCAGCCTACACAAAATAAATTAAAATAAAAAGTGCAGGTCAGACAGAGTGTGGTGTGGAAAATGGTAACATATTGTCTTATAAGAATCAGACTATAAGTAAATGGTGAGGTTGGGTTTCTTAGTACGGAGGTATCAGTCAAGTACAAAAATTAAAGGGTAAATTCTGTAGCAGTTCCAAAACATATGGAAGGATGTGGACTGGAGGGAACCACTGAACCCTTCAGAGTCAGCAAGAGAGCACTTGAGTTTCACCACAACACTGGAAGGAACAGAGGAATACAGATTATATGTAAATGCAATCTGAGAAGATCCACGCAAATTAACACATCTCCAGAGCAGCTTCTGCAGAAAAATGGCTGTTGCTGAGGCAACAACATTTGGATAGTAAAGAAATAATCAGAAATTACCCTTTAGAAAGGAGTGCAGAGGGTAAACAAGGTCAAGGCAGCATTCTTGCTTGCTTGCTTGCTTCCTCTTTGTCTTCAGTATTTCCTATATGAAAATGAGTAAGCTTGAAAAGGGTGATGTGGCTTGACATTTCGATTCTGATGAAACAACACAAAACCTGAGGCTTTGCGAGTCAGCCGTTCCCTCGCTGGGCCGTTCACGGGCAGCTGCCACTGAATGTCACCTGCTCTCGCAACTTGGACGGCGCTTCTGCCGAACCAGATGGGCAACCTTTTTGCCGAATATCTGCGAACAAGAGGCAGACTTCTACACACGGAAACCTTCTCGGGCTGGCCTGATGGGCAACCGTTTTCGTAGCCAGTTTGGTGTGGAAAACCTGATGCTTGCAGTGTGCAATCACACGGGCTTCAGACATCACGAACCTGCCTACCGCACCAGAATCAGGACTGGGAGGCTGTGCTCTCTGTTTCTGCGTCCCAAGTCCAAGGGTTTTGAGTGCAGCATTTATTTATTTATTATTTATTAAAACATTTATAGGCCGCCCCATCGCAACAAAGCCTCGGGGCGGCTTACAACATAGGTTAAAAAAAAACCACCTAAAATATTACCCCTAACCAACACCACCCACAACATACATGACTACTAAACAAACAACAGAAAACCTCAACCAAAACCAACATTAACAATTAAAATAGGACTTAAATAAAAAGGTCTTCGCCTGGCACCGAAAAGCATATAACAACGGCGCCAGGCGAACCTCTCCAGGGAGCGCATTCCAAAGTTGGGGCGCCACTGCCGGAAAAGCCCTCCTCCGGGTGCTCACCCATTTCACCTCCCTCACGGGAGGCTCCTGGAGGAGGCCCGCAGTTGCAGATCTTAGGGGGCGGGAGGGCACATAAGGGCGCAAGCGATCCATTAGGTATCCAGGTCCCAAACCATTTAGGGCTTTATAGGTTAACACCAAAACCTTGAATTTGGCCCAGACTTCAATCGGGGCCAGTGGAGCTGACGGAGGACTGGGGTTATGTGAGAATAACGCCCAGCCCCCGTCAGCACCCTGGCAGCATGTGAGTACGTTGCGATGAAGCACGGCAGCTGACACCCTTGGCCCGGCCTGCTCCGTATATTCGCGTGTGTGAGAGAGCACCTGCACCACATACACAGAAACCGAAGCACACACAAGGGCTTTGCCTGCTTGGCTGTAGGACCAAAGGAAGATGCTTCTCCCCCGCTGAACTGTCCCCCGTGCCCGGCTTTTGGGGGTGGCCAAGCCAGGGGCCAAGCATAAAAGGCTGATGGCTTTTCCTGTGATTTCTGCTCATGGAAATTCAGTGGGATGTGTTTGCAGAACTCTCGGAGCATCGTGCTCAACCCATGGTGCTCCATGGGGTAACTGGCCACCCCGGAGTGTTCTGTGGGGGCTTAGGGTCACGACCCAACAGGGAGCAGCTGAGCAGGGCTGCCCCAAACAGGCCCCTTCGGTGGGCTTCCCTCCGCATACACACAAATGGAAATCTTGGTGGCTTGCTTTCTTGCTTTCCCCAAACTTCCATGCCAGCTGTCCTAGTCCGCCCACTGCCAGCCACCGACAGGCCCATGTTGTCTCTTTTCATGGGAATGGAGAGCACAACAGCCCTATTTTCCTTTGCTTCGGTCCTTAGATTGTTTCAGCTTTATCTACCAGTTTTGCTCATCACCACTGACAGATTTATTCCCTCTTTTTCCGGGGTGATCCATCATGGGAAGGAGATGACCGCCCAAGCACCACCTGCACAATAGGGACTGAAGTCTTTGCACTGGAACCAACAAGAGTGAAAAGCATCTATTTCTCAGAGGCTGCCCAAGGGAGTTCTCCTGATCTGCCCCAATCCGGAAGCTGGCATTTCCACTTCTTTTGGGATTCCCTTTACGAAGAGCTAAACTTGAAGCGTGGAGGCCATTCCAGACCCTCCTGAACCTGCAGCTGCTGAAGATACTTCTCCCAGGCTGCGGGCCTTGTTGCATTGTTCATATTCTCGGAATTCTAATAAAGCACATGGCAGAGTAAACCCAGTTTACGTAATTTCTGATACTTTTTGGCAGAATGAGATTCTACCTCTTCTGCATGAGTCATATGCACACTTTTTCCTTAAGAGGAAGGCAAAATTCAGCTTGCCAAAAACGACAAGAAACCCGTGAAAAGCAGCTATTCTGTGTTTATGCAATATTTGGGTTAGTTTCCATTGAGACTGGATAAAACAAACACGAGCTTTTGACCCCAGCATCTTTATTTTTAAAATACAAATAAAAGGAAAAAGAAGCTCTATCTTTTTTAACAGTTAGCAAATTTTTTTCTGAAGTGTTGAACTTCTACCATCTGGAAGCTTTTATGGCCAAAAGTCTCTGTTACAGGGGAAAAAACATGGCCAACCTTACAAATGGGCCCATATCAGATTATAGATAGAGTGTCATAGGAATTAGTTGCAAGTCTTTCTACCTGTCTACCCCTCAGGTGATAGTACACATAAATTTACAACACAAATGTTCTTTCAAGGGTGATAGAATTGTGGAAGAAAATATTTTCTCCAAAGGAAGGAAGAATAAGTAATAAATCTTCAAAAGAGATCTCTAGGATTGCAATCCTTTATCAAAACATAAGCCAGCGGGTTAGATAGCATTGTAAAAAGGTCATCTATTATAAGAAAGTGTCGGCCTATTTTGTTGTCTTTCCCCACCAGAAAATCATGCCCAGGTGGACACCTCAGGCTTCTGAGGGTCCTTTGAGGCCACGTCTCCATCAGCAAAATTAGTCACGCTCGCTCCTGTGGGCTTCAGCACAGCTCTCCTTTAGAGGAAAAGGTCTGGCACTGGGGAGTCAGGGTAGCATTCAGCAATGCCATTGCGCTGACCCAGCTCTCCCCCAGTGAAGTTCGAAGCCCAGCCCAAAGGAGAGTTACGGGCTGGGCTGCACTTGCTCTCCAGTAAGTGTGCCATGAGCATGCTAGCTTGGATGAATTTGAAACGGGCACTCATTTAGTTATTCATCCTAATTATATCTGGAGAAGAGCCTGATGCTGGGAGCAACAGATGGCAAAAGGGGAAGGGGACGGCAGAGGATGAGGTGGCTGGATGGGGTCACTGAGGCAGTAGGTGTGGGCTTGGGTGGACTCTGGGGGATGGTGGAGGACAGGAGGGCCTGGAGGAGCGTTGTCCATGGGGTTGCGATGGGTCGGACACGACTTCACGAATAACAAC
The DNA here is from genome assembly GCA_023646645.1 of Varanus salvator macromaculatus. NCBI lineage: Eukaryota > Metazoa > Chordata > Lepidosauria > Squamata > Varanidae > Varanus > Varanus salvator. Next base: position 7,447,938 of record JAIXND010000690.1, on the reverse strand, counting down.
GACGACGACGACAACAAATTCATTATAATACACGTGTATTATAAAAACATGCCTGCGAAGCTCATCTTCAGATATCCTTATGAGTCTTATTATGAGCAATTTTATGTCCAGTGCCTGCAGAGGCGTCTTTTTTATGGCATTTGCAATTAAGCGGTATCAGAGAAATGAGCATCTTTGCATCTCAATCAGATTGTACACGTATCGCTTTGTTGATGCAGAAAGTACCGAGCTGTGCTTTATATAATTGACAATACTCCAGCATGATAGCACGTCGGGTTCCATCGCCAGGGTTCTGATGCTCGGTTTGACATTTAGATCATGTTGCTTTTCAAAGTCATCAGCGTTCAAGAAAGGAAGCCAAGGAGTCACCTGCCTGGCTTCCTTACCTTGTCACTTTGCTTTATTCTTTTTGACAGAGCGGTCCAAAGCAATCGTGCAGTTTTATGCAGTTGCTGCAACTGTACATCCAGTTTGTTTTGAATGTCCATGGGAAGTGGAATTAGGGTTATGTGCATCGCATGTGGCTGCCTTTAGACATGCTTGCGAAAGAGAGCTTAGTCAGTCATAATTAGGAAAATGACACTGCCAGGATCCCCCTGCCCTGGTGGGCCCGGTGTGAACACACTCAGAAAACTGGGACTCGTTCTGCAACTAAAAATGCAATTGCAGTGTTTGTAAAGGGCAACTCAAATAATTAAGGGCCTGGAATAATTTCCCTGTGAGGAAAGCTCACAACAGCTGGGACTGTTTAGCTCAGAGAAACGCTGAGTTAATAAGGGAGACGTGGTAGAGTTTTGCAGAACTGCACATGGAGGGGATGAATAGAACAGGGTGACTTTCCCCCTTAATCATAATACTAGTCATCCCATGAAGTTGAATGGACTGATAAAAGAAACTACCATATTTTTGGCTCTATATGACTCACTTTTTCCCCCCTCAAAAGTAAGGGGAAATGTCTGTGCGTCTTATAGAGCAAATATGTGTGTGCAGTAAGTCTGTCAGATGTGCAGCCCATGGGGAAGTGATGGGGAATGTGCCTGGGATTATGTGTCCCTTTGATTCAGAGTATTTTTTTTCTTGTTTTCCTCCTCTAAAAACTAGGTGCGTCTTATGGTCAGGCGCGTCTTATAGAGCGAAAAATACAGTACTTTGTCACACATAGTTATGGACCTCCCTTTCATGAGATGTGACAGCCACCAATTTGCAGGGGTTTAGAAGCGCGTTAGACGAATTCACAAATTTTGCGCTTTAGAGCTGTGATCCTTTAGTGAATTGCCAGAAAAGAGGAGTCATTGCTACAAAAGAGGGTGCTGATTTGCATGAAATTTGCATAGGTGAATGTATGCCTATGGATCCAAATATAGAATTAATCATGATAGCTGGTTCCTTCTTCTCATATCCTTACCCTGGACTTGAGCTGGGATTTCCTTCAAAGAAAAGTTTATTTGAAGGTTTGTCCTTTGGCAATCCTTCAAATAAAGGCTGTTGCTTCCTGGAGCTGGTGAAAAACTCTGTGTGTGTGTGTGTGTGTGTTTGTGTGTGTGAGAGAGAGAGAGAGAGAGAGAGAGAATGTGCATGCATATATATTATTAATAATATTCTCAAGATCGGGTTAATACATCTCTATGTGAGTGTGTGTTTTTGTTTTCCCTCTTTTTCTGCATACCAAATAATAATAGCAATAAATAACTCAAGAAAATATTTGGATAACTCTCCCCCTCAACACCCCATCCCCTCGGTTGACCTGCTTTTGTAAACCAAATGGGTTTGAACTGCCCTTTCGGGATGAACTCACTTGAAAACACTCCGCGTCACACAGCGTGGCTTTGTGCACACAGTGCGTTTCTCTTGGAAAATTCGTTTCCCCTGAGCGCCTGCTAGGAGGGTGGCTGAACTCAAGGGGGACCGTGAAGGGGGAGCCTGAAGGACAGGATATTTTGTGAATCAGAAAGGGCCAGAACCCGAGCCCTGCGCAGGGTCACTCCATTACACGCCAACGGTAGAACCAGGCATGTAAAACAGTGATGAAATAGCCCAAAATGCGGAAGGCAAGTTATGCTCGCAGCCCTCGAAGGACAGGACAAGATGCTGGCGCTGCAGCAGCTGCCTGCCTGCCTGCCTAGCCACGACACTCTCCCTTTCCCCATCTCTCGCTGGGCTTTTATTTCCAGGAAGGATGCTTTTCCCTCCTTGCTACTGCAGCAACATCAGGGACTCTCTTCCACCAGTGAAGTTCAGGTGATGCTGCTGATACCTGTCACACACCTGGCCTTGCAGGGAAATCCGCAGGATCAGCTTCCTACATGGAGTTGCTTTCTCCAAGCTTTCCTCATACTTAAACTGTATGGAATCTTAGAGACAAAATCCTTCCCTTCCATCCCATTCTAAGAAGACAACTCTCAGCCCTACACACATTACATAATGGTGGCGATTAGAAATAATTGCAATATTCAATCTTAAGAACTTAATCATGCTTATTATAAGACTGCAAAAGCATGAAATGGGCTTGTCGTTTTCTAAATCTTGCGCACTTTCAAAATGAACCACCATATTTTTAATATTCAACCAACCTAAAAGATTATTCCTGAATTGCAAACTTTCAGAAGCATTCATGAACAAATTTCTATCATGGAGTTATACATCTAGGAATAATAAGCTTTTTAATGAAAATGAGGTGAATACGCTGTGAATTGTAGCAGAGCAAACTGTATCACAGCAAGAGAAAGTTAATGACATTTTAATGGGAACATTTTTTTTCAGATTAGTTCTTAATTTACCCAAACTATTATTTAAAATGCAACCTAAATGAAGGAATCTGTTTTCAAAGGGTGCTATATTACAATTTGGGAACTGCAGAGATGCTTCATTTGATGGGGTTTCGCTAACCATTTCTTTTCAAGTTGTGGTGGATGGAAAGTACAGTACAACTTTCATTGATGACTTCAAACAGACCAAGACGAGAAGACTGTCTACCACAGTATTGTCTTCTCGACCTTCAAAGACGCATCCCTGCCTAGAAGTTGAATTACTGTCCTTGGGATGGATACAGAGTTAGTCCCACAGACAATGGCACGTCCATAATAGTAACGTTCGTCGAGACCAATGGGATAACTCTAAAAATGACTCAGCTGGGATGCAACTCATGGCCAGCATGTGTTTGATGTTGCCCTAACTGGACCAACCGAGCACCACCTTGCTCCCCAGCTGCCCACGAACTCAGAAACAGGGGCACTGTGGATGTTTGCACCTGTTGTGCCGCCAGTACAAGGCTGTGGTGCTCCTGCCACATTCAGCAGGTGGTCAGCCTCTCCTGGGAGGCTTGAGTACCTGATGGAACATCCCTCCTGACTTCGGTCTGCCTGGATGCTACAATCGGCATGGGGCTTTCCTCCAGTTTCCAACTCCAAGAGAGGCCCAGATAAAGGCAACCAGGAGGAGGGTTTTTGGTGTGTCTGTAGTTTTATTGCATCTCTTTTTGGTATTTTTAACTGGCCAGAGACTGTTGGTGGTACAGAAATGCCAGCCCTCGGGCAACACAGAAGTAAAACAAATTAAGAAGATAAAGTTCAGTAGCCAGTGCATAGCTTAAATGTCTGTAGACATAGCCTCTAAGAAAGAGGGAACAGCTTCTCAGGGGCAGGTTGGTGTAGTGGTTAGAGGGTCTGCCTGGACCCCGTGTTGGCTAGAGAGCACTGGGCACAGCAGATGCCGGTTTGGCCATGAAACTCTCTGGGTGTCTTCAGGCCAATCACAGGCCCTCAGCCCAACCTACCTTGCCGGGTTGTTGTTCTGAGGAGGAAATGATGCTCTGGAAGCTGCCTTGGGATCCTCGCAAGGGGAGAAAGGCAGGATATAAACGCAATGCAATAATAATAAATGTAACAATAGCAATATTCATGCCTCATTCTTGCCTTGGAACAGGAAACTGTGGGCGTGAATTTTAATCTATCCTGTCTCTGATTTTTCCTAGATTAAAATCAGGCTAGTACTTAAGGCACTTTAATGGAAACCTAAATTGCGATTTCAAAAACAACGCAAGAATAATTGAACATAATACAGAGCCTATTAAGAGATTATTATTATTTGAAAAAGCTGTATGGAAGGATTAGAATGGTAAATATTTAAATAGCTTTAAATAGCTCAGAGGGAGGAAACTTTTCTATGGCAATCCAGATTTCAAAGCATTTTTGGAGATCCTGTCACCACCGAAGGCCTCTTCAGGGAGACATTCTCAGGGACACAACCCTCTTACGGGTCCTTACAAAATTGGACATTCTGCATGTCTCTTTGGTCTCCCCCAGCTGGCCCGAGGGCTTCCTCTTTGCACCAGCCTACTCAGAGTAGTTCTTTGCTGAGCAATCTCCCCCAGGAAGAATACTTTGAAATTTTAATTGATTATCTGTGTATGTTTTCACTATGGGGGAAAAAAACCTGAGAAATATACTCAATTTATATCTGTGGGCTACAAAACAGTAATATGAAGTGTAACGCTGTCCTTATGTTTTCAGTATATTCTCTGATTCAGGACACAGGGAAGAGCACAGTCTCAGGGGTGCAGAATTCAGCTTGCCGAGAATCTCATTCTTAAGTTTCTGGCTAGGTCTGTACATGGAGGTTTGAAAGCGCCTTGTGAAATCTCAGGGGCCAAAACTGCAGCTGAACCAGAGTCCGATTCCCAGCCATGCCAATTTCTGTGGTCATGAGGAGAACTTTATCGCTATGCATCATATTTACCTGCTGCAGGATCTGTGCTTTCTTGGCATGGAATTGGGACATATTGGCCTGGTGATTTCTTTCAGCATTTATGGAACGGTTCCCCTTTCAAATCCCTTCCCACTGGCATCATTACCCGAACGTTAATTGTGAGGAAGCTTGTAAGGATGACTTTACTCAACGAATAAGGCTTGGCAGTGTTGCTGAACAGAAATGAATCATAGCATGGGGACGGATCGATGTGCCAGACCGCAACGCAACTTCTGATCTGCAATGATCATGCAACTTGTGTTTTCTCAGCGATATTGGCAAAGTCGATTTCCCTGCAATTTCACTCTTTGCCAGACAAAGGAGAGCACTTCAGAGGTGCAATGATATGCTTACCATGGGCGGGATATACCAACTGCTGAACAATAAACATGGCACTACCTTCTTTGTGCACCTTCAGCATGATTGCTACCTTCTTGTAATCTTTGTTAACGTTCAGAGGAGCTGAAGGAGAAATTTGATAATGGGATAATTACTGATTCCTGCTATGTCCTCTCCTTCTCCTTCTCTCTCCCTCATTCTTGTTCGTTTCAGATATTACGTTCCTAGCCCACCCAATACTCAAAATGCTCTTAGAGATTTACATAGATTCTAAAATGCATAATTTTTTATTTATTTAAATATAAAGCCAATGTACCAAAATATAAAAAACGATTGACACTAAATTAAAACCAGCTTAATTAAAACACTCAGCAGTAACCCCAGAAATGTGTCTGAGGTTACAGTGATATTCAGAGTACACCCAGTCCAGATCCAACTAGTGGGTGACAATGCACCACCACCAGACAATTGAGCGCATTCCCATGAAAAGTCAAACCATGCTTGTTTAGCTGCTCCCTGAACATTGAAGAATGGTTCTTGTTTGGGCTTCTTTCCAATGCTGCTTCAGCCAGGTAGCTTGGCGCAAATCATTAGCAGCAGAAGGCCAAATTCTATTGACGGCAAAAAAAAATCCTTTGGCTTAAGTGTGCCATGAATCAGAGCTTTTATATCTAGATGTGAAGTATGTATACAGCCCTGGGAAGTCTTCTCCTAATGCTTAAGAAAGCTTCAGCTTACAAATAGCCTGTGTTGCCTAAAATATCTGTACTGATGAATTAGTCAGATAAATTTCAGAGACGGCGATTGCGCAAACCTCACTTAATTTTATTTATTTATTGGAATTGTGATTTTATCAAAGCAGGGCTGAGGAAGCTGGTATCAGAAGGGGATAGCAATAGCTCATCTTTCCTGGAATCTCTGCCGAGGCTAGGAAAGCGAGCGACTCTCCTCTGACGTGCCGGAGAAGTAATTTTTATTCTTGTTTGCAGATAGACACTGCATCTATCGCCAAGCGTTTGGCAAAGCCGGGGCTGAAACTAAAAGAGAATGGTGACCCCTTTCAAAAATTGTGCTTTGACTCCATCGGAATGTCTGTTAAAACAGTAATTGCAGCTGGGAATTCGACTACAAACAAACAGCGCCATCTTTTGGAGAATGCGTAAATGCCAAAAGGAGGAGAAAACGCGAGGGCCGTTTCTGCGTTGGCTGCTCTGAGCCCCCTGCCGTGGAAGGAAGGGCGTCATTGTGCCTGCGGGGCGCCGAGGCCTCCCGCATTTGGCTGCTCTCCGGTGTGATTTTTAAAAAAGCATCTTTCCTAAAGTCGCTGCCCATCGGACCCGGCACGCAAAGAGAGCCAGATGTGCTGAGAGCGGAGGAAAGGCCCGTCTCTGTAGTTATTCTCTCTCTGTAATTTAATTCCACGTACAATTCTGAGATGTCCTACTCTTGCATCTCAAGGCAGGTTTACCAGGAGGTCTGTTCCTCCGTGTGCTCCCCAGAGAAGCAGCGGGAGAGAAATGGATGGACAAGGCTGGCAACTAACTCTTCCTTCGCTGGAGATTGGTGCTTACCACTGTATAAACCAAAACAGGTCAGAGGAAGCCATCCACGGCCAAAGATGCCTCTTTAAAGGTCACGGATCCTGAATCACCCCCAAACGCTGCCCACAGAGTAAACACCTCGCTTCCCTCAGTGGCCATGGATCCACAGCTGCTAATGACGGGTTCTTTTTCCCAGCTTCCAGCAGTCCCAGGGCCGAGAGCGGCACCGTCCGAGGCACCCTGCAAAAACCACCAGGGGACCCCAGCAGGGGACCTGCTTGAGCTGTGGGAAAGCATCGCTCTGTGCGCTGCTCATCTGTGCGGAAGCTCTCCTAAAAGGCATTTTGGACCCCAGCAAAGATGGAGGGATTTCTTTTGAGGGAACGGGCAAATGACTAAGCCTGGCCTGCATCCTTGCTCGTAGCTACTACAGCAGTTGTTGGCTGTGCGGGTCACAAAGAGCCCGGCAGTCTAGTGCCTTAATCTTAGGTCCTGATTGCGGAATGGTAACCATGCGTCTCTAGCCCAGGCTAGCGTGGGGGTTAAGACAGGATAACCCAGGAGACGACGGGGTGGATTTAGAAGAGGGACTGTTCTCAAGAAGAGATTCTTACACCAGCAGGGAGTACAGTGTCTGCTACTGGCCAGAAAAGTCAAAGCCAGCAAAGGCGGCATTTGCTACTAATGCAAAACACAGAGGGGTATCTTTGCTGTTTGAAAGAACTCAGAAAGCAAACAGGCCTGTTTAGGCTTGCAATGCAGTTGTGGGATTGAAAATGGCATGCAAGGATTAGGACTAACCTTACAGGCAAAAAAGACACATTGCTCCATGAAGCTCAAGTCCAAAACTATACAGTTGATTGTGGCTGCTGTCATTTACAAGTATGCACGTAAATTTGCATGTAAATATTCATAAAATCATCAATATAGAAACATAGAAACAGAGCGAGTCAGAAGGGGCCTCCTGGGCCATCTAGTCTGACCTCCGGCACCAGCCGGCTCCGCTCATGACATGCCCACCATGTGCATGTCCAGCCTATCTTTGAACACCCTCACCGCTGGGGCCTCAACAACCTCCCGTGGAAGCCCATTCCATGCCCTCGGGGTCCTAACTGTCAGGAAGTGCTTCCTGGCATCCGAATGGAACCTGGGTTCCCTGAGCTTTGCTCCGTTGGAGCGCGTCCTGCCTTCCTCTGCAGGGGAGAACAGGCCTCTCCCCATCTCCATGTGACACCCCCTCACATACCTGTATGTCGCCAACAGACCCCCTCTGAGTCTTCTCTTCTCCAGGCTGAAGACACCCAGTTCTCCCAGTCCCGCTTCATACCCCATCCCCTGCACTCCGGCCACCAGCCTTGTGGCCTGCACTGCACTGATATGGGGCGATTCACTGTTCCGGAAGCAGTGAAAACATGCAAGCATGTGGACAGACGGCCCATGCCCTTTTCCTAGCGAGATCAGGGGTGGCTTTAGTTTTTCTGGACACCTTCAACTTGGAGTTTCTCCTGGCTCCTGCTGCAGCAGCGTCCCTCCAGTGCGTCACGCAGCCTCCACACCCGCACAGTCCTGAAAATGGCCGCCACGCTGAATCGCTTTCATGCGCAGCTTGTTTTTGCAGTGTGTGTGCAGTTAAAGATCCCAGTAGCCTTTGGCAGTCCTCCATGTGGCTCCCAGAATGAAATTGGGCAAAGAGCAGGGAGAAACTGCAGAAAGCGCAACCCAGCTTGCAGTTGTGGTGGGGAAGAGAGAAACAGGGGCCAGCTGTCCCTAACCCTAACCCTTGGCACAAGCCCCAGCTCTGGCCGCCCCTGCCCAGTCGCCAGGTCCCCGTGGTCCTGGCACGGAGGCCCGCTGCCTGCGTTGGGCCACCACCACGGACTGTGGCCCATTTCCTGAGGAAATTCTACCCAGTGTAGCAGCCGCAGTGAATTGTCCTGTCAGTCAACCCCAATCACCATGTCAACATAGCTGGAAAAAGTCCCCCAGGGAAATTTTGGCAAGAGCTTCCTGGGTGTTTATGGACTCTGGGGGCTCATTTTGGCCCGGCTGTTCTCTTCCTCCACATCTGGAGCTTTGCTCCAGTCTTGGACCAGGCCTACACAATCCTGGTATGTAAATACATTTGAGTGCCTATCGTTACAAAGTCCAAATGACACAACTTATTAACAAGAGGGTGGTATTAACATGCTTGCAGGAAGCCCAAGGTTTGGTTTGTGGAAGTCCAATGGTCCCTGCAGCATGCTCAGTCATGGATCGTTTTTCTCTGAACTATTCTGATGAAAGACTTACAAACAAAAGTTCCAGTGTGCGTTGGTTTAACTGCTGTCGTTTCCTCCAGCAACAGACCTGGCATGAAGGTGGAAGGTTGTTGATCCAAGTACTCCGCGACGTGGCTGCAACAGCTTGGAACACACGTTTTGCTGGGAACTGCCTCTGAATCGAGCTTGGAGGCTCAGAGTCCTCTTGCCTGCTGCTTAGAGATTGGTACAGTTGGTTCTTCAACTATGCTCTTTTGGGTTTTTGTATGGGCTATAATTTGTCATAGGCTTTCCTTCTACTTTGCATCACACAGAATTTACTCTCTGGCCAGTAGGCTGTCATGTAAATGATATGTTTCTGCATAAGCGGAGAGGTGTTGCCCGCAGAGAAGAGCTGGGTGTCTGCGTGGGACCTGGAAAGAGAGAGAGAGTGGAATCCACTGGGGACCAGAGCTGAGTTTGCTTTTGCCCCACTGTCTGCAGGCATGCCGAGCCCTGAGTTCCAGCTGAAGGGCGGGAGCCAGGGGCTCTTTCCGTGTGGATTTAGTTATCTATTTAAAACTTTTCTATAACGTCCCATACTTAGACCTCTCGGGATGGTTTACAGCCGATTAATCCTAAAAACAGAAATAAGAATAACAGTTGTGCGACATCCAATGTTAAAATATAAACCTGCTAAATAAAACAAGTTAACAAGTAAAATACTGGGAGAATAAAAAGGTTTTCACCTGGCGCCGAAAGGAAAGAAGCATTGGCGCCAGGTGGACCACTCTGGAGAGCATGTCCACAATCGGGGCGCCACCACAGAGAAGGCCCTTCTCTGGGTAGCCACCCTCCTGATCTCTTTCAAGGACGGCTCCCGGAGTAGGGCCTCTGCCCCAGATCCCAAGGGGTGGGAGGGCACATAGGGGAGACGGCGCTCCTTCAGGTATCCTGGTCCCAAGCCATTTAGGGCTTTATAGATCATCACCAGCACATTAAATTGGGCCTGGACTTCAATTGGTAGCCAGTGTAGACGATACAGAACCAACGTTATATGTGAACACCTGCCAGTCTCCGTTCATATCCTGGCAGCTCTGTTCTGGACCAATTGAAGTATCTGAACCACCTTCAAGGGCAGCCCCACGTAGTGCGTGTTACAATAATCCAGTCAGGAAGTTACCATAGTGTGGGTCACTGAGAGCGTTGGCTCATCTTACCCCCTCAGTAGTGCCGGACTGTGAAATCAGAGCCCGAAGAGAGGTAGGAATCCACATAGAGGTGGGGGACCATGTCATCAGACCCTCCCTGCCCAACCGTGGAACAATCCCCTCCTCATGGCACCTGGGACGACATGGCCATCTTTCCCGTGACAACCTCAGTCTGCCTGCTATCGATGCCATACGATGGGACGTACCTTATCAGATGTTTTAAAAGACTCTCGTTATTAAAGTTCTTTTAGCTCTTTAGCCTTTTAAATCCCATATGCTGAAATTTTGTGCTGTATTTTATTATTGCATCTGTGTTTTGTGAATGGGTATGGATTGCCCAGACTAGGAGGTTAAACATTAAAACAATATTAAGAGTAATGATTGATTGATTTATTTATAAAATTTGTATGCCATCCAACTACTAACATCTCTGGATGGCTACCAGCGTAAATAAATTGACAACCCTCTCTGGCCGATGATGCAACAAAAGAGAAATTCTCTCTGTTATGCTGAACAGAGAAATGTCTGCACTTTTGTATTTCCTAAAATCAGATGCTCCCCTTGGCTTTTTCATGTGATTTGTAAAACTGCAAATCATTAAATCATTAAATTAATTTAATTTAATTCATCTGAGGGCTTAGCGGGCATCACCTGCCTTGAACTGGCGTAGCTTCTCAGACCCAGGGATAGCACTGCATCAGTTGAAAAGGCTGCAGTTCCACTTCGTGGCGTAAAGGTTTGAAAACGGAAGTTAAGATTTCAAGTGGCAAAAATCTAATGCGTCAGCCTAACCCCAGGACCCAAGGGACATCTTTCATTTTATTTACAGTATGGAAATGTAAGCGCTGCATAAAGGCGTGGAAGGAAGATGGCTTCCACACGCATACAAATGAGCGATGCTGAATAAGCCCACCCTGTAAAAATTAGCAAACTGGACTAACGCTCGCACTGCAAGACAGAAGTGAACAAAGGGACGGATCTTTGCAGCCTGCCTCCCAGTCTGCAGATCCTGTATGATTCCACCTCACTTGGCTGGCCACTGGGTGACGGTCTCTAATCATTCTGGATCATTCCAAGCGTCTGTAGGGCATCACTGGAAAATGTTAGTGATTCCCTTCAGATCTAAATGCTTGCAGAAATGCAACTTCCTTTTTCATGTGCAATTACTCCAAATAACTTTGCTTGCACACAAAGTAGGTTCAGGGAACAGTTCCCATGGCCTCCGTAACTTGGAGTACTTCCTGTAGGAGTACCCCAATAAGAGGCCCAGTTCCTCTACCTCTTCGACCAGGCAAGACAACCCAACCCACCTGTATTTGATCAGGTACCTGAAACTCTCCCCTATTTATGCAGCTATCTTATGAAGGTCCTGGTAGGTCATCATAGGTGGACTTCATGAAGCTCGGGATGGATAAAACCTGGGGCTCCCTGCTCTCTTCTTACTGACTTCTCCACCTAATCCCAGACTTCTTTCTCAAGTGTTGATGAAAATCATTCCAAACAAAAACTTGTATCTCAGTAAAACTAATTGCACATTGACAGTGCAGTGGGCAAGATCAGGCCAAATTAAGTACATCCAAAAGCACTGAGAAAAGCCAAGTGCGTATTGAATTGGCCTATTAAAATCAAACAGATTTAAAAGTCCTGAGCCCCAGCTGTACTACACCCAAAGTTCACAATTCATACAAAGTAACACAACTTTCCCAACATGCAATGGTCAATATTCTCATTGCAAAACAGAACCGTGCCTAACTGCCGAGTTCCCACATTCCTGTAAAAGAATTCTCCACCAATGTCCAGGTCTTACGTGCCAGCAATGAAGTACTGCCAGCAATGAAGTCGCTCTAATTATAATCGCACTCAGATGGAGGAGCTTTCACGGCACATTCTTGATACTGCTTATTTAAGTGGCTCGCAGCTCTTTGTTGTTTTGTCCTCTCTCCAGGCAAGGAAGCGGGGCTGGAAGGGCAGCAGCTCCTTGGTAGCTGTCCCAGCCCATTGTTGATGCAGAGTGCCTCACACCCACACCACCAGTTTTCATTCCTTCCTAAGCGAAGATGCCCAGCAGCCCGCCTGTTTTCTCTTTTATGCAGAGACAGCCAGAAGGAGCGGGGCTGGATCCGCCATTGCCTTGTGTTTAAGATGATCCTCCACGAAGCCACTTCGAACCCAAATCCAATGAGTCTTTTTGAAGTCTGGCACTTCTATAGCACAATTGGCTCCAATCCATGCAGGGAAATCATCCTTTGATCAGGCAACAATGTCATGGCTTTGAGCCGATTGTTTTGCTGAACTTGCATTATTGTTAACGTGGAGACCCAGCTGCCAAAGAGGTGCAGAGAGGATGTGTAATTGCACATATGGGCACACACTCCAGTCAACACAAAATGGAAGGAAAAATTCATTGTAAGGTATGTGTGTGAAGACAGAATCAACAGCAAATGAAAAATGTGTGCGTGCAAATCCTTAGCACTGCTGTTGCATATTTTATAGCAATCCTCCAATGCACACCTGTAGTCCATGGATACTTACCTGGTTACCTGGAGCCAATTCTCTGAGTCCAAGTATGTCCGGCTTTAGCCGAAGGTCAAGTCCATGTGTCTCAACAAGAACCTGGGTGTGGCTTCCACACTGTGTGGTTTTTTTGAGCAGATCTACCTGCTGAGATCATGGAAACTCTTCTCCCTTCCGCCATCTCCTTCTTCCCCAAGGAAGATCTTCAGGGGATGTCTCTACCAGTTGCGCCAATGGCCAAATGTCCCACCAATGTCTCTACCAGTTGCCCCCATGGGCCCCTTCCAGCTATCCACTTGCCAAGCAGCTTTGGATACTAGCCTTCAGTACTCCGACCAGTTGTGTTTTCTGGGTTCAGACAACAAAACAAGCCATCACAGTACCGAGGAACCATAGAAGACTGTTATTTCAGTTTCCAAAAGCCTGCCATAGCACACTGGAATACCACAACCAGGTTTGGATAACGCAACAGACCAACTTGCAAAAAAACCCACCTTTTCTGGTCCTTTTGTACAAACCTGCTCAGTGTGAACTAACAACTCTCCCCTTTGTTTTACATTTATTTGAGGGGGTGGAAATACTTGGCCTCTGAAGCATTCTGTTAAAAGTTATTACCATAATTGCGAGTTTTAAAAGCTGATGCTCAGAACACGTATCAGCAAAAGCACTTGCGCAGCTCCCAATTCCCAATTCGATGAATGCAGATCATTTAAAAACACAAGCCCACGCCTAATGATCCAGTGCAGTTCTGATTCAATGCATCCACGAGGCTTTGGATCCAGTGACCAACTTTTCACCAAGGTACCAATTATGCAAACCTCACATGGACTCAGGACACTTAACTGCAGAATAGCAAATCTGCCATTTTTGTACCAGGAGCCACATAAATGTTTAGCATCTTGATTCAAATCATTAACAAACTTGGTGGGACATTCAGAGAGGGAACATGTGGTTATTTTTGGTCTCTGTATGAAGTACATGGAACTTGTAAGCCTTGCTTTTCTTATGCCTGCATCTCTTATTCTTGCATAAAAACACAGAAACAGAGCGAGTCAGAAGGGGCCTCCCAGGCCATCTAGTCTGACCCCTGGCTCCAGCCGGCTCCACTCATGACAAGCCCACCATGTGCCTGCCCAGCCTATCCTTGAACACCCTCACCGATGGGGCCTCAACGACCTCTCGTGGAAGCCCATTCCACGCCCTCGGGGTCCTGACTGTCAGGAATTGAAATGGAACCTGGGTTCCCTGAGCTTTGCTCCATTGGAACACGTCCTGCCTTCCTCTGCAGGGAGAACAGGTCTCTACCCATCTCCATGTGACAGCCCCTCACATACCTGTATGTCACCAACAGGTCCCCTCTGAGTCTCCTCTTCTCCAGGCTGAAGAGACCCAGTTCCCTCAGTCTCGCCTCATACGGCATCCCCTGCAAACCAGCCACCACCCTTGTGGCCCTACGCTGCACCATATTCTGGACCCCAAAGTTAAGTTTGTGATTCTCTCACTTCTTCGTCATATATTACCATGCCGACTTTTTTGGAAAGCCAAGTTTGGGAGGTGCTCCCACCATCTTTAATGTGTAGACCAAAGAGGAAGAGGCAGGAAACATTTGGAAGCGATGCACTTTGCGATTGAATTTCAGGCGCAGCTGGCTAGTGGAATGTGTGGTGATAGCTGGGGGACCGAACAGGGAGGATGGAAACCACGATAAAATAGAAACTGCTTGATTATATGTTGGGTGGTTCATGGATTAAAAAAGCAAACAAACCATGAACCCATCGTGTTGTGTGAATACAGCCACTAACTTGCCCTGCCGCAACCCATGAAACTGAAAGTCAAGATAGCACTGGATTTTTGTGGTCTCTGCACATGTGGTGCATGGCATTTTGGCTCAGTCTTGTGCTAGAATGCAAAGGAGTAGAAGTGCTGAAATTATGATCGAGGGCACCCCGCAGTTCGCTCGCTGAAGACATGACTGCAACCTGACTGAGCTTGCAGTTTTCCACTCCGATTAAATGCAGCAGCATTTGAAACTTTGCAGTGTTTTCCCAACGGCTGTCAGTCACACACCTGGGACAGATCGAGTCACATTCTTTGCACTTACATGGTGTCTCAGTCGCAGCCTTTGCACTTACACGGTGTAGTTCTGGTGAGCACTACTAACTGCAAGCAAAACACTGGACTGCAAAGGAAGGATGTGGGAACAGGAGAGAAACGCAAACCACAAACTCCCTTTCTTAGAAATGAGTTTATTTTTTAAAAAGTCATTACATTCAAAAGCAATGCTTACTGTAAAGTATAACATAATTGTAACATGGACCTCTAAGTATTTATTGAAAAAGTCTTTTAAAAAACTATTAGAGCATTTGCAGGATTGATAGTATTACAAAATGTCTGCTGAATGATTACATAAATACTCGTAACAAATCTTTGGTCTGTTGTATACTCTTCCAGAATACCATGTTAAATTAATGTTCTTCCAAAGCCACAGTCCTGAAAATGCTTCTTGCCACCACCATTCCCTTCTTCCCCATGATCCAACCCAGCACTGTTCTCTTTAGCATCTGTGTACTTTGGAAGGCTCTCATGGAAATGAGTAATTTCTAGAGTTCTCAGGTGTGAAAAGCATCCAAAGTTATCAGGATGCGAAGGATGCGTGACCCCTGACTTTTAATAACACTGATAAGATCAACTAAAAGCTATTAAATTAATAAAACACAAAGAAATATATCACATTTGCTAATGGCAAATGATCATTTTAGCTGCAGTTTTTCCCACCGGGATTAACAAAGTGCACCAGTAATGTCTGTACAAACCATTTTCAAACATTAAATATACATACAATGACATTTTAAATATTTTGCATAAATTACAGATTTTTTCAAATAAAAATTACATCTGAAATATAACTTGATATTACAGAATACAAAAAATACCTATCTTGCCTTCTTGGAAACTCTTTGCCAATTCTAGCATGAGATGCCATTTTGCCTTTTGGGTTGGCGTGCTTAACGCTTATAGGACTTCCTTCTGCAATGCAAAGCAATGGCAAAGCCAAAGAATCGAGAGAAAGGCTTGATAAAACTTTTCAGCTGGGGATGGATTGGGTGCACTGGTGTTAAATAATGCCTGAAGAGGCATTTCAGGTTCATGATCATGTAGTCCGAAAGGTGGACTATATGTGGAAGGTCTCAGTCTTTGGCATCTTTCATTAAACGCTCCGGAGACAACAGGAATCGGAACAATAATGCCCGCCGGAGAATCTGGGGAGCCAATGGGTAGAATCTAGCCAACAGATAATATTTGCTAGATCGATGGCTTGATTTAGCGACTGGCTTGTAAGCGTAACCTTACTGGATCCTCCAGCATGTGTGGGATCACATCCACCCCTTCCCATGCAAGGAGATTTCATTTCCAGACCAAAGTTATTGGTTTGGGCAGCTTGCCAATCAGCAGTTCTGTGCCAACTGCCCCAAAATTATTTTTAATTTTATTCTAATGGCATCCATGGAGTGCCCAAAGAGTCGAGACTGGTTGGTTTGCAGGCAAATGTTGATCCTGTTGAGACTCAATAGCCAGTAGGGGTGTTTTTTTAAAAAAATTCTGAATTGTGCCTGAGGGGTGGTTGTAAACATCAGGGGAGGAGCTCCAGGGGACCAAAACAGCCCACAGCTCCAAAATTGAACTCTGATGATGGCAATCTGTTAAAGTGTGGTTTGATATGCTGGTTTGAATTGTGCTTAAAGAAACCATCATTTGTCATGTCTAAGTACAATGGATATTTCTACTCCAAAAACAGAAAGTTTAAACCTCTCTCCTCGTGTATTATCAGATGTGTGAGAACCTGATTCTTGTACTCATAAGAACAAATCATAGTTTGTTGTTACATCTGAACCAATGAAATGCAGCTTCAGACATTCAGTAATTTTCCACGAATTCCGCAGCAACCACTCCATGGGATACAGAAGCACAGAAAAGGAAAAGGTTTACCACTGAAAGTACGTAAAGTTACTAGGAATATGTAATGTACAAGGTGTGAAGACATAAAAGGAAAATGGTCCTATCGTTCAAACCAGCTGCCCTGTTCTACTGTTTCTCCCACTCATTAAATTCCACTAAAAAAGGTGAATTTGCTTCGATGGATTAAAGAGGATTCCATGCCTTAAGAATCACTCACTCTATAGAATAAGCTCCACCTTTCTATGCTTAGCTACACTTTAAATGCACATTTTGTTACTCTAGGATTATAATGCAAGAGGTGTTAGTCAACCTGCTGCTACATTGAACAGTAAGGATGCTTAACCCAGGTGGATTCTGGAAAACCGTTTTCAGGGCGTTGATGTACCTTTTGTGAGTTTATGAGCAAGTGAACAATCTCAAAAAGGAGCTGCAAACAACCCTGGGCCACGAGTGGCTGCACCTGTGTTTTACTCAGCCACTGGGAGCTGGCGCTAGAGTAGGTCAGTTGACAACTACTTGGATGTGGCATAAGTTACATTAAATTCAGTAGGGGCAGGGCTTTTTTTGTCATAGAACGCACCGGGACGGCATTCCGGCACCTTTTTTTGACAGATTTTTCCAAGTGATTGTGAATCGCCCTGTTGGGTGTAGCAGGTCAGCGGCAAAAATCATTAACACAGTGCCTGTGGGCTCCTTGTGCTCCTTGTGTGTCGGCGCTGATTGTCGGCACTGACCGTGAGGGCGCTGCTCGGCTTGGGATGCTGCTCGGCTTGGGATTGGTCGTGTGGTCGCGCACTGAGCGCTTACTGCTGGTGGCGACCATTGTGTAAAAGTGTGACCCCAAGACGTGAGTTCCGGCACCTTTTTTTTTTTTTTTTTTTACAAAAAAAGCACTGAGTAGGGGCTAAGTTAGTGGAAATCAAAGGAGCTTAAGTCATGGCTAACTTGTCCTACTGATTTCACTAAGGGCCAAGTTAAACTAACTAACTTAGTTAACTTAGTTTAACTTGGTTAAACCTTGCTATTTCAGTACACACTGAGATCAGTACCTGAAAAACTATGGGGAGGTTCCCATGAGCTGCTTCCAATAACCATTCACAAGCAGAAGCTGCCATTTGCAGAACATGCGTTTGCCACCTTCCGGGAAAAGGCAACCGAGCGAGAACACTCATTGCTGGAGCAGGGCAGGTGGGTGGGGCTCAGGCAGAGAGCACCACCCGCCATCCCAACGGAGCAGCCAGTGCTGCAGCTCCTGGAGAGCACTAATCCTTCGCTCGGCCACACTATCTGGGATGCACGCGAATCGGCATGGGCACTGGTGCCCCACTGCAATGTCCGAAGTGTGGGTGGATTCTCCACCTCACTGCTTTGCCCTGCACATCATCTGCCCCTACTTGCAGAGAAGGCGTAGCTACGCCCCCATCCATGGCTGGCTTGACGCCAAACCAGGAAAAGCACCTTCTTTCTTTAGTCAGTAGGACAACATACAAAAGCACGCAAGTTCCAGGCAAATGCAGTGCCAGCCATTCAAAAATGCCCAAAGGGGGGCTTGATGGTCCTGGGTAGCTCTTGCCACAGGGGTGGGGATGGGGAGCAGCAGTGAGAACCAACTAGGCATACAGGTATAAAATACAGCACTTACAAAATACAATTCTGCCTGCAGAAGAATGGGAAAAATAGACATTTCATCATCTGGAAATATAAAAAAGGAGCTGACCATTTCCATGTTTCAATTAAAGACTCTAACATTTCCCCTAAATGCGTTGTCTGTAGAGGCCTCTACACTGGGCAAAATACAACTATCTTTTTCCAGTGTTTTGGTTGCCAAAAATTATCCCTCATTAAGCAATGCTATCAGTGCACGGGTTGCTTAGAACCTCATCTCCAAGGACCAAAGCTCAACCTCCAGTGCTCCCAGAGTGCCTTCTCCTGGTCTCCCAGAAGGCCATGCCTCCTTTCCTTGCCCCTTACCCAGTCATTGCTCATATGGGGGTTTCCTGGCTCCTGGGAGGCCTCTTCCATTCTGAACAGCTGAACAGCCTTCCTAGGGCTTAGTCAATCGCAGTACGAGCTTACGCTAAAATACGCTGGTACCATCTTGAAAAGTGTTGGCCCTGCCCTCTTTGCATTCAGTTGCATCAGAAACACACAAAGCAAACTTCTGGAATGCTCCAAGTTTTCCATCAAAGGTGGAAGGGGTGGGTAAAAATGCAAAAGCACCTTATGGGTTGGATCCAGACTAGCAGTACAATCTCGAGCACGTCTGTGTAGAAGCTGGTTTCGGCCTTTTGTAAGAATGGTTAGGAACCCAGCCTTAGAATACTGCCCTATGTACCCATTCTGGTTGGAGTAAGCACCATTGAATTCAGCAGGGCCTGTGGGTAGATGGTTCAGCTAATGTAGTTACATTCAGCTTCTAATTAAATTAATAGAGCTTAGCTTTTCACACTGATTTTAATAGGACCTAATTGCAACTAATCTCATTGCAACTCTCAAAGCCTGTATTTTTCTGTATGGCACAAAAGCAAAATGCATTTGGATTTTAAAGTGTTTTTATATCGATGCCATTCTGAACTTGCTGCCAATTTATATCCACATGAGATCCCGATCCACAGACCAGTTAAAAGCAAACAATGTGAATGAAGGACTGGAACCGAACAACCCCACCGCTGTAAGCAGGGCTGCCGCTGTTTGGGGATAAGGCCATACAGCAAATCTCATTCATTTACCATTTGGACCCCAGAAGCTGTTCCTCCCATCTCCCAATAACCTAATCTAGTTGAATAAATATATTTCCCTTAAAAAACAGGCCTGGCCTCAATCAATATCCCTTATTTTGAAGGCTCCAAAGTAAGTACCTTCAGGAGAGTGATCCAGTAAAGAAGGGTAGGATACCTGGATTCCCACTATCTCGCCAGACTTCAGTTTGAAAAACCCTCCCACGTTTACAGAATAAAAATGGTATTCCGAGTCTCCCGACCAGTTCTTCGTGCTTCCACCCTTCATAAGGACCACAGAGTTCCTCTTTTTAGCATCAGTTTTGGTCACATACAGCATCAGCTGCAGGATACGCCCAGTCAGGTTCCCTGCCGTTTCGTGGTGTCGGAAGCACACGCTGGCATACAGATAGTAAAAGCCATCATGGCTGGCGACTAATTTTCCATCGCTGAAAGTCATATTAAAAACGCTCGCCCAGCCCTTGTCATGATGCCAGGATGTAAGGTTCACTCTGTGGGTGCCTAAGAGACAAAACCGGTGAGGTTGGCAGGTCTTCTGGCAAATCCTTGCAGGTTTAATTTCACTCACAAATTGGGTAGCATACAAATATCATCGCTTGCAATCATTCTGGCCACCAAGCCTGCTTGGAAATGCAGTCCTGTATCCTTTAGATAACTGCCTTATAAATAAAATGCTGGGCTTACTGGACGATATAAAATAAAATAAATCGTGATATAGAGAAGGTGCCCCGAGGCAAATAAATGCATGCCTTCACTGCTGGTTGCACTGTTTCTACTGCTGCATCACAATGCGCGCCACCTGCAGTGGAAGACTGCCAAGCCTCGGTCGTCACGGCGTAGCGCCCAACGCGTTCGTCAGGGTCAACTCGTACGTTGGGGAGCCAAAGGACAGTTATCCGAAGAACTGCCGCCTTGGGACAGCCATCTCAAGGGGATGGTGTAACTCAGCGGCCTGCCATAGCCGGGGCTTGGAGCTGATGGCCTTCTGGCCCCTTCCAGCCCTACTCTTCTATCCTCCTATGATGCAAGAGCCTTGGACACAAGCTCCCCCCTTTCTCTGGCCTGCTTTCTTCTTTGTGGCTCCATCTTGCAGTATAATTCTGCGCCACGTGCACAGTAATTACAGCACGATGCCCGAGTGCAGGAGCGAGAGCCTGCCAAGGGATGTGAAAACAGGCGGCTCCAGTAATCTCACGATCAACGCGGAAAGAGCAGTGGCAAACGTACTGGGGCTCAGGGGGCAACTCGGCCCTCCTGGGGTGCCGGTGGAGGAGGAGAGGGCCAGCAGCCAACGGCTCCCAGATCCCGGAAACCCTCCTTGCCATGCGGCCTGGGACATGCTGGCACTTGCAGGGTATTTTTCTGTCCCTGTGCACCAGGACAGCGCTTCCAACAGCCTTGCGGCCGTCACAGCTGGGTGGATCTCCTTTGGGCCTCTGACATGAGATGGACAAGAAGGGACCTCATGTGAGGTCTGACATCCTACCGATAACTGAAAAATCCACAACCTCACAAAAGTTAGGGATATTTAGAGGTTCACATTATCTAGTTGCTGCCTTCTTTACAAACAGGCTATATTCAGATGTCACACTGAATATAGTGAGAACTACATTGCACAAACTAAAGTTTATAATCCGGGATCCAACAACACAGGGCAAACCTGTTGGCGTTCACTGTAGTTTTGTGAGTGGTTTGAGCTCTCAAAAGTTTATGCATCTATGGCTTTGAGCTGCTTCTCTGCTATGTTGCTCATCTTCTCCCTGGGTTAGTCAAGCTACAAAGCCCTTGTGAGTCAAAGCATTTTACATAGCAATTTAGACATTACTCCAAGCCATAGTTAATGCAAACCATGGTTTTTAAACCCAGGTCAGACCATGATTTCTAATTCTGGTTTGAAAATGTCTACAAACCATGGCTTATCCATTCAGAAAACACACCAAGCCATTGGTACACTTAAAGCTTAGCATGGAAACATATAAATTATTCAAACAAAAACCAGCATAAATCAGTAAAAAAGTCTCAGTGGGGCAAGATTACAAAGGAGCTCACCAGCGGGAATTTTACTGCCATCAATGATGAGGTGGGCAAACGGGGGCTTCTCCGGCTTGTTCTTCTTGGCCAAATCCAAATGCGATGTTCCCATTATAACTGCACAAGAGAGAGCATCTTAGAACCACCTCGAGAATCTCACGAGTCTTTCAGAATCCACTGGCATTAACCACTTCAGTACTTACATTTATCGGATTTTGACTGGTCTTTCTCAATAATGAAACGTTGCACTTCCTGAAAATGAAAAAAGGTGTTTTTTAAAAATTTATGATGTAGGCAAGTTTCTTGCAGGTTGGATGGCAGTGGTTCATGTCCAAAAGAAAAGGGCCTGAAGTTCATGGCATCCTACAGATCACAGCCCTTTGTTTTTGAACCCCAAGCTTGATTCTACACATTTGTCCTTTGAATTCCATCACAGACTTCAGGCATAAATCCGAAAAACAAAACAGCCTTCAGATGCTTTAGAGAAACCCTGACTCAAAATAATATGGGATTTCTGTACTCTTTTTTTTCTCTTTTGTTCCTAATCTTTGACCTTCTTTTCCAAGTGAGGGCAGAAACCCAGAGTCTACCTTACCCACCCCAAAATCTTGCTTTGCAGCAATGACTTCGCAACTGCTTTGTGCGCAACTTCACTTTAAGTAAAGGTCATTCCCAAAAAATGCCCCACAAGTCAACTTCTTAGGAGAATTCTCTTTAATAAGTAGTATTGAAGTCATAGAAATCATTAAATATAAAAACTAATGAATTCTCCCTCGCTCCCTTCAAGCCATCTGGAAATACTTCACCGAGATGCTATCCCCCCTCTCTACATTTCTCGGCCCCACCTTGCTGGCTGCCACAAGCAGGGTAGGACGAGGTCAACTCCACAGCCTGATCACACATTATTTATTTACATTTTACTTAAAATTTTATTTATTTATTTATTTAAAACTTTTCTAGATCATGCCATCACCAAAGTCTCGGGAGGGTTTAACAAGACAAAATGTAAAAATAAAACACAGCATCCTAAAAATTCAACTAACTATAAAACCCCAATTAAAACAGACAGGGCTTAAAACATTGGGAAAATAAGGGTTTGGACTGGAGCCAAAAATAAACTGACGGCGTCAGACAAACCTCTCTGGGGAGAGAATTCCACAATTGGGGCGCCACCACAGAGAAGGCCCTCCTTCGGGTAGCCACCCTCCTAATCTCCTTCAGGAAGGGCACCCGGAGAAGGGCCTCTGCCCCAGATCTTCAGAGGTGGGCAGGCACATATGGAAAGAGACACTCCTTCAGATAACCAGGCCCAAAGCTGTTTAGGGCTTTATATGTCAACACTGGAGAAGATTCTAATGCTGGGAACAAGAGATGGCCAAAGAAGAAGGGGACAGCAGAGGATGAGGTGGCTGGATGGGGTCACTGAAGCACTGTGAGCCTGAGTGGACTCCGGGGATGGTGGAGGATGGGAAGGCCTGGGGGAATGTTGTCCAGGGGGTCACAATGGGTCAGACACAACTTCACAAATAACATAACATAACATAACATAAGGTCATCATCAGCACCTTAAATTGGGCCTGGGCTTCAACTGGAAGCCAGTGTAGGTGGAAAAGAGCCAGTGTTCTGTGTTCATACCTGCTGGTCCCTGTTAACAACCTGGCGGCTCTGTTCTGGGCCAATTGAAGTATCCGGACTGTCTTCAAGGGCAGCCCCACGTAGTGTGCATCACAGTGGTCCGTTATCAGTGTGGAGAGGACACCCCCGATTAAAAGGGCAATGGAGCCGTGCACATTGCATGAAACAAGAGCTCATCCCTGTCTGTTCCCTAAGCTTCACCGCTCTTCCTGCTCCGGCTGTTGCTGCCCTCCAGGGCTTCACACTTCTGCAGTGGAGCACGCCTGGATTCTTGGAGGACCATCGGGGCCCTCAGCAGCACGGGAGCCCCGTCTCGGGTGCCAAAGAGATGCTACACACGGCCCCTGGAGCAGGAAGAGCAGTTCCCAAGATCCGCTGCCCTTTCCGAGACGAACAGCGCGAGAACGGGGCTGCATGCCCTGGTGGAGCTGGAGCTCCTCACCAGCAGAGCATAATTCAGCAATGGTGACGGGCCCTGGCACACGCGCGAGCGAGCAGAACCGCGGCCTGGCAGGAAATTCATCGGTTTCTATCTTGGCAAGCCAGGAAGGAAACTGAAAAGCAGGCATGAAGTGACCGATTGCTGTGACTTAATAAGCGAGTCACAGGAAGTTGCCCAGTGAATCGTCACAAGAGAAGTAGCAGCACTTGCCCAAAGCGACGGGAAATGCGGCAGCGAAAGCG
This sequence comes from Varanus salvator macromaculatus, assembly GCA_023646645.1. Taxonomy (NCBI): domain Eukaryota; kingdom Metazoa; phylum Chordata; class Lepidosauria; order Squamata; family Varanidae; genus Varanus; species Varanus salvator. The sequence continues at coordinate 7,424,308 of JAIXND010000690.1, read as the reverse complement.
GCGGATCGGCATGGCCGGGATTAATACGGGGCCGCCCGCCGCGTGCATGGTGGCGCGGATGTCGCTGCATCCTGCGGAGGGCCTGGAGGAGAGAGCAAGCGGGAGGCTTGTGGGGATGCGGGTGCTCCGTGTTCCCAAGAGGCCACGGCAAGGCACTGAGCTTCCCCGGCTGGCCTTGCTCTCCTGTCCTGCTGCTGCGAGCAAGCGCGTTCTTCCTTCGGCCTTTGGCGTGAAAGCTGAGAGCGAGCCAGTCCACTGCTCGGGTGCAATTTACTGTATTCTTTGTCCTCTGCCTTTAACTGATTCGTTTCTGCTATAATTCCGCCTACAGAATGCGCTCCCCAGAGAGGTCCGCCTGGCGCCATCGTTATTTGTTTTTCGGCGCCAGGTTAAGACCTTTTTATTCCAACAATATTTTAATAATTTTTAATATTGGTTTATTTATGTTTTTAACTGCAGCCAGTGTGGATCTGTAATTCATTTGTGTTATGTTTTATATTATTTTATGTATGTAAGCCGTCCTGAGGCCTTCGTGACAGGACATATAAATATTCTAAATAAATATATAAATAAATGAGAACGTGCTGTTGATCAGGCTATTATTGCTGGCTGCCTTGAGTGCCTCTTTTAGGCCGAGATGTGGGACGGACGCAAAATGAACGGACTAAATAAATATAAAATACAGTCTCTTCCATGGGTGCGTTGCAGCAGTGAGTGTACCTCCACCAACACCATGAGTTAAGCTTCTTGGCATCTATGGATGGAAGCGGTTAGAGGCGATAACATAAACTTGTAGCTTGCATTGCCCTGCAACTGAAAATTCCAGCAAGCCGTCTGTTCTGGCGACAAGGGGCATCGACCAAAATTGTTTCTCTCTGACATTATTGCAAGCACCAAAACCCTCACCTTTCTTGGGATTTCATCAGCCTAGAGACAAAAGCAGCCCGAGGGACGAGTCTGCTTAAAAACTGGACGGGGCATATAGGCTTCAATTACGAACAGGCAATGGATGGGAACACGCTGCAAGGTTGGTTCCACCGCGAAGGAGCCGTGCCGCTTCCATGGGAGGAAGGAAAGATCGCTCAGCCGGTGTGTTCAGCCTGCAGGAAAAGCTTTCCACGCATCTTGGCAAACTACTCAATCTTTCTAAACTACTAGAGAGTCTGGCTATTGGGTGGAATTGTGTAAACTACCCTGAAAAGCACCACGCCCCGCCTGATCACCGGCCACAAGGAGGGTCTCTGACCCTGAGCAGGACTGCGTGCGACGCCCAACTTGGTGGCGGCAGCATCCCTAAGTGCCTCCGAGACACTTCAAACTTGCACGCATTTTGCGCACCCCGGCGCAAATCTTTTCGACAAGTCTGTGTTGTTGTCCCAAGGAAATGGAGCCTGCCTGCAGGTGCCCAGCCTGTCCATGGCAGAAGCCAGATTTCTTTTTCTTTTTTTATAAAGATTTTTATTAAGATTTTAAACTAGAAACATCAATCATCAAATACATCGGACGTGCTGGGTCAGCCCCCTGCAACACATCTTTTGGCAGAAGCCAGATTTCAATGGGAGGTTTTCCTGACTTGCAGCTTAGTTCTTTGATTGCTAAACTAGAGGTGACCCACTGACTCCTCACTGCAGCCTCAACAGTCATAGCTGCATGAGCAGGTTTTGTTTAAATCAAAACAAACATTCCAAGAAATTGACTTCAGTGCCTGCTTTCAGACTTGCTGTGGCATGGGACTGATTCGCAAAAGTACCAGACATCCCGAGAAGACACTTTTGCCCTGTCTCCATGTACGCATGAGTTTAGGTGACGTGCTCTCTTTTCTTGTCCTTCCACCATCAGTGCAAAAAACCCTACAAGCCAAGGGCCACATTCCCAGATAAGAACCTTTCTGCTCAAACACTATACGTAAAGTTTCCTCACGAAAGGCCTCCCCGGAGGTCTAACCCATGAAGGGCTTTGTTGCCATGTGCATACAAGTCTAGGCCTGAGCTCTCCCCAAGCCGACGGGACCTGGGAAAGCTGCCAAAGGGAGAAGATGGTGGAAATATCTCCAGGAGCTATTTGCCAACCATTTCTTCCTGCCAAACAGATGGTAGAGTTTTCTAAAGAGTGTGGTTAGAGCCTCTAGAGTACCAAAGACCTTCTAAGGTCACATGCAAGAAACCAACAAACCAACTACAAGGAAGAAAAACATCATTTGTCTACTTAGTTCGAATACATTTGATAAGCTGAGGAATGTACTGACACTTGCCAAGAAGATCCAAGAAGGAAAATTGGTGTCATAACCTCTGATATGTTTCAAAACAACCACTGGTTTCAAAAGATAAACGGAAGAGGTTTCACGTAGAGGGCACGCTGAATCTCACCAGCACTGGAAGGTTCCCAGCAGGTCAACGGAAGAGCCAACCAATCCAGGAGAAGCAACTGAGAGGCTTCAGAAGACTATGAGGAGCCCAGGGCATTTGAATCGCCTGTTTCCTGTTCTTCTATTTGATGGCTTTGCTTCCATGAGCGCGCTGGGTTTTCCCCGCTCTTCTAGCTCTCTCTGCACCAAGCATTCACCAATTGCACTGTGGCAACTGAATGCTTGTGCATCTCAGGTCTGTCACCCTCCAATTACTGGCACCAGATCATTCTCAGCACTGCAGAAATGTGGCAGATTGCATGGGGAGCCAGACTGGAATTCTACAGAGAACCCCAAGACCTGCAAATATATCCTGCTGCTCCCACAGCCACCGTTTATGGGCTTGTTTTCCTCCGCCAGAGGCATATAGAAAATTTTTCATTTAAAAAAATAAACCCCATGGATTCCTGATGCATTTAGGTGTTCACAAAAAGTGGGAAACATTACAAAGAAGATGCACAGACTGGCCATTTTGCTAGGACAAGAAGCTGAAATTGCTCCATTTCCACTCCACACAGCTCTAGACCTGAACTAGGCAATATATGACACATCCATACCATTGCGTCTTTCCTGAAACACGGAAGTCAAAGCTCACCCATGCAAGGATTTATATCCACAACTTTATGATACGCTCATGAGACGATGTTCCTGCGATGCCCAGTTCCTTCAGCACAATTTTGACAATGCTTCTCTTTAAACTTTGAACTAATGCAATTAAAGCCCTTTGCTGCCATTTTTTATTAACAGAACTGCTAGGAAATTAGAATCCCTCAAAGGCAATCAAGAGGAAATGGACCAAGAGATTCCTGTGCAGGGGACTATTAGTACATATCAACCGTCATCTTTTAAACGTCCCTAGATTAGATTGTAATTACATTTAAATAGAGCTGGATGTTGTGAGGCATGAGAAATCAAACACTACAAAGGCCCTCTGGAAGTTGGGAAGGACTTCCCATGAAATGCTTGTGTTGCATGTTCTGACAGTTCCATGGAAGGAACCATGTTGTGCGCAGTTTCTCAGAACTTCCCACATCCAGCAAAACTATAAAAGCCTGAGAGCCCATGTTCCTGGGGTCCGTGAAGCTCAAACAGGACTGGATCTCTTCAGAAGGGAGGTCAGGCAGGTCTCGTTCGACAGCATCCTGGCGGCATGGTCACCACACATGGGCTCCGGGTGTTGAGTGCTTTGGAAGGCAGGTGCTATCTAGGACATTATGAGGTGGCACAAGTCCATGGAGAGCCCACATGGTGTCTCCTCTTGAATGTGCAATTGCCCCCAAGATCTGCATGGCTACTGGATGTCAGGCTGATGAGACCCCAGCCCTATTTGGGTACTGAAGGCAGGGCTGAATCAGCCCATGAGGAAGAGCGCTCCAGTCCCACCCTTCCCCCTGCACTCATCTTGGTCTCCTCCACTGCAGAATTTGGACTCAAAGAGGAGCTTCTCCTCTTCAGATAGTCTCCCTCTGCAGGCAAGGAGTGGAGGTGAGGGTCTGGAGCACTCCTTCTCCAGTGCATGAGTGGACTTCAAGCCTTTTCTCAACACCTTGAATCTCTAACTGGCAGAGAACAGCTTTGGAGACTGTTGAGGGGACACTGATGCATGGCCCTGGTCTAGAGTGAACCCAGTGAAGGGCCTTCTGCTGCCTGTCCTTCAGGAAGAGATGTGCTGGGTGCATAAAACCAAACATGCACTTAATGTTCAGGCTCCCAGGAATGGTCTCTCGTGCTGGAGGTTGAGGGCCTCCTTTGCCTCAACAGGGATAGGATTGTGCTTGAGAAAAGCTAGCAACGGGCCATGTTCAGCAGAGGAGCTGAAGGGATGGATGCAGGCCCCCCTCACCAGCCTTCGGCTTGAGCTCAAGACAGAGCACTGCTTGTCTGGGGCCAGGTTTTGGTGTGGTGGTGTGTGATGGGGGCTTTTGCACTGCTGGCATGAACTGACCTTTTGCATGATTCCCTGGAACGCTTGCTTCATCCTTCTGCATGATTCAGTCATGAACCTCGCTTCTTGGTTGCCCAAGGTTGTCTCCTGCAGGTCTATATTCCCCTGGATTCTCAAGAAGGTTCTCAAGCAGTGTGCATATTCTTCTGACATTCTGTTAGGGTCCATCTGAAACAAATTGTTCAAAAACTGGTAAGTGCTTTTATGTCAAGGACTTTGCAAGGACCCGAAACGCAAGTGAGAGAAATTATTCTGGAGAAACTCTTGCAGCATGCAAGTTCCTGGTTCTGACCCACGGTGGCAACTTTTTCGGTTCTTAAACAATTTATGAGCCAAGAACCCAGTGGCTAAAAATACAGTTTTCCTCTGCTTCCCAGAATGAACTGCATATGAATCCTTTATATCTGGAGAAAACAGCACATGAAAAAAGATTCTGATGGGGGAAGGAGAGATTATTTCTTCTGGGTAGCCATTGTGCAGCTCTTAGCATTGGAAATGGCACTGATTGATTGATTGATTGTATTTCTAAACCACCCCATAGTCAAAGCTCTCAGGATGGTGAACTAAAGTTTAACCACAGAAAAACAACATGATAAAACATAATGCAAAACTTTAAAAACAACTAAAACTAAAACCAAGCCAGTATCAAAGCAAGCAGCAGTATAAAAATGCAACACGTTTTAACACAACAGAAATTGGAGAGCTAAAATGCCTTCGCCTGGTTCCCCACAGACCGCAATGTAGGTGCCTGGCAAGCCCCTAAGGCGGGGTCCTCAACCCTTTTCACCAGGAGGCCACTCAAAGCTGCCGGTGGTGCGCCTGGGCCAGCGAGGGGGGGGGCGGCGAGTCACAGGCGCGGGGGCGCAATGAGGGCAGGCGAGGTGCCGGCGGGCGCACAAGGCAGCGGCTTGCTCGCTTGGGCAGCGTTTTCTCCAAGCAAGCAAGCCTGCCTCTGCCTCCCCACATACAGGGCAAGGCGGGCAGCACTGAGCGCCTGCGTGGACACATGCACATGCACGCGCGGCCAGTCCAAATCTGTGGTGAACCAGATAAATGGGCATGGAGGGCCAGATCCGGCCCGCGGGCTGTAGTTTGGGATCCCATGCTCTAAAGGAAGTATTCCACAATGGTGGGGCCACAACTGAAAAGTCCCTCGGCTTTATGACTACCTGCCTGCGCTCCAACGGAACCCAGGGTCCATTTGGATGCCAGGAAGCACTTCCTGACAGCCAGGACCCCGAGGGCGTGGGATGGGCTTCCCTGGGAGGTGGCTGAGGCCCCATCGGTGAGGGTGTTCAAGGACAGGCTGGACATGCACATGGTGGGCATGTCGTGAGCGGAGCCGGCTGGAGCCGGGGGTCAGACTAGATCACCCAGAAGGCCCCTTCTGACTCGCTCTGGTTCTGTGTTTCATTTGGTAGTTACGTCCAGAGTGGTGCTTCTGAAGATAATCTTAGGGTCGGGCAGGAGGAACAATATACCAGGCCACTGGGTCAAATTTCGGGTTGCAAGTTTCCAGCCATCTACAATGTTGCTTTGGCTCTGTGCATCTTGGGAGCCAGGGCCCCATCCAAGGGATTGCTTGCATATATTTATTTATTTATTTATTTATGTAACATATTTGTATGCCGCCCCCTTGCAAACAAGCCTCGGGGCGGCTAACAACAATAAAAAATACAATTTAAAACCAATACACTATTTAAAACTGGCCCATCTCAGAGTCTAATATAAAAATAGAAATATATAAATATTAATAAAATATAAAATTAATTAACAATTAAAATATTTCTTAAATAAAAAGGTCTTCGCCTGGCGCCAAAAAACAAATAATGACGGTGCCAGGCGAGCCTCTCTGGAGAGCGCATTCCATAAGTGGGGCGCCACCGCAGAGAAAGCCCTCTTCCGGGTACTCACCCTCCTCACTTCTCTCACAGAGGGTTCCCGGAGGAGAGCATCTGCCACCGATTGTAGGATATAGGATCCCGGGTGAGCTAAAAGGACCCAGTTACATTTTGCAGCTGTTTACACAGTTGTGGCCATAACCACAGACCACTGGGGCATTTCACTCCAATGGGATCATGGGAACAAGGTGCGTAAGAATGACGGCATGGACACCAAGGACAACCAACCCTTGGGATGCTTTTTAGCACCATGAGAAGAGGAGCTGCACAGCACCAGAAGGAGTCTCGCGTCCTGGCTGAGGTTCGCAGTGCCACTTGCTTTGTGCGCTTGACAACGACACACACCTTTCCCTTTCGCGTTGAGTTTCGCATGTGGTTGGCGTATTATACCCAGAACCTCAACATACAAATGCGAATGCTTCAAATGGGGAAGGTGCATGTATAGAAACTCTGCTACGGAGTAGTTCCACCTGCTACTCATTTGCAAAGCAAACTAACTTTTCCACAGTTATCCTTGCACGACCCCTGCACTGTTAATGCCGATTTTCGTTCCCACACTTCGCCGACATGGTGGTTAGCTCTGCCCAGGATGGCGCCAACCAACCATCTCAAGATGCATCACGTGGACGCCAGGCAAGGAAACAGCAAGAGAGGATTTCTAAGAATCCATCAAGTGACTTGTCAGCAGCCCAACTTGGTCAACCAGTGTAAGGCTGCACACCAACATTTGACAGACTGGGAGGCAGGGCGTTGGCAAAGATGGGGCTACAGAGAGACTTCCCAGCTTGAGCATCAGATGCCTCAGACGAATCCAGCCCTGGAATCTACTCTGCTGAATGCTTGGCAGAGAGTTTAAGGGAAAAAGTTGTGGCCAACTGGTGGCAAATGGAGGCTATATTCTGCACTCAGACTACAGCGTTCAAAAAACCCCTTTTAGGTAAAGTGTTTTCCCTCTTCTCCTCCATTATTTTCCCTTGCTTAACTAGGACTTAACTGTGCTTAACCCAGGACTGAGCTGTGGGTGCACCACCCTTCCCAAACTCCGCAAAAATAGCATTTCAAATTGATTACATTTGCCTGTGATTTTATTTGCATACACCGGAAAACAGTGAGGAAATGATTGTTTAAAAAAGGAGCGGAGGTCTGAAATCAAATGCAAGAGCAGGTTGAGAGTGGTTAAAAATTAAAGCAAGGCAACTGAAAAGATTCTTTGCAAAATTAAAAAAAAAATGTCTCAGCCAACTTCATGATAGCACCTGTGTCTGCAGCTCTGTCTTTTTACTCCTTCAGTCAGTCCTACCCTGTGGCCAATGCAGGGTCTGCACGAGGCTCGAGTAGTAACATAACCGTGGGGAAGGAAACCTAACACACTGAGCATGGGGAAGAAATCTTGCAGGTTGTGTTGTTGTTGTTAATGATGATGATTTTCCTTTTTGGTTGGCCTTCTAAAGGTATTACAGCAACACAAAATTTGGATATTTTGTTTTGGCCAGCATGGGCTATCTATGATATAAACCGGCCGCTTGGTGTCACTCAAAACGCCACAGTATCTTTGCATGTCCGTCCAAAATCCAAATCAAAGGTGCTTAGGTGTGGCAGGGTTCCCACTGAACCTGACCCACTTTAGAGCAGGGTGCTCAGCAAATCTAACAGCCAACCCTGAGGCACAGAGTCTGGTGACAGGTTTAAAATGACATGAAAAGCTCAGGAGAATCTTTCAACCCTGGAGAGAGGGGCAAGAGATCAAGACGAGGACAGAGGACCTCCAAAGGACCCCTGGAATTGGTGGTGTGGGCCTTTCCGACTGGCTACTGAAGGAAATGCTGTGGCAGCAAGCCGCCCTTGAGAAGCCAGTTGTCTAACTTGTGTTTTGAGTGGAAGTTACCTAAAGCAACCAGAAACTGCCTTTGTAGGGGACAGCCACGGAAAGCACCGGAGTTCCACAGAGACCATTCCTTAAGGAAGATGTGGCTCCAAACGTCGGGCAGGTCCTAGGCTGGCCCAGACTCTAGATCGACGAGTCAGACCACCTTCACCAGGTGCTCCAAATCTCCCGTATTGACGGGTAGAGGAAACTATCGGACTTTTCCTACGTTCGTTGGTCCTCGATGTGCCACACTTCATAGAGGGTTTCCTCCAGAGCGCGCTTGCTCAGTTTTCTGCTCACCGAGGTGCCCCCAGCCCGTTTCTTCTGCATTACTGAGCCCTTTTCAGTTCCCCATTTTTGTAAGATGGTGGAACCAGAACAAGGCATCCTATTTGACACGTGGCCACACCACACACTTGCATACCGGAACTATGCTTTGCGTTCTCTGAAGCTGGGAAAGTCAAAAAGAGAAAATGAAATATGGAAATGAGCTGCAAACGAATTGTTTTCCATTTCTGGTTTCTACTATGCAGGTTCATGTCGAAGGGGACTCACCGTCATGGTTGGCAAATCGAGCTGAGCCCTGGAGGACGCAAAGAGGCTCTGAAACAATAATCTTCAGTGTGATTTCATTTCATGGCATTGCACTGCCATTGTCGGGCACCGCAACTGACACAACACAGCACAACCTGTCGGCTGCTGAGCCAAAAGCGGGTCAGCCAGCAAGCACCCAGACCCGGGGCAGTCCAGACCGACGAGGCATCGCAAGAACGGTGCAGGGAAGGATGGGTGCCCTGCCAAGCCTCTCTTTGAAAGTCAGAATTTGGAACCGATAAGATAATAATAACCTGTTGGCAGCCCTACGCCCAGACTTTGGATTTTAAGGTCCTGAGTCAAGACCTGATGCTGGAGGACAAGGGCTAGAAACAGGGTAGTGAACAGTAAAAAAATAAGCACATGTGAGTCTTAGGAAAGCACACCGAGATCGGTTGTGGGACAGATCCAGCAGTCTATGCCAAGTCCTCCGGGACGGACTGCACTGGGATTTCAGTGCCCACACCTTTTAATGCACGTGGGAAGGAGGGCCAAGGAAGAACATCTGAAATATGTCCCGGAAGCATGAAGCTTTCTGACAGGGAGAATTTGGTACTTCCACAAGCACAAGCACAATACTCCGCTACCCAAATGAAGTGATTTGCATCAGTCGGTAACAGATATGTCAAGGCAAGAAAGACAATCAGAAAGCGGACTGAACCGAGTTTGTTTCTCACTCGGAACAGAGTCGTTGGATCCGAATGGAAAATGGGGCAAATCAGTGGGGCAAATCAGTGGGGCAAATCAAGCCAAAAGGCAAAGTTTTCTCCCTGCTCATTAAAGCACAATTTAATTCTCCTATTGAAATCAATGGGACACAAAAGCGCCTAACTTTGGGTGTCACCATAAACACTGACTCATGCCACAAGTCCAGGTTTTCAGTGACTGCAGCCCACTTTGCCAGCGGTTAAAACAGACTGAAATGCCCTGGCCTGCGGGAGCTGACGGCTCTTCAAAGGAGCAGCCCTGGTAGGAGCTCCAAAAGCTTTTATTTGAAAGCAAGGAGCCCTGCTCCTCCTCAGCCACAGTTACACCGTGAAGCCCAACTGCATGCAGAAACGAGCCACTTTTCGTTTCACTGCAGTCTGAAAAAGAGAAGCCCAAGCCCAAGATTCACTGCTACCTCTGGGGAGGGAAAAAGCAAACATCATCCTCCAACTTCCTTTGAGAAAGCTGAGAGCACCAAACCAAAAAGAAAGCAAACCCAACCAATGCACAGAGCAATTTCCAAGAAAAAAAAGGAAAAGAGTCCACTTTGGTCCCAGAGCAGAAACCACACTGAAGTCTGACTCTTCCCTCCACTCCTCTGCCCGAGAAATCCACGTATAATATGCAGTGTGCCTGCCCGCAAGAGCACTGTGGCCTGTTTCGGGGTTGCTCATTCAGATGAGACAACAGGGCATTGCTGGCATCCCTCAGCAAACCCAAGCAGTGCCGTCCGTTCTCTTCCCAAGTTCAGAAGGAGCTGTTGAATAGATGCCAGTCAGAAAGGGCAAATTATTCCTCGAAGAAAGCCAATGCTTCTTCGCCACAAGAATCACTTTCACTCCCTTTTCAGTCTTCTTTAAGGAGGTTACACTTTCCACCTCAGGGGAAAGTGAGAACCTGCAGGCGGCAATAGCCAATCACAAGTATACAGAAGGTGCCTAGACCTTGGATTTGTCTGGCATTAAATTGACGCGCCTTGCCTAGGGCTTCAGCATAGCTGCAAAGTTATCAGCCGCTACAGTGAGAGCCCAATGCTATTTTGTCTAGACAGAAAAAAGTCCTACCATTCACAGCAGTCCTCAACCAAAATGTCAGGAATTGTAGAACTTTTTTGCAATATGCATAGGATTGGGCCGTATAATCTCTTAACTTTCCCATTCTGAAAACGCCTCAAGAACACAGCTGTGTCTATCCTGAAGCTTCTAATTACCAGGCTGTTGTACAAAACCACCACCAAAACGGGAAGACATCCAAAGACAAAAACTCTAAGCTGGTATCCTTCATCACTTAAATACAAGCTGCCCTTCCCTCTCAATTTCCCAGTTTAATGGAAATTGTTCACAGCTTAGGAACTGGACTTACTGATCCAACAGGGCAAGGGAATTGGTAGCCATCAACTGCAGCTGACAACCACTTCAAAACATTGCGTAAGATCAGCCACAAAACCATTCCATGTAGCTACATCTGCACAACTCAACAACAGGCAAACTTGAATGGGAGCTCATAAGACAGAACTGCATATACTGTTCTGAGAGTTTCAACACACACCCTTCTCTTTCCCTTTAGGATCCAGCCTCAAAGACTGGCAGGCAGCGCGGTCCCTCCAGCTCAGAGTTACAGGCATCCCACGGAGACAGCGGGCAGGGGGAGCACAGAGAAGCGGCGGGGGGCCCCTCTGGGATTCCACTCCAGCTCCCCACACACCTGGGTGCTGCCAGTGGCCAACTGCTGGAGGCCCAGGAGAAGCAGGATCACTGGTGTAGCGCGGTGCCTGGCTCCCCCCGCCCCCGGCCCCAGCATGCCCTGCCAATGCCAGCTCATCTCGCAGTGATGGCAGGGAAGGAGAGGGGGCTTGCTCCGAAGTGGGAGTCCAAAGCGGGACTCCAGCTCTCCCGAGGGCAATCCAGACACCGCACAGTGGCCGCAGGATCGCGCGCCCGCGGGTGCCTCCCTGATGCCCACGGAACTCTCCTGGCGCTCCGGGGACCACGGCCGAGCGCCTGCCCTGAGCTCGCCCGGGCTGCGGTGCACGCCCGGTCCGGGCAGCGCGGGGCAGAAGCACAGGCTGCGCTCGGAGGGCCGTTCCGCGGAGAGCGCGACGGCCGGGCCCCCGCCCCGCGGGATGCCGATCCGATGCGCCGCGCGGCGGAGGATGCGGGCGGCGGCGCCCGGGGCGCCCCCCCTCGCCCGCGGCGAGAGCGCCCCGAGCGGGCCCGGCCGCGAGCGCGCAGCGCCCCCGCCCCCGCCGCCTCACCTGCGCCCTGAAGTAGAGGAAGAGCGCCACGCTGCACACCACCTGGCCCAGGCCCAGCAGCACCAGCACGGCCAGCAGGGCCCGCGAGGCGGGCGGCGCGTGGGGCGGCGCGGGCGGCGCGCCCGGCGCCTGGAGCAGCGGCGGCGGCGGCGCGCCCTCGTGCGCGCTGCCGGCGCCCAGCTCCTCGGCGCCGCGCAAGTACTTGGAGTAGTCTCGGCTGGCGCGCCGCATCTCCGTGCGCTCGGCCCGCTGCGATCCGCCCCGCTGAGCGCCCGCCGCGCGCCCGCCCGGCGTTTATCAGCTCGGGCGGGCGCGGCGGCCGGGGGCTGGTCCTCGGCGCGCCGAGCGCCGCCCCCGGAGGGGGGGCGGCCCCGAGGCCGGCGGGGGCGCGGGATTCCCCGCCGGCCCGGGCGCGCGCCCCTCGCCCCAGAGGCAGCCCAGCGCCCGCGCCGGCCCGCCGTACCTGCGCGCCCAGTGCGCCCGGCGCGGCCCCGCGTCTCCCGCTGCCCGCGGCCGCTCGCTGCAGCAGCTGCGGCGCGCCCGTGCCTCTCCCGGGGCGGGGCCCAGGGCGGAGGGCGCGCTCCCGGCCCGCAGACCCCGCCCGCCCGCCCGCCCGCCCGGCGCTTCGCAGCCCACGGCCGCGCAGAGAGGCGCTCCCGCCTCCGCTCTTGGCGCCCCGTCTGGCCCCGCGGGCGCTCTCCGTGGGGCCGGAGCCGCCGGGCAGCGCAGGCGAGCGGGCTGGCCCTCGACGCCCCCTCCGCCCCAGCTCCTCGCTCCCTCGCGGGGCCCTGCCGTGGGGCGCCCCGCACGCAGCGCAGGCGATGCTCGGGCGCCCACCTGCAGGCGCCGGTGCCCGGCGAGAGCGCGCGTGAGCAGGCGGCCGCGGCTGCCGCTCCTCGGCCTGGGGGCCCTGTCTCGAGACAGAGAGCGGGGGGGGGGCAGAGGTGCCCCAGGCCCAGGCCAGCCCAGGGGGCAGAGAACCCCCTTCTCCGCTTGCAGCTTCCCCGGCTTGTTTGCCCCCAGAAGCAGCAGAATCCAGGGCAGCGGGACTCCAGGGGGCTTCTGCTGCCAGGCAGGAGGAGGAGGAGGAGGAGGAGATGGTGCAGGTGTGCAGGGAGACTCTGTGCTGGCCATCCTCTCTGCAAAGCAGCCATGGCCTGAGTTTTGCACATACATGCCAGCTCAACTCCCTCGTAAGCCTGGAAACTGAGTTTTCAACTCTCTTTCTCCCTACACTTGGACCTCCTTCGCACTCCCCAAAGATACTTAAGTTTTCAGCTGAAAAGGCTTCCGTAGCTCCAACAAGCCGATTCAACTGGATGCAAACCCAAAGTATGTTCTAGAGTGTGGTCTTGGATGTAGTGGGGATGTGTGGGAATCTCTTCTCACCCAATCACACCCCCCACTGTGGAGTTCAGATCAAGCCATGCCTGACTCCTTTCCTGCTCCAAACCAGCAACACACAATCCAGTTGCTAAAGGGCAGAGTCACACTTCCATGGCAAACGTTCGCAAGGTTGGCGCTCAGCCTCTCAGTCTTGCCTTGCCAAAGAGCAAATTTGCCTAAAGATGGTGGAAATATGCCACCTGGGATGTTATCCTTTTTTTGTATTTTTTTTTATATTTTACAATGGCTTTGAAAAATTGTAGTTTCACCTTTTTCACTGCCATGCATTGATGATGGTGTTTGTTTCTTGAGATAGCATGCTTTTGTTTTTTTGTTTAATCACACAGTTGTGTCCGACCCATCGCGACCCCATGAACAACATTCCTCCAGGCCTTCCTGTCCTTCACCATCCCCAGAGTCCACCCAAGCTCACACCAACCGCCTCAGTGACCCCATCCAGCCGCCTCATCCTCTGCCATCCCCTCCTTCTTTTGCCATCTCTTGTTCCCGGCATCAGGCTCTTCTCCAGGGAGTCCTTTCTTCTCATTAGGTGGCCAAAGTAGTTGAGCTTCATCTTCAGTATCTGGCCTTCTAAAGAGCAGTCAGGGCTGATTTCCTTCAAGATTGACTGATTTGATCTGTTTGCGGTCCACAGGACTCTCACCACAATTCAAAGGCCTCAGTTCTTCGGTGCTCAGCCTTCCTTGTGGTTCAACTCTCACAGCCATACATTGCAACTGGGAAAACCACAGCCTTGACTATACACACTTTTGTTGGCAGGGCGATGTCTCTGCTTTTTAGTATGCTGTCTAGATTTTCCATAGCTTTCCTCCCCAGGAGCAAGCGTCTTTTAATTTCTTGGCTGTAGTCCCCATCTGCGGTGATCTTGAAACCCAGGAAAATAAAATCTGTCACTACCTCCATTTCTTCCCCATCTATTTGCCAGGAAGTGAGAGGACTGGATGCCATGATCTTAGTTTTCTTAATGTTGAGTTTCAAGCCAACCTTTGTGCTCTCCTCCTTCACCCACCTCAAGAGGCTCTTCAACTCCTCTTCACTTTCTGCCATTGGGTGAGTTGGGATGCAGGCTCTCATTCCTGCACTGATGTCTACCATGCTGCCCCCTTCCAAGAAAGCCATCAGTGTGCAAAATACACCAGTAGCTGTCCTGCTCCCGTTTCTGGCCCCACTTCGCCTTGCCATTCTGTCTCCCCACAGCATCACAGTCATGGAGCAGTGGAGTCGGAAGGGGCCAAGAAGGCCAGTGGGTCCAAGCCCCTGCTGTTGCAGCAGGCCAATTTACAAATAAAATACCCCGTCCTCTGCAGTAGCCCCTTGGCTATGGGTCCAGAAAGGCTGTGGGCCCCGGGTTCAGGAAACCGGATTTTCCAAGTGGACCAGCTGTGCCACTGCCTTCCACTGCTTCCTCGCCGCGGTCCTTAGGAGCTCGACAAGCCCCTGTGAAACTGAATAGCAAATAGCATAACAGCAAGGCTGCAATTATACATCCAGATGCAATTCAGCCCTCTTCGTGTTTACTGGAAAAAGTCTGTCCAGTGTCCAGCTCCCATGAAAATATATGCAAGATTGTAAACTGGCTCAGAAGGAAGCCCCATCCTGGGCAAACATGAAAGGATTTCTGTATCCATGTTTTCCTCTGATTTCTTTTTTCTTTTAACTTTTCTTTTTCAATAATTAGCTTGTAATTTCTTATTATTGCTGATGGCACAAAAACACCATCGGGGAAACATTTGACAAAAGAAAGCAAGATCAGCTAGAAGGACAAGGAGTCATTTGTCAGATCTGCCTTTCCTTCTCTATACTCAGAAGAGAAAATTATCTCCAGTTCTGTTCCACGGGAAGCCTGCAACCCTCTGAGAAGGTAACATTGAACCACCTTGAACTTGGAAGGGTCTACCTGATTTCTATAAATCAGTTTGTTTATAAAATGATGCTTGTACCCACCAAACTTCTCAGGGTATGTCCCAACTCCTGCCTTGGGTCTGAAGTGTATCTCCTTCCTTTCATTGCAACGATGACATATTTTGATATGATCTGAGTGGTACCAAAGGGGGCATCTTCTATCTCAGCTTCTTCCCTCCCCTTCCATCCCAGTTGTGGACTTTAGCTTGATTTTCTATTTCATTCTTTCTGAAAGGGAGAATCGAGTTAGTGGAGAGTTGACAGGATTCGCTTCCCATAGTGTTTAATCTCTACTACCACCATTTCCAATATTCTTCAGGACTCGCAACAGAAAGTGTCAGTCCTACCCTGAGATGCCCAGGGCCTCTTCCATCAGTGAAGAAACAGCATCTTCCATGATTGTGTAGAGTTCAGCAGAACGCCACTATCTTGTAATATACTTCTGAGTTAGTTTTCCAGTCTTGGTCGATATTGTTTGATTCTTTAAGTACCGAGTCTGTAGAGAACTTGTCAATGTTAGAACCATCCTTTTGCTGGTGACCCACCAGGAGTTCTGTGTCCTCTTGCTCTGCGTTAGGGAAACCCCTGTCAAAATCCCAAGCTCAATTAGCCATCCAGAGTGCTCAAACCTCAAACTGCCTGTCGCAACATGTCCCTTTTATGAAAAGTTCTCTCTGCGGTTTGCTTAGATGAAAAACATCGACCGCTTAATTGATTGTAGAAAGTAGAGGATTCCGTCACAACATCCACTAATTCCACTTCTCCTAAATTCTTTTGGAGTGTGCTTAATGTTTTGTTATGTGAATTGGCATGTATTTTGACAGGTGGGTGAGCAGTTTGCCCTTTCTACTACTACTGGTTCAATTGACCAGTTAACTGGATAGTTATCCTGGGAGTACAAGGAGAATCTTCCTCGTGAAGAGTAGTACCTCTGCCTTCAGGCTCTGCATCTGCTGATGCAGAGCTCAGAGCTGCTATTTGGGAGAAAGTCTACTGCCCCTCGGTTCATCCAGGGCTGGTTCTCCTCTCTCTCTATTTCCCAGGGCGATAGTCTAAGACAGATTTCTGGACTGGGTTGGATCATGATTTTTTGGATATAGGTTGCTGATGTTGGGCCCATGTAATAACCAGTTTCTATAAACCAGATATAACAAAAATCTGCAGAAAACAAACCAATCAGATAAAGTCCAAGGTAATAAAATATAAGTTTGAAAAGTAGCATCAAAGAACTATAAATCTTTCTGCATGGCTTGGTGGGCACCGGTCGTATAGCTTCTTTTTCAGCTGATTTTCCACTCTGTGCCTTGGTTAGCCCTTCTGCACAGCCGGTGATGGGATGCAGAGAGTTCGTGAAGTTCATGAACTAGCTCACCACAGTGCTCTTGAGCACAAACTCGGTGATTAGTCAATAGCTAAGGAAAACAAGGTTGGCCCGCTTGTCTCCACACTATTTACCACAGTCTCAGGGCAGGGACAGAGGAAACCTCTAGTTTTTCCAACTGTTCCGTGCCAGGTTATTCAGCTCTACAGCCGATCTCAGCCAAGCTCTGGTTCGCGATGGGATCCATTCTGTACGGCAGTGCCTACGCAGCCGTTCTGCTCGCACTTCGTCCGATGGGCTCATCTTAAATAGGCCTATTTTTAAAACTTAATATCAAACCACAAGATCTGGCTGCATCCTCCAGACTGGGGAACTGCCCTTCCCACAAGTGTTTAAGCCACAAATAATGGTCAGACGGATGGAGCTAGAGGAGGTCTTTTCCATGTCTGTGCAGGTCACTCTTTCGACACAGAGAAGGACCAAGACAAATAAACCAAGATGGAACCAAAATACCATAACATTTCTCCAGTTCACAAGAAATCTCAGCTTCAAGTTTCCTTCTTCCCGTTGGCCCAGCGTGGCCTCCAAACTCGCCTCTTTCCATTGCCATTTTAAACATGAATTAAAATCCTGGTTGCCTTCAGCGTTGCTTTTTGCTGTCCTGGTGGGGGGGGGGGGGAGTGCGGCCAAAGAAGCAATGTGCCAGTCCTTTCAAAGGCCTTGCATGCTGTGTCATGTCTGCAGACTATGGCTATTCAAGCACAGAATATGATGCCCTCATTCAGCTTGCAACGAGGTACTTTGGCATCAAAGGTCTGGTTGGAGTCAGATTTCGGGGCGAGCGATCTTGCATCAGGACAGTTGACAAGGCAGCATTGGTGTGTGTGTTTAATACAAATGAGAAGAATCTGAATCCTGCTGTATCCCTGGCTCCACCATTACCCAAGAGCCACGCTCGGTGCCCTAGGTCATGTGACTGGTTTGGGAAAAACACTGCACTCGGATTTTCTGCTTTGCCTTGGGATTAGTTGTGATGGGCTTGTGCGTAAGCAAGTGGTTTCATTCCTTAATTACAAAGGGGAAGTGGTCAGACAATCTATGCTGTCCCGGCAAGAAACACGATAAAATGTTTCTAGAAGAAAACCAGGAAAGTACAGAAAGTTGCATGTGAAATTAAAAATGAGCTCTCTCCTTCTCCCAAAAATAATCAGAACAACTTATAATGTGCTGCTGAAAAAGACAAACAAGATTTTCAAAAAGATTGTCATCATCTGTCACTGCTAGTCAAACAGTCAAGGAGCTAATTCTATTTTCTTTTACATAATTTGACATGACTCAGAGTTTTACCATGAAGAAGAAGGATGTGGGTTTTGGATTCTGAGTGAGGTTTGCTTGCCAGACCTCAAAGTTTCTGCAGGGGTCTTCAGGAATGGCAGATGCTACTATTCCGTATATTCTGATGCTCCAACCAAATAGTACCATTCCAAGTGAAGGAGAATAATAATGATTTAACAGTGCAGAAGAACAAAGCAAAAGAATTATGGGTGGAATCGAGGGATGAGAGACACGATCCAGAAGGAAGTCCAAGTGGCTTTTAACGAGGTTTGCACCAGACAACTTTCCACTGGATTCTGATCCCGCACTGCATAATTCTGCTCTCCAAAATGAAGGGCAGTCAAGTCCAGTCTCTAAAACAGTGCAAAACATAAAACGGGTATGTTCGACATCAATCTTCCTTGTTGATTTTGCGACTGCCACACCACATGTCTTGCAATTTAGCAAAATGAACACATACGCTGTGCATGGGAGGGCGAAACACAGCAGGGACGCTCCCACCCCCAACGCTCTTCTGTGCACAGCCCAAACTCAACGCAGGGGTTGGCCACAAGGGGCCTCAGAGGGGAGAAGGCGGGGAAGCCCCATCCTGTTACAAAGAAATCATATCAGATGGAGTTACAGAGAAATCACTTCAGAGTTTGAAGCGCTGGGAAGGAAACGCAAGAACTTGGCCCAGAGAGTTATCTCTTCCATCCATCCTCCAGTTCCCGGAAGAGACACCGAAAGGGGAAGAAGAGGGCTCCAGGTGAACGACTGGAGGGGGTGCCAAAGTGAGCCATGCAGATCCTGGGACCACGAAATAGGCTACCTGAGAGAGGCTGCTGGCCAGGTACTTCTTCAGCAAAGCCGGGAAGGATGTGTGTGGCCACAGTGCGAAGTGTTCCATCCAGAGAACTTTAAGCCGGGGAGCGAGAAGTGAAGTTGGAGGCAGCCATGGAGGAAGGTCATCCTCCGGAACAGAGAGAAGAGTTCTAGCAGCACCCCAATAGAGCTTCCACAGTAATACAGGAAAGAAGCCAGGTTACAAAACATGTGGCTTTCAGTGGCTACATGCTCATGCGCAAGGGCTGGGGTGGATTCTTTCGGAGCCCATTCCCACATTCCCTCTCGTGTTCTATCCAGTTCTGCAAACCTAGGGGAAGTTCATATACCTGCACAGACCCTCAGGTGTGCACAGGTGACCTTGGGAAGAGGGTGCCTCTCTTGTTGAGCAGCTGATGCCCACCAGCCACAGTAAAACTGCTGACCTGGGTTTAGACAGCACAACAAGCACTTGACACTAGGATAACCCCTAGAACAAGCCATAGGTTGGCAGCCATAGGTTGTTCACATACACACACAGAAGCCACCCTATGGAAAGTGGTCGAGTTTTCACATGACACAAGAAACTGGCTGCACATGATGCTTTGCTGAGTTGTGAGAACCAGGTCAGCAGGTTACAACAGCAATTATGTCTTTGAGGCAGACTCCCGAAGCTCAGAAGACAAAAAGCAAAACAGCGACGATGACAACTTGATCACTTGGGCAATCCTAGATAGACTTACCTGGGAGTAAGTCCCACTGGCCCCAATGAGTAGGTCTCATAGGGAGATTTGCATAGAATTGCATTCTGGGTTAGCAGGAGAGATATTTATATTTCTGATATAAATGCAAGAAAAAGTAAAGTAAAGGGAGATTGAGAACTGTTTTGATAAATGGAAAAAAAAAAAATCATCCAAGACTGTTTCATGTATTACATCTTCCAAGGGAACACACAAATTCCCAGACGCAAAAATTAACAAGAGTCTGAGAAATAACATCTTCTCATGCTTGTCTGTAGGTGGGCATACGCAGAAAGCCTGTCTGGTTTCCTTTAGCACTGTGAGAAATTGCATTAAAACATCTTACTGTGCATTTCTATATGGATATATTCTTTTGCAGAGTGCATTTCATAAAACGAAGAAAAGGCCTAGAAATCTGTCTGCTTTTGTGCACATCTGAGAGTTTTTCCCACTCCTTTTGCAAAGTGATCTTTCTTTGGAGATGGCTGTGAAAGTCACGCAAATGTTTTTCCTTTTAACAGCATTGTATTCAAGCAAAGGACTGCATTTGCCATTAGAATGTACGCTTCTGTTTTGATTTGCTAGAAGACAATGTGTTTTGGATGCAAAGTTTGAATATTTGCACCACACAGCATTATGTTATTTGAGCTGTGTATATTTTGATGCCTAAACTTTCCTTTTTATCCATTTTCTGCCCATCAAGGAAGCCACAGACTTGAATCGGGATGAGCTGAATATGGCTGTCCTGGATGGGATATTTGGGGAGGATTTTACTTGTAGGGTTGCCATGAATCCAAGACAATTGGCACAGAACATAAAAAGACATATACTTCGCTCCATTTCATTTCATGTATTGACTGTGTATCCTGCCCAATAGTCAAATCTTCAAACATTAAAATATGTTATAAAGACCATATGCATACAAATGCAGAACCCATAGAAATGCATATACTTAAAAACAATTAGTTTGGAATGAAAAACAACAACAGAAAGTCAAGACCTGATTAAAAGCCCCAGCATCAGCTGCTGAGAGAAGGTCTGAGAAGGTCTTTGCCTGGTGTGAAAAAGCTAACAGTGTTGGAGCTAAGCAGGTCTTTTGTGGCGGTGGGGGGGGGGGAATCCCACCATGGGGCCACACTGAGAAAGTCCTTCGCTTAGTGGTTGCCTTCCAAGCTGCCCTTGGAGGAGGAGCCTAGAGATACCTGAGATCCCGAATCGTGGAGCTTCCTGCTGGGAAAGGCGCTCCATCAGCTCTTGCAATCACCACCCACGAAAAGTGTTAAAGGTCAAGGGTGGCTCCTGGAATCAGGCTCGGAAACATTCCGGCATCCAGAATCTGTGTCACACAGTCAGACTTGCCAGTCCTTGGCTCCTGAGACCTGCACAAGCTGCAGCTCCTGGACCATCTTCATGAGCAGCCCCAAGAGGAGCGCACGGCAGTCACCTAAATACTGCGGAGATGTCCCGCTTTGGAGGTAAGCAGGGGCCCCTGGCCTGGGATCAGAAAAGAGCTCAGCTTGGAGGGTGCGAGTGTTTGGAAAGCGTATGCCTTGAAATGTCCAAAACAGTCAATGACCTATCGACCTGATGCAACGTCGCAACCTCTTTTTTCCATGTAGCATCATCGACTCCTTTATCAAACACCATAGCCAGTGGGGTGCCTAACGAAAGTGCTTGGAAAGGAGAACATCATCTGAAGAGAATTAGCAAATAATTATTTAATAAACATTGATCTAAATTGGAGAGTATTTGAATTACAAATTCCTTCCCTAAAAGAACAGGGAAGGAAAATAAAGGAACAGTAAATAAACACAGGTATTTTTTGTTTTGTAGGATAATATCTTTGCTTTAACTCACACTTAATTCAGCTCTTCACCACTAGATCCTCCTTCTTCCGGGAACTCCCTCTGCCCCATCTGGACAGTAAAAGCACAGATACATGGCATTGCTATTAATCTGCTGTCATTTCATGGTATCCAAAACCAGCTGACCCCTAGTCCCCATGTCACTCTGCCTAATGACAGGGCTGGACCTGCCATAATAACCAGTATTGTTTGGCATCATTCTAATTTTTAAAAAGAAAAAGAGTTTGGAATGAGAAGTAGACTGACCAACCCCTGCGTTGAGAAAAAGCAAACTGATTAAAAAATAAAGATGTTTCTGGAGAATTACCCTATTTGATCATAATTATTCTTGAATATGTAAAATGTGTGGAGATGACTTAACATCTGGTGATGCATGAACTTCCACAGAGAAGATGCAGAGAGGAAAGGACCGCTTTGTCCTGGAAATATTCCAGCAATGAAAGAAGAAACCACAATGGGAGTGAGAAACCACCATTAAGTAAACAATAGAGTATTGTGGCAGCTGATTACATTACAGGCTCTGCTCCATTTGATGATTATTATTTGCACATATTTTCTTCATCTGGTAATTCTTCGGGAAGTGGGATGGATACATTACATATGTGATGCTTCCAAAATAGTGTAAAAATCTATGAAACAAAAGCTTTTCTTAGCATAAGGAAATCCAGTGCAGGCCGGCTTACTATCTGGACAGTTTGGCTGCGCCTGTACACATTTTAAGCATCCTGTGACATACCTGGACCCTACATGTACACTGTGTTTGCAAAGGAGGTGGCAGGAAAATGGCCCCTGAAGTATAGGGACAGGAGAATATCCCTGATAAAGTTTGGGGGTGGTGACTTGCCTTTTTTAAAAACTAAGTTTCTTCTGATTAAAGAAAAAAAAAACTTGTCGCCCTTCAGTGTTTTGGCAGCAAGAATGCATTCTCCAGATCTGTTCCCGCCACTGGAACCAACAACAACTTCATCTCTTCTGATGCCACCTCATGGGATCAAGGACACAGCCAGGCACCTGCTCGCCCTCTTCCCTGGAAATTCCTCCCATCTCTCCCAAAAGAGGCCTGGCTTGCAGGAAGCGAGTTGGTGGAGCTTCAAAGATGTGTACCCTTTGATCTTCTTGCCCTCCCCCATCACCTGCTCCTCTTCTTCCTCAGAAACCAATGGTGTGTCCGGTCGTGAAGGAACTAGTACCTGGCTCATTCACTACACCTACTTTGCTTGTGTGCAGAATAAGAGAAAGAGGACAGAAATATTGGTTAAGCTACTCGGTGCAGATGGTGAAATGATAACAGATGGCGAAGAAGCAGCAAACGTGCTCAATTCCTGCTTTGGCTCAGCCTTTTCCCAAACGAGGGTTTATGATCCCGCTGGGAAAGGTGAAGTACAAGCTGAGAGAGCAGGATGCCAGCTTGAAACTGACTGGCAAACGACCAAGCAGCACCTCAATATCCAGGATGAGTCCAGACCTCCAAGGCCTGATGAGCTGCATCATAGAGTGATAAAGGAACTAGCAGAGCTCTCAGAGCCACTGTTACCTTTGAGAAGCGGTGGAGTGAAGTTCCAGGCGCTTGCAGGAGGGCCGAAAATAATATCATATTGTTTTTATATTGTGCTTATTTATTTATTGTTGTGAGCCGCCCTGAGGCTTCGGCGAATGGGGCGGCATGGAAGCTTCCTAAATAAATAAAATAAATAAAAATAAATAAAATATTGTCCCCATCTTCAGAATGGTGCAAAAGGAGGACCCGGAGAACTACAGACCTGTTGGACTTCAATCCCTGGGGAAATCTTGGAGCAGTTATAATGTGGTCAGTCTGTAAATGCCTTGAAAACAGTGCAGGGATGACTGGAAGCCAACATGGATTGACAAGAAGGAATCGTGCCGAGCTTACATGGTTTGACTTTTTTAGTCTAGAGCAGTCCCCCACCCCGGATCGCCTCCTCTTTTTCTAGCCCCTGGATCCTGCTAGCACTTGTTGCTTCCCTTGATTTTAGTCGTGCTGCAGGCTTGTCTCTGTTTTCCTCTGGTACTTTGATAGCTTCAACTGAATAAACTGAACAGAAGCGAAAAATAAAAAAGAGTGTTCCATCAGCAATACGTTTCCTGGGGGTACCTAGAAGGAAGGGTCCTTCTGCAAAATTGGAAGATACCCTTGAAAGAGCAACACTTTGCTCAAGAGTGCTTCCAGGGACAGGGGTCGCTCCTGAGTGTTTTTGGACCACGTTGTGAAACCAAGGCCACTTCCTGGCCGCTGCGCAAATGCTCAGTGCCGTTCCCCTGCCCCTGGCCCCTGACTGCTATATTTATTGTGATCCTTAAGCAGATCTAAATTACACGCAATTTAAAATAATGAAGGTTCAGATAATGTGCAAAGCAATGGATCCAGTGCTCAGTTTGCTGCTCTAACTCCACCACAGCTAAATTACAGAGGGGGACAGAAACATGTGGAACATTCCCAATGATTTCAGTGGAAAGTTGGATTGGTCGGCACACACAGATCACCCGCAGTTGCTCTGTTCGCTCATGCCCTGCTGCCTGTGTTTTTAAGTTTCCGGGGTCCCGTTTCTCTGCAATGCAATGGGTGTCCCTGTGATGTCCCAGGGGTTTTTCCATGCCTGGCCCTGCTTGCTCGCCTCCCTGCCCTGCCCTCCCCTCCGCTTCCCGCCTCAAGTCTTCTCCTCTTACTTAAAGTGCTCATGGAATTTCTGCAGCAACCACAGCTGATGAGAAATTGTTTTCCTTGTGCCTCCAGCATGTGGAAAGTCATACATGGTGTGATTCAGGCCCCGAGTGGAGCAAGCAAAGCGCGACCTGCCGTCGCCACAGCGTTTTATTAAACAGAGCACCCCTCATGCTCTGTCGGAGTCCCAGCCTGAGGGCCACCTTGGGGGATGCGAAATACACACCTGCCTGATTGTTCCTCGTGTTCCGATTTTCAGCTGCTCTGAGGTCTCTGTCAAACCACTTCAGCATTGGTCTGTCCAGCCCCTGGAATCCATGCCCCTCCCAAGATCAATGGGGGAGAGATGGCAGGAATTTGTTAACACACACACAACAACCCCCGAAAGTCAACAAACACAGCCAGATAAGGAATCTATAAAGACAGATCTTACGGTTAGGCTCTTGCTCATTTCTCCACTGTGACGTCGTTGTGCAGCTCTTACAGAACTAGAAGTCCGATATTAAACATTTCAGGGAAGTATTTCAAAGGTTGCAGTGCAGTCTTGTGATTTAAGGGTGAACATAGTTGCTCCCTGACAGTTCAAACGTGTATATTAATAATTCTTGTAACAGCCTCGTAAAGGAGGTCAGTACTGAAGTGAGAAACTCTAGAAATAAGTGAGAATATCCTTTCTGGAGCAACCTAGAAAATTCATGGCAGAAGCAGTGCGATCCGACAGGATTCAGAGGGAAAACTGTGCTAAAATAGCCCTTTGGTATAATTTCTGTCTCCTTCATGGATCACTGCCTTGTCGTGGTGAAGGGGCTTGCGTAGCTCAATGAAGCTATGAGCTCTGCCGTGCGGGGTCACCCAAGACAGACAGGTCATAGCAGAGAGCTCGGCAAAACGTGATCCACTGGAGAAGGAAATGGCAACCCACTCCAGTATCTTTGCCATGAAAACCCCATGGACAGTACCCAAAGACAAAAAGATATGACACCGGAAGATGAGCCCCTCAGGTCGGAAGGTGTCCAATATGCTACTGGGGAAGAGCGGAGGGCTAGTACTAGTAGCGCCAGAAAGAATGAAGCGACTGGGTCAAAGCCGAAAGGACACTCAGTTGCCGATGTATCTGGAGGTGAAAGGAAAGTCCGATGCTGCAAAGATCTTTATTCCATAGGAACCTGGAATGTCAGATCCATGAATCAAGGCAAGCTGGATGTGGTCAAACAAGAGATGACAAGACTGAACATCGATATCTTAGGAACCAGTGAACTGAAATGGACAGGAATGGGTGAATTTAATTCAGATGACCATCAGGTATACTAATGCGGGCAAGAATCCCTCAGAAGAAATGGAGTAGCCTTCATAGTCAATAAAAGAGTAATAGAGTAAAGAGTAATAGAGACCAACGTCCTTCCTGAGAACCTTTGCATGATCCAGCTGGGTTTTTCCTCCAACTGCAACATGTTTGGGGATGTGGTTCTCGACTAACTCTGTTTATATTACCAGTGTCTCTTGCTGTCATTCCTTATTCTTCTTTCTGCTTATACACAATCGCTTCCTCGACATCTCCCCAAATCCTTCAGCTCTGTTCTCCTATCACTTAGGAGATCTGCCCTGGCTAAGAGGACAACGCTGAACCCCGGGGGCAGCATCTGTGGATGGTTCGTGCGGGGCACAAGCCAAGGTGAGTAGGCTATTTAACTAAGGCTTCATCTGTTTAAGATCTTTGGCATCATGACTGCATAATAATCTATACTGATTTTCAAATGGTATTAATACTTCACACAACCAGGTCAAGCAATGTTTTTTTTTTCAACAGAAGACATTTAGAAGCGGTTTTAAAAGTTCTTTCTGCAACATCTTAAGCAATTCTGAAAAAAAATAAATTAACCCAAACTCTAAACCAAATAAACAGGATCTAATAGAGCCCATGTCTGGTTTGGATGAGCTAAGGTGTGGTAGACACTGGAAACTTTGGTGACTCAGTGGAGAATAACAAGCAGCAAATGAAAAGTTCTGCCCACACAGCCCGTTTCTAACCATCTTCTTTTATTCTTCATCTGAAAATGCAAACTGAGTAATTATTTCATTTAATTTAATGGAAATGCAGCTTAAATGTTATATTTGCATGTGCAAACATAGTTCAGCGTT
The DNA here is from genome assembly GCA_023646645.1 of Varanus salvator macromaculatus. Taxonomy (NCBI): domain Eukaryota; kingdom Metazoa; phylum Chordata; class Lepidosauria; order Squamata; family Varanidae; genus Varanus; species Varanus salvator. Next base: position 7,398,442 of record JAIXND010000690.1, on the reverse strand, counting down.
ATTTTGCTGTTACTATATTTAAATGCTAGAGGGCAGCATATTCCACCGACCATATATTTGGGAGGAAAGGGGTCGATGGTAGAGGAACGCTGTACTCAAAGAGGGAAGGAAACCCAGGCTGACTACCTTGGTCACCTCCACTGCATTTCTGTCTCATGGAAGGTAGTTTTCAATGAAGCTCAGAAGAGCAATATTTCAAATAACAGCTTAGCTTACACCCATCTTTCCACTGAGAAGTGACTTGCAAAATAATTTGAATTAGGTTAAGTCAATACAGCACGTCAAAAGACAATACAAAGACAATCATTAGAGACGAAAAACAGCACCCAGTCCAACGGAACCATCTACAGGCCCAAAGGTGAGAGAAGAATCATCAAGAACCATCAGGAAACTACAAGGTCCACCTGTCCCTTGGGGCTGCCATGCATTCTGATTCTAAGAAAAGTCTAAACCCATGAGATCGGTCCTGACTATAGAAAAGCAATAAGTTCCTCCATCCCACAAAAACCTAATCCATCATATACCTGGTTGAATGGATACAGCCAGATGCCAACTGGGACAGATCCATGGCGCTTAAACTTTAACAACGGTTGCAGTGGAATAAAATATTCTACATGACTAGAGCTCAAGACCATAAAATGCTAAATGAATTCATGGGCATACCAGACATTGGGTGAAACCATACTCTTCTAAGAAGATGCCGAGAAGTTAGTGGAGCAGGTCCAGATGCACCTCCCAGGAGAGAAGATGCAGTGTCTGAACTCCATCGCAGAGAAGGCCCAGTATTTGGTACCCATCCCCATCCAAGCTGTGTTTTAACAGTCCTAGGACACAGACAACTGATAAAATTTCAGTGGACAGAAGCAGCATACAGGGAAAGATGGATCCACTGCCTACCTTTTCCCAGAATGAATTAACCACACCACTGCGACAAAACAGCTCCTATGTGACAAGCTGTTAAAGCAACCAGACACTATCTAAAGAGATGGCTAAAATCAGATCCACCAATCTTAAAAAAGCCAATTTATTTGAAATAATCAAACCCAACCTTTTTGAAATATTGAAAATGTTGTTTGCCATTGCCATGGCCAACCTTCCGCAATAGTTGGATACACATCTTCGAACAGTCCTGGGGACAGGAGGGGAACTCACAGAAGGCCTATGGCCAGGTTCAGACTGGCCATGTTGGGGGCACACCTGGGCATCTGACCCTGGAATGGTCTTTATTGCAGGGACAGAAGAAATCCTGACCAAAGTAACCCAGGTAATCCAACCATCTGCAGTGGGGGCCAGAAATTCAGGTTTGATCAGGTTCCCTGATAAAAAAAACCCCCCACACAATTAATTATAGTCTTTCAAAATAAAGGACACATTTTTCTGAAGACTTTTGACATGCAATTCAGGTTTCTTAACAAGCTGATAAGATTTTCATGACTTAATCTCACTATAGTTAATCACCTTGCAATGTCAAGATTTCCACAGACAATTAAGCACCTAATTAGTTTTATGCGTCTTAATCGAATCCCATTCCTTTATCTGCCACGGGTTCTTTCTGAATGCATCTTATTAAATTTAATCCTGTTTTTTTAAAATCAGGTTTGCAGTTTAAAGACAAATACACCTGCTAACCTGCAGCAACTAAGGACTGGTAAGGTTGGTTTTCCTTCAAGACAATAATTAGCCCGTTATATTTTGTGAATATAATGGCGGGGGGGGGGCAATTTGGATGTGTTTACTTCAGAGGAAGGCAATGTAGTGCCCACCACATGCTTGGGTGTAGAATTCCCATTTTCTTATTTTCTTCAAACATCCAGTGTGGGCCATATTCCAAACTGCTTTGGCAGCCCCAGTTCTAACAGCATCTTGCTCTTCCATTGAAAGCTGCCAGTGCTGCACAAGCGGAAAAGCTGGGGAAACTGGTCAAACACAAGAAGCGCCTCTTGGGCACTTTGTAGGGTTGAGTCCAGCCGTAACAGGTGGTCCTGGACCTTCCTGTTGTTCCAGGGCTAGAAGTTGCTGGCCTAGAAGTTGCTGGCCTTCACCCTCTGGGACCCACAGCTTAGGTGCAAACATGCATTTCAGGGCCAACCTCTTAATTTTTTACATGTATTTGTAGGATGGCAATGCTGCTTCTGCTGCATCCCACCAACCCCAGGTGTGACTTGTGGGAGCTGTGAGAGAGCCCGGGACTGCAGCTGTCTGCTTAGGCTGTCCCTGGAAGTTTGGGAATAAAATGGGAGATGAGTCACTTTGCCTCTGGGCAGCCACACCAAGTTGGAGAGCAAAAGCTTCCTTTCTGACAATCATGCTAAATTAGTTTCTGTTAACAAATGCATTGGATCCATTTCTTAAATGGTCCTTTACGATCTTCCCATCCCTTCCTTCAGCCAAATAGTCAGGCAGGCTGAAATTCTGAAACATCAGCAGTCTAAAAGGTTGTCTATTTAAGGAGGTTTTCACGCTGTGCATTGTACTGCTAGCAAGTAAGTTGTAAACCAATTTAAGAGCAGATGCAGTTAGAAATTTAGGAGGTAACCAAGATGTATTGCAATGTCATATACAGTCAGAAACACTTACATTGATTTCCTAAATGGTTGCAGATTGACTTAAAGCCAGACTGCATTTCAATTGTTGCAAATCTGCAAGAATCCTAACCAATTTTCCTGTTGTCTTTTGAAGAATGGAAAATGCAGCAAATACTGCAATTCAAGGTTTGGGTTGAGTGAAGCTGTTTTTTTGCTTTCTCCTGCATTTGGTTTTGTTTAAATCTCAAGGGCTTTTTCGCCCAGATATGAAGCATTTTGCAAATTTTGGGAAAATTCTAGGAGAAACAAATTGGAACAAAATTCATCCCATCTTCACCAGGCAAATTTCTTCGCTCAGCTATTGTTAGCAAGGAGAGCACAGAAACCAGGATGGGCTTGCTTGCCAGGTAACCGTGGAAGATGACGAGTCTGTCACAGGATTCAATTAATAGAAAGGAATCATTTTGACCTGCTCCTCATCTCAACCAGCCTAGGTATAAACAAGCTTTCTGCTCACCACAGGAGTGAATAAAGTGGAGCACAAACCAATAATTATCAAGATAGACTCATTTCCTCAGAATGCCTTAAGGTAACAGGGTTTGTTTATGTTTTCCAAAGATCCCTAAATAATGGACGCGGCTTTTGTTAAAAAACGACTCGTCTTCATAGAAGATGGACTGGATGTTCTGAAAACTGACCGCCCACACGGCCCAGCCGGGGATGAGATGTGGAACTCGGTTTGCTGGTGGGATGCCAGATGATAATAGGAGGTTGCCAGGCACCCCACAGGCTGCGTCGTTTGGTGGTTAAGAGGAAGTCCAAGAGGCGCGGCAGTCCCCGTGCCCCTGGACCATGAGTGAGACGCATCCTCAGCAGGCCTTCTCTGGGGTTCAGTGTCCGGGGAAACAATGGGGCAATGCAAGACTTTCAGAGCAGTCACGCCCACATGTGCACTTCTGCAACCTCCTCTGTGGCATGGCGGGGCCATTATCTAATTAATCAAATCAGCAAGGAATTCTATATCCAAAATGTGAACATTGTCACATGTGCCACAGTGGGGCTAGTCCAGAAAACGACGGTCCAGCCCCCCTGATCATCCTGTGCCTGCTCACCGCCTTCTGTTAAATGGCAGGTGCTGATCTATAATGTAACCTACTGTAAAGCATGTATTTATACACAAAGTAAATATTGCAAATAAAATATTAGTCCAGACGAAAAAGCAGTGAGAGAGAGAAGTCAGTTCTGGAGTTAAATCCCACTTTTGTCTTACAAAGAACTCAAAGCAGCTTCCACTGTTCACCTCCTCCTGCTTGCAATCTTATTCCCATAACAACAACCCTGTGAGGTAGGTTGGGCTGAGAGTCTGCAGCTGGCCCAGTTATCCAGTGGGCTCCAGTACAACCCAGTTCATTGGCTCCCAGTCCCGCACCACACTGGCTGTCTTTTCACCATACACGGAAGTGAGAAAGGATTCTGCTCGGAAATGGCATCTCACTCTCATGTTTGGTGCCGGGGAGAGCAGCCTTCATCCTTTAGGTTGGAGAGCTCTGACATCGGAGAGTCTTAGATCCCACAAGCCCTGGAAGGAACAATATTCCTTCTTTTGTCCATATTGCCCCTTTTTGAAATATTCATGATATTAGCAAATCTATTTTTTAAAAAAATGTACATATTTTATTCATTGCATTTTGGAAGAACAGATTTCAAGCTTCTGGAAATGTTACCTTCACGCTGTTGTTCCAGTTGTTCACTACATTGTAGATATGTTAGATAGAAAGGTACTTTGAGTTCATTTTCAAATCATCACTCATTTTGGTTAAGCAAGATAAAATGCATTTAATATTTGGGATTCGCCATCCATCATCTTTCAGCTAACTACATCCTGGACGATTCCTATCTGTTTGGTCTCCAATTCCTCTTGTGCAGATGACAAAGAATGAATAATAGTGTGAGTTTACCCTTCAACAGAAACTGGAAAACAAAATGTGTTTCTTCATTTTAAACAGTTACTATCAAGAGATCTGCCCTGGTTTAGAGTCTATGTGTACATGATAAACTCCATTAAATTAAAAAGGATTTTAATTTAAAATCTAATTTAATTTAAAATTAAAATTAATTTAATTTAAAATTTAATTTAAAATGTAAAAGCCTCCTGTCTGGCACCTCCCAGCCCTGACGCTTGCGCACAAGTGGAGGCTGGCTGAGAAGAACCTTCTGCAATGCTGCTCATGTCCACTGAGACGCATCCATCCAGCTCAGTGGCGCCTGGAGAGGCCGGTCGCAGGTCGCACTGTGAAGGGACAGCCCTAGCATCCAGGTGCAGCCAGACGGAGCTCAGCAGAATGAGGTGAGGGTTCACAGGAGCGTCCCTGTGTTGCTCCACTGTGAACTCGGGATGGCTCACTTCTCCTCCTCCTCTCCACAACCACCACTTGGATTGAGCATCTGAGACGGCCCAAACTCAGGGAACTCCATGGCTGAGCAGGGACTTGCACCCAGGCTTCCCGATCCCAGTTCACGCTGGCTCTCCTGACATGCTCATCTATCCTTCTTTCTAGATGACTAGGCGACCTTCGAAAAACATTCCAATGCTATGATGCTGTTAGCATGGTTTGCAATTACGTGGTTAGGGTTTGTGTGTGTTACTTCAGATGAGTGGTTTTACGTGATGTCCCTACATTTGTTGTTTTTAAGATAAAACAATAATTGAATAATATATGAAAGACACATCAATTTAATAAAGTGAACATTACAGGAAAAGTACTCAAGATACTTTCACAGGAAGTTTGAAGAATGAAGAACCTATAGAGTCCAGATTGCATTAAAAATGCATTTCTCCCATTTTCCCTTCTGCAACTATTAACATATTAAGTATAAGAAGGTATCAAGAATTACTGAATCTTTGCATGTGTGTGTTTCAGGGTGGGGTGGTGGTGGGAAGGAATGTATATATAGAACAGGGAAAGCTTACCAGGGAGAGCAAATGTCTCTGAATTTCAAACCAGTTCTTCTGGGGCTGAATTGTAACTCCAATTAATTACTTTTTCTAGTTTTTCAATATTCTTTTGAATATGTTGCCATTAAGGAATTGTAATGGAATTTACAGGCTTGGGAATTCTCAGTAATCCAACTGACTACAACAGACATCCCCTGGTTTCTGATCCAGTTGTACCAAAAAGATCCAGTGTGTAGGCCCGCATAAAAATACACATAAAAAATAAAATTACATATGCTAATTCACATTTCTGTGTAGAAATGATTTCCTCTAGAAACAATTGCTGTAATTTAAACGCTATAGAAAAGCAAGCTAATTATCTTTGTGTTTCAGGGCAGAATGGCACAAAGTTAGTAACAGGGCTCCCTTAAAAAGTTTGTTCCATGAGTCTACACTTTTTCTTGGTCTTTTGGGACTAAATCCAGATGAGATGAATAGAGTTCCTGGGACCAGAGGATATGGCGTGGCACCTTCAACACTGATGAGGTGCAAACTCAGGGTAGCACAATGACAAGGAGATGAAAATGTGCTGCAGACTATAATCCACAGTCTTAGACGGCAAATTTGCACCACTTCGAGCAAGTGAGCTCCATTAAACATGGCAGACTTGTTGTCAAGAAAATTTCCACTCGGTCTGCACACACACACCCATCACCGGGCAATGTGAGAAGGCAGACAGACCCCATCCCAAAACTTGGAGGTTGCTTTATTTCAAATAGTTTATTTTGGATTCCAGAAGCCTCTTCTGTAGAGTTCTTGGGTTCCAATTTATGAACACCCGCAGCAAATGTGATTAAGTTTCTAGAAGCCTCATCATCACGCACCAAAATACATAGCTGTTTATTTTTGTAGAACCAAACTGATCGAGCTTGCCCAACTGTAGCCTCGTTTGTTTTACTTCTAATGGCCCAATATACCTACCTCAGTTTTTATTTATTTTTAAAAGTGTCCTGGGCTAGCAATCTCCAGATTTCTCTCTGGCTGCAATAATGGAAACATCTTCAAAGTGGGTTGCAGACCTAGCACATTTACTCAGGACTAAGACTGCAGCTCTATGCTTACTTGGGAGTAAATCCCACAGAACTTATTTCCCGAGTAAACATATTTAGAATGGGGTGCTGATACAGTCCCTTTCGGCAGGCAAACCCACGGTTATTTTTTGCCAGTTTTGAGGGAGCCGCAGGGCTCTGGCACTCACAGCTGTGGGCAAGCAGCCAACGTGGGGCTCGGCCTCCGAACTTGGCTTGAAGCTAGAGCGCCGCTGTTGCTCTTCCTCTTCCCCTGGAAACTATCAAAGCACTGGCTGGCGGAGCAGGAGGCCGTGTAAACATTTCTGCCGGGCCCTCAAGGACAAGGAGCGAGAGTAAAATACTATCCTGTCTCGAGTGTAGTTAAAAATATTGCAAGCCACCCTTGAAAGTGCTCAGTGACTGCAAAGGGAAGGAGGATGACACTGGGGCCAAAGGAGAGCCAGGGATGGGGGTGGAGGGGCTGAGGCAGAAGGTATCTCAGCATCTGCAGGTAGATGAAAAGCATCTTGTTCCTCACCTAGCACACAGGCCAGGTGGACCCCAGTGGGAGCGCGTTCCATAACTGGGGAGCTGTCGTTGGAAAGGCCCTTCTCCTCATTGCTGCCTATTGGGCTTCCCTCCGAGGAGGTTGCTGGAGACAGGCCTCGGACTTTGACTGTAGGAGGAGGTTGTGCCAGGCATTCCGTTAGGTAGCGTGATTCCAAGCCCTGTCAAGACAAGAACCCTGAATTGGGTTTGAAAGATATCGGCAGCCAGTACACATGGGCCAGAGAACTGGCGTTACGTGTTCAGTGCAATTCTCTGACTGGTTACGCACTGGGTTTCTTTTCCCAAGCGTAGGACTTGGCATTCGTCTCTATTAAATTTCACTATGTTGTGTCCAGACCAGTACTCCAACCTGGAAAGATCACTTTGAATGTTGTCTCTGACTTATGGGCGATTCACTATCCCATCCAATTTTGTGTCATCTGCAAATAAATGATATGCAGTCTCTGAGTCTATTCATCCAGATCATTAGCATGTTAAAGAACATGAAGGCTGGACCCCACTCATTACCTCTCCAGTTTGATGAGCACTCTTTGAGTCTGATTCTGTAGCTATCTGTGAATCCATGTGATGCTCCATCTAGCTAATTCGAGCTAGTCAGGATACCACGGGCTGCTTTGTCAAAAGCTTAGTTGAGGTCAAGATAGATTATGTCTGCCGAATACCCACCATCCACCAGGGAAGTATCCCAAACAGTACATGGGATCAGATTAGTCTTGCAGAATTTGTTCTTTACAGGTCCATGTTATTCATTTAGTAATCACTCATTGATATCTGCAGTTTTCAGCAGCTAATATACTCAGCTATGAAATAGGTCCAAAACTGCAAGACCTCCCATGCAGGAAGTTTCATTCAACAATGTCTGTTTAAGTGTAGAAGAATTAAGAGAAAAAAGTCAATCATATACATAATGAAAACATAGAAAACATTAATTGGCAAATAATTCAGTTTATATACAATTTATTTTGAGATACTGCTAAAACAAGGCCAGGTTTAGTGCAACTTGAAATTCTTATCTTGTAACTAATAGTATCTAAAAACCACAAAATGTCGCCATTGCACAGTGAAAGAGCTTCATTCACTACTGGTATATCTAAACAATTATTCAAACTGCTTTTAGGTTTATAATTGTCACACCAAGGGCCACTCCGCAGGCATTTCCTGAACAGAAAGCAATACCAGGTTTAGGAAGAAGTGTAGGAACCATGTGTCGCTTACACACTTCATTTCTCTGTCTCTACCTATACTGGGTATGCATGTAAAACATCATACTATTTCTTTAAGCCATACAGGAAAACAGAACAAAGCAATCCAACAGCACTAACGAAGTGCAGGGCAGCTTAAACCATTTACTGCTCGACTTGACTTCCTCACGTGAATGCAACCGGGGCCTCAGCTGTCCCTTAAGTCCTAGCAAAGGGGCTTTGAAAGTCCACACTTTCCAGCACACTAAGCCTGGCGAAGAATTCAGGAGAGGAAGAGATGAAACATCCCTTGCCCAACCGCCTCGCATACGGGTCACACTCCTGGACCTCCTGTGTCCTCACTTCTGCAGAACAGGGCTCACAGAGACAGGTTCGAATCAAGGTGCCATGCGGTCAACTTAGGGTTCCAGCTTCAGGGTTTGACAAAGAGGCCAAGAAGGGCTCTCTGGTCCCCCAGCCATCTGGAATAAGTGCTTCTATGTTTTTCCTTCTCAGCTCCAGCTTCTGCATCTTCAGGCTGCATCCCAGGCAAAAATTCAGGAGGCAAAGATGCCAATCCTGTTTCTGCCATGGAAAAATGCTCCTGGTGAATTTCTACCTGCCTCGGGATTCCTGTCATTCTAGGGAGGTGACAAAGAAACCATAAGGCTTTATCTAAGTGTATGGTACTACCTGGCCGGGGGGGGGGGGGGCATGCCCAGACACCTTCGCAGTCTGTGGCCTTGTAACAGTTGCCAGGCATCTTCAATTCCCTTGATGGCTTCTAACTGCACAGGACCCCGCCTGATGATTAAGGATGAAGACAACTCTTCTGCACACCCAATCAAGACTCAAAACTCCTCTCCTTGCAATCAACTATTTACATTTACAAATGACCAACTGGTAAGGGATGCATAAACGGATTTACTTGGAAGTAACTTCCAAATGCTCTTCCAAGGAAGGAAATTCCCTCCACGTAGCTTAGCTCAGGATTAAGTTAGATGTGAGTTACCCTAACTCTGCAAAACTAACCCAATCAACTGCATTTCCTATCAATCAAAGCTGCCTAGGGTTACATCAAGTCCAAACCTTCCATGAGAACAATTGTTGTCAGTATGGCTGCAACTATACCGAGATGTATAAGGTGGCTCAAAACTAAAGAGAACGGTGATCAGGAACGACACCCTGAAAGTTAAAATACTGCAGAAAATAAAGATGTTCACTGGAAAACAACAGAAGACTGCATACTCCAAATGCTGCAGCCTGAATTAAGCTGAAGTCCTGGGGGAGCCACTGGTAGTTGGCTTCTAGGCCAGGATCCTACCGGGAGCAAAGCAACCACGGTCTCCCTTGCACTGCTGGCAGGTCATCCTCACTGGTGTGAGGTGGTTGTTTCCCCAGTAATTAAGCACAGATACGGCCGGGGAGACAAGCAGGTGCATTCCTGTTTCTGCTGTATGTAGCAGCAAGCAAGCTCAGCTTTACCCAGACTGCAATGTGGAGGAGCCTGCCTTTTTTGAAATTTACAACCCCACTGTCAAAACGAGCTCATTAAAATAGCTACGCAATGCTAAGTGCCTCACGCTAATGACAAAAGGTCTGAGTAGCTGTGTGCTCAATCTACTTTAACACAAGGAACTGTTTACAGAAAAGTTTGAAACAAAAATGCACTGTATAAAGAGGAAATATTGGTCCTGGGACAGTCATCAATAGAAAAAAATTCAGATAGGCTTCCTAACACCACCAGCTATGTGTGGTCCAACACTTCTTTTGGTACTGGTCAATTTAATTGGGGTAGATTAAAAAGCAACCTAGATGTTACATTTTTTTTCTTTGCATATTTGGTTTATATAGGACGAGAACAAATGCGTTTTATTGAAATACAGAGAACTGTTCTTGACGTGCTTTTGCAGAACGACTCTCAACACAAAGTCAAACAAAGCCATAGCTCTTTAGAGTATGTGTCTGACATGTGCACCTACAGCAATAAAAGCCGTCAATTTGTAAGAAACAGAAGTTCCACCAACCTTTAGGGCTGTTTCTCTCATTGTTTCACAGGCCAGAGCGGAGACACTGCAACAGATACTGGTGGTGAACCTCCCTAATCCTTAAAAGCAACAACATCCCACCCTGATTTGGTCCCTTTCTGCCTTCATGTTCACTCTGAACTGCCCTGAGCTCCTTCGAGGCGGAGGAGAAAGAACAAGCAGTAGAGTTTGTGTACCAATCTTGCTCTACGGTGGAGAAAGTGGCAGTGGCAACCAATCATGGATTCTGTGTTCACTGGACAAGAGGAAAGACAGGAAAAGAGGAACAGAGGGGAAGACATGTGCTAGGCTGAAGTGGTACATTTGTCTAGCTTGCTTACTCCCTTATGGAATACACCAGAGACATTCATTCCTCTTACTGCTGCAACGGGCTGAACGCAGCATACCCATGAGTTCAGGTGGGTCGGGGTTACTCGTTAGAACAATATGCATGGATGACGAGTCAATGGAGCATCACGAAGCACCGGAGAGGAAAGCTACATTTACAGTTACCCAATGTTTCTCACAAGGCAAACAACAGAACAACAGCTAGCCGAGATGCACGATACAGGTTTCCATCCTTCCAAAGGAGGCAGGAAGCAAGGAGATGGCGCAGTGCTATTCAGACACGTTCCTGAAGCCATCGAAAGAAAGTCCTGTTCTCCAGGGGTCTCTCCCCATCAGGTGCCTTCTCCATTACTTCGTGGTACTTCAGCACTGCCTGAAAGAGATCTCCCACTTTCCAGCCTCTCTCTCGCATTTTTTTTGAAAGCTGGAAGCAAAGCAGAACCAAAAAAACAAAACAAAAAACAGCCTGTGTCAGAAGTGGAACTGGAATGGGATAGCCTGGGGTGAAGCACCGAGAAACCCCTTTCCCTGCAAGATCCCGTCACTCCTCTTCCAACATGGAATGCTGGCTCATTTCCACTAATCACAGCGAGGCACATCCTTCCCCCACCACCTCATTTCCACAAAAGGCTTTGGCTGTAATTAAAGACCATCGGGCAGCAATTTACTTCCTTTCACTGCATTCCCTCCCTAACTTTCTGCAAGAAAGGGAGTATTCCTAGTCAAGTCATTAATCTTTGCTTTCTTAACTGAGACTTAGGAAGGCTCAAGCAGATTTAATTCTTTTTTCCGGTGTTTTTCAAAAAGCTAGCGAGCAGGATATTAAAATTACAATGCAGAAAAGATTAATATTTTACGACTGCAGGCTACAGGTACCCTCAAAGGTCAGGTATTTGCTTCTCCCTGTGGTTCTTCTTAAAGATGCTTCACTCGGTGGCATCCTAGCAAATCCGGCTCATGGTTATGTGGGCAGGATGTGACAGGAGGAAAAAAATCCTCAGTGAACATTAATAGTTTCATGACCGCTCCTCCTCTGGGTGGCCCCATCAGTCAACCAATCGCCTCTTTCCTCATCCCACCCTTCCATGGCAAAAAGTGTGATTTCCTGGGTGTAGGTGCTCAATTCTCAAGGGGGACCCCTGATTCCAGAGAGGCACATTCAGGAAATGGAAAGGTCTAAAACAGAAAATTAACATTTCCATCTGCAAGCTAAGCTGATGTAGTTTAATCGCCCTCCTGGACAAAAGGCCTACAAGTTTGAATAGAAACACATGTGCCCGGTGGATGCCCAAACTGAAACTGCTTACTGCCTGGGATGGCGACTTTCTTCACGGCACTTTTGGGGAATGAGCCATCTGGAAGTCAGGCAAGGAGGGTCAGTGTGCCAACAGCCGGAACTTAGGCGACATGGATAGATTTCTGTGAGTGCTATTATGTCATGCCTGCTTCAGAAGCCAAGTGGGGCCTAGGCTGAGTGCTCAAACACAGGAGACAAAGATGGCGCTACTTCAGGGTGCAGGTGGCGTCTCACACAACTGAATGTGCTCTTAGACAGAAACATGCATCTTTTTAAAGCCCAGATGCCAGAGAGAATTCGATTTTAATTTAATTTAGTTTAAACATTTACAGAAAAGTTCAAATGCATTTTTCTTGATATGCTAGTGGTTTGTTTGCAATATTTGTATACAAAGCAATACTCAGTCTTACTGACATGAAACGTATCAAAAATATGGCTGCCATTTCACCCTCTGTTTATGAGAACTAGAACTTCACCACAATCACGAGCTAGCAATTCCTGGAGAAACAGTCTGCTCAGGTCAGTGGGAAGGATGTTCAAGCTCCTTAATGAGGAAAAGGGTGCCCCCCCAACAAACAATGATGGGGGGAACCTACCCTTCACCAAAGACACGTGGCGCAACAGGGTCCTCACAACAGGGTGGCGGGTGAGCTTCCTTCCCTTCCAGCCACTCTCTGGCTGGAAGGCACTTTCTCCTGTCTGTGGAGAATCTAACTTTAGAGAACGGGGGAAAGGGTACCCTCTCAAAAATTTGCTTTCTGCAGTAAAGATCCAGAAAGTGGGTAGGGAAAAAGGGTGAAAATCCAGAAAAGAGGATGTTCCCAACATTTTACTTCTGATGGCCATTTGGTGGTGCCTGGGACACTTTTTCAATATGCTCCCAGACTCCAAAAGGATGGCCTAGCAGTACTTTAGACCCTTACTTGCTTTTAAGAAATTAAAACCCAGCAGTCAGAGTTTTTTTCAAGATCGAGAGACACTGATGGCAAAGCTTCACATACTGAGCTTCAGCTTACCACACAATTGCTAAAGATGAGGAAAAAATCAGCAACCTCTTTTGATGTCTAATATCTTTCTGTCCTAGTGGAAGGTATTAAAGGATGCAGCTTGCCACGGCCCTTCAAAAGACAGTCGACATGAGCTACAAAGATGGAGCTGGCATATCTAATGAAGAGCACCAAACTGGACAAATGCAGGAAGGGAAACCCCTTGCCAAGAGCTCATCCCTTTCATTTCCCTTTCACAGCAAGGCAAGGTGAAAGGTGTCCAAATGTTGAGTGAGGCTGGCCAGTCGGGGCTGGCTTTGCAGTGCCGAGTCATGTAAGATGCTGACGAGCAGCATCCATCAAGTTAATGATCCCTCTAACTGTGGAGCTGGTGCTTGCTCATACCAGGAGGCGACGTCAGGCTGAAGCAGATGAGGATGCCCAAGCGTGCTGACCGGAGGCAACACCGCCGACCTACAGCAAGCCAACTGCGCTGTAGAGTAATTGGGCCTTGCTTGGACTTGCCAGAATGTGAGGGATGCTTTTCCCAAGAAAAGCTACTGCTGTGCAAGTTCCCCAGAGCTCTCTCTGGAACACTGCTCAGGGTCGCTCCAGAGACCGTTCTGAATGCAGCATGAGCGCCAATTACCTGATGAGTCCATCCATAACTGGAACAATAATGGTATTTCAGCACTTGCATAAAATGTGATTAACACAGGGGAAGCACTGCAGTTGTGATTATACAGTGCCGGCACGTTTATTACTCACGGGAGCGAATTCCTTTGGAGCACCGTCACGAAAATGAAGCTCAGACACCTCTGCTTCCGAGGCAGACAGCCACTGCAGCGCCATCCTCAGCTGCGAGTCCACCACGCATGGTCCGACGTCGACGCTTACGACGGCCAGTGCCTTCCCTGCACGTGCCGACCCTGTGGCAAGCACAAGAGAGCAGAGCCGGGGCGGCGTGACGGTCAGAGCCCTGGCCTGGGGAGTCCAGCTCCCCTCTGCCAAGAAGCCCACGGAGGGACTCCGGGCCAGGCTCGCACTCTTGGTCTAACTGAGCGCACAACATTATTGTTGTGAGGGCAATGTGGAGTAGAGGAGAACTCTGCAGGCCACCTTGGGTCACTCACAAGAGGCAAAAAAGTGGGTTTTAGTTGTTTTGTTGCTAAATGCTGTTTTAAAGTTTTAATATGGGGTCACTACTTTACATTGTAGCCAAGTGTCATTTCTTCAGGGTTGTCACGTGAAAAGATATAATAAAATATTTACAAAATGTGAGGGGTGTACTCACTTCTGTGATATACTGTATATATTATGATGCTTTTCCTGTTCTATTTTTATATTTGTATTTCATTACATTTCTTAACTCCTGTCCACTGCTGAGGGAGCTCATGTTACGGATAGTCCAGAACTAAACTAAGTAACAGTAAATTGTGCCTGCAGGCTACAAGTCAATGTTTCTGTGGATGGGAAGATAAGCCGAGACAGGCGAAGAACCATGGAAAAACAGGGCTTCCGATCCTCGGCAAGTCAAATGCTTACAGGAATAAAAAGAAGTCTTGACCAGGTATCAGAAGACAGGAATAAAGAGTCAACATTCTTCCATAATCTAAACTCAGCCACACAGAAGATCCTCTCCGACATCCTAGCCTTTCTGTCTTGCCCACTGCTGGGACAAAGCCTTCTTCAATGAATCTTAGATAAGGCAGGATGGGATCAGAGACTCAACAAGCCTTGAATCCTCCATCCTAATTGCATGTATTTGTGGAAGAAAATGTACTTTGTACATGCTCAGAAGCAGCTCTCTATTAATTCAGTAATGCTAGGCCTGAGTCCTAAAATTACAATGCTGTATTAAAGACTTCAGTGATTTTTGTGATACTGCACAAGACAGCAAAGAAAATCATGCTTCCACTACATCGAAGGTCAGTGCAGGAGGCAGTCGCTGGCCTTCTGCACAACACGCAAGAATTACTGACAAGATCAGTGTGGCGCAATTAGGATTATTCCAGGCCAGCGGGGCTCCACATTCATACGACACACGCAGACGGGGAAGGAAAGCGGGGAGGGTGTCCCCTTTCCTACCAAATGGGATACGACACAGTTTAGAGTGCTTTGTGCGGGACTGGTGAACGCCGGCAGAGCCTCGGCCTGTAATTTGAGGGGAAAGCGCCTGCCGCCTGCAAGAAGCGTGGATCGCATTTTCATGCTCACAAGTTGCTTAGGAAGAGCTTCCACACAGGCCTCCCCAAAATCAGTAGCCCTCAGACTTCGGTTTACAGAAGATAAAACGTAGGACAAAATGCACAGACATCGTTCTGAAATGGCCAGGGATGGCTTTTCTGATTCAAGACTTGCAAGTGCTGATGTTCAAGTGGAGCTCACCTTCAGTGGTCTCCTTCAACTCTTCATCTTTCTCTTCTGTTCCATCACTGGGAAAAAAAGACGATGTTACTGCTATGTGCGGCAACATGAATCTGTCCTACTGCAAAGAGACGGGGATGAGCATTCAAGGAAAAAGAGCATGAATTGATAGAAGCATCAAGGAAGGTTGTGAAGCATCGCTCCTCACACCATTTCCTGCGACAGGGCTTGCAGTTTCCCAATTAGCACAATAAAGCAATTTTCTCTTTAATTGTAAACTATGGAGTGGTTTCCAGAAGGAAAAATACAATTTCATTCTTATTTTGAACCGGTTATATGAAAATCTCTAATTGATAATGGGGAAAAATACATGGAAACAAAAGAAAACAAGAAATTGTGTAAGAAGCAAGCCTGTTATTTTTATGAAGAAATAGTTGGAGGCATCTAGCATAGCAAGCAGCTCATGCATAATCTTATTTGGTTTTGTTTTCATTTTGCCGGGACATTCACACTGTGACATAGTAAAATGGACCCATTTGGGATGAATGTGTTAAGGAAAACCATGATTAGGTGAGAAGCATGTGGATAATGGATCGGATTTCATATACGCAGTTCATTTCCTCCCAAAAAGGAATGACGCCATGCATTAAAATACGAGGAAGTAGCCTGTTTCAACGTCTTGGTTTAACCAACCTGTCTGATGTGGGAAAGGATAAATTGTCCTCATACACATCTCCTTCTAAACCAAGACTGCTCCAGCTACTGCTGTTACCATTACTGCCAGGAGAAGAAGAGAACAGAGCTGAACTGGAAAAAATATCTCAAACCAAACCTTCACTTTCCTGGGTGCTGTCAGCCTGGACTCCTGCGTGGGGTTACCGTTCTCTGCAGAAAGTCCCACGGGGACAGAATGGGAACATGGGGCAGCTGTCAACACTGTTCTGAGGAGTGAGGGCGTTTCGGACCAAGGCAGCACCCCAAAAGAAATGGCCAGTGGGGAAGCAGAGGTGGGAAGCAGCGACTCAGTGGGTCTCCTGGTCAGGCAGGTTAGGGCAGAGTTAATTCCTCCGTTTAACATTTAGTTGGAGAAGGGTTCCACACAGCCAAAGCCATGCAAGCACCTATTCCAGTCCTGAAATTACCCACAAGCTGAAGTAGTAAGCACTGAGATCAAAGTCTGGAAACTCTGTGGCCATGTGTGGTCATGGATTATAGATTCCTAGCAACTTGCAGCTCGTGTCTGCACAGGATGTTATAGGCATGATGGTTCTATGTTCCTTGGCTTACTGGGATGCATGCTATGAAACTAAAACACCTGTGGCTTCGGGTAGATGGACTGAGAGAGACGGTGACATGGGCTTTGAGGGCAGGATCCACAGAGATACCACATCTGATTGCGGTGTTCCCTGCACGAGGAGCTCCCGTTGATTCTGGCTGCATTTCCTGCACCTGATTTGATTTGCTTCTGCTCACGCATAAACAAATTTCCATCAAGTCATGCAATTCAATATTTGCAATGCAATATTTGTAATGAGGGTGCACTACCCCACATAAAATTAACAGCTTTTGGGGGGGGGGACCTGAAAGGTCCCAATTGTCACTTTTAATTCTCTTTTAACTATACGAAATGCAGAAGTTGGGTTTCATTAATGGCCATTTTCCAAATACTATTTTTTCTCCTTGCTTGATTTTATCTACCGGTGCCATGTGTTCAGTACATTTCTGTCCTCTTCCGAGGAGGGCCAGGTTGCTTACCAAGTCCTCCTGGCCTCCCCCACCCCGTTGCTCTTGCAGCAACTCGGTGAGGGAGGTTGGGCTGAGTCAGTGACTAGCTCAACCAGAGACCAGAACTCAGATCTCCTGAGTCCCAATCCAACTCCAACCCCATAAATCTCTTCGCTCTGTTTTTAATACGTCACTACTAAAATTGCATATTCCTGAAGCAGGCTGCAAGTCAAAATTAACCTTTAAAAATCAAAAAGGAAGGACTAGAGGTTAAACCATACCATTCTGTCAGAAATATATTCTTTTATTTACCTATCACTAAGGTGAAGGAAGCTGCTACTTTCATCTGGATGCTCATCTTCGAAACTCAGATTGGACCAACTGCCAGTGCTGTCATCTCCGGGGCTCAGACTCATTTGCTGGTTGGCCATGGAGTCGGCAGAATTAAAACTCTCTTTTCCGGTGGAACTAAATTAGAAATTAAATATATTTATAATATTTGTTCACAAAGAGTTCCCAGCTCCTTTTCCCGTGTATCCCTGCTGTTGTCCCTTGTTAATTTCTGGAACTGAATTGAATGCCTTCCTGTTTAGGGCGAACTTCCACATCTTGGCACCCCGCCCCTCCAATGCTGGGTATCAGCCAGTACAGTCGCTGGCCAGGAATGCCGGGAGTTGCAGCAAGACATCCGGATTAGAGGAGAGAAGGCTGCTGTGGATCCTGCATCTCTGAAGATGCTTTTTTTTGCTTGGAGAGCAGCACACTTTTCTGCCAACTGCTGAAGGATTTTGTCTCGACCCAAATCCATGACCTTTGGCTGCTTCCTCATGTGGGACGGACGAGTTCATTGTCCGTATATAATCATGTGGCTCAGAACTGGAGCAGGCAAGGGCCTGGAGAGAGCACTTCTGAAAAGCCACTCTCCTCTTCACAAAGCGAATAAAGGAAATTCACTTGCTCCTAAGCAATCATAGGCACCTCGCACGCAGGATCACAAAATCATAGGCACCTCGCACTTGCTCCTAAGCAATCATAGGCACCTCGCACGCAGGACCAGCTTCAAGCCAGAAGGCGTGAATTCCGCAGGGGGTGAACCCTGCATGGATTAAAATTGCATCCTGCTCACATGACTCTGTGTTGAGGGCACAATTTTTAAATACATGTCAAAGGATGGATAGACATGTGCACAAATGTTGACAGGTCTTGGCAGCTAACCAGGGTCTTCCCTCTCCTCAGTTCACGACCAAATCGGGTTGCAAACAGAAATTTCATAAAAATTTTGTTGCGGGTCGCAAACTCTGCATCGGGTGACAATTGCGAGCGCGCCCGCCTTCCCTGCATGGGAGGAGTCACATTGTGCTGGGGGGGGGGGAGATGGCTGCGTTCGTGCTGGGGGGGGAAGGCCGCAGTTGCACCCATGTTCCCTGCCCGAGTGTGCCCACGTCCGCCTCCCCCCCAGCAATCGTGCACCCACGATTGTGCTGTCTCCCCCCACCCCCCTGCACGATTGCTGGGGAGGGGGGGAGATGGCCGCGATCTTTGTCGTTCTTTGTCACTTTGCTTCAAATTTTTCAGTGAAAAAAATAGTTGCAGAATGAATTAAACTTATTTACATTGACCTTTATGGGGAAATTTGACTCGGCTCACGACCAATTTGGGTCACGATCAGAGTCCCAGAAAGGATTAAGTTCATGGGTCAAGATACCACTGTATATACATAAAGAACTTCCCTAGTCAGAGAGGATGCAACCGGATCTTTTATTTTTAAAGAAAAGCCAAGAGAAAATATTAATTTATATACACATTGTATCTCAAGCAGGACAACACTTTCTGGGCTTTGAAAGAGCAACTTCCATAATCATTTGCTTATGAACCATGTTCATTTTTTAAAAAGAATGTTACGGACCCCACATGACAACTGGATATTTAAAAAATGATGAGGCACCAGATCATACAGTAGGAAACCATGCCAAGCCTAGTATTATGACCACAATAATTTCAGCATAAACTCACGACATGCAGATTCCCCCGCTTTTTAATTAATTATCTGCACATGTAAATAATTTGATCAACTTATCTTTTCACTGAATGTGACTTACCAAATCAATGCTGAAAGCAGGGCCATGAAAGTGAAAGTGAATTCAGAGGGGTTTAAGATAGTACTTAATAAACAGGTGACTTTTTCTAGTAAGTTGCCAAAAAGAAAAAGAAAAATAGCAACAGTGCACAAATATATCTGTATCTCCTACTGAACATAACTGCTTTTCTTCTAAAAAAAAAAGTATTCTGTGAGAATTACAAAACTTATACAGCTATCGGAGGATTCTACTGAGCTGTATTACTAAGTCAAATCAACAACACAGACTTCACCTGGGTTTTTCAATTTCATTATGAATTTGGAACCAAGATTGATTGTCTGCCAAATAAGGAAAACAGTATTAAAATTGTTCACCACCTTCATATATTCTATAAATCTCCAAGTTCTGTGCATTGATTCTCCCCTCTTCCATCATCAGCAAAGTAACTGTCCTAAAGGATCACTCAAAGCTGGATCAGATTCAATAGATACATTATTTTTCAATATCTATTACAACAGATAATTATTTTTCATTTTCATTCCAATATTAGTAAATGGAGTGACGTTGGTTTTAAGCTTTTATCGCAAGATAACATCTTTCTGTGTCTCTTCTGTTGCATAAATTAAAAATGGCTAGTGGATAGTACACAAATTTCTGAGAACAAGAGTACAGTCAGATCTTATATATATTAAAAGCAACGTAATAAAAACATGTAAACGTTACCTTAGATTAACAGCTGCAGCAATGTTTGTCATGCAGGAAGTCATGATTTCTGTAGTAAGGCTTTCGGCAAAGCTAACCCCATCTTGGCCAATTCCACTATCAGCTGTCAAACTTGTGTTGCTGAGCTGTCTTCCTGCTTTGTCAAATGCCACAGCAACTATATTTTCAGCAAACACCACTTTCTCATCCATATCAATATGAATTTTGGGAATATCCAGGTGAAGCACATGAGACTGTGGACAGTCAGCACTCACAGCTGAGTTTGGAAACTCCCAAGCTTTAGAGCGGATGTCTTGTCCAGTCAGCAACAATGATGAAATACCAGTACAGTACTGCGCTTCCTTCATATTGCAGTATCTACAGGCACTTGCCGAAAACGGAGATAACTTTTCTGCGTGTGTTGACCTATCGCCATTTGTCTGGTTTTTCGTATTTTGATGAGTGACAGATTCCAAGCTGACCTCCAAGGTATCATCTACAACCTTCCCAGCATAATGCTCTATGGCATGGAGAATGCCCTCTCTCTGGGGCGAGTCATTTAAGCTACCTGTGCTGTGATACAGCTTTTGTTTGCAATGGAAAGGAGAAAGTGTTTTAGAGGCTGCTTTAAGATCCGTAATTTTATCAGTCTTAGATTTTTCATACAAGCAAGAATCAGTTAAGGACTTTGGTAAGCAAGGTGCTGACATTAATTTTCTTGTAACATCAGAAGTTATACTAGAAGCGACAGAGCCTGAGAAATCCAATAACTTTGTATGCTCATTTCTATGTATGCAGCATTGGTTGCTGCAGGCTTGTCTTCCAAATTGTCGAAAGTTACTTTTTCTCTGTTTATTTATATCCAGGTCCTTGTTGACTCTCTCAAATAGTTCAAGTTTATTATCTGAGTTCTGCACAGGAACTATTTTTCGATTATGCTTCATTTTGAGTTTCTGGGCAGCTTGCTGCGTGCCGTATTTTACCGCTCTGCAAGCAAGTCTACTGGCAAACTGGTCCATTATTAGGTCAAGGTGGCCGCCTTCCTTTTTCAGAATCCGAATGATGTGATCTGCATATTCATCCGTTACGCTCTCACAGCTTGGGTATTTGGAGGTAAGGCCCGGAGCTTCCGAATTCTGGGGTAAAGGAAGCATGAAGGCATCTGTCTCTCTAGACCAATGGCGCACCACGGAGTATTTCCTGTCTTTTGAGCAGGATTCTTGATAATTTTTTTTAAGATGAAAACCATCAGCCTGGTAACTGCATTGCTTTCGCCTCAGAAGCTTGCAATGCCTTGCTTTCATCGCTTTCTTGGCTTCACTAATGACCTTCCCAGCCATATCACCAGCGTAAGCCCGCAGCGCAAGTAAGGTACTTTCTGGAACATTCATAAATGCAGTGTCTCTTTGGTTTTCTCCATTTACTGGAAGGTGTGTACTATTCCTCATCTGAATACCTTTACCATCCAAATATGAAGCAGCCATTTCAGTTGCCATAGAGATTATACCAGTGGCCAGATTATCAGCATATTCTATTGCTCTGGCTGATGTTTTAACCCTTTCAGCCAATGTTTCAGAATATTCTTCATCATCGCTGTTTTCCACCTCTTCAGACAGAGACCACATTAATTTCAGCATGAACTCTTCCTTTTCTAAGTCATGAGACTGATTTTCACACACTCCATCTAATTCTGATCGGTAAGGTGTAGAAGGGGGCGTAGCAGGTGCAAACTCCTTTGCTAGTTCACCTTTAAGTTTCTTCGTTAATTTTCTTAAAGTCCACTCAGAACTAGACTGGGAGGGGACCAAAGGTGTCGGTGGGGGTGTATCTGGGACTGCAGAGAGATGTCCTTCTCTGATGCTTGACCGATCTTCCATTTGAAGTGGTTCTTCACAGTTGGCCGATGCAGAAGTACAACTGTTCATGTCAAGAGTTCTTTCAGGACAAACTACTGAGCACCCCACTGCTTTGTGCAAGTTGTGTTTCTCCAGTGGATCGTTCAATGATCTTGCAGAACTTTCTGGGTCTGAACAGTCTTCCGCAGGTTTTGCAAACGCGGCTGTGGAACACGGAGGGGACATGCATGTAGCTACCCTGCAAGTTATGTATTTCTTTTTGTCCTGTAAGCAATCGTTAGAGGCTGAAGGCAAACACCTGTTAGAGCAAACAGGAGTTACATGAAATTTAGATGCATTGCTCACAGGCATCTGCCGTTGCCCTACAATTACTGGAATGCTCTTGCTTTGTTCAAATTGCTTTATTGCACTATGCAATTCTTTCCTATTGCCTTTTGTATCAGTTCCCAATCCCACACAGTAGGCTAACTTCTCACCTGTGGCAGAACATGCAGATTTGGTTTCATCTACAGACTGTTTTACTATGCGCTTGGCCAAATAATTAGCAAACATATTCTTACAGGTATCTTCACCAATGCACTGCAAATATGGCCTTTTCTCCATTTTTAGCATATCTGTATATTGCTCTGAAGATTTAGAAGCCTTAGAAAAAGTGACCGTTTCATATGCCTCAGTAACTATCATATCTACCATTGTTCCTGAAAAGTTATTGATGCTTGGCATCCCAGCTGGAGAGTCTGAAAATTTACTGATATCAGAATTACTGGCTTGTTTAAAATCACTTTGCACACATAATGCATGTGTGTTATATTCATGATCTGTTCTGGTATCTGTTGTCAGGTAAACATTTCTAACCGATGTTACTTCACTTTGTTGCTTTTTTGTTGCATAACACAATTCTGCAGACTCTTTGTATATTTTCAGACTGCCATCTGATTCTGAATGGTTCTTTATCTTTGCATCAGCAGACAAAATCTGATTCGAACGAAGTATGCTTCCAGCTAAGGGCAGTGGAACTGAACTTGCAATGCCTGAAGTGTAAAATAAGGCTTTATGAACAGTATATTCCTTTCTGAATTCCTGTACTGGATTCAAAGTTACTGGCATTTTATCAGGAAACTCAGAGGACACACGGGTGGTCTGTGCTGACTCCAACATCTTTTCTGCACTTACATACTTTATGTTGTCCGTGGAAATACTAATCGCCGCTTGTGTCGTAAACATCACATCAACCTGGGATAACTCAATAAAAGCTTCCTGAATGACTGAGTCAGACAAGTCTTTGGCATACGAATGCACAACTTTATCATTATAATGAAACGACCAGTTCTGAGAAGCTGTTGGAGTAGATGGGTGTGAAAACTGACACACTTCCATGATCCCTTCAAAAATCAGCTCCTCGACAAGGTTGGCTGCAAATTTTGCAACTGTGTTGGTAAATATTTGTTGCTTTACGGAGTGAAGCTCTTTTAACGCGCCAGTTATTGCTTCACTCACCAGAAAGCCCGCTAGCCCATTAACTGCTTTCTTCTTCAGTGAAAGGGCTTGCTGCCTCCCAATCTCGTAAAAAGCCATTTGAAAGACTGAAGAAGTCAGTTTAGCAGCCAAGTTACAGAGGGTATTAGTACACGAAGAAACACCTTTCCGAAGGTCTTTAAAAGCACTGCCCAGACTCTTTTCAACAAGCTCGGATGCAAATTTTTGGATATGGTCCTTAATCATTAGTGATCTGCATTTAGATTTACCTTTCCTGCCTAGTCCTTTTCCAGAAATTTTCCCTTTATTTTTTGCAGCCTGACCTTTTCCATCTTCTGTGAAAATCCTACTATTGTTGGAAACTTCCTGTTTGCATCTACATAACGAGGACCTAGAATTAAAGACAGAACCCAGAATCTCAAAGGACACATTGTTCGCAAAATCTGAATAGGTGTGGCAAGCTAGACGGTGGTTTTGGTTAATGGCATCTCTGTTGACGCCCACCTGACAAAGGCACTCTGCAGAAAAGCCACTGCCTAACGGGCTGAAAGCCGATGATCTGATTGGGCTGAACAAGCACCCACTGTCTTCCCCCGAGGTTTTCACTGGTCGTGGGGACCCCGGAACATCCAAAAGGTTGCTATATGGAGATTCTGGTTTACGAGGAGTTGGTTTCCTTACATGGGCTGGAAGAGCGGGGCGATCAAACTTAAGCTTCGGTGGATTCATGGCTGTTGTCGTACTGCACAACTGATTACATGAAATCATTTCCTTTTGTGATGGACTACCCAGAACGGGATCCCAAGTATGTTTAGCACTGCTTTCCAGACTTGGATCTTGTTCATCAAATTGGTCAAAACTATCAAAAAATTCACTTACTTCAGAGTCCAAATCTTCTATACCATCTTTCATCACAGGGATTTTCGGTAACTGAAGCTTTGCCTTCAAGCTTTTTTGATACCCTTCTTCATCTAAGAAAATAACAGGGCTTGGACTAGAGCAATCTGATTCTGATGATTCAACAGGCGAGGAAGAAAATAATGTTTTATGTAGAAGATTAGCACTGTGGTCAGAGGAATTATGCAGCCTGAAGAAACTCCTTTGTGCCCAAGGATCAGAAATAGAAGTGGTGATCGAATTTCTTGCAGAAGATGACAATTCTTTAAATTCCAGGATGTTAACCAGAGCAGCTGATGAACCCACAGACACCTTCAGGTGCCGAGAATTCACAATGTTCTTTGGATCAACGGATTCTAAAAGATGACTAGTATGTGAAGTAGCATTTTCATGCTTCTCCGGAATAACAGGGCCTATGGCAATGACGGAGGGGGAAGAGAACAGTTAAAACACTAAATAACTCACAGTGCATTATTACAAGGGAACCATAATTTAACGGTTAAATGCTAGGCAGCACAATCTTATTCAAGATTATGCAAAGTAAGGTTCATTTAATTCAGTAAGGTTCATTTTCCAAGTGAGATAAATAAGGAAAATAAAATGATGCTTTTGCAATAGATTTGAAACTAATCAAGTGAATCATAGAAGTGATTAAGTTAACAGAAAGCATTGTTAAAAATCAAAGAGGCAAAACATTCGCAGGGCAGAAGGAGTCCAGCCTTAACGGTGTGCTAACAAGAAAGATAAGTGAACTGATTATGCTGACAAAAGGATTAGGGGGAAAGCCGAGGGGAGTGAAGACATGCCTGGAACAGATGATAAAAGACATTTGGATGGTAAAAGGGTCTTGAAAAATGTGGTAGTGGGAGACATAAACAGGGGCGGTCGTTCACATGGTCAGTTTAGGAGGACAGGATAGGCTGTAACCCCGAAGGACCCTATCCAATGGGATCTAAGGGGAGGGACACCTGCGGCTGGGCATAGGAATAAAATGTGGTGATTCAAGCGGATTGTGTGTGTGTGTGTGTCTCCCTATAGGACGCACCCACTTTTGCAAAAGTGATTTCTTTTAATAAATTAGTTCTGCTTGGATTTGTGGATGTCAGAACTTTGTTTTTCTTAGAAGTGTTGCTCACACCAAGAAAGCATGCATAGGACAGCAGTTTTAGCAAGAGAACTGCCAGCAAAATTACCCCAAGTCAGGGTCAGAAAATAATTGAGAGCTTGAGGAAAAACAAAATTCACCTCAAAGCAGATTTGCAAGTCTGCAATTCATGGAAATTCTAGCCAGACAGGAATCCCTGGTTTCCCCTCACCAGCACTTCCCACTACGTTTGCCACCCTGCTGCACAACTTCATACGATCATGGCTGCCCACCAGAACTGGGCTGAGACACAGAGAGCCACTGAGCATGCCAGGCAGTGTCTGAAGATTTAAGCAACACCTGCAGCTCCTCCTGTTGAGCAGGCAGGGAGGGTTAGGGTTAAATTAATTCTGTACACAACCCCCTTAAATATGCACTGTATAGTCCAAACCCTAAATCCAAGCCATTTAAGCAGTCACAACGCTGCGGGAGACTAACCAGGGTTTGTCATCCTCATTGGCTCATCTTCGTCGAAATGCTCCAAAGCTGTAACGAAATCATCTTCGATGGAGGACACAGACTGATTCGTATCGTCATCCTCCGTGTGTTTCACATCTGAAAGGTGCTTCTGCAGCGAGTGCATTTCCAGTGTACATCTTATACCAGCAGCATATTTGCTAAGCAAAGTAAACACGGAGTCAACTTCAGGCCTTGGACATGAAGGAGATAATCTCATCACACACAGAACTCGTGAAGCGTAATTCTTGCAAAGAGAGAGAGAGGGAGGAAAGATAATGTAATTTCACAGTGTTTACTCAACTCTGCCTCTTAAAATCATTGCTAAAGAAATAACATAAAGTTTTGCTTTTACTTTCAACAGAGCAGAAAGTATGTTCCTTGAATTTGCCATGGGAAATACAGTGGTACCTTGGGTCACGAACAAAAATTTCATTAAAATTTTGACTTGGGTCACGAATTCCACTTTGGGTGGCAGCCATGATCACAGCCATTTCCTCACCCTCAAGTGGGGAGATGGCCACGATCGCAGTCATGTTCGTGCAGAGAACACGCGTGTGATCACGGCTGTGCTGCGCCCGTCTTTCCTGCAGGAGCGCGTCCGTGATCACGGACGTCTTCCCTGCATGAACACAGCTGCGATCCTGGCCATCTCCCCACTCGGGGGGTGGGGGGTGACCGCGATCGTGCTGGTTGGGGGAGGGAGCAGATGGCCGAGATTGCGCCCGTCTTTCCTGCAGGAGCGCACCCATGCCAGGGTTTCTTTGAGAAGCACCACCCCAACATAAATGTAACGAACAGAATGTTGAATCTGATGAACGATAACGTGGTCTCTCACTTCCAAAAGGTTATGCAGCACAGGAAAAAACAAAATTGACCCTGCAGCTAAGAGACAAAGGAGAGAGGAAACCCCAGAAAGAGATCTCCCCATGGAGAGTCCTTATGGAGGGGGACGCTCCCTCAAAACAATAACCTCCCCCCCCACCTAGGTTAGTGTTCTCCACTGTACTGTACAGTACTTTGTTCTTTGTCACTTTGTTTCAATTTTTTCTGATTAAAAAAAATAGCTGCAGAATGAATTAACCTTATTTACATTGAACCTTATGGGGAAATTTGACTTGGGTCACAACCAATTTGGGCCGCAACCAGAGTCGTGGAACGGATTAAGTCCGTGAGCTGAGGTGCCACTGAACCACAGGCAATTTTGCAGGATAAAAATTTAAACTTTGTTACAAGACTTCTTCAGCCAAACACTCACAGTGTGGATGCACTTCGACCAAATCACACTGGTAAAGAATCCAGCGTGGAGCAGTGCACACACAATGCACGCTGCGCTCAGAATGGTTCAGATAAACAGGCTTTCTACAAAAAGTGTGATTATCTTACCTTTTCTTTAACAACATCACTATTCCCCAGTGGTCTGTTTATATCTTTTAGAAAAATAACTTCGTTCTCATGTAAACTGCACAGGTGTAGTGATTTCAGAAGATCTGGGAGCTCTGAGGACATGGCTGCCAATTCCTAAACCAAAGACGGTATGCATAAGAACAACACATTCATGCTACACGAGGCTCAGTGGACTGACGGGCAAACTAAACATAGGGGTTCTTAACTCCTTTTCCCACAGTACCGAATCCCATTTTATTTTATTTAAAAGGAATTCATCCTTCGAGTCAATAGGATGCAAGTGAAATCTTCCTGGGGATGAAAAGCAATATTGCACAACATTTAAAAAACAACGAAAGGGGCGCTTTAAGTCCTAAAAGGCACCTAAACACATGTTTGGCCTTTAAAATCATAAACTGAGAATTACACCAGTTTGAGTGGCAAGGTGCCTTCTTTCTCAGCTACTGTATCACTAATGTCAAAACTCCAGATCCTGTGGAAAGAGTCCTCAACACAGCTCTTCCTAGACGAGCCAGCTTCCCCGCTACTCACCCAGTGCTACAGTATGTTCTCTGCACAGCCTCGCTTTGAGGTCCCTGAGGCCGAACTTGCATTTTCCCCAGTCCCTTCTGGGGCACAGCCGCCTTGCGCGAGGTGTTTTAGATTTCAAGTCCGAAACCGGGGTTGTCTGGATAGTAAGAGCAACAGCCTTATGCCGAGGCTGAATCGTGAATCCATTGTGCTTAGTTAGGGTCGTTAGCACTGAGCGGCAGCAGCTCTCTGTAGCTTTGGAGGACTTCCTTCCTGGGGATGCCAGGGACTGAACCCTGCATGAGCATCACCGGGAGCCTTTCTGGCCACAGAAGGGTGAGTGCACTTTAACAAGACTAATTTAAAAATTCCGTAAGTTGCAAATCCATAGAAGGTTTTCATCATAGTACAAAGCCACGTACTACCAAGATGACCCCGCCAGCTGTGCATGCAATCTGCACCCAAGTCCTGTTCTGGCCAGGTAATCATAAAGTCCAGGTGCAGGTGACACATGGACTGCTAAGCGCCATTTGAGAGCTCGGGTTTAAAACAAGGGCTTCTAACTGACATTCAGGAATACCTTTACTCGGGACTTGTAAGGGCAGCTGGGGGAAGCATGGCCAGGAAGTGATGCTACAGAAAGAGACTGAGGAGGGAGGAGCTAAACCTGAGCCATGTGCTAACAGCTACCCACCAGTAATTATCCTGGCATGTATGTAGTAGCCGTGCCCGTGACTATTTTATCTCCGCGTGTCACACGACTCAGTGTGCTACCAAAACCCAATCGCTGGCTCTGTGCAAGGGTGACTGGGGGTGTCACGGAAGTGCTGCTGTGCTGGCAGGAAGGCAGGCTGCTGCCGGAGACCACCCGGAAACGGCAGCCGGTGCCACAGCCCTATTGGATGAGGATGAAGGCAGGGCTTTCTTGCGGAGCAGTAGCCCAGGCGGACTGTGGATCCACAGCACCCCAAGTCCCTTCCTCCGAATGCCCCAAACAGGGCCCCAAAGCACGCCTGTCCTGGCCCCGGCAAACCCCCTTCTCTGTGTGGCCAATGGAAGCGGGCAACAGCTGACCCCTCCCTTGGGCAGGCTGGCAAGAGTTTATATGTGGCAGAGTTTCTCTCTCCCATGAGCTCGCTCAGCAAGTCAGCTACCCTTCCTGGCTGTGTTCTCAATCTTCTCCATCGGCAAGGATAGTACGACTTACATAAATCAAAAACAGATCAGTGAACAAAAACAAAGATTCGGTCAATCATAAGCTCTTAGGCAGAGACTGTACCTTAGCAGCAAGGGTTGTCTCATCGGCTAAGCACAGAAATGTGACCTGGAACAGAGGACAAAAAGAGAGAGCAGGACTACATCAAAGCTTTCAGGACTCGGAGCGCTTGGCTAGACAGCTTTCCCGTCAACACATTTTTGAAGCACGGGGATGGGACAGCTATCGCCTAGATACTTTATGGTTATCCTTTGGCCCCAGGGTTTTCGAAACACAGGCTATTTCTCTTGTTTATACTCACCTGGGCTGCGGACAGGAGCAGCCACCAGTATCCTTCAAAGAGACAGTGGCTGGGAACCTTAATGCTTATCCGAGAAAACTGAATAGGGAAGAACTAGGCAAGGCGACCACCACTTAAGCAACAATGCAATTCTGGAAAATTCTTCTGCACCCCATTGGATCATTTTGCTTATTATTAGAACAATTCAGCAATAGGCTACATTTCCTTTCAAAGGCAATACATAATCAGCCTTCTGGTTATGTGGCTACAAATGAAAAGCATGTATTATCGTGGCAACCCAATTTCAAACCTCATGGAAATGGCCATTTTCTTCCTTCGGCTCTTCTGCTGACACGGAGCACAATTCCTTCTGGCTCTGCAACAGTGCCTTCATCGGAGGCAGTGCGCAGTCAGTAAAGTTCTGGAAAAGAGAGTATTTAACTTGATAGGAAATGAAAACATTTCTATAGACAGCTTCATGTCACCTCAATATTTTATCCAGGATGGGTCTGCCAACAGAAGCATCGGAGTTTTTTATACTGTCACCAAATTCAAGTATTTCCTCAGGTACCTAGATGCATAAATGCGCTTTCTCTTGTCCAGCCAATGGTGGGATGTAAAAGTAATAATGAATGAATGAATTTGGAGCGTGCCCCCAACTGTTGTTGGAAGGGGTGAGAATGAGACTCTTTTCCTTTTTGTGTGAGCACAGTTGAGCACTGACAACAGCTTGTCTTACTTCCAAACTGACAAACTTTGGCCAAACTAGAATGAAAAACCAACTTCGAACTATCATTTCTCTTTCTAGTTTGGATGAAAAGCATCAAGTTGGTAACTTGTTCTTCTAGCCATAAAGATGGTGCAAATGTGGCTTACACAAAAGAAAGACAGTGAGGAACCTAAATAATGACG
The DNA here is from genome assembly GCA_023646645.1 of Varanus salvator macromaculatus. Lineage (NCBI taxonomy): Eukaryota > Metazoa > Chordata > Lepidosauria > Squamata > Varanidae > Varanus > Varanus salvator. The sequence continues at coordinate 7,368,477 of JAIXND010000690.1, read as the reverse complement.
AAGTCTTGGAGATCAGCCCCTGAGGATTGTTGCCTTCCCCATGCCCTGGGCCGCACACTATCAGCTTTACTAAGAGACTTTGCCAAACCCTATTTATGGATCTTTTAGGTAAAGTATTAACCATCTGTTCAATGCAGGTGGCTGTGACATGTAGAAATAAAGCGAAACAGATGTTGAGAGCAACTACTTTCATGGAAAGAAGATTGTGTCAAGAATTTTTCTCCAGAACAGTAGGAATATCCATGTTATACAGGAAATTTGGATTAAAAGGAAAAACCATAGAAAAATGCATTCATAGAATAATAGAGCTGGAAGGGGGGTGTAAGATCATCAAGTCTAAGCCCCGCTCAATGAAGGACTCCAGTTAAAGAATTCCTGATATAGCTGCTCAACTGCTTCTTGAATGCCCCTCGTGTAGGAGAGCCCACCAACTCCCTAGGTCATGAGAGTCATTGCCATACTACTCCAACAGTCAGGAAGTCCTTCCTGGTGTTCAGCCAGAACCTGGCTTGCTGCGACTCGAGCCTGTTATTCTGTGTCCAGCATTCCGGGATGATCAAGAGACCTATCACTATTTTCTAGTGCAGAACTGCCTACCATCCAAGCTTCTTTTAAGTATTTCAAATTGTCAATATTCCAACCTAACACTTTTTTAAGGCCAGGCCTTCACAAGCTGTGACCCACCAAACCTAATACAGCTGTAAATGCTGCCGAAATATCTTTGCCCAAGAAATAATAATCATAATAAAAACTCGCATCCTGGCTCTAGAAGAGTACAACTTGGATTTTGTCAACTGCAAGTCAATGAGATGGCCAAAGCCATGTTTTTAAAGAGTAGGGATACCTTTTTCCTTGATATTTTAGACTTCCTTTGACTGCTTCGAACCCCAACAGGGCCATCCATTGTTTAGTGTTTGTTTCCAATGAAGAATTCAATATTTTCTAAAGAACAAGAAGAGAGAGAAAATAATGTATCTTCTACTAAATCAACTTTTAATCATTTTGTCAGAAGAGTGAAAGCAGGTGAGTTAAAGAGTTACAGAAAGTAAAATATAAATGATACCCATCACCATTAACAAATAGCCAGGCTTACTGGACCGTGAGTCTCACTATGGAGTGAGAGGTTCAATAGCTCCTGGGAAGAGTTGGCCACCCCAAGATCACTGCTTATGCTCTATGGGGGTGTATATGTTGTAAAAAAGAAAAAAGAAGTTGCTGTTATCAGCAACTGAGAAACGTCTCTTAGTTGTGACTGCATCTGAGACAGCCTCGAAAGGAACACACCTTCTGTTCCCTCAGAGAAGCTCTCTCTCACCATTCAAGGGGAGAGAACCCTCTTCTTATTTTATTCATTCATTCATTCATTACTTATTTATTTAGCACACTTCCATGCCGCCCCATCACCGAAGACTCGGGGCGGCTCACATACATTAAAAAAAACTTCACAATTAACAATACAATATTAAACAATTAACAATACAATATTAAACAATTCAATATTAATAAATATAATTTGAGTCGCCCTGGTCAAAAATTAAAACTAATAAAAATATTAACAATTAAAATAGCATTTGAATAAAAAGGTCTTCGCCAGGCGCTGGAAACAAATAACGACGGCGCCAGGCGGACCTCTCTGGGGAGCGCGTTCCATAGGTTGGGCGCCACAGGTCCACAGGTCCTTCCTCTTGTGCACACAGAGGTCTTGGGGAAAGGGACTCTGCTCGATTCCTGCCCAGCTGGGAATGGCTCAGAAGCAAAGAGGTTCATTGGGCATTTCTGACACCTCCAAAATGCAGCATCCTTCTCATGAGTTCCAGAGAACCAGGAGGAGGGGCTGCCTTCTCCTCTGCGTCGAGGTTTGGACAAGTTAAGGAGTCTCAAACACAAAGTAAGAAAATGGTTTCTCCCGGAAGAAACATGGCGTCGGGACAAGACAGACGTGTCTAATGGGGCTCCGTTAGCACGCTGGTTATCTTCTGGCCGCGGGCAGCTGCCCGGTCTTAATGCCCTGTAGGGGTGAAGATAGATTGCTTGGCAAATTCCCAGTAGGTGTCGGAACAGCAATTCGGAACTTACTGGGGAAACTCAAGCCTTTCTCAGCCGGAAGAATACAGGAGGGAGTTTGCCCTCTACAAGTCCTCAACATGTAGAAATAGACTATCTTAGTTGGATCTACTGGAAATTATTTTTATTTTATTTTTTTTGCAGTAATGCCCATGGAAAAAGCCACATTGTTTACCAACTGATTTAAAAAGAAGAAACTGAAAGCCCTTTGGGTGAAGGACAGGAAATAACTCTTCCCCCCCTCCACAGAATTGAAACACGGCGTCTTACATTATTGAGAGATAAACTGGTAAGTTAAAAGTTTCTCTTTTCTTTAATCTCTCCAAGGGCAAGACTTGAACTGATAAATTAATACTTAATTATATGACAGACACAATCTTCTAGCTTATTGGACGGATGCCAGATACCGGCCATCATCTTCTTTGTTTTTTGAAGCGTCTGGGCCTCTGCCAAGGCTATAAAATCACTGCTAAGATGGAAGCATTTAATACAGAAACTAAAGACTTTTCAAAGATAATTTTGGAAATACATAATTTCTTAAAAGCCCTACTAAGTTTTCAGGAGAATGTCTTAATTAAGCAACTTGATGGTCTACTAATGGATTCAAAAGTTGACTCTGACAAGATGAATAAGCAAAATATCCAGCAAGCAGAAGGGAAATTTGAAGCTGAGAAGACAATAAATGAACTATTGCAGGACGAGACTTTAAACAGACAACAAACAGCTGGCCATTTGAAAACATCAAAGATAATTGGAATACGAGAAATAATGAGCGGATATGATCTAATACATGATTTACTACAGGCATATCTTTTGGAGAAGCTGCTGCAATCAGAGGGGTTAATGTTATGCTGGCTTGCTATGCTGAAGAAAAAGAAAATAGTTAACCATTTAAGGCGATTTTATAACTTGAAGACAGATATATTTGGTAGAGGGGTAAAGAAGAAATTTAAAGGGGAGATAGGAGAACTCTGTTCTTGTTTCAAAAAGGGGTGATGTATTGAGGTTGGTGTGCTTATATGTAACACAGAAAAAAACGTGTTACTTTTTTGGGGGGAAGCATACTTTTGTCTCCATCTGTATTTGAAAATAAGGGAATTTATTATAGATATTAAGGTTTAAGCTTAGATGAAATATAAAGCTATTGCTAAACAAGGTATATGCATTGAGGTTGGCGTGCTCATATGTAACAGAAAAAACGTGCTATCGTTTTTGGCGAATTATACTTTTGTCTCTGTTAGTGTTTGGAAATAAGGGAATTTATTACAGGTATTAAGGTTTAAGCTAAGATGAAATATAAAGCTATTGCTAAACAGTATAGTGATCAAATAGAGCTGTTAAGCTGTTATTAGAGAGGGTAAATGGATGTTTTGGATGTTATTTGTAAGCATAAGGAGGTTTTTTTTCCTCTTTCTCGTTTTTCCTCTTTCTACTTTAAAAAGGGATGATTTAAATAGACTGGTATGTAGATACGAGATAAAGAAAGGCTGACTTAATAACTTAGCTTAATGAAACTGTGTTAAATGGGTATCCCTAAGTATATCTGAAATTGAAAACAGGTGAACTTATTTTATAATTAAAAACTATATGGAGTTAACTATATTTGTTTAAATGGAGTTTAAGCTATGATGAAATATTTGTGAGTTTAAAGAGGACTGATTTAAAGATATCACCAAACAGGGTAGTTAAAATGCTCACCGAGATGTTAAATAGACTTTTTTGAGGTTACTACTAATTTTGATAACGAGGAAGTTATTTTGTATAATAAGGAAAAAAAAAGTTTTTGAAGTGTTTAGAAATGTCTAGAGGAAAATCATTATTGAAGGAGGAAAAAGATGTAACTTCACCCATTAATGACATGGAAGAAGGGGTGAACAGTCTGCTGATCAAATTTGCAGACGACACTAAAACTGGAGCAGTGGCCACAACTGAGGAGCAGGTACTCCAGATCCAAAAGGATCTGGACAGACTATGGAAGTGGGCAGGAGACAACAGGATGGCGTTCAATGTGGATAAGTGCAAGGTCTTGCACTTGGGGCATAGGAATAGCTGTCATAAGTACAGGTTAGGTGACAAGTGGCTGGAGAGCAGCACTTGTGAAAGGGACCTCGGGGTACTGGTTGACCGCAGGCTAAACATGAGTCAGCCGTGTGATGCGGTGGTCAAGAGGGCGAACGCCACCCTTGGTTGCATAGCCAGAAGTGTGGCTTCATGATCGAGAGAGGTATTACTACCACTCTACATGACTCTGGTGCGCCTGCAACTGGAGTATTGTGTTCAGTTTTGGGCCCCTCATTACAGAAAGGCTATAGCCAGGTTGGAGTCAGTGCAGCGTAGGGCCACAAGGATGGTGGCTGGTTTGCAGGGGATGCCGTATGAGGCAAGACTGAGGGAACTGGGTCTCTTCAGCTTGGAGAAGAGGAGACTCAGAGGGGATATGTTGGCAACATACAGGTATGTGAGGGGGTGTCACATGGAGATGGGGAGAGGCCTGTTCTCCCCTGCAGAGGAAGGCAGGACGCGCTCCAATGGAGCAAAGCTCAGGGAGCCAAGGTTCAATTTGGATGCCAGGAAGCACTTCCTGACAGTCAGGACCCCGAGGGCGTGGAATGGGCTTCCACGGGAGGTCGTTGAGGCCCCATCGGTGAGGGTGTTCAAAGACAGGCTGGACATGCACATGGTGGGCATGTCATGAGCGGAGCCAGCTGGTGCCGGAGGTCAGACTAGATGGCCCAGGAGGCCCCTTCTGACTCGCTCTGTTTCTATGTTTCTATGTTTCACCCAACTTGGAGAAGCTCCCCTTGAATAATGGACAAGAGAAGCAGGACTTTTCAAGAGAGAAAGATGGGATTGACACTATGGAAGAAGGAAGATTGTGACTTTTATCAAATTTGAAAATATACCATGATTGGCTGAAAAAACGAGACTTGGCTCTAAAGAAGTTTTTATATTGTTATAAAAAGGAGTATAATAAGACTATAGTATGTTAAAAGACATGTTGTAGGAGCTGATCCAGTAGATCTGATGTGTGTTTGTGATGATGGATATGTAGTTTGTAGTTCAAAAACTCCAATAAAATTTATTTAAAAAAGAAAAAGAAAATGGTTTCTCCCGAGTCTTCCAGAGTTCACATACTTTGCAACCTTTCTTCAAGTGAGGCAGAAAAACCAGGAAGGGTTTTTACCAAATGTCCACCGCAAAATAAAAGGCAGACCCACGGAAAAATGACAAATGCTGACTGGTCCAAATTTGCAGATACCTACAAGCAGCTAACTTTCTGTTCATTAACAATCAAGAGAGGAACCAATGAAGCTCACAGGTATGGCTTTACTGCTTTTCTTTTTTTCATTCTGAAATGTACTAGCAGCAGCAAAATACAAACAGAATTGGTGTTAGCTAGCTCAAGGGACGGCAAGTATTTCTCATCCTTGAGTAAGCAATTCTCATGTGTCTTGCACTCCTACACAGTGTGGATGTTCTTACGTAGGTTTGGTCACCCACGAAATGTCCTCACACTTCATCTGTGCCAGTGCCTTCATGGCTGCCCTTCCAAGTCTCAGTCTTCTTGGAATTTCTTGGCTGCAGTCTTGTTCTGAATGGATGACTGTGCCAAGGTACTTAAATCTTTCACAATTTCAATAGGCTAACGATCATCCTCTTGAAAAAGAGAGCGTGTATTTTCACAAATAAAGCTTTAAAAATAAGTTGTAAATACTATGATCTTGGACTACAAGCCTGTCTACGGTTTGTTATATTATACCCTGGCCTTCCCCTTCAACAAAATGGACGCAGGAGCTTCATCTCACTATAACTCTTTGGGACAGGCTAAAGTTGATCAATATTCTTCCTCAGCTGAGGGAAGCCTGGGCCAGGGGACGCTTCAGAATATAGTAGGCCCTTTGGTTTAAGCATGTTTTTCCCCGCCCCAGACATTGCTGAATACACATCCACATCCACTTGGAATGTGGATACAAATTCCAGTATCCCGCTCATGTAGTGGTGACCACCTGTAAGAAGAGAAACATGACCATCCTATGGACAAAAGTGTGAGCTGTACGTCAGAATTCTCCCATGCTGGACAGTCAATACTGAAAACAGAGCTGTGAATGACCAGCTGCCCTCTCCATTTCCACACTTCCACACTGCAAAGTCTCCAAGCAAAACTTACAGAACGTTTCCGACAGTCAAAACATCTTAAGCATGCTTTAATCCTACACTATCAGCAGCATTCACTGTTGTGGGCTTTAAAAAAATCTACTGATAAAATAAACACGGGGTCTTTAAAAACAAATAGAAACATATTTCTCAGATTAAGGAATGCTGACACTGAACACAGTAAGAAATCTAAGCAGACACATGAAAAAGATGCAAGGTTGATATGAAAGTGAACTGGAAGATCCCAGACCCCAATGGTTCAAATATATGCAACGTGCACATAGTTTGCATGTGTAATGCACCCACCAATGAACTATGGGTGCCTGTTATGTTCCAAATCAGTTGAGTTAAAGAGTACAGTAAAAAAGCTATATGAATTGTTCACTTGTGAACCAACTGAAATATTAAATATTGGAAACTGCCTTTAGGGATGGCAAAGTAGACAATTCCCTTTGGGAAAAGTGCTTTACTTCTAGTGAAACCAATGTGAAACCGATAAGGGCAAGAACAAGGAAACAGGCTTTGAAATGCACTATCAGTGGCTCGATCAAGGCACAGAAGAGCTTCAGAGAAGTTTCAAATACACATTGGAGGGGGTGTCAAAGTTTAAACTACATAATGAAATTATTTTACACTCACTACTAGCAGCAGCAGCACAAACTGCAGCTTTTCCAGTGGAAAAGTTCAAGGGGCTTTTGAAGGTTCACAAACCATCCAAAGGTTTGTTTAAGGTCATGTAAATCCTAAAACATTTAGGTAACATGGTATCCATGGTACTTATTTCTGTGGTGTCAAATCATTCATCCTAGACCCTTCAGATCATAAGATTTTGCTGGCCTAAGGTAACATAATTTCACCTTGAACCTCTTGCAATTCTGCCTCCTACTAAACTGGCTGCACTTGTTTTCTTTAGCCATAGAAAAGAGGTAAATAAAAGCATAAACTTAAAAACATTATGTTTCCTCTTCAATGTTGCATGTGAGTGAGAGAAGCTACAAAGTTTGACGAATGCCACAAATTTTCAGCAGTTTAGTGACCCACTCATTTGACTCACAGCAGCCTAATTAAAGCAGTGGCAGAGACACATAATAAGCCAAAGACAGTATGTGCTGCACAAGTTAAAGAACTTGCAGAGACCTTCTACCAGACTTGTGCCGGCCAGAGCTGGTAGAGGTTGTGATGCACATCACGACATTTTCTTTGAAGGTTTGAACAGAACAAACAAGTGAAGAAGCCGATCTTTACGTGAAGATCCAGTGACACCAAGGCATAAGCAATGTCTGCAATACGCATACCGGACATTGCATAAACGGGGACTGTGTTCTTCACTTCCCTGTTACTGAATGTATCTTTATTTGGCATCTGACAATTTTCAGCCCTGCTCATCTGGATCTGAGCCCAATAGTTTGCTACATTCAAGAATTACGAATAACCCTGTGCTTTTATTTTCATACAACTCAGCAAACCTACTCCGTTCAGGCTTTAGAAATTAACCAGTCAAATACTGACAAACGTAAGTTAACCATTTCTACAACAGTAACTTT